>CM056202.1:80767164-82103164 GCA_029692085.1 Gymnothorax javanicus
CCCAGCACCCATCCTCAGGGGGCTAGGGGCTGGTTGCGGGGAGGGTGGCTCCACACTCTCACCGCATCTGCTGTCTCTTATAGAGGCTATACTGAGAGCGAGGCTTATTACCATTCTTTAATGAGGCTCCTGCATATGCAACCCTCTGCCCCACGGCGCAGGCTAACATTAGCCACAGCTGTTAATCACAAAGTTGCCGGCTTACGTTCATTTCCTCATTCAAAAGGAGCCATGGAGGCTCAGGAATTATGCCTGTCAAGGATATGAATTTGACATTCCCTGCATCACACATCTTGTTCATCTGCCTGTGTCTGAAACACTGACATGATTCAATGGCAGTGATCATTTCGTAATATATGTTATGAAAATTACAACCTCATTTCCAAAAAAATTACGACGGAACGGAAATTGTCAATTAAATAAAAGCATTTAATACAACCCCAATTTCGAAATAGTTGGGACGAAGTGTAAATTGTGAATAAAATCAAAATGCAATTATAGCTGCTGTGCAGCAATGGTCGGGGCCGGGCAATTTTAGGCAAAATTAGGCAATTTTGAGCAACAAGCAGAGTGTAGGAAGATGGAAAAAAAGGTGGCATTCTAATGTGCATTTTACATCAGTTGAGGCTTGAACTCACAATTTCTGGCACAAGAGACTGTCAGTGGCGGGTCTAGATCTGGGAATTGGGGTGGCACAGACACGTCCCTTTTAGTCCTGGCAAGTTCTCAATCATTTTCCTTTATTGACGCTTTTTCCAATTATCGTAATTGGCAACTGAAGATACGGTTTCTCTCAATATGCGATCTAACAGCGATGAAATCATGGGCTAAATTCAGTGGGCTACAGTGCCGAAGCCAGAACTGAGAATTGGGTGCACAAAACATCCGTTTAAAACAATTATTAGTCCTGACCTGTTCTCAGACATTTTCATAATTAACAAAAGGTTCACTCCGAGAGCACTCCACACTTAAAAGGTGCTGCTTGTTTTCCCCGATTAGGTAAGACGACAATCATTCATCTGGACGCGTATTTGCTGTATTTAAATCAACGTTGTTCAAAATTGTATAGCCGTCGACTCTCAAGCAAATAGCTTGAGCCGCAGGCTTTTTATAGCCTATATAACTGCCGAGTGCCACTTTTTTTTTTTTAATCAACCCATGCAATACCGAGAGTGAAAGGCGATATTTCATTGGAATGCGGACCAGTTCAATCAACGCGAAGCATTGGCCTATTAATAAGTAAATTATTTTTCTGTACTGAATTTAGCCCATGATTTCATCGCTGTTAGATCGCATATGGAGAGAAACCGTGTCTTCAATTACGATAATTGGAAAACGTGTAAATAAAGGAAAATGATTGAGAACTTGCCAGGACTAAAAGGGACGTGCCTGTGCCACCCCAATTCCCAGTTCTAGACCCGCCACTAGAGACTATGCTCTATATCACTGAGCTAATTGGCAAATGGAAATGTCACATGTAGTTCACAAATTGACTAAGCCAGTTACCTGTGTGCAAGACAGCAGCTGTTAGCGTGTAAAGGCAGATTTCAAACGGCTGTCAAAAATTCAGTTATTAAGACAAAAATCCGAAAATACACAAATTGCATCTAGACAGCATGGAGATGTTGGTAAATTGTTTTTAACCATGATTTATTGGCTCCATAAGTGAAAAACTGATGTTTAAAAATGCCATTTTTGCATTGACTCCAATTGTTTGCATGAGAGCGAAATTGAAAATGCTGTAAAAAATTCTGTTTTTGAGATAAAATTCTGATATTTTCCAAACATCGCCTACAATGACTCCAAAATTTTGTCAATTTTTTTAATGAACTTTGAAAATGTAAATAGCAAGAATTTGCAAGTATATGTTTACAATACCATTTACAGTCACACATTTTGATGCACTGTAGGCTCAATTTTCGATAAATCCAAAATCTGTGTGGATAGTTTGTGTAGGACAGTCTGAAGATGCTCTTTAGCAAGTTTGGTGTCAACTGAGCAAAAATTGTGGGAGGAGATAGGTTTAATAAGTTTACAGTTTTTGAAAAAAAAAAACAGAGTGATGGACTTCATAATTTGCAATAGGTTTAAATGTACAAAAATTTCTTCAGTATTATGGCTAAATTGTAAAATTTTTCAATTTCAACATTTGCTATGTTATCTCTGTTTTATTGTGAATAAAATACTGGCTGGTGTGATTTGAAAGTCATTGCGTTTTGATTTTATTCACAATGTACACTTTGTCCCAACTATTTCAGAATTGGGGTTGTAATAATAATAATAAAAAAATAATAATAATAATAATAATACATTGTATTTATAATATGCCTTTCAAGGAACCCCAGGTAGCAGCACAGAGATGTTATACGCAAATAAAGGAACTTAGGACATACATAAAGACATACAAAACCCAAAACCAGTGAAGTTGGCACGTGGTGTAAATCGTAAATAAAAACAGAATACAATGATTTGCAAATCCTTTTCAACCTATATTCAATTGAATACACTGCAAAGACAAGTTACTTAATGTTCGAACAGGTAAACTTTGTAATTTTTTGCAAATATTAGCTCATTTGGAATTTGATGCCTGCAAAATGTTTCAAAAAAAGCTGGTACAAGTGGCAAAAAAAGACTGAGAGAGTTGAGGAATGCTCATCAAACACTTATTTGGAACATCCCACAGGTGAACGGGCTAATTGGGGGGACAGGTGGGTGCCATGATTGGGTATAAAAGCAGCTTCCCTGAAATGCTCAGTCATTCACAAACAAGGATGGGGCGAGGGTCACCACTTAGTGAACAAATGCGTGAGCTGATTGTCGAACAGTTTAAAAACAACATTCCTCAACGAGCTATTGCAAGAAATTTAGGGATTTCATCATCTACGGTCCGTAATATCGTCAAAAGGTTCAGAGAATCTGGAGAAATCACTGCACGGCGACAAGGCCAAAAACCAACACTGAATGCCCGTGACCTTCGATCCCTCAGGCGGTACTGCATCAAAAACCGACATCAGTGTGTAAAGGACATCACCACATGGGCTCAGGAACACTTCAGAAAACCACTGTCAGTAACTACAGTTCGTCGCTATCTGCAAGTGCAAGTTAAAACTCTACAATGCAAAGCGAAGCCATTTATCAACAGCACCCAGAAACGCCCGGCCGCTGGGCCCAAGCTCATCTAAGATGGACTGATGCAAAGTGGAAAAGTGTTCTGTGGTCTGACGAGTCCACATTTCAAATTGTTTTTGGAAACTGTGGACGTCCAGTCCTCCTCTGGACCAAAGAGGAAAAAGAACCATCCGGACTGTTATAGGCGCAAAAGCTCAAAAGCCAGCATCTGTGATGGTATGGGGGTGTATTAGTGCCCAAGGCATGGGAAACTTACACATATGTGAAGGCACCATTAATGCTGAAAGGTACATACAGGTTTTGGAGCAACATATGTTGCCATCCAAGCAACGTCTTTTTCATGGACGCCCCTGCTTATTTCAGCAAGACAATGCCAAGCCACATTCTGCATGTGTTACAACAGCATGGCTCCGTAGTAAAAAAGAGCGGTACTAGACTGGCCTGCCTGTAGTCCAGACCTGTCTCCCATTGAAAATGTGTGGCGCATTATGAAGCGTAAAAATACGACAACGGAGACCTCGGACTGTTGAACAACTTAAGCTGTACATCAAGCAAGAATGGCTAAGAGTTCCACCTGAAAAGCTTCAAAAATTGGTCTCCTCAGTTCCCAAATGTTTACTGAGTGTCGTTAAAAGGAAAGGTGATGTAACACAGTGGTAAAAAGGCCCTGTGCCAACTTTTTTTGCAATGTGTTGCTGCCTTTAAATTCTAAGTTAATGATTATTTGCAAAAAAAAAATAAAGTTTCTCAGTTTGAACATTAAACATCTTGTCTCTGCAGTGTATTCAATTGAATATAAGTTGAAAAGGATTTGCAAATCATTGTATTCTGTTTTTATCTACGATTTACATAACGTGCCAACTTCACTGGTTTTGGGTTTTGTCAATAAATTAAGCAATGCATGACAATACCATAAAATAAGAAACGACAATCAAGTCTTAAGTTGTGCTTTGAATGCGCAGAGGGATTCCAAGTCTTTGAGGTGGGGAAGCAGAGAGTTATAAAGACGAAGGGCTGTAAGATTGTGTTCCTACAGAGGACAGGCAAGCATGGGGAGTGACTTGAAGGTGAGCAAAAGGATTTTTAAGTCATTGCGGTGTTTAATCAGGAGCCAGCGGAGTTTGCAGAGGATAGTGGTGATATGGTATGGAGAGGGTGTGGGAGATAAGGCGAGCTGCAGAGGTCTGGATGAGCTGAAGTTTATTGAGGAATCTGTTGGGGATCCCAGGAAGGAGAGCATTACAATAGTCTAATAGGGAAGTGATGAAAGTATGGATGAGTATTTTAGTGTTAGCCTGAGATAATGATGGGCAGAGTTGAGAGATGTTGTGGAGGTGGAAGTACGCGAGCTGGATAAATGACTTAAAGACTGGTTTGAAGGAGAGGGTGTTGTCCAAGATGACACCGGCTCTATAGGCATGACAGGAAATTGGGAGAGTGGTGTTGTCCATGGTGCAGGTAAAGTCTGCAGATTTTCACAGGGTGAATTTGGTGCCAATGAGAAAGACCTAAATTTTATTGCTATTGAGCTGGAGGAGATTATGAGTCACCCATTTCGCAATGTCTTGGAAGCATAGGGCTTGATGGAGATGTAGAGATGCGTGTCATCAGCGTAGAAGCGAAAGTGAATTTTGTGGTGTCTTATTATGCAACCTAAGGGGAGGAGGTAAAAAACAAAGCAGAGGGAACCTAATACTGACCCCTGGGGGACTCCCTGGGAGGCTGGGGCATGGCTGGATTGGTGATTTTTCAGGGAGATGAACTGCTAACGGTCAGTTAAGAGGGACGTAAACTAGAGGTGGGCCAGGTCAGAGATGCCAATGGATAAGAATCGATCCACAAGAATTTTATGGGAGAAGGTATCAAATGCTGAGTTGAAGTCTAGAGGTATGAGAATTGAGACCTGGAGTCAGCTGCGCATAAGAGGTTATTTGTGATTTTTACCAGTGCAGTTTCAGCATTGTATGAATTGTGGAAACTAGACTGAGAGGGTGTACTGGAAGCACACTGACAATGACATAGTCGAAAGAACCAGAGAGAAATTCAAGAATGAACATTAATAGTACTGTCCACTGGAAGCAAGCAATGAGGACAAATCCAATTGCCAAACATTGCATGCAGATGATACGGTGAGGTAAACAAGGCGTGTTCCAGTGTGTGACTGACGCAGTTTCGTCTTTCAATATCCATGCACGGACAACAACCTTAAGCAGCAAGTTAACACCATGGCTACCAGCAATTCTGGGGGGACAGAGCAGGAGCAGGTTAATTAATCTGGACAAAAACTTCGGCAGCTGATAACACAAGGGTGTCCAATCTAATCCACAAAGGGCCGGTGTGGGTGCTGGTTTTTGTCACAGCCCAACATTAATACACCTGATTCTATTCATCAAGGTCTTGATTGAACCCCCTGATCAGTTAATTAGTGGGATCAGGTGTTGTAGCACTGGGCTAAAACAAAGACCTACACCTACACCAGCCCTTTATGGATAAGATTGGGCACCAGTGGGATAACTGCAGGAAAGGAGAGACTTACTTGCTGTATGGCATAAAAATTTGAGAGGGCTTGTAAGGCCAGGAATTAGAACTGACGAACTATGCCAGAAGATCTAGGAATGGACGATGAGCTATTGAGGGAACCAATGCCCTGGACCAGCAGGTGTTGCAGCGAGCTAAGCTGGCGATAGCAGACTCGGTGGGTAACTCCAGGTTGTACTACCATTAGCCAGCTACCAATTGGTGCTACCAATGCTCACAAGATGGGTCACTGCTTGGGAATGCGATGCGGCCACTGGCAGGGTATGATTGGCTGGGAATCAGCATCTGTGGAGCAGCTGACAGTATCCTGTCAGAACTAAGCTTTTAAATCCTATGAATCATGTTTGACCTGTATCAAATTTAAAACTATACTAGATATTCAAAGCTTTGCCAACTTTAATGGCTTATTATGTGCTTACTGAATTTAATTCTTGCAAAACCTTCCAAAAAAGTTTGGATGGGTGCGGTATAAGACAAGGAAAGTGGTGGAATGGTAAATGGCTTGACAGGTGATGAACACGTGTAAAAGATATATCCACAAATGTCCAGTCATTTACAAGCATGGATTGATTGAGGCTCACCACTTTCCAAAAAAAAAATGCATGCTTGAACGATCAGTTTACAACATGCTACTGCAAGGATTTTATGGATTCCACCCTCCACGATGCAAAATATTATTACTTCATTCACAGAGTCTGTAGAAATCTGCATTGAAACTACACAAAAAAACATGGTTTTAGAAAACCCTTGTCAATAAACATAATTTGCCATTGGATACACCAACAACAAAGTTACGACTGTCCTATTCACCCTAGAAGCTATATGACAACATAGTTGGAAAATATCACTATCTGCTCTAGAATCTGAATCATTGGAAACGGACTGATGCACAGAGGAAACGTGCAGTGGTCTGATGAGTGAACCTTTCATCAAGTTGTTTATGGTAATAATTGACAATGTATTCTCCAAAAAAAGAAGGAAATTACCATCCTGGTTATTACCAAGTTATATTTCAAAAGCCTGCATTTCTAAAGGTATGTGAGTATGCGCGTCCCCATGTCCTGGGTAACCTTACATGCGTGTAGGAGCCCTTAATGCTGTAATCAGAAAGTACAGGTGCTAGACTGGCCTGACTGCAATCTAGACCTATTACTCATTTAAAATGTGTGATTATGTGCATTATAAAATGCAAAATATAATAATGTAGACGCTGGCAGTTAGTGCAGTTGAAGACATTTCAAGAAAGAAGGGTAAAAATTCTCCCAGCAAAACAAGAACAAATTGATGTCCTCAGTTCCTGAATGATTATAAATATTATAAATGTTTTTACAAGGACAGTTGATCTAATACAGTGGTAAACACAATCATGTTCGATCTCTTTTGGAACATAATGCAAGTGTCAATTCTAAAAAGAGTGTACATTAATAAAACATGAAGTTTAAAGGGTATAACTTTGTATAGTATTCAATTTAATGCAGGTCACATTTAATTTACAAATCATTCATTTTTTTTACTTAAAATGTCCATACTATCCCAACATTATTGAGGTTGGAAAATCAACATTAAATCTTTATTTTAAGTCAAAGTTGAAAAGAAATGTTCATGCATTCCGGGCCTTTCTCCCACTGCGTTACCGCCATTTGACCATTATCTCTAGGCATTTCTAAACCAAAACAAAAAATTCGGCAATATTGCAATACGAAAGAGTTCTTTAATGGTTCAGGGCCCATTCTCCAGGTTATGGTATGAGACAAATGTCAATAATATGTCAGTGGTAATATGAAAGCATGTGTCAAACGCAAATCATATAATCATTATGAGGAGAACATGACACTGATATTAATAAGATGACATTGCCTTCTCAGCAAACCCAAGCAAAATTGTATCAATATATGACAAAGTTCCAAAACATCCAAGTCTATCCAATTCCAAGTATATGACAATATTGAGGTAAATCAGGGTGTGCTACAAAATTTACGAACTTCTCAGCCAGTATATTTCAATATTCCACAATATCCTGATATATCCCAGAACATAACAATATTCCAATACATCCCTAAGTATCCCACCATATGGCCATATTTCAGGACATCCCGGGATATAAAAATATTCTAATACAATGCAGTGTATCCAAGCACATGACATTATTCTACAAACCCCAATTCCCATGAAGTTGGGACATCGTGGAAAACGTGAATAAAAACAGCACACAATGATTTGCAAATCCTTTTTGACCTATATTCAACTGAGTACACTACAAAGACAAGATATTTAATGTTTAAACTGATAAAACTTTATTGTTTTTTTGGAAATATTCACTACTTTTAAATTTGATGCCTGCGACACATTCCAAAAAACTGGGACAGGGGCAACAAAAGACTGGGAAAGTTGAGGAATGCTCAAAAAACACCTGTTTGGAACATTCCAAGGGTGAATAGGTTAATTGGAAACAGGTGAGTGTCATGATTAGCTATAAAAGGAGCATCCCCGAAAGAGTCACTCGTTCAGAAGCAAGGATGGGGCGAGGTTCGCCACTTTGTGAACAACTGCGTAAGCAAATAGTCCAACAGTTTCTCAACGAACAATTGCAAGGAATTTAGGGATTTCATCATCTACAGTCCATAATATCATTGAAAAATTCTGAGAATCCGGAGGAATCTCCACACGTAAGCAGCAAGGCCGAAAACCAACATTGAATGCCCGTTACCGTCGGTCCCTCAGGTGGCACTGCATTAAAAACCAACATCATTCTGCAAAGGATATTACCATGTGGGCTCAGGAACACTTCAGAAAACCATTGTTAGTTAACACAGTTCCTCGCTACATCTACAAGTGCCAGTTAAAACTCTACCATGCAAAGCGAAAGCCATATATCAACAACACCCAGAAACACCACCGGCTTCATTGGGCCCAAGCTCATCTGAGATGGACTGATGCAAAGTGGAAAAGTGGTGCTGTGGTCTGACGAGTCCACATTTCAAATTTTTCGAAATCATAGACGTCGTGTCCACTGGGCTAAAGAGAAAAAGGGCCATCCAGATTGTTATCAGCGCAAAGTTCAAAAGCCAGCATCTGTGATGGTATGGGGATGTGTTGGTGCCCATGGCATGAGTAACTTGCACATCTGTGAAGGCACCATTAATGCTGAAAGGTACATACAAGTTTTGGAGCAACACATGCTGCCACCCAAGCGACGTATTTTTCAGGGACGTCCCTGCTTATTTCAGCAAGACAATGCCAAGCCAAATTCTGCAGGTGTTACAGCAGCATGGCTTCATAGTAAAAGAGTGTGGGTAATAGATTGGCCTGCCTGCAGTCCAGACCTGTCTCCCATTGAAAATGTGTGACGCATTATGAAGCGCAAAATACGACAACGGAGACCCCGGACTGTTCAGCAACTGAAGTTGTATATCAAGCAAGAATGGTAAAGAATTCCACCTCCAAAGCCTCTACAATTAGTGTCCGCAGTTCCCAAACGCTTATTGAGTGTTGTTAAAAGGAAAGGTGATATAACACACTGGTAAACATGCCCCTGTCCCAGCTTTTTTGGAACGTGTTGCAGGCATCAGATTCAAAATGAGTGAATAGTTCCAAAAATAACAATGAAGTTTATCAGTTTGAACATTAAATATGTTGTCTTTGTAGCTTATCAATTGAATATAGGTCAAAAAGGATTTGCAAATCATTGTATTCTGTTTTTATTCATGTTTTACACAATGTGCCAACTTCATTGGAATTGGGGTTTGCAATACATATCCCAGAATATCCCAGTAGAGAAAATGGGAATTTCTGGAATGGACCCCCCCCCACTTTCATCAACTAATCCTGAGTTTATTTGCTTTCTCACTGAACAGATTGGAGCTGTACAGCTTCTGCAGAACTGCAGGCGCTGTCAGACAACGCGATGGCAACTAAATTTAACACGGGCGGCTGCACAACATTCTATCGGCTGACTTCACTCTTCGCTCCCCGCATCAAAAACCACCAGAGCAGAGAAAAATAACAACTGGATCAACTTTTACCCATTTTATACAGATTTCAGCAGATTAGACAATTTTAACAGAATGTCCCCCAGCGCCTCTCATTCTAATGACAGCACCCAATTTATGTAGCTTTAAAGCGACAGTCAGAGTGTGACTGAATTGACTTCACTCTCAATTCCACGCTTACTCACGGGAGTATGGGAAGTGCTGCACTGCATCTACCTTTGGAGAGCATACATTAAATAAATAAGTGAACCATATGCTTTGAATGAAAGCAGACATCACGCAATGCATCCAAGAAACCCTTCTCCGCCACAAACTTCCCAAGCTCCCCTAGGGGTAATCACACACACACACACATACACACCCACAACCATTAACTCGTGAGCCAGTTTTCTGACTGCAGTCTTTGCCGCCTCAGAGAATCTATGCTAGCTCCTCACACACTCTCAGGTCTATGCTCCCCTCCTCCCCCCTACTGCCTGCAGCATCATAGCCAAGCAGCCAAAATGGAGCTTCGTTTTCAAGGCCTATTTCCTTGTCTTGTAAAGAGATGCATTCACTGCTGATTTCAACATTAAAATATTATGTAAACCATTTTTTTCCCCCAGAGGAACATTTGAACTCAACTTCTTTTCGTCTCATGCCCCCCCACCAATATATCAAGCAAGAGTGCTATTTTAATGATAGAGAAATATTTTTGAACGAATCAGGAACAGGTAACATTGTGCATCAGACGTACATAAACACCCCAGAGTCCCTCCCCTCCCAACACTGGCCATGCCTCCGAGACCTCTAAAAGCATAACCTACTGCAGCTCCCCTTGGGACTCCGCCCCTCTCTTCCACTGCTCACCATACAGGCAGGTGACACATAATCTCACATTTTAAATGGGAGAGAGGTCTGAACTGTAGGCAGGCCGGTCTAGCACCTGTACTCTCTGATTACAGAGCCCTCCCCTTGTGAACCCGCGCTCCTCCTGCAATACTCACCGTATAAGCGGCTGGCCCTCCAGGCCCTGACGGCGCACTGCAGAGCCCCGTCCAACCACAGCAGCAGCCAGCTAATGCAGAAACCCAGCAGCAAACCCAGCATCAGGTCCATCTCCTGCTTGGTCACGCTGTCGCTCACAAAGTAGTTCTCTGAGGAGTCCACCAACGACTGCTCACCGTCGTAAGGGATCACGTAATGCACGTGGTGCCTGGCGCCAGCAGGAAGGAGGAGGAGAGGAGGCAATGGACACGAAGGCAGGGCGACAGAGAGTGTGAAAAGAGGAGATAAGTGGCACAGGTGAGTATGACATTTGAGTCTGACCAAACGGCATGCGCACGCACACACACCCACATGCACACAGGTACATTTCCGTACTTTCTAAGGCAGCTTTAAACAATACTCTGAAGCAAATAACAGAAAGACAACCCTGTGTGTGTGCTTGTGTATGTGAGCAGGAATGTCTGTGCAAGCAGTCATGCATGCGTGCGTGAGTATAGCTGTGCAGATGTACCAGTGTGTGCCTGTGTGCATGTGTCTTTAGAGTGAGGGAGAGGGTAGGTGTGTTCACATGTATGTATGTGTGTGTGTGTGTGTGTGTGTGTGTGTGTGTGTGTGTCTCCGTGTGTATGTAGGATGGGGGAGGGGGGTGTACAAGAGTGCGTTGCAAGAGGGTGTGCAGATGTAGGGGGAGGGAGATGGGGTGTTTGTGTGGTATGTGTGCACGAGGGAAGGTGTGCACACTTGAGGTGGAGGAGGGGGTGTATCCGTAGTGTATGTGCATATGGGGAGGGTGTGTGTACTGGTGAAGGGGATGGGGTGTATGGGTTTGGGAGATGGAGCGAGTATATGTTGGGGGATGATGTGTCTGGTGGGTAAAGGGTGCATAGGGTGGATTGTGAAATGGGGTGAATGTGTGGGGGGAATGGGTGTGTGTGGTTTGGGAGGGGGATGAAGTGTGTGGGTGAGGTGAGGGGGGGGTTTGGGGTGAGATGGGGGGAATGGGTATGTGTGGGGTGAGAGTGTTTAAGGTGGGGGGATGGGGTGTATTTTTGGTGAGTTTATAGGGTGAGGGGGATGGATTGTATGTGTGCTGAGTGTGTAGAGTGAGTCTACAGAGTGAGGGGGAATGGGTAAGTGTGTAGGGTGAGTCTACAGAGGGAGGGGGAATGGGTAAGTGTGTAGGGTGAGTCTACAGAGTGAGGGGGGAATGGGTAAGTGTGTAGGGTGAGTCTACAGAGTGAGGGGAATGGGTAAGTGTGTAGGGTGAGTCTACAGAGTGAGGGGGAATGGGTAAGTGTGTAGGGTGAGTCTACAGAGTGAGGGGGAATGGGTAAGTGTGTAGGGTGAGTCTACAGAGTGAGGGGGAATGGGTAAGTGTGTAGGGTGAGTCTACAGGTGAGGGGGATGTGGTGAGTGTGGGGTGAGTCTACAGGTGGGGGGGAATGGGTAAGTGTGTGGGGTGAGTCTACAGGTGAGGGGGAATGGGTAAGTGTGTGGGGTGTGAGTCTACAGAGGTGAGGGGAATGGGTAAGTGTGTAGGGTGAGTCTACAGGTGAGGGGAATGGGTAGTGTGTGGGGGAGTCTACAGGTGAGGGGAATGGGTAAGTGTGTAGGGTGAGTCTACAGACGGAGGGGGATTGGGTAAGTGTGTAGGGTGAGTCTACAGGGTGAGGGGATGTGGTGAGTGTGTAGGCTGAGGGAGGAATGGTGAGCATGATATTTAGGGTGTGCATGTGGGGTACATGTGTAGGGTCAGTGTTTGGGGTTAGAGAGGTTTGGTGAGTGTGTTGGATGAGGGAGATGTGATGAGTGTGTAGAGTGAGAGGGATGTGGTAAGTGTACAGAAAGAGGCAGATGTGGTAAGTGTGTAGGGGGAGTGTGTATGGTGAAGGAATTGTGGTGAGTGTGAAGGGAGAGGAGGATGTAGTGAGTGCATAGGGTAAGTGTATGGGGTGAAGGAGATGTGGATTGTGTGTAGGGTGAGTGTGTTGGGTGAAGGAGAGGTGGTACGACCACAGGGTGACTTTGTAGGGTGAGGGAAATGTGGTGAGTGCGTAGGGTGAAGGAGATGAGGCAATTGTGTAGGGTGAGGGAGGTATACTGAGCATGTAGAGTGAGTTTCTGGGGTGATGGAGATGTGGTGTGTGTGTAGGGTGAGGGAGATGTGGTGAGTGTGTAGGGGGAGATGTGGTGAGTGTGTAGGGTGGGGTGAGTGTGTGGGGTGAGGGGATGTGGTGAGTGTGTAGGGTGAAGGGAGGGGGTGAGAGGGAGATGTGTGAGTGTGTGGGGGATGGGATGTGGTGTGAGGGTGTGTGGGGTGTAGGGGGATGTGGGATGTGTGTGGGGTGGGGAGATGTGGGAGTGTGTGGGGTGGGGGGAGATGGGTGTAGGGGAAGGGGGATGTGGGAGGTGAGTGTGTAGGGTGAGGGGATGTGGTGAGTGTGTAGGGTGAGGGAGATGTGGTGAGTGTGGGTGAGGGGGATGTGGGTGAGGGATGTGGGGAGTGTGTGGGGGAGGAGATGTGGTGAGTGTGTAGGGCGAGGGAGATGTGGTGAGTGTGTAGGGTGGGGGGATGTGGTGAGTGTGTGGGGGGGGGGGTGGAGTGTGTGTGGGGTGGGGATGTGGTGAGTGTGTAGGGTGAGGGGGATGTGGTGAGTGTGTAGGGCGAGGGAGATGTGGTGGGGTGGGGGATGGGGTGAGTGTGTAGGGCGAGGGAGATGTGGTGAGTGTGTAGGGTGAGGGGTGGTGTGTGTGGGGTGAGGGGGATGTGGTGAGTGTGTAGGGCGAGGGGGATGTGGTGAGTGTGTAGGGTAGGGTGAGTGTGTGGGGTGAGGGGGGATGTGGTGAGTGTGTAGGGTAGGGTGAGTGTGTGTGGGGTGGGGGGGATGTGGTGGTGTGTGGGGTGGGGTGAGGGGGGCGGGGATGTGTGGTGAGTGTGTAGGGTAGGGTGAGTGTGTAGGGTGAGGGGGATGTGGTGAGTGTGTAGGGCGAGGGAGATGTGGTGAGTGTGTAGGGTAGGGTG
Source organism: Gymnothorax javanicus (assembly GCA_029692085.1). NCBI lineage: Eukaryota > Metazoa > Chordata > Actinopteri > Anguilliformes > Muraenidae > Gymnothorax > Gymnothorax javanicus. The sequence goes on from CM056202.1 coordinate 80,780,830, forward strand.
AGTGTGTAGGGCGAGGGGGATGTGGTGAGTGTGTAGGGGGGGGGATGTGGTGGGTGTGTGGGGATGGGGTGGGGATGTGGTGGGGTGTGGGGGGTGTGGGGGATAGGTGAGTGTGGTGGGGTGAGGGGGATGTGGTGAGTGTGTAGGGCGAGGGAGATGTGGTGAGTGTGTAGGGTGGGGGGGAGTGGTGGGGTGGGGTGAGGGGATGGGATGAGGGTGGGGTGAGGGGGGGGAGGGGATGTGTGTGTGTTGGGGCGGGGGATGTGGTGGTGTGGGGTGGGGGGGTGTGTGTGGTGAGTGTGTGGGGGGGGGTGAGTGTGTGGGGTGAGGGGGATGTGGTGAGTGTGTAGGGTAGGGTGAGTGTGTAGGGTGAGGGAGATGTGGTGAGTGTGTAGGGTGAGGGATGTGGTGAGTGTGTAGGGCGAGGGAGATGTGGTGAGTGTGTAGGGTGGGGGATGTGGTGAGTGTGTAGGGTGAGGGGGATGTGGTGAGTGTGTAGGGCGAGGGGGATGTGGTGAGTGTGTAGGGCGAGGGAGATGTGGTGAGTGTGGGGTAGGGTGGGGTGTGTAGGGTGAGGGGGATGTGGTGAGTGTGTAGGGGGGGGATGTGGTGAGTGTGTAGGGTGGGGGATGTGGTGAGTGTGTAGGGTGAGGGGGATGTGGTGAGTGTGTAGGGCAAGGGAGATGTGGTGAGTGTGTAGGGTAGGGTGAGTGTGTGGGGCGAGGGGGATGTGGTGAGTGTGTAGGGTGGGGTGTGGTGAGTGTGTAGGGCGGGGGATGTGGTGAGTGTGTAGGGTGAGGGGGATGTGGTGAGTGTGTAGGGCAAGGGAGATGTGGTGGTGTGTAGGGTGGGGGAGATGTGTGTGTGGGCGGGGGAGTGTGGTGAGTGTGTGGGGTGGGGATCACGGTGAGTGGGTGAGGGGATGTGTGGGGTGTGGGGCAGGGAGATGTGGTGAGTGTGTAGGGTAGGGTGAGTGTGTAGGGTGAGGGGGATGTGGTGATGTGTGGGGTGGGGAGGTGGTGTGTGTGGTGGGATGTGGTGAGTGTGTGGGGTGGGGGCATGTGTGGTGTGTGTGTGGGGCATGGGGGTGATGTGGGGTGGGGGGGTGTGGGGGCGTGTGTGTGGTGGGGGTGGGGTGGGGTGTGTGGGGGTGAGGGGGGTGTGGTGAGTGGTGTGTGGGGGATGGGGTGAGGGTGTGTGGGTGTGTGGGGGGGGGATGTGGTGAGGTGTGGGGTGGGGGGGGTGTGTGGGGTGAGGGGCATGGGATGTGTGGTGAGTGTGTAGGGTAGGGTGAGTGTGTGGGGGTGGGGGCATGTGGTGGTGTGTGTGTTGGGGGGGATGTGGGGTGTGTGGGGGGGTGGGGTGATGTGGGGGGGGTGAGTGTGTAGGGTAGGGTGAGTGTGTAGGGTGAGGGCATGTAGTGAGTGTGTAGAATGAGGGTGATGTGGTGAGTGTGTAGGGTAGGGTGAGTGTGTGGGGTGAGGGCATGTGTGAGGTGTGGGGGGGTGATGTGGTGTGTGGGGTGGGGGGTGTGGGTGGTGGCATGTGTGGGTGTGGGTTGGGGGGATGTGGTGAGTGTGTAGGGTGAGGGAGGTGTGATGTGCAGGAATAGTTGGATCTCAGGGGACAGGGGCTAGTTCATCATTCTCACATCTGGCACCAATGGGAGCAGCGGGGGGAGGGTCAACCAATCTGAATTACACAGCATAAAATCTGTGCAAACAGAATACACAGTACAGGGAGAAGGAAAGAAAGACAGGGTGACTGAGAGAGAGAGAGAGAGAGAGAGAGAGAATGACATGAATGTGAGAACCTCTGAGATCTCAGCAGTGTGAGGACACAAATTCCCAGGTTGACCCTCTTTCTCCCCATCCTCAGTCATGAACACAGGGAACAACCAGTCACACACAGAAACCATCAAGTCCTAGAGATTACATCTTTTAGATCATGTGAAATCCAGAGGATCCATTGCTCTTGGTACAGAAGGACTTGCTTGCATAACACCATGATTGAATTGGAGAGTTTGAGGACATAAGAAATTTAATAAGCTTGTGACCTTTCAACCGACTATTATTTTAATCCCTCTGAGATTCAAGTCACAAAGAATCTAAACTGACCCCATGAAAATATTCTGGTTGGATATTTCAAGTGTTTATGGCAAAGCCAATAGAATCTGCCCCTGGGGCCAAGCATGATGAAGACACATCTCTTTTTATTTTGCTTTGCCATCCTTCTGCTGTGCTTTAGGGGGTCATGGAAAGCAAAAACTGCAGCCAAAGTTTAGAAGTACATACAGCTTCTCAATTCATTACAATTGTATTTGTTTGGCTGAAGGTTTGGCTGCACAGACAAAGGGCTGCAAATAACCAGGAGTGTAACCTGATTCCTATATAGTGAGAAGGGATGGCCCCAGTTTCGGAAGCTAAAATAGGTTTTATTCTAAAGTGGTTTTGCTTTGGTTCCATGCCAGCTGAAAATCACTCTCCATGCAGGACTTATTGTTTCACACTGCTCTTTCATCACTGTAGGCAATGGCGCAGAGAAAAAACTAGACTGAGTGATCTCTGTTCTTGATGCATTCCGCCATGGTTAATAGGCGCCAGCTTCCGGTCATGGCAAAACACATAGTAAATATAGTAAACACTGTTTAAACTCCTGTTCAGAAATAAATGATCTTAAAAAAACTTTTGATACTGAGGTACAGAATCTGAACAATGACATTACTGAGGTACAGGACTTGACTAATGAGTTTACTGAGGTACAGGACCTGAACAATGACAAAACTGAGAAACAGAACCTGAACAAAGATGATCTGGAGCTACGGAACCTGAACAATGACGATACTGAGACATAGGGCCTGAACAATGATGATGCTAAGGTACAGGACCTGAACAATGACTATGCTAAGGAAGAGGACCTGAGCAATGACAATACTGAGATACAGGACCTGAACAATGACGATACTGCAGTGCAGGACCTGAACCATAACGATACTGAGGTACAGGACTGGAACAATGACAATAATGAGGTAGGCCAACAGGACTTGAACCAAAACAATATGAGGTACAGTACTGGAACAATGACGATACTGAGGTACAGGACCTGAACAATGACTATGCTCAGGGTCCTGCCCAGGACGCTCGGAGCGCTGGTCGGAGAATTGTTTGCATGCGAGCACGCGCAGCACACGAGCGGCGAGCTGGAAAATTTTTGCGTCAATTCGAAAGCAGATATTGCCTCTGAGTCACCAGATTACTTTATGTCTTTGATGTGCTCCTCGGTGCCTACCGAGATGCCTCTAATTTTCATAGATAGATGCCATATTCATAAACTTGTTTTTCTATTTTGTATCCAAATACTTTTGATTAAATTTCTGAATACGACTTAACAACTGTCATTTATGTTTCAAACATTTCCTCAGTGGCGCCTGTTGGACAGAGAACAAGGAGGGCGATAAACGTCTTTAAACTGCTTATTAGTCTTGATCTGTTGCAGTCATTTTGCTTGATAAAAGATACTTTAACTACCCCTTCTCAGGTGTAGCTAATTGTCTTTGTTAAGACGAGAGATAAAACGCATCAACTGAAGGCAAAAAAGTGCGCATTTCTTGCTTTGTAAGAAGTGGCAAAAGTTAACGCGGAAAATCCACAGTAGGTTTTCTTTTTTCGTAAAGGGTTACCTATTAAGGCACGTGAATTAAACATTTTTATTGAATTTACTATTCACTCGCCTTGCCATTTCATTAAAAGGGAAACTGTGTACTTAACTGCAAATGGATTTTTCATATTGTTGGAAAACGTGTTAACGAAGAACAATGATTAAAATTGGGTCAATAATCTCATCCGTTTCAAGGTTTTCCGCCCCCTCGGTTTTCCGTCCACCGACCGCCACTGTTATTAAACACTGATAGATTAACATGTAAAGAATGTTACAGTCCTCGACAGAGATTTAGTAAGTTTTGCTGTCGTTTATATGACAAGAAAACTTTTCTCTCGACATGCAAAGTACAGCGCTATCAATCACCCTGCCCGATTACAATTGCCTGCCTTTCATTAGCCTAGATTGAGACAACCACACCGATCATTTCCCCACAGCCTCAGATTCAATTCGCCATGAATAACCAGCACACGCAGGCTTGAATGGCACTCGGTGTTTCCATCACTGTTGGGCAGGTTGTTCAGTATCTATGAAGACCAGCGCAGACGGGGCGTGGGTCGAAAACAAAAGTTCGCTATTCTGACAATAACAAGGGGGGGGCATATTTAGGGTCATTTATGTTTTGTTTCCAGCGATTTTATTGGACACTGGATGCATTCATTTAAACTGATCTTTGAAAAAATAGTGCCGGTCGGGAAAAGCACTAGCTATGTGAACTGAGTGGTGGTCGGTGCATTCCGAGTGCTGGTCGGCGCCGACCACCGCCGACCAGCATCGTCAGAACCCTGTATGCTGAGGTAGAGGAGCTGAACAATGACAATGCTGAGGGACAGAACCTGAATAATGGCGATACTGAGGTACAGGATGTGAGCAATGACTATCCTGAGGCAACAGAACCTGAACAATGATGATAGAGGACCTGAACAATGGTTATAATGAGTTACAGGACCTGAACAATAACAATACTGAAGTACAGGATCTGAACGATAAACCAGTAGCGGCTCGTGAACTGGCAACTGGGGAGGCTCAAAACAATCCCTTAAAATTAATGATTGGTCACGACCTGTTTTCAATCATTCATTTAAATTACCATTTCAGAAACTCCGAAAACTCTCAACATTATCAGGTGTGGCCAGTTTTCATTTATAACGCACACCTGTCAACTCTCACACATTCGGTGTGAGTTTAAGATGAATATTTACGTTCCTCTGCTTAAGTCAGCAATTATTCAATCAACGAGAAGGCTATGTAAGAGATTCTCGCGCGGAATTGAAGTTCTTGTGCATGGATGGGTTGGAAACAATGTAATTGCATAAAGACGTTTCAAATGATCTAATTTCATTTAAACGATCGCGAAACACATGCATTGCTTCCAACTGCTTAGTAAAGAAAAGCACGAGAAGTCCAGAGTCGTAATCGGTATGCGTTATAAATGAAAACTGATCACACCTGACAATGTTGAGAGTTTTCTGAGTTTATGTAATGGTAATTTAAATGAATGACTGAAAACAGTTTGTGACCAATCATTCATTTTAAGGGATTGTTTTGAGCCTCCCCAATTGCCAGTTCACGAGCCTCCACTGCGATAAACATACTGAGGTACAGGACCTGAACAATAACAATACTGAGGTGCAGGACATGTACAATGACGATACAGAGGTACAGGATCTGAACAATGACAATACTGAGGTACAGTACCTAAACAATGATACTGAGGTACAGAACCTGAGCAATAGTGATACTAAGAAATGGGACCTGAACAATGACGATACTGAGGAGGATCTGAACAATGACGATACTGAGGTAGAGGACCTGAACAATGATGATACTGAGGTAGAGGACCTGAACAATGATGATACTGAGGTAGAGGACCTGAACAATGATGATACTGAGGTAGAGGACCTGAACAATGATGATACTGAGGTAGAGGACCTGAACAATGATGATACTGAGGTACAGGACCTGAACAATGATGATACTGAGGTAGAGGACCTGAACAATGATGATACTGAGGTAGAGGACCTGAACAATGATGATACTGAGGTACAGGACCTGAACAATGATGATACTGAGGTACAGGACCTGAACAATGATGATACTGAGGTACAGGACCTGAACAATGATGATACTGAGGTACAGGACCTGAACAATGATGATACTGAGGTAGAGGACCTGAACAATGACGATACTGAGGTAGAGGACCTGAACAATGACGATACTGAGGTAGAGGACCTGAACAATGACGATACTGAGGTAGAGGACCTGAAAAATGATGATTCTAAGGTACAGGACCTGAACAAGGCTTGCAGGCAGGGAGGAGCTTTCACCTCTATGGCCCAGTTAGCCAGTGTCAGAAGTGGGCAAAAGTTGCCAAGAGAAAGGAATGAATAAAGATGAGATGGGAATAATAGGGGATTGACAACCACTAAACTGTTTCTCCTCATCAGAATACACAACTTCTTAGAACTGCAGGTCATGAAGAAACAGGAAAAATCCTAAAACCTGTCAAAAAAAGTGTCATTGTGATAAATGAATATTTTATGCACAGTAAACTTGACAGTCTTCTCACAGAAAATACAGCCATTGTTGTCCAAGAGACTGAGCAGCGCTTCCTATTAAGAATTTTTGCACCATTGTAATTTAGACTCCTTGAACAGGACTTATTTCTGTGTACAGTGTGGTGACTTACGGGTACTTTCACATCAGGGATCTGTGCCTGGATCCAAGTACACTTGACCCCAAAGTCCAGTTCATTTGATGTGTGAACACAAGTGTGCCGTACATGGGCCCTGTTTGAAAAAGGAAGTCTTGAGTACGGTTCCTGCAGACTCATACCAAATGTGAAAGCAACCAAGCCTAAACATGGAAGTGGACTGCTATGTGACGTCTTTACCATTTGACTGTCCCATTCCAACAAGCATGGCCACAAAAGGAACTTTCTGGTCCAACTAAGAAATTAAACGCTGTGTCGCACCTTATAGATGAACACTAGTGGCGGAAGCAAAAATAATGGAAGCAGGCATAGTATGAAGATGAACTCCATTATCTACTTTTGCATCAGGTTCTTGATGATGCAAGCGTTCGCTTCTTCTTCTTCTCCGCATATATTTTCGAATCACCAACCAAGTCGGTGCATACCGCCACCTATTGTATCAGAATTTTTACACAGGCAGTGCATTCAGGTATGGAATCGTACCTAATGTGAAAGCACCCTAAGACAGGTGTTGCCGCCAAAACCTTCAGAAGATAATGAATCCCCATTAGTACAATATAATGAACTGAAAAATGTGAATATCAGGAAAATAAGTGTTCCAGGAATAAGGGCCATAACTATGCTCTGAAGACAATAATCAGAAGAACTGATATCAAATGCAAAGGTGTTGATATTAACACACAGCACTACAGTGGGGGTTCCCCAAAAATAACAAATGAACTCTCATAAATAAAATGAGTCATGCAGAGAGTCTTAAGTGGTTTGAACAAGACTAAAAACATGAACAGTGACTGCAGCAGACAATTAACTATTCACAGCTTACAGCACAATATCAATCAAGCACTATCCAAAGGACATGCATAAATTTGTTTTGATGCAAATAGTCCCTAAGTTTTCCCTTTTACTCAAGGAAATAATACGAACAAACCACAAAACATTTTAGGAGGAATGCTTGCATACAGCACTGAACAATTCATAAATCCACCCACCAATCATATGTGACAATCTGCAGTTATACGCTCCATACCCATTTGCAGAGGAAAAACCCAAATTAGCCCACCACTATGAGCTTTGTCAGTAGCCTGTAATTATGTTTATTTCAGCAGGCTCTTTGATCACTCTTGTGTTTACAAAGAGAGCTAATATGCAATGAGTCCTCACAAAATTTTGGCAATTACTGAGATTTTGCCAAATTGTAGGCATATTTATTGCTTACTGGGTCTTTCTTATGGGAAGGTGCTCAGCTAAGGTAATCACTTTTTCAACCATCAGTGCATCAATCAATCAAATAAATCAATCAATCAATCATTCAGCCAACCAAACAACCATTCTATAAAATACAAGCTCTATCTATAGAACATAGGCCTCCAGAGTGCTTCTATTGATCAGCAACTCACTTAAGCATATCATACATGTAAGAACACTATTTCTCAGGGTAGGCCATGACAAATTGAAAATCCACACTTGAGATGAATTACTCATGAGAGAGCTATGTTTTCCTTTGTAGAGAATGCCCATACATAAATAAATACTGAAATAAACTAAAATAATAGCAAAGCCACAATTGATATATGGCCAAAACGTTATGTACACCTGCTTGATATTCCCCGCGATCTATCTGAACAGCTCTGTCAAATGATCAATGTCCAAATGAGCGCATCAATTCAGGGTTTCCCAATGGAACATTTCCCAGAGCATCACACTCCCTCCTCCAGTTTGTCCCCTCCCGATAGTGCACCCTGGTGCCATCTCTATGCCAGGTAACAGTGTACATATACCCAGTCAATGTACATTGTGTAAAAAAACAGAGGCAAATCGAACCAGTTAAAGTTCTTCCATTGCTCAAAGGTCCAGTTCCAGTGCCCACATGCCAATCGCAGAGGCTTTTGCGAGGCCCAAAGTTGTATCAAGGAATGTCAAGGTAGCCATTATGAGGCAGAGAAGAGAGAAAAACTATCAGAGATATTGGCAGTTACAGGACTAACCTCAGGCCTATAAAATTCAGAGGTTTGGGACATCATTCAGAAGAATGAGAGAATGCTGCTGGGCACAGTAATTTCAAAGGGCTTGGTAAGATAGATCTTAACAATTGTTGACCAAAGTATTGTCACAACAATGAAAAATCCCCAGATTGAAATTACATGACAGTCAGATAGCACTTTCTAAATAAATGCCAAAACCAGCCAGCAGAGTCAACGAAAAGAAAGGTCTTGCAAACAGATCAGACCAGGGTTTTTTTTTTTATCAGGTATAATTAATATTTACTCTCATTCATGCAGAAATTTTGTGGGTTCATGACGGAAGGAAGGAAGGATGACAATGCTTTATACGATTGAAATCTGATACACACATTCCTTCACACTCTCTCTCTCTCTCTCTCTCTCTCTCTCTCTCTCTCCCACACACGCGCGCGCGCGCGCGTTACGTGTTCTCCTCTAGTGCAAAATATATGTGTCACTTATGTGTCATTACTTTCTAATTCTGGTGACCGGCGTGTTCTCGTATCACTGACCGTTTTCCTCCGTTCCCGATCCTGGCTGCTGTCGCTTTACTGATATTCATGGAACGGAAATTCAACCCTCACCTTATGCTCATACACGTATGGCCGTTTATCTTTCTCATAGCGGTTCACTTCTCTCTGGATGAACGCGCGCGCACGCACACACACACACACACACACACACACACACAACTTAGCCTTCATATGAAGGAATGTATTCAAGTCATTCCCAAAGCTCAAGGAGAATTCTCTCGCAATAGACACCAAGAAAATCAAACTAAAAGCCATAGCCTGTTCTTATTAGGGCGTAGCGCTTTCGACCGTCGAGACTGAGCATTAAAGTCGACAGACACTGCAAAATAATAAATAATAAAAGCAAACACAAATCTTGAAATCGAATCAACGCGCCTTTAAGTGGAATACGAGTTAAATCTATTGCAACATTGATGTGTCACAAATAAGGCAGAGCATTTGAGTCCCCCACACAGACACGAATCCATAGATTGAATATGCATACACAGAACATTCATGCTGTTTTACAGTGTACCTCATTCATGTGAGAAAACACATTCATTCCTTTTTATTGTTGGGTTTACCTTCCGCAGTTGCAATGGCAGACGCGGTCCTCTCCTCTTAAATGTGGTAAGATATAGTTGTGAAAGCGATCCAGTAGTGCGTTCATGTCCATTAAACACGCTATCGCCTGAAAAGAACCATGCCAGTCAACTGGGACAAAACAGTGAGAAAACCGGCAAGAACCGCTATGCGGTCTGACTGGCAATCCAGTTTGTGGTTGAAACATTAAATATCATAGGTCAGCCTTAACATTAAAGGGCAGTGTGTGGACACCCCAGTGAAACAGTTTTAACCTTTTTATTTTGAGTGATTTAGGTAGGCTACCAGCCTACTAATGACCCGCTGATATTTTGCTTGGGTCGAACCACAAAGCATACAAGTATCTTCCGCTTCTATCCAGTATCGTGCCCATATTATGCATTGAATTTGGATTATCCCACAAAATTAGGAAAGGTAGGCAAGCTATATGTTTCATTGATGTATATTTAAGATGGGTTAGAAATTCAAAAATCCGCTTACCATTACAACAGAAGCCCCAAGAATCATAAAGATCATGGTCGTTGAGATCATATGCATCAAAACTTCCTAACTCGCCTTTCCTTCTCCTTCTCACCCTCTTGGCCTAGCCAAATAATATTGCTGGGCTCAGAGCTAAGACTCCGTCCGGAAAAAAGACACTCATTGAGGCTCATTCACTGCGCCTTATCCACGGCCCCCATGGGCTCGCCAGCTCGAGGTTCGTTTCTTGGCGGCATAAGGTTGAAATGGCCCTCTTCACCCTCAATCGCGCACGCACTTACAGTCCTCCCGAGATCCCACTCCAACGCTGCGGCGATTAGACTCCAAATAGAACTGCACCGAGTCAAATCCTGGAAGAAACGTGCTGGAGACGGTGGCCTTCTCTTCTGCAATAGCGCTGTAATGATTATTTATTCCGTCGCGCTTAAAAACCATTCAAAAAACCTCAGCAAGGGGGAAATAGAGAAGAAAGCGCAGGATTGCCACGGCTCTGTCCCAGTCTGCCCCAAACAACCGCGGGCAAAGAGTCCGTGATACCCTCGCTTAGTTAATTGATTGATTCCTCAATCAATTAGTCGATTTATGCATGACAAAATTATCTAATTTCTTAGTCATTTCTGCGAACAGGTCTGTGGTAGAAGGATTTCGGTTAGCTGCTCGTCTTTCTCCGCGGTTCGAGTCTTGTAGAGGCAGAAATGCCTGCTGGATCGAGTCGGAACCGGATTCTCCTCCCCGCAGTCCACTCAAAAGCAGGCAACAGCAGAAGCATCAGCGCCGCTGGGCTCACAAACATCCATGGCCCATCTTCATATTCTCGCCATCGCATTCGAAACGTTTTCAACCGTACACCTATGCGTGCGTATTTGCTTTTGAGTGATGAAAGGTCACATAGTTGGATGGGCTACGCATTGCAGCGTGCTTGGTATCTTATCTATTATTCCACGTTTCAAAAGAGCATGCACATATCAATGAAAGGGAAACGAAAATTGATGCAACAATCCCACCTTTTCTAGATATGCGTGACCCGGTAAATCGAGTATCTCTCTCTCTCTCTCTCTCTCTCTCTCTGAGATGGAAACGGTAACTGCCTGTCTCTCTCGCTTTCTCTCTCAGATAGAAATGGTTACTGCATCTCTCTCTCTCTCTCTCTCTCTCTCTCTCTCTCTGACATTGCAGTTCAGATTTGTATGCTGCACCACTCATGAGGGTTGGGTTTCTTGTGTACACGACAGCAGCCTATTCACTTACCTGCCGATTGCTCCATATACACGTAATAAATATGGTCTCAGGTTTCTGACTGAACCGAACCATAAACACTTAGGCTGTGTTTTATAAGAGAACAGGCATAATTTCTTTAGCGAACTGATCTATTTCCAGATTCATGGGAGAGATGGAAATATTCGATTGTCCATCTTGGGACCACGACAGGACAGAGATGTGTTAAAACACAGTGTGATAGCCAAGCTCCAAGACAGCTTCGCTAATATTGGGACTGCGTCTTAAATCCGAAATATGCGCTTCGATTTTCTATTGAGTATTTACGTTCAAACATGCCTCAACGCCACTAAACGCATCCAGACTTCTTAAGTGCCCTTATGCGCCTCTTAACGGTGCGAATTTCGTTCTATTGATCCTGTTTCGAGAATTCTACTCAATAGAAGCTCATTCTATTGCAAGAAATACGGCTGATTTTTGGCTGCGTAATTAAATATTTCATCACCTTCGTTTGCGGCCACCTCGTCAGCCTGCAGCCAATAGTGGCTTCTAACGCGTTAGTCGATATGCTGCTCAAGAATGCAATGCAATTTCCGACTATCGCGTCACTCTCGTCCTAGCGCTGCAAGGTTTAGGGTTCAACCCACTCTAAAGAGCGAGGAATATGAGCGAAGAGCGATTGGGATTGCTTTTTATAGAACGGGGTTGTCTTGTCTTGAATGTTCCTAGAAGCATTGGTGACTGGTTGCTCCTGAAGCCCGTTCCCTGCATTGCCACATTCGCACAGCCTTCTGAGATTGTGGACTTATAAGATCATGTATATCTGTATTTTACAAAGTGGTTATTCTCCCAACCGTTGGTGGTACTGGTACAGGAAAGATAGTTGTCCTTGTTCCCACAAGTTGCCCAACCGTTGGTGGAGCAGGAGGAAGATCGCTCTTATTCTGCTAACTGTAAGTAATCAAGGGCAAAGTTGCTATTACTCCCCCAACCGTTAGTGGAACCAGCGGGACGGTTGCTTTTATTCCCCTTAAAAACTTTGCGAGACGGCAAAACGTTTCACCCGCCCGCAAAGGTCGTTTGTCAAGCAGCTTATTACGACCTAAAGTTACGTTTAGGAGTTAAGCGACCTCTAGCGGTCATTTAGGTAACTACAATCTGGTTTCCATCGTCAGCGTCGCCGTCAGTAAATCCCTAACCCAAACCTAATCCTAACCCTAATCCTAATTCTAACCCTTACCCTAACCCTAACCCTAATCCTTACCCAAACCGTTATTTTTAGTGTAAATACGACTGAAACTGTATCTGGAACTCAAACTGTAACTGTAACAGCACCTTCCTGCTGCCAGTAGGGGCGCGATTTTAGGAAACGCTCCTATGGGTCGTAAATCAGAGTAAATGAGAATAATCAACCTATTTGAGCGCATGGCTGGAGGGCAGGTTGGAGCAACGAAACTTTCACACATCACCCAACGGTTGGGGGAATAGCCTTTGCCTTATCCTTAGGCCTAAATGAAGAGATTGCAGACTTTCTCGTCAACGATCTTTGTTCGGCTGATTTATCCGGCATGTTTTTCATAAATATAAAATTAATAAGGATGTACCTCGTATGACATTATTGGACAAAAACAAAGCTGAAAGGAATAATATCACGGATTTCTTCTAACGATCAGTTAGTGAATCCATTTCACACCATTTTAATTCATCTTCTCCAAATGTATAGGCCTATTCGTATTTGTTAAGCCCCACCGACCGTCATTCATCCGGTAAGAAGTGACGGATTTTCCTCAAGGCGCACTGCCTTCCTTCTATCCGTCCACCACCGCAGTTACACAGTAATTAGGTCGAAAGACTACACCGAGGGGGTGGTTTCCTGTGAGACGGAAACCCAGGAGCGCAAACCGTCCGCAGGTGAGGGACACCGATCCAAATAGTGAGGTACACTGCCCGTCCAAAAAAAAAGTCACTCACTATAATAGTTTGTTGGGCTACCTTTAGCTTTGATCACGGCGCACATTCGTTGTGAAGTGTTTCGACAACCTTGGGCAATCTTACAATATTTATGTCCGACTAGATTTCCATTCATTTTTAGCCGAGATATTATATTGACAACGGATGAGTCAAACCACTCCGTTAAGCCTCCTCCAGCACATTCCGAAGACTTTCAGTTGGTTAATGTCCAGACTATGAGATGCCCAATTCATGCGAGAAAATACTTCCTCATGTTCTATGAACCACTCTTTCACAATTGCCCGGTGAATCTTCGCACTGACATCCTGGAATATGCTTGTGTCATCAGGGATTGAAAAGTCCATTGATGTGTATCTGGTCATTTAGTATATACAGGGAGTCTGCTGAATTCATTTTATTACTGCAGAACAGTGCTGAGCCTAATTCTCACCCATTGAAGTAACTCCAGTTCATAACACTGCATTCAGAGGCTTGTTCAGTGGGCACTTTGTATAATAGGTGCATCACTTCACAGGCTTCCTTTCTTACCCTCAGCATTTCAGCAAAGACAGCTTTATAAATAAAGGATAACTCGACACAGGATAAGCGTTTCAGCTGCTTCTCAAACCTGAAGCAGCTGCATCGATCAAGCGCTCGGAGCCACAAGCTGTAAGTAACGATATAACAACAAATAATGTAAGTGAACCTAACGTGTTACGGGTGGCTAGCAGGACTGCTAGCGATAGTTAGCACTAACAACTGGCCTCAAACGCAGGCTTTGTAAAATATCTGAAGATAAAGCCTGTATCGGTTGCGACTTTCCGTGACTCACAGACACAGAAACTGTAAGCTGCTTTTACTGCATAAGCCAACCTGATGTGATAGCCAGTTGATTGTGGCTGTAGCACAGCGGCTAATGTAGCCAAATTACTGTTGCTAATGTTTGTGTCCTAAATATGCAAGAGTGATATCAGGGGAAATTCTACAGAAGGTGTGTGAACATAAACCTCATTTGAAGCTAACTTTTAATACTTGTTTGTAATTTGGATGCTTGGTACAACTGTTCACAGTAACAGAACTTGCTGTCTGTAAAACCTGTATTGCAGGGTTTGTCTCTGTGGTTATGACCGCTCGGTTAACAGCTACTGCATGTTAGTTTGCGTGCCATGCTAATTAAAAATGCTCCTGGGTAACTTATATGCAGTAATTCTGATCGGTATGCTTGTGTTACTTGGAAGCATCAATGTGGCAGTTTCATCATAACGTTGCCCGATTGTAGCCACTACAGTGAGTGATCGCTTCACTTATCCATGACCGGGATCAGCCGGATACTTCACAAATGTCTGAGCAAGCTCTCTGGTGCTACCGTGAAAGCAATGCGAGACGCAGAAGCTCTACCGGTTTACAAATGATTTCTCTGCACTACCTTGACATAATTTCATCCCCCTTTAGAAATTGTTGTGGCTCATAAAAAGCCAAAAAAGGCGGAGATTAAATAGGTAATTCTTTCCGGTAGAAGTGATCGATTCGCTAGCTCCACATAAGCAACTTGTCCGCGCTAACGGAACTTACGGTCTGCAAAACCTGTATGATGTTCATAACATAACCGAGCTCTCTCTAGCTGTTGCGTATTATCCATAAAGCTGCTTTCACATCGGACACAAAACGAATTTTTCGCAGGACAGATTAGCCTACATTCAAAGTCAATGCAAAGACGCGAATACACGCGTTATGGGCGCATTAAGCAGCTTTCACACTGGACGCGAAAATAATTTTTTGCGCGACTGATTACATTCATAGTCAATGCAAAAATGCGAATACACGCATTATGGGAACGTCAAGCCGCTTTCACACCGGACGCAAAACGAATTTTTCTTGCGACAGATTAGCTACATTCAAAGTCAATGCAAAGACGCGAATACAGGCGTTATGGGCGCGTTAAGCAGCTTTCACACCGGACGCGAAATTATTTTTTCACGCGACAGGTTTCATTCATAGTCAATGCAAACACGCAAATACGCGCGTTATGGGCGCGTTAAGCAGCTTTCACACCGGACGCGAAACGAATTTTTCGCGCGACAGATTACATTCAAAGTCATGACCGCTTATCAGCTACTGCATGTTAGTTCGCATGCTCTGCTAATTAAAAATGCTCCTGGTTAACTTATATGCAGCAATTATGATCGGTATGCTTGTGTTACTTCAGTAAGCATCAATGTGACAGTTTAATCATAACGTTGCCTGATTGTAGCCACTACAGTTGAAGCTAACCGGAGAGGTGCTGTATGTGTCTGCCAAGTTGGGCTGCAGTTAGACCAGACGTAGGTTTTGCTTAGGGTGCGTTTTTGGGTGCTTGTGAAACGATCGCTTTACTTATCCATGACCGGGGTCAGCCTGATACATCTCCAATGTCTGGGCAAGCTCTCTGATGCTACCAGTGAAAGCAATAGGGAAGCGCACAGGCTATAACGTGTCCGGTATAACAAATGATTTCTCTGCATTGCCATCGATTGAATATTAAATTCTTTCCTGTAAAAGTGATCGATTCGCTAGCTCCACATAAGCAACGGTTCACACAGACGGAACTTATTGTCTGTAAAACCTGTATTATGTTAATGACATAACCGGAGCTCTAGCTAGCTCTCGTAAACTATCCATAACGCGCCCATTCTCCGCGAGGAAACGCTTGTCATTCTGATGCAATAAGTAAACCATTACCACGGGCAATTTCCGAAAAGGCTGTTTAGCCTGGAGCTTTCGCCCCTCCGTCATATACCAGCGCGGAAGCTGTTTGTTTCTCCACGCTAAAAACACACCACAGCTATGCACACGAACCAGCAGGTCCTAATACACTCTGAAGCAGTCCATAAGCTGTTGGTCCACTTTTAGCTGCTCCTCACTATCTATGTTTCCCTCTAAACTCAGACCCACCGGATTTCTAAGGTCTTCGGTCTACACTTGGGCATGTCGACCTGTTCTACAAATGTGTCTATATGGGGTGGATTCTAGCTTTCCCTGCATCCTAAGCTACAGAGTAGAAAAACCACTGTACTCACCACTGTTGCCGATTCGTGCTTGAGCTGCCAGACTTTCGCACTGCGTCCTCCACTTTCGTCGTTGCGTTTATTAGAACAAGTTAATTTAATTAGATCTATACTATACTGCGTTTGATTGCAGAATATGCCCGTCGATTCCTTCGGGAGACGCGTCAGTTTCACTCTGAAGAGCCGGACCAGGAAAACTGCGTTCTGCTGCCTCGTCCCGCCTAGATCCGCCCTCCACAGAGCTGGCCAGTCAGAAGAAAGTGGGCACAGGGGGAGTGGGGGCCATAGTGGAAGAGCCACCCCAATGAGGCGTTTCAGGCGGAGACTACTATGGACTACAAATGGGGTTTTTTGAGGATGGCAGTATGAGCGAAATAAGTACCCTTTTTTTTTACTTTGCGCGATCAGGAGTACTCTAGGGGGGTCAAAGAGCATAATATAAACTTAGAAAAATAGCATAATAGGTCACCTTTAAACACAATGGCACGACAGAGGGAGCTCTCTGAGATTATTTGTAGCTGCACTGTGGCCTTACATGATGCTGGTTGGTCTCTTAGAAAAATTCCTGAAGATGTTAAATGCTGCCGTGGCACTGTTTAAAAAAAAAAAAAAAAACACCATCAAGCGTTTAAATGAGACCGGTTCGCTGTAATAGAGGTGCAAAACGGAAGTGCCTGAGGTTTGTTCGTTATCAATGTATGACAAGTTAAAAAAATAAATAAATAAATTAGTGGTTGATAGCACAATTCCGTGATGATATACATTCATAGCGCCAGAAGTGGAGAGATGAAAATTTCAAGATCTACTATTTCTAGACGCTTGTGTGATAAGCATGGCCGTAACCACCATTGAGGACACCGAGGTCCGGACCTCGGCTAATTATCCCTGCATTTTCGGTTTCTCCCCACCTATTTTCCCCCTCACTGTGCCCGTTTATTCAGCAAATCGTGTGTGTATGTGTGTGTGTGTGTGAGAGAGAGAGAGAGAGAGAGAGAGAGAGATGCCGCATCCTCAGTGCTTCTGTAGGCGATCACGACACCGTTCGTTTTAAATACCACGGCTTTCGCTGCGGAATGCGCAGCAGCGCAGGTTGAGGTACACGGATAAACTCATTCGCGAGTCTTGCGAGAGAGAGAGTTCAATTGTAGGCCTATCATTGTTGAGAAGGGAGACCGTATGCTAGCCTGAGACTGACCCAAAAGGCGCAGAACACTGAGGCAGACAAGATTGTTATTTTCGAAGCCGACCAAAGAGCAGGCAAAGAGGAGGAGGCAGGGCTCTCAAGTTTTGAATGCAGGCTAGAGTGAGATTTTCCCGTGCATGATACTCCCGTTTTCAAAGGTGCACTTCGTTGCAGTACTTAAGTAGGCTAGTTTTTTTTTTTTTATGATTTGTACTTAAGATTTTTTTTTTTTAAACCGGGACTTTTACTTTTACTCTACTACATTTAAAAGATAATAAAGTATACTTTCACTTTGTTACTTTGACACTGGCAACTTAGTTACTCGTTTCTCATTAAATTATGAATTTAATTAATCATTTACGAATCTGGATTTGGCGTGTTTGAGAAGAATAGCGGTGCTCGGCAGGGTTTCATAAGCGCTTTGTGCAGATGTGTCCGCCAGCGGACACGGAGCTGCAAATTTATGCACGCAGTTACAATATTATATCACTAAATGGCACACCCGGATCAGTTATTGAATATTCACAAGCAAGCCAAACAAGGTTTAGAATATGGACGAGTTCACTCCAATCCCTGTTTTTCAGGAGTTGCCTGAATAAAACTCCTCAGCTAAGCCTGATGTGCAAACTGCTCAATATACTTGCCCAACTATCTATCCAGCAGTTCAAAAAAAAAAATCTCTTGCTACAGAAATAATCGTTGTCCTCTGCAGCAGACACTTCAGCTACAGTGAGCCAATGGTATCCCAATCAGTAGTTAAGAAAAATCAGTTTTCTGAAGCAAAAATTGGACATGTTATTGATTCTATGTAATTCTACTATTAATTATAGTGGTTTTTAAACTGCCAGTAAACTCAAACACAAAGTATATTAAGGACAGACTGCCTGTTTTTTTTTTTTGAATGCTGTATCTTTCATTCACCTGAAAATTGATTAAAGAGCACAAGGAGAGAACAAACAGTGGTTGCTTTTTTTCTTTCTATGCGTACTATGAAAAATACATTGTACTTGTACTTGCACTTTTGATACTTAAGTAAATTTTTTCACAAAATACTTTAGGTACTTAAGTACATTTAATGGCCCTCATTTATCAAACGTGCGTACAGCAAAAAAATGGGTGTACGCCAAATCTCCCGCAAAGATCGGCATTTATCAATCTGAACGTGAGCGAACGGTCCGCAAAAATATCACGCCAGGTCTGACCAGGCGTACGCAGATTTGAAACCAGCAAACAACATGCAGGAACGAGTGCAGCTGTCAAAATGAGTAATACGCAGCGATGCGGACGTCATGCTGCTGTTACTCTTATTAGTAAAATGAATAAATAGGCCAAATGAATAAATAAATAAATTAGACACCTGTGTTGAGAAATTAATTAAACTTATATTTTGAGACAACCTGCTTGTCAGGCCAGATGGCTGACAATTACAATCAATTTGATTAAGCGCAATGCGTGGCTTGGCAGATATGTAGTGTGGTATGTCAGATGCTCATCCAGTCAGATATACGCTGAACAACAAAAGAAACGCAAGTTAATTAAAGGCAGACTGGAAAATACGTTTGCGCGTAATTATTTTAGAAAATCAAATTTATTACTTACGCGTGCACATTTACACTCGTTTCATCAAATTTTTCTTTATTTTGCGGTCACTTTGACTGAGTAACCATAAGAGTACATTAACTAACTAGCTAACTTGCGTTTCTTTTGTTGCTCAGTATATATAGGCCTACGGACACTTTGACCGTGATCACATTTTGACAATGGCAGATCTTCCATTGTTAGAGGAATAAGCTAATGTCCGACGTGAGAGGAACTGTCGGCACAGAGAAGATCTCCTCCGGGAAAGTGACGAGTGGCTGCTCGTTTTGTGTGGTACCCAATAAAATGTCATGGAGTAATACTAATAAAAGTACAACGAAGAGTGATCTTTGCAGACTGTATTTTAACAATTACGCTCATGCAGCTCCGATCGAGGCGGTGGGGACTCATCCGCTCCTCGAACGGTGACAGCTGGAGGTTGGAGTCTGGTTGGCCTCCACCGGTCCGTGCGCTGCTGAGCCTGAGCGCCGGAACCCGTTTTTTGGTGGTGATCTTAAAATCGGACCACTTTTTTTTTACCTACATGTAAAGCATTTGGATTGTCAGTTATGTAGGCTTTATAACATGAAATATCATGGATCTATAAATTGAATTTATTAAGGCCGATGTTATTCGCACTTATACGTGTGGCGAATGCTGATTTTTTTTCTTGGCCACTCTTATAAGTGCGCCAGTTGATGACCATTCCAGTGCCGCTTATAAAGTACCGCTTAAAATAAGTTTGGCCAAGAAATTTTTTTTTTTTTTTTTTAGCTTTGGACACACTTAAAATAAGTGTGGGCAATGGAGAAATGTGCATCTTGGCACACTTATAAGTCGTCTACTAACGCGAATTCCGATCAATTTTTTGCTTGGGCGCTTAAATAAGTGCGAATAGTCGCTTTGATTTATTAATGAATTAAATCAAACGTCTGCTGCACTCGGTTTTTCCACCCCAACGGGGTTACCGCAGCAGCAATAGTTTTCCAAACTGCAGCCTTTTGGGCTCCTTTTTATGCCACTTTTTAAGGCTTCCAAATAAAATTATTTTGTTTTTCTCCACCTCGGACGTGATAATTTATATTTCCTCCTCAGTGAAGTTCTTTCTTCTTTGCCGTCTTTCGAGAGCCCATGTCGTAAAGTGGGCAGGGCTATGCCTCCCGGAGCATGAATTTATAGGGGCGTGTGATGTAAATTACGATGGTTTCAGCCGCCAGATTTATCAACGCCACGCCAGTTCTACACTGAAATCAGCGACGCACACACTTTCAGTAAATCAGACGTGACACCTGGCAAACGGTGATATTTACTACGCAAGTTTGATAAACGAGGGCCAATGTGAGCTACTTTAGGACATTTGCTCAAGTAATTTTCTTACGGGTGACTTCATCTTTTATCAAAGTAACTTTCAGTTATGGTACTTCTACTTTTACTTTATTTTTTTCCAGTACTTTCTACACCTCTGCCCGTTTTCCACCGTTAGTGAATGAATAATGCAGCTTTCAGAACATTGTTGTGGCAGGATCACGTAAATAATTCCAGGATAACGGTGTTTTTTTTTCTTTTTTTCATTGGTTGTTGCCCCAAATCTTACCCAGATACGATAGTGCTATTATCTTATTGGCTATTGTGTAGCCCCTTTCCTTTTTTTGATTGGCTGGCAGGTGGCAAGCTGCCACCGAGAACGCCAGGGGATACGTGTTTGATTCCTGCCGGTTTCCACAGTTATAGCGGTGCTGCTGCGCATAAAGACCAACTGTTGGAAATTGTTTTTGTTTTAATCTTTTTTTTTTTTTTGGATTGAGAAGTACTACGTGTGGCGTAAGTGCGTGACGTCCGACTGAAATGATTGACAATCAGGCTCATCACGTGGGACTTGAGAGCCGTGAGGAGGTTAGGTGATAAATGAAAAGGTTTGCAACACATAAGTCCATTGCTACAGTCCAACTGTTACCACTCAATGTGTTCCTGAAGTGGTAATTGGAAATAAGTGTCTTATTAGCCACAAAACAATGAAGTGGTAGGAGCTTTGGGGGCGGGCTTATTGGACCTCGGTATTTCAAAAATCCTGGTTACGGCCTTGGTGATAAGGGTCTGCAGCAAAATTTTTTAAAAAAATCACTTCTTAGAGCTGGCAACAGCAAAAAAAAAAAAAAAAGTCTTCAGTTTGCCATTCAGGGATTGGACACCGATGGACTGGGTACAAGTCCTTTGGACCTATGAATCATAATTTGAAATTTTTTCATCCAAATGCAGAACTTGTGTGCTGTAGAGTTGGAGAACGTTTCAAAAATGACTGTTTAACCCCTTCAGTAAACCATGGAGGTGGTAATAATATGGTTTGGTGTTCAGTCCGCTCGAAAAGAAGCCGGTGAACACATAAAAATCAGTAGAATCATACAACCCCAATTCCCAAATAGTTGGGACAAAGTGTAAATTGTGAATAAAATAAAACTGCAATGACTTTCAGATCACGAGCCAATTTGTTATTGACAATAGAACATAGATAACATTGCAAATGTTAAAACTGAGACATTTTACATTTTTATCCACAAAATGAGCTCATTTCAAATTTTCCGGCTGCAACAGGTCTCAAAAAAGTTGGGACACAGGCAAAAAAGGGCTGAAATAGCAATTAATATATAAGAGAATCAGCTGAAAGAACATTTAGCAAGTAATTAAGTTAACAGGCATCAGGTGTGTAACATGATTGGCTATAAAAGGGATGTCTTAGAGAGGCTGAGTCTCTCAGAAGTAAAGATGGCCAGAGGCTCTCCAACCTGTGAAGGCTTGCATAAAAAATTGTGGAATACTTTAAAAACAATGTTCCTCCAAGTCAAATTGCAAAGCCTTTGAAGGTCTCATCATCGACAGTGCATAACATCATCCAAAGATTCAGAGAAACTGATAAAATCTCTGTGTGTAAGGGACAAGGCGGAAGACCTTTACTGGATGCCCGTGATCTTCGGGCCCTCAGACGCCACTGCATCACTCACCGGCATGATTCTGTCATTGATATTACTAAATGGGCCCAGGAATACTTCAAGAAACCACTGTCTGGGGCGCCCCGGTGGCTCATCGGTCTTGGCGCGCACACCATAAAGGCTGTGGCCTTCCTGCGGCGACCCGGTTCGATTCCGGCTCGGGTCATTTGCCGCATGTCTTCCCCATTCTCCTTCCCAACTTTCCTGTCTCTCTCTACTGTGTGACTGTCTAATAAAGGAGAAAATCCCAAAAAAAAATCTTTAAAAAAATTAAAAAAAAAAAAAAACCACTGTCTGTAAACACAGTCTGCCGTGCCATCCGCAGATGCCACCTAAAACTCTATCATGCAAAAATGAAGTCATTGTTGAGCATGATCCAGAAGCACCGCCGTGTTCTGTGGGCCAAGGCTCATTTAAAATGGACTGTAGCAAAGTGGCAAAGTGTCCTGTGGTCAGACGAGTCCAAATTTGAAATTCTTGTTGCAAATCATGGCCGTCATGTCCTCCGGGCTAAAGAGGAGAAAGACCACCCCTCCTGTTATCAGCGTACAGTTCAAAAGCCAACATCTCTGATGGTATGGGGATACATTAGTGCATACGGTGTGGGACACTTGCATGTTTTAAAAAGCGCCATGAATGCTGAAAGGTATATAAAGGTTTTAGAGCAACATATGCTCCCCTCCAGATGACATCTATTCCAGGGAAGGCCTTGTGTATTTCAGCAGGACAATGCAAAACCACATACTGCAGCTATTACAACAGCATGGCTTCATAGTACAAGCGTCCGTGTGCTGAACTGGCCTGCCTGCAATCCTGATCTTTCACCAATTGAGAACATTTGACACATAATTAAAAGAAAAGCCCATCAAAGGAGACCCAAAACTCCCCAGCAGCTGGAAGCCGGTATTAAACCAGAGTGGGATCAAATTCCAATGGCTAAACTCAAGAAACTTGTCTCAATGCCCAGACGCCTCCACTCGGTGTTAAAAAGAGGGGGTGCTACATCATGGTAAACAGGCCCCTGTCCCAACTTTTATGACACTTGTAGCAGCCATCAGATTTAAAATGAGCTCATTTTGCGGATGAAATTGTAAAATTTCTCAGTTTCAACCTTTGCCGTGTTATCCCTGTTCTATTGTGAATAAAATACTGGCTGGCATGATTTGAAAGTCATTGCGTTTTGATTTTATTCACAATTTACACTTTGTCCCAACTATTTCGGAATTAGGGTTGTATATCAAAAGAAGTATTGCAGCATCCTTGTGAGGCACGCATTAATATCTGGAAAAATACAGATTGGTCGGGGATTTTATTTTCAACAAGATAATGACCCTAAACACACTTCTAAATTGGGCAAGAAATATCAGTCAGAATCAATCACCTCACTTGGTGACAAAAAAAAAATGATGACTTGACCTGCTCAAAATCCAGACCTTAATCCAACTGAGCAAATCTGGGATTTGCTTGATACAAAGATAAATAAATCTGTTGTAACATCAAAGAAACCTCTTTGAAATGAACTTCAAACCGTATGAAATGGTTTAGCAAGAGATGAAATAGAAACGTATGAACACTACGTCTGAAAGATTAAATGCTGTAATCAAAGTAAATGGTGGCCATACTAGATACTTTTTTGTATGTATTGAAAATGTATTGAACGCATTGAAAAATTCATAATTTTTGTTTTAACAGTATATTATCGGTTTACATATTTTCATCAATATGACCCAAAACTAAATGAAATAAATACTTGAATAGTACTTGGTTTCTGATTTATCTTCATTTTATAAAGTGTATAGTCATCACTGCACACTACCGTAATTGAACATAACCACGAGTTCTACTGTTGATTTTTTAAAGATGAGACTTCACCGAGCATTTGTGATTTTCTCTGACCCATTTCTTCTGTGAAGTTGACAGTTTACCACAATCCCTCCAGGTTTTAATGAACTGTTAGACATTTCCTGACCCAGTTCCAGTGATTTCAGCAATCTCCTAAGCAGTTTTCTTTGCTTAATGCTGGCCAATAATTCACTCCTTTTGAAACACTCAAACACCTTTTCTTCCGACATGGTTTCTTAAGAAAGGAGAAGTTAAACACTGAATCAGTCAGGATTAAAAGAATTATTGCCAGCTGAATCATATTCATCACAGCGATATCGATTCAATCATAAGCTCTTGACCATCTATTTATATCCAAGCGGCAACATTTTTTTTTTTTTTGGACAGGCAGTGTATAACAAAGCAGTTTGACATCCATTGTGAAAAAGGTGCTCTTAAAATATAATGAAGAAATTAACCAGAAACTGGCATAATTATTACCCAAGACTAACCTGCATCTAAACTAATATATTGTGGACGGTGACTGATAAAGGATTTTGTTTGACTTCAGGACCATCAACAGAAGCACTTTCAACCACAAAACACGACTCAGAATGTGTTCCAAGAGTCTTTTATTCCTATGAATATTATTTACATACAGGCACTCTGGACCTCACCTCACTGCTTGCAGTAATATCTCTACAATTTCCAATTAACAAAAAAAAAAAAAAAAAAAAACACTCGTTTTCTCATAAGAGCTGAAAATTTCAAGAATTCCAAAATCATAGTTATCATACTATAATCATAAAGGTGAGATTATAACCTTGAGGTTTTTAAGGTTGTTCATTATTAAATTTTAACACATTCTCCCTTCTTCGTCACTCGCGCAAATGCAAACATGCACACATTCGTCACTGCTTCAATCAAACTGCGAAGAATCACCTTTTCTCATACAATATTTCATACTTCTGTAAACAATCAAACAGCATCAACCACCTTCCAATGTACTACTTCCAAGTGAAATGAGACGGAATTCGCTCTGCCATCAAAACGTAGGAACGATAACACCCTCCCCCACTTCAGGAGTAGAGTGGGGGTACTGACTTTGTCATGAAGATAAGTTTTCTTCAAGAGGATAGATGCATGGGTCAGTGGTTTTAATAGTTGGATGGGGCCGTGTCTACATGAGGAAAGTAGGCAGAGAGAGAGGGATGACCTGCTGACTAACCAGAGGGAGAAGGACAGAACACAATCACCTCTGTGCCTGCTCAACCCTCACTGACTAGAGTGGGTGGGTAGGCATACACTGTGTGTGGCTGGGAGGGGGTGTGAGCGTGTGCGTGTGAGGGTATGTGTGTGTAGGCAGGAGGCAGGTAAGTGCGTGTGTGTGTGTGTGTGTGTGTGTGTGTGTGTGTGTGTGTGTGTGAGATTGAGGGTATGTGTGTGTGTGTGTGGGTGGGTGGGTGGGTGGGTGTGTGTGTGTGAGTGAGGGTACATATGCGTGGGTGGAAGGCAGGTGTGTGTGTGTGTCTGTATGGGAGGGCATGTGTGTGTGGGAGAGAGTGTGTGCATGACTGGGAGGGGGTGTGAGTGTATGAGTGTGGGAGGGCATGTGTGTGTGGGAGAGTGTGAGTGGGTGGGCGGGTGTATGCAGACGGTAGGAGGGAGTGTGTTTTGAGCAGAAATGCGGGAGGGAGCGCGGGAGGGTGAGCATGTGCATGAGTGACCTGACAGCGCGCACTGGTTTGAGAGGGTCGTCCGTCGGACTGTGCACAGCCCCACACAGACGGCAGGGTGAGGAGCACTGTTTCACGCTCTCCACACGTCCCTGCATCGGAGCCGTCTCTCGGCCAGGTCAGTGGAGAGGCGCGGAGACACGAGGGCGGCGCTTATGCGGGTGCGTGGGAGGCGGTGGCGGGAGCAGGCTGTGTTTTGCGCGTTGCGCGTGGGTGCGGGCTGGGGCCGGACGCAGCCATCAGTAGAAGCAGACAGTGTGCAGGAAGGGCCTGTTGCTCTTCTCCTCAAACTCCTGCAGCAGCTCGTCCATCTCATTCTCCATGTCCTCCGTGCGCTGGATCTGATGCAGCGAGAGAGGGGAACCTCATTCACCATCAAACATCTCCCCCATTTCTTTTCACTTACTGAAAAACATTCCAAGATCAGACATCCTTGTGACCAGCACAGCTGACAAAAGCGCAGCATATCAGCAAGCTGGCAGCCTCCTGACACTAAACACTATGGTAAGGTTTGCACATGACAGCAATTTTATGTTCGTTTGACAAAACATCTTGATGGGGCCCCAACTCAACAATCACACAATGTATTTAACCAGTGAGAACAAGGACATGTTTAAAAAAAAAAAAAAAAAAAATCAAGGTGGGACACAAATGGATGGAGAAAATGAGGCACTCTCTCGTTCGGAAAGTTCAGCGTTTCATCCTGCCGCGTGATGAACTGCTTTGCAGCGAGCAAAGCCCCTGTCCCCCTTTGTCACCCTCAATAAAGTCCACTTCTGTGTGTAATTTCTGGGCTTTTTGCTTCATGTAGCACAGAGGACAATGAGAAAAGCATTAACCTCTCGTTCAGTCCCAGCTTGCCTGACACAGCACCATTCTGTGTTTTACTGCGAGGAGTGACAGCAATGGAGGACTATGGCTCCGTGGCTCTCATTCTACATGGATCAAGTGGGCTGTGTGCCAATTCTACAATATCTAAAATCAGCATAAAGAACACTAATTGAGGTTACAACTAACAAATAGTGCACTGCAACTTTCTAATTGACTATTTCATTGTCCTTTATTTATATATCTTTTGCTTACCTACACTTTCAGCGCTGTATTTTGCGGTTATATTGTGCCAATAGTAAGGTGAAAATGGAGTTTCTACCAATGTTCACCCTTGGCAAATCATTTTCCGAAAGGTCAGTTTTCAGTGACTGAAAAACGCAGTTTGCGCATGGAAAACAGGCCGAAATGTATTGAAAATTCTAGTTTTTCAAAAATACTCATGTATGTGTGGACAAGGCTTTATGTCAACCGAATCACCCACTATTCACACAGGTACACATATCAATGGGCAAATAAGAATTTCCAATGAGCCAGTTATGAATGTTTTCGGACTGTGGGAAGAAACCGGAGCGCAGGGAGCAAACATGCGAACACAGAACATGCAGCCGCTACACAAAGCCCAATGGCTGGACTCGCACCCAGAGGCTTCAGGCTCTAAGGTGACGGCGCAACCCACTGCGATCTTAATCATCCTTAAATGACTAAATCAGCATAAGTAGTTACAATCAGGTCATACCATATGTCTGACTGCTGCTCACATTATAACGCAGTGCGTACATGTGCAGAAATGTATGCTATATGACCACAATGATGAAGGCAATTTACTGAAACCTTGTTGACATACATGGAAGATGCATGTTTCTAAATTTACAGGAACTGACATTTTAAACTAATTCACAGGTTGAAGACCTTCAGCTTCAGACCTGCACTTCAAATCCACTAAATCAGTAAAATTTTTAACACTTTGTGTAACCCTTCACTCTCTGAGTTACTGAAGACTCCATCGAAACTGGGGGGCACGTGCAGAATGAGCAACAATACCCATCATACCCAACCCCAGGGACATCCAGAGACGGGACACCCATTGCTAACAGGCTCACTCACACATTGGCAAAGCTCGCAAATGAGGAAAGCGCCGAGCGTGGCCTCCTCGTGGTTGTCCTGAATGTCGACGTTGATGACATGGACGGGCTGGAAGGTCTCCTGTTCCCGGGAGTTCAGGTCTGAAGGGGCGAGGGGTATACAGGGTAATACACAACATGACCATATTAGTGCTTGTGTGGTAACAGGGCACAAGTTATGCACAGCAGCATATACACAACTGAGTCAAAAGGGGCAAAAGTTGGGCAGGGACATAGAGAAATATATAACAACTAGGGTGCAGACTCGCAATATGCCCCGTGCAATTGGTCTATGAGCGTACGGAGCAAGGTCCACCATTACTAAGCGGGTGACGTCTCCGGATGTACCGTTCAACGCTGTGCAGTTTCTAGGCTGTGAAGCAGAACTTTTCCATTTTAATTTTCATCAAGTTCTTAATGGAAACGGTATAGATTATTCAATTGTATTATTCGTAATAACCAAAATTTAGACAAATGTCAGTCTTGGTGCAAATCATTTTTTTTCTTGCTATGATAAGTAGGGGTGTAACGATATGGAATTGCAATGATCGTAAAGTGAAATGAGACAACTTGCCGCTATGGGGTGTGTACACCGTCTCATCCCATTTTTTCTTGACACATACAAGCGGAAATAAATGACAGTCTTTGAAATGCATCCGGGAAGATAACTCAGATTAGAACTCCACTAATTGTCAGCAAGGTTGGGCAGCTTCCACTACCTTTTAAGGCTCAATTGGCCAACCCTAAATCTGCTCCCATATACTGAGCCTTAATGACAATCAAGCAATTCAGCCTGTTGCTGATAATTATTATGAAGTGGTACAGAGCAGCTGACAGACGTAACTCTTGCACCATGGACTTGCCATCGAAGCGCACTTCTCAAAACCTGTTCCCATTTACGTTTCCTAATTAGCAACTTGGTGTTAATTCGTTCCAATGCGAGAATCAGTTGGTAGAGTCCAGCTCCCCTCATCAAGGTTACCTTCGTTCACCGAAGCGACAGCATTCATCAAATGCGTTTCTCTCTGTCTGTGACCCTGTTCGTAGGGAAATTAGAAGCACTGGTGTTGTGTCCAATTCTGTTCCACTAATTTCCCTTGAGTAAGTTATTATGCTGCCCCTATTTTATGAAAATTGCGCGGAAAATAACTTAACGGGTGCTGAAGAAGCATTTTGTTTTTAAGAAAGGTATCACAGACGAGATGACGCATGACAAAAGTTTTTATTTTAGCTCTAGACACTGTCATTATAATATTACAAGTACTTACTTGTGAAAGACTATGCCATTTGCTATGCTGTAGTGGTTAGAACAGCCGCACAATAAGCAATATTTCAGCATCTTGGCACCGATACCAAGGAAGAGTCTACCCAATTAATAATGGCGGACAGCGATCCAGTGTAATCACAGAAATTTTGCATATATATGGGCAGGGATCATTACAATCCACAAGGACCAATAATGGCTGGTTTCCCACCAGCCTTTACCTGGGAGTCAGACATCAAGAAACCCTGGCCAATCAGCATCACCAACTGGGGCTGGGTGATATGGACTAAACCATCTTGATGTTTTTGATCAAATACCTTGATATTGACATTATGGCATTTTGTTAAGATTATTATAGGGCAGTATCATAAAATATTTACACAATGTGAGTTTTGATTAAGTCATTAGAGATGTGGATATGATGAGCAAACAGGAACAGGCAACAGCCAGAACAGCTTAAGTGCAGGAAAAAAAAAAATAAAATCAACCCCTCATAATAATACAGCCGTCAAATCAGAAAATACACGTCACATAGCAATATTATAGTATCCAAATTCTTATATAACTATATCGATATTCGATACAATATCAATATAATGCCCAGCCCAGTACCAATTTCCCATTTCACTGGCGTTCACTATTACCCAGTTAATTGATTGGGACAAAGTAAATCCAGGCTTTGTTTCAGAGGCTAAAACTATAGGATGTGCAGAGATGCTGAAAGTTGATTTCAATTCCATGTTTGGAAAATAATAAGTCAAGACAAAACTACAATTTTTAACAACACTCGACTCAGAACCCGCGCTTTTCGTCGCAGAAATTTACTGATCAATTTTTTATAAGCATATTTTCCACTACATTTTCAATTAACAATCCAAACAGAAAATGTACAACGGGATTTGTGTGTTGGGTTCTTTAGAAATATTTGTATTCAATACTTGGTTTCTGGTTGATTGTGGATGAAAATGAATCGTTATCAAGTTTTATCTTACTCTTACCCTCCAGCACCTGGTCGTAGACCCTCTCCTCGCAGGTGATCACGAGGTCGAACTGGTCCTTGCAGCTCTGAAAACGTTCAGGTCGGGCTTTAATGCGCTTATTTCGGTCAAGCATGTGCAGGATCCCATTCTGTGTGTATCTGAACAAGACCCTGGTCAAGGAGCCCAAAAGACCAACTGAATTTTGAGACAACATGCAAAAATAGAGGTCACGCAAAAAAAAAAAAAAAAAAACATCATTTCCACAACTCTGAGTTCTGCAACTTCTATTTGATTAATTAAACTGGTCAAAATCTAAAATTTTTTTTTGAAAATTACCTGAAGTAGTTCAGTGGATCTAATCAATATTTTAGACTGAAGTGCACCACTGACCAAGAGCAAAAAATAATTCTCCACAAAGCCCAGGGCTTCAGCTGAACAAAGAAAGAAGATATGGCAACATGGGGCCAAAGACTATGCCACACATACCAATATTGGGCAGAGAAGGAAAAAAAAAAAATAAAATAGTGCCACGGCACTGTAGCTAATCTGGACATTCACTCCACCAAAGTTTTTCAGTCCTTTTGTTTAAGGCAACCATTGAATGGTATTATTTCAGTTGCCAATTAAACAAAAACATGGTTTAACATGGTAATGAAAATATTTTTTGAAATAAAAACTTACAGCGTACATTACAAGCTGGGCACAATTTTTAAATTGATAAAAATGTTTTGGAAACAAAATAAATTCAATCAGAATTATTTTGCAAATATGTTCTGTTCCCAGATCCATATATCTAAATTAAAAAGAGTAAGTGATCATTTTGTAGATCTATTTAAAATAACCCTCAATGCATTGGGAAAAAAAAAAAAAAGACATGTTTGGAAAAGTGTATTTATTAGATTCATACACTGTCCAGGATCGAAAGAAAGAGCACAGAGGGGATGTTCTGTGATAATCATTTCCAACAGGCATCCAACACTTTACTTACCAATTAATGCTTCACTATACCACACCATATTCTTTCCTGAGGCTTCCCATAACAGCTGGCTTCATAGTGTATTTTAGTCTAGATAGCACTATATTTTCCTGCAGCAATAATATACTTTTCATGCAGTTGAACACTATCAGCATGATCAGTGAAAAAGTGCTTTTATTGGTATTTCCTATAAAAAGGTGTGGCCCAATGGTGAAATGAAGAGGTGAAATGAAGGTCAAAACACATTGCACAGCAAAACCTGTAACATGTGTTCAGCCTTGCTGCTTAGCATCTACAAAGGAAATTTCAATATGGCTGCCGCTGTTGCCATATTTGAAATGGAATCAGACCACCTCGAACAAACTTTCATCTCCCTAGCTACAGGAAGGTGTATACAAAGGTTCAGCTCGATCAGTCACACAGTTTCAGAGATGATGATTTTTAAAGATATTTCTGAAATTAAGGGGCCTGGCCCCATGACAGAGGTCAAATGAAGGTCAAAATGCCATGCGCAGCGAAACCAGAGTTATATATGTCGAGTGTTGTTATTTGGCACATACACAGCAAATTTCAGCTGAATACCTCCAGAAATGAGTGACTAATGAGCCAAAATACCATTTTCAATATGGCTGCCAAAGCCGCCATAAAATGCGATGCACAGCTAAACCCGTAATATATATGTTCAGTCTTGCTATTTGGCGCATACACAGCAAATTTCAGCTGAATCGCTCCAGAAATGAGTGACTAATGAGCCAAAATACCACTTTCAATATGGCTGTCAAAGCCGCCATAAAATGCGATGCACAGCTAAACCCGTTATATACATGTTCAGTCTTGCTATTTGGCACATACACAGAAAATTTCAGCTGAACCCCTCCAGAAATGAGTGACTAATGAGCCAAAATAGCATTTTCAATATGGCTGTCAAAGCCGCCATATTTGAAGTTGGATCGGAATGCCTCCAACAAACTTTGGTGTCCTTGTGGGTAGGAACATGCATGCCAAGTTTCAGCTTCATTGGCCCAGTAGTTTCGGAGAAGATGATGTTTACAGACGCCGACGCACAACGACGATGCCGCACGACGATGGACAAGCAGGCCATGACATAAGCCAATCTGGACTTTGTCCAGGTGAGCTAAAAATTGCATTGACAGTCACCAGTTATGCACCAGCACAACACCATAATCACAACAAAGTAATTGTACAGTCTGAACACAGAATTTAAATATAAATGCACCACTAAGTTGGGTAACAGTTGTTTGATTTTATTTCCACCCATCATTTGCACTGAAAAATTCCAGAAGGACCACACAGGACCTTACCAGACATGAAAGCAGGTCAGATATTAAAAACCTCCTGAAGCACTGATATGCTGAACTGATGAACACAAAGGGCAAACTCCAAACAACAGAAAAGTTCTGCATCTACCCCACATACCCTGCAATGTCCTAACAGCACTGAAATGCTGCATGTATGAACACAACCTGCAACTTCCTGACAGCACTGAAATGCTGCACTTATGAACCTGCAACTTCCTGACAGCACTGAAATGCTGCATGTATGAACACAACCTGCAACTTCCTGACAGCACTGAAATGCTGCACTTATGAACCTGCAACTTCCTGAAAGCACTGAAATGCTGCATGTATGAACACAACCTGCAACTTCCTGACAGCACTGAAATGCTGCACTTATGAACCTGCAACTTCCTGAAAGCACTGAAATGCTGCATGTATGAACACAACCTGCAACTTCCTGACAGCACTGAAATGCTGCACTTATGAACCTGCAACTTCCTGACAGCACTGAAATGCTGTGTTTATGAACCTGCAACTTCCTGACAGCACTGAAATGCTGCATGTATGAACCTGCCAACTTCCTGACAGCACTGAAATGCTGCACTTATGAACCTGCAACTTCCTGACAGCACTGAAATGCTGCATTTATGAACACATCCTGCAACTTCCTGACAGCACTAAAATGCTGCACTTATGAACCTGCAACTTTCTGAAAGCACTGAAATGCTGCATTTATGAACACAACCTGCAACTTCCTGACAGCACTGAAATGCTGCATTTATGAACCCCTGCAACTTCCTGACAGCACTGAAATGCTGCATTTATGAACACATCCTGCATTTATGAAAATGCTGCATTTATGAACCTGCAACTTCCTGACAGCACTGAAATGCTGCCTGAACCTGCCAACTTCC
The DNA here is from genome assembly GCA_029692085.1 of Gymnothorax javanicus. Classification (NCBI taxonomy): domain Eukaryota; kingdom Metazoa; phylum Chordata; class Actinopteri; order Anguilliformes; family Muraenidae; genus Gymnothorax; species Gymnothorax javanicus. Next base: position 80,813,690 of record CM056202.1, read on the forward strand.
TGACAGCACTGAAATGCTGCACTATGAACCTGAACCCTGACAGCACTGAAATGCTGCCTGACAGCACCCTGCAACTTCCCTGAAAATGCTGCATTTATGAACACATCCTGCAACTTCCTGACAGCACTAAAATGCTGCACTTATGAACCTGCAACTTTCTGAAAGCACTGAAATGCTGCATTTATGAACACAACCTGCAACTTCCTGACAGCACTGAAATGCTGCATTTATGAACACATCCTGCAACTTCCTGACAGCACTGAAATGCTGCATTTATGAACACATCCTGCAATTTCCTGACAGCACTGAAATGCTGCATTTATGAACCTGCAACTTCCTGACAGCACTGAAATGCTGCACTTATGAACCTGCAACTTCCTGACAGCACTGAAATGCTGCATTTATGAACACATCCTGCAATTTCCTGACAGCACTGAAATGCTGCATTTATGAACACATCCTGCAATTTCCTGACAGCACTGAAATGCTGCATTTATGAACCTGCAACTTCCTGACAGCACTAAAATGCTGCACTTATGAACCTGCAACTTCCTGACAGCACTGAAATGCTGCATTTATGAACACATCCTGCAATTTCCTGACAGCACTGAAATGCTGCATTTATGAACCTGCAACTTCCTGACAGCACTAAAATGCTGCACTTATGAACCTGCAACTTCCTGACAGCACTGAAATGCTGCACTTATGAACCTGCAACCTCCTGAAAGCACTGAAATGCTGCATTTATGAACCTCCTGTAATTTCCTGACAGCACTGAAATGCTGCATTTATGAACACATCCATAAGAACCTGTAACTTCCTGACAGCACTGAAAATGCTGCATTTAACCTGAACCTGCAACTTCCCTGACAGCACTGAAATGCTGCATTTATGAACCTGCAACTTCCTGACAGCACTGAAATGCTGCATTTATGAACCTGCAACTTCCTGAAAGCACTGAAATGCTGCATTTATGAACCTGCAACTTCCTGAAAGCACTGAAATGCTGCGTTTATGAACCTGCAACTTCCTGACAGCACTGAAATGCTGCATTTATGAACCTGTAACTTCCTGACAGCACTGAAATGCTGCATTTAAGAACCAGTAACTTCCTGACAGCACTGAAATGTTGCATTTAAGAACCTGCAACTTCCTGACAGCACTGAAATGCTGCATCTACTCAACGCACCCTGCAATGAGTTCCCGCTAGTAAACATTGAACCATCTTACATTTTCCACAAACAGAAATAACAGAAATAAAAGCTAGCATTATGTGAATATAAAGAGATCTTCATTCCTCAACCTCACGCTGCAGTGTGATTTTCGCTTTGGCTTTTCATTCATGGCTCACCTTTACCTTGTGTAAAGTAACTTAGTAATAACCAGTCAATTAAGTGCTCAATAACAACAAACATCAACAGATCCGGTGACCGACCAGGGCAAGGAATGAAGCTTTGAAACTCTAGAACCTGCATATAAATCAAAGCACTAAATACATGATACATTAGATTGAGGACCCCAAAAAATACCACTACCTCTAGTAAAAAATGGATGACCAACATGGGGATTTTAAGGTTGTACCTATATATATATATATATAAATAAATAAAAAACATTACCCCTGTCCCCTCTGCACAAAATCACTACAGCCTTCAGCCACACATCTCATCCAACAGCTCCCCCATCTGACCAAATGAAACACAAATTCCTCACGAGGACTGAAAGCGCAATCACCAATCCAAACATTATCATTTGGGTCTATGAGGACCTCATTATCTAAATGCAGTACCCCATTTTAGATTTTGGGGAATCTTGGACCACAAAATTACCACAACAGGCAGAAAAAAAAATCACATTTTAAGAATCTGCTTTAGTTAAAATTTTTTTGTTAATACTGATGCTAGTCCTGGATTTCACAACACAAATATCGAAACCCTTTCAGTGAGAATAGCAGTGTCTGTTCTTTTAGAACAATCAATTATTTAATATCTACCAGCTTTTTAACCTTTCAATAAATAGAAAAAAAATGCAACCCATTAACTACATACATGATCTGAGAGGTATATGAAAGACAGCGCATTAAAATCAGTGAGCGTTTCATTGCTCTAAGAGTCAAACGTGGGCAGTTTCATTTAACACACAAAAAAATTCTCTCTCTGCCACATCCCACACCATGTTCCCCTGAACCAACACGCTGAGAACAGATACACTTATACCTATACCTCGCATGACCTCAAATACGCAGTAAATTCAGGGAAAAAAAAAAAAAAAAAAAAAAAAATCGACAGAACACTCGAGATTTTCAAGAATTCTACAAATGATCAGCATTCTACATATGAAGACAAAACAGCTCAAGCATTCTGTCAAAACCACTGAATCACCTTGATCATGCTTTCCAAGGATGGTGTGGGACAAATCCACCAACCCACTATTTTCTGCTTTCAGGACAGAAATACTGATAACTGCTCGGTAATATCAAGCTTTAAGTGTGGGGCTAGTGCACTTTGCTAACCCTATCTCAAAGCTACCACCCTCTCATTCACTCTCAACCCACATCTCTACATCTGCTCTTATATGGCACACAAAATTGTGGGGGTGAGGCGTGTGAACTGGTAATTTATATGCTGACGAGAGATGATATCACGGATACACTGAATCTTGAGATTCATGTTAAATGCACTGCTCACTATACTGTATTTTAGACTCACTGAATACAAGTATTAGTGTCAAAAAAGTGATGCAAGTATCAACAGCTGGATATGTTAATTTAGATGAAAAAAAAAAAATCATACGAAGCATCAAATTGTGAATTCCAAATGGAGCACTTGATTATTCACCAACTAAGTGATTAATACTGGAATGACTGCCTCCAATGTTTGGGACAGTGCATCATCAAATATTTACCTAATAAAGAAATATAAACTTATAAAAGGTTGAGATGAGGCAAACCCATTTTATCACCTCATTGTTGAGTGAATTTAAAATCACGAAGACCAATACCAAGGTTTTGTTATACCATAAATAAGTTTTATCCAACCAGCACACTATATACATGTTTGTAATCAAAGCCTTCTGCTGTTGATGACAAATTAGGTTTCAGACACATTACAGCCATGCAAGATGGCATGGTTACAAAATGTTAAAATCATTATACAGGGCAACACTACAAAATTTCTCTTTGACAGAGACTAACACTAATACAATTATGTGCATTACAATCAATATGTTAAATGCCTGAATACAAATTGGGAATGTAATGCCGTCTGCACAGAAATATCTATTAACACAAAAGGAGTCCATCACAGCTTAGACCAACAGCTCAGAAAACGCACACCAAACAAGTCTCAGTGCCAACCATTAAAGAATTTAAGAAAGGGAACCAAGAGTCTGAAAAGACAATGATTTTCCTTCAAAATAGTTATCAAGAGAAAATTTGACCATTATATTTAACATGCATCTACCAACAGTGAAAGCAAGAAATTTAAGTTATGCAAACTTGGTTTACAATACAGTCAAACTAGCTATGCCAGACTTTTGAGCTTGTACCAGTTTCACCTCACCTGCTAGTTGGGGATAAATTATTTTAAATTCATGTTAAAAATCCTTCCGCAGCAATAAGTTTAATGTACGCTGCAATTCTAGATTAAACAGCACTTCTGCATTCTACATGTTGACCAGATCCTATGACATCAGTTCCATTTGGTCCTGTAAGCTACGGAACTGTTAAAAAATTTCAACCTATCAGTTGAAATTTAGGTCATTGGGAATTACTGGCCATTTTGTCAACGGTGCAGGATTCAAAGAGCTGCATGGTCTTCAAGTGTGCGAAGACTCTCAATTTGTGGATGAGCAATAGTGCCACCTTTACATTAGTCAGGGCAGAACCAGCCTCCTCAGATACTTGCACAACTGAGACAACCAAAAAAAAAAGAATCTATATCCAAAGACCCGGTGTGCCATCAGCTATTTCAATCTGGCTGTGCTGAATCCTTAACATAATCGCTCAAACTTCATTTATGTAGCACAATTCATTGAAGACAAAAGAGCTACTCATAGTGCCTAAGTAAAATCTGATGAAATGCAGAATATTAACTACATGTTAACAGGCGGACACAAAAGGCAATAAAAAGACACTAAAGTCTCTGGAGAGCCTGAGTCGCACATCTGGATCTGTATGAAAACTAACTGATTCTTAAAATTACAGAAACATCATCTACTGCAGCATACAAGTAACAGTAAAGGTAAAGGATCTTAATGAAATACCAAAAAAACATGATTATGATTCCGACCTCGTCCCATTTCGCAAAATCGATTTTTAAATGGAAAAAAATCAGTTTGATTCAAACGGAAATTCCAGGGGATTCTGATTATCATTTCAAGGATCTAATGAGCAAATTGAATGTGATGGTTTATTCAGATGCTATGGGTAAATACAACAAAAATCATCATATTTGATGTTTTAAGGTGAATAACTCCAACAAAGAGCCACTGTACAATTTCAGTGTAATGGAGACTTTTGTAGAGCTTTATTTGCTGATCATTTTAGCAATTGAAAGCTTTTCTCTATCTTACGGTTTTCATTATTTAGGTTAAAAAAAAAAAAAAAAACGTCAAATTTGACATTTCAAGGCCAATAACTCCTACAAGGAGGCATTGTATGATTTCTATCCTGTGATGACTTTTGTGGAGTTTCATCTGCTGATCATTTTGAGGCAACGGTTTTTTCTCTAGCTGCTTTAGTTCCTGGAGATATAGCTGAAAATAGGTGGTTTTACCCCTATGTTCTATTTTTAGTAACAGCGGCCATGTTATTCAGACAGCGGGCATAATCGACACAATTTTTAAAGTAGACATCCTAAGAATGCTTATGGCCAATTTTAGGCTACGTTCACACTAGGTTCTGAATCCACTCAGGGGCCCGGACCAAATTCAGGACAGATAACTGATTGGATGCGCTGTGTTCACGCTATTGTTTTCCGTGACGGTATCTAGGTCAAGATGGATAACCAATCGGAACGTTCCGAAGACGTCAAGTGTCAGTAAGCTTGGATACCGACAACAACATGGCAGACGCAAGCAGTAGCAAGGAGGAACTGCTGCTTTTATGTATTGTGACACGAAATGTCAGAAAGAGAAGACCGTGACAGTGGGTAAATTTCATAAAGACACTGTTTTTTTCCACCTCGATAAGTTGTTCGATGCTTTCCGCCATGTTTGTTTGGGTTAGTATTTTGATCGACGCTGATTGGTCAAAAGTAGAGATCCGTCCGCGGATTTTCTCACTGGACCTGACAAAATGGGTCCGTGACCCATCTGAACTGATTCGGTGTCCGGTACAGAATCCGTCCAGGTAAATGTGAACAGCTGTGCACTTTAACACTAGAGCCATTAGTCACGAATTTATTCCCGAATTCGGTCCGCGGCCCTGAGCGGATTCAGGGCCTAGTGCGAATGAAGCTTTAGTCTGGATCTGTTCGGTAGTTTCAGAGGAGGAGATTTTAGAAAAATGTTAAACGGCATCCAAAGTCGATTCTCAGATGGGACGTTGAACATCCAATGTTTACAAACAAATCACTTAGTTTTGTTGACATCTTGCACTGTCACATGACCAATTTCATTCATCAACCAATGTTTTGTGTACACGCGTAGATAATCCTTCTATTTCAGTTCATTTGCGCAGGTGTGACTCGCTGATTGGCCAGGAAACAAAAACAATGGGAATTCGACTTTAGATGCCCTTTAATGACAGACGACAACAACAGACGACAAATGACAATGGACGCCAAGTGATGGCAATAGCTCACCTGGACCAAAGAAGGTCCAGGTGAGCTAAAAACAAAAAAAGGAAAATTATTAATTGTAAAGGAGAAATAAACACCAACGTACTAAAAGGCCTTTTGCCCACAAAGGATTTTTTTTTTTTTTTTTGCCTTTTTGCAAACAAGATCACATTGTTCCTAACTGGGCACAGGTGGCGTGACTTGGCAAGATCTCCCTTTGCCTTTAGTGCTCTCATGCAAAAGGGTCTTCAAGTGCCAAACAGAGCACAGGTAGTTAGACCAAATCGTCAGATCTCTGCATGTGCCACTGATACTCGCATTCAAAAAGGTCTTATGGAGCCAAAGAGAGCACAGTTTGTTAGACTCGATAGTCAGATCTGCCTGTCCCACTGAAACTCCCATTCAAAAAGGTCTTATGGTATCTTTCAGAGTACAGTTGGTTTGATACTATGGTCAGATCTCCCCTCCCAGGTCTTGCGGTGCCTTTCAGAGCACAAGTGGTTAGACTCAATGGTCAGATCTCCATGTGCCTCCAGTATTCACGTGCGAAAAGGTTTAATGCCTGAGCAGGAGTGGTTAGGTTGCTGAACGGGAAGTAAACTAAAAAGTGTGTGTTAAACGGTGTTTCAGAATTTTTCTTGTCCACACACTCCTGTGAATTCAGAGCCTCAGGCAGGCTGAGTACATAATGTCTGAGAGCAGCCTAATGAGTCTGCATCCTGACCCATAGGACAGCCAGAAACCAACTTCCGCATGAGCTAAAAGTCAAGAAAGCCCACAGCTCAAAAGCATGTTAGAGCTGAAGTCAGGAGAAAAGCCAATTAAAAAATGTTCAGTGTCTTAAAATCAATTCTGGAATTCACAGGTAAGCAGTGTCAAAGAATTTATAGCAGGAGTAATGTGCACTTGCCTTTTGGTTTTCATTAAAAAAAATGAAGCTAAATTTTACATTAGCTGGAGCCAAGTGCAACCATTGGTTCCCTTTGCTAAACCAAAGAGCGCATTACAATACTCAAGCCTGCTTGAGATACATGTTTAAGAATCAACACCGAAATCACCAAGATCTTTTGAAAGTACAAAACCTTTCAGCACATCCAAAACCAGTAACATCGCTAAAAACTGGTGCAAAACAGATTAACCGGTCAATCGCTCGCCAAGTTATTGGTTTTGAAGGGGCAAAAAGATTTTACACGAGCAAAAAAACCTGTCAGTGTGGCCTTCAATGTGGGCCTAAGAAAAAAATAGCATTATTTACCAACCAAACACCACCCCCTAGTGGTGAAATACCATTAATCGCAAAAACGGAAATTGAGTTCCTCATACACAAGTATGGCCGAGGTCACGCAACCATCGGATAAAAAATAGAAATGTATAAGGGTTTCCAAGCAGACGTTCGGTGAGGTTGCTAATAGTCAACGAGCGACATTTAGGAAGTGGCTGAATAAAATCTCTTTCCTCATAGGCTCACCACTCACTTCTCAAATATGCAGCTATATTTCACAGAAGTCCCAACCCTTCAAGAATAGCGCTAGCAGCCTACTGCTGCATTCACTATTCTGTATATCAGAACGACTTGCGTTACTTCAGACATGCAATCGACTACCTAATTTATACCCTTACTCCCCCCGACCTTGACAGACGCTTTTTCTGGCCCCCCTCCACACGCCTGTGAATACATATATCCATCTTAATTGGAGTGTTGTTAACAACTTACTGTTATTCACACTTCACCTCTGTTCATGTCTTCATGAAGTGCATGTGATAGCTGGCTCAGGCCTACCAGACTTCAACATGATCCTCCATCTAAATGTCTTCTCCAAATCTGTGTCTACACTTGACATCTCCTCAGCAATCACGAGACCCAGAGATTTTTAAATTTTTTTTGCAATTGTGTGCACTTAAGGGGATTAAGAGGGCTATTGAATTCTTCTAAAAGTAACTTGACATGCCCCAAATTGAGAATAAAAAAGCCAGAATACTGAAATTTGGACAAAACAACTCTGCCCTCTCATTTTCCTGCAACTAGATCAGATAAACTTAGCCACAGAGAGACAGGAACACTGGCGTGCCCTATGAATCAAAGTGCTTCTTAAAATTCCGGCTTGTTGCCATTAATTTGCTTCATGATTGCTCCCATGTGATAATGCTGTAAATTGTTTGTTGGTTTTTTTCCTTTTAAAGACGACATCGTTTCAAAATAAGTTAGAGGAGCTGCGTCGATATTCCAGTACCAAGATCTCCCACTGTTGTACCACACAGTTAAATAGACATGATTGAAATGTCTTGAACATCCCACGTACCATTTTCTGAATGTGGCATGATCAAGATTCAAGACTACCCTCTCCTGTGTATACACCAACAAAAACGCAAACTGCAAGTAAAAATTGTTAGACCAGGCGCCCAGGTGTAGTCCTCCAAGTGCCCACTTGTTCCCTGAGCGTTCACAAGCCTCACACTGAAATGGGCACATTTTCAGCACGAAATTGTGCTTTACTTGGCTAATTCTGTTGCCACAGCAACCAAAATTGGTAAGTGTTGTGACCTAACCAGAACTTACACCAACACCAAATTATCAAGGGATTTGATAGAAATTTGTGGCCTGTTAAGTGTCCACAAGTAAATTTCCACGGACGCGGCAGAGACGACCATGAATGCATAGTAGCCGCCTGACTTCGTCCGGAGGCTACAATTAATTCCTTCAATACCTCCTGTCTCCTGAGTATGACGTCCAATGAGACAGACAAAATAGCACAGATCATGGCCATGAGGCCAGGTTGACCATGAGGTTTAGAGTGTGAAGTGTAGGGGATACAGTTCCTTGTCTTTGCGCACTAAATCTTTGTACATCTGCTCATAAGTGGTTTTGAAGTCGTATACATTAGGCTTGTCTGGAGCTGGGCCTGGCAGCTTCACGTGGGTCCCGGTCCCAAATGAGCGCACTTCGAAACCACGCTTGCTGTAGTGATGAGAGGAAAGGAATGATCATGCAGGAAAGAGGGCAGGAGAGGACGGGGGGCAGAGAGAAGCAGAGATATCAATATCAAGAACACAAACAAGCAGATTCAAAGTCAGTTACTAATGGATCCCAGTCCCCCGTTTGTCCTTTTAAACAACTGCACTTACGCAAGGTATTACTCAAAAAAAAAAACTCACCATTCTTCCTAGGCAACCACATAACCTTACATTAGAAAGCAGTTACTAGAGCGGGCCTCGCAATAAAATTTCACGTATACCAGTTTGTCAGATCAAAAATGAAACTCACCGCAGACCTAGTTGGTGCGGGAGTTCTAAAGGCATCAGCTAACTTAAGCAGTATAAGCCAGGTACCACTCTGAGTCAACTAAAGCCAGCCTAGTCAATTTGACCAGGCGGAGTTAGATTATGTATATAAGCTAATGTATAAAGGTTATTCTAGACAGCCCGATTTCTTGCTATATAGCCAGCAGAGGAAGATAATTCCAGTTGATAAAGCAGCGAAAACCGTTTGCGAGTTCGTGTCATTTTCACCAATCTTCGTTCGTCAAGCTATGAATCACCAAAAAAATGTGTGGAAATAAATTATCCTTGGAGTCACGCTTTTAGCTATATGGAAAAAGTGATTCATGTAATAAAGACAACAAGCTAAGGAGCCAATATAATAGCGGAGTTGGGTTCTGAGTGTTGACAGGCTTTTCCTGGTAGTCTCCAACTTGAATCGTCGATTTCATGGTCGCGTTGCTTCCGGGTCGTTGGCTACACAGCACGGCAAAAATGATTTGATTGCCCCCCTCAGAATAAATCGTAGGCTATTTTCTTCGGTATGTGTAGGTACGAATTTATGGCTTTAACTTCAAAAAAAATGTATGTACCGAACGTCAGCAGACTTCTGTCCACGAATAAACAAAGAAATTGCGAAACAGCTGACCGCACCGCTTCCTCGTTTAGATACCTACGCAACTAACGTTAGCTCACGAACTCGTAGCCGACCTCCCTCGCTAACTCGCGAGCCACTCTGTCCGCAACATTCGACGATTTCCCACTTCGGCCCAGTAGGTTTTTCTAACGACAATTAACATTACCACCGTTACCTGAGAATACTGTGCGCCTCCATACTGCGGTTCTGGTTGCTCGAGCACACCACTGCCACGCGCAGCAGGTGACACGGCATTACGTTTCTTTGGATAGATAATGCCAGTTCAAATTTGAAACAATGCCTAGAAACCTAGTGGTTTACGAACGCTGCCTGATAGTCAATGTAAAGCTTTTCCCTACGTTCAATAAAAAGCTCCAACTACAAGGAATTGATAACTGCGAAATCGAATTCCATGCCGTCTGCTATTTCTCTCCGAAGAAGAAATGTACTTCAAAATGGCGGAAGGTATTTAAGGACAAACGTCGTTCACAAAGGGAGGCTGGGCTTCGCAGGGAAATAAGCTCGACGGAGACCAATCCCGGCACAGGCTTCTTTGTTTTCCTCTGCAGCCTGGAAAATTCATTTTAAATTGACACATATGTTCAACGTATTTGGCTGTGATTCGCTCTGTACCTCAGCACAATTCTGTGATTGGCTAAGGTAACTTCACCATAAATTCGGTGGTGTAGAGGACAAACGTGTCATAAAAAATCTCTATAATATGATATGACGAGGCGATTGGCTACATTTTCAAAAATAGGCATCTTACTATGCGCACGGCGCAGAGGCCCTTAGGAACATTCAGTCATTTCCGGAAATAGGAAATGTTACAGTAAAGAATTTTAATGCGAAGGAAATTAAAGCCTAGAAACCAATTCTTCTCAACCTTTCTAGTTTGCGCTAAAGTAGCAGCGCAAAACCTATCTGAATATATAATAATAGCTATGACTGAATTATACATAATATAATTTATGGTCCATTTTATCTATTAAGCCTATATATCGTTCTTTGATGGGCTGCAGTCATACAAAAAGCCAACACTAATGCGTCCTTCAGTCAGCCTGCGCCACGCACAGACAATGCCAAATTCATATAATATGAAAGAGCAAAGAAGACTAGCAAAATTGGTGGATTTAGCTACATTACATTTGCATACATTTTTATTGTTTAAATAGTTAAAGAAGAGTATTATACTGTAAGGTACATTGCAAGAAATGCATTTGCTGATATGTTCTTTTTCTTTAGTAACGGGCCTGGAGCAAGAAAAATTCATTCTTCATTTATGCCATGACTTTAAGACTTACATACAGTGATCTTGCTTGAGTTTAGGGGTGTCAAGGGTTGAAATGAAAACCAATAGACCTTGATATTACAAGTTTTTACATTACTGATGTCAGAGCTTGTGTTGTGGCTTTGAAACACCGCAAAGCAGCAGTGTATGCAGGAAAATATCAGTATATTACTAGAAGTACATATTTTCAAGAGAAAATGCATTTGTGATTGCTCAGTAGTACCGCTATGTCCAAAAAGCCCATGGGTAAAAAAAATATCACAGGGCTTCAAGGAGTCGTAGATAATTCCAGTGGAACACCTGTCAAAGAACATCAATACTGGGAGAAAAACAGCGAGATTCTGAAATAGCAGAGTGGAAAGTTGGCCTGAAAAAGGATGTCCCCATGGGCAGTGAGGGAGACAGTGACAGAGGCAATAAAGAACCCAAGAATCATGGCCAACTTGGTGTCACACTAACAGACAACCATAACATGCAAAAAACATTTTGGAAGCGTTGCATGATGAAATATCAAGCATTTAGAGCAGGGCTGTCAAAATGGTCTGTAAAAGGGTCGAGGGGCCGCAGATTTTCAGTCTAATCGAGCAGAAGCACACCTGATACAACTAATTCAATCAATTGATCTCAGTCTGCACTGTTGATTAGTTGTATCATGTGCGCTTCTGCTCAGTTGGAATGAAAACCTGCAGCCTCTCAGCCCTTTTACAAACCAATTTGATGCCCCAGATCGAAAGTTTACCAAACATCATCAGAAATTGTGACTGGACATGGACAGTGCCATAGTAATGTGAGCCCAAAATTGACATTTTTTGCCAGACACACTATTGACATATTTGGCAATGAAAGATTAGTGTAAATAATAAGAACAAGTACCTACAGTCAAGTATGGGAGTTGGTCATGGACGTTTTTGCTGTGCTGCTAGTGGTCAACGGTCATTAGTTTAGAATTCGATCATGATCCAGATCTGGCATGATCCAGTGGTTCCCAGACTCCGTCCTGGAGTCTCCTGTGTGTGCTGGTTTTTGTTGCAACCACAATTTTATTCCCAGTACTTCAGTGAGATGTTAATTTGTATTGATTGCGTGCTCTTCAAGTTTGAGGTGATTGTTGACCTGCTTGGCTATGCTCTGACTGAAACAGCAAGACATGACATGAAGAATAACATCCCCATGTTCATATTGTAATTGTGGTGCCAAATTGCAAAAAAAAAAAAAAAAAAAAAAACACGTAAAAGAAGTCATTATTTTTGATTTATTAAATGTAAAATTTTAGTAAATCAGCTGGCTACTTACGGTTCAACATGTGGACTCCTGACCGCTATAACTAATCAGTTTGAAAACTATGAAGAATTCAAAAATCTTCCTGATTGTAACACGCTAAGCCTGCATTTTGTTGATAAGTTAAATGAAAGTGTTGTGGATTATATTTCAATATTTCTCATCATATTCATCAGTAGACCAATTGCCATGTTGAATAACCATAATCAATAATCATAATCAATAACCATATTATGTAAGTAGCAGTAACATACACACACACACACACACACACACACACACACATAACATAACACAACACACACACATACAAGCAGTTCACACACAGACACATGTACTTCACACATACACAGGGAGCACACGTACACATGCACACACACATACACATACAAGCAGTTCACACACAGACACACACACATACAAGCAATTCAATTCACACATGCATGAGCAGCTCACACACACATCAGCAGCAGGCTTCTGTAGCTTTGATTAGTAAGCAGGCTTCTGTTTAGTTGATTTGAAAACATAATCAGGTGATGCATTTGATTTCTGTAGCTTTGATCAATATTTGTTCAGTAAAATCATTAGTTGTTACTGAAAAAAAACATAATCAATTGAATCATTTATGTATCTACTTGTATCCTATTCCTTTGGCTGTATTTTTCCTCTCTTGACAGTAATTTTCCAGTCCATTTTAGTATATATTCCTTTTATTTTTTTAAAATCCTATACTTCTATATTCCACCATGGTTTAACAAAACAAAGTTGGAGAGTAAAAAAAGGTGAAAGATAAGATGGTTACAACCCATGTATTTTGATTGGAGCAAAGTTGGTTGAGTTTTTCCCATAAATATTGCTCTGTAAAGAATGCCGAGTTAGCACTGCCTGGCCAGGGACTGCTCACCGTGGGAATAAAGATGGCTTCTGAAGATTTTGTCTCCCTCCAATTATTCGCGAAGGCGACCTCAAAAATATGTAAACATCTAGTCGGGAAACCACAACAAAAGAAATATAAAAAAGAAATTGGGCACACATTTCCAGCAACCTAATTCACATCCTATTGAACTACCTCATTCAGCAATTTGCTTAAAAAAGTAAACACTTTTTTGTATTTTACACAATAAGCCGAATACTAACAAGGAGTTTTATTTTTCATTGCACGCATTGCTATTCTTCACTTGACAGGGCTCAGGAGGGTAAATATAGAATTCTCCCCAAACACAAAGAGCACATAATGAATACAAATTAAAAGCTTGTCATAGTTTTGGAATTGGACCCCTTGTAGGAACAAAATCAGTGAAAGGGGGTCAGACCGTCCAGGGCAGTTTGGTAACCATTGGTCAAATGAAATCTCCACAATTTGGTTGGATTTTCCATCAGAACAATGACCACAAAGATACATCAAGATCCACAGAAAAATGGTTAAGTGACAAAAACATTTGTATTACACAGTAGCCATCTCTGAATACAGATTTAAATCCCACTCAAAGCCTGTGTTCTGAACTAAAAACTTGAAAGCTTCTATATGGACAAATGGAAAAATATAGAACTAACCGAATTACAAATCTGAGCATGAGTATCAGAGCTGTTGTCTTTGTAAAGGGTGTTTTCCAAAAAGTAGTAAAACTGGGTGTTGCAATAATTTTGAGGCCTGTGGTTTGCATAAAAATGAGATGGCTGGACAAAAAACATTGAAACAAGAATCTGTTTTCTCTACAAGGTTTTACAGGGTTTATTTGGTTTGAAAGGTGTTCAGTATACAGAAGTATAGAACAGTATTGCACAGACTGGCAACCAACCTTGAGATACATAGAGCAGTGTACAAGTAGAACTACACTACTTACTACTTACACATTGTCCTCAAAAGTAGGGTCAGCCCACATTGCTTCCATCAAGACTGTTTTAATCTGTTTCTAAAATTATTATGAAATTCTAGTTTGGGTGCAAAGATGAGAGTATATGATTCTTCCTTACCTACTTCTAGCATAATTACATGCCTAAGAGCCTACTATACCCACAGGTACACCCGTAAGAACAATGGGAACTAATCATGACTAATCTCAATAAAAAGCACAGGGTCTATTATGAGTGGGATCTGACTAGCTTGCACATGAGCACGACATGTATATCGGCTCATTGCAAATTGATTAACTATTATAAATTTTAAATCGACGCACACATCAGATTCAATGCCACTCCACTGTGTCCATGTAAGTTCCCATCTGTCCATCTGACACAGGATCCTATAACAGTTAACAGCGGTATACAGCCTGTTTGACTAATAGCACACAGTGAAAAAACAAACACACAAATATCCGCACTCCAAAAATAGTTTTGGGCAGAACCATAATCCTGAAGGTGTCTGTGAGCACGACAGAGTCAGGGAAATTTTGACTGTCGTCTGACTCTGCCTCTTTCTCTGAAGATGTATAATTCGTGCGGTGTGTGCTTGCATGAGAGGTCATCTCTCAGAGATAGGAGTGTGTTCGGCCAGAGAGCCGAGAGCATGGCGCAGAGTGAGTATGCTGCGTGGCAGGGCTCATGATGTTTTCTGTGATATAAGCGACCAGGAGACAGATGATGACCAGCATCACGCAGATGGCCCCCCCTACAGTCGTCATGGCAATCACAATGTCCTGCATCCCAGAGGGCGAGACGGTAAACTCAACGCATTCCCCGGGGTCGTCGCCATGGCCACCGCTGGCAGAGAGGGGCTGACGCAGGAGGGGACGCAGGCAGATTCGGTACGGGACGTTCTCGTGTAGCTCCCTCAGTAAGTAGTCCCTGCAGCTAGCCCCCAGGAGCACGCCATTGCATTCAAACTGAGTGTAGCTGCCATTCCACCAGCAGCTCAGCCCAAACCCGCCCTGCTGGACACGTCCTGTGGACCCTGCTCCACCCTCAGGTATCAGGCTGCTCTTTCTGCCTCCGAACTCCATTTCCTCTGGGGCAGAGTTCTGTACCTGCCGGCTTGTTTTGCCTTTTCCCTGAGCAATCGGTTCACCTTCATGATCAAATGTTGGTTCCAGAACACGTTCTACCCTCAGCTTGTCCTGCGGCCGCTCACGTTTATGACCTTTTTCATATCCCCACTGTATTAGTACGCTGCCGTTTGAAAGTACATTTGCAACCAGTTTCCCCCCGGGCGACTTCACTTTTTGACACTCCCCACTATGGCACTGAAAGCTGTGCTGTGTAGCCCTGAAGCACAGCTTATCCCTGCCTTCGGACTCCAAAATCCTATAGGCACAAACCAGGGTTGCTCCATTGTCAGCACTCTGGTCCTCCCCTCGAACAGTAAAACTTAGTCTTTTCACAGTTGAAGATCCAGCGCTATCGCTGGTGTTGTTGCCGTTATTGTTTGTGGCTTTTGGGTAGCTAAGGTTTCCCTGGTAGTTTGGCACGGCTGAGCCAGAATGAATATCATTGCTATTATTTTCACTATAATTTAAATGGTTGCTTTGTGGGTCTTGTGAGACACTGCCAGGCTGTCCCACTCCACCTGATGAGGATAATGAGAAAGACTCCACATCGTGGGCCCCACGGGTCTTGCCCAGGAGTCCTGCACATTCGTGACACACGCCTATAAACAGAGCAGTATATACGAGTGTAGCCGTGCGCAGCTGGCCTGGCATTGCGCCACCTCCTAGCAACCTACTGGCCGCATGCAGCTAATAAAATTGGCTGGTAGCGCTGTCAGAGTCGTCGGAGATCGGGATGGAGGGAGGAAGACACAGAGCCACGAATGTGACAGCTGCAACACATCCTTACACGATCTAAAGCTGTTGTTGAGAGGTCCTGGCAACACATCCTCCCCTCGAAAGCGCAGCGATTCCGAGCGACAGTATCAAGCACATAGTCTACACAATCCTTTACAGGTACTGGAGCTCCCTCACCTGGGATGAAAAATAGAAAAGCAGGGATTTTAAAAATGACTCGCAATTCTGTAAATATCCCGTAAGCAACCCTACTTTTAATCGCATTGAGTCAAGAACAGCGTAAAATCGAGTGATTATAAAGAGAACAACCTTGCACTTTTCGACGGAGGTCCTTGAACCAAAATTGCTAAACAATAACAAAGAACGAATAAAACAGGCGTCATTGATACTCTTACGCAATGGCAATATCGATCATAAGGCAATTTCATCGGCTTACATGTCTTTTGGAGGTGTTTTAGCGCTCGTCCTTCTGTCTGGCTGCATCGGATGGCGGTCGTGAGAGAATGTGCGCGCCAGCATCCGTGCATGAAGTGTCAATGTTTGAAGTCATCAACAGTCAATTACATGAGTCACTCCGCTCTTCTCTTTTTCTCGCCTTTTCCCCTCCACTCTCCCTCCGCTGTTAATTCCCTTCTCTCCTGCGGTGCTACCCTTCATCTCCGCAAATGCGCTCTGCCACAGTGACGTCAGTCTCATTACGTATGGCCATTGACTATAATTTCTGTGCGGTGGGACTGCAAGACGTTTATCGCGTCCCACAGACGCGAACACTGACCACTACGCTTGAGTGCCCACACAACCATTTCATATGATAAAACGACATAAAATTTCGACTCTCTCTCCCATTGCGAGCAGCGAATGAGTCATGAGCTATTTATGGAAGACAGCGAAATAGTGACACCCCAAAGATATAGATTTGGGTCAGAGAATGTAGGCCTTGTGGAAGACGCAGTATACGAGTTAGATGATTTTATATCTGGGCGTGTTGCTATATAGTAATATATGATACGTCTATTCACTCTGCGACAGATTGTATACGTTTAGAAAAAGCTGTTCATAAGCCTACTGCATATGCCTAAGGTGTCTGATTGTAATTTTAGCCTCACTTCAAAGAACATACTCACTTAATACAGAACATTTAGAGCACAATATGTTAGAAAAACTTTGAACTGTCATTATAAAAGAGATGGTGACAGAGATTATTTTCACAGAATAAAATTGGAATGAACCATTGATATGAATCAGCCGGCCCTCTTGGCTGGGTGTATATTTGAAGAATGCTTTTTAATTAGGAATTGTGGGCCAAAATCTGTGCCGATAGCAGCTTTTCAACCTACCATTAAAAATGTCATTGTTGTGATATGTGAGCATTGAAAATAGAAATGACATAACTGATGACAGGCTCCTTCCTATTCGGAACTTATGCCATGGAATCTATGTTATAAAGTTTAAAGGTCCCCTATTATGCTGATCCTTCTTTTAATACATAGGCCTACAAGTGATGTTATAATGTTGCATACTCAACCTCTGCAAAGTTTCTAAACATAAGATACAGGGGTTTGCCGTAATCCGAGAACGTGATTTACTGAACGTGATTTCCTCTCTGAACAGCCCGTCCCGAGATCTTTGCGAGATCTTGGCAAAACCTGACGTCAGTTTGTTGCATCCAATCAGGACAGACCTGGCCAGAGCCAATCACGGCGCTGGACCTGCCCACCCCAGAATTTATTCTATCAGACACAAACAAACCCAAAACATTTAACGCAGGGCTGTCCAATCTTATCCAGAAAGGGCCGGTGTGGGTGCAGGTTTTTGTCCTAGCCAGCAGTGCTACTGCACCTGATTCCACTAATTAACTAATCAGGGGTTTCAATCAGGACCTTGGTGGGTAGAATCAGGTGTGTTAGTGTTGGGCTCTAACAAAAAGCAGTACCCACACCAGCCCTTTCTGGATAAGATTGGACACCCCTGATTTAACGTGTAGATTTATCAGTATGTTTCCCAAAGCTGTTCGCACATGTTTTTTTTTGGATGCGGAAAAAAAAGCACAACTATTTTCTCTTCCAAAAGACGATGCCACCAGAAATCAGTGGGTAGCTTTTTTGTTTGCTGGCGGCAAACAGCCACACTCGAAGCGAACGTTAGCTGTTTGTGCTCGGCATCTCACCGAAGACAGCTTTGTCAATAAAGGATAATTCGACACTGGTTATGTGTCTCAGCTGCTTCTCAAACCTGGAGCAGTTGCATCGATCATGCGCTCGGAGCCACAAGCTGTAAGTAACGATATAACTGCAAATAATGTTATTGAAGCTAACGTGTTACGGGTGGCTAGCAGGACTGCTAATGATAGTTAGCACTAACAACTGGCCTCAAACGCAGGCTTTGTAAAATATCTGAGGATAAAACCTGGATTGGTAGCAACTGTCCGTGACTCACAGATGCGGAAGCAGTAAGTTTTACCATTTTGTGTTGCTTTAAGCCTACCTACCGTGATAGCCTGTTGAATATGGCTGTAGCACTGCGGCTGAGATAGCTAAGTTACTGTTGCAAATGTTTGTGTCCTGAATATGCAATAGTAATATCAGGGGACAGTCAACAGAAGGTGTGTGAATGTAAACCTCATTCGAAGCCAACTTTTTATACTTGTTTGTAATTTGAATGCTTAGTACAACTGTTCACGGCAACAGAACTTACTGTTTGTAAAATCTGTATTGCAGGGTAACGTTTGTCTCTGTCATTGTTATTAATGCTTAGTTACTTGCTACTGCATGTTAGTTTGCGTGCCCTGCTGCTTAAAAAGGGCTCCTGGTTAACTTATATGCAGTAATTCTGATCGGTATGCTTGTGTTACTTTGGTTAGCATCAATGTGGCAGTTTCATCATAACGTTGCCTGATTTTAGCCACTACAGTTGAAGCTAACTGGAGAGGTGTTGTACGTGTTTGCAAATTTGGGCTGAAAAGGCTGCAGTTAGACCAGATGTAGGTTTTTAGGAGCTTGGGGTATGCGTTTGAGTTTGTTTACTGCTACTGTGAAACGATCATTTTACCTATCCATGACCGGGGTCAGCCGGGTACTTTGCCATTGCGTGGGCTAGCTTTCTGAGGCTACTGCAGTGAAAGCAATTGCGAAATGCACTATAACGTGTCTGGTATAACGAACAATTTCTCTGCATTGCTGTGGCGGAATTCTATCCCCTTTTAAAATTATTCTGGCTAATAAAAAGCCGAAAAAGAAGTGGAGGTCGGATATGGATTTCCCGTTGAAGCTATCGATTTGCTAGCTCCACTTAAGCAACACTAACACAGTTTGTGTGTTTTTGCTATGAACTCATTTAGTAGCTTGGTGTCAGAAGTGTGTTTCGTTTTGGTAGAAATGGTTCACAGGAGCTTTTAGCAAAGTTTCCTCCGGATAGCTAAGCAGGTATATAACATGACTATATAACAATACAGCTACAATCACATGCAAGCAAGGCGAGACAGTATGAGGAAAACACTAAAATTTCAACTTGCCACTCATTGACATCTTGCTGTATCGTTGCTGCAATACTTCAATTGCGTCCTCCTCCTGTTCGGGGTCAGATTCGGGATCAAACAAGTACAGTCTTACTGCAGTATATGCCTCGGAGAGCTGTCCTGAAATACCTGCCATCTTGGTTTCCTGGTTTTTTGGGTCTGCACCCTCCCCCAGAATCGAAGCAGCCAGGCAGCCAATCAGAGCAGGGCCTCATTAGCATAGCCTCCCCGCCCACTCAAAACAACTTGTGTTTCAGGCCGGCACAGACGGGTTGAGAGAAGAGGTCTCACTAGGCCTGGATGTGTGCGTTTTTTTTTTGTAACTGAATTCTTAACATTATTTTAAAGACCCATTGGACATATTTTGAACAACTAAATACAGCATAAAAGGGGACCTTTCAGAAATAGGTATGCTTACTAAGCATCACACCAACAATCACTACATTTGTATCACTGGTAATTTAGTGTGTGCTAGCCAGAGCCTACACAGGGTTCAGACTCATGGGCTCTTGCAGAACTGGAAAGAACGTTATTATTGTACTTTGCGTTGCAGAACCCCCTGGTGCTGACAATTCCACTTGTCAAGCAGACAAACAGGATGTTCTCCCTCAGCTTTGACACCTTGTGAGTCGGCTTCATGGAATGGTAGCATCTCAACTAGAGCTTTCCTGACCACTCATGAGGTACATACAACCAGATCTAGAGAACTGAGGCATTTTGCCATTGATCTGGGCTAACTGCCCTGGCACATCATTTGTACTGTATCTGTGTCTGTACTGATTGCACATGTTAAAGGGTTGCATCAGCGGGAGAATATCCTCCAATTCTGACAAAATGAAAATAGAATAATTGGTTGTCATGAATACACTTTTGGGACATTTTTGGTCATTTTATTCACTTGCTACAACTCCATTTTCAGATAAGTTGGGATGCTGTGTAAAATGTAAATTAAAACAGAATGCAATGATTTGCTAATCATTTAAACCCTACATTTAATTGGAAATAGAATGAAGACAACATATTAGGTAATGAACTTGAGAAATTTGACTGTTTTTTGAAAAATATTTGGTCATTTTGAATTTGATGCCCGCAACACATTTCAAAAAAGTTGGTACAGGGGAATGTTACTCTTTTAACAGCACTCCTTAGTTGCGTGGGAACTGAGAAGACTGACTACTGTGGTTTTGAATGCAAAATGTTTTCTAATTCTTGCTTGATGTTGGACTTCAGCTGCTCAACAGTTTGCAGCCTCCTTTGTGATATTTTTTGTTTTATTACGTGCCAAATGTTTTCAGTGGGTGACAGATCTGGCCTGGAGGCGGGGCAGTTTAGCACCCAGACCTGTTTACTACACAGCCATGTCACTGTAATACATGCAGAATGTGGTTTGGCATTGTCTTGCTGAAATAAGCAAGGCTTTCGCTGAAAAAGATATTGTCTGGTTGGCGGGATATATTGCTCCAAAACCTGTATATATTTTTCAGTGTTATGATCCAGACTGAGAATCAAGTCTAGAGACAGAGTACAATCCAGTAGCAAGGTTTATTGATACTAGTACAGTAACACTTGGACAGAGCCCAGAAGACGGTGGCACGGTTCAGCTCAGATGTTGTGGGCGAAGCAGGGCAAAGCCAGTCTCCAGTCAGTGGCTTTCCAGGATGACCCACAGGTGGAGTGCAGACTTCCCCAGAGCCCAACTGTTCACAAGGACGATGGAGTAGCTTGCGCAGAATTTGGTTCCAATACTGATGACTGCAGAAAGATAAGGAGTTAGTTCCTAACAAACTTGACAGAGGAACAGACTAGGACAAAGTTAAAAAGAAAGCAGTCTCAATCCTGGACCTTGAATTTGGCTTGGGAGCTTGTTCATCTTAAACTGGAGAAAGGTACAGACTTGAACTGGGCTAACTTTAATGTGGTCCTGATCCTGGACCCTAAAAAGGCTTGGAAGCTTGTTTGAATTTGAACTAAGTAAGGAGGGAGGCATCTGCAAATTATGATCATTTACAATAACATTTAACTGTCTAAACATGAAGAATTTCTACTGTGGAATACTAACTGGTTCTAAGCATGAATAGCAAATTATAATCCAGCAACCAGCAACTCAAAGCTGGGGGTTTAAATACACGTCACAGGTACATCTGGAAGTAACAGTGAAACAAGACACAAAAGAGGATAGGGGCACACGCAGGACATAAACCAATCAAAGGAGACATACTTCTGATAGACACACAACTTGCTGAATGGGAGGAGACACAGCAGGCATTCACACGAGGGTTGTGACAGTTCAGCATTAACAGTGTCTACATAGACGTGCATGTTACCCATGCAATATGCACTGGTGCACCTCCATACTATCATAGATGCTGGTTTTTGAACTGTGCACTGATAATATGCCAAATGGTCCCTGTCCTCATTAGCCCAGAGGATGCAGCATCCATAATTTCCAAAAAGAATTTCACATTTTGATTCATTGGACCGCAAGACAGTTTTTCACTTCATCTCATTCTATAATAAAATGAGCTTATGCCCAGAGAAGGCGGCAGCATTTCCAGATCTTTTTTAAACATAGTTTCATCTTTACATGGTAAAGTTTTAACATGCATTTGTGGATTCAACTACGACCTGTGTTCACTGACAGTGGTTTTCAAAAGTGTTCCTGAGCCCTTGCATTGATTTCCACTGCATAATCCTGAAGCAGAAATATGCATGAGCGTCCAAACTAGAAATTCACAGGTGCTCGACCCAGAGGGACAATGTAGAAAAAAACCGTTGTGGATTAATAAACTCACCTGGGGAGCTATTTAAACAGTGTGCAGACTTTTATTCTTTTTTCTACACTACGTAATCCTGTCTGTTTTTAATGCAGTGCTGCCTGAGGGCCTGAGGATCACAATCATTTAAATATTAGTTTTTGGCCTTGTCCCTTACATACACAGATTTTTTTTGGATTCTCCGAATCTCTAATGATAGTATGTACCCTAGATAATTAAATCCCTGAATTATTTGAAGTTTTTAATTGAGAAACATCATTGTTAAATTCTAGAACTATTTGCCCATGTAGTCTTTCACAGAGTGCTGAAGCCTCAGTCATCTTTACTTTTGAAAGACTCAGCCTTCCTGAAGTGCTCCACTTATACCCTATCATATTACTTACCTGTTGCTTTTAAAGTCTGGATATATGGACACCTACCAAGCAGTTTTAGTGCAACTGTCTATTCTCCATTCTAAATTAATGCGCTGACTACAAAATATCAGATGGTGTCTTGTAATCATAGCAATAGGGATGCAGTCAAAGCCGTTTATAATTTATTACGACTAGTAAAACAAGCAAATTACGAGCGATTTCAAGATTTCTTTTGACTTATTTTCCAATACTACTACGTTTGACATGTCAACATTTCTATCGAATTTCACAATAAAAAGAAAGAACAAATTTAACAAATTTAATTTTTAAATAAGCCAGCTAGTTTACTGTAGAATGTAGGACTGGTTTTCCTGCCGTGGGTCTTTACTTTTTCAGGTGCAAAATGAATGTTAATTCAGTTTTTTTTCTATTTACTTTTTTTATGTACTATTTACTGTAATTATATGATGTTCATTTGCGTAAGCTTCTGGAGCAGAATGTTTTTTTTTGCTCTTGAAAACACAGTTTATAAGTTCCTGAAAATTATGTTTACTGTATGTCTATCTTAAGCAATGTCATCTGACTTCTAATATTCCAAGCATAATGCTTGCATTCTCATAGCTTAGCCAAAGGACAATGCGCTGAGCAGACTAGTTCATTTCCTGTGACCAGGAAAAAGGGAGTTATGGCTTGAGAAAAACTTTTGATTTTGATTGCAAAATGCCTAAAAAAGGCTTAAATTAGTGGTCTCATTTTTTTTTTTTTTGGCAATTGACCATGGTATGAGCCCGATAATGTGTTTAATCGCAGATGATGAACTTTGCAAAGGTATCCGTCCTCTGTTGCACGTTGGACGTATGTAGCCTCGACGTCCTCCATTAATTCCTCATAGTCTAATCGACACCTTGTCGGGCATTATCTCTTACGTAAGGGTATACAGAATAGGTTGAGGTTTGCAAACAGGGCATTCAAAGTTGGCCACTCCTCCTGGGCTCAATGACACCAGACGCACTACGCTACAATGCATTAGGGACACCTCGGCCATTTCCTTAAGGGACAGACAGCCTCAGATGAACTGGGCACTATTTTGCATATGGATATTACCATTTTGATGGTCATATGATGAGGTTGGTGCATTTTGTCTTGTCTCTATGCAAATAACAAATAAATTCCATCTTATTTGACAATTACATTCATTATAAGTAGTGCCCAGAATGGCACTCATGACATCTGAGGTTATTTGCAAACAGAAATGGCCGAGGTGTGCTGAATGGCTACTGTGCAGTGCTATTTCTCATCCTTAACCCTGCATACTGTTATTGGTTGGGGGCCACACACCCACTGTCCAAAGGCTGATTCTCAGAAACATCCCGCACGAAGAAAAATAAGAAAATACAGGTAGATGGCAGGGCCTCTGTAGATTCGGGAACTGTCCCACACTCTTTGTGGGTCTTATGTGATGACTGAGAGGGATTAGTTTTGTATGAGTCATTATGAGGGGGGGGAGGAATCCTGCTCAGTATACCTTTAACATCACCATATCTTTGAATCACACTCATGAAGCAACTGAAAACACCAGTTGGTCAAGCCTAGCAAGCTGAATTTTCCCTGATTCCTTCAGTACAAAGCCTTTGTTGCTGTATATTTCACTTTGAAATTAGCCATATATTTTTAATTGGAAACAGATCAGACCTTGAGGCAGGCTAATCTAGTGCCCGCATATTCTGCTTAAGTAGCCATGCACTCGTAATTCAAGCAAAATGCGTTTTGGCGTTGTATTGCTGGAAATACTGGGATGTCCCCGCAAAAGAGGACATCTAAATGACAGCATATATTGCTCCAAAGTTCATACATATCTTTATGCATTAATGGTGCCCTCGCAAATGTGCACTAATTTGACCCGCACTGACACACCCCTATACCATGACAGATGATACCTGACTCTAATATCCGCTTGGGTTGTTCTTTTGTCTTTGGTCCAGAGAATGCAGGGGCTGGTTTTTTCCAAAAAACCTCTTTAAATGTTGGTTGGAAATGCATTAATTTACATCTGTGGATGAAGCGGCGAATATTGTTAACTGACAAAGGTTTACTAAAGTAAAGGGTGAAGCTTTTAATGGACTTAACAACAAATAATTGCTCAGGAAATTAGCAGGAATTAAACAAACTGATGACGTATGTAACTAAGTATGGGATTCTCACAACCCTTGAGTGTCCGTAATTGTCTCTCCCCCTTTCCAGTATCCAATGCACATGTTGTGGTGTTGTCTCCATTAATTTTTTGTCTTGTCTTCTCCCTCAACCCTCCATTGTGTTCCCCGCTTCTTTAGTGTGTGGTCTGTGAATAAAAGCTTACTTTCTGTGAAGTATGGCTGCTAGATAGTAACCCTTTGTACTACTAAGCCTAGCAGTCAGTTTGTATCTTCTAGTTTTGAGCAAAGCTCTCGCTCTGTGTGTTTATCTATACTTTAATGATAGAGGAAAACATAATTACTCTTTGGAGACTTATTAATACGAGCAACCTCCCAAGCCTTCATCAGTCTCCCGGATTGGGACTCTGTTCCTGCTTAACCCTTCGGTCCTGCTGTCCTGCTTCAGTGAGGGAAATTCACCACCTGGCTTCTGGCCTTGGGTGGCCACTGGCTGGACACAGACACACCCCAAATCCCTCCAGTTGTTACCAACAAAGCTGGACAGTCCCCTTCTTACCTCTGGGCTTTGGCCCACTCCACTACTTTTCCTGTATTCCTATTAACAAATAGTCCTCTTTGAATTATACTCCGAATCTGCTTCTGGTTCCTTGTCTGGATCATAACTGGGATAGCTTTTCATTATGATTTCTTTAAATGTTCAAGCCTTGTGGGTAAAATTGCAGATTACTTTTCACAGAATGGAGAGTTAAAAAAATATCTGATTGTTCCTCTAGAACAAAACTTTTCAATAGTGGGAAATAAGCCTTTCTGCAATATTCCTCTGCACTCCAAAGGCATTAATTCACTTTTTTTGGCATTCTCAATCCCTCCTAAATCTGGAATGTTCAATCAGCAAACTATGAACAAGCCTGCTTATGCAGCTCATTCTGCCATCTCAGAAAAGCGCCGACAATTCGCGTTCTCTTCCGAAACACGCACCAGGTATTCGCTGCTTTTTTTCACCAGCAGCTTTAAACCTCACAAGCTCAGAACACAGGTGGAGGAAAACAGAACATGTTCTTGCTTTCAAACTGATAAGCGCCCAGATGGCCAGTAGGAGGTGCTTGAGCAATAAACAATGCTGAACCAAACCACCTGAATCCCTCCTACATCCCTTAGCAGCATTAAGCCAATTACTTGTTGCTTTCAGGAGGCTACTGGCCACAGTGGGCACTGTCGTGGCTTGATTTGATCCAAGGCCAAGGTGGTCACTCTTGAACCACAGCTGACATCTTTGCTGAGTGAGCCAAACCAGCAGTTGTTAGTTGACTTTTTACAGGTAAGCAGCTCAGCTTCAGAGTGCAGCAGTTTCCAGCTTTTTCAAAAGCAGTTCACTGCTGTCAAAGTTAATGACCAAATGGTGGCATAGAGAGTCTCAAGAGTGCATTGGTTTAATTCTTGATTTTCTGACCAATGAAATGCTGTTAAGCTCTTGAAATTTTAAGTCCTGTGCCATTTTGGCCTTTTGTTTTTGCCCAGAAGTGTATTTCCGAGCCCATGTCGTAATATTTAATACAACTGCATGACGGTTCTTAAGACAGTGGTGCCTGAGGAATTGGCCATAACATACATTCCAAAGTTGTTTTTGGCCTCACCCTTAATGCACTGAGATTTGACCAGATTCCTTATACCATTTTATAATATTACACACTGCTAGTGGTGAAATACTCAAAATGCTACTAGGGAATGTTTTTGGGGAATGTTGTTCTCAAAGTGATGGATCATAAGCCTCCGCATCTGTTGGAAAATTGGTCAGCCAGGACCGATCTTCTCTCCTGAGAGTCAAAGGGTGCATCCAGCTGATGTAATTACAATAGTTCCCAGCAGGTAAACAAACTTACAAACACGTGCATGGGCATGAGTCAGATATCCTAATAACGGAAAGTGCTGAGTTTCTTGAAAAATTTAATAAGCCTCCCTGGAATCCTAATTAACAGGACTGCTGATGCACCCTAACTGGCCCATCTTATCCTGAATGCTTGATGAATCAATCAAGTGACAGCAGTGTTTAGGTGGGATGGCAGGAAGTTGAGAAAAAAGGAGTCATTTTACTTTCTTGATAAAGAGAGGGAAAAATGAAGGACATCACAGGCACAGCATCAGTCTGCCAAAACCAAAGCGCATACCACCTAATTAGGACACTTCTTCTACATACTTAAAGAAAATAAAGAGATAGGACTGAGCGATGCAAGCAAATGATGAATTGATAGTTTTTAGCTTACCGGCCCTATGGGCCGATAAGCTATTGTCGTGGTGTTGCGTCTGTCGTCCGGAAGGTTTTTTATCTTTTTTTTGGCCACATGAATTTTCGTGTAAATTTGCAATAACATACTACTTGACCATATCTCCGGATTTTTTTCTTGAATCATTTTTGTCCATTTTATGGGCCCTTGAAATTTTGGCTCCAATGTTAAAAATAAGACTGAGAAATTTAAAAAATTATTCCTCAAAAATTGCGTGATAAATTTTTTTCTAAATCAGGCAATCAACTTATCTTGGTACCGTCAATGTACAGTGCGAGCGCCATTTTGATTGAATCGACGGAAGTAGGTCTATTGGGGGCACTGTACTTTATGAATATGCAAGATGGCCTGTGGAGGCCAAATGGTTGCAGATAGAGATTAAGTTTGTATTATTGACATATAGGAAGTCATATATGACCTATATTTTGGCAATATTACATTTGACCACAGATGACTTTGAAAGGTCGAATTCGAGGTCAGGGAATATATTAACAATGTTAAAAGATATGACTTGAAATTTCAAAAAATTATTCCTCAAAAACTGTCTGATACCTTTTTTTCTAAATCTGGCAATCAACTCACCTTGATACACT
This sequence comes from Gymnothorax javanicus, assembly GCA_029692085.1. NCBI lineage: Eukaryota > Metazoa > Chordata > Actinopteri > Anguilliformes > Muraenidae > Gymnothorax > Gymnothorax javanicus. The sequence continues at coordinate 80,841,319 of CM056202.1, forward strand.
TTATGTACAGTGCGAGTGCCATTTTGATTGAATCGACAGAAGTGGGTCTAATGGGGGCGCTGTACTTTAACATTGGGTCTTATGGAGAATGGGCCAAATCGCCTGTGGAAGCTAAATGGTTGCAGATAGAGATTAAGTTTGCATCACTGACATATAGGAAGTAACATATGACCTATATTTTGGCAGCGTCAAAGTTGACCTCAGATGACCTTGAAAGGTCAAACTTGAGGTCAAGCAAAATGTTACAATTTTCAAAGGTTTCTAGGGTTGAAAATATTGAAGATTGGGAACATATGTGCATTTAACACTTATGGGAAGTCATGTATGAACTTTCATTTGGTGACCTTGAACTTGACCTTCTGCGACCGAAGGTCAAACTTCACATAGTGAAATTTCAATGACTTCTATCACCAAAACTATAACAGATAGAGCTTAGGTTTGTATTGCGGGCATATAGGAAGTCATGTATGAAGTTTCATTTGGTGATATTCAACTTGACCTTCAGTGACCTTGAATGCGCAAACTTCACAGTGAAATTTCAATTACTTATATCAGCAAAATGGTTACAGATAGTTTCGGTTTGTATTGGAGATGTATAGAAAGCCATACATGAACTTTCATTTGGTGGCCTTGAACTTGACCTTCGAAGATCAAACTTCACATAGTGAAATTTCAATGACTTCTATCACCAAAACTATTACAGATAGAGCTTAGGTTTGTATTGTGGCCATCTAGGAAGTCATGTATGAAGTTTCATTGGGTGACCTTGAACTTAACCTTCAGTGACCTTCAACGGCCAAACTATACAGTGAAATTTCAATGACTTATATCAGCAAAATCGTTACAGATTGAGTGTAGTTTTGTACTGGAGACGTATAGGAAGTCATGTATGAACTTTCATTTGGTGACCTTCATATTGACCTTCAAAGGTCTAACTTGACCTAGAGAAAATTCAATGACTTTTGTCACTGAAAAGGTCATAGATGGAGCCTAGATTTGTTTTACTGACATAGGAAGTCACATATGCACTTTCATTTGGTGACATTCAGCTTGACTGTTGATGACATTTGAAGGTCAAACTTGACATAATACAATTACAATGACTTGTATTGCCAAAACGGTCACAGATGGAGTCTAGGTTTGTATTATAGACATTTAGGAAGTCATATATGAACTTTCATTCGGTGACCTTCGTATTGACCTTCAAAGGTCAAATGTGACCTAGTGAAAATTCAATGACTTGTATCACTAAAACGGTCACAGATGGAGCCTAGGTTTGTGTTACTGACAACTAGGAAGTCACATATGAACTTTCATTTGGTGACATTCAACTTGACTGTCAGTGACCTTTCAGGGTCAAACTCGACAGTGAAATTACAATGACTTGTATCGCCAAAATGGTCACAGATTGAGCCATGGTTTGTATAGAGACATTTAGAAAGTCATACATGAAGTCCATTTGCTGACCGCAACTTGCCATTCTGTGACCTTTAAAGTTCACAATTGACATATTGAATACATATTGACATATTATAATGGCTTGTATCACCAAAACTGCTTCTGAGCGTAGGATTGTATTACAGAAGGTCTTGTAAATGTATGTGAACTTTTATTTAGTGACCTTGATATTGATTTTCATTGATTCATATGTCAAACTTCACATGAAATTTTCATAACTTGTATCATCGCTGTAAGACTGCTTGCCGGTAAGCTACAGGACCCTTGGTCCTATTTTTTCTTTATCACACACTACTTGATCTGAGATAAGGTGGCTGTTCCATTGAAATAATATGCTAATATTAATCACTTCTAATAATTCAGCCAGATAAATGAGATTAAAAATACAGTAGTTTATAAATTACTTGTTCCTGTGACAACCTATTTTCAATTTATATTGCTCTTACCCGATTTTAGGCCTTGCATTCTCAGGCTCTCACAGGTGGAGCAGGCTTTTGTTTTGATTTTGCAATTAAATTTAACTAACAGGACATCTTAAATCAAATGATAATCGGAACAAATAGTATGGCCACAGCCAGGCAGCCCAAATGTCCCTGAGCAGTCACTGGTGCAGAAATTGTGTTTAGGTGGAGAAGCCACTGTGGGGTTGCTAGGAAACCAATTTTGGGGGGAAATGGACCTAAAGATAGTGCAAATCAGCAGTGGGGTGCAATGTCTGCTGGAGAAGGGGGGCGGATGATAAAACAGAGTGTAACAGGAGTGACACAGACATGGACATCAGTACACTGCCAAGCTGAGAACGTCTGATAAAGATCGGCCATGCAGTGCATCCACAGATCAACAAACATTTCACTCAATGACCTGCAAGCAAAAGCAAATCTGTTCCAAACCGCACCGCAACGGCGGAGGCATTGAGAGATGTCAGAGGTCCTGACTGTGGATGCCATTCTATTTGGGGTTTTGGTGTTCACTGGGATTTTGGGAAATATGCTGGTCATCCATGTGGTAAGATGTACAAATGTGGACATACTTCATAATATGCCTAATTTCAAACTGCTGTTGATCTGAATTCTCGTGTATATCATCAAGGCAGAAAAATATAGCATTTAATGTATACATTTTTAATTCTTCTATATGCAATAAATGTGCAGGTTGTATCCACCATAGAAAAGCTGGTCAAGTGCCACATTCGCCAACTACCTGATACCTTTGATAATTAATATAAGGGAGGAAATAACCAGCAGGAATATTACACTGTGCAATACACTTGAGAACACCAGCTATAATCGGATAACATCTTGAAGTATTAATATAATAAGGATATTATTTTATTTATTTTATGAATACAGATTAAGCCAGGTCCTAGACTGAAATCAATTTTGATCTTACAACCTCCACAGAAAACTCAATTTAGTCAAGGCCTAAAATTAATCTCCCAGTGAAATCAATCTGTAATACAATGCATCATGACATTATTGCTCTATAAATATACAAAGCATCAATAGGATCTCTCATTCATTTGCAATAAGTCAGGATAACCAGATTTGTTTCTGTTCTGATCAGACTTTGTCCTTCTTTCTTGGTGCATGTTCACCGTCTCTCTCTTGCTGCCTGCTCATAAATAGCCAATGTCGGTAGATTGTCCAGTACACAGCATAAACAATGTGCACAGTCTCCAGTGTACATTTTCTGTGATTACAGTAATTACTGCCCTCCCCTTCTTACACACTATCCCTTGCCATTTTTAAATCACGTTTGAAAACTTATTTCTACTCTCTTGCTTTATAATCTGCCTGTTTGTTTTTTTTTGTCATGTCAAGTTTGTTATTGTACTCTTTCCCTGTTTTGCTTTAATGCTTTGTCTTTTAACTGTTGCTTTTAAATGCGTGCACTTCAAGTCATCTTTATTTATTCATTTATTTACTTCTGTTTGCTCTAGATGTACATTCTTTCATTGATGGTGATTTCATTTTACAGATTTATTGATTTTATAGATGTTTTAGTTTCCCCATTTTATTCTTTGCCAATTATCATTGTACAGCACTTTAGCTCAACTTTTGTTGTTTTAAATGTGCTTTATAAATAAACTTGACTTGACTTGATAATTCAACTTTTTGCCAAGAAAAATACCATTCATGATCAAAAAAAGTAACACACTAAAATGCTGACATGCTTGACCACATCCAAACATATTCATAAAAGTTCCTTTCCTCTCAACGGTCAAGACAAATTCATGGTTCCATATAAGAAATGATCAACTACAAACAGCTTTTGGGATGGGTTGTAAATCCTAAAAAATGAAAATAGTATTGACAAAGCTCCCAGCCTCTTTGCCTTGAAACATCACTTCTGGTATTTTTGAGGTCCTCGCAGAAAAAAATAATAGAAGTGTTATTTGAAATAATTCCTAATTGCTATCTTGGTGCTTCTATCCCTCCCCCCAGGTATTGCAGGCAGCTCGGGAAAGTCCTTCTCGACGCTTGCCCCCATCTGATTGCATTCTGGCGCATTTGTGCCTTGCCAACCTGCTGACCTCCCTGTTCCGCACAGTGCCCATCTTCGTGTCGGACCTGGGCCTGGAGGTGACCCTGTCTCCGGGCTGGTGCCGGCTCTTTATGCTGCTGTGGGTGTGGTGGCGCGCAGTGGGCTGCTGGGTCACTCTGGCTCTCAGCGCCTTCCACTGCATCACCCTCAGGAGGCAGCACATCATGATGGGTCCCTTGGCTCAGCAGCGAGAGCGACGCCGTGTTTGGGTGGTTCTCGGGGTGGTCTGGGTAGCTAACCTAGTATTCTCCCTCCCTGCGCTGGTCTACACCACGCATGTGCACGGAAACGCCACAGTAGAGCTCATGGTGATAAGCTGCACCACCCGTCCTTTGCTGGGCTGCGTGTGGGAGTTCCCCACCGCAGCGCAGGGCGCTGCCTTTGCCTCCACATCCCTGGCCTTCAATGAGGTGGCTCCACTGGTGCTCATGCTAGGAACCAACCTGATCACCCTCCACGCGCTGGGGAAACACATCCGAGCGGTCACGTCGAGCTCAGAGAGTGGTGGATCACACAGAGAACTGGACAAGCACGTGGCCAGCGAGCGCAAGGCCGGTCATGTGATCATGTCCCTCGTCACTCTGTTTGTGGTTTGCTGGGTGTTACAGGTGGCAGCAGTGACATACTACAACCACGACGGGGGGCACCACGCTGAGGGTCTGCTCACAGTTTCACACTTCTCTGCCTCCCTCTTTGTGGGCTTCAGCCCCATGTTGGTGGCATTAGGGCACGGTAAGCTAAGGAGGAAAATTCACAGCATGATCCTCAGGGTGTTCCGTGTGAAGAGGGCCCAGGAAATGGGCTCTGAGAAGAAAGTCTCTGGGACAAATGACAAGACGTCGCACTCAGGAGGAAAAGATGGACTTAAAAAGAACACAGTGATTGAGAAGGGAAAAGACAGAATAATAAAAGTTGAGGGAAAGACAGCAACAGGCCATAATAGTTAATAAAATGCAATTATGCTGGGGCACTGTCACGGATGTCAAGCAGTCAATATATCGCTAAATAAATCACATTTGAATACATTTGCCTCCTCTGTGTTTTCATCATGTAAAAATATTGTATGGCATGAATACTGAGTGTTTAAAGCAAGCTAACTTTTTACAAGTGAATAAATCAAACACCTGGTACGAAAAAGCTGCCGCATCCCGGAAGCGGCCGTGCCGGGCTGTTGGAATAGTGAAGTCACAACAAATGAAAGAAACTGATGGAGAGGCAAACTCACTCAAGTGATCAAAATTCGGTTGCCAAGTTTATTTATGGATTTCTACAGTATGTTCCACCGTTTTAATACCACCCTTATCACTGACATCAAGAGAAAGGTAACTTACTGTTCCTCCTTTACCCTATCTGATTTACAAAATAGATTAGCCAGCTAGGTTGCTACCACGATATCGCATCATCAGACTACTTCTTTTACTGGCAAATTTACGACAGCGTAGTCTGCAGTGACTGTTAAGTAGACAGCAGCATCGCGCAGCTTGTGTGTCTAATTCCTTAAAGTTACTGCTAGCCAACTCGTCTGTTCAATTTATGGTATGGAAGTAACGGTAGTTCGATATTGATAGGCAACAATTATCGTTGGCAGTTAAAGTATAAAGTAGGTAACGTTATTGGTAGCTAAATTTTGAATTCGCAATATAGCTAGCTAATATGGTAGCCTTGCTAGCGTTTGCTGGGTTGCTTTAAACAATATCATGACATTAGCTTGCAGTTGCTATAAGTTAACTGTTAGGACTTGGTTGCCGGGGGAACAAACTGAGCTTGCGAATTAACGTAGGCTAACTTCAGCTAGCTAGATAATGCAGCGGGGGATTCACCAGATCCAGTTACTCATGCAGCGTTATCTTAATGGCCCTGCTGTGCGTTATTTACACTGCTGCTACGGTCTTTCTGATATCACTAGCTGCTCATGCGTCTAACTTACATTGTAATTTCATGGTAAAGTATAGCTTAGTAGCTTCTGATTGCGTTTTAGATATAGTTGCCGTCTATTAATAAACGAATCCCTACGCGTAATTTGCGAAACTTACCTAACTGAAAAGGGATTTTAAACTGTGTGATGTAGCTAGCTAGTTACATTAATTCTCAGGATGCATAAAGAAGCTAAATTCAAGCGTAACCAGGAAGGCGGTCCACTTCTATAACGTAACTAAATAGCGTTATACTGACGACCGATATTGGTTCTGTTATTTCACTGGGTGAATTTAAAGATGGTGGTGGGTATTTGATGTTGGCGTTAGTGTTAATCTGTGGGGCAAAACTCAAGGCTAAGGTAAAGACCACTATCAACACTTGGTGTAACTGCCGGTGTCAACACCAGGTGTCAGTATTTATGCGAAGGTCCCCTCCACAGAGTCTTGGGGAAACACTACACACGGTATTTACACCAGGTGTAAAGTCATCACTTCCAGTCATAATTCCCTGAGTAACATGCTGGAGTGAGAGAGACAAGTTCAGGCAATTTCTCCAGTTGTTGCAAACAGATGTCTGATACAATAGGTATGTAAAGCATCAAACTACTGCTTTATAAATTTATACATTGGTGTGTCATTCACTTTAGACTGCAATTTTGAATAGTAAGCCTAGTGCATATAGGCATGGCTGTTGTGAACTACAGGGGTTGCTATGAACACTAGCTTTGAACTCCCACTGGTGTTAAAAATTTGGAGTTTAGTAAACATCGATTTCAGTTTAGAATAATACTTGGCGTTTCTATTGGTGTAAAGAAACACCCAACCCTGACTTTGAACTCTGTTTGGACCAGGTGTTAGTGTGAACTTGGTATTAATGACTCAAATTCAAAGTTGGTCTTCTGGAAACTCTTGGTGTTGGTGGGTGTGTTTACACCAAACATGACACCATCTTTGAACATGGCTGAGACATAGTTTATGTGTAAACTAAGCATTAGAGGCTTGAGTTCACAGTTAGTGTAAGCAGTTACAGATATGTCAGTGTTAACAATTATAACATCATCTGGGTAACAATTTGTTAACTTCGAAATTGGTGTAAAAATTAAGTATTAAAACTGATAGTAAAATTTAGAACTGCCATGACACCAACTTAGAACTCAAGCCACTAATACTTGGTTTACACACACTCTCAACCAAGTTCAAAGATGGTGTTATGTTTGGTGTCCATAACAACAACTTTGAATTTGAGTCACTAACGCCAAGTTCACACTTAAACCTGGTCTAAGCAGTATTCAAAGTCAAGAGTTTAGTGTTCCTTTTCACAAAATTAAACACCAAGCGTTATTCTAAACTGAAATTGGTGTTTATAATTGGCAGTTTTAAAGTCATTTTTCATTTGTATTGACACTAAACCCCTGATGATAAACACCAGTGGGAGTTCAAAGCTGGTGTTTAATGCAACCCATGTAGTTCACTGTAGCCATGCCATAGTAGGCTGACCATTGAGAATTGCAGTCAAAAGTGAATGACACACTAATACATACAGTATATCTATAAAGAAGCAGTTTGATACTTTACATACCTATTGTATCAGAGATCGTTTGCAACAACTGGAAAAACTACTTGAATGTGTGCCTCTCTCTCTCCAACATGTGTTACTTTGAGAAATAGGACAGGAAGTGATTATTTGACTACTGGTCTTAACATTCTGTGTGGTGTTTACCAAGACTTTGTATAGGGGACCTCAAATTAACTATTCACATAAACACTGACACCTGGTGTTGTCATTGGTTGTTGCACCAAGTGTTGATAGTGGTGTTTTCTCCTTAACCGTGTGCTTTACCCTACAGATTAACACTAAAACCAACATTGAACGCTGGCACGAACTTTAAAGTCACTCATTGTGGTCTCTGTAACTGTCGTTCCCCTCTCTCTCTCTCTTTTTCTCCCTGGACCCTTCATTACTATTAGATCTTTTCGTAACAAGAAGAGCGTGTGAGTGAGCGAGTCTGAGCTGGGTTGTGTTCCTTGTAAATGGTCGGCCAGTGAATCAGCCAGTCAGTGCATGTCCATGTCCAGGAAGCTTACGCACAAAACGAGCAATGTGGAGAAAGAGCAAGACAAGCTGACAGCTTGCCGGTCTTCAGCTAGCGATGGGAGGAACAGGCTTGAGGAAGGGGGTGAAGAATTTGTCAGCCTCACCAATCAGCTACAAGCCCTGGGACTCAAACTGCGGGAAGTTCCTGGAGACGGGTGAGAGGTTAAGTAACAGTGCCATTGTTTTTCTCTCCTGCGTTTGTGTCAGGTTTCATTGTTGTACACACCTCCCTCCCCTTTCTATCCACTGTCAGGAACTGCCTGTTCAGAGCCCTGGGGGATCAGCTGGAAGGTCACTCCAGAGGACACCTGCGGCTGCGTCAGGAGACTGTACAGTACATGCAGGCTCACCGGCAGGATTTTGAGCCCTTTGTAGAGGATGAGATTCCCTTCACAGAGTACTGTAAGGGAAAGGAGCAGGGTGGGGGGGTGGATGAAAGATATGAACATAAGAGTGGAGGGAGGGATGAGCATCAGCGCTTAAGGGGGAGTAGATGGTCTTTTTCCAAGAATGATATAAGATGGATTCATCTTGGGCCAGAGGGCCTGTTTTAGGACAGAGTAGTGAGAGATAGTGGGATGGGTTTGGGGCTGCAAAAAAAAAGAAAAAAAAAGAGAGAGACAAGGTCATTTTTTATTCTAACCAGTTCCCTCCCTGCAGTGTCGAACCTGTCACAGCAAGGCACCTTCGCAGGGAATGATGCCATAGTGGCATTTGCTCGCAGTCACCAGCTGCGCGTCATCATCCACCAGCTGAACACTCCTATGTGGGAGGTGATTATGCCCTGTCATTTATATCTGCCTCAGCTCTGGTTGTGTAGCACATTTAGCCTGCGTCTCAGCTGCAGATGCCAGAATTTTTCTCTAACCACCTGGATTGGCCAACCGGAACAATTCGTCAGCCAGGAGGTAGAACTAATTAATGAAATCACTGAGTCCGGAGATGGAAGAAACATGAGGCAGGACTTTTCACCTCTGGGGTGCGTTTCCCAAAAGCGTAGCTGCAAACTAAGTTAGCAACTTACGTAATTACTCCATTCACAGTCAACGGGTCCAACTATGTAAGTTAGCATCTGTGATTTCCAGAAACGCACCCCTGGTCGGTTATTTGTTTCATTGTCGCGTTCCATATTTGCCTTGACTTTACAGCATTTTGTATCTGTTCTTGAGCTCACGTTTAATTAGCAGACAATGCTGTCTAGAGGAACTTTTGTTACGTAAGCAAAAACATTAGTGCATTCACCCAAGTGAACATAATTGTCAGATGCATCATATAGAATTCCAAGATTAGCAACTACATTCCCCAATCAGAATTTGCATTTTTGTTAATCTCAAACTCTAGTTTCATCCATTTTAAGCAGGAATGGAATGTCAGGAGTCAGAAATGCAGGGTTGATAAAGGAAATAAGATGTTGAATTTTCCTTGTATTGTTTTTTTTTTGTTGTCAATCTCTCAATCTCTAACCCTTAGATAAATGGCTCTGATAAATCAGCCGCTCACGAGCTTCACATTGCCTATCGCTATGGGGACCATTACGACAGTGTGCGGCTAATTGGTGACAACTCTGAGAGCCCAGCCCGTCTGCGCATTGAGGTTTGGATGCTGCCCTTGAATTCCTCCCGCTTTGAGAACTTTATCATTCTACATTTTTTTAGACCAAGTTGTAAACTCCCAGATTGGCCCAACTAATTTTGTATGTGAATTGCGTTTGGCTGTGACCAACCTTTATGGTTTGCTTTGCTCCTCTTCATTTCAAATTGCACAGAACCTGGACCGGTCTAGGGGTCAGGGCGCAGTTTGGCAACTGAGGCACAGGCAGAGGTACAGGCAGAGTGCTTCCCCTCCCACCCATTCCAGAGATGAGGACATGATCCCGCGCCGACTCTCGTCCCACAGTCCATCTGGTCAGGGAACTTGACCTCAACCCCGGATCTGCGCGTGCCAGCCATTGGCTGAGCCCCCTTTACTGATTCCACGGTGCTTCCCTCAGGTCTAGCGGAGAGCAGGCGGCAGCACAGGGCGGGACCCGAGGCGCTGGCTGTGCCACACGCTGCCCTGTGGAAGGTCTCAGGAACAGGAGCACGCATCTTTGGCCCGGTCGCAGCCGCGGAGGACAGCGACGGCAAGCTGTGGGCATGCCGCTCCAAACTTGCAGATAAAGTACATATGCACTCAAAGGAGCTGTGTCACGATAACTGCGCATTCTGGCAACTTTGATCTAAGTAAATCCATTCAACTGCATGTCAAAATCTAGAGGGTATTTTTCTTCTTCTGTGATGATGCGCAATGGCAAACCAGATTACATTCTTTGTATCCCTTAGCTACAACTTAAAATGGTACTTTGGATCCTCAAATTTCCATAGAAAGCTCCTTAATGCCAGAATAACAAAAAAAAAAAAAAAAAGCGGCATAAATACAGTGCAAAACAAAGACTGATTGGCAAGGATGGAATCAGATTATGACTTGCAGTCAAGCAGATTCACTTTCTTGGGATGTGCGTTCTGAGCATGTGCAGTAAGCGTGACACAGCTATTTTAAGATGAGCTCATTTTTGACTGGCATTTCTGTGCCCACAGTGGAGTACTGAGTTGATTACATCAGAGCTACTTGCTTTTGGTGTCAAGAGTAAAATCCCTATGGAAATTTATAATGGGGTTTGGACACTTTCTGGCATAACTTAAACTCAAATAAATTTTATGCGCTGGTTCACTCTGAGATTAGCCTCTGAGGTATATGGATGCAAGTGATCACATCAAATTTGTGGTTTATTGTTGGAAATGTTATGTTTTTGTAGTCTAGTTTGTATTCCTGTTTTGTGAACTACATAGCGGCTACATAAACTCGCGAGAAGCCCATGATTTGTTCCCAGCCAATGAGGTACCTCAGTTTCAGCAAACTCACAACGTAACTTGAAGGAAGGTGATCAGTGACATAAACTGCCCTTGGCCACCTCCAGGGAATCGATAAACCTGCAACCTTGCAAAGTTATTGCACAGGGGGCTACAATTAGCTAGCTGCATGTGATGAATAGAAATCAGTAGATAACAGTGAATAGCTATTATTTTGCCATTTAGTTAGGGATCAAGCATTAATATGCACCAACTATGACTAGCTAAGCCAGAAATTAGCTGGCTAGCTTGGTAGTTTGGTGGCTTGGCTAGTTACAGTTGCTGCATTGAATGAAAACAGTTCATAGTTTACCGTTACTGTTATTTTGTTAGCTAGCTAGCATTTATATGCACCAAATATAGCTAACTACCTAAGCCAGCGAAATAGCTTGCTTTTTTCCGGGCCTAGCCGGCTATATTTGATGCAATTAAGTCAACAGAAAACAGGGAATACCCATCATTTTGCCACTTATGTAGCTAGCATTGAACTGTGAGCATTTAGCTAGCTGGCATTCATATGCACCAAATATGTTAGCCAACTACCAAACCCAGCAAACTAGCTTACTGGCTAAGCTAGCTAGTTCGCTGGCTCAGCTCGCTAGATTTAGTGAATATAAATCAATAAAATTAGCGAATAGCAATTATTTTGGAGCTTGTGTTAGATAAGCAAATAGTCATTAATTTGCTACATAGCTAGGTCAATTATGCATTGACGAGGCTGATTAGCCAATTCACTAGCTATTGAGTTTTTACGCTAACATATGTTGGCCAAAGATTCTTGGCTATTAATGTAAACTGGGGCTAGTTGCAAAACTTGATATCTAGCTATGTAAGCATAACTACATAGACCTTAGAGTAGCTAACTAATTAGCTAAGTCTCACCAGGCTAAGCTAGCAAATATGGCAAGGTGCAGGACAATTTCTAATGCATAGCTGTGGGAATCAGGAGGATCATGGGATGTGTAGTTTTTTAGAATACAAAGAAGATTAGCATGTTGGCAAAAAATTAAAGTGATTTAAATTATACCTGACTACAGTCAAAACAACAATTGGGCCGTATTTACACTGTAAGTCTTGATGCCCAGATCGGATTTGCTGCCTGAATCCGATTTTTTTTACCACGCGATTACACGTATTTTATCAAGTGACCCATATCTGATTCACGCGATTACACTTACCTACAACATCTGAAACATCGCGCATGCCTACTTTTAGTTTTTACTAAACTTTAGGCCATGCCTACTTCTGCACCAAGCGCTAACTGCTAAGCCAAAAAAATGGATGATGCTGACATATCGTCGGCCTGCTGATAAAACCTTGTATCTCCAAATTGATAAGAAACAAAAACTCATATGTCCACTATTCTTACATGCAAAATTGAACATTTTTTATTTGATTTATATTTTAACTTCTATTTGTATTATTTTATCATTTTTTTATTTTATATTTATTTTTAATTTAATATTTATTTTTTATTTTCCCGCAAAGTTTATAATTTTGAAGATACGAGGTTTTATCAGCAGGCCGACGATATGTTTGATGATAATGTTGCGGTGCATGAAAACTTCGCCTAACATTGCCAGGATTTTTCGGCAGAGAAGAAGGAAAAGGGCCACTATTGCATCTTGTGCATATGCTGCAATTATTGCCCCTTCAGTCGTTCATAGGAATGTCTGGGTGCGAGACAGCCTCCACGTTCAGTCTGCCAGCTTCTCAAATATAAAACCTCGTTCATTTACCGTGCGTTCACTGTTTATTTGACAAAATAAGCTAAATGGTCGCAGATTTGATGACGTTAGGACGCAATGTGTAAGAAAATCCGATCAGCCTGTTTACACGCCGGTCGCACTGGCACATATCTGATACATATCTGATTTATTTCCACATATGAATGCGACCTGTAACCGATCTCAAATCTCGAAATTGATGGAGTCTTGAAAACAACAGGAAGTACTTCAAAAGTGAATATTAAAAAAAGTCTATGGGTAAAATAAATGGGAACTTTTACTTCCAGGACCAGCATGACGTGGTCACCTCAGCACTCTATTGAGATTCCACTAATGCAGGGGTGGCTAACCCTGGTCCTGGAGAGCCGCAGTGTCTGCTGGTTTTTAGTGTTACTCAGCACTTGATTGATGAATTAAAGCAGTTGATTACACACTTCACTTATCTCACCTGGTGTCTTAGGTTTAAATCGGGTGGAGAAAACCAAACTCAGCACACCCTCTGGCTCTACAGGACCAGCGTTATCCACCCCTGCTCCATAAACTTTCATCTGTACTCTGTACTTCTACTTTGTCTCCATTACAACTACACTAAGTATCCAACCACATTGACAAATCTTGGTTAACACGTAGATTAGCTGTCAAAACCTGCAAGTCTGCTTAATTGGCTCTAGGAGTCTTGTGGGTTGTTCCTGCTAATTGCTTGATTGGCTCATTATTACCAAATTAAACCTGAGACAACAGGTGAGATCAGTTAAGTGAGTAATCAACTACTTTAATCCATCAATCGAGTGCTGAGTAACACCAGAAATCAGCAGGCACTGCGGCTCTCCAGGACCAGGGTTGGCCACCCCTGCACTAATGTGACAAAAATATTAATTTACCTTTATGCTTTGATTCGAGACTGCAAGGAAGTAAATCTTAATAATTAATTAGGAAAAAATCTCAACTCTCTCGGTAATTCCGTGGGCTATATTGTTTTTATCTTTTGTTTATCGGATTATGAAAGAAGACTGAAAATAAACTCCCTATTTTTTAAAAATGGCAATAAAAAGTAAGTGTTTAAGGGGGGAAATATTATCATAAACATATTGACCACACATTGAACGCTGCATAAGAAAGGTTTTAATATTTGTTAATGGCATTGCGTTAGCTTCCTCTAAGCAAATATGAACAAACTTGCTGTCTCGTGAGCATTTTAAGTTCGATGCACTGAGCAATAATGTCGTGGATGGAACGCCATTCTGCCGTTTAGTCTTGAAAATTAGTTAATCAATCCTCAGATTGCTAATCAAGCAAAGTAATAGAGTTATCGTTTGTTTAACGGTGAGGATTCTGCCTACCCTAACTGACCTCCGACGGCACGTCACTGGGTATATCTGTGTAGCGAATAAGCAAATTAAGCTTGGGTCATTGTTGGAGACAAAGCCCTAGATGTATTCCTGCCATCCATGAAACAAGGCGCCCATCCCTGGTTTAAACCAAACAAAAATAGGTATGCTTTAAACCAGGGGGGTATACTACGAAGCTGGCTTTGTGATTAAGCCTGACTTCAGCACTTAGTAAAACCAGGAACCTCTTCAAATCTGGAACATGGACTAAAGTAAAAGGAGCTGCTCCGGGTTTTACTTTAGCTTAAAGTGAGGCTTAGTCACAAAGCCAGCTTCGTAGTATACTCCCCAGGGGTAGGGAACCTTCTCCAGAAAGAGCAACTGTGGGTGCAGGCTTTCATACCAACCAAGCTGCTACACACCTGTTTCTACTAATCAAGGCCCTTAACAAACATTCCAGAGGTTGATGAGTAGAATCAGGTGTGTAGCAGCTTATTTGGTATGAAAGCCTGCACCCACAGTGGCTCTTTCTGGAGAAGGTTCCCTACCCCTGATTTAAACCATGTCGGATGCTGTCAATTATAATAAATTTGGGAAAACATGAAACAAAATTATTGTTATTAGGAAGCAGGCATTTAATTTAAGAACATAAGATGTAATACCCAATATGAAATCACAGAATCATACATCCTACATTGTGGAGAAAAATATACAAAAATGCCAAATTTTAGGATCCTTTTCATCAGATTAAAAATCAGTGCAATTTTTGATAAGACTAATCATTACAGCCACAAAGTTAATTAAACCCAATCATATTAAAAATCAATGCAATTTGCAATAATACAGATCATTACAGCCACACAGTTAATTACACCCAGTAACACATCTAATGCAAGAGTAAAATGTATAGATATACAGTACCGCGCGAGTGTTTTGGGCACCCGAAATTTTTTAGAACTTAAATTTGGTCTTCAATGTTTATTTTTTGTTTTCCCCATTAATATTTTTGGAGATAATAACCACACTTGGGACACCAAATGTTTTTTATTAATAAAATAAATCTTTAAAAAATATTAGCATTTTATTAAAAACTGTTGATTCAGATAACATAGCCATGACAGAGCCCTGATCTCAACATCATCAAGGCTGTCTTGAGATTGCCTGGAGACATGGACACAAGTGAGACTGGGAGTCTGCAGAACTGTGGCAAGTTCTCCAATATGCTTGGAACTACCCCACAGCTAATCATCTTACAAAGCTAAAACCATTTAGTCCATTTTTTTAATAGGAAACCTTTCTTTTCAGGATTTCTGGACTGATCTTTACCACACTTAATTTTTTAAATGTGCCTAAAACTTAAGCACGGTACTGTACATTTACAAATATTGATTTCATTATCTTGTTTTACATGTGATTTTTTTTCTCCATTTCTAGGCAGCAAGTAAAGAAAGGAAGGAATCACAGTGGCCAGAGAAGAAAAACAGGCAAGAGGAAAGGCAAAACCTGAAAGACCAGCTGAGCAGGGCTCCACAGGACCAGAACCAGTCAGACAAAGTTACTATGATACCAGCCTTCAATAAGCTCAGCATCTAGAACGGTACTCAGCATGCACTATTGCAGTGTTAACCGCTAACCAATTAGGTTAGGAATCCGCTTTGCTGCTCCCTGAGTTTTTGGAAAAGCTGCGTGTGCAGGACTGGGGCATTGTTTTTGTCATATGCTGAGTGCACTGTAGCGCATGTGCAGGAATCCATGGCTCTTTTGTTAAAGAGTATGAAATATTTCCTGCACAGAGACAACTCGTTGGACAGAAATGCAGACCAATGCGGAGAAATGTCTGAAGGTACGCACATTGTACGGATTGTGCCTTGAGATTGAATTATTGGAAGGCATGTGTTGTATGTATGCAGGACGCATATCTAAGGAATGAGATGCTGACGCCTTTAGTTTTATTCAATGACAGCGGCGTTTTGCTGTCCTCCATTGATTTTGCAAAGTTGCCCGGAAATTATTCCCATTTTCATGGTAAACTGCATGTTACCTCGGAGCATAAACTGCTGGACAATTTTCGTTTGCACAGAAAGAATGTATATTTTTAAAATGGAATGTCAATAAATTATATTCCATAATGATCAAATTATCACATCCATAAAATATTTTCATTGTTTATGTTCAAATTAATTTGCGTACTGTACACCTCAGGGCCACTTTTAGGTACACCTGCTCATTAATGTGTACATATAATCTCACAATTTTTGTGTTTCTTATGGCTTTCCCTCACTTATTGCCCAGTGTACACATGCCTAATACACACTCGGAGGACACTTTACTAGGTATGCCTGTACACCTGCTCGTTAATGCTAATAGCAAATCAGCCAAGCAGGTGGAAACTACAAATGCATCTACAAAAAAAACTACAAAAAATGAGACACGTCAGACAAGAGAGACCATTTTGGTAAACGCTGACTGGAAAGTGTCAGTAACTTAAATAACCACATTACGATGCAATGGAGGAGAGCAACTCTAAACCCACAAGAGCTCAAACCTTGAAGCAGATGAGCGACCGCAGCATCAAACAGACAGGAAACTATGGCTACAGTGGGCAAAAGCTCAAAAAAACTGGACATCAGAATATTGTAAAAATATCACCTGATCTGATGGATCTCAATTTCTGCAGTGATGTGCAGGCAGTAGGGTCCGAGTTTGACATAAATAACATATATCCATGGATCCATCCTCCCAGATGTCAATGTCTCAGGCTGACTGTGGTGGTGTAATGGAGTGGGGAATATCTTTTTTGTACACATTAAGCCTCTTACCAATTGAGCATCATTGAAATGCCAGAGCCTACCTGCTTATTATTGCTGACCATGGGCATCCATTTATGACCACAGACTACCATCTCATATTGGCTTCCTCCAGCAGGATTATGAGCCAAGTCTGAAGCACACCATCTCAAGCTGGTTTCACAAGCATGAGCATTTCACATGCACCCCAGCAGGCTCCACAGCCAGACTGAGCGCCTTTAGGAAGTGGTGGAATGGGATATATGCAGCACGAATGAGCAGAAAAAAAATCAGCAAATCTGTGATTTCATCATGTCAGCTTGAATCTCCAAGGAATTTTTCCAGCTCCTTGCTGAATTCAGGCTGTTCTGGGGGCCCTACTCAGTACTGGAAAGCTGTACCCAATAAAGTAACCACTGAAAGTACATCCAATTTCAATGTTCCCCTGTCTACCTCCATCTCACAAACTTTGACATTAGAAACAGGTAGACCTAAGCAGTTGGATGAAGCCTCACAATTTACAAATGTCAGGGAAGTTCTGTCTTGGCCTCTCACTGCTACACATTTGCATCCTGAGAATGTGCCAACATTGTGACCCATCTTAAAGGTCATTGCACAGCACCTTCCACTAACATTGGTGCCCTTGTTAAATATGAGCTAAAAAGGCTATGAAATATTGTGGTGGCTGTTAATCCTTCCAGTCAGTGTGAGTTTACTGCATGACCTGGCTGAAAGGCCGTTGAAGTAAAACAGCATAAACTTGAATCAATCAGCTGCTCTTGAGTGTTATGGAAAAACCTAGCAAGTCTAATTTTGGTCAAAACTAAGTTAGGACCATTTTTGTACTGATTAGGCTTTGCCTCATCATATACAGTAAGATACATGAAAAATAGTCATTGATTTCCTATGTTTTCCTGTGGCAAATCCAAGCAAGTCATTGGTATTTAATCAGTTGTGAAGTAAAAATCAAGCAAGTTGATCTTCCTTGGTTCTTCCACATAAAATTTTCCATTTTTTAATGATAAAATCTGGTCAGTGAATTAGCCAGTTATGAAGCAGCATACCTTTATTATCTGATCTGTGATGTAAGTCCCCATGCAGAGTGTTGGATGTGCAGGACATTCATGGCCAGAATTCATAATTCACGCAATTCACGTGCTAATAACGACTGAAAAATGGCTTGAAGAGGGAAGCAGATGGTGGAGTTCACACTGAAAAACTGTCAAATGCCACTGCAGATGCATAATCGTTAGGTTTTTGTCCATCATTTAGAGATTTGACATTTCATATTTTCAGATGGAAAAATTTCTTAAGTCACATTGCCAGGGACACTAATAAAAAAGAAAAAAAATGTCCTCCATAAATATCTATTATTATTTAATGAACAAATAACTACCATGTCAGTTTCATTGTCAGACAAGAGCTTAACTCCAGAGGGATACAGTTTTCTGTCTTTTTCTCAGAATCAGCTTTTTGTTACTTACTAGGTTTTCCATAACACTCAAGTGCTGTGAATATGACCACTCCTTAAAAACTACATCCTTATTCTGACATCTTCCACATGCAATAAAATTCTCCAGCACACATTTGTCTGCAGTTAAAGCTACTCCAATTCAGAGGTGACTGTAAGCCGTACAGACCCTATGCGCACCTTTCCCCCCCAGACTCCTACATTTGCTTTTCAAACACTCCTGTGTCCCTGCAGGCACCATCTGGTGATGGTTCTGATTGCTCGGGAAAGTTCTGATAAAATACTACAAATGGTACAGTTTTGTCAAGAACTCATCTTTGTTGACCCCATTAAAGTCAAAGGAAAACTTAAAAAAAAAGAAAAAGTCAAATATGCAGGAAAAACATTCTCCTTGAAATAAGAGAATGGAGAATCGCAATCAAAATCTTACACCACGGTCTTCGGTGTATTGAATGATGCCTTGATGGTATTGGTTTAATTGACTGGAAAATAAAGCATGTGAATGAAAAAAGGGCAAAAAAGCCAATCATAATGGTTTTGTTACCTCTGTGGAAAGACTCCATAAATTGATTCCTGACACTTTCACAGCAGCATTTCTGAAGCTTGATCATTTATCCTGATAGTGTTTTAAGCACCAACAACTTCTGCTCTCACCCCAGGGTGCAAAATAGACAAAAACAGAAAAAACTAAATACTTCCAAAAATTGCTTGTAAATCAACTATCTGAATCATCCAAATCATGTGTTCAGCTTTGGCAGGTGTGGAAAGAAAAAAAAGACCCTTCCAGAAATTTGAAATTACGGTTTTATTTATTTCATTCTTACCAAATCTAATCACAATGACCCTCTTGATCCCCTTCTATTGTCACACATTCTCAATGCAGCTGTAGTGATTGAATGAGGGACTTCATTAGAGCCCGGAGGCGGCGGTGTCCAATTGCCAGTACCATGGGAGACAAAGCGATGAAGGCGGTGTTGGCAAAGCGCGCCACAACAAGGAGAAACTCTGCAGAGTCGCCTCGGTTATAATTGAAGTAGTTTACGGAGATGATGCTGGTTCCCCAGGACACAATGAACAACATGATGAGAGCCAGAATCACCTGCAATGAGAGTCAATATACCAAACATGCTCAGTGCTTGAAAACAAATATTTTGGTTTAACAACAAGAAATATTGTGCCACTGGCTCAAAAGCAATGTGGTTCAGCTTGAAAAACGCAAGCTCTGCCATCTTAAAGGTCCCCTATTATGCTACATTTAGTTGTTTAAAATAAGTCCAATGGGTCTTTAAAATAATGTTAAGAACTCCGTTACAAAAAAAACCACACACATCCAGGCCTAGTGAGACCTCTTCTCTCACCTGTCTGCCCCGGCCTGAAACACGAGCTGTTTTGAGTGGGCGGGGAGGCTATGCTAATGAGGCACTGCTCTGATTGGCTGCCTGGCCGCTTCTATTCTGGGGGAGGGTGCAGACCCAAAAAACCAGGAAACCAAGATGGTAGGTATTTCAGGACAGCTCTCTGCGGCTGCTATTGCTGTAAGACCATACTTGTTTGATCCCGAATTCAACCCCCAATGGGAGGAGGAAGCAATTGAAGTATTGCAGTAACGTTTACAGCAAGATGTCAATGAGTGGCTAGTTGAAATTTTAGTGTTTTGCTTGTACTGTCTCGCCTTGCATGCATGTGATTGTAGCTGTACTGTTATATAGTCGTGTTATATACCTACATAGCTATCCGGAGGAAACTTTGCTGAAAGCTCCTGTTAACCATTTCCACCAAAATGAAACAATTCCGACACCAAGCTACTAAATGAGTTTGTAGCAAAAACACACAAACTGTGTAAGCATTGTGGAGCTAGCGAATCGATAACTTCTACCGGAAGTCTGTATCCGACCTCCACTTCTTTTTCGGCTTTTTATTAGCCAGAACAATTTTCAAAGGTGGATGAAATTCCGCCACAGCATTACAGAGAAATCATTTGTGAAACCAGACACGTTATAGTGCGTTTCGCGATTGCTTTCACCGCGGTAGGATCAGAGAGCTAGCCCACACCACGGCAAAGTACTCGGCTGACCCCGGTCATGGATAAGTAAAACGATCGGTTATCACAGCGGCAGTAAACAAACCCAAACACGTACCCTAAGCTCCGCAAAGCCTACGTCTGGTCTAACCGCAGCCTTATCAGCCCAACTTTGCAGACACGCACAACACCTCTCTGGTTAGCTTCAACTGTAGCGGCTACAGTCAGGTAACGTTATGATGAAACTACCACCTTGATGCAAACCAAAGTAACACAAGCATACCAATCTGAATTACGGCATATAAATTAACCAGGAGCATTTTTTAAGTAGCACGGAACGCGAACTAACATACGGTAGTCAACGAGCGGTCATCATATCGACAGAGACAAACATTACCTTGCAATACAGGTTTTACAGACAGTAAGTTCCGTTACCGTGAACAGTTGTATCAAGCATCCAAATTACAAACAAGTATGGAAAGTTAGCTTCAAATGAGGTTTATGTTCACACACCTTCTGTTGAATGTCTCCTTGATATTATTTACTCTGGCATATTTATGACATGAATATTAGCAACAGTAACTTAGCTACGTTAGCCGCAGTGCTACAGCTACATTCAACAGGCTATCACGTTTGGTAGGCTTATGCAGTAAAGCAACACAAAATGGTAAAACTTACTGCTTCCGCATCTGTGAGGGCTTATGTGGAGCTAGCAAATCAATAACTTATACAGGAAAGAATTCTCGATCCAATCTCCATGTTTTTCGGCGTTTTATTAGCCAGAACAATTTTAAAGGGGGATAAAATTCCGCCACGGCAATGTAGAGAAATCGTTTGTTACACCAGACACGTTATAGTGTGTTTCACGATTGCTTCCACCGTGGTAGCCTCAGAGAGCTAGCCCACACAATGGCAAAGTACCTGGCTGACCCCGGTCATGGATAAGTAAAACGATTGTTTCGCAGTAGCAGTAAAGAAATGCAAACACATGTCTCGAGCTCTGAAAAACCTATGTCTGGTCTAACTACAGCCTTTTCAGCCCAACTTTGCAGACACATACAACACCTCTCCAGTTAGCTTCAACTGTAGTGGCTACAATCAGGCAACGTAATGATGAAACTGCCACAGTGATGCTAACCAAAGTAACAAAGCATACCGATCAGAATTACTGCATACAAGTTAACCAGGAGCATTTTTTAAGCAGCACGGCATGCGAACTAACTTGCAGTAGCTAGTAACTGAGCGTTCATAACAACGACAGAGACAAACATTACCTTGCAATACACGTTTTACAGACAGTAAGTTCCGTTACCATGAACAGTTGTACCAAGCATCCAAATTACAAACAAGTATAAAAAGTTAGCTTCAAATGAGGTTTATGTTCACACACCTTCTGTTGAATGTCTCCTGATATTACTCTTGCATATTTAGGACACAAACTTTAGCAACAGTAACTTAGCTATGTTAGCTGCAGTGCTACAGCCACATTCCACATTCAACAGGCTAACACGTTAGGTAGGCTTATGCAGTAAAGCAACACAAAATGGTAAAACTTACTGCTTCCGCGTCTGAGAGTCACGGACAGTTGCTACCAATCCAGGCTTTATCTTCAGATATTTTACAAAGCCTGTGTTTGAGGCCAGTTGTTAGTGCTAACTATCGTTAGCGGTCTTGCTAACCACCCGTAACACGTTCGCTTCGCTTACATTATTTGCCGTTATATCGTTACTTACAGCTTGTGGCTCCGAGAACTTGATTGATGCAACTGCTCCAGGTTTGAGAAGCAGCTGAGACGCATATCCAGCGTCGAATTATCCTTTATTGACAAAGCTGTCTTTGGTGAAATGCCGAGCACAAACAGCTAACTTTCCCTCTTAGTGTGGCTGTTTGCCGCCAGCAAACAAAAAAGCTACCCACTGATTTCTGGTGGCATCTTCTTTTGGAAGAGAAAATAGTTGTGCATCCAAAAAAACACGAACGAACAGCTTTGGGAGACATACTGATAAATCTACATGTTAAATGATTTGGGCTTGTTTGTGTCTGATAGAATAAATTCCGGGGTGGGCAGGTCCAGTGCCATGATTGGCTCTGGCCAGGTCTGTCCTGATTGGACACAACAAACTGACGTCAGGTTTTGCCCTGATCTCGTGAAGATCTCGGGACGAGCTGTTCAGAGAGGAAATCACATACAGGAAATCACATTCTCGGATTACGGCAAAACCCCTGTATCTTAGGTTTAGAAACTTTGCGGACGTTGAGTATGGACATCCAACACTGTAACATTACTTGTATGTATTAAAAGGCGGCTCAGCATAATAGGCAGGGTCCTCCACTATTGTTAATGACCGGGCGGTCCGCACGTTCATTCAGACTGACTGCGCAATCGCCGCCTGTTCATAATATATGCGCCTGTTGAGA
Organism: Gymnothorax javanicus; assembly: GCA_029692085.1. NCBI lineage: Eukaryota > Metazoa > Chordata > Actinopteri > Anguilliformes > Muraenidae > Gymnothorax > Gymnothorax javanicus. Next base: position 80,863,970 of record CM056202.1, read on the forward strand.
ATCCTCAGCCGCCCGGCCAAAAAAAACAGTGAATTTAAAGAGCAGTGGAAGACACATGATTGAGTGCGTAATATCAACGAAATAAAATGCATCTCCCCCCCGCTCAACAAAATGGAATGCCCCCCCCAAGATAATGAACCCGCTCGCAAAAGAATGCCACCTACCGCCCGGTCATTGAAAAATTTAGTGGAGAACACTGAATAGGGGACCTTTAATAAAACTTCTATTGATTAGAAATACTTCCATTTTTTTTTCAGAATTTTAACCTTTCCCTCCAGAGACCCACTTCAAGTGGGTCCAAAAAATAACCAAACTTAAAGTGGTCTTGGTAAAGAAATAAAGCCCTACAGGTTAGTATATAATGAAAAAATGTCTAGTTTGAGCTTGAGTTTTCTCTTATTGGGCAGAATTCTCAACATTTTTTACTCATGTTTTGAGATTGCTAAGCAACAGTGTTGGACTTGTTACTGAAAAAACATGATATATTACTCATTATTTGTTTATATTTTTAAAACTAATATTATTTACTCATTGCACCCAGTCAAATGTAACTTGTTATACTGCTAGTTACACTACTAGTAACTTTTCCCATAACCCCAAGAAAATTATGTGCTCTTTCTTCTCAAATTGTATACCAGGGTAAATGCCAGGAAGCCCCTTAAGCGTTCAAATTAGTGGGTTTTTTCTGCAGTATATAAATCCATAGATGTTTCAGACTATAAATGAAAAACAAGTCTATAGTGGAAAGAGGCAGCATTTTATCCACCACACATCCAGCCACAAGTTTCAATAGTTCTCTGTGTCTTGTTGTGGCCTACTGTCGCCGACTGAAATCCAGTTTTGGTTGCTCAGCCACTGAAGGGCCACAACCATACTCAGTGGCCGCTGAGGGCTCACCTTTGTTTCGGTGTATTTCCACGAGCTACACGTTGTTGTGCCATCTTAGTGTTTCAGGAAGTTTGATGTCGTGTTTTTCATGGTAGAAAGGGTCTTACCACCTCCTGCACATAATTTGTATTTTACAACAATGTTCTTATCACCTTTTTCCCAATTTTCGCGATTCAAATCAGTTCAGTCCTGTCAACAGCTAAAGTAACATTATAACAAATTGTTCGTGATTTACTGTAATATTATTATTGAAAGCCATTTGTAACTTTTTACATAACCTGTTACTGGTAAAAGGAGTAAGATAACTGTAATGTGTTGCTAGTAACCAGTTCAGCCCAACACTGCAAAGCAATCACAATGAAAAGTCCCATCTTTTCAAGCCCTTTTTTTTAAGTCCCAGGATTAATTTGACAGACATATCGAATTTGGGGGCACAGACAAAATTTTTGAAGAGGTTTCATGTAAAATGGTGAAAATGTTGAGGAAAAAAAGTTTTTCTCTCATTGACTGGATATTATATTACTTTGGTTCCAGAAAGGTTGGGCAAGTTACCAGCATTTGTCTATCCAAGATCTCAAATATATTCTTACAACCATTTTAAACTTAACCAGAAATGTTATGCTCACTTGTTTGCAACTAAGAAGAGATCAATTTTCTCATAAAAACTTTAGAGAGTTAAAGAAATTATTTGATTTGACTCAGGCTGTAGAGTAATTCCGGTGTTGAAATTGAAACCTGATGCAGTGGTCTCTCATTATAACACCCGATATAATTGGCTTGGACTGAACATCATATGACCTGGTTCGTTCCTGTGGCAGCTCACCTTAGCAGCCCGTCTCTCTGCTGGGACCCTGCGAATCACAGGGGCGCTTTGCTTCATGTGATCAGCGTTGCGTGTTCGGCTGTGAGCGTAGAGCGTGTAAAGGGAGCCCAGGTTTGTGATGGACATCAGGATGATTGGTACGGTTTCGTGGATGACCATGGAAATGGTGGCATACGCCAAGCCACCATAGGGCGATGGGAAGTCCCACATGCAGCCCAGCAAGGGGCGTGTTGTACTGCTTATAAGCATCAACGTCTCATGGACAATTGGGGTGAGAAGAGTCAAGAACAATATTGAGAAACAGCGTAAAAATACAAATTTAATTTATTTATTTACAAGGACAATACATAATAATCAACATTTCTATATGAGGTAATGTTAGTCAGCTGGCCAATTTTCTATTGCAGTCCTTTGGCAAGAGGTTTTGAAACCTGTTAAATCATAGAACATGCTGAACGAAGACAATAAAATGCCCTTCAGACAGTAACAACAACAAAACAAGAATTCTCGAGACAAATGCTATGCAGAGCAACAGGAATACCAACACAATAATATGGCAACAGCAAACAGCATTTTGGCACATATAGCCATGCAAGCAGCAGAAGCAACAAAACACAGCGGAACACTTCTGGTCACAAGCATTTATTCATTAATGCAGATCTGCAGAGCAGCATGAAGCAGTAGACATAAAGAAAATATAATATTCATTATGTTGATTCAGAGAAAATATCATGCATATGTGCATAAATATATATATATATATATATATATATAAAGTCACCACCTGGATTTAACTGAGCACAAACGTAAGAGCCTTCCTTTGGATTATTGATGCAGCGATTAATATTTTTCTAGAGGCAAAAATTGACATAACCCTGAAGCAGTGAGTAGCTTCTCATTTCTGAAACAATCATGTCGGAAAACAAATTTTGTGGTCGTGGAAAAGATTTTACCTAGTTTTAGAAGGGTCAAATTATTGGCCTACATCAAGCGAAGAAAACAAATAAAGAGATAGCTAAAACTACTAAAATTGGGTTAAGAGCTGTCCAATGCATTATTAAAACTTGGAAGGATAGTTGTGAGCCATCATCTTCGAAGAAGAAATGTGGACAGAAAAAAAATGATCGTGATTGGAAATCACTTAAATGTTCGGTGAAATCAAATCATTAATAAATAAATAAATAAATAAATAAATCAACCATAGAACACGGTTATGTCTAATAGTGAAAGTAAGAGCATTTCCACAGGCACAATGTGAAGAGAACTCAAGGGATTGGGACTAAACTGCGGTGTAGCCTTAAGAAAACCACTTATCAGTAGGGGTGTAACGGTACACAGAAGTCACGGAACGGCATGCATCTCAGTTTTGGGGTCATGGTTCGGTACGAGTTCGGTACAACCAGAAAAAAAGCTGGAAGCTCTTGAGTTATAGATGCTCGCTGGTGCAATTTGAGCCTAATTTTGGAACATATTTTAACATAATTAATTTTGGAATTGGTTGAGTGAAGACTCTTAAGAGAGTCATGAGGGATGTGATTCATGAATCTTGACTCAACAGGACTGCGCAACAAAACAACAATGATGAATGGTTTAATGGGGTGATTAATCATGACTGCAGTCAATCAGGGATACTGTTGGAGACAGTCCATTCATTTTCTAAGAATTTAAGTTGTGTTTTAATACATCAAATTTGAATGTTTAAAATTTAATAAATGCTATGAATAGAAACTGACTGACCTGACAAAATTAAAGGTGGTCTGAGTGATTTTTAGATTTTTTTTTTTACTGATGTAAAAAAATTAATTCTAATTAAATACATTTTCTTTGTTTTAAACAGACATATTTTGCAATATATCAAAGTCAGCAACTGAGAAAAACTGAGCTTGCAAGGCATAAACAAGTGCAAGCAGCTCTTCACATGTATACATACTCGTACACCAGCTGCATGCATTTTTTTCACGCCTGCAGCTAGGAAGGGGCCCATGTACATTGTCGGAAGTTCTGCAATGCACATGTACAGTGCAAGCCCCAGCCCCATGCTTACATCATTGATCATTCGTTCTGATCTGCTATAGCCTACTAGCCTCACCCAGTCAGATGCTCAAAGCGCTTGTTCACACAGCAGACAACTACTGAGCCCGGGAAGAGCAATGATGTGAAAGAAGTACTCTTATATTTGGCTTCGAGATACAAGTCGTTCTCGCGATTAGGTTTACTCGTGGCCACATGATACAAGTCATTCCCTGAGTTTGAGATCACAAAAGGAAAGGAAAGGTGTCCAATTAGGCAGTAGTGACTGCAATTTTTGAGGGCTGAAATCCCCACAGCATTTAGACTTAATGGCTACAAATACAAAATTGTAAAGCAGATGGCTTGCATTGGTTTAAAGAATCCTTAATGAATGGGTCCTTTAAAATTCTGTCAGTGTCCAAATGCATACAGTGTCTTTAAAAATTATCGGCATGCTTGCTGAACATGAGCGAAACAGGCTGTGAAAAAAACGTCTTGGCTGTTTATCCTCTTGGTCTTCAATTCAGAGTATTCACAAAAAATCTTACCTTTTCTTTGAAGTAAAATCATTGAAAAAATAATTGGCATTGTATAGATTTTTCTCCAAAATGTGCCACAATTATTAGAACTGTTAAAAAACCCCAGGATTAATACTTACCTAGAGTATATTTCTAGTCATATTTTAAATTTCTGAGTTCACCTGTTTGATAAGGAACTCTCAAGTGGTGAACAATGACTTCCTGTTTCACTAGGGTATAAATATGAAGTGAAACAGGCCAAATTCCCTTAGTCATTCATCACTATGGAAAAGACCGGAAGCAAGATGACGATGAGCGACAATGTTGTTCAGCTTTGTAAATCAGGAAATTGATATAAATAAATATCTAAACAATTGAAAATACCCATTTCCATCAAGAACCTTAAAGTGAAAGATGTTAAGAATCAGCCTGGAAGATGAACTGTGAGAAGGATGGTTCAACTGACAAAAAAAAAATCTCCAGGGATCACAGCTGGAGAATAGCAGCAGTTAGCAGAGTCTTGGGGTTAAAAAGTCTCTAAAACTTCCATAAAACACCACCTACATCACCAAAGGTTGTTTGGGAGGGTTGCAAGAACAAAGCCTCAGTTGTCAATCAACAACAGACTAAAGCACCCACAGTTTGCCAAACGTTTATAGGACTTTCAGTGGTACTAGGCTATATGGTCAAATGAGAACAAACTAGAGCTTTTTTGGCAACAAACATCAATAGTGGGCTTGGAGCAGACAGAAAGATCGCCATGCAGAAAAACACCACATACCCACTATGAAATATGGTGGAGGATCTTTGGAAGAAAGAAAGCCCCATGCCATCAAAGGCCCTGGACATCTTGTTAGGATACACGGTGTCATGGACTCCATGGAATACCAGCAGATATAAAATGAAAACATAACAGCCTCTGCCAGTAAGCTTAAAATGGCCAGTGGTTGGAACTTCCAGCAAGATAATGATCCAAAGTACACCTAAAACTCTAAACAAAAAATAGCCCCGCAAAGCGAGCATTACCCCTCAGCCCCTGGATTATTTGGAATGAATATAAATTGACAACAAAGTTTTCAAGTTATCCTATGGACTACAAAATACAAGATGACGGCTAAGGCAGCCATACTGGACATCCAAGTGCCGTGAAATTCGATGGGCTTCTGTAAGTACGCAAGACCAAGCAACAGAGCAAAAATGGCGTTGATTGACGAGGGCAATTTCACTGTACCCCAATGTCCTCACCAAAAATCGTGATGATTGGTGATGGAGTTTTTCAGTGATCGCACAAAATCAAATGTGGACGGATGGACAGACGGATGCCGTGCGTGATGACAATACCCCACAGCCTCTTTCAGGGCTGAGGGGTAAAAATGGGTCAGTGACCACAGAATTCATGTTTTGCCACGGCCATCACAGAACACTAAACCCCCAAAGAATCAGTGGGATAAGCAGAAAAGGAGAGTCCACAAGTGTTATCCTCTGAATCTGAAGATCTGGAGAGATTCTGTGAGTAGGAATGGTCTCATGTCCTGTGCCATGTGTTCACCAACCTCATCACAGATTATGCAAGAAGACTCAAAGCTGTCATCTTGGCAAAGGGACGCTGCACGAAACATCAAATGAAGGGGAGCAAATAACTGCGACAACCATTAAAAAAAAAAAAAAAAAAAAAAAAGTTTTATGATTTATTTCAATTATCTAACTTCAATTAGATTTTTGTAAATATTTTGAATAAAAAAGATCATGAGGATAAACGGAGACTTTTTTTGCATCTTGTTTTGTTTATTTTTTTATAAAGGTGTGTCAATAATTTTTGTAGGCATTATATGGACCTCAATCGCCATGCACAGGGGTCCCCTGTAGAAGCAGGTGCATTACACATCACTCCTCTACAACACGTAAACTCTTCCTGGACACTCACCTCGGTGCTGTTCCTGTTGCCGCTGGTGGAGTAAATAAAAGCAGGGACTGAATACAGGAGGTTGATGGCCCAGATGGAGCCTAATCCAAGCAACAGTGGCTTTGGGGGCCCCCGGGCGCCTTGCGTTCGGCCGCCAGTCGGAGTAACGCGGCGCAGCGTCTGCAGGTGGAAAGCACTGAGGAAGAAAGTCGACCATACGTTGACCGAGCGAAGCCACACCCATACGCACATCAGAAACCGGCACCACCCTTTGGAGGAGTATAACTGTAGACAGAGATAGAGGAGATGAGAAGAGTTGTATGTATAGTTGGAGAGACAGGAGCTGCTGGTGCTCGTGATGGTGGCATAAATCATACGGCAAAATTGGGGAAGAGGAGGAGAATCTAGAAATTTCTGACAGTCACAACTTCTTTCAGGGCATGATGAGGGGGGGTTCACTTTTATGAGAATTTATCCCAATCCTCAAGATGTTCACAAATTTTTATTTACAATTCCACAATGAAGTACAGTCAATTTCTAATGATGAATAAGCTTCACAAATTAGGCATGGATTAATGGTGCATTTCCTTTCTACGGCACCAGTGCCTAATGCATCTCTGTTTTTCAAGTAATCTTCCCCACTGGACCAAATACAGTGCTGTGAACTTACTTTTTCTCCCTTCCAGATTTCTTCTGACTTTGCATATTTGTTACACTTAAATGTTTCAGATCAAACTAATCTTAATATAGACATGTTAACACTAAATACAGTGATTAAAAATTATTTAAATGATAAAAGGGAAAAAAGCAATCCAATCCTACCTGGCCCTAGGTGAAAAGCTTATCACCAAAAATTAGGATTTCTTTCCCACCCTGAACATAGCGGAACTGTTTAGCCAACCAAAAAGTGACCTGCTGATTATGAGTAAATCAAACGATGCATATTGAATTAGCCGTTTCCCACCGAAATTGATTTAGGGGGGTCAAAATCAATACTTGAACATAGAAACCTGGAAAAAAAGCTCTGTAGTGACATTAGGAATGTTTTTTCCTTCACATTACAGCTGAAATTATAACCAAACCACTTATAACCACTGTTTAGTTATCTCAATAACTGTGTTTCTAAGTATCAATATATTCATTAAAACAGCCATTGCCATGGCAACCACTGATGTGATGCTACAGAAACTCAGTGTTTTAAGTTGCAACTTCTAATAAAATAATTTTGATGATAATTCTTAGTTTTAAAAGTGTTTATCTTGGAAAAATGTTTACTTAACTATAATTCAGCTTAACATTCTGGTTTCTGATGAAGTAAAGGAAAAAGTTATGGAATCACTCAATGTTGATTCCATAATGCTGCCATTGACTCAGGACTAAGATGCTGCAGCACGCGATTCCTCCAACACTTGTGATGGCTAGCCCTCGTTTCTTTACACTATGCAGTTGCACCACCAATTACACGCTGCCTATGCCATCATGGTTAGCGTACAATTTAGTTCCTACTGCTACATCTGCCTGCCCAACCAGAAGTGGTAGCTACAGAGCGATGAACTAACGAATTTTCGCCAGTTTAAACCCCTATTATCCCCAGCGAGGCTGCACCAATTGTTGCCTCGCCCGCGTGGATCTCTGGCCATAGCCGGTAGTGCCGTGGATGGGAACTCAGCACTCGATCCCAGGGCTCCGAGATGAATGTCTTAGCCATGAGCCACCCGGAGGCCCCACAATTAAACAAATTTAAATTGATTATTAGGTTCAATTCCAGTAGACCCACCCAGGCATGATTACTACCAGCCCTGTTGAATCTGGCAATGTGAAGCTGGCAAAAAAGCAGCATGATGCCATGATCTAAAACCTTTTGCAAAAGGTATGGAATCATCGCACTGAGAGGATGTTCATCCAGTTTTTTCCTTGCAAATACAGTAAACAAATCACAGATATGTCAAAAAACAATTTTTGTTTATTAGCTTAAGGGGACCTATAGCTAAGCAAAATGCCAATTTTGGTTCAAAATTTTAGTTTTGAGGTAAGAACACAAAGTAGTCCTTCAAATAGTCCGTAAAATGGAGTTGTGTTCCGAAGGAAACATTCGTCACCAACGCTGTCTTCAAGGCTGGAACAGCTATGAGTGTGGTGGCTTTCAATGATGGCCAATGAGGAATTGCCTCCTTTCTTCTGAAACTTGGCATAAAGGCAGGGGCACACTCAATGAAAGGCTATCACAAAATGGACAGAAAACGTGAAATAGAGTGAAAAATGTGCACTAGAACTTGAAAAACAGAAACAGACGCTGGACAAGCATGTAAAACTAGGGAAGAAACACAGATTGAAGAAGAAGGAGTTACTTATGAGGCTGGTGCCTTTTAAGGTAGTAAAAAAATCATAAAAACCACTAAAAACAAAATACTAAATGTATTCCTCCTGAGAACATTACTGTCAAACTACGATCACATTATTACTGCCAAACTAAAATCACGTTTTTCTAAAAATACAGATTTTCAACAAGAAAAAAAAAGATTTCTCAGCAACTGTACATCCAATTAACTTCATATTTGGTAGTTTTCTTCATTTTGTGATGATCCATGTCTGTACAGAGCTCTTTTTGCAATATGTACCTCTGAATATGAGTAAATTAAAATATGCATATTTAATTAGCTGTTTCCCACCGAAATTGATTTAGGGGGGTCAAAATCAATACTAGAACATAGAAACCTGGAAAAAAAGCGCTGTAGTGATATTAGGATGTTCTTTCCTTCACATTACAGCTGAAATTATAACCAAACACTGTTTAGTTATCTCAATAACTGTGTTTTTCTTAAGTATCTATATATTCATTAAAACAGCCATTGCCAGGGCAACCACTGATGTGATGCTACAGAAACTCAGTGTTTTAAGTTGCAATTTCTAATAGAATAATTTTGATAATAATTCTTAGTTTAAAAAGTGAATTTCTTGGAAAAATGTTTGCTTAACTATAAGTTCCCTTAACATTCTGGTTTCAGATGAGGTAAAAGGAAAAATTTATGGAATCACTCAATGCTGTGGAAAAAAAAATACAAAATCACCTTGTAATTTATTGGCATTTCTAAAAGAAGTACCAGCGCAAATCTGAGTATGCTAATTAGTATGCAGTAAAAACTGAGCGCTTGCAGAATTTAACGAGGTGTCGGATTTGGTAACTGAGAGGAACAGTGGCACCAAGTAGAAAGCTGACATTTGAAACCAAGGAAAGGATTATAATATTGCTCCAAGCAGGAAATTCATCATGGAGAGTGGCAAACAATGTTGGTTGTTCCCAGTCAGCTGGATCTAAAATTTTGTGCACTCATGAAATGTGGATGATTGGATAAATGTGATATTCAGTGATGAATCATGAATCTGCATCGGCCAAGCCGGTGATGCTGGAGCTTTTGTCTAATTTAGTTCAAATGAAATATAAAGATGACTGCCTGAACGAAACAAGAAAATGTCCCAGTTCATTTATGTTATGGAGTTGCATTTCAGCTAAGGGACCAGGGGAGATGGCGGTCATTACCTCAGCAGACAACATACAGGTGAACACTGAAATTCTGGACCATTAACTCATTCCATCTGTTGAAAATATGTTTGGTGAAGTAGTCATTTTTCAGGATGACAATGCATCTTGCCACAGAGCATAATGCTACAGATTTTCTTCATGAAAGGCATATCAACTTAATGACGTGACCAACAAAGAGTCCGGATCTCAATCCAATCGAAAATTTATGGTGGGAATTTAAAAAAATGGTCCATGACAAAGCTCTATCCTGCAAAACTGATCTGTCAACCTCTATTTGATAAAGTAGTAACCAGCTTGCTGGAGAATAGTGTTTTTCATTAGTGAAGTCTATGCCTAAAAGAATTCAAGCTGTCATAAAAGCCCCAGGAGGAGCAACCAAGTACCGATTCAGATTTTTTGATAACAATTCCATAATTTTTTCCACAACATTTCTTTCCCTCTACTTGATCTGAAAAAAAAAAGCATTAAAATAATCTAATTTTTTGAGGAGCATTTGATGAAGCCAGACTGTTCAGCTATTGAACTAAAACAGTTTTGTGTCAAATCTGCAATTTGTTTATTTGCTAGGAAGTAAAAAGCTGGCTGAACACCCTCAAAGAGTTGTGATTCCATAATTTTTGCAAAGGCTTGTAAAGAAATTCAAGAGCAGAGAAGTCATTGACATCCACTAGTCTTCAAAGGGTTACAAGGCCATCTCGTAGGCTCTAAGACTCCAGTGAACCAGTTAAAACCATTATTTACGAATGGAGAAAACTTGGAATGAGTGAACCTTCCCAGGAGTGACCAGCCTACCAAAATTCCGCCAAGAGCTCATTGATGACAGATCGAGGACGTCATACAAGAATCCAGACAAACATCTGAGGAACTAAACGCCTCACTTTCTTAAGCTAAGGTCAGTGTTCACAGATCCACAATAAGAAAGAGACTGGACAAAAATTGCATCCATGGGGGAGCTGCAAGGAGAAAACCACTGCTGACCAAAAAAAAAAAAAAAAAAAAAAAAACAAAGGCTCGTCACACATTTCTCAGAAACATCTTCATGACCTCCAAGAGTTTTAGAATAATATTCCATGGACAGATGAGACAAAAGTGGAACTCACTGGAAGACATGGGTCCAGTTTCATCTGCTGTAAAGCTAATGCAGCATTCCACAGTAAGAACATCATGCCAACAGTCAAATACGGTAGTGTGATGGTCTGAGGCTGCTTTGCTGCTTCAGTGCTTAGGTGACTTGTCATAATTAATGGAACCATAAATTCTGCTCTCTACCATAAAATACTAAAGATGAATATCAAACGATCAGTTTGTGACCTAAAGTTCAAGTGCAGTAGGATTATGCAGCACGACAATAATCCAAAGCACACAAGCAAGTCCACCAATGAGTTGTTCAAAAAAAAAAAAAGGAAGTTTTGGAGTGGCCCAGTTAAAGTCCTAACTTGAATCTGATGGAGATGCTGTGGCATGACCTTTAACAGGCAGTTCATGCTTGAAACCCTCTGCTCTGGCTTAATTAAAATAATTCTGCAGAGGAGAGTGGGCTAAAATTCCTCCACAGCGATGTAAAAGACTCATTGCCTTTTATTGCAAATGTTTGATTGCAGTTGTTACCGCCAAGGGTGGCAAAACCAGTTATTAGATTTAGGGGGGGCAATTACTTTTTCATGCGGGTGATCTAGGTTTTGAATAACCCCATCTTCAAAAAATAAAAACATCATTTCAAAGCTGCATGCGTGTTTATTTACGTTGTCTTTGCATTAAAATTAGTTGGGCGACTTGAAACATTTAAACATAAAAAATAAGCAAAAATAGAAGAAATCGGGAGGGGTCATACATTTTCACGGCTCTGTACGCAACCGGCCACGTCTGCCAATGAATCAGTAGTGAGATCACCAACGTGTAAATTGGATGAGCTCAAATGAACATTTGAATACCGATGTAATGATCACTCCAGGCAATAGAGAGCACTAAAAAAAAAATTTATAAATATAAAAATATACAAACCTTGCTCAACTTCAGTAAACAGTACAGAACAGAAAACGCAGTTCTCTGCAAGCTGAAAACCCAGATCTCCCCATAACTGATACCAAAAACCACCCTACCTCCAGTCCCAAGTCGGACAGTACCAGGAGAGAGTTCCTAATCAATGACACCAACAAATTTGACAACGCCATGTTGACCAGAATGACATCGGAGCCTTTTCCGCTGCTGCTGTCACGGAGGACACCTTCTCCAACCACCACAACCACCACGCTGTTTCCCAGGATCCCGAGAACGACCAGAATGATGTAGAACGTCGTCTGCGTCGGGGAGATGTCCACTCGCAGCCCCATTCCAACATCTTCTATAGTATCATAATCTTCCTCCATCTTTTTGGTATCTGATAGCATTGGATCAATGAGTAAAACAAATTTTCACTGTGAAGCACACACCGAGTCTATTTGCCCTTAGATGTCTCTTCCTTGTAGCTCGCTCATTTTTTTATGTATGCGCTATTCATATTTCCCTCTTCTTCTTATTCTACTGATCTAAAGCCTCAAGTCATCCAGGTTCTCCTTCGAACCTGGCAACACTTAAGAGTGTCAATGCAGTCAGAGCGTTATCCCTTTATACCCACTCCGTTTTTTGGTGTTTGAGTGACGAGAGAGCACTAGTAACACAACCAATGAAGAGCCCCAAGACGACAACATGGAACACTCGCTCTCTCTCCTGGTCCACATCCAACCAGTGGCTGTAATAAGGAACACAGTCATAGTCACCTGATCAACTGCAGCCGCTGCACACGCAAATTTAACAAAGTCATGAGGACGGCACGCTGCAGCCATCAGGCAGCAGACACAGGAAGAGTTAAGATGTTGAGTTTAGCCTAGGCACTAAGGGCATGCCCTCTGAGAGCTGATCATGCGTATTATTGGAGCACAGGAGATTCATTAATTCCCCTAATTGGGACACACCTTGTTAGCAGCATCATTAACCACCACACAAAATTTCTTTGTTTCTTCACCCTCTGAGTCCAGGGGACCAACAAGACACCTGCAGGATTAGAGACAACAGGTTTTAAGGGGATGTAAGGAAGTGGTCATTCCACACAGGCTGTTGACACGGTTGCTGTGGGGTGGAGGAAACACAGCATGTCCCACGTCACCCGTTGATGCCAGTCAAAGAGAAGAATACAGGCAATAGCATGTCCAGCACGCTCCTTAATAGCAGGGACTTCCAAGATATGACTCATATACTCGAGTAAGTGAAATCACTGGTATAGGGGCTAGACCCTGATGAAGTACATTTCAGCTTTCAGATTTATGCAGATCACAACTTTGTGATTAAATGTTCTTATGTTGTCTCCATTGCGCTTATGGCCAAATAACCACATCTTTCATATAACACATTTATCATAAACAATCATGAAAAATAAAGATAAAACAAACAATTTGAAAAAGCATGTTTATTTAAAAATTCTGACCTCAACATTTCCCCTCCAAAAAAAAAAAAAAAAAAAAAAAAAAAAAAGAAAGAAAATTGGAAAAACCAAAATCCAAAGCTCAACTGTGGCCCTACCTGCCAACCAAACCCATCTAGAGTAAACACCCATGGCTTCAATGTCCAGCAAGCCAGAAGTCCAATGTTGTGCATATTTCATAAACAAATCAGAGCATTTGTAAAGCTCACAGTTGTATCAGTGACCAATATTATGGGAATGTAGAAGACAGCAAGATATGGCTCACTTGAAGAAATTTGCTCCATAATATTTTCCATCTGTAGCTGCGGCTTTGTTTTTCCCCCATTCATCCTTGTTGCCATCATCATTTTTCATTTTGACCGTCATCACATTGCTGCAGTCGTCATCTCCTATGTGCCGTATATTTCTCTTTCCTCCCTCGTTCCCCCTCCCGTTCTCTCTCCCTTTCCCTCTCCCTCCGTCGTTCCCGCTCCCTCTCCTTTTCCCGGTCTCTCTCCCGGCTTGTGGGCGGCTGTTTCCGGCGATGGGGGGGAGAGAGAGAGTGAGTGGGGGAGGAAACACTCCGACTGCGCCTGAGGAAGAGAGCAGAGAGCAGTCAGTCACTCTGACACAGACAGGATAGGCGTATAGAGGGGGGACAGACAGCTCAATGCGGCCCTAAGTGCCCTGTGCACACAGAGGATTTTTTGGCACAATTTAGCAGTAATCAAGATATCCTACGTATATCCCCACTATTAGCCCAATCACTGCGGATTAATGCGATTCATTCCTTCAGAGAAGAACTCTTTGAAGTTGCATGAATTCAAGCTCAAGTTCAGCCAATATTACTCCGCTAAACCTGGTCAATTTTTCTGGCACCGCGCCAAGACCAGCAGAACCAACACCAGGGACTGGTGCTAGCCTGCAGTCAGTAATTAGAGAAAAGCTGCTCAAGTGGACACAAGAAATTACTGGCCTGAGCCACTAAACAGCTACATGTCAGTTGGTCAACATGTCCTTCCCCAGTTAGCATGGTGCTGCTTGTCCTCCCTCCAGCCCACACTACCCTGCTGTCACTCACAGTACATTTTGTTTGTTCGTTTCCATTTTGTCGATCTCTTTCAGCCCGATTGGGCCATTTTTCTTAGAGTCCATCTATCTATCTATAAAGCAAGAAGCGTCTGTCTGTGTGTCTGTCTGCAAGTCTGTGGGTCGCATATCTCTCCGTTTGTCAGATCAGCCTAAGCTTTCGGATATGGCTTGCGCATGGCATGATGGTGTGCATCCTTCATTTTGAAGCTTTTTCGATTAATTTTCAAAAAGTTACAATCCCATACGCCTGTGTAACCTATCTAGCCTGTCGTGCTCTCGCTCTCAGCTATAGCCACGCCTCAGGGAAAAAAGTTAAAAGAATCCCATATGCTACTGCTCTACCGCTCTTGGTCACCGGAAAGTTTGCATAGGCTTATGGGATTCTCATCTGTAAGTAGGCTATTTCTTAAGTTTCACCACGCTGTTCTCATCTGCTCATCGTGCTTGCTGACATGGCTAGAACATGGTCTGATTGACTAAAACATTGCCTTAAGTTCCCATACCAAAGCATGTTTTCAATATTTCATTTTCATGTCCACAGATCTTCTTTACGATTCAAAGTACTGCGTATGTGCAGTCTTGATTGATACTCCCGGAGTTTTTTATAGCATGCGCTTGTGGATAGGCTATTCGTTGCTTTCTCACATTAATTTTGAGACCACTGTCCATTCTCTTCCCTGCGATTTCACTTAATAGCATTTCTAACCTATTGCTAGATACCGTTCGAAATGCTGCGTTAGCAGTTTATTTTGTCCCCATCTTCCTCTGACAAATAAACGCTGGTCTCAGAAGCTAACACAGCCTCATTTGACCATCCATGAAAAAGCTACTTAAGCTCCCACTTTTCTATAGGAATACATACTTCCTACGGGCACTGCACTAGTTGCATTAAAAAAATAAAATACATAATTTAATATAGTATAATACAGATTACAAGTGGAGTGAAAACAAATATAGCTCACTCACACACACTAACGTTATTACCTGCGCTTGGGGCTGTGAGGGGGGTCAGTTTCTCTTCTTTCGTCACTGCGAGTCAGCCTGCTTTTCCTGATGGACAAACAAAGCATGGGTCACACAAAAAGCCACAGACTGAAAACCTCTTCACGCAAATCACCCCTGAATGAAGTATTACTTAATTAACCTCTTCAACTCAACTCTTCAATCCCAGATGTGGGTTCCTCAAATGCTTTATTCAAACTTGTTCAACTTTAGGCCCATTTTAAGTTCTAATAAAGATCTCAAGGTTTCCAAAGATCCAGCTGAATCACGGGGAAAAAAAGTGCATAAAATGATGCACAAGATCTAGATATTTTCCATTTGATTTCATTCTGCGACCATAAAAATATGGCGTCCTGAGTTTAATGATCTCACTCATTACAAGTGTGATGCAGCTTCAATGAGACGCTGCAACCAGCAGATACAGAACGTGAATTTTTTCCTGCAAATGGAGAAAGTACTTTTTCTGACCTTGAGTCAAACAAAGGGGAAATTCAAGCAAAAATCCAAAAATAGTGCCACATCCCAGTAGCTCATCTGGATACCTCAATTAATCAATGCACAGGATATCACTGAGATTAAATCAAGGCCAATTAAAATTATATGGCAAATATGGCACAATTTACAAAGGTAAGTGTTGAGAATGTTTTTGGACCTACCCATCATCTCATCCAATTTGAAGCAATAATAGATGATATATAAACGAAAGTCCCTTTAGCAATATGGCTGCCATAGCAGCCATGTTTCAAATTAGTTTGCCATCACGGCAACGACCAAAGTGACATCTTCATTCTTCACATGTATTTTGAGCATGTACTGAATTAAATTGGAATGGCACAAACAACTGTTGGCAACCATATTGATATTTCAATTTGGACCTTTTGAACAAATCCAGGTGTCCTGATTGGCAAGATAAGGTCTAAATTTTTAGCGTCATTGATCGAGAAGTTTAAGAAAATTTTCAAATGTTCATAAAATTCAGCGGCATATCCTAAGCACAGAGGTCAAATGAAGGTCAAAATACACTGCACAGCAAAACCTAAAACAAATGTCTCGAGTCTTGCTGTGTCGTGTCTACATGCTGAACTTCAGCTGACTTGCTGCAGCAATTGTTGACAAATAGGTCATGATGGAATTTTTAACATGGCCACCGTGGCATCCATATTTAAAATCTGATCAGAATGCCTTGAACTAACTTTGATCTACTCCTCAGTAGGAACATTCATATAAAGTTTCAATTGAGGAACGTATTTGTAAATAATTGTCATATTTAAGCAATGTTATTTGGTTTTGCCCTAACTTTACTCACGTGGCTAGCTGTAATAGGCATGAACTTCTCTGATATGTTTTGCGGCACTTTTGTGCGTCCAAACTGCACTTTCAGATTTTTGGGATTGTTAGCTGCCTTACTAGCTAGCTATCTCAAGAGCAATCATGCTTACATCTTGCTAGCTAGTGAAATAAGGGCAAAAACCAAATGACATCGCTTAAATATGACAATTATTTACAAAGACTTTCCTTAAATAGCGTAAGCTAGCTAGCAAGATGGCCATGTAATCTGAACAGCAACGTAATATGTGATTGCATACCTAGCAGTGTAACGGAACAGAAAATAGAAGAGGTGATACGCCTCAGCCCAAACGGTCTGCTTCTGTTCACTTAACAGAAGCAGTTTATCAATGTTGAAGGAGGCCATGGGGGTGTGATCCTGCGGAAAGTGAATAATCAGAGCCGTCAAAACTTCTCCCATAGCTGCATGGTTTGGAAGTCGCAAGTTCGCGCCCCGCTCAGAGAGGGGAATCTGGCAACAGCGTGATGCGCTCAGATCGAATAAAATTATTTTTGATGGAAGCACCCCTGGAAAACTTTTGACACTGTGGCGAAGAGCCATAAGAAATTTTTCACCAGAGAGAGATTTCTTTCGCCAATGGCGATGTGGTGAATGGCTAGCGCGCACCCAGATTTTGGTTGTTCCATTGGAATATTAATATCCTATAGTATTTCGCACATGTTGGAATTTAGAGTTTCTCAATTAATATATCTTTTAAAATTTTTTTAAGTACTGTTTGCGCATTGCCATCAGAGATGACAGTAATTTTGGAGCCCACTACATGTGTTCAATATATTTCTGAACTATGCAGCAAATGAGTGACTGGCATAAAAACTAGAGTGCCAAGGGCCCTGAAGGTTGCCGGTAGTTACAGCCCCAACAGGAGAAAAGTAACTAGCATCAGCCCGCGGATTCAACCGGAAGGCAACATGAATTCTTGCGAAAGCAACACGTCATCTACACGATACTGGCGTTAAAAAGCTCCAGCTCGGACATCCGGGAAAAAATTAAACCGGTTAAATTTTTTCGCGGATTTCGGCGGTGATGGCGAATGGTCCCATACCACTGCAAATCAATTTATGGTTCTTCGAATTAATTCTTCTCTGTGAAAGAAGAGAACTGTTTCATCCGCACACTTCCGCGGGCCAACGCAGCTCAGTGAGAAAGGGGTTTTAGTAACCATTATCGGGCAACTCGACTGGGCGGTCACACTTTTTCATGACAGCAACATTTTTATGTCACTTTTCTGCCATTTAGCAAAAATATAATCTTTAAGAAGTCTACAGCATTAATTCCAATTAGATTTTTTTCTAACCTGGACTTTCACTGTCGTCTGCTGTCAATTTGTGAAGTGCACCATCTTCTCAATTCACTTCTGGTTCCTGCTCTGCTTTCAGACAATGATTTTTTTTACACAACACTGCCACCGAGTGGGTCAAATTAGTATTATTCTTTCTATTCCATGATGCTAATAGGAACAAACATCCAAAAATGGATTTTGACCAGTTTTTATTGCCGCAATTGATTGCAATAAAAGGTCGACCATGCGGTTACAATGCCCGTTAAAATTTTAGTTATATATGGGTTAGTGCCTAAAATACATTATTAAATGAGGAAATAAGAAGATTGATTTTGTCACATGACCTTGAAGACCAAAGTCAAATCCAATATGGTGTGTTTGATCAGCATACATGATTTGTCATTAGTACCCGATACATACCGAAGATCTAAAGCCAATATTAAAGGACTTTTAGGCTGTTTTTGTCATTACCTGGACCTTGTTGCCCAAGGTCAAATCCAATATGTCGAAAACAACCAGTATACATGATTTGCTATTAGTGCCCAATACATACCTAAGCTCTTAAAACAATAATAAACAAATATGGGCCATTTTTGTCATATAACCTTGACCTTGAGGCCCAACATCAAATTTGACTGACTGCCTAAGAATATTCAGCATACATGGTTTCCTATAGGTGCCCCCAACATACCTGAGCTCTAACTGCCATATTCAGCAAGTTATAGCACATTTTTGCCATTTGATCTTGACACCCAATGTCATATTCAACTTGCCGAGAATGTTTGGCTTACATGATTCCCTATAGGTGCCTCACACATACTTAAGCTCTAAATGCCACATTAAGCTGTTATAACACATTTTTGCCATTTGACCTTCACCTTGAGGATCAAGGTGAAATTCGAACAACTGAGAATGTCTGGCATACATGCTTCCCTTTAGGTGCCTCATACATATCTAAGCTCTGAATGTCATATTAAGCAAGTTATATTGTTGCCATTTGGCCTTGACCTTGAGGCCCAAGGTCAAATGTGACTGACTCACAATGTTCAGCATACCTGATTCCCTATAGGTGCCTCATACATACTTAAGCTCTAAATGCTATATTAAGAGAGTTATAGCACATTTTTGCCATTTGACCTTGAGGCCCAAGGTCAAATGTGACTGACTCACAACGTTTGGCATACTTGATTACCCATATGTGCCTCCTACATACCTAAGCTCTAAATGCTATATTGAGAGTTATAGCACATTTTTTCCATTTGACCTTGACCTTGAGGTCCAAGGTCCAATGTGACTGACTCACAATGTTCGGCATACCCGATTCCCTGTAGGTGTCTCATACATACCTAAGCTCTAAATGCTATATTAAGCGAGTTATAGCACATTTTTGCCATTTGATCTTGACCTTTCCGCTCAAGGTCAAATTCGACCAACCGACAATGCTCGGCAAGCATGATATGCTGTACACGCTCAATTCGTACCTATACTACAAATGCAAAAATAAGCAAGTTACGGCACATATTGTGGCAAAACACTCCAAAAAATGATGAAGTCCAGACATGTTGCCTAGGTGGCGCTATGAAGGAGCAATTCAATCAAAACGCCGTTTACACCATTGAGGCAGCTCATGATACTGATTCCACTGCTGCGATAAAAAAATTCATCAGACAGTGTTTGAGAAAATTGCACCTACGTGCCAAAAATGGCCATTTTTGAAATAAAAATGGCCGCCAAGTCTAAACGAACGATTCAATCAAAAAAATTTTTGCTCGGGCATTAACTTGAGGACCCATTTAATCACATCCCCAAATTTAAAAAAAAATTCAGACCATTTTTGAGATACGGCTTTAAACGGACGACGCCGCCGCCGGACGCAAAAAGACAACAATAGGTTACTGGCCTACGGCCGGCAACCTAATTATATAAAATACCTGATTTATTAGAACACTTGCAAACATAAAAATCCCTTTTTCTCAAAACCTCTAAAATGGACATAAAACCATTGTGCTCTGACCCCTCGATGTGCATGCAAATAACTTCAGTTTATAAAGCAGGCAGTTCTCATTTTTAGAACTGCTTTTAAAGGCGTTGGCAACTTTATCAAGTAAGCCCTGTAGGTGTCACAACCAATTAAAACTGCGTCACCATTCAAATACTAAAGAAATTCACCAAATTTCCTGTTGAGCACATAGGCAAATGCAGCACAGGGGGGCTCTCTTACCCTTCCCCATTGCTGAGCTTCCTGCAGGCTTTTTTCAAAGCCACCTGGGACAGAGGGGAATCCCTGGTCACCTGGGCACCAGCAGGAGATGCTGCAAGAAAAATCGATGGCAATAAAGGAATGGATGACACAATCAAGGAGCCAAAAGAAGTACCATATCAGCACTGAGCAGACCACCGGCATTCTGCCAAAAGGGGCTGAGGGTCCCTCACCAGGCTTAGATGCGGGGGAGAAGCTGGTGGGGGCGTCTAGGTTGGGGGTGCCATTGACAGATATTGGAGGCCCTCCCTGAGCCAGCTTCCCACCGGAGGAGTCCAGCACCTGCCGACACTCTGACACCCGGCGCTGCAGTTCGGACAGGGGCACGTGGGGCAGGGTGTACTGCCTCAGGATGCGCCAGCAGATCTCCCGCAGGTCCGCCTCCGACGCCCCAAACAGCCAGAACCAGGGCGGCTGATCAGGCAGAGGGATCTGCAGGGGGGCCCAGGGAGAACAAGGTTCAAGTTTGCCTCCAAATTTGGCCATTTGTCTCGTGCTCTGGCTGGTCAGAACTGAGCAGTACCTTCAACTAGCCCTGGCCAGAACCAGAGCGCTTACAAGATGGAGAATGTTAGCCAACTTTTGTCAATATATCCATACTTTTTTAAAACCCCCAACACCATGAAAGCTGGCTAACAATCTGAAAAGGTAGTATGCAAAAAATACAGCTGCTGACAGCCAGGACTCTGACAGCCAAGTACCACTGACCGTTATAATTCCCAGCACTTAACAAGAGCACTGAGCACACAGAATATTCCAGAGGTCTGGAGGAGCGCTGTCAATAAAGCCCTTTAACACCAAGGAAATTAAGGAGGCAATTAACCCTCTAAAGCCGCTTCATTTCTCATCAAAAAGCTTGAAGTTACTAAATGACAGTCCATTTCAAAACTGTTCAAGAAAAACAATTTGCAAATGTTGGCCTTGTTGAAAACACACCCAAAATTTGAGGAATTCCTCCTTAAGCATAGCCATTACAATTAATGAATTCCTTCATGTTTTTTATCATGTGAACTCAGGGGGTAATTTACATACACCCATTTTAAGCAGCAGACACTAAAGGAAAAGTCTGGGAAACCTTGATGTGGAGTACTGCTGCGCAAGTGAAATTGATAGTGCGTTACCTGTAGAAATCGAGCAGACAGGTAGATACAGGCACAGGCTACCGTCTCAGCACTGAACCTCAGGAACACATCCGTTCGGAGGCTGTCATTCATGTAATTCCTATTGAAGAGGTAGGGGGTTGCAAAAACAGAATGCATTATTTTTTATTTTATGTCCCTAAAACCTTTTATGAGTCACATAAAAAGTGCTGAATAAAATTACACAATATCTGAATTTATAACCCCCGCAATGAATTCAAATTTCACAGCAGTGCAGCAAACCTGACTGCACACCCACCATTCTCGATTAAAATGCAAATTATAGCTGGCGTGAAACAGCTTTTTGTTCAGTTGCCTATAATGGCACCAGAGCATTAGCATGAGTATCTGATCGTTTAAGGCAAGTGCAGCATAGTAATATCGTGTCATTTTGCAACATTTAAAAACCCTGCTACAAACACACTGACAATATGCACATTTTGGTAGAGAACATGAAAAACACAGTCACTGAGAACAACATAACTTTAGTCAGATGGCCATCACTGTTGACAGTTAACATCATCTGTCAGCAGTTATCTCATGTCCTTTGTCACACCCATCTACGATATAATTTGAGGGGATCAGCAAGAGGAATTCCATGTGTATTTCAGCTTTCACTCATGAGTTTATGGAGTGGGGAAGGCCAGAGCTTGATGAATAAAGGCAACAGAAGGTAAAGGGGGCAGACAGAAAGCTCACCATGCCATCTGCACCAGCTTTGTGTTCTTCTCACACTCCAGCACTTGCAGGTACATCACAATAATCTGAAATGGTGAATGGGGTTACAAAATTGGGCCAACAGCGTGCTGAGAAAAGCACTGAAGAGGCAACGTTCTGGCATAAATGCTTCAGCCATTTCTCCCGCATCACTCTCCACGCTCAGTGTAACTGAGCGAGACGCAATAACTGCACCGCTAAATTTTATTTGGATGCCTTAATGAAATTAATCTTTATTTCTTTAACTGCTCCATGTAACCAAGAAAGAGACATTTAGAATACACAGGTGCAAACAGACTATAGCAATGGATGCAGTCTATCACTGCCACAAAACTTGCAAGTAGGTAAAATCCATACAGCCTGGTGTCATCAATGTGGCAATAGTCTTGCAACACCTGCAAATTATAGCGACACCGCAAACTAGCAAACAGGCAAAAAAAAAAAAAAAAAAAAAAAACCATTATAGGTCAACCAAATGTAGGCCAGAAACATTTCATACAGGCAACTCCTTCCTTTACTTCCCTTCACAGCAAGATGCAGCACCTTCCTATACCACACATACTGCCTGCAAGTTAAGCATGATGCTGAGGTCTGAACATCAAACCTTTGGTCATTTCACAGGTCTGTGAAACAGTGTGCACTGTGTGGGATGGGCAAAACAGTGCGCACTGCATGCGGTGGGCGAAACAGTGCGCACTGCATGAGGTGGGCGAAACAGTGCGCACTGCATGCGGTGGGCGAAACAGTGCGCACTGCATGCCGTCGGCAAAACAGTGTTCACTGTGGCGATGGAACTTCATGTGAACGGTTTCATTCTCCCAGCCTTGACTGAACACCAAAGACCGTTCTATACTTATCAGGCATGTGTCAACAGGTTTCTTAAGAAAAATGTTGGATGACACAGGTGCCTTTATGCTTAAAGAGCCATACTTTGCCTGGCGGAAGCGGTCACCTTCATGGTTATTACAGATTATAGGTTTCATAACAATCCAATCTTTTTGCAAAAACAAATGCATCAACATTCTATATCCATGACAACCACCTAACTCTCCGTCTATGCAGCAAATAAAAATGGGTCATTCCATATTTAACCAACAAATTCTGAGAAAAGTTCCCGCATGACCTCTTCCAAATCAGATGAAATTTATAGCATAGTAACTACAACATATTCAATGAACCCATGCCAAATTTTTCTTGGATCATGCAGAAAATTTTGAGTTAATGACTTTTGAAGTACACGGGTGCAAGTCAAATTTGAGAGAGTCATTTTTTCCGCCATTTTTGAATCCTCATAACTTTGTATGTGATGTTGGTAGATGAACGAAAATTTCAGAGTTGAAAGCCACATATCAGCTCTGTTGAAAACATTAATTATAATACTGCCATGTGTATTTGTGGTCTCGCAACATTAAGTCAAACTTTGAAAATCTGTGATTGCAATTTTCTTGGCAGTCAACTTCAGACATTTATATCTTTGGAAATATGCAAGTTTGATAACTGAGTTGTAATCAGATTTATGGCTAGGATACAGAACAATAAAAATAAGCATGATTTGCTGCATTAGGATTTGTTTTATAATTACAGGAAGATCTCAAAACTTGAAAAACCTAATTTTGGTCAATCTTTGACCACACATAATGTCATGTGGAATAGCTCATTGGTCATTGAAAGCTAGGTCATTTGAAAGAACTCATTGTCATCTACATTTTGATAATAAAGTAAACTTCGAGCCATGAATCCTTCTGTGTCACAAAAACTTTCCAAAATTGCAAAAATTGCAAAGTGTAAATCCATTCGATCAGGTTTGAACATGGCAAATATGATGATAAAGTTTTTCCTCCAAGCTTATGCTGACATCATCAGAATCATGCCCAAAGTGAATTGAAAGTTGGGTTTCCCCAATTTGTCATCATTAAGACATACCATATTGTACATGTACAAGAAGCAGAATAAGTCTACATAACCATTGTCATGGTAAACGCCCCGCCGGCTAGGACCATGGGCCTAGAAAACAGAGACTCAGAAGCACAGGCTGACTATAAAGAATAGATTTAATAAAAACCAAAGAAATACACAAAACAGCAGTCACAAATAAAAAGGAGAGACCGCTAGCATTCCCACTGACCTGTAGTGTGAAGGGAATGCAGAGGCAACTTTGGCTGGCACCTGCCAGCCCTAAATACTCTGCAGTCACCTCCACCTTAAAAGGCTGCACCTGTGGCATATGTGGCATATTTACACATTTCCAACAATATAGATGCTTGAAGTTGGCTGCCAAGAAAATTGCAATCACAAATTTTCAAAGTTTGACTTCATGCTGTGGGGCCACAAATGCACATGGCAGTATTAGAATTGATGTTTTCAGCAGAGCTGATACGTGGCTTTCAACCCTGAAATTTTCATTCATCTACCTACACCACATACAAAGTTATAAGGACTCAAAAATGGCGGAAAAAATGAAGCCCCCAAATTTCAAAGGTCAGAAACTCGAAAATTTTTTGCATAATCCAAGAAAAATTTGGCATGGGTTCATTAAATATGTTGTAGTTATTGTGCTGAAACTTTCAGCTGAATCTGAAGGGTAGCGCGAGCCACTTGTTGAAATTATATGGAATGACCCAAATATAAGCCAAAAACAACAGTGTTTTCAATGTTACAAATATTTGACAGGTACAAGGCACTGCCTGACAACTTCTCTTCTGTCTCTCCAGCATCATTTTGGTCATTAGACACTGTCGACAGACAGCTCTTACAATTATATACAGGCTTTAACACTCATTATTAAGAAAAATGTACTTATCCCCAGGAATTCTTAACCTCTAGGCTGGACAGCATATGATGTAATCTCAAGCAGCCAAACAGTGATCTGACATATTAAGTAGAGCAAAGCCCTGTGGAGCCTATGGACATGGCTTTACTGATGAAGCACAAAAGGAGGCACAGGAGGCACATAGACAGGTACATGAGCATAATTCACCTTGTGAGGGTGTTTAACGTGCACACAGAAGCCCAGCTCCTTCAAGACCCTCCTTTCAGCTTTGATCACCTGGCTCTTCATACTGATGTAGTTAGCATCCAGTGGAAATGGTGGGACCGTTCTGGCAGACAAAGGAAGAAGGTAAAGTGGAGTAAGTAATGATAATAAAAGGCTAAGGCAATAATGCTCAGCGTGATATCTTGGAGGTTTGATAAAATAAGTACAGCTGCCGGGCTCCTGAACGAAACCCCTAACCCAACAAAGCTCCACAGAGGATTGGCCCCCACTTAGACTAATCAGCAATAAATTACATTGAATTGTCAGATAAGTATCTACAATAATATGCATAGTGAGTCAGTTATATTTAGCAGAGGTCATGCTACAGTTTTAGAGGAGGCCTTGGCACCGTGCTGTCTCCTATTCCTTCCGTGATATGCTCCTCACCTGCCCCCCTTGTTGTGTTTCAGATGGTGGAAGACATTGAGGACATCTCGAACCCTACGCGGCTCCTCCTCGATCTTGGAGGCCAGATGGACGCACGCCATGGCCACGGTCTAAATGATAAAAGGATGGGGTAAAAGGGGAGTGTGTGTGATTGACAAGAACAGCAGATCAGCTGGAGTCAAGCAGCAATGTGTTGAATTCTGTAATAGTGCGTGTGCGCATCTCCTCACCTCCACACAATGTCGGATGAAAGACTTGCAGTAAAAGAATCTCTGGAACAGAATCTGCCCAGTCGCCATGGCAACCTAAACAGCGATTTAAAAAATTTGTGTATTATAGCGACTAATTTCCCTCTCCAATTACGCAAAACACCGACAGTGAAAGTAATTCTCGTACAACTCCTCCGGTGCAAATTCCGTTTCACAACAAGGGGTACGGTTTCTTACCACGTTGACCACTTTGACCACTTTGACTTAAATGTTAACATTATGGAATATAAATACACTAACCTGTGGCAATCGCAACAGTATCCCCGCGGCCTGTATCAACTCGCAGCCCTGAGTCCTGAGCTGCTCCTCCGTATCCAGCGGAAGTCCCTGTTCTGCCGAAGGACTTTGTTTCAGCCGTTCCGGGGAGAGAAGACAGTTATCCAGTGTTAAAGCCACACCGGAATAACGCTTATCCCCGATCAGAATACCTTCCTCAGCTTCGCCGGGGATCCGAAGTTCTCCAGGTGCCATTATAATAACTTCTGCTGTCGGCAACATATGGCCAGGAAACGGCAAACGTCGTAACTGAGGTAACTTCCGGTCTGCTACTTTTCCATTGGATTGTCACAATTTTAAGTACCAAACTGTGATTGGCTGTTTAGTAAAAAGCTCATTCTCAGCCAATCCAGACCATCTGCCTTCACATAGAATCGCCATTTCTCACCATAGAAATTACCTTGAACTTGTCCATGTCGGTGATGTAACTGTGCTTGCGCAATGTTTCCCCGTCGGCCACTATGTGTATTCTTTGTTTAGAAAACCTTTGCGATCGTCACATTATTAAAGCCACGAAAGTTGCGCATCCGCAGAAACGGGTTAAATTTGTGAGCTCCGTGACGTCGCAGCTCCAGAGGTGGTTGAAATTCAAGAAGTGAATATTTATTATTGCATTTTCAAGACAATCGAATTTGCTGTTGGTACATTGAACTTAAGTCTGAATTTTTGTTACAGTGTTACGTGTTCAACAAATTTGTTTCGACAACATGGTGTCAGTATTTGTAAGATATTACGAATGAAACTTGACCGACAACCAAACTAAATAAACTATTTTGGTCACTCCAAATGACTGAATGAGCTCGCAATAGAAACGAAAGTTGACCAGATTGCAGTTTGTAAATACAGCGCCATCTGTGGGTACCGTTTGCTTTCAGGTCTTGGTCAAACGCGCATACTGACCAGCATTAAAAACGCATCACGCTGATTTCATGGCCAAAATACAAATGATGCATGTTTGTGATGTGTAATTGTTATCAATATGTATTAAGCCTCGTGACAAGATGGCAAATTGCAAAATTGGGTCATTAGTGCGTTTTGATGCCATTTCAGGCTGAAAAGGCTAAAATCAAGATTTTGGTCACCAGGGCTTTCTGAGTCTGTTAAGGAAATCTGCTCTTTCAAAAGGTGGCAAGGCAAAAGCTACCTCAAGTCAAATGTCAAACATCACCATTAGGTGGCTGAGGTCGAGAACTTGATGAAAATGAGTAGAAACACACCCCTAGAATGTTGCGAGCGTGCACGCGCCTGGTGTTCTTGCTACGAGGCAGCGTTGTCATTATTCCATCACTGGGAAGAAAGACCAAAAGTTTAGGGTTATCTATCGAGTGCCTGACTGTCCACAGTTTGCCAGCCACAGTGTAAATTAAAGAATCAAGATCATTCAAATTGAGTCCATCTAGGAAACACATGTGCATAGTCACAGCTGATCAGTGACTCGAATAGCTCGAGAAGGTGATGTCAAAGGGGTCGAGTGTCCGAATCCACAGTCACAAGTCGCCTAACAGCTGCAAAAGTGGCATGTTAAAGCCCTAGTGGAGCCCATTTTCACCAAAGGCACCACTGTAGTATTTTTTTAAAAAAACATGGGTTACCCCAAACTAGAGGCAAAAAATCTAAACCTAAATCATTTGGTCTGTGTCCAGTTTGATCATTGAAACATCAGTCTGATTTTGTTGTCCTCACTGGACCTTGACAGTGATGTAGGGTGAAAATGTGCTCAAATGGGGTTGTTACATCCCACCTCTGCAGCTTTCAGGTGACCTCTGACTGTGGATTTGATCACTTAGTGCTCTTTAACATCACCTTTGTGAGCTGTTTGAGTTATTGGTCGCTTGTTATCATACACTTGTGTTACCTGGATGGACTAATTTGGACTGGCCTTCATTCCTCGATTTATCTCATAGCTTATAAACTGTGGACAATCAGACATGTGGACATCTTCCCAGTGCCGGAATAATGACAATGCTGCCACCTAGAGACAGCAGGGACGTGCATGCACAAATGCAACTTTCTGAGGGTATGTTTCAACTCTTTCTCATCAAATTCACGCCTCGTTAGCCATCTAATGGTAATGTTTAAGGACTGACTTTGAGTGGTTTTTCACTTTCCACATTTTGAAAGACCAGATTGCATGAAGAGAACCAGAATGATGTCATTAGATTTTGCGCTGCTGACAAAAATCTTGATTTTAGATTTCTCGGCCTGCAAAGGCATAAGCGCCTGTCAGAGACCTAATTTTGCGTTTGACACTCTTGTCAGGAGGCATCAGACACTTTTATAACACTTACACATCATAAACAGACATAATTTATATCTTGGCCATGAAATTAAGGTTGTACGTTTTTAATGCTGGTCAGTATGGGATGTCTTGAGGGGGAACCTATGTCAAACTTCAAGTAGACTTGCCCAAAAAGAGCACACTTTGAGCATCCATCTGCCTCAAAAATTTCTTCAAAGTGATATCAGCGTCAGAGGAAATCTGCAAAAAAATAAAATTAATTAATTAAAATAAATAAATACAACCCTAATTCCAAAATAGTTTGGACAAAGTGTAAATTGTGAATAAAATCAAACGCAATGACTTTCAAGTCACACCAGCCAGTATTTTATTCACAATAGATCAGAGATAACATAGCAAATGTTGAAATTGAGAAATTTTACAATTTTATCCACAAAATGAGCTCATTTCAAATTTGATGGCTGCTACAGGTCTCAAAAAAGTTGGGACGGGGCCTGTTTATGATGGTGTAGCATCCCCTCTTCTTTTTAACACAGAGTGGAGGCGTCTGGGCATTGAGGTGACAAGTTTCTTGGGTTTAGCCATTGGAATTTGATCCCACTCTTGTTTAATACAGGCTTCCTGCTACTGGAGAGTTTTGGGTCTCCTTTGACGGACTTTTCGTTTAACTATGCGCCAAATGTTCTCAATCGGTGAAAGATCAGGACTGCAGGCAGGCCAATTCAGCACATGGACTCTTCTACTACGAAGCCATGCTGTTGTAATAGCTGCAGTATGTGGTTTTGCATTGTCCTGCTGAAATACACAAGGCCTTCCCTGGAATAGATGTTGTCTGAAAGGGAGCATATGTTGCTCTAAAACCTTTATATACCTTTCAGCATTCATGGTGTTTTTTAAAACATGCAAGTGTCCCACACCATATGCACTAATGCATCCCCATACCATCAGAGATGCTGGCTTTTGAACTGAAGGCTGATAACAGGAGGGGTGGTCTTTCTCCTCTTTAGCCTGGAGGACATAACGCCCATGATTTCCAACAAGAATTTCAAATTTGGACTCGTCTGACCACAGGATACTTTGCTACAGTCCATTTTAAATGAGTCTTGGTCCACAGAACACGGTGGCGCTTCTGGATCATGCTCAACAATGGCTTCCTTTTTGCATGATAGAGTTTTAGGTGGCATCTGTGGATGGCACAGCGGACTGTGTTTACAGACAGTGGTTTCTTGAAGTATTCCTGGGCCCATTTAGTAATGTTAATGGCAGAATCATGCCAGTGAGTGATGCAGTAGCGTCTGAGGGCCCGAAGATCACGGGCATCCAGTAAAGGTCTTTGGCCTTGTCCCTTATGTACAGAGATTTTTCCAGTTTCTCTGAATCTTTCGATGATGTTATGCACTGTCGATGATGAGACCTTCAAAGTCTTGGCAATTTGACGTTGAGGAATATTGTTTTTAAAGTATTCCACAATTTTTTTTATGCAAGCCTTCACAGGTTGGAGAGCCTCTGGCCATCTTTACTTCTGAGAGACTCAGCCTCTCTAAGACATCCCTTTTATAGCCAATAATGTTACACACCTGATGCCAGTTAACTTAATGACTTGCTAAATGTTCTTTCAGCTGATTCTCTTATATATGAATTGCTTTTTCAGCCCTTTTTTGCCTGTGTTCCAACTTTTTTGAGACTTGTTGCAGCCAGAAAATTTTAAATAAGCTCATTTTGTGGATAAAAATGTAAAATGTCTCGGTTTCAACATTTGAAATGCTATCTATGTTCTATTGTAAATAACATATTGGCTCACGTGATCTGAAAGTCATTGCATTTTGATTTTATTCACAACTCACACTTTGTCCCAACTATTTTGGAATCGGAGTTGTAAATAAATGAATAAAATGCAGCCACCAGGCTCTTCTTCATGGAACTGCACCCCGCCATCGAGTCACTGTTACAGTAGTTCGATGACATTCTTGCGGACTGCATGTTAGTTAGTTGATTGTCGTGTAATTTTTTGGAACTTGGCCACTATATATATATATATCAGTGGCGGCTGGTGAACTGGCGATAGGGGACGCTCAAAACAATCCCTTAAAATGAATGATTGGTCACGACCTATTTTCAATCATTCATTTAAATTACCATTACAGACACTCCGATAATTCTCAACATTATCAGATGTGGCCAGTTTTCATTTATAACGCATACCGATTACGACTCCGGACTTCTCACGCTTTTCTTTATTCAGGGATTGGAAGCAATGCATGTGTTTCTTGATCATTTAAATGAAATAAGATCATTTGAAATGTCTTTATGCAATTACATTGCTTCCAACCCCTCCAGTGCACAAGGACTTCAATTCTGTGTGAAAATCTCTTACATACGCGTTGATTGAATAATTGCTGACTACAGCAGAGGAACGTAAATATACCACTTAAACTCACACTGAATGTGTGAGAGTTGACAGGTATGCGTTACAAATGAAAACTGGCCTCACCTGATAATGTTGAGAGTTTTCGGAGTTTCTGTAATGGTAATTTAAATGAATGATTGAAAACAGGTTGTGACCAATCATTAATTTTAAGGGATTATTTTTAGTGTCCCCTATCCTAAAATTCACCAGCTGCCACTGAATATATATATATATATATATATATATATATATATATATATATATATAGTCGTGCCAAAAATTATTCATACCCCTACCAATTTTGAGTTTTTTCGAGATATTTTTTGACAAATCAAATTTATTCTTGCTCAAATGACACAGGATCAGGCTGTAAAAAGTACAGTAAACAATTTTTCGAGAAATACATTACTTTTCGGAATTTTATTTGACAGATTTACAAAAAAATGCCATGTCCAGAATTATTCATACCCTTTTCTCAGTAATTGATGGCAAAGCCTTTATTCTCGATTACAGCCTCCAAACACTTCCTGAAGTTGATCACAAGGTTTCTACACATTTCCACGGGGATTTTGGCCCGCTCCTCTTTTGCAAACTTTTCCAGGTCCTTAAGGTTTGAGGGTTTCCTTGCCATGACCTTGGTCTTCAGGTCCCTCCACAGATTCCGCATAGCATTGAGGACGGAGCTCTGGCTTGGCCACTCCAAAACGTTCACTTTGTTGTCCACTAACCATTTCTTGACTGATCTGGCCTTGTGTTTAGGATCATTATCCTGTTGGAAGATCAATTCCTCCCCAAGATCAAGTTATTCACTGGATTGCTTGATGTTTTTACTGAAGATCTGGATATACTGGTCCTGTTTCATAGTGCAATTAACTTTAACAAGGTTTCCAGGCCCATTCGCAGAAAAGCAACCCCAGAGCATGGTACTCCCGCCACCATGTTTGACTGTTGGGACCATGTTTTTCAGGTTGAACGCTTCACCTTTCTTACGGCAAACAAAAGCCACATCTCTGTGCCCAAACAGCTGATCTTTGTTTCATCCGTCCATAACATTGACATCCAGAAGCTTTTATCTTCATCCAGGTGAGCTTTTGGGAAGGCTAAATGAGTTCTTGTGTGTCTGGGTTGGAGAAGTGTAAGTGGCGTAAAAAAGGTGAAGTCTTCAACCGAATAACAGGGTCCCAACAGTCAAACACGGTGGCGGGAGTATAATGCTCTGGGGTTGCTTTTCAGCGAATGGGCCTGGAAACCTTGTTAAAGTTAATGACACTATGAAACAGTACCAGTATATCCAGATCTTCAGTTAAAACATTAAGCAATCCGCTGAAAAACTTGGTCTTGGGCAGGAATGGATCTTCCAAAAGGATAATGATCCTAAACACATGGCCAAATCAGTCAAGAAATGGTAAGTGGACAACAAAGTGAACGTTTTGGAGTGGCCAAGCCAGAGCTCCGACCTCAATGCTATCCAGAATCTGTGGAGGGAACTGAAGACCAAGGTCATGTCAAGGAAACCCTTAAACTTTAAGGACCTGGAGAAGCTTGCCAAAGAGGAGTGGGCCAAAATCCCCATGGAGATGTGTAGAAACCTTGTGGTTCACCACAGGAAGCATTTGGAGGCTGTAATCGTGAATAAAGGCTTTGCCAGCAATTACTGAGAAAAGGGTATGAATTATTCTGGACATGGCATTTTTTGTAAATCTGTCAAATGAAATACCAAAAAGTAATGTATTTCTCGAAAAATTGTTTACTGTACTTCTTACAGCCTTATGTCAACTTACTGTATCATTTGTGCAAGAATAAATTTGATTTGTCAAAAAAATATCTTGAAAAAACCCAAAAATTGATAGGGGTATGAATAATTTTGGGCATGACTGCATATATATATATATATATATATATAGTCGTGTGTTATTTTTTGGTTGGAACTTGGCCACTTTGATATTTGCTACCCATTACTACAGAGCCCAGGACGTGCAGACATGCAATGACATGAATTAATTTATATTGTGTAAATAAAAACAAAATGCAACAATTTGCACATCATTTAAACCCTATGTTTAATCGAAAATGATTCAAAATGTTGAAACTGAGAAATTTATTTTTTTCAGAAATATATTTGCTCATTTTGAATTTGATGCCAGCAACTCGTTTCAAAAAAGTTGTGACAGTGACATGAATGGGTATGAGAAGAGCATCTCAGAGAGGCTGAGTCTTTCAGAAGGGCTTCACCACTCTGTGACAGACTGTATGGGAAAATAGTTTAACAATTTAAGAATGAAATTGCAAAGAAATTGGGTATTTGATCATCTATGGAATGTAATATCATAAAATTACTCAGAGAGTCCAGAGAAGTCTCTGTATTCAAGGGACAAGGCCAAAAACCAATACTGAATGGTCGTGATCTCCAGGCCCTCAGGTGGCACTGCTTTAAAAACAAACAGGATTCAGGATTCTGTCATGGAAATCAATGCATGGGCCCAGGAACGCTTCTGAAAATCAATCTCAGAGAGCACAATTTGTTACTGCATCCATATGCAAGTTAAAACTTTACAATGTAACTAGAGAAGCAATTTCGCGGGTGTGAATGCTGAAAGCTGAATCCACAATGCGATGCTGTCTTGAATACAATAAAGTTTGAATGATTTGAATGTTTGAATGTTTGCTGACCCGGCACTGAATAGCTGCCATGAAAATAAAATAATATTTGAATTATGTAGAATACTTGAATGTTTATTAAAAAACTGAAAGAAAGAACGCTGAACAAAGAAAGAATGAAAGAATGATTGAATGAATGAGTTAAACATGAACCAGCTCAAAGTTTGAATGTATTAACAGTTAAAAAAAAGACTGCAATCTAAAATGTCCAAGATGGACACAGAAAGACAGACACAGACACAGCCAGGCAGGCAGAGTGACACACAGAGACAGGCAGACTGACAGACAATCTTTTAGACTGTTCATGATTTCAAAGCTTGAGCTGCTTCACATGTTATTGTCTCTGTAAGAGGTTTTAACTGTTGGTGCAATATGCCCTTTCAGTATTCAAATTTCACTGTGCTGTTACACACAGGCGATTGGCCGAACTGCAGTTGATTCGGCCAATCACCTGTGAGCAACGGCACAGTGACATTTGAATGACCTATGACTGCAGTCTAAAATGTCCAAGATGGACACAGAAGGACCCAGACAGGCAGGCAGACTGACAGACAGCCTTTTAGATTGTTCATGATTTCAAACCTTGATCTGCTTCACAAGTAATTGTCTCTGTATGAGGCTTCAACTGCCAAAGAGCATTTTATACTGTATGTAATCTAATGACCTCAGTATTGATTAGCTGAGTCCCCAGCTGTACGGGTTGCCTGTCATTTATTCATTCACTCATTCATTCTTCGTAAATTATCTACGGTATGATAGGCTATTTGATTTGTTTGTATGATTTTCCTTTTTTTACAAGAATAGAACACAGTTAACCCTTTAAGGCCTAATGCAAAAATCCCAGCAAAGCATCTTGCTGCCATGTTTACCATAGTAACCTGTATGTGGGCTGAGGCACAGCTTCTCAGCTTTCAGGAACAGTTGGAATTTTTTTCTATTGCGCAAAACTTACAGTAATTACGGTACTTTCAAAATTACGCGCATACCAGTGTCGGCAACGATGCGGTCGGCTTAAAAGGGTTAACAAAACATACAAAATGAGACAGAGTTGTGAAGGATTGAGAATATTTTAAATACTCATTTGACAAAATTCACAGACTAAATTCATATTCGCGTTTGCTGATGCACTATGCAAGGAGCTACGGGGAGTAGGCGACAGTTCCTGTAGCTAGCAGTGGCGGCCAGTGGACAGAGAGCTGGGAGGGCGATAAACATGTCTTTAAACTGATTATTAGTCTTGAACTGTTTTCAGTCATTTCCCTTGATTAAAGATACTTTAATTCTCCCATCTCAGGTGTTGCTAATTCTCTTTGTTTTTCGAAATACTTAAATTAAGTGAATCCAATATGCCCGGGATATGTAGTACAGTTTGCTGTAACAACAGTCGTCAGAGAATCTCCAAACGACAGTTTAATTCCATCGCGAAAGACTTCGCTACACTGGCAGAATAAATGGTTGGCTTCCTTCAGAAGGGACCACTGGCAGCCTGTATCTAACTCCCAGGTAGTGTGCTGTCAGCGCTTTGTTTTCAGCAAGATGCGTTTGTCTTCAACTTAGCTAATTATTATTTTTTATCCTTTATCACTCTTTGCCAAGAAAACTCAAGGGAAACACTTTAAACGCTCAAATACAGTTAATTAACTTATAGGGAAACCGTCATTGAATTGCGCTATTAATTGTTCGGTTTCTCAAACCAGTTCTTGATATTTCAGGAGACTAAGCAGTAACTAACACTGTTCACTTGCTAGCTAGATACTGTAACGTTACAGAACTTGAATAGGTTACAGACGGTAACTTAGGCATGCTTACCTGCGAGATATAATCGCACGTATTTGGTCCTGTGATAGCTCTTCCGTTATCTGCATGAATATTCTCGGAGGTTTCGCTTCGCTGGCAAAGAGCTGCTGTTGACTTAGCGAGCCTGTATTGTAATGAGTGAAGACATAACTTTTGCCAATAAACGTTGCATTTGACCAACACTAGCTCTGCTAAGCAATAATTTAATTTAAGGTAGACTGCAAACCGCGACATATCGCATTCATTAACATATGTTTCTATTTTTAACGTTGCATTTCTAGCAAACGTTTTTTTCTGTCTGATTGATTGACAGAGGGCTATGCCAGTACTTGTCTCCTAGCAACAGTGCGAGGAGCAAACAACCGCCACACACACAGAGCCGCCGAGTCACTCAGTCAAAGAAATCCTCGTTAGCGCTCACCTCAAACTCCTGCTTCTCACGGGGAAAATGTTCATCCTGTCACCAATGTAACCACATCGTTCAAGGCAGGAGACTTTGCTGAGTGTGTGGATGTCTTTTTTATTTCTCTGAGTGATATAATGTTGAATTTACAGCGATCTAAAAACTCTGCCCGTTTGCTGTTCCCCCAAAATTTTTGGGTGAATTTTGAATGGAAGAGATAGAGAAGTTTTATGTGCTTCCTGTCCTTGGACTGTTCCCTGAGCCAAAACCATGTACTTCTCTGCTACAAATATTGTACTGCTGGAACAAGAACAAATTTTCCTACGTTTTTGTGAGATGTCATGAAGAGGGATTCAAATTTGTGGAAGTTACAGCGATTTAAAAAATATTTTTTTCAGCTTGTCTGCTCCCAGCTCGCACTCTAGGAATAAAATCACGCACTCTAGCTCCGAAGATTCCACGCCATAGACACCCATTATAAAGTCGGAGAAGGGCTCAAAATGTCATGTTTTTTAAACTGCCGGTGAAGAAAAACTAAAAGAGATCATGAAAATTTGAGTCAGGCTCTGAAAGTCGACGGGACTGTCAATGTTTGAGAGTTGGCACAGAGTTTCTATGTGAATGTATGAGTTCACTGTGAGAGGGTGAAGATGAGTGAGTTTGAAGGATTTTCTCATTGACTTCCATTATAACAAAGTTTCAGAAAACGGTGAATATTTTTTAAAGTTTGAATGGGATTGAAAAGTGGAATCATACGTAAAACATCAGGAAAATGTTGAATACTTTCCAGTTGGAATGAAGTTTCTAACTGAAAGTATGAATTGGTAGTTGCCGTTTGAAAAAAAAAGGTGAAGTTTTCTGATTTTTGAAGATTCCGTAATTCATTTCCAATAGGAAAACGGTCTGGAAAAAACCTGGAATATCTCAGAAAGTATGAATGTTAGGAATTAGAAAAGTAATTCCAGTCAATTCCTAATTCAGCTGAACATTTTGATGTTTGAATGGTTTGAATCGGTTGAAGTTTGTGGAACACATTCAGGGCCAAAGTTTTTTTTGAATGGGATTTAATAGGAATCGGAATTTTAATGTTGAATTTCCAGAAAACTATGAATGTTACGGAAAATCTGAACATTTCCGATAATGTCCTTATGGAACTGAATAAGATGAAATTTGAATGGTTTGAATCGGTTGAAATATGTTGAAGTTACAGTGAGACAAAAAACGCGGCGGAATAATAATAATAAGAAAATAAAGAATTTTGGCAACAGAAGAACATAGGTTGAATGCTTTCAGCATTCACACCCAATGAAAAAATGATTCAAATTCAGAAATGCTGCAACCTTCTTTGGGCCTAAGCTCATTTATGATGGCCTGAGACAAAGTGGAAAACTATCCTGCGGTCTGACTAATCAAAATTTGAATTTTTTTTTCTGAAATCAAGGATGCCACATCCTCTAGGCTAAGAAGGAGAGGGAACATCTGGCTTTTTATCAGTGCACAGTTCAAAAGCCAGCATCCATGATAATATGGGGGTGCACTAGTGCACGTGGCATGGGTAACTTGCAGATCTGTGAAGACAGCATTAATGCTGAACAATATTGAAGCAACATATACAGCCATCCATACATCTTTTTCTGGTGAAGGTTTGCTTACTTCAGCGAGAGAATGCCAAACCACATTTTGCGCGTGTTACAACATCATGGATCCATAATAAGAGAGTCTTGGTGCTAAATTGGCCTGTCTGCAGTCCAGACAGGTCATCCATTGAAAAATTTGGTGCACAAATGTGACAAAAGAGTCTGCAAAAGTGGCGAGAAGCTGAAATCTAAAATCAAGCAAGAATGAGAAAACATTTTGCTTTCAGATCTACAGTAATTGGTCTCCTCAGTTCCAAAACACTTACAGGGTGTTGTTAAAAGAAGAGATGATTTAACACAGTGGTAAAAATGGCCCGGTCCCAACTTTTTTGAAACATGTTGCTGGCATCAAATTAAAAATGAGCAGACATTTTTCAAAAACAATAACATTTCTCAGTGTCAACATTTGATATTTTGTCTTTTTACTATTTTCAATTTATTGTAGAGTTTAAATGATATGCCAATCATTGCAGTCTGTTTTTATTTACATTTTACACCACTCCTAACTTTTCTGGCAGTGAGGTTGTAGATTTACCCTATTCCAGAGTGATGGGCATGTCAGGGTAAGAAAGGAAGCCCATGAAGCGATGCACTTGTCATGCATAGTACCCATTGTACAGGCCTGGAAACAGTGTTATGATCTGGGGTTGCCTCAGTCGGTCAGATCTAGGCTCAGCACTGATCCGCAGCAATAAAATAAATTCTGCAGAAAGCCTGAATATACTGACTTTTTAATCTCTGATGGCACAGGCATACTCCAGGATAACAATGCCAAGATTTATGAGGCTCAAATTGTGAAAGAGTGGTTTATCGAGCATGATGACTCACATTCACACATGAATTGGCCACCTCTGAGCATAGACCTTAACCAGCTGAAAGTCTTTGGGATGTGCTACAGAAGGCTTGACGGAGTTGTTTGACTCACCCATCGTCAATACAATATCTTGGCCAAAAATGAATGGAAATCTAGTCGGAAATAAATGTTGTAACATCGTATATGATTGTCGAAAAAACACAACAACTGTGTGCCGTGAACAAAGCTAAAGGTGGCCCAGTGAAATGTAATAGTGTGCAACTTCTTTTGGACAGGCAGTGTATCTCTTGGCCACCATAAAGACATTGTGGGAACAACTTATATCTCGTGGCCATGAAATATATTTTTCTCATGTTTTTCTCATGTGCACTTCCTGGGCTCTGTATATGTTTGAAAGAGCGTGGGATTTTTTTCTCCCCAGGGGACTTCCCACCCTGGTTCGAGTAGCTGGGAGCTCAGCAACACGCCATTTTCCTGCGTGCTGTATATAGTGAATAGTGTAGGAGTCTCGCGACATCAGGGACAAATTGCCCACTGAAACGTCTC
The DNA here is from genome assembly GCA_029692085.1 of Gymnothorax javanicus. Classification (NCBI taxonomy): domain Eukaryota; kingdom Metazoa; phylum Chordata; class Actinopteri; order Anguilliformes; family Muraenidae; genus Gymnothorax; species Gymnothorax javanicus. The sequence continues at coordinate 80,902,393 of CM056202.1, forward strand.
AACTATGCGGGGGTTCGGTGCTCGAAGGGGCAACATGCCCGCCCCCATCCAGAACAGAGCACGGGTTCTGCATCATTCATGGGTTCTACTTCCTCAAATCGGGGAGTGTTTCATAGGTGAGCAATAAATCAAATTAAAGTTCAAAGTGTGCTTTGTGCATGCAAATCTACATGAAGTTTAACCTGGACTTCCCTTTAAGCAACTTGTAGCATTCAAAGTTAATGAGTAAAATGTACAAAAAAGAAAGATCCGTGGAAAGGGTGTTTTGCATGAGCTTATTATCAAGAATGATTCCAAAGTCGCCACAAAAATTGTTTATATAAATCTTTCTTATCTGTACAGAAACACCAAGATAGCAAATATATATATATATAAAAACCAAACACAATATTTTTTAGAAATGCAATTAAAAAACAAATAGTTAGTGTCCTGTTATAAATATATCTTTTAATATTTATTTCCATACAGTACCGACATATTAGAATATTTATTTTGACGCATTAGACAAAGCCCACCATTTAAAAAAAACTTTTCCACTTGATGTTGCCAAATGAAAAGTTTACACAAGACAAACTGTATGGCCAAAATGCACAGATAAAAGGCTTCATTTGATAGAAAACATTCCCATTTTTATTATAATTTGCTGACGTATTATGCGGCTAAAACGCAAGCTACACGACATCAGCTCAAACATGCAGGATTTTTTTCTACTGCCGGTGCGTCGGTGATCAGGTGGGTTCTAATCTGCAGAAAACTGCCGGGTAGAACTGCGGTGTACACTTGAAGCCATAGGAGGGCAGCAGACGCTAGGCATTCCTAATTATTACGGTCAGTACTTTTAAACGGCGCCAGTTTTGAGGCTCAAGCTTGGAAAACAATCGAGTGCATCATACTTAAATAATTGCGGAAGAAAACTAAGAGTACTACTGCATTGTTTGCTTATGAGAAAGAAGGTTCCCCTCTGACTGGGATGTTACTCTCCAGGAGCAACAGTGCAGTATTCAGTCCCGTCTCAATCACGAGCATCATCCCCCATACAGGACAATAAGTTTAAGTGCTTTGGGAACACTCAAAAAAATGAAATGTTATGAAATGTTAGATTTACTTAATAATGTTATGTCAACTGGTTCCACACAATTGCTTTGCATAACCTTTATTTGACTTCTAACATTTTTGGCCAGTTTAATTAGTTGCATTGAGTGGAATGTACTTAACTCAGTTTTGTGGAACCAGTTGACATAACATTATTAAGTAAATCTAACATTTCATAACGTTTCATTTTTTTGAGTGAATGCTTCAAGTCTTTAAGAGTTGAACATCTAAACTTCCTAACCACTTTCCTTGCTTACAATGAGCGTGGATAGGTGTGCAGTGTGCACTTGTTTCAAGGCTATTTGAATGCTTGTTTTTAATAGTGATGGGAGTTAAGGAGAAAAGGAGCTTGGAAGAAAGGCAGTGGTGGAAGGGGGGGGACGCTGCAGTGAGGGGAAACATCCCACTGTCCTTTTCCATTCCAGCTTCTCCGTCGCTCCTTTGACATGTCCGGTTACTTAGCCACTGCACCACTGCAGTCTGGCCACCGTGTGCTCAGGCAGAACTGTGAGACCCATGCTCCCAGGGCACTGCATCTGACAGAGATGATCAGAGGAGAGAGAGAGAGAGAGAAGTGCATAAGTAACATTAATTGGTTAAAAGGCTGTACCGTAAGGATAGTATAAGCAGCTACACTTGATTTCACTGGATATACATGGCTGGTGCTTGGGGCAATGGTGCTCAGCTGTAGTGTCTGGGCTGAGTTAACAGTTATGCCACCTTCGGACTCAAATATTTCAGAACAGTAAATACCATTGTTCTCCAAAGTTATGAAGTGCTTATGTAACTCTACTGTTTCCTCAAAACAGCCTAGCCATTTTATTCTGCTTTGTGCTGACATGACGTCATTTTGCAGTTAAGTGGATGAGATTACTCACTTGCAACACTTTAATAAATCACTCGACTAGGTGTCCATCTTATTTCCAACTTGGAGCATTATTATGTTATATGGTATCTTTCTAGTTTCAGTTTCTTTAATTTGTGTCACTATCACTAAATGTTTTTCCCATAATTTTATGAGTGCAGTTCTTTACTGCTGATGGAGTTAAAAAGAGCCGAGATTGAGAACCTGCTTTATGGTCATATGTTGATTATAAGATGCTCACAACCGCCTTAAATTTTCTCATACAGTACAGTGTGACCCCACTTGCTGCTAGGGAAAAGAAAGTAAATGCAATTTAGACATTCTACAAATAAGCTCTATAATCCTTGCTTATAATATGTGTAAATATATAAATCTGTAAATAAGTATAGAGTTGAATGAAAAATAGGTAACTGAAAACAGCCTTCCTATAACAATAAAAACAGTTGCATATGCCAGTGTTACACGTTAGTATCTCACCTGAGTAAGTGTGTGCACTGCAGCACAGTCCCTGACCGCGGGCTGTCCTGTACACTGGTGAGACACAGATGCGACTGGCAGGGGGCAGGTGGGTTAACAGGGTGGACAGGGAGCTTGGGGGCAAGTAGCGATTGCCGCCTTCCCAGCTGACCCAGTACCCCTGCACACTACCTTCCACACTTCTTGCCCAACTGACTTGCACCGAGTCACTCCCTACCGTCGTCAGCTCCAAATCTTTTAAAGGTGGGACCTCTGAGAGATGAAAGGGGGGCGGGGGAGAGAGAGAGAGAGAGAGAGAGAGAGAGACTTCCATCTTGCACTCTCCTACATGTTCCTTCAAGCAGCTACAGTGCTGTGAAAAAGTATTTGCCTCTTCTCAATTTTTTCTAGTTTTACCTATTTGTAATTTTTAAATGTTTTGGGTCATCAAACTAATTTTAACGAGTCAACATAAAATGCAGCTTTTAAATTATCATTTCATTTATTGAAGGTAAAGAGTTTTCCAAATCCTACATCACCCATGTGAAAAAGTAACTGCCTCCATAAACCTAATAACGGGTTGTGCCACCCTTGGCAGCAACAATTGCAAACAAATGTTTGCAGCAACCAGCAACCTTTACATCACTGTGGAGGAATTTTGGCCCACTCTTCTTCGCAGAATTGTTTTAATTCAGCCATACAGGAGAGTTTTCAAGCAAGAACTGCCTGTTTAAATTGAAAGATGACCTTCTTCTGAAGTGAACTGGAATGAAAGAACTACACCTTAGGTGTTACAAAATATGTTTTTGGTAATTTTAAAGCAAAGCTGAACTGAATAATTAATAATTAAACATCCAAATTGAAACACTCGCACTATGCGCCATTTTCCCTTCAACGACACCGTCAAATGTCCTATACCTCTTTTACGGCAAGAGGAAACAAAGCTCTCACTGAACACCTGAAGTATCTGTCTTCCCATGAGTGTTCAGACATCCATCAGCAAAATATACTGGCAATTTGATAATGTGTGAAGAATCGTATCCACCAATACAATAAATTCTCTGCTATATAACCAAACAATTGTAGTGTTAAGTAAACTATTGCACATGCATAGTAATCTAACAATGATGCCAGGTAGGATAACCACATAAGCTAAAACATAAAGTAGTTGGCTAAACATGCTAGAAATGTGCTCTGATCAAATCTGCAGCAAACTTCCCAGCTCCCAGAACAACAAAAGGAGCAACATATTGCTAGTAAAAGTAATAAAAAGACGCTTATGTAAATTATGTCAATATAATGAATAGGAAAGCCGACTCACATTTCATTCATGCATACTTAGTAGAAAAGAAACTAATGATGAGAGAAAAATCGGATCATAAACAAATCTTCCGTGGCAAGACAACCAACACAGAAAGGGAGGGGAGCACTTGGCTCATGCATTAACCAATTTAAGCTGACGAACAGCTCAAAACGAGTGAGAATTCAGTGTATAATGAGTTTACCCTAAACAGACTTTCATTAAGCTATGGTCAGTCAATGTCACTGTTTTGTGACTGCTAAAGTGTTCCTCATTGACATTGAGGGATGCCAAGATGGCAACCTTCAGTTTTTTTTATTGTTGGGTCACATTTTCATTATTTGAAACATTGTACTACTTTAAAAAAAAAAAAAAATTGTAAAAAATCCAAGTCATGATATCTGGACATCAAATAGGTAATTATTTTATTTAATGCTGTATTTGTGCCAAAGTTTCGTTTTAAAATCATGCCTCAGCATCTCAATTGAATTCCAGTCAGGACTTTGACTAGGCCAGGGGTGCCCAATCTAATCCACAAAGGGCCGGTGTGGGTCCCAGTTGTTGTTACAGCTCCACACAAACACAAGTGATTCTACTCATCAAGGTCTTGATTGAATCCCCTAATCAGTTAATTAGTGGAATCAGGTGTTGCAGCACTGGGCTAAAACAAAAACCTGCACCCACACCGGCCCTTTATGGATACGACTGGACACCCCTGAACTAGGCCATTTAAAAACCTTTATTTTGTTTCTTTATAGCCATTTAAATGTGGACTTGCTTGTGTGCTTTGGATAATTGTCTCGCACTGTAACCAAACTGCACTTGAGCTTTCAGTTACAAACTGAAGGCCAGACATTCTCTTACAGGATTTTCCGGTAAAAAGCAGAATTTGTGGTTCTTTCAATTATGAAAGTCGCCCAGGTCCTGAAGCAGCAAAGCAGCCCCAGACAATCAAACCACCACAATTGTGTTTGACTATTGGTATGACGTTCTCATTGTGGAATGCTGTTTTAGTTTTACATTAGATGAGACAGGACCAATTGTCTTTGAAAAAGTTCAACTTGACTCAGCAGTCCACAGAATATTATCCCAAAAGTCTTTGGGGTCATTGAGATTTTTTTTGGGCAAATTTGAGATGAGCCTTTGTTTTGTTCAACAGTGGTTCTTGCCTTGCAGCTCTCCCACGCCCATGGGTGACATTTTCCCCCAGTTTCTTTCTCTTTGTGAAATTATGAACACTGACCTTAACTGAGGGAAGTGAGGCCTACAGCTCTTCAGCTGTTCATCTGGCTTCTTTTGTGACCTCATTGTTGAGTCATCAATCCGCTCTTGGAGGAATTTTGGTTGGCTGGCCACTCCTGAGAAGCTTTACGACTGTTCAAGTTTTTCTTAATTTGTAAATAATGGCCCTCACCGTGGTTCGCTGGAGTCCCAGAGTTTTCAAAATGGTTTTGTAACTCTTTCCAGACTGATAAATGTCATCAAGTTTGTTTCTCATCCGTTCTTGAATTTTTTAAATCACGGCATCATGTGCTGCTTTTGGTCTACTTAAAATTGCTAGACAGGATCTATATAAGTAATGCTTAGATTCAACATGGCTGGAACTAATCATGCCTGGAATGATTAATGAAATTGAACCCACTTATCGAGTAAAATTGTTTAATTGGTTAATTTACTAACTAAGGGGGCAATTATTTTTTCACATAAGGTTAGGTTTGGAAAGCATTTTTCCTTAAATAAATGAAATCATCATTTAAAAGCTGCACTTTGAGTTTACTCTGACTATTTTTGTCAAATATTAAAATTAGTTTGATGATCTGAAACATTTCAGTGTGACAAATATGCAAGAATAGAAGAAATGGGGGGGGGATACTTCTTCACAGTACAGAAGGAGTTCGCCTAAGATACATTGTGCAAAGGATTCAGAGGGCATCCTCATTGCAAGCATTTATTCAGGATGCATGAAGTGCAGATTGCAAGGAGATTCCAGCCCCTACACACAGCCATACAGTGACGGAAAGGACAAACTTGCAGATAGCCGTGTGGCTAATGGCTTTATCACCATGCTAACTATGGAATGTTGACTCCTGGAGCAGTTCGAGCAGTGACCCTCAATGCCCTCTGCCTGGGAAAACCATGCGGTATCCTCTGTGAAGTAACAGATTTTACAGTCCAAAACTGTGTGCACCGATAATGCATGAGGAATACAAACACTTGAGATACAGTAGTGTGCAGGGATGATTATACACTTAGAAAAATAAAGATAAATCAGAAACCAAGTACTATTCCAAGTATTCATTTCATGTAATATTGAATCATATAGATAAAAATAAGTAAACAGATAACAATATATGGTAAAAATAAAAACAATGTCTTTCTAAGAGAAAAAGTCAATATCTAGTGTGGCCACCCTTTGCTTTGATTACAGCACTTAATCTTTCAGGCATAGTTTTCACATATTTTTTATTTCCTCACTTGCTTAACCACTCCATATGGTTTGCAGTTTATTCCAAAGAGATTCTTTTGATTTTACAACAGAATTGCTCAATTGGTGTCTGGACTTTGACCGGACCAAGTCATAACTTTTATGTCACCAGATGTTTCTTTCTGACTGAAATAATTTTTGCACAACTTAGAACTGTGTCTGGGGTCAAAGTCTTGTTGAAAATAAAATCCCTGACCAATCAGTCTCTCTCCAGATGGCAATGCATGCTACACAAGGATGCTGTGACACCTCCTTTGATCCATGATTCCGTCGATTTTTATTAGATCACTGGCTCCTGTCGGGCAGACTGAACCCCAAACCATAATATTACCACCTCTATGTTTTACTGAAGGAGTTAAACAGTCATTTTTGAAAAGTTCTCCAACTCTACAGTGCACATACCGCAAGTTCTGCGTTTGGGTGAGTAAATTTTGAATTTTAATTCATCGGTCCAAAGGATTTGTTCTCAGTCCATTGGTGTCCAGTCCTTGAATTTCTTGGCAAACTCCAGTCTTTTTTGATGTTGCCAGCTCTTGGAAGCGGCATGACCAATCAGACCATTTTCACACAGGCGTCTGGAAATAGTAGATCTTGATACTTTCATCTCTTCACTTTTGGCGCGATTAATATCATTACGGAGTTATTGTGCTGTTAACTGTAGATTTTTATTTACGTGTCATACACAGATAATGAACATCAGAGGCACGTCACTTTTGTTTTGCGCCTCTATTGCCACTAGTTTTCAGCGAACCTGTCTCTTTGAAATGCTTGATTGTGTTTCTTAGTGCCATCGCAGCACTTAACGTCTTCAGCATCATATAAGGCCTCACTGCAGCTCCAAACAATCTCAGAGAGCTCCTTCAGTCGTGCCATTGTGTTTACGCCACTGTGACACTGCTCAAAGTTCATGTCACCTTACATAATGGGACAACTGATTTTTTAATTTTTTTAGCATCAGTAATCATGGAATGGACCTTCAAACATGCATTCAGGCAATGCAAGAGTCAAAAAAGAAAAATTTGCGACACCTTTCAGTTGTTTTAAGTGTTTTTAGTTTTTAAGTTTTTAGTGTTTTTATTTATTACCCATATTTTTACCTCAATATACTTGTGGGAATTATTTTTTTGCTCTCATTGCGTACAATAGTATTTTTCAATGCATTTTTGCCAAAAAATTACAAAGAGGCAATATATTAGAACCCCTTTTAGACGAAAGTGGTGGTGTTTAATCATCACTGCACACTACTGTGGTAATGCCAGCATGCATGCTCCGAGTTTGCCGTTTCAATGCTTGTGTTCAAGTGTATGCAGTGGATTGGGATGTGTTACAGATAAGCATTTTGGCATCATGTTCTACAGCTCATGTACATCATGATTCTTTCAGGGGAATAAACTGTAAAAAATGTAAAGAACTGACTCAAGAAAAGAACACACCTGTCATACAAAATCTCTTCTTTGCTATTTGCTGTTGTCTGAGTTTCCAGATGCAGCACTGGCCTGGGTGGGGAGGCGGCCGTGGGGCTAGACCACTGGCCAGATCATCCTAATATGGTATAATGTGTGGTTTGGAGGGCTTGCTCAGGATTGCATGTCAGGGAATTCCAAAGTAACATTCAGCTAGAGACTGCCTTACAATTCTCCTGGTACCACAGTCCTCCTAAACGAACATTTGGGCACACATCATTACTCCAGCTCATTCTGATTGGCTCTTCATCTAACAGTTTTTTTTTTCCTGTATACTTTGAGCAGCCGTGTTTGTCTGGTTTTGTAAATGAATGTCTACTTTGGCATCATACTCTCTATCCTTCGTTATAACTAACTGTTATAGTTTGTCATTATCACCATTTTTCCTTTTACAGCAAATCTAAAATATGCGGTTTACACATATGCAGACTGGTGTCTGAATACCAGTTAGTGTATTATTCATACATTTGTTTTATGGAAAACACCGCAAACGAGTTATTCATTATTAGTTTCACTGGCCAGATGAGCAGCTGCACTGAATGGATGTTAGATTCAGTCTCCAGGTGGATCCTCGTATTGTTTTATGTAAATAATACTTGGGTCATAGTCCATGTATTTAGACATATTCAACAAGAGCAAGGCACACTAATTCAGCTACTAGCTTCTGCGCCCTGACAAAGATAACTTTCATTTTAAAGTAACCAACATGGTGCAGAAACACTACTTACAAGATCACCAAATGAGAAGCTATTCATTTAAGCCTAGCGAGCAGTAGGTCACACTTTCTGGAGTTATACCGCCCATTATATCAGTGCGCTCCAGCCAGTGCTCAAGCACATTAATCTGTAACCTTGCAAATCATCACATGACAGGACATTGAGTTAATGGAGTCAGATAAAATTTCCTCCTTGCCAACAAATCCAATTCCTTACAAGATGCTCAACCTGCCATCAACCTGTAAATGGTTATCTCGACTGCTCTGTACTCATGCCCTTTGCTGTTATCCTTTCCGAGCCTCTCCCAGGTGGTGGAGGTGGGAAAACAGAAACTGCGTAAGGGAAGTCGACTGGAATGAGCCCGAGGACCAATTAAAGAACAGCAGCACCTGTTTGGCGGCTCACCCTCTTGAGTACATGCTCTGACGGACATTGCCCTCTCCTTGCCGGTGGAGTGCAGTGCACTGACTGTCACCAAGTACTCAGTGTTGGGCTGCAGCTGGGTCAGGACCGTTGAGCTCTGGTCCGGCCTCGTGGTGACAGTGCGGACCTCCCCCTTAGGGAGGGCGCCGTACTCCACCTGGTACCTCTGCACCGAGTTCAGCTGCAAGGGTCCCCAGCTCACTTTCACGCTACTTGTGTTAGACTCAGAGACCGTGACCAGGGTGGGACTCAGCACCTCTGGAGAGGAGGAGAGATTAAACAAGAGATAAATAAGATGGCAAGAAGCCACAGCACAGGGGAAATAACAGATTATAGTTCACAGAATAGTCATCAAGGGCAAAACAAAAACCTGCTCATATTCCTGTGGTGGCTGCTTCAGGTCCTGAATAATAGCCCAGAGTTATTTTTTTTCTTCCTTTTTTTTTACTGCCAATGACCCGAGAGCTTTTTATTTGCCGAGCCGCTAATTGAGGATGACTACTACAAATCTTAGGTATATTCTGTAAATATGAATATCACAATTAAACAGATACCAAAATCATTGGTCTTACCGCTCCCAAACTATTTGATCTCATCTGTACAGCTAGCAGAGTGAAGGTGCATATATATTACCCCATGAGACCCAGAACATCTACAGCACGATAACTTTAACACAGAGAGCCCGTGTGAAGGACCCTTTACTGAAGCAGACGTTTTTACCGTCAGATAAACATAAACTTCACAACACTCCAAAAAACCACTGCAATTTCACTTTAGCTACAATTCAACACCCCTGCTCAATAGCCAGCTATAGTGCTGCGCCATTATGCCAGTGCCTCATTTTTGACAAACGCCATACCGGCTCTGTTCTGGTTCAGGCACCTAAAGGTGAACTGTTTTGACCAAAAATAAATTAGTTTGGTGAATAAAAAGATGGTTCCCATTCCAAACCAAAAAATCGTAGGATCTGAAGTGGAAACTGTGATGAAAATATGAGCGGACAACGGTTCTTGTACAAATTGCTATAAATTGGTGGAAATTCGCTGGGTGTCAAATTTGTCAACCCTGGCTGTTAGGGTATGATTAGCACATGATACCACAAAATGTCTTTATCTTTTTGCCCCTGGTTTTGAGACAGAATATCCCACTGAGGACAATCATTCATCGTTTCGTCCATCAGTAAATCCAGCTATCTCTAACAGTGGTCACCAACCCTGTTCCTAAAGATCTACCATCCTGTAGGTTTTCACCCAACCCCAGTTTAGCTCCTCACCTGATCATGTACAAACTTGCAGCTCAATGAGCTGTTCTCTAGCTGTTGAATAAGATGTGCTTTGTTAGGGTTGGAGTGAAAATAAGCAGGATGGTAGATCTTCAGGAACAGGTTTGGTGACCAATGATCAATACATTTGCCTTCTTCCTCCTCCATTCCTCCTTCCCTCACCAGGCAGGGTGGAGAAGGTCACAGACAGGGGCTTCAGGAAGTCCAGATTGGACTCTGGCACCAGCATGGCCGTGTACATGGTGTCTTCCTGCAGACCCGTCAGCTCAGCCCAGGTGGCGTCGCCCGGGCGGATCAGCCTCCAGTACTGACCGCCGCTGGTGGAGGTGCTGGTGCCCTGACTCCCCTCTCCGCCGCCCTCTGTCCCAAACAGGGCGTACCGAATCTCGTAGTAGCCCGTTCCCTCACTCAGTATCGGCCTCCACTGCAGCACTGCACTGCTGGAGGTGATGTCACGAACCTGAAGCCGCTCTGCTAGGATTAGCTCTGTTGGAGAGAACGAGCAGAGAAAGAGACAGCTGTTTATAGTGGAAAATATAGATCACAAAGAGGAAGGTGAAGACGTTCCACAAGACAGGGCAGGAAAAGGAGGGCAGAGTAGTGAATGGTTAACGGGCAGCGAACACCAGGAGACTGCTACGCGTGAACAGCTCCTGCTGTGAAATCCCTTAAAATAGAAATTGCAGTCACAGGATGACGCTGTGGCAATTAGCAAAATGCAAGGAGCCCTGCTCAAGTGCACACGTATATATTAGCAGCAGCATGGTTCGTCCCCAAGGAAAGAAGAAATGTGATGCAGTGTTTTGCAAAAGCTTTTGCTTGATTTCATTCTTGCTCAATTTGCACTTTCATTATCAACGTCTGTAATATACCGTCTGTTTCTACATCCAACATGGTGATATAAAAGTATTTTTCCATGCATGACAGGAACTCTATTCTGTATTGTGTGCATTTTCCATTTTGCATGACTTATGTGCGTTCAGGCTGCTCGTCAAAGAGTGTGGTCTAGACCACGCCTTGTATTATTGCACAACATTATTTTTGCTTTAATTTCACTGATTCATTGGGTCCAATTTTGTGGTGTACTCTGCTAACAGTGCCAAGAGGCTTTAGGAAATTTTTTTCATTGCTATAGGTCATTCGCCACACCCATTATATCTGCCAAGTAATTTTTCCTATTCAGAAACTTTTGCCATGAATTTCCCCATTCATCCCAAGTTTTCCACACTGCAAGGAAAAGGCTTCTGGGTCTGCTCAATGAATTGCACAAAGCTTTGTGCTGTGCAAACAACTGGTACTCTTGTCTAAAGCTATATACAAATATAATTTCCAAGACAAAGATTCAAATTCGTACTCATTGCCATTCTGTATGAAGTCTCCAGATATTACTTTGCCCATTCTTCAAAGTCAATATCCATTAAGTAAGAAATCAACAACCAATCATAAAATTAGTTGTTTCATTAATATTCATCTTCTCATGCATACTAAAGTCAGGGAAAAAAAGAAGAATACAGGACTTTCCAAAAATGCTTTCTTTATGATTCCACAGTGAGAATGCTACGCCATATCTGAAGCATAAATTTAAAAACCATAGTTCAGGATCCAAAAACATTGATATACCCATTGATGTAATGGCTTTTAGTTCAAATATGATGCCTTTGACCTATTGGGTAACTCTGATTTTTGATTGTTTTTATTCATTGTTCATCAATTATTCCGTATACCATTACACATTCACCTGCATCATATGACTGATATAAAAAAAGTTATGCTCAAAGTTACACAAGAAAAACTTATTTTCATATGGGTATTTCTAGCTGAAAAGACATGTCTGCATGGCTAATGTAGCATGCTAAAATAAACCGAATTGATATGATGATTCATAATGCGCTATTTTATTATCTGCTGTAATCATGTCGGCTGGTATTGTTTTCACCGAGTGAGTCGGTGTGAATGCGTGGGATCATGGCAGAACATGATCCTGGAGATACCAATTGTAGACGGAATTACTACAGAGTTCTTTTCTAGGTGTTTATATGTCTGTCTTTAGACAAATTGCTTCACCGTGGGAGCGTCACAATCACGAAATATGCCGTCACGAAACTTTACAGGTGTGTAGATCAAAATGAAGGTCGAATTCAAAGTTGAGTGTGATCCGAGCAAGGGCACCAAAGGTAGTGGGGGAGGAAGAGCGGCTGGTGTGATCCCATCGCATGATGGTATCTAGTTTATCTAGTCATCCGCTCACATTTAATTTATCATGTTTTGTATATCCAATTCCAATATCTGGTATGTGTATCCTCAGAAATAAACCTTATGTTCTAACTGACCTGACATTGAGTTCTGGAACAGGGCGCCAGATGAACTCATATTATTGGTCAGTAGAGTGTTGGTGAGAGAAGAAGCATGCAAGAAAGTTCAAATCAGACAACTAAAAAACACTTACATGGAACACAGAATAAGTGAAATGGTGTTCCTTCCATATCTGTGAGTGGATGTGAATAAATAATCGTCACATGATCACAGCCATGGAACTAGGTGCTCTACCTATGGTCAAGCCACCCCTCCCCCCCCATCAAGATGCTCTTCTTTTGCTCCTCTCACAACCACGGTAAGACTGTCTGAACACAATATCAAGCCCTCTCCACATAACTCTCCCACACCATCCCCACGCACTCACTGATTATAGCACTCCTCAGGTCCTTAGTGATGATGCTCATATCGTCGATGTCCACAAAGTACAGGTGAACGTCGGACGGTGGGGTCACCACCTGCTGGAGCACCTGATAGTTCCCGTGTCCCGTGGAGACCGCCAGAACAGCCACGCCCTCCTGCCGCAGCTGGGCCATGGGCCCCTCCACATTGCCAGGCTGCACGCCGTCAGTCAACCACACCAGCACCCTGGGGAGCCCCACCCTGGCCCCACCCATCCCGCCGGACGCCAGCACCCAGTCCCTGGCCAGCTTCAGGGCTGCTTCCGTGTTGGTGTCTCCCTGAAGCGGTGTGATGCCCATTAGCGCCTTCTGCAGGTCGTGCTGAGTAGTGTGGGCGTCGAACCCAAATTCAAGGCGCGGCTGAGTCCCCACCTGCATCAGCGCCACCCTCACCTGGTCGGGCCCGAGAGAAAATGGCTGGAGCAGCCCCAACAGAAACCTGATCATGTGGTAGTGCTCGTAAGATGAGATACTGCCCGAAGAGTCCAACAGGATGAGCACATCCCCCTCGCAGCAGTTCCACACTGCGGGAGAGAAGCGGAGAATTACTGTTTTAATAAAAGCTCTATCGACACCATCTTACTTTACTGACAAATTATCCCACCAAAAGGAATAGAGCAGTGGTTCCCAACCCAGTCCTCAAGGGCCCCCTATCCGGCAGGTTTTTGTTGCAGCTTTACTTTTGCACAACTTATCCATTTAAGGCCCAATGCACCTTCATGCACACCCTTTTCAGGTAAATCTTTTTCAACCAATCAGCATGAAGCCCTTAAATGGATCAGGTGTGAAAGAGTAGAAAGAGAGCAAAAATCTGCAGGGCAGGGGGTCCTTGAGGACTGCCCTGCAAAAAATGTGCTATAGAAATCCTATAGGACAGTTCAATAGAATTCTATAGAACTTTAGTACCTCGAGTCCTATAGAAAACAAGTTCTATAGGAAACAGTTCCATAGAAAATCTCTATAGAGCAGCTCTTGTAGAACTTTTTTTTTTCCTAATTTGGCATCTTCTATCCCACTCAAATCTCGAAGGCGACAAACAAAGCAACCATGTTACATTAATCCTTCCCGGCAAACCCTTCCCAATTTGCATTCCTGTAGCGCAATGGCCAACTGTGCGCAACTCTGGCCAGGGCTTGAACCCAGACACTTCTGCTCCGCAACACGGTGCTTTAACCGAGTGAGCTATCCGGCAACTGGGAAAATACCACTGGTATTTGATCCTGATCTATCTGCATTGCGTTTGAGTGCCTTCGCTGAAAAGGAATGCCATGTTAGTAATCCTGTTAGGTGAAAGATGGTGGGAATAAGTCTTAGCAGACCTCAAATTGTGTTCAAATTAATTCTAAATCTGTATATAATCTGCAATCACATGCATGTATACTGGACAAAGAAAATTAGGGATCACCCCAATTTTCGAATTTGAAATATTTGATAGTTCAAATTATGTTCCATATCATATTTCAATATTAAAAATCAGAGTGATCCCTAACTTTCTTTGTCCAGTATAAATGGAAGGGAATAATTTGATTGAATTTTTTAAATTAATGGAAAAGTTCAAAAACTCAAACTTTCAACATAATTCGTCTTCGTAAGCAAAAGAGGAACACGAGTTTTCCATTATAGCATAATAAAGTTATAATGCCTTACATTTATATTTTTGAATTGCTGCTGACAAAATGGAAAGAGGTCTTCATATACCATAACTGAAATACTGCTAAGTTGCGCAGTCAGTCAGTCAATCAATCGTCTGATCAGAGAATCAATGAGTTGGTTTGTGCCTGGTACCCCATGTGCTTAAGCACACCTTAAAGTTAAAAGGGACAAGATTTCCTTGCTACTTCAGTATAGTGTATATCACTGCATATTGCACATTTTCATACCATTAGTCCGGTCTCTCACTTCTAGAACCCGGGTACACATAAGGTAAATTGACCCTTCGACAGAGCATTGCAAGGAGTCATAAGATTTATGTTTATTTTTATTTAACCCTTATTTAAGATTTCTTTCCCATTAAGTTTTTGTTCTATTAGAAGGTCCTAAAGACCATCAAAGGCCTACAGAACAGGTTTTTCAACTAGGGTGTTCTATAGGAAGGTCTTATGGAACAGCAATAATCTTATAGGACTTTCTTTTCCATAGAGGTGCTCTATAGGTTTCTTGCAAATTCCGATAGAACACATGGAAAATCCTATAGAACATGCTGTTCTACTAAAATGTTCTATAGAGTTCCATCGATGTTCTATAGAGTTCTGTAGAATTCCATAGAAGTCCTATAGAACATTTTTTGCAGGGTGGGTTGGGAACCATTGGAATAGAGGAATAAAGCAAGGATGAATCTTTTTTCACAGACTGTAGTAATAATTAACTATAATGATAACCGTAATTTATAAAACTAATTCCAAGTCTAATGAATGAAGATTATGGAATGATAAAGGTAGATATGAAAGATAGCAGCGATACAAGGCTTTGTCAGACCACATCTGAAAAGGTGTCTAGTTCTGGGCAGCACATAACAATAAAGATATCAAGCTTCTGGGAAAGTTCAATGAAAGTCAACTAAGATGGCACAAAATTCTAAAGTTAGAGGGAAGACTTAGGTTTCTTAATCTCTTCAGGTCAAGCAATACTGGACTGCGGGGAATTTGACCGCTCGGTCTTAAAATGAAAACGAATTAACAAAGTGAACTACAGATTTTTAAGGTTGAGTTCCGTCAGTATTATGAGGGCAAAGGTGAAATGTAGCATTTAGGTGTGGGAGAAAGGTTTTGTCTTTCAAAACTACTGCTAATCAAGTCCATTTGAATTACTGTGAGGGAGCAAAAAGGTCAAAAAGAGATTAGCTGGTTGCCAGGGGCCTTGTTTGGTTAAAGCACCATGCAGGAATTCATGGATGGGCCCCATGGTCTCAAATTGGATCATGGCAGTGGTAACTGTGTGGCCAATATCTGCAAATGGTAATGCATAATTCCTGATTGAATCACTTCTGGTTGAATTGAGAGGGTTCAGCTCGATAGAAAACCACACTTCATTGCTGTCTTGAGGCTCTGTTGGTGGTTTGGGCCCCCATGTATGTACTTTAAAGCCTCACGTGAGGGGCCTTACTCTGGCACTTAGCTTCACTGCTAACAGTGTGAAATCAAGCAGACTTGGGAACACCTGCAATATATTTTGGAGGAGAATTGCAGTGGTCTTCATTCTCCCATTAGCACACAGTCATAGACATTTTTCCACCCCAAACTAAAAATTTGACATTCTGGATGCCAGATTTATTTTAAAAAGTAAAAAGGGCAAAAGTTACAGGGGTAGTTACATGAACAGTTCTCGGAGAATAAACAGATTGATGAGTAAATTTCATTCGAGTGCCAAAATGAGGGCGCGAAACTATTTGAAAACCCAAAAATGAAAGCCCCGAAGCTACCATTAATCTAACGGGTCTCAAAACCCTTAATCCAAAGCATTTCAAAATAAAAGTAAAAAAAGGAAAAAGCTTTTGAATTTAAGTGAGATTTGGAGTCTAGAAACACCAATAAAGTGTTGCTGTCTGAGTAGAACATACGGCGAAATGTACCTCATTCATATTCATGGATAACAATGATTCCACTTTCAGTGCTTCACTGTAGCAGCATCATGCAACTAAAGTTGCATTTCACTGAGCATTTGACTCTTATGAATCTCAAGGATTTCTGTTCCTCAAGGCATAACATCTGAACACCTTCTTAGAACGCTGACACCTAATTTATTTTTGTCTGGTGCACTATCACCTCCTAAGCATTGAGGTCTGGATTCTGAGCAGGATCACAGAACAAGCATTAAAATGAAATTCATAACACAAACTGCTCTATTAACAATAACTCACACAGCACATCTGTAGAGCAGGGTAATAATAAATGTAAAAATGTATGTACGAGCATGCATTAAATATAGGAATATCAGGGCACATACAGTAACTACACATGGCATAATGGATGATACAGCATAATAGAGTCGGCACTAATATTAAATGCAAAATAATTATCAGCTGATTCTCACAAGTGTATGCTGGACAATCAGCCAGAAAATGCAGATTTATTTCAAGAATTCACTAAAACCCCAGAAAAATTGCATGCCTAGGCATGAATAGCTTCAAAAATGTTTTAAATGTATTTAAATTATAAAGTTTAACACATTTCAGTGCACCCACGTAAAGTATACATGCCTTGGAAGTATAGTTTACAATAGGTGTTCTTAACCATATGGGTCATTCATATAAAATCAGCTAATTCTGAAAAAGTTCCCACCTGACACCCTTAGAATCAACTTAGTTGCTTTGTTCAATAACTTTAGTATATTGTTGAAGCCAGGCAGATTTTTGCCATCAAACTATAAATATTTTCTGAGTTACAAGCCCTCAAAGTACATAGGGGTGGATGGACATTTTGCGCTTTTTAATTCATGTTTTTTTTTTTCCCAGCAATTTTGAGCCCTCATAACTTCATTAGCACAAGAGATAGCCGCATGAAATTTTCAGAAAATGAAAAACTCTTTTGAGTGGTGCAAAAAAAAAAAAAAAAAACTGCAGCCATATCAATTTTACATCCACTCCAGTTGTCAAAAATCTAAAGCCAAAATCTTGTTTTTGTTCAGTATAATTTTTTTTTCTATAACCAACTTTGAGCATCAAATGGAGCCTTGACGGAAATTCTGATAGGCCACGGAGTCAATCTTGCTTAACGTAGGAGGTGCGACCTCCTAGAGAGTCCCCTGAGTGCATTTGTAGCAGCTCCCTGCCTTCGGTTCCACGCTTGGATGGGCAGGGATCTTTCAGAACAGAGCCATGTTGTCAAACCCAATGTATGCCTGTATGCTGATATGCCTGTATGCTTTCAATAAATCTTTTCTTTTTGACAAAGTGGTCGTATCAGAATATCATGGGCCCACATCTTAGTTTCAATAGGAAAAGTGCACCAATTTAATTTATGTGGCATAGAGTAATAGAAGCAAGTATTGGTACCCTGGATGAGTAATCTGTTTTCTTATAATTTGCCAGAGAAAACGTTAAAAAGTGCATTTTGGGTACATTTTCAAGGGTCATATCACTATGTGGGAGAGGTGGTCAGTTAAAACACGTTATGGCATATGAAAGGTCCCATTTTTACCTACATTTCATACCAGGCTCATCTTCTAGCCATGATTCCTTTTGTGACAAAATAATTTTCTAATATAGTCATATTTTAACACTTGCAAATGTAACTTAAGGCTGTAAAATTGAGGGGAAAAAAAAAAACTGGTGCTTGCATGTTTTACATAATAGTACAAATCACATTGATCAAACAAGTTTTTGTTATCCAAATGCTCAAACTACTTTTTACTGGCTTAGCACGAATGGAAAAGGGATCAGAACAGTACCTCAGTTAAATTTGGTATTTTTTCATATTAAATTTCTTATATTGCAAGCAACTTGCCACAGCAATGTCATTCACTGACAAATCTATCCCAACACAAAGAGAAACCAACTTTTTTCATTGTCCAGAATCTCACTAATTTTAAGAAGTTGCTATAGGTCGTCTTGTGGCACAAATCCTTCGTGAAAACATCAATTTGAGCGAACGCCAATACAAAAAAAAATAATGAAACTACTCCGCCGTTGCAAGCAAGCCCCATTTCTGATGATTTATGGGATAGTTTGGCGGCCAGGTCACTTCCGGTTACGTGCAGCTGCAGGGGAAAAGTTGCTTCCATGGTTACAGATACTCAGCCATACGATACCAAGCATAAAAGCCGTATTAATTCTTCATGCATCCGGTACTTATTCTTGGCTTGATTTTAGCGTTCATATCATTTGCATTTTCTCAAGCATAGCTGAATTGTTGTTGTCATGCCGCTACACAACCAGCACACTGGAAGCGTGGCAGTCCCGGAAGTGTAAGAAATTTCGGTGAAAAAGCCACCTCCAGGTATTTTCTTGTATTGGCGATCGTTCGAATTATACAAGTGTTGAGATCCATGATCTTTTTGCCATGATGTTTTTTGAGCGTTGACTCTTCAAATTATATTCCTAGACTGACTGTATGGCACCAGCTGAGCTTCACATGCTCAAGAAGGGCCCTCTATTTTCATGACATCATGATTATTGAGACTGGGCATGTTGCTCATCGCTTCAGCATCAGAGGGAAGATACACCTACAAAGGTGTGGTCTGCATAAGTTGTTTACATATAAAGTGCTCACTCACTCATGGTTTTAATTCTTTGAGTAATTAACATTTCTAATTTGAAATTTTGCATGTGTCAAAATACAACTTTATTAGGAAATTATTTTGACACAGAAGTAATCATGGCAAGAAGATGAGCCTGGTATCAAAATGTAAGCGAAAATGAGACCTTTCACATCCTATAACGTGTTTTGACCAATTACCTAGCCCACCTGGTGATATGACCTGTGAAAATGTACCAAAAATGCACTTTTTAAAGTTTTCTCCAGTGAATTTCCAGAGAATAGACAGCACATCCACGGTGGCAATGCTTGTTTCAATCATTCTATGTCATCATAGAAATTAAATTAGTGCAGTTTTGCTTTTGAAACTATGATATATGACATACTATCATATATCACGATATCACTGTGACATATCATTTGCTCAAAGTTTGCTGAGGAAAAAATAATACTGAAGAAAAACAAGATTTCGTTATTAGATTGCGACACCTGGAAAGGAAGTAAAATTGATTTGGTTCGAGTTTTTAACAAAGCAAAGCTCAAATGAGTTTTTTATCCCTGAAAATTTCATGTGGCTATCTCCTGTATTTATGAAGTTGTAAGGGCTCAAAAATGCTGAAAAAAAATTATGTTAATTACAAAGCCTGAAATTTCGACAGCCCACCCCCCCAATGCATTTTGAGGGCAGATAACTCAGAAAATATTCATAGTGCTGTGGTAAAATTTTGCATGGCTTCATTAAATATACTAAAGTTATAGAACACAAAGCTCAGGTGATTCTGGGGGGGGTCATGCGGGAGGCACTGACTGGTGTGTTATGGAATGACTCATATCCTAAAATGGAAGGTGTGGGTTCATTCCAACCAAGCAGTTACACACCTCATTCTACTAATTGAGGTCTTTAGAAATGCAAATTACATATGCCGCAGCATGGATGGTATGAATGCCTGTATCCACAATATCCACACTGGCTGTTACTGGATAACACTGAAAGCTCTGATTTAGATCTAGATGAATCCTTATTAGTTAAAAAAAATTGGTTTTAAACACTAAAATTAACATTTCAGTAACCTTTATTTTAGTGAGGCAAGCATAACATCCGCACTTAATGCTTTAGGGAAGTATTGTGATGTTTCAGTGGATTTTGATGACACAGAAACACACATTCTTGGAGTGGATCAATGAGTATGCAGCTCATTAGTGCCAGAGGTACGGTGTTACAATGGTATTATCCATGTTATTTTGGCAGCATTAGCATAACAGAAAAAGTGGAATGTTTTACTACAAAAGCTGGTAGGAAGACTATAATTGTGAGCAGTACAGTGCTTTGGCCTAAAGATACCTCACAGTGAATATAAGCACTTTTGTAAATACGATAATGATGCCCTAGCATTTTTTAGGTCTTAGCATAGAAGTTTCAGCTTTGAACTGAAAAAGACCACTCTTTATTCAATTCATGATTTATGCTAAAGGCTTAATCCTACCTTGTGAAAATGCTAAAATCCACCACAAAAGCAAAAGACCTTAGCACTCTTATGACACTGATGCATGAGCCACAATGGCCACATTTTTGCCTTATAATTTTCATAAATTAGATAGCAGGTACCTGAAATAAATCTAAGAGGATAAAAATTTCACAAGGTCACATGTCTAGTGACAGTGATAAAATATTTAACTGGACTTGACAAAAAGTTGATCAGTGACAGATCTAGTTACTAGATAAGAGCATAATCACACAAGTGCACAATTGCATGCATACACACACGGACACACAAGAGCACACAAATGCCAGCACTCACAAACAGCATGTTTGTGCGGCTTGCAGCCCGGAGTGCAACAGTACTTTTAGTACCAGGGTATGGGCTTGCTGCCCTGGGCCTGATTTTGGACGGGTGTGGCTGCAGTGTGAGTATCGTTAATTACTCTTGTTGTGTTTTATTGTTCTTTTTCTAGTAATTGCTGTTATAGTTGCTGTTGTTGTTGTTTTTGTCCCTCTGAAACATATTTATCTTTGGACAGTATTCAAAATGTTAGTCCTTTTTTTCTGTTGTTATGAATCATTACCATTTTTTTATCTGTTGTCATTCCTGTTTTTGTAGATGCTTGTCTTTTTTCCCTTTTCCTTTCTCATTTCCCATTTCTTTTAATAAAAAGGGTGACAGTCAAGGTGGGGGAGAATAAATAAAAAACTCATAAAACAAAGCCCCTTATAGTTCAGGTGATCATAACTACCTTGTTGTCAACAATCTCAAACTGGAAGGCTGAAGGGGGGAAAACAAAAAACAACAAAAACAAAAAAATAGGACCAAGGGTCCGGTAGCTTACTGGCAAGCAGTCTTACAGCGATGATACAAGTTATGAAAATTTCATGTGAAGTTTGACATTTGAATCAATGAAAATCAATGTCAAGGTCACTCAATTAAAGTTCATATACATTTATAAAACCTTCTGTAATACAACCCTAAGCTCTGAAGCAGTTTTGGTGATACAAGTCATTATAATATGTCATGATGTATTCAATATGTCAACTGTGAATGTCAAGTTGTGGTCAGAAAATGGACTTCATATATGACTTTCTAAATGTCTCTATACAAACCTTGGCTCAATCTGTGACCATTTTGGTGATACAAGTCATTGTAATTTCACTGTCGAGTTTGACCCTCAAAGGTCACTGACAGTCAAGTTGAATGTCGCCAAATGAAAGTTCATATGTGACTTCATAGATGTCAGTAACACATTACTAGGCTCCATCTGTGACCGTTTTAGTGATACAAGTCATTGAATTTTCACGAGGTCACATTTGACCTTTGAAGGTCAATACGAAGGTCACCAAATGAAAGTTCATATATGACTTCCTATACATCTCTAATACAAACCTAGACTCCATCTGTGACCATTTTGGCAATACAAGTCAATGTAATTGTATTATGTCAAATTTGACCTTCAAATGTCATCAATAGTCAAGTTGAATGTCACCAAATGAAAGTTCATATTTGACTTCCTATGTCAGTAACACAAACCTGGGCTCCATCTGTGACCTTTTCAGTAACAGAAGTCATTCAATTTTCTCTCGGTCAAGTTAGACCTTCGAAGATCAATATGAAGGTCACCAAATGAAAGTTCATACATGACTTCCTATACATCTCTAATACATACCTACACTCAATCTGTAACGATTTTGCTGATATAAGTCATTGAAATTTCACTGTATAGTTTGGCCGTTGAAGGTCACTGAAGGTCAAGTTCAAGGCCACCAAATGAAAGTTCATGTATGACTTCCTATAGATCTCCAGTACAAACTGAAACTATCTGTAACCATTTTGCTGATATAAGTCATTGAAATTTCACTTTGAAGTTTGGGCATTCAAGGTCACTGAAGGTCAAGTTCAAAGTTACCGAATGAAACTTCATACATGTCTTTCTATATGCCTGCAATACAAACCTAAGCTCCATCTGTAATAGTTTTGGTGATAAAAGTCATTGAAATTTCACTATGTAAAGTTTGACCTTCGAAGGTCGCCGAAGGTAAAGTTCACGGCCACCAAATGAAAGTTCATACATGACTTTGTATAAGTGTTCAATGCACATATGTTCCCAATCTTCAATATTTTCAAGCCTAGAAACCTTTGAAAATTGTAACATTTTGCTTGACCTCAAGTTTGACCTTTCAAGGTCATCTGAGGTCAACTTTAACACAGCCAAAATATAGGTCATATATTACATCCTATATGTCAGTAACACAAACTTAATCTCTACCTGCAACCATTTACCTTCCACAGGCGATTTGGCCCATTCTCCAGAAGACCCAATGTTAAAGTACAACGCCCCCACTAGACCCACTTCTGTCGATTCAATCAAAATGGCACTCGCATTGTACATGAAGTGTATCAAGGTGAGTTGATTGCCAGATTTAGAAAAAAGTTATCAGACAGTTTTTGAGAAACAATTTTTTGAAATTTCAAGTCATATCTCTTAACATTGCTAATTTATTCCCTGACCTTGAGTTTGACCTTTCAAAGTCATCAGTGGTCAAATTTAATATTGCCAAAATATAGGTCATATATGACTTCCTATATGTCGATAATACAAACTTAATCTCTATCTGCAACCATTCGGCCACCACAGGCCATCTTGCATATTCATAAAGTACAGCGCCCCCAATAGACCCACTTCCGTCGATTCAATCAAAATGGCACTCACACTGTAGATTGACGGTACCAAGGTAAGTTGATTGCCTGATTTAGAAAAAAATTTACCGCGCAGTTTTTGAGAAATAATTTTTTAAAATTTCTCAGTCCTATCTTTAACATTGGAGCCAAAATTTCAAGGGCCCATAAAACAGACAAAAATGATTCAATCAAAAATCCGAGAAAAGTTTCTGGAGATATGGTCAAGTAGTACGTTATTGCAAATTTACACAAAAATTCATCTGGCCAAAAAAAGATAAAAAATGTTCCGGAAGACGGATAGGGCCGGTAAGCTAATAAAAACAAACAAAGAAAACACAAGCCACAAGCATATATATATACACACATACACACACACACATGCACACACGCACGCGCGCACACACCCAGACACAAACACACACACACACAAACACACCTCCATTTCACTGCTGTCCTCTTGGAACACCGCCACCCCATTAATGTTAAATCTGTCAGCAATAGAAGTAAAATAGTGAATGAAAAGAGAGGTGGGGAGAAGGCCTGCAAAAGAGGAATAGAGAGAAAAAAGTGATGGAGTGAGATAAGTTGTCCTGGAAAAAAAACTGAGGCCAAACCAAAAGAATAATAATAATAATAATAATAACATAAAACAGAAAAGGAGGAAAAAGGCAGAGGGGGCCAAAGACTAACAGCCTTCAGAATACAAGCACAGATCCAGAGATGCACCCACTAAGACTGCAGAGAAGCTGCAAATGCACTGCAGAACCCTCCCGTCACAGCGGTACATCTAATTGCTCTGGGAGTAAAGATAAACAGAGAGGGGGCACAGGAGGGGCAGTGCGGGCTATTGGCTGGTGCCGACTGATGAAGAGAGGTATGAAAAGAGACAGACAGAGAGACAGACAGATAAACAAAGCAAAGGAGGGGAAGTCAGGGAGGTCTGTAGTGCTAGTTTTGTCTGAGTGATGGAGGGGAATTGAAGTGTTTCATTGTAAAATGCAATGAACGCCCTTATCGAAATTTTTGTACCTCCACTGCAAGAAGATCATCATTGGCGGGCTGGTAGTCATGCCAAGTCCGGTCTTTAGCAATAGCAATATATCCTAGTGTTTAGCATGCTTGGACATCAGCTTTCATTCCAAAGAACATTAAATGCCAAGCCAGTTTTTCCGCAAACTGCGATATATCCTCTAAGCCAATCAGTGATGGAGAATCCCACTCTGCCCACAAGGTCCAAGTGTTTAGTGACTCTTGTTTTGGGTAAAAGAAAAATCTGAGTGTCATTTCCATGCCTCCAGCTCTGCACAAAAAAAAAAGATTTCCTAATTTATCCGCCGAGAATGCATTTCCCATCAGTGGACATATTTATCTCCCCGCTAACCGAGTTTTTGGCTGCATGAGCAGCAGATTTGCAAAAAAAGGACAGTATATTACTCGCAGAAAAGTATTATGAATTATTACAGAAACTAGAAATGTTTATGTCTAAGATACTGACTGGCTGGCATTTGTTTCGAATTGCACCTCTGTGGATATATTGCATTTTGCCAAATAATCACAACTAAGTTCACTCTTTCACAAAAATTCATAATTCTTTTTTTTTTTTCAAATTTGGCATCTCCAATCCCACCCGAATCTGGAATGCCCAATTGGTGAACTATGTACAAGGCTTGCTCGTATGCGACCCCTCGCTGCCAATTCAGGAGAGTGTAGACAGTTCGCGGCTCTCCTCCGAAGCACGCGCCCGTCAGCCACCGCTTCTTATACACTCATTGGTCGAATCTTTCCAAGTTCAGAGCGAGGGCGGAGGATACCCAGACTTGAACAGGCTTGGAATCTTCCTGACGAGCGCCTGTCTGGCCAACAGGAGGCGCTTGAGTAACCACCAAGGCAACTATTATTTTCCCTCCCCGGCAGTCCCTTCCCAATTTGCAATCCTGTAGTGCAATAGCCAATTGTGCGCTACGCTGAAAAAGCTGCTGACCACTGCCGACTGGTACGAAGCGGGGATCGAACCCGCGACGAGATAGTTACTTCTGCATCGCAACGCAATGCTTTGCCGAGCTATCCGGCAGCCCATAATTCTTATTTTTAATTGCATCATGGTGTAGTGTGTTAACTTGTTTAGCAAGACATTAACATATAAGAAAGCTCTTCTATGGTTACTTTTTCCATGAAAAAAATGAGCATTTTTCTAAAAATACTTCAAATGGATATATTCCGTTTTGCAAATAAACTCTTCAATTTACTTACAGCCTCTGCATTCCACTTGAAAATGGTGAAAACTGTGTGTGTGTGTGTGTGTGTGTGTGTGTTGTGTGTGTGTATATGTGGTATATGTGTGTGAGTGTGTGCACGCGTATGCGTGTGTGTATGTGCCCACGTGTGAGTGCGCTTGTGTGGGCGTGTGTATGTGTGTGTGTGTGCGCGTATGCGTGCGTCTGTGCATGCGCTTGTGTGTGTGCACATGTGTGCGTGTCTGTGAGCGTGTTTGCATGTCTGTGAGTGCATATATGTGTGTGTGTATGCGCGAGCGTGCATGTGTTTGTGTGAGTGTGGGTTTGCACGGGTTCTCAAGTACATTGCGTATCAAAAAAAAAGGTAATCCAACTTCAGCGGGTTAATATACCACATTTGTATTGTTTCACCATTTCTATGCAACTTGCCAAGGAACAGGACGTCCTTAGCTCTTCATGGATACCACTGACTGCAACATTACTCTTCCACATGACTGATTAAATGACCTTTGAAAATGGCAGATTTTAATTTCATTTTTCCAAGTTTTGTTTATCGATGGAAGTCAGAAAAAAAGAGTCCATGAAAGTCATTTGAAAAACATGGGGACATTTGAAAAACAAAGTGTTTGTGACTTCTCCCAGAGATCTTGACGAACTGCAAGAGCACATTCGAAATGAAGTTCAGGCTTCGCGACTTGATCCGGCTATGGTGAGATATGCAGTTGAGGACATGCTCCGTCGCTGTCAGCTTTGCGCTGAAAGGGAAGGTGGACATGTTGAAGGTATCGGTGCATAGGCAGAGGGCAGTGTGCTGACTTTCACTGACTTTCATTGACTCTTTGTTCCTGACTTCTATCGATAAACAAAACTTGGAAAAATGAAATTCAAATCTGCCAGATTCAAAGGTCATTTAATCAGTCATGCGGAAGAGTAATGTTGCAGTCAGTGGTATCCATGAAGAGCTAAGGACGTCCTCTTTCTTGGCAAATTGCATAGAAATGGTGAAACAATATAAACATGGTATATTAACCCGCTGAAGTTGGATTATCTTTTTTTGATATGTACTGTATAACCACGTATGGTCACATGCTTGTGCATGCAGTGTATGTTCGAGAGAGGCAAAATATATTTTGTGTGAACAAATGTTGATTTCACACAAGTTGTGTGTTTTTGTATGTGTACAGTAAGTGTGTGAGTGTGTGTGAAGGAATGAGAGGGGGTGTAGCATTAGCTGTGGGTGAATGTATATTTGGATTGGTGTCGTGACATACCAATGTCTTTGAGCATGCATATACACGTGTATCAACAGGCACACAATCATTACAATCTCACCACAGGTCCTGGTATTTAGCATAACCGCTATTCTTTGTGTGTATGGCGGGAAGATGGGTTACTGCTATCAGTCTAGCATGGATCCGGGGTCTTTTGTCGACAAGCCAACTTTGAAGATAACATTTTTTAGAACTAGAGCATGCATGCCTTAAAAGAGAGTAGGGACAAAATCCTTTACTACTTAAATCCAGGTCAAACCAAAAATTATGCTGGAGGCAAAAAAAAAAGCATTAATCCTACATTCATCACAGCAAAAAATAATCTTGGCAATCTTACTCAAGTACCAAATATTGACATCGAAACTATTTTGTGAACCTTTAAAATACTGAAGCTCAAACATGTTTTCTATTACGACAGAGTACACTTGCACTAATAACTAGAAAGTCAACTTGTGTGCATTGCCGACAAAAATATCATTGGCTGCCCAGGAGTGGCTCATGTGAAATAACTGCAAAATGAGCCACTGAAAGGAAATAATATTTTTATCAGGGTAACTTCCTTGTAGCTTCAAAGCATGAGAGCGAGGGGTGCCCACAAGCTTCTTTCTCCTTCTTACTGAATGTAATTTATTAATTTTATCATACCCCAAGCAGAAACTCATCTCCCCTTTGCACTTATCATAGGGGAATATGCAGACATAAAAGGTATTCCTCAATTCCCATACCTGTGGCTTACATGCGTATAATTAGACGCGCAAATACACAGGATGCAAAATAGGGATGTCAAACACCAGTGCGGAAGGACCATGGAGTCTCCTGGGTTCTAGAGAGTTTCCGCACAAGTAATTCATTTTCGGCACTGCATTGGCTAAAGAGTCTACTCAACGCTCCTCGTTTTCAAGGCATTTGGGGCTGGCTGATTGAAAGGAGACCAAAAAATCTGGCAGAAGCTCAAGGGCTGGTGTTAGACATCCTTAATGTATAGTTTTCAACTGGGAAGCTTGATAAGAGCTGTTCTAGTAAAGCTCTAACAAAGTGCGTCCTTACACCGGGTAAGAACCAGTAATGGCACACAGATGGGAGCAGACTGGCGACTGAATTGATGGGCTGTTAGGAGCAGAGCGTTTCAGTGAGTGCTCTCCTGTGTGATGGCCCAGTGGATGAGGCCTGACAGGATTGGTTCAGTGACACAAATTTATAATAACAAAGGATGGCAAAGGAAAGCGTCTTCCCCAGAAAAGTGTGTCCAAATAATAAAACAAGAGTCAGGCAGACACACAAATACAGGCAAAAGCACAACGTGCACTATCTCAAACACAATTTATGCTGAAACACCCATAAATACGTACGTACACACGTTCCCGCAATTATCATCATCATTATCATTATCAGTATCATCATCAGCCGCGCATGCCCTCCATTACAGCAGCAGTCAGCTGCCCTGATCGCAGCTGCGGGTCTTCAAATTATCATGAGCTTCCATATCTCTCTGCCCATTCTTTGCCTGAAACCTCCCACAGTTGCCCAGTCTGAAGGTGCATTAGTCATACAGTAGCGAGGAAAATGAGCAGCTCTCAGAGATGAAACACACGGACGGCTGGATGGCAGGAGGCCAGGGCGAGGCCTGCAAACTCTCTGTGGATAATAGGAGAGCCCAGGGGCCAGAGCCTGGGTGGAGCTCCATGGCAAAGGCCAGTAAGGGTGGAGGGCAGGGGTGGGGTTTGGCAGTAAGTGTTGCTCATGGCAGGCTGCTGTCTGTATGGGAATGAAAAAGCCAAGGGAGCGGCAAATGGGTAATAAAGAGAAACTCGAGGCTGCCAATGAACACAGAGTGAATACTGATCGGTATGAGCGCCCACAAACACACACACACACACACACACACACACACACACACACACTACGTTGTGGTAAACAGAAGCCGGTTACATACACTTTGATATATTAACATTCTCACACGCACACGCACACACACACACACACACACTATGCTACGGTAAATAGAAACCAGCTACATACATTGATGATATATTAACATTCTCACAAACACACTCACACAAACAATGCGCAGGTGGTGAGCCAGGCTGAATGTCAGAAAGGATTTGGCTCACAGCAGACCCCAGCAGACCAGAATGTGTGACCAATCTTCCCAGATGGGCTTCATGGCCTCCCGGAAACAAAGTGTCATCTTGAAAATGACCTTGCGGGATACGTACAGAAAAACAAGCATGCTATTCAAGCAATCAACGCCCAGAAACATGTTCCATGTTAAATGGAGAGAACAAGAGCAGTGGTGGTTTCCTACAGCTCCGTTTCCTACAGCTCCATTCCCCCAATGCAAGTGATTTTCCACTGGCAGGCGCCTCAGGTATTGCCTGCAGAGAGCTGGATAGAGGAACGTTCCCAGTTAACTGTTCCAGCTTCACTGAAATCACCACCAAAATATAATTTTGCTGGAGTCCCACATAAAGATTTAGATAGAAAGATATAGAGATATAGAGATAGATAGATAGATAGACAGATAGATAGAGCTCTGTTTACACTAAGCCATAATGTTAGCTGTCCATCCAGATAGCTGATTTCAGCTTGGACCTGTTTTCATACCTCTGCCAGGAGGTAATATGTTTTCACTGCTGTTTGTTTGTTTGTATATTTGCTTGTTTGTTTGTTTGTTTGTCCCTTCGTCAGAAAATGGGGTGTGGTATGGATGGATGTCAACTAAATTTTGTGTGTAGAAAGATACTGCGCTAAAGAGGAAGTGATTTAATTTTGATAAAGATCAGACTCATACTCTTGATCCAGGATCTGAAAGAATTTCTAAGCATTTAAAGACAGCACTGTCGCGCTCCGGTGTTGATTGAGAAAATTATTCCGCCCATTAACGTGACAGAAATACCCGCATCAAGCAACAGATTATTTCTTTCTACAAATCCTTTTTGCTAAGATAAGTCTGAATCCGAATTCCTCCGCAGACGCATATCATAACGGCAGGGGTAATGCGCTCTACAAGTGAGATTAGAAATTACATCTCTATCTAAATATAATGACCCAGTTACTCACAAATATCCCAAGACCTCGTTGGGTGCAGATACGGCACTCGAGACTACTGCTGTTTCTTGTTTGAGACTTCTGAGCGGACTTACAGTGCTGTGAAAAAGTATTTTCCCCCTTTTCACTTGTTTTTATTTTTGCATATTTGTCACACATAAATATTTCAGATCATCAAACTAATTTTAATATTGGACAAAGTTCTCCAAAGTAAAAACAAAACACAGTTTTTCAATGATGATTTAATTTCCTGAAGGAAAAAAGCTATCCAGCCCTACCAGGCCCTATGTGAAAATGTCATTGCTCACTTTTGTGGTTACTAAATAAACCAATTACAAAAATTTAATTTACAACTGCGTTCAATTTCACTAGACGCACCAAAACTGATGAGATGAGATGAGATAATGCTTTATTATCCCGAAGGAAATTTGATTTACACGGTTGAACAAGAGATAAAAACAAATACACACAACAGAGATAAATACACATAAGAGATAAATATACATAAGAGCACCCATTATACAAGTAAAATGTTACTAAAATAGCTGGCAAAATAAAGTTTAAAATATTGCAGTATATAATGAATAGTTATTATAAGTTAACCTATAATTGAAGTTAAAGTTGTAATAATGGACATTAAAAGTGTGTAATAACTTTACAGTTACAACAATTAACAAAACAGAACAAAATATCAACGGTCATTAAATACGTCATTTAAAACACCAATACTTGCTGGTATGAAAGAATTTCGAGCCCTGTTTGTTCTAAAAATTGGCATGCGCAGTCGACGGCCAGAAGGGAGAAATTGAAATTCAGGAAAAAGGATATGAGTACTGTCATTTAAAATTTTCCTTGCTTTCCTTTCAATTTGCTGTTTGTAAATAGTGCCAATATCTTGCATTTTAAGTCCAGAAATTTTACTTGCAGTGTTTACAATTTTGGAGAGTTTACGTCGATTTTGAACAGACAGGCCTCCATACCAGCAGTACACATTGAAAACTAAGATACTTTGAATAAAAGATTTGTAAAATAACGATAATATAGTTGTGTCAAGTTTAAAATAACGTAATCGTCGTAAAAAGTATAGCCGCTTTAATCCTTTCTTATAGATATAGTCAGTGTTGCTGTTCCAGGTAAGTTTAGAATCTATAACTGTGCCCAGATACTTGTATTCCTCAACTCTCTCAATGGATTCATTATCAATGGTAATTGGCAACAGTTCACTTTTATTTTTCCGAAAATCAATAACCATCTCTTTAGTTTTCTTTACCTTCAATTTCAGAAAATTGCTTTTACACCAATCAAGAAATTTAGCAATTTCAGAGCGATATTCAGTTTCCGAATGCCTTATAAATCCAGCAAGAGCGGCGTCGTCTGCAAACTTTACAGTGAGACATTGTGAAAAACTATTGACACAGTCATTTGTATATAGAATAAATAGAACAGGGGAGAGAACACAACCTTGTGGTGCACCAGTGGATATAGATGTTGTGGCTGATTTGGTATTGTTGACAGTTACAAACTGGGGTCTACATACAAGAAAAGATTCTATCCACTTTACAAGACATGGGTTAACTGACATTTTACAGAGTTTTTGCATTAAAATATGAGGTTGAATGGTATTAAAGGCGGAAGAAAACTGCCAGCCCTGTTGAATGTAAACGTCCCTTAAATGGAACCAGTCTGGGAATGTCAAGTAGGCAAAAAGCAACATCTGATATAGTGATCTAAAGAAGTTCATGAACAGATGAGAAACAATGTTGTTGACAATTATCAGTTTGGAAAGAGTTAAAAAGCCATTTCTAAGGCTCTGGGACTCCAGTGGACCACAGTGAGAGAAATTATTTTCAAATGGAGAAAATTTGGCACAGTGGTGAACCTTTACAGGAGTGGCCAGCCTACCAAAATCACTACAAGAGCACATCGACGACTCATCCAGTAGGTTTAGGTTTAGGTTTATGTTGATTTGTTTAACATATTTGAATTACATATCAGTGCAAGGAGGGAACGAAGCCCATGCGGAGTTCCACCCCTAACCATATCGATGCATATGACATGCAGCCGAAAAAAAAAAAAAAAAAATTTTTAGATAAAGAATCCAAAAAAATAATGCTACAAAAGATCATGAAGTTGCATTTTTTCACATTAATGGTTAGCTTGTTAATTTGAAACCATTTAGCAATAGTAGATAGTTCATCATTGGAACTTTCGATCAATGAGTTAAAATCCTCACATGAGGCTATGAGATTTGTGTCGTCCGCGAACAATATTGGAGGGAAATGAGTGCATGACATAGCCATATCATTTATGTAAATTAAGAATAATAAAGGGCCCAGGATTGATCCCTGGGGGACACCAAACAAGATTTATGATTTCTTACATGAATAACCATTGAGGCACACATATTGTTCTCTGTTGGAAAGATACAAAAGAACCCTGACTAACATCTAAAAAACTCCAGGCCTCACTTGCCTTAGTTAAGGTCAGTGTTCACGATTCCACATTAAGAAAAAAACCTTGCAAAAATGGCACCCAGGGAAGGGCTGCAAGGCAAAACCACCGTGGACCAAAAAGAACCCAAAGACTTGTCTCACATTTGCCAAAAAAATTAGCATGACCTCCATGAGTTTTGCGATAATATTCCATGAACAGATGAGTCAATATGAAATGATAGAGCCGTGTTATTCTGTTCTCAACCAGAAACTTCAGAAGAAAAGTGTCTGTCCATCAGTTTGTGACCTAAAGTTCAAGCGCAGTTAGGTTATGCAGCAGGATGACTGTCCAAAGCACACAACTAGGTCCACCTCTGAATGGCTCAAAAACACAAAATGAAGGTTTTGAAGTGGTCTAGTCAAATTTTTGACTAGAATCTGATTAAAATGCTGCGGCATGACAAACAGGCAGTTCATGCTCAAAAACCCTCCAATTAGTCTGAATTAAATCAATTTTGCAAAGAAGACTGGGCCTTAATTCTGCCACAGTGATGTAAAAGACCCGTTGCCAGTTATTGAAAACGTTTAATAGCAGTTGTTGCTGCCAAAGGAGGTACAACCACTTATTAAGTTTAGGGGGGTAATTATGTTGTATTTTTTTTCATGGGTGATATACGTAGATTTTGAATAACTCTTAATAAATGAAGCAATCATTTAAAAGCTGTATTACGTGATTACTCACATTGTCTATGTCTTATATTAAAATTGACTGGATGACCTGAAAAATTTAAATATAACACATAAGCAAAAATAGAAAATATTGGGAGGGAGGGGTATATTTCACAGCAGTGTACAGTTTGTGAACAGCGCTTTTACTACCCATCAATCCATTATCTAAACCACTTCTACCTCACTAGGGTCCTGGGAACTGGAGTCTATCCCAGCTGACTACCGGCGAAAAGCAGGGCCTCATCCAGGACAGCTCGCCAATCCATAGCCAGCACACACATCATTCATTCACACTCATGCATATGAGCAAATTAGAGTCTCTGATTAGCCTGACCAGCATGTGGGAGGAAACCGAAGTACACGAAAGAAACACAGGCAGATGCGGGAAGAACATGTTAACTCCATAAAGAAAGGCCCCAGGCCAGATTCAAACCCACAATCTTCTTGCTGTGCGGTGGCAGTGCTACCCACTGCGTGACCATGGCCCCTTTTACATCACTGAATGGAACCCCAGACAAAGCCATAATAGTAGGTTTATAGTTCAACCCGACAAATTAATTTTAAGAACACACGGTCATAAAATCATGTGTTTACAGGTTAAAACCACAGGTGGGACACCACACAACAGTTAAAGGTCGTCCACAATAGCTATTACAATAAATATAATACAAATTATTAAACTCAAGTGGGTGGCGCAGTATATTCCAAAACTATGGCATCCAGGACAATATCATTTTTGATCTCTCTCAGAGCAATTTTTTGTGTGATATAGCTGATAGCCATTGAAAACGAATCCGTTAAGTTTGGAAAGGCACTGATGATGTGGATTTTCTGAATATTTTCAGATAAACAAACAATAATGCATCACTGGCTTTAATGCATGATACATTATTATAACTTGTAACCAAAAGATATTGACCAGAGATACAACTGTGCTCTGCTGCAGCACTGTGACCAAAGTTAAATATTACAATAAAGATTGCTGGTCCTACACTTTTTAAATGTTTATTGAAATCTTTTCATCAATTGTTCCACTAAAGCAACCAGCCTCTTGCAAGAATTTTTGACCGACATTGAGCCCTCCTACTGTACAGCCCCAAGTCCGAAATAGTTGGGACAAAGGGTAAATTGTTGATAAAATCAAAATGCAATGACTTTCAGATCACATGGGCCAATGTGTTATTAACAATAGAACATAGATAACATTTCAAATGTTGACACTGAGA
Source organism: Gymnothorax javanicus (assembly GCA_029692085.1). Lineage (NCBI taxonomy): Eukaryota > Metazoa > Chordata > Actinopteri > Anguilliformes > Muraenidae > Gymnothorax > Gymnothorax javanicus. The sequence goes on from CM056202.1 coordinate 80,936,489, forward strand.
CATTTTATATTTTTATCCACAAAATGAGCGTATTTCAAATTTTCTAGCTGCAACAGGTCTCAAAAAAGTTGGGACACAGGCAAAAAAGGGCTGAAAAAGCAATTAATATATAAGAGAATCAGCTGAAAGAACATTTAGCAAGTAATTAAGTTAACTGGCATCAGGTGTGTAACATGATTGGCTATAAAAGAGATGTCTTAGAGAGGATGAGTCTCTCAGAAGTAAAGATGGCCAGAGGCTCTTCAACCTGTGAAGGCTTGCGTAAAAAAATTGTGGAATACTTTAAAAACAATGTTGCTCAACATCAAATTGCAAAGGTTTTGAAGGTCTCATCATCAACAGTGCACATCCTCAAAAGATTCAGAGAAACTGGAAAAAAATCTCTGTGCGTAAGGGACAAGGCCGAAGACCTTCACTGGATGCCTGTGATCTTTGGGCCCTCAGACGCCACTGCATCACTAACTGGCATGATTCTGTCATTGACATTATAAATGGGCCCAGGAGTACTTCAAGAAACCACTGTCTGTAAACACAGTACGCAGTGCCATCCACAGATGCCACCTAGAACTTTATCATGCAAAAAGGAAGCCATTGTTGAGCATGATCCAGAAGCGCCGCCATGTTCTGTGGGCCAAGGCTCATTTAAAATGGACTGTAGCAAAGTCGCAAAGTGTCCTGTGGTCAGATGAGTCCAAATTTGACATTCTTGTTGGAAATCATGGGCGTCGTGTCCTCCGGGCTAAAGAGAAGAAAGACCACCCCTCCTGTTATCAGCGTTCAGTTCAAAAGCCAGCATCTCTGATGATATGGGGTTGCATTAGTGCATATGGTCTGGGACACTTGCATGTTTTAAAAAGCACCATGAATGCTGAAAGGTATATAAAGGTTTTAGAGCAACATGTTCCCCTCCAGACGACATCTATTCCATGGAAGGTTGTGTGTATTTCAGCAAGACAATGCAAAACCATATACTGCAGCTATTACAACAGCATGGCTTCGTAGTAGAAGAGTCCGTGTGCTGAGCTGGCCTGCCTGAACATTTGGCGCATAATTAAAGGAAAAGTCCATCAAAGGAGACCCAAAACTCTCCAGCAGCTGGAAGCCTGTATTAAACAAGAGTGGGATGGCTAAACTCAAGAAACTTGTCTCCTCAATGCCCAGACGCCTCCACTCTGTGTTAAAAAGAAGAGGGGATGCTACACTATGGTAAACAGGCCCCTGTCCTAACTTTTTTGAGAACTGTCGCAGCCATCAAATTTGAAATGAGCTCATTTTGTGGATAAAATTGTAAAATTTCTCAGTTTCAACATTTGCTATGTTATCTCTGTTGTGAATAAAATACTGGCTGGTGTGATTTGAAAGTCATGGCGTTTTGATTTCATTCACAATTTACGCTTTGTCCCGACTATTTCAGAATTGGGGTTGTAAAATCAATCTAACATTTTTGGCTTAAATCCAGAGGAAAGGATTCACTGATCTTCCAAGCTATGGATCTAACTCCACAATGAATCAAAACAAACGTACAGCCAATATTTAAAGGGAGTTCCCGATAACGTAGTTTAATGAGCAGGGCCACTCCCAATGTGCCTACCTATTCGTCCTTATGCCTATATATACCTCCTACATTCCCACAATCCCCGCTGGTCTCATTTCTACGTCCCTCCCAACCTTCCCCTCTCCAAGAAGGAAGCAAGAAACAGCCACCACCTGGGACCCCGGGGGGCTTAGGAGCCACACTGACTCTGACAAGAGATGCGAGCCCCACCCTGAGTCTCGCCACCTGGGGACGCCCAACGTCCACACAATCACAAACCAAGTCCAACATCACATTCGTCCTGATCTCCTATCTGCAGTTCCACCCAATACTCTCCTCCAAATGGGAGTGGTCCAGAATTCAATCATTCCAGCTTAATAGACCTAAAGAACGAATTGGAATGATTAATGGGTTGTTTTTTTTTTTGAATTATCATGGCTGAAGCACAATGTTTTATGCTGTTTTTTTTCCTGGCTATTTGCTGCCTGTATTTCTCTCCATTCTGAAGAGCAGGCTGTTTTTAGTGGACGCCCTTCATATGGGAATGAGCTCTACTCTGATTGGCTGGCAAGCAGAGCCACAGGCCCTTACACCACGAGTTTATGCATTTAGCAAATAATACATTGAAATCTTTGGCTAAAGTAGCCTGTGTCTAAATACACAGGAACTTACTGAGTAGTAAACCACACAAAGAGTAAGGGATGGTAATGTGTGCAGGCTAAGCCACTTTGAGGATGGTACCTACATACAGAACCAAGCGTGACATGCAATCACCAAAACGTTTGCAGAGTTCATGGACGATTGAAAAAACGTTCCTTCAGTAACTTTTTTCAAAACTGGTGCTACGCTGCCCCTTGTTCATATAGCAGTTTAATGCAAAAAGCACACACAAGCAGGTGTGGATTAACCTCAGTTGAAATTTTGTTGTTGTTGACAAATATACAAAAAAGAGAAAAGTGAGCGCAACGGAGGAAAAGGCAGGGACGTTAAACAAGGCAGTCTGAGAGGAGGGAGCAGGGGAAACTGACGGAGCCGGAGGGCGTAAACTATGCAGAGCAGGTCTGTTTGTGAAATAGAAAACAGCAGGAATTTCACGTTCTTCTTCAAATGCTGAATTGGAGAAGGAGGACTGAACAATCACCCTCCAAGGTCTTCAGTCAACCTTCTCAAAGCTGTTAGATACAGTGGAGACCATTACGCAGCTGAACTGAACTGGGAAAAAGCATTTTCCATAATTCGGATCCATGGCACAACCAGTGTCGGAAGAACTGTAAATGATTATACACTAGCTTTACCAAAGTTTACATAGGACCACAATGAATGAAAGGGCAGCATTAATCTGCCAGTCGCAGATGTCTGCTTACTTTCTCTAGTGCTAATCGCCATTCAACATGTTCTTTGGGAACAAATGTCAACTACAAAAAAAAGAACCTCATCATGTACACTAGATCAGATTAACATAATCCTGAATTGAAGAATGTGTTCTGCACAATTGTTCAAGAATACACTTATTTCTACACAGTGGGAAACAAGCAGGCAACCAGAGGACATTTAAAATCAAACTTCATTTTCATTTTTACAATCTTGTACTACAAGCCCATTTCCAAAAAAGTTTGGATGCTGTGAAAAATGGAAAAAACTCATTTAAAGTCAATATTTAATTGAAAATAGCACAAAAACAACAGATGTTGAAAATGAGAAATTCCATTGTTTTTTGAAAAATATCCGCTCATTTTGAATTTGATGCCATCAGTGTGTTTGAAAAAGGTGTGGATAGGGGCATGTTTATCACTTTGTTGCATCACCTCCTTTTTTTACAACACTCTGTTAGTGTTTGAGAACTGAGGACACCAACTGCTGTAGTTATAAAAGAAAAATGTTTTCCAATTCTTGCTTGATGTAAGATTTCAGCTACTCAATGTCTCGTGGCCTCCTTTGTCGTATTTTTCATCTCACAATGCGCCAAATATCTTCAGTGACATGACAGATCTGGACAGTAGGCAATCCAGTTTAGCACCCAGATTCTTTTACTACGGAGCCATGTTGTTGTTAGACGTGCAGCATGTGGTGATTGGCAAGCCCTTCCCTGAAAAAGACGTCTGGATGGTAGTATATGTTGCTCCAAAACCTGCATATATCATTCAGCATTAATGCTGTCTTCACAGATGTACAAGTTACAGAATAGGGTCATGTTCAACCTCGGTACCATCGAACTGTACCCAGGGTACAATTAGATATATTGAAATGTACCACGGTTCCTGGAATGTCTGTCGAAACGTATATTGGTGGAACTGGGGTACCTTTTGACAGACATGCCAGAAATCAAGGTATGTTTCAATATGTCTAATTGTACCCTGGGCGTAGTTCAGTGGTACCCAGGCCAAACATGACCCTATAATGGCAAGTTACCCATGTCATGTGCACTAATGCATCCCGTATTATGGATGCTGGCTTTTGAACTGTGCGCTGATAACTGGCCGGATAGTTCCTTTCCTCTTTTGCCTGGAGGATGCAGCATCCAAAAAGAATTTCACATTTTGATTGATCAGACTGCAGGACAGTTTTCCACTTTACCTCAGTCAATCTTATATGAGTTCAGACTCAGAGAAGGCAACCACCTTTCTATATATATATGTATATGTGGGTCAATGACAAATAAGCCTTTTAAAAATGTTTTTTTTCATAAATCTTTAAAAATGTACAGAACACATTTATTTGAGGTTTGAAGAGTGTGTTTAAACAAGTCTTAATGGTTGCACAACGTTTACAGGGTTTTAGTACAGTTTTAGACTGTATTTGCAATTTCACCAGCCAAAAAATGTCAGGTGGCACAACCAAAAGTTTCTTGAAAAAAAAAAACACACTTCCCATTTTTTTCTAAGAGGCTTTTTTGGTAAGTATACCTGAGAGTGTCTACTCTGCCTAAAACATTACTATTTTGTAGTTGAGCTGGGTATTAAAAGTAACTTTTGGATTCTTTATTGCAGGGGGCGGGTATTTTGGTTTTCCAAACAATTTAAGAACAATTAAACTAATAAACTTTGTTCATTTGAAAGGTTTTCAATATAAAATGATGCCCCCATATTAATATTATATGAATTCATATTTTAAATTACATATTTAATACATTTCTCATTTCACATAGTGTTAACTTGCTCGGACGGTCGCGCCACCGGACATTTTGAGGGTTTGAGATGGCAAAACACACATACACACACACACATATATATATATATATTATATTTTTATGATAAACTGGAAATATGTTCAAATTAAACAGGTTTTATAGAATAAAATGATGCTTACTATGAATCATTTAAAATTATTTTAAACCAAAGTAGTGCGCTCGGACACAAAAATCGGCATGTCACGTCATTGACCCATATACATTTTTTTTCTTTACATAGGAGCGTTTTCACTTGTTTGTGGATAGAGTGATGAAATGTGTTCACTGATTATGGTTTTCAGAAGTATTCCTGAGCCCATGCTGTGATTTCCATTAATGAATCCCGTCTGTTTTTAATGGAGTGCCACCTGAGGGCGTGAAGATCACGGCCAATCAATATTGGTTTTCGGCCTTGTCCCTTGCATACAAAGATTTTGCCAGATTCCCTGAATCTTTCAATGATATTATGCCCTGTAGATTATGAAATCCCAATACTCTTAGCAATTTTAAATTGAGAAACGTTATTCATGAATTGTTATTCACAGTCTTTCAGAGTGGTGAAGCCCTAACCATCTTTACTTCTAAAAGACTCAGCCTGCCTGGGATGCTCTTTTTACACCCAATCATCTTACTGACTTACTACCTATTAACCTACTTAGCAGTTAGGTGTATTTTTTTAGCATCGTACAACTTTTCCACTCTTTTCTTGCCCCATCTCAACTTCTTTGAAACGTGCTGACGGTATCAGATTCAAAATGAGCAAATATTTTCCCAAAAACAATAAAATGTCTCCAACCCATTTGAACCCCTGAGAACAAAAGTGGTCTAACTCCATATTTAACTTTTTTAAGTTCTGACCTTAAAATAATTCCGAAGTGGCCAATCTGTTTAGTGCAATAATGGATTAACTGAGTGTAGTTCAAGAACTACACATTGAGTGGGTCATAAGTTCTACACTTCAAGAAAGCATAATGTGTTCAGTTGCAACAATGGCCCAAAATAAAAAAAGAAAAAAGTGAGTTGGACCACTCTTGTTCTAAGGGGCTCATTTCCTCCGGGAAGTCGACAGTTCACCACTATCCTTCCAAGTTTTAATTGATTTTTGGACAGTTCAAGACCCAATTCCAGTGATTTCAGTAATCTCTTCAGCCATTTTTCTTGGCTTGACCCTGACGAAGATTTTGCCCATCTTGAAACATAGTAACATCTTTTCAATTACCATGAGATACTTATATATATTTATACAGTGCTGAGAAAAAGAATTTCCCCCCTTCCTGATTTCTTATTTTTTTGCATATTTGTCACACTTAAATGTTTCAGATCAAACAAATTTTAATATTAGACAAAAGATAACCTGAGCAAAGACAAAACACAGTTTTTAAATGATCATCTCATTTATTGAGGGGAAAAAGCAATCCAAACCTACCTGACCCTATCTGAAAAAGTAATAGCGCCCTAAACCTAATAACTGGTTGTGCCACCCTCGGCGACAACAACTGCAATCAAACATTTGCAATAACTGGCAATGAGTCTTTCACATTGCTGTGGAGGAATTTAAGCCCACTCTTTGTCATAGTTTTGCCCCCGCCGGCTGCAAACAGCAAACCGGCAGGCACTGGGACCATGTACCCAAAAGGTAGAGAAGGGACCCAAACGCACAGGCTGAGTAAAAAGATAAAGACTTTTAATAAAACTGTAAAATAAACCACAAACAAGGGGAGCAGCGGCACAACACAACAGGGCTACAACTTCAGAATGCAGCTGCACTGCCAAATTGGCAGTGCAGCTCTTAAATACTATTCACTTCACCTCCACTTCAACGAGCAACAGGTGTGGCTCGTTGAAGTGGAGGCGAAGACAGCAGGAGGGGGAGGGACTGCAGGGCAGAACCATCACACCCTTCCATGCAGAACTGTTTTAATTCAGCCAAATTGGAGGGTTTTCGAGCATGAACGGCCTGTTTAAGGTCATGCCACAGCACCTAAATCGGACTAAAGTCCGGACTTCGACTAGGCCACTCCAAAACCTTCATTTTGTTTTTTTTTTTAAAGCCATTCAGAGGTGGACTTGCTGGTGTGTTTTGGATCATTGTCCTGCTGCATAACCCAAGTGCGCTTGAGCTTGAGGTCACGAACTGATGGTCGTACATTCTCCTTCAGGATTTTCTGGTAGAAAGCAGAATTCATATTTCCATCAATTACGGCAAGTCGTCCAGGTCCTGAGCAGCAAAGCAGCCTCAGACCATCACACTACCACCACCACGTTTGACTTTTGGTACGATGTTCTCTTTATAAAATACTGTGTTAGTTTTACGCCAGATGTAACGAACGCCTTCCAAAAAGCAGAACTTTTGTCTCCTCAGTCCACAGAATATTTCCCCAAAAGTCTTGGGGATCATCAAGATGTTTTTTGGAAAATGTGAGACGAGCCTTTGTGTTCCTTGTGGTCAGCAGTGGTTTCCGCCTTGGAACTCTCCCATGGATGCCATTTTTGCCCAGTCTCTTTCTTATAGTTGAATCATGAACACTGACTTTAACTGAGGCGAGTGAGGCCTTTTGTGACCTCCTGGATGCATCGTCGATGCGCTCTTGGAGTAATTTTGATAGGCCGGCCACTCCTGGGAAGGTTCACCACTATTCCAAGTTTTCTCTATCTGTGGATAATGGCTCTCACCGTGATTCGCTGGAGTCCCAAAGCCTTAGAAATGGCTTTTTAACCCTTTCCAGACTGATAGATGTCAATGACTTTGTTTCTCATCTGTTCTTGAATTTCTTAAGATTGCAGCATGATGCATTGCTTTATAAGATCTTTTAGCCTGCTTCACTTTGTCAGACAGGTTTTATTTAAGTGATTTCTTGATTCAACAGGTCTGGCAGTAATCAGGCCTGGGTGTGGCTAGTGAAATTGAATTTAAAAAATGTGGTTAATCACAGTTAATTAATGATTTAACAAGTGGAGGGTGGCAATTACTTTTTCACATAGGGCCAGGTAGGTTGGATAGCTTTTTTCCCTTCATAAATGAAGGCATCATTTAAAAACTGCATGTTGTCTTTACTCGGGATATCTTTGTCTAATATTAACATTTGTTTGATGATCTAAAACATTTAAGTGTGACAAATATGCAAAAAAAAAAAAAAGAAATCAGGAAGGGGCAAATACTTTTTCACAGCACTGTATGTATTTATATATACATATGCGTGTGTGAGTGTGAGTGTGTGTGTGTGTGCGTGATTAAATAATGATTCAATCATAGTATCTTGAGTATTTGCCTATATAAATTCAAACAGCGATTTTTTTTCTTTTGATGGGCGGAGGGGCGGAGGGGCGGGGGGAATGTAATAAATCAAGTTTAAAAGTACATTGAGTCCTAGTAGGTGAAACCGTGGTCCATGGGCACGAGACTGTGACAAATATTTATAAGGCATGAAAATGATAAAAAGGCAAACTGCTCCAGTGTTGCATTTATATAATTAAGTTCAAGCAAAGTGTTTTGAAAGAATTTAAAACACTTCAGTAACCTGATTTGGAGATTATTGATTTTTCTCAGTGATTAATTTATACCAATATCATTATCTGACATTTATCGTAATCTAAGACTAAATTAAAATTTTAGTAGAGATTCTCCATGCAAAACTCAATTTAGTCCAGAATAAGTCTTAATCAATAATTGTGAAATGGGCCCAACATGCTAAAGGGTTTTTTATTTTTCATGGCATTCATGAATATTTCAGTGCAATTCCGCTTCAGGAGGATAAATGGCCGGTCTAAACATGAAATGTTCTTAATGATCACAGAGGAACAGCATGATGAAATCCTACTACTAATATCGCAATTTTTAGGGAACAAAGACCGATATACAGAGGGGCCAAGTACCGACTCTGAGAACTACTGATTAACCGTAACGTCCAATTCCATTACTAAGTGTACAAAGGCCTACAGAACTGCACAGTGCAGCAGAGCATTTGGTCTGTCTCATGTATTGTCATATCTGAGTCATTCCAGGCCATGAAGAGTCACCTCTGCTCACATATTACTTCATGGCATCAGTTTCACAACACAAGCACACACACACACACACACACACACACACACAGAGAGAGAGAGAGAGAGAGAGAGAGATATTTTAAAAAATCTATTTATTACTCAAGGGTCGCTTTTTAATGACTAGCGCCGCTGGGGATTATGAATTTCTTAATTTTCGGTATGTCTAACAATAGTCTACGGCTTTACATACCGTTGGATCGCAAAACAAAATTCCCCACGATTAATAATAAAAGTAGAAACAAATGTAAAGTGTGATGATGATGATGATGATGATTATTATTATTATTATTTTATTTATTTATTTACCATTACAACTACTACGGACAATATAATTGTTCGAACGCCATACGCACGGCGTATTATGATCAAACAAAAAGCTTAGTTAATGATAAGCTCGGACAGTCGACGCACAGCCTATCCGAATCACGAATCCCCGGAACTTATAGACAGGAAAAGAATACCATATTCAACTTTCACTTCATGTATAAATCCATGAACTGTAGCCCCCACATCCCCTCTGAACTCACCTGTTTCAGGTATGTTGTCTTGAGTGCAGGTCGGCCTCAGTGCCACCCCAACTAAAGCAAACATGAATGTAATCCTCCTCTCCATTAAAAGCACTCGTGAAATGGCCCCGGAAATATTCTCTATGTTTTAAAAAAGGCTCAATATAGGGTGTAGATAATGCTAGTTAGTGACGATTTCATTGCCCATATCCTCTCTCCGGCACTATACGCTACCCCAACATTCCCTTGCGATTCTCCTCTCCGCGGCAGACTGCACCAACAGATTTAGAGCTTTCTTTCCTTTACACCTGGTTGTAGCCTAACGTCGTCGCAACAGAGTCCGTTTATCCTCTAGTTTTGCTTTTTTGATCCGACAAGTTTGACTCAAGTTTTCACTTTGTTCTGCAGTTGGCTTTGGTTATTGATCCCGGTTACACGCGAACAAGTTCATAAACACCTGTACCCTCTACCGGACAACTTGCGAACTCCTCTCTTTAATAGTAGTCGCCTACTCCATGCAAAGGATAACAACGAATCTAATGTGCTTTTCTCGACTCCTGTGCTACCGAACCGCCCCCCACCCCGTTCCCTCCCTTTTCTTTTCTCACCCCCTGCTCAACTTTTCATCCACATATCTCAGTAGTTGGCGTCCCTAGTTCTGGTTTTAAGCCCGGTGAGCTTCTTAGTGTAGGCTACATTTCCCTCGCATGGTCGGCTACTGTAACTCTTTCCGAGCATTAGTACTCCTGATCATTTGGAGTACTTAGTTTAGTTTTATATAATTTGGGTTCATGTAAATCGCCCTTGCGCAAATCGTTTAGTTATTTGCGCTATTTATGATCAAGGTGTGACCGAATGGCCCTGTGCCTGAGTACGACTCATCATTGCGAGACTGAGATCGGCGAGCCTGCTATTCCCTTCAGGAATTCCCTGTAATTACCTGATTTTCCGTATTCATGGATTCCAACGGCTGTTCGCGACAGAATGAGGGGCTGAAGTTCTATTCTAATACTGTATAAGCCTAAGTCCTTTTGACGGCGTGGGCTCTTCAAAGGAAGCAGAGAACAGTAAAATGACCATATTGGTAGGCTTAGCTACTGTGCCTGAAAATCAGAGGCTACATTAGTTCGTGCGCTTACTATGCATGAGTTTGTTGAAGAGCTACTTCGTTCTTATTTTCTCTCCTTACTGTCTTGGCACGATGATTGGGCAAACAGAATGGAACTCACTTCATGGAAGGGGCTCCCCAAATTTATTTTAATTATCTTCTTCATTATTATTATTACCTCCGCCAACGAAGTTGGGGCGGAGGTTATGTTTTCGCTGTCTGTCTGTCTGTCTGTCTGTCTGTCTGTCTGTGACCAACATAACTCCAAAAGTAATGCATGGATTTGTCTGAAATTTTGTGGGTGCATTGCGATTACATCAAGGATGGACCCTATTGATTTTCACCGCGATCAGTGAAACAATATGGCCGCCACGGCAGCCATCTTGAAATCGTATGACACGCGATCACTGAACTTTGCTCCCACTCACGAAGATTTGGATTGTGCTGCCTTGGATTGTGCCTCTACGAGTGCCTCTAGTTACCTATTACAGAGCACTGAATACTTTTGCCATTCCACTGTGCTGGCCGGGGCGTGATGAAATTGAACAATGTGCTTAGTTAAGTCAGTTTCGCGGGATCAGCAGAGCTGTGACTGACTGGATGACTGACTGCGACACTCGCTGAAATGGAAGAGGGTTGATCAGTTCTTATTTCAGTCGGTTTGGGTGATCTCAAATTTGAAACTACACTGCCTACCCAAAAAAAAAAAAAAAAAAACACCTGGATTTAACTAAGCAAATAGGTCAGAGCCTTTTATTGGACAATCACTACAGTTATGCATATGTTTCAGCTTTCAACAAGTCATTTAACCCTAACTGATGCAGTGAGTTACTTCTCATTTCCTAAACAATCATAGCGGAAGACGTATTTTGTGGTCATGGAAAAGATGTTACTCTGTTTCAGGAGGGTCAACTGTGTAACCTTAAGAAAACCACTCATCAATGAGGCTAATTGGAGTAAAAGGCTTCACTTTGCTAGGGACCATAAAGATTGGAGTCTGGAGCAAAGGAAAAATGTCATGTGGTCTGATTTACCCTGTACCAAAATGATGGGCACATCAGTGTTAGGAGAGAGAAGGATGAAGTGAAGCAGCTATCATGACCAGTGCCTACTGTACAAGCCTGTGGGGGCAGTGTTATGATCCTGGGTTGCTTCAGTTGCAATGGTTCAGCAATGACTTGTCGAAAAATTGAGGTCAGCTGACTACCTGAATATACTAAATGACCAGGTTTTTCCATCAATAGATTTTTTCTTCTCTAATGGCATGGGCTTATTCCAGGATGATAATGTCAGGATTCATTGGGCTCAGATTGTGAAAAAGTGGTTCAGGAAACATGATACATCATTCTTACACTTGGATTGGCCACCTCTGATTTCAGACTTGAACCCCATTGAGAACCTTTGGGATGTGCTGGAGACTTTACGTAGTGGTCCAACTGTCCCATCATGAATACAAGATCTTGGCGAAAAATTCGTGCAACTCAGAAATAAATGTTGTGACATTGCATAAGCTCATCAAAACAATCCCATGGCGAATGAGTGTCACAATCAAAGCCAAAGGTCCAACAAAATATAGAGTGTGTGACTGTTTTTTTCATACTTTTCAAAATTTTCATACTTTTGACTCTGCCCTACCACACTGGATTCAAAAGAAATCTATCAAGATGTCTTTGAACTATATGTTTAGGTGTAACACAGTTTTTTTCCCAAAATTAGTTTATGAACTATGAAGGAATTCCCCCCCCCCCATCCCCCACAATTTTACGGGGTCAGAGGTTAATGGACAAACTAGCATAATCAAAAATTAAATTATCATTTTTAAGGCAAAGTCAGTTTTTATTCAGTGCCAATCCCAAACTATTTGACTTGAGTGAGTTTCTCGCCTGGTTTTGCTTTGCCAGGCCTTCACTTCAGCCATCGTCAGTTCCTGCTTGTCCTTGGGAGGTTTTGCCCTCAGTTTTGTCATCAGCAAGTGAAATACTTGTACAGCTGGATGCAGGTCAGGTGACTGGCTGGCCATGGCAGAACATTCTACAATTTTGCCTTAAAAAAAGGCTTAGCTGGCCTTCACAAAATGCCTTGGTTCATTGCTCACCTACAGTGGAGCACCGTCAAATCATTTTTCAAGCATTTGGCTGAATCAAAGCAGATATGGCCCCATAGAATTCAGAATTCACCCTGCTGCTTCCATCAGCTGTTATTTTATCAATACGTACATCAGAACCTGTTTTACTGGGAACCATGCATGCCCTTGCCATAAAACACTACCTACACCATGCTTCACAGATGAGACGGTATGCTTTGGATCATGAACACTATCTTCCCTTTTTCAGTCTTTTCCCATCATTTTGGTGCAATTTGTCTCATCTGTCCATTGGATGCCATTTCAAACTGTACAGGCTTTTATGTTTTTGGAAATGTTCCAGTTTGAGACTTATCAGTGTTTTACGTCTGGTGGTAAACCCTTTACATGCTCTCTGGCGATGTCTTCTCTCGAATGTGAACTTTGACACTGCTATGCCTACCTCCTGGGAGGTGCTCTTGGTCAACTGTTGTGAAGGGGTTTGTCTTCAACCGGGGGAATTAATTCTTTGCTTATCCACTGCCATTGTTATCAGTCGTCTTCAGGGCCTTCGGTGCTCCTGATTTCACCATTGCATCCTTTCTTTGATTTCGGCCACATTAATTTATTGGCCATTTCCTTGATGGGTTTGTTTTGATTTTTCAGCCTAGTGATGGCCTTCCTGACTTCATATTGATAGTTAACAGCAACAGAGTCCAGATACAAATGCTGCATTTGAAATCAACTCTATAGATATTTCATCTGCTGACTTGTAAACTAATGAGGGGATAACACTCACCTGACCATAGCGCAGCTGTGGAGTCTATTGCACAGTTACTTTTGGTCTACAATAAAAGGGAAAGGTAATGCATAGAAAGTACTCCAATTCCTTCACGGTTCACCCAAATTTGTATGCAAATGCCTGCTGTTGGGAGATACTCAGGAGCACAGACAAAGAGGGAGTTGAGTTTAGTTGGATACTTTTACTTTCTTGAGTTATGTACAATGCTGTGAAAATTTGCCCCCTTCCTGATTTCTGCTTTTTTTTGCGTATTTGTCACACTTAAATGTTTTAGATCGTCAAACAAATTTTAATATTAGACAAAGATAAGCCAAGTAAATATAAAGTGTAGTTTTTAAATGATGATTTCATTTATTGAGGGAAAAAGCTATCCAAACCTACGTGGCCTTATGTGAAAAAGTAATTGCCCCCTAAACTTAATGACTGGTTGTGCCACCCTCGGTAACAACAACTGCAGTCAAGCGTTTGTGATAACTGGCAATGAGTCTTTTACATCGCTGTAGAGGAATTTTGGCCCACTCTTCTTTGCAAAATTGTTTTAATTCAGCCACATTGGAGGGTTTTCGAGCATGAATGGCCTGTTTAAGGTCATGCCACAGCATCTCAATCGGATTTAAGTCCGGACTTTGACTAGGCCACTCCAAAGCCTTCATTTTGATTTTTTTTAAGCCATTCAGAGGTGGACTTGCTGGTGTGTTTCGGATCATTGTCCTGCTGCATAACCCAAGTGCGCTTGAGCTTGAGTTCACGAACTGATGGTTGGACATTCTCCTTCAGGATTTTCTGGTGGAGAGCAGAATTCATGGTTCCATCAATTACGGCAAGTCTTCCAGGTCCTAAAGCAGCAAAGCAGCCCCAGACCATCACACTACCAACACCATGTTTGACTTTTGGCATGATGCTCTTTTTATGAAATGCTGTGTTAGTTTTACGACAGATGTAATGGGATGCACACCTTCCAAAATGTTTAACTTTTGTCTAGCAGTCCACAGAATATTTTCCCAAAAGTCTTGAGGATCATCAAGATGTTTTTTGGCAAATGTGAGATGAGCCTTTGTGTTTTTTTTTGGTCAGCAGTGGTTTTTGCCTTGGAACGCTCCCATGGATGCCATTTTTGCCCAGTCTCTTTCTTATTGTTGAATCATGAACAATGACTTTAACTGAGGCAAGTGAGGCCTGCAATTCTTTAGATGTAGTTCTGGGTTCTTTTGTGACCTCCTGGATGAGTCATCGATGCGTTCTTGGAGTAATTTTGGTAGGCCGGCCACTCCTGGGAAGATTCACCACTGTTCCAAGTTTTCTCCATTTGTGGATAATGGCTCTCGCTGTGGTTCGCTGGAGTCCCAAAGCCTTAGAAATGGCTTTTTAACCCTTTCCAGACTGATAGATGTCAATGACTTTGTTTCTCATCTGTTCTTGAATTTCTTTCGATCACGGCATAATGTGTTGCTTTTTCAGACCTTTTAGCCTACTTCACTTTGTCAGACAGGTTCTATTTAAGTGATTTCTTTATTCAACAGGTCTGGTAGTAATCAGGCCTGAGTATTGGCTAATGAAATTGAACTCAAAAACTGTGGTATATCACAGCTAATTCATGATTTAACAAGGGGGGGAGAGATTACTTTTTCACATAGGGCCAGGTTGGTTTGGATAGCTTTTTTCCCTTCATAAATGAAATCATCTTTTAAGAATTGCATTTTGTATTTACTTGGGTTATCTTTGTCCAATATTAAAATTCGTTTGATGATCTGAAACATTTAAGTGTGACAAATATGCAAAAAAATAAGAAATCAGGAAGGGGGCAAATACTTCTTCACAGCACTGTACTTTGTACATGGAAATTTCCGTAGGTGTATTGTGTGCTTATTGTTCTTGAATAAGTTGGCTACAAAATAACCAGTGACGAACTCCCATTGTTATCAACACGGCTGCAATTATCGATTCTAATAACCAATGAAAAAAATATTGGGAGCCCCTCTCTTCGATCCGTGGCCCTGGTCATCACAAAGGCGCTATAGTGATAGAGAGCCATGGTTAGTGCCACAGAAATGGTGATTCAATTTATCAAAGAGAGAGGGAGGGCAGACCATGCTCTCGCCTCAAACTGAATTAAGCTGCCGAGGCAGAAGAGGTGTGCTTTGTCCTTATGGTTTACAAGGCCTTTCACACATTTATGTTTTGAAAGGGCAATGAACAGGCTTCAAATATCTTTCCTTTCTCTCATAGTGATGGGCAGGTCCTACCTCTTTTGCTGTCTCGCGGTACCTGTCAAGACTTGTACCTGCCCAGCTCCCCCCCTCCCCTCTCCCCCAGCATAAACTAAGATTACATAATATCATAGAAATCTGCAGGATTTTCCCCCTTGGTTTCTGTATTTTTGTTGCTATGCACATACCACCGCAGCCAATCTGTACTACGTCAGTCTTCCTGAAGGAAAAAGTGCATGAATGTATATTTAGTTCACTGATGATTATGCTTTACAAACAATCCGTGCACTACGCAGCTGTAGACCTATACTGTACATTGAGGGAGATGGCACTTCTTGTTGGGCTTGTATATTTTGCACGTATTTGAGTTGGCATGTGAGATCATTGCGTGCTTTCTAGCCCCACTAATGGAAACCTGCCTGTAATATGTAATCCAAGAATGCTTAATATAACAATGCAGAAGCTGTATTGACTGTGGGTAAAATTAGTTTCTGGCTTCTGTACACATGAACTGGATAATAGTTTTTATGCTTACACTGCATGTTTTTTCTTCAGAATTCTGGGGTCATATGTCTGTATGTGTGTTTGCTTTATCACACAGACATGCACATTTACTTAACTGTTCTAAATTCTCTCATTGATTAGATCAAATAAACTTTGCATTAGTGAAATCAGTCACCTGACTTAAACCCCGTAGTGCTGTTGTGGGATCCCCACAATCATGAAGTATGTGACGTGTG
This sequence comes from Gymnothorax javanicus, assembly GCA_029692085.1. Classification (NCBI taxonomy): domain Eukaryota; kingdom Metazoa; phylum Chordata; class Actinopteri; order Anguilliformes; family Muraenidae; genus Gymnothorax; species Gymnothorax javanicus. The sequence continues at coordinate 80,952,658 of CM056202.1, forward strand.
CTGTGCCCATCTTTAAAAACACTCCAATGTGAATATTGTAGTCCATATGAAAACCTTTGAAATTGATACATTACTAAAGATTAACATGCTGAATGCCTAACATTTGCAAAGCAGTGACTAGATCTCATGGTGGGTACTATTATGAGAAATTACTAAAATATTCTCAATAAAAAAAGTTAAGGACCACTGAATCTTTTCACAATTATTTTCTCTTGTTCTGAGCTTACCAAGACACTGTCAAGCAGCGGTGAGAACACATGGTTTTCACGCAAGATTTTGAAATGACTTTTGGCATTATTTGACGTTTTGATTTAATAGCCCTGCTGAAAAAAGTCAGAGAAACCATTAGGCAACCAATAGACATATTCTATTGGTTTCTAATGGTGCCTGGTGGTTTTGTAATGGTTTCTAGTGGTTTCTAATGGCTACTTATGTTTTCCTAATGGTTCGGTTTGTTTTTCTAATGGGATTCTATTATCTCCTACACAAATCTACAAGACTTTAACTGGTCCTGACTAATGGTTCCTACAGGAGTCAAATGGTTCCTACAGGAGTCTTAATGGTTCCCACAGGAGTCTAATGGTTCTTACAGAAGTCTTAATGGTTCCTACAGGCGTTTCTATACCAGTCTAATGGTCACTATACAGTGGTCCAGAGGTCACTACAGGGGTGTAGTGGTCTCTAATGGTTCCTAATGTGATGGACGAACACAGATGTTATAGCCTTCTTTGGCGATCACACCTGTGTGATTTCTAGTGGGTCCTTGTGTAGGCTATACAGTATGTTTGTAGACTGCAGTGTTCAGTGATTTCATTTAATACATTCCAAGATTACCTTTGGCCTTTTGCGATTAAATTTGGGATTAAATCATATTTGGCCTTTTGTGATTATGTTTATATATGTGTTTCTAGATGTTTTGAGGTTTTTACTTGGTTCATGATGGTTTGATGGTTCATGTTATGAAAAAATTTAATTAAAATCTCAAACTACAATGAGTTGTCACGCCCCATATGTCCTGTTCCCAATTTGGAGGGGAAAATATCCGAATACATACACAATTACACATATGTATAGACATGTCTCTGGACCAGTAGGTTCCTAATGGTTTCTTCTAATGGTTCCTAATGGGGTTCCAATTCCCATTACACCATTAGAAACCTAATGGTTCCTAATGGTTTTTTTCTAATGGTATTCTACTGGATTTTTCAGCAGGGAGTCAGAACTTGGCGTGATTCTCATCTTCCCCTGTATACCATCTTGGGGGTAATGAAGTCGTCTGATCAAATGTTTTGATGCAATTTTTGTCTTGGATTAACACCAATGAAAAAAAACATCTGGGATTTGCATTCAGTTTGTACATTTCACATTCGCGGGTTAAAATACAGTGTTTCTTAACTTTTTTGTTGAGTATATATTACTATAATTTATTGTTTATCAAGACCTTTACCGCTCAAATACTGAAAATACTGCACTACATCTTAAAATGTGTTTTGATGTTTGTTTCCTACGATTTACTTCGATTATTACCTGTGCCAAGGAGGTCAAGTTTTCACCCGTGTTTGTCTTTTTCTCCATCTGCTAACGAGATGACTCAAAAAGTTACGAACGGATTGGCACAAAATTTGGTAGGATGGTAGGTGGTAGTCCAAGGATGAGCTGTTTCAATTTTGGAAGTGATCCAGAAGGTGTTCTGGATTCTTGATCCGGAAGAAATTAAAATACGCCTGAATAGAATGATTGTCCCTTATGTAATGAACAGATTTTCATAAAATTTCAGCATTAAGTAGAATCTAAACTAATATAGAACTGATTATAGTTGTTGGCGATCTAGATAATATTCTTGCGGATCCAGAACAATAATACTGACATATGGCATGGTGGAGGTATGCCCTCCACTAAGTGCCATTCTAGTTGATTAAGCGACCGTAAATACTTGAGTGACAAGTGGTTCTGAACTTTTGAGTGGTAGTGTATGAATCATATCTTACACATGTACATAAATATACTGTTATGATCCAGACAAGGAATCAAGTGCAAAGGCGAGTGCAATTCAATGGTAGGTTTCATTGATAGTAATGGTAACAGTGGGATGGAGCCGAGGGCAGAATAGAACTGTTGAGTTCAGATATTATGAACGAAGCACTGTAGGCATAGCCAAATCTCCGGCCAGTGACGTTCCCAAAATCACTGCCTGGTGGAGTGCATACTTAACCAGAGCCGAACTGTCTGAAGGCAGGATGGAGTGGCTTAGGAGGAGTGGAGTTCCAATCCTGATGACCGTAGAAGGATTGGGAGCTTGTTCCTAATAAATTGGACAGAGAGACAGGCTGGCAAAGGATGAACAGGAATGCAGCCCCAATCCTGGAGACCATGAGAAAGACTTGAGAGCTTGTTCCCATAAATCAGACATGGAAGGAAACCTCCGTAAATTAGTACCATTAAAGATTGCATTTTACTTTCAAAAGATGAAGAGTTTTACGTGTAAATGCTGACCGTTTCTAAGCGCTTGTAACAAATTACAATCCAGCAACTTGCAAATCAAAATAGGGGATATAAATTCTTCACACTCACAAGAGGTGGAGTAACTATGAAACAAGACACAGCCAGGGATTGGGGTGGCATGCAAGATGCAAACCCATCAAAGGAGACATTACTTCCACTTGACATGCAATTTGCTGAATGGGAGGAGACACAGAGAGCATTCACACAAGGGTTGTGACAATATACCTTATTAGAGATTTTTAAATATGTAAAAAAATCCTTGAATTATTTTCAGAATTGGAAATTCTGCATTTCTTATTGGACGTATGTCTCTCCTGTGATAACCATTCAGTGCCATAGGGGGAAGCAATGAGGCTACGAGCAAGAGAGAATGAGCCGTTGTTGAGGTCGCCGAAACACTTATGTCATTTCTGGAGATTTGGCTGTTCCATTCTCCTTTCTGCCAATACAGTGCATTTTTGTATTGGAATTGGAAAACTTGGAAGAAAAAAACAGTGAACGAGGAACAGAGCGAGCCTTTTTCAGCCCTTACAGTCCCTCCATTCATTCTATATTGACCACAAATTCAACAAAATGTAAATGACAATAAAGCACAATTATCCTTCAAACGAGGTTCTCATGCAATGCGGCGAGCATCACTACACTGTGAAAACAAGCACGTCATTCTCAGGGCTCAATCAACAGGCTTCATTATGTTAAGTCTTTTAGTCAAACCTTTTACTTGAGGAAATGATGGGATCGTATTGGTACTGTGGATACCAACTCATTGTCTGAATGCACTGTTCGTTTGCAGCCAAGAGTGTCTTGCCAGGAACTCATGTTCCGCTTTAATAGCCTCCAGTGTCGACTTTATTAATTGACATCCGCTCACTAGGCCATATGAAATGACTTCAGTGACAGGTTTGGGAGTCTATGATGAGAAAGAATGGGAATAGAGTAGAAGATATGATCTTGCACATCACATTACTTTTAATTCATGTCACCCTTGGCTCTGTTCTCTGGGATTAATTTGCCCTCGCCTATGCGACAACTGAATTATGTTGCCTCATTTGTCATTGAATTTCATTATATATTTGCATTTTAAAATGAGATGAGGGCGGGTGCTTATGACTTCTGTAAATGACAGGGCAGTGAAAGGGTGATGAGGGAAGGAAATGAATTCGAGAGAGAAACAGTGAGAGTGGGCACGAAAGAAAGAGAGTGGGGGAGGCAAAGAGGGCATGAGAGAGCAAGAGAAAAAGTGGAAGGGAAAGAAAAAAGAAAGAGATGGATAGATAGATAAATAGAGTGAGAGAGACAGAGAGATGCCAGAGTGCTAAAAACGGTTCTCTGCCAGCCTGGCCCACTATGCTTGGTGTGACAGTATGGAAATTTGAAAGGGCAAGGGAACAAGGGCAGCATAAAACCAGAATGAAAGCTTTCAAACGACTTTGCTCAGGCACACAATGTGTGTATTTTGTTTACATTATTATCGTCTCGTGCTGATGCAGTGGCGCACTGGAGTATGAAATTGAGATCTTTATGGAATATCGTTCTTCATTGTGTTCTTTAGCTACGCAGTGGTTGTTTTGATGATTTCATTTTATGATGCTGCTGTTACCCTGATCCATACTAATCCATTGCTTTTTTTGGCTGCTGCGTAACATTGCCATTTTCTTGTGAATGATGGAACATAATGTTTTTGATAGATACTCAGTTATGCATTCCAAACACGCTTCCCTTGTCTCCTGTCTAATAGTAAATGGTCGCCCTGGAGTGGTACTTTATTGTTTAGGTGCACATTATTGATCTAGTGAAGTTCTGAATTTACTGCAATGAGGGATTGCCATTTTATCCATTCCATGGAACTGTGTGTATTTTCTGTTAATATTCTTACTTTGCATCTGGCTTACTGTGCAGTGCATTTTTCGGTTTGCCTGCTGATAATGTTTTGTGGGGTTGCAAGTTCACCTCTCCTGCTTATTTAAATTCTGTGTCTCATGCAGTGCTTGGTTTTCCTCACTGCAGAGATTATCGGTTTAGCATTTTGGCCAAGTTTGTCAAGTTCTGTGTTGTGTCGCTTCAAGTGTGCTGTGCAGTACCCCCATTGTTTGTGTTTTCTGAGAAAAGTTGAACTTCTCAGGATATATAGGACAGAGCGGAGGGGAGTTTTCCACTTCTATCTCACAGCATCACAGTATCTTTCCACTGTCCATTGTGAAACACAGGGGCACTTGACAAAGACAATGGGATTCTAGTTATATGTCAAGAGCAATACCCTTAATTATTCTTTTATGTGGGCTTAATACAATTTATACAGCCAAGACAACATCAACTGATGATTGCCCCCCCCCCCCCCAAAAAAAAAAATATGGCCCGTAGCACCAGGCCAATAATAATTGAGACGAGGCATTTAGAGGAGAGCTGATCTGAACAAAAGGCTACATCCATAACGAAGCCATTACGTATTCAGCAGTGATGCGCACTGTGGCTAATTGCTGGAGGCTAAGTGGCAAAGTTTATATGAGTGACAAGTTTTTCATTACAAAATGGCTAGGTTAAATGTCATGGCAGTTTCGCTGGGAAAGATGTTGCTGAGGAGGCGGGAGAGACAGACGAGGAGAGAGAGAGAGAAAGAGGGTTCAAAAATCAGTAATAAAAACAGAAAAAGGGAGGGAAATACAGATTCTGGTTGCTTTTGGGCAAGGGAGGCCCGAGATACAGGAAAGACTGAGGGTAAGGACTGCCGAAATGAAATACACTTGTACATTTGCAGTTTCTCACATTATATGGCCTGGTGCTTATGCTTTACTTGATCAGCCATGAAATCCATTTAGCAAAAAATGGTCTGAGTAGACTGCAGAGGATTGCAGCAGGTGGCAGAGGGGTGAGGGTTGGTATCTGTTAATTACCACCATGTCCCACTGTTTTTCTTCCCCCACCACTACCCCATCACGCTGCATCCTGCTCGTTAGATATGCTAGCAGCCTTGTATCTTTCTTCAATTTAGATGTACGTCATCGCAGCTGTTTTCCCAAACTGGTACACTGCAAATCAAACGGAGTAAAACCGGGGAAGAAAGTAACCAATGTTGCATTAAACCAAATGAAAACAATATTTTATGGTAGCAATTATTCTCTGACTTGTGCTACTGTTCTGAACCAGATAGTGAGAAATGTGTTTGCCATGGCAATTGCCAGTTGTTTTCTTGCATGAATCTGTCTGTGCAGGTCTCCACGGAGATAGAATGCCTAAAAGGATTTGGCAGCTAATAAAAGGAAAGGAGGCTGAGGCAGGAAAACCTTCCTGCAAGGCCTGTGTGCCTAATGTGTGAACACAAAAAACAGACGAGACACACATACCTTGTATTCATGAGGGGTTTCCTACTCCATAATAAAACTGAACAATGGACGCTACATCATTGGTCCCTAGCCCTGTTCCTGGAGCTCTACCATCCGGTTGGTTATTGCTCAAACCCTAATTTTGTACACTTAATAGCGTAATTCAAATCTACTGCTATTAAATGAAGAGGTTAGACGGACAAACCTACAAGACGATAGCGCTCCAGGTATAGGGTTTGGTGGCCTTCTGAGTTTTTCTGTGACCCAGTATGGACTGGGACCAAACTTTTGCCCAGGCATGTGGCTAATTTTTACTGTAAAGATATTATTATGATTACAATGATTATTATTATTATTATTATTATTATTTTATTTTATTTATTTATTTTTAATTCTATTTTTTTATGAGACATTGGAATTTACGTTCAGGTATTTAGCCTTTGCATTTTTGTGTGTGTTTGCTGCATCCAGAAAGTTATTATGCCCACTCAAATAAATTTTTTCTATAAAAGCGAATGTCGCTGAGAATCTGAGTGATTGACTGACTGACTGACTGACTGACTGCTTGAGTGATCAAGTTCAACGATTGGCTGGTCGGCGGGGAAGAAGTTCAGCGATTGGACGGCCGGTCGGGAAGAACTTCAACGATTGGTTGCCCGATGACTGACTTCAGCGATTGGTCAGCCGGCGAGCAAGAACTTCAACGATTGATTGGCCGACAATTAGCTGGCTGGCTGGCCAGGCGTTTGTCACTCGTATCTCCTGAGGGGTATACTACGAAGCAAGTTCAACATAGACAGGCTATATTTGAGTGAGCCGGCTCAACAAACCCTGAACTCGCAATCACAGATAATTCGTACCACAATGGTGGTTGTAATCTTTCTTTGTTAATCTCCTTTTCGTGCTTTCACAACTGGACGCGCTTTCAACAAAAAGGCATTTCAAGCGTCAATTGATGCTGTACCCGTATACAAAATGTCCGATCGCGCGCTGAGCGTTCCCTGAGGACATTATCTCTGATCCAGAATCAGTAACACTGCGGGTTATCTCCCCCCGCGGCACCAGGGGGCGCCGCCAGCGGCTCAATGGGAGAGGCACACAGACAGGCTATATTTCAGTGAGCCAGCTCAACAGTCCCCGAATTCGCAGAGATAATTGGCACCACAACGGTGGTCATAATCTTTCTTGGTTAATGTCGGTTTTGTGCTTTCAACAATGTACGCGCTCTCAATAAGAGAGCGTTCATAAAATGACCGATCGCGTTCTGTATGTTTCTCCGAGGAAGCTATATCTGATCCAGGATCAGTAACACTGCGGGTAATCTCCCCCCACGCCACCAGGGGGAGCCGCCAGCGGCTTAATGGGAGACCCACATGAAGTTTTACACTCCTTGGTTGGACACTTGAAAGACTGCATGATTATGCATGCGCATACTCAGGTGGACACTTGGGAAATTATAATTGAGATTTATGTTAGTGTATTCATGTTGGTTGTTGTATGCACTTGTTCGTTGGATGTAATGTAAGTGGTTGCTGGGTGATTAATAAAATCTTCAAAAAAAAAAAAAGAAAATCTCCTAGGAGGAGGGGTCGCGATTATGGACAGTTATGAAGAATGTAAATATATAAAAAACAGCAAAAAGCAACACTGTTGCTGCTAATAAGGCCAGAGAGGAATTCTGGCGGAAAATTGCTGGCCGTAAGTCCTCTGATGAAGGACTAGTGGAAATCACATCAGTTTCTCAGCCAAATCAAACAAAATGAAATTAAATTATAGAATGAACTTTCTTTTTTCTCGACCAATTCTCATGATCTTGCTGTTAACTACAAGGCCTTTTCAAGAGCTCATAAATTCATTAAAATTAATTGCATTTCAAATTTTTTGTCACATAGTTAACCATATTCATTCATCACCAATATCAAATTATGCTTTATGAAAACACATGGCGGCTCCTTCACTCGAACATGTTTATCAAGCGGTTTTACTCGAAACTGTGGATTCTTTGTCCATAACATGCCCAAAGACAAAACATGGGGAAAAAAAGGAATCTTTGAAGTTCGTTCTTACACCCTCACTATATAGGAACTGCCATAAACGTTCCCGGTTAGCACAACTGTAACAATAACTTAATTGTTTCATTACGATTTAGGAACATACATACATACTTTATCTGCTATCTACATCTGTTGCTGCTGTCTCTCTCAAATTCACATTCACAAAATCAATAACTGCTACCCTTACTCTAGCTCTTTGTCTATTCAAATGTATAACTTGCTTTTGATACGTTTTCTTTACTCAAGAGCAACCCCCCACCTCCCACTCCCACTACCTCACACACTCTCACTCACTCCCACTCCCTCACTCACACTCTCACTCTTTCACATTCTCACTCTCACATTCTTCCCACCCACTTTGTAAATAATTTATCAGCTCCAGCTCATTACTTAACTTGCACTTCATATAATTGCATGAGCTTTTCCCCATTTAGAACCCTTTTCTTGGGCCCACATTCTCATACAGCACTTGGCGGCCCAGCCATATACTAGGTTGCACCTAGTCTTGTTGAGAGAGGTTTTATGTATTTGGTTGATGTATTACAAGTTTATTGTTTGTGAAGTGTCATAGTAGGTATGTTTTATTTCACCCTCATGCGCGAGATGCGTATTTAAAAACCTGCGGGGCCGGCCTATGAGACCTTTCATCCTTTTCTGACTGATACTCCTAATTGAAACGTGCATGCACGTTGCATTACCTGTTCGCACTAATAATAGCACTCATTTTTTGTACTGCCATACTGCCTAAGCAGATAGAGAGACCAGGCAAGTGTACATGACTGTAAACATGTACATTTTCTACTCATTGAGCCCTTGTATGACTGCGATGGAAAACTTACAAAAATAAGTAAAAATTACATAAAAGAAAGAAGGTGCCTCACGAAGATCACTCATTTTAAATACTGTGGCACATCACTGAGAATAAAAAAAAACAACAGAAGTATCTTCATTCATTTTTTTTTTAGAGGAACTACTGCATTATTTTTTAGTCTGCTTAATGTTTGTCATAAATACATTAATCTACATTATCTTGCACTTGTTAGCTGGGCACATTTCGACTGAATCTGGTGCTGCCCTTTTAAAGGAAAGATTAGACAAATGCGGCTTGTATCTCTCTAAAATTGGCGTGATTTAGGGAGGATGTTAGTTGCAGAGCTTGGTAGCTTGTAAAAATGATATTTAAACTGTCTTACTGATGGAATAGGATTAGGTAGCATTACATTAATAAGATCATGAAGTGAGTGTAAAATGGTGGCTGACATTATGGAGCTGTCAGAAAATGCTGCTTGTTCATACTGAGGAGGCCGGCGAGTTCATTTGTGTGCCTGTAAAGGGAATGGCTTTTTGGCTGATAAATTGTAATCTCCTTGAATGTCCATTCTGCTTTAACATCAAGGTGTTGGTATCAGCCGGGTATTCTGCAGGTGTAGATCCAGTATTCTAAGAAAAGGTGGGCACCCGTAAGCGTGGATGGCATGGGCATATGTTGGGGGTCTGGGGAGCCTCCGGTGAATTTTTTTTTTAATTTAGAAGGCCAAAAATTGACCTTTTCTGGCATCTTGAAATGAAAATTACAATGGAAATAAAAAGATGGCCAGCAACTTTGGATTATTTAAAAAATTTAATTGCTGCATGCTTAAGTTGTTCATACATGATTTCCTGGAACCTGAGAGCAAAGTTGGGCATCGTTATTTTGGCAAAAATTAACATTTTAAGTCTAGGAGGAGTTTTGGAGAAGATGGAGCCAAGACAGATCAATGATGGAACCTATGGTTGTGCTGCGTTCAGATTCATCATCCCGCAGACACTTCACCAGTGGCAGCTGCTGAGGTGAAAATAGAGGACATTAAAAAATTCCATTTGAACCCATAAAACCTACAGACCCATATATGGGTCTGTCAGTTGCTGTTTTCAAACCTGTGGAACTTAAGGCCTATTTAAAATTCTTGTGGAGATCCCAAGGTTTCCAAAAATCCCAAACATCTCCTGCTGAATTAAAGGAAACTGTGTATAAAATTATGTAAAAAATCTAGATTTTCCGTTTGATGTTATGCTGTGGCCATAAAAACATGGCCTCCTGGGTTTGAATATTTCTATCAATATTAGTGTGATGCAGTTTCAGTTAAGCGTGCAATCAGCAGATACTGAATGTGTATGTGACAGTGACCTGTAATATGAAAGAGAGGCATTTTTTTTCTTTGTTATGAACTTGCTAATTTTCCGGTGATTAGAATAATCAATTAGCAGGTAAATGCACAGCCTCTTCTCAATGCACTGTAAGGAAGACCAAAAAAAACATGCAATTCAGAAAAATAGCTGTTTTATTCAAGAGGTACATATTCTGAAAAAAGATAAACAACTCTGTGATTTTCCACATCAGCTTGTGGTATACCCTGCACTGCAGGCTTCCTAACCTTGGCTGGGTTCTTTAAATTAAAAAAAAATTATTATTTACGTACATCCACATCGCGCCCAATTTTGTGTCAAAGTAAAAAGTTTCTCATCTTACTATAAGGAGGAGAATGGATTATGCCTGATAGTGATAATGTTTTCAGGGTTACTGCATTGTTTATCAAGGAAAATGATTTAAAAGACTAGTAAGCTGGTAAATGGGATTTTTTTCGCCCGCCTCCTGTTCAGCTCAGCAGCTGCCACTGCACTTCACAATACAAAAAAACTTCCCATTTAGGTGCCACAGTAGAGATAAAAAATAAATTTAAACCAAAGCACTGAAATTATTATTAATGGCAAAAACTATTCTTATTGGCTAAACAATAGTTAATAATTTAGCACTGTTAACAGTACATTTATTTGGGTGAACGTGAGCAAGCAGTGATGGGCTATACAGGAGGGCATGTCAAAAGTTTCTCAGAATGGAGGTACACCAAAAATTATTGTACAACGTATAATTAGTAATAATAATACTATTATTATTATTGATTATTCAGAACAAAAGGGATGGGGAATGACTTAAGATTTATGACTTTACTATAACCCACAATGCAATGCGTTCAAAGATAGGTGGTCATGTGACTGTGAAGTACAAAATGAGGTTATTCATAGCTTTTACGAGTCAGCTCGCAAGCTAGGGTCAAAAAATGGGTCAGCCTAAATACTTCCCGTGGTTTGGCTGATGAAGTCAAAATAATACAGCCAGTATTTTCTGAATGATAAGCTAGCAGTTGGTGAACTAGACGGAATGTTATTAATGAGATGTGTTGCCACACTTCATTATTGACGAGATAGCTTCCATCACAACTCTCATTTCCCTGAATTTATGCTTTACTGGTTTCTGCGTAATTGAATGGGCCTTCTTCATCATCAATAATGATAATGTAATGTAACTGAAAGGGTCTGCCAGTGGGCTGAGACAATGTGTCTCAATCCTAAACTTACGTCAGTTATAAACAGATGATAGGATAGGGATGTGTTATGTTAGGCAGGAGAAAATGCACATGAAATGTTGCTACAAAGTAACCTGACAGGTTTTAAAGAACAAATGTTTTTGGCAATTATCCTTGAACATAATCTGTGTATTCACCGTATATCATGGCAGTTTACCTTGCTGTATTGATCACAACAGCTTACCATTGCTTATTTCACAGTTACTGCCACCAGTTGTTTGTTAGCATTAGCAATCATTTTTAAGCTAAGGTAGCAAAGGTTGCAGACTATTTACTGAAGGGGAGCTGAAGAGATGAAGGCGAGGAACTTGGAAGCACCTAGAAACGTAACTTCTATTGGATTTTTCCAGAAAATTCGACCTGATACCTCCACATTTAAATCAGTCTCCGGGCTGTTACAGTCGACTGAGAATGTCAGGAAAGGTCTCATTTTTGCTGCGCCTGGGACAGAGTCCGGAGGGCGAGGTATTGTTTTTGGTGGGGTTTCTTTCTTTCTTTCTTTGCTAGCATAATTACGGCAAAAAGGGTGGACCAATCTTCAAGAAACTGTCAGGATAGGTGGGCATTTGTCCAGAATAGACCACTATAAATTTTGGAGGTCATCAGGTCAAGGTCAAGGTCAAGGTCACTAATAAGGTGAAAATATTTTTCCTGTAATAACTTTGGTAAATACGATAATGTCAACTTCAAACTAAATCCAAAATGTGCATATTTCAATTCTGCTTCCACTCATACGATACATTATAGAGTATCCCTTAGTTTTGTTACCGGTTGGGGGTTTAATGTCAGGGGGGTCAAGGCCACTGCTCAAAAATGGTTAGAGATGGAGAGGCGTGAGTGACCTTGAAAGGTCAAACTGAAGGTCACAAATTTTCTGAGGATTATTATTCGAAAACAGTCGCAGATAGAGAGATATTTACTTCATCGACATACAGGAAGTCACATAGGGGCTTTCATTTGGTACCATGACTTTAGACCATGAGTGACCTTAAAAGGTCAAACTGAAGGTTACGGATATTCAGAGGGCTATCGAATTGGAAGCTAAAGCACTAAATAAGGGCTACCAGGCGAGGTTTGTTTTGCCTGGCAACACTTGTTTAATTTGCCTTCCTTTCACTCATTGGCAATAGAAGGCAATTAATACCAGTTTAAAAAAAATTGCACATAGCACCTTTAAAACTCTGCTATGAAAAACTATTTCAAGAGCATCACTGAATAAAATGACATGTGCATCACATTGCGTAATTTCGAGCCCCTAAAAGATTTCCGATGTGTTCAGTCGTAGGTTTCAAAATATAAAATAAAATAAAATGATAATAGCCAAATGGTTTCCCTGATGAGTTGACTTTCATTCCTCCTAATACAATAGCACAAAGATAAAAAAAATTATTCTGCCATGCTTTATTGTTCCTTGTGAGATCATAGCCTTGGCCAAGAAAGTAATCTAACTGCAGTATTTGTCTCTTAGTCTGTCTGTGAATAAGATATCTCAAAAAGTTAAAAAGAAATTACATGAAATTTTGTAGGAAGTTTGGTCAGCTTGATTAAAAAATCAACCAGAAGATATTAAGAGGACAAACAGAAATATTAAGAAAGTGTGACGATGTGTTCAGGAACCAATGCAAGAACAGGAATTCCAAAAATTGTAAGCCTTTATTGCAAAATGGGTCGGGACCAGAAGACACAGGAATTGCCAAGCCAAAGTATCCAAAAAGCGAAGTCAAAATAACAGGCAGGGGTCAGAACCAGTAAGGCAGATGTGCAACGGTACATAGACAGTAAGCCAAAAATCGTAGTCAGAATCCAGAAGGGTAGGTCATACACAGGGCATTCAAAACAGAAATCGTGGTCGTACAAAAATAGGTCAAAATCCAAATAGACAAAACAAGAATGGCAAGGGCAAGGCAATCTCAAGGTCGGACACAACAGTCGTGAAGAAGCAATAAACAAAAGGCATACGAGGAGCTCTGCACAAATGAGTATTGATCAACGTTCTGACAGAGAATGAACTGCAGTGAAGACTTTAAATAGACAAGAGGGAAGTCACATGCTATGCAGGGAACAGGTGAATTGGATAAGAACTAATTACAAAGGGAAGCACACATGGGGAGGTCCTTAATCACAACAATTGGCAAAAGCCAAGACACGGACAGGATCCACGCAGACATCTTATGACAGAAAAAACAGCTCCAGTCAAGGAGTTCTAAGTGCACAGACAAAGAGTGCAGGATAGCAATTAAGCACGTGCGAGAGATTTCGCGGAAACGCAGAAAGATGCAGAGAAAGTAAAGCAAGAGGCGGAGACTAGAACAGGGCGATAGCGAGATTGAATTAGTAATAATTAGTAGCGGTGCAGCTTTACAAATTAACCCAAGTGTTCATTAGTAGTTAGTAATATATACATGGATTAGTTAGGTTAGTAAACTATGTTTGGTGTTTTGTAACTTTAACAAACGTACGATACAGAAACTGCGTGTAGCACACAACAATATGTTTCGTAGGTTGATGTCTTTTCTGTGGCGATGAAGTGCCAGTGGAATGTTTGTCAGTAACTCTGTTCCTTCCTTTGGTGAATTGTGGCGTCGCTTGACTTTGTCTTTTAGGACTAGTGTTTTAGCCAGCAACAACAAAATTGTACAGGATATTTTTAAGGCTACCCATTAAATATCTCGTATCAGACAATAACGGGAAGATACTCTGTATTGATTTTTACCAATGTCATCATTTTATTTTCTTGTCTCTTGTCTAATGTATGCTGTTTTTACTTTGTCATCACATATATGGACCTTAGAGTCTGAAATAAACTTATCTTATCTTTTCTCTTATCTTATCTTATTATACAAAATATAAATGTTAGTGCTATTAGTAATCAAGGAAAGCAAGGCGAAGGAAGTAAATGAAAATTGAAGTCATAATATGAAACACCAGAAACCACTGAAATCACCCGAAGCATGTAAGCACACAGACTGGGAGAAAGGACTGAACCAAACTGATCACAAGACATGGGTGACAAGTGCAATGAATACAGAAATGGCATGAACAGAAAAACCGGGATGTATAATAAGCAAAAAGAATAAAGAAAAGACATGGCAATGAACAGATGAGGATGGCATCAAAACACAATACCATAACAGATAGTGTTGTAAGTATTGAATGAAATAATATGCAGATCACACTTTTATTCACACTTTCATTTATTCTTATGGCAAAACTATACCGGGTCCATTACGTAATATGACAATGGTAAGAAAAATAGCTCAACCGTGGGAAATGTCATTTAAAAGCTACAGACATCATTTCCACCTGTCACTGTGATTAATCCTATTTTTGAAATGGTATTTCTATTGTGCAGTTTAAACATTGGCATCCATGGGATGGCCGTGTCAAGTCCCCCTTATGACATCAATTAATCCAATATGTCAGCGAGACGATTGCTTTCAACATCTTGTGAGTGTTTTTAGCGGCAGTCTTTGCACTACAGAGTGTATTTTTTAGTTTTCAATGCATTCTCACCTTTTTTTTGGAAGCAAGCGGTCAGACCAGCCCATTAGCGAGAAATCACAAATGTCAGGTTTCCCTGACAGTTGTCCAGGCCTAACCACAACATTTTGTATGGCTGAAATGTTTTGCACGAAAATCCAGGGACCATTCATGTCCCTTAATAAAATTTTGTGCGCTACAGTTGGTTCTTGAGTCTCATCTTTCATATACTGTGAAGTTCCCATGATGATGATCAACTAGATCCTTCTCTAATCCCACTCTCACAGCACCCCAACTAATGGCTCTTTTCTACTTTCTCCTGTTTCCTGCTCTGTTTACCCATCAATTCCCTTCTCTTCTTGTTTTTCTCTAACTACTCCTTCTGTTTTTCCTCCATTTTACTCTCAGAATGACTGGTTCACAGTTTTTCAGGCAGAGCTCTGCACTCCTTCATTCTGCTTTGTGACCCTGTTCCTATCCGGAGACAGTCTGCCAGTCCCAACCCCCTTTCCTCTGCACACATCACACACTCCCCAGTACCTCTCCCTATCTGGCTGGTGATAAATGGGGGAGTTGGAGTCTGTGGGCAGTTTTAGGTGGGGTGGGTGGAGTCTCTGGTTTGACATTGTATCCTCTCTGAGTCATGAATATGGGCGGCAGGAATTCTAAATGACTGCTGTCTTCATATCTACCTGAGCTGCTCAAACCTGCAAAAACCTCTTTTCAAGTGTCTGGTAGGCAGAGGTGTGACCCAGACCGATAATAACAGCGCAACAAAACCTCAACAGTGTATGTGATTGTGCAGTGTGTGTGTTTGTGTGGGGGCAGTGGTGCTTGTGTGTATGTGTGTCTATGTTGGGGGGCATATTCATCGACACTGCATGTGATTGTTGGCTATTTTTATGTTGTTGGGAGGCCTTTGTGGCACTCAGAACTCTCTCCTTCTTTTTGATTGGTTGCCAAACTGCTCTAAAAATTCCTGCCACCTTGACAACCAGTTCTGCTTTGTTTCACTGCTGTGAATTCAATTATCACAGACGGTACAAACTTCGACCTTCTAGCTACTGCTACCCTAGGGTAATACTTACAAGTGATGATAGGTGTGATAGTGACAGAACTGACTTATTTTCAGAAAAGATGCTCAACGAATTAGAATTTTATGTGTCTGTGTGTTTATTAGGTTGGGTAAGTGTGTCCGTGCAATTGTGTGCGCACATACGCGTGTGTGTTTGTGTGCTGTGTGTGTGTGTGTGTGTGTGTGTGTGTTACAAGAAAGCAAAGCACACCTGCTCTTTTGCCCTCGGATGTGTCCAGATGTGTGGAACGTTCACTATCGATGACAGGATAATGAGTTGTGTCAGCTCTGGACCGTAACACAACTTCCTGCCGATAAAATTTCACTCTGAAACCATGAGTTTTTTTTTTTTGCCCCTTTTTCCATCTCATATTTCATCCTCCCCATCGTCCACCTCTTTGTCTTCACCGTCCATTTTTTAATCCCAGATCTTCCTCTTCATCACACTTTCATCTACCACCCCCACTCCTTTTCTTTCACTCCATCTTTGCCTCAGGTTATGAAAGACTGACACACTTTCCAGCCAATCTGCTCCTGTCAGTATCACTGATGAAAGGGTGATAGAGAGGGAGGAGGTGAAAGGTAGGGACTGTCAATGAAGTGACTCCTAAAGGCTGTGTTTGCGCAGGTCTATGTGAGTGTCTGTCAGCCATCATGCAGCCGTTCGTTTGGCCTTTAAACTCACAGCGTCAGTCTGCTCATCGCCTTCTTAAGTGCTGAACAGGAAGACTTTTCCTTTGCCAGAGGCTTTTGTGGGCTTGGCTTATTCGCCTGTAAACATCAAGAGCAAGTGTGTGCTTGCGCTTGTGAACGTGCGCATGCAAGTGTGCTTGCATCTAATGTACATGCATGCCTGGTCAATGTGGCTTGACAACACAATCATGATCTTTGGCTAGTGACAAAGTTATAAGTTTCTTTGATTTAGGGAATCGTGCCCATGTTTTGGGCAATATGTTTTCCATTCGAAGGGCAAAATGTTTTCTGATTCAAGTTAGGGCTGAACTTGCCCGGGTGCACCATATCCGAAATTCACTGAGTATTGAATTCTCTCATTTCTGACCATAATTTGTAATTTTTTGAGTTACTTCTCAGCTTGTTTTCCATTGTTCATCACCTATCTCTGAATCTCCATCTTCTGTCTTGTCCAATGAGGGCTGGCAATGTGAAAAACTGCCTTGACTCTGCCTCGCTGACCTCTCTCAGCTGCTGAAACGTGAGTCTTAAAGTACTTTCTTCTCTCCCTCCAATACTTTCATTTATTTTCATTCCTTATTTCTATGAGTTCATTTAAGTGTTTTCCCTTTGTTGTTTCTGAAATTACCATATTGATGGCTCCCTCTTGAAACTTATTTCAATTACGATTCAATTTGAATTTTCACAACTCATCCACAATAAAAATGTAATTTCCACTTAATTTAGCCTTTCACTATTGTATAATTACGTGCTGTGCATTACACCATATTGAATGTGCCCTGTGCTTGAGTTTTTAAATGATCTTAAATGCATGCCATCCATCGCACTTTCATGACGCACTCATAACTAATTTAATAAATTATTCAACTACCAACGTAAGAAGAGCAGCAATTTAATAAATAAATTTTTATTGCTTCGCGTGGCAACCAGTGTGCAACTACGCTTTCCTGCAAATGCAGCCTATTCTTTTGAACGCCAAAAACATTTTGATTAAATGTAATCTCATAATAAATAAGGTTGCACTGCTGAAAAAAAAATCCTTGAACGGGAGATGGAATGCAGGAAAAGCACTGGGTTAATTATTATTTATTATTATTGTCTTTTCTCCTCCATCCAAACAACATCATTATTAAGTGTGTTAGTAATTTAGCCCTTTAGTGATCAGTCATTTCTTAATACTCTCTTAATAATTACAGGCTTATAAATTGGTCTTGATTATTCTGTAAATAAATTGTGCGATTATTAATCAGCGATCATAAACCAGAACAGCTTGAAAGCAATTATGTGTTGACGGGTCAGAGGCTCATGGCACATCCTGTAACGCCGGCATTACCACCAGGGGGACGTTGGACTTTAGGAAGTTAATAGGCGAGGTCATTGGGATGGTGGGACAGCCGCGACTAAACCTCAGAATGTCCCCATAGATCCCTGGCCAAAGGAACCACTCAGTTGTGCGCACTAACTCAGGGTCCCCTGTCTCCTCACCTTTGTACTCTGATAGGGCAAGTAAAGAAAGAACAACGGTTAGTAATGCATTCATGACGCACTGTCTCAGCCAACCCATCCTGGTCTGCTGCCCTGCTGGCTTTATATAGCCAGGCTCCTTGACGGAGATGGGGATCAGGTGTGTGGCCTCGTGGCGAGCCCTTCTCATTGGCCTGGCCGCAACTGGGGGAGCTTTCTAGTGTAAAGTGGCGGCCAAGAGTGCTGAACGAGGCCCGTCCAGCGGGCGCTGTCCACGGTGGTGCCGGATGAGGAAGATAAGGGGAGGAGAATTGGTAGTTTGAGGTGGCGTGACGTGGACGGTGGGAGTGTCTGTTGCCCCGGTCGCCACATATAAATACTGTATATATGCACACACATATACACTACTCAAAAGAACTTAAGGGTCAGAAATATTTGCACTAAAATGGCGATGACAAATGACAAAATAATTCTTTGATGGCTCAAGAGCAGAAAAAAAAACTAACACTAGACACCAGTTTATTACCCTGAAGCAAAAAAGTCATGCACCTCCTGTTCACCAGGCATTGGAAATAACGTGGAGGGATTGCTTGCTATTCCGCGACTAATTGCTGTGCCAGTTACTGGTGGTTTATGGTAGGAACGTGAAGAGATCGAACTTGTCTCCTGAGGTCATCCCGCACATGCTCAATGAGTGACAAGTCGAGTGAATATGCAGGCCAATCCATGTGCTGAACGTTCTGCTGCTGTCAGTAGTTGGTCACCACGCCGGCACAATGACATCTTGCATTGCCCTCCTGGAACCAAGCTCCTGGTCCAATCTGCTGCAGAGCTGGCATTACCAGAGGTTGAACAATCTCATTGAGATAATGCTTAATAGTCAAATTTCCACTGAGGACGCACAGAGGGGTTCTGTGGTTCATGGATATCCCCACCCACACCATAACACTACCTCCTCCAACTGGCAGACGTTGAGCAACATCGACATTAGCAAATTAATAAACACGAGTCCACCCATCACTGAACTGAAGCATGAAGCGTGACTCATCTGTAATCATTGCCTCTGCCCACTGACCACGGTTCTAGAGGATATGATATTTTCACCCATCTTGGCAAGCCCTTCTGTGTTGGTCACGAGCGTTGTCGGCCCGCAGGATGCCAGCATCACAAAATTTGGACTTGCAGCTGATTCCTAGTGGTCTTGTCGGACAAGTTGGTGCCTCTTGCAGCACTGAGTTGATTCCGAAAGTGTCATGAGGTCACAAAGCACTTTTGCAATGCCATTATTGTCAGGAAGCAGTCTTCTCATGCTGTTGTTGATCTGGGTCTTCCAGAACGGGGGCATTCTCAACAGCATTAGTTGTCCTGAATTTCTGCTAGAGTCTGCTAATTATACTTTGGCTTACATTTAGATGCTAAGCCATAGTTCTCAGAGTTTGTCCATCCTGTAGCCAGCCAATGGCCCTTCCGCTGTCTTTAATGCTGTTGTCATTGAACTATCCTCAAATTTCAAGCAGTGATAAATGGAAAATGCTCAGCGCGTTTATTGCTAAAAATGGCTCGCATGGAATGACACTCATGCAAAAGACGTGCAAATTTATTTAACCAGGGAAGTCCCATTGAGATTGAAATCTCTTTTTCAAGGGAGCCCTGGGGGGTTGAGGTGGAGAGGGCAAATTACATAGCCAATTAGATCAGGGGATGATTAGGAGGCAGGCTTAAGGAGCCATGTTTTGGAATTTAGCTATGACACCGGGGAACTCCCTACTCTTGTCGATGAGTGTCATAGGATCTTTAATGACCACACTGAGTCACAACCTCAGTTTAACATCTCATCCAAAAGACGGCGTATCCTTCAGTATAGTGTCCCCATCACTGCATTATTTCACCAGACAGAGGATTGCAACCTACTGGGCCACCAACACCTCTTCCAGCAGCAACTTGGTTTTCCCAGGTGGTCTCCCATCCAAGTACTAACCAAGCCCACACCTGCTTAGCTTCAGCCATGCAGCTGGAGCAGATTGAACAGTGGTACTGCTGCTGGCAGGGCCAGGTAGGTTTGGATAGCTTTTTCCCTAAATAAATGAAATCATCATTTAAAAACTGCATTTTGTATTTACCTGGGTTTTTCTATATATATGGGATTTTTTAGGATACTGCACCACTTTCATAATACTATTTCAAATGACAGTTCTTATTTTGATTAAGATTAATTGCAGCAGCATGTTGGTTATTGATGATGATGTCATTGATGAAAACCATTTATAAATATCAGGCACTGCTCTAGTGTATGGGTTTCAAATGTTTAGACTTAGCCAGCATTGGCTGCAGGACAGCTCTTAATTAGCACTAGTGGGAAAAGGAAACATCACCATCTCCCCGGCTGGTTGATCCATTGCTCTTGGTGTGTCCGTTGAATGACACTTGAAGTGTTTTCCCCTGATAAGGTTGATGCTTTCTGAAAGTTCACGTCTGGTTTTTGTTTAATTTTTGTCCATATTCTAAAGTTGGAAAGCCGTGTTTGATATATATTGTACTTTGTACAAGAGCTATGAACCTAGTCAATCAAACTTTAATTTTATGTTAAAAAAGATATCCATATATTTTAAAACTACAGGCAGAGTATCCTTGTTTTAACACTAATTTCAGTCTCATTTTACCCTTTTTTTCAGGCTACACTAGTTTTCTAATCCAAAGAGAAATTTACTGTTTTCACATGGAAAACCCTAACATTCAAAATAATTGCATTTATTTTTTCATACGCTGACATATCATAGATTAAATGCAAGTTGATTTCATTCTTAAATACAGCTGTGTGCAGTGATGATTATACACCTAACAAAATGAAGATAAATCAGAACCAAGTACCATTCAAGTATTTATTTCATGTAAGATTGGATCATATAGATGAAAATAAGTAAATACAACCCACCCCAAATCCAAAATAGTTGGGACAAAGTGTAAATTGTGAATAAAATTAAAATGCAATGACTTTCAGATAACATGAGCCAGTGTGTTATTTACAATAGAACACAGATAACATTTCAAAAGTCGAAACTGAGACATTTTCCAAAAAAATGAGCTTATTTCAAATTTTCTGGCTGCAACGGGTATCAAAAAAGTTGGGATACAGGCAAAAAAAAAAGGCTGAAAAGCAATTAATAAATAAGAGAATCGACTGAAAGAACATTCAGCAAGTATTTAAGTTAACTGGCATCAGGTGTGTAACATGATTGGCTATAAAAAGGGATGTCTTAGAGAGGCTGAGTCTCTCAGAAGTAAAGATGGCCAGAGGCTCTCCAACCTATGAAGGCTTGCGTAAAAAAATACTGCGGAATACTTTAAAAACAGGATTCCTCAACGTCAAATTGCAAAGGCTTTGAAGGTCTCATCATCGACAGTGCATAACATCATCAAAAGATTCAGAGAAACTGGAAAAATCTCTGTGCATAAGGGACAAGGCCAAAGACCTTTACTGGATGCCAGTGATCTTCGGGCCCTCAGACAGCACTGCATCACTCACTGGCATGATTCTGTCATTGTCATTACTAAATGGGCCCAGGAGTACTTCAAGAAACCACTGTCTGTAAACACAGTCCGCTGTGCCATCCACAGATGCCACCTAAAACTCTATCATGCAAAAAGGAAGCAATTGTTGAGCATGATCCAGAAGCGCCGCCGTGTTCTGTGGGCCAAGGCTCATTTAAAATGGACTGTAGCAAAGTGGAAAAGTGTCCTAGTGTCCTGTGGTCAGACGAGTCCAAATTTGACATTCTTGTTGGAAATCATGGGCAAATCATGGGTGTCTTCTGGGCTAAAGAGGAGAAAGACCACCCCTCCTGTTATCAGCGTTCAGTTCAAAAGCCAGCATCTCTGATGGTATGGGGATGCATTAGTGCATATGGTGTGGGACACCTGCATGTTTTAAAAAGCACCATGAATGCTGAAAGGTGTATATATAGGTTTTAGAGCAACATATGCTCCCCTCCAGATGACATCTATTCCAGAAAAGGCCTTGTGTATTTCAGCAGGACAATGCAAAACCACATACTGCAGCTATTACAACAGCATGGCTTTGTAGTAGAAGAGTCCGTGTGCTGAACTGGCCTGCCTGCAGTCCTGATCTTTCACCAATTGAGAACATTTGGCGCATGATTAAACGAAAAGTCCGTCAAAGGAGACCCAAAACTCTCCAGCAGCTGGAAGCCTGTATTATACAAGAGTGGGATCAAATTCCAATGGCTAAACTCAAGAAACTTGTCTCCTCAATGCCCAGATGCCTCCACTCTGTGTTAAAAAGAAGAGGGGATGCTACACCGTGGTAAACAGGCCCCTGTCCCAACTTTTTTGAGACCTGTAGCAGCCATCAAATTTGAAATAAGCTCATTTTGTGGATAAAATTGTAAAATTTCTCAGTTTCAACATTTGATATGTTATCTTTGTTCTATTGTGAATAAAATACTGGCTAGTGTGATTTGAAAGTCATTGCGTTTTGATTTTATTCACAATTTACACTTTGTCCCTACTATTTTGGAATAGGGGTTGCAGATAATAATATATAGTAAAATGAAAATAATGTCTTTTTGAAAGAAAATGTCAACCTGCCACCTAATCATCCCCTGATCTATTTGGCTATGCAACTTGTCCTCTCCCTCTCCCCCTCAACCCCCCAGGGTTCCCTTGCAAAAGAGATTTCAATCTCAACGGGACTTCCCTGGTTAATTAAAAAAAATGTCTGTTGGATTTGTGTCCGAGAATTTGTTGAATTTTTGCTCAAGAGTTTTAGTTTTAAAAATGCATCTAAACAATTGACAGAACCTGTAATTTAAGACATATTCAATTCAATTGCATAGTAATTTTAACTTCTGTTTTATTCCGAAATATGGCTTTTGCAATTGAATTTTTTTATCTTGTTGATTTTTGTCTCATCTTGGCTTTGTGTTTCTTGTCACGTTCCCCTTGTAAAGGACATTTTAATCTTAATGAGGTATTCCCCATCATAAATAAATGCTCTGTGCCTAATTGAAGGATCTTTGTGACAGCACTCCGTAAAAATGCAGTAAAATGACAAATTTTATTAATGAAGAAGTGGCAAAGTTGAATTGGTTACGTGAGCTGCCTTATTCTTGAAGATACCACATACATATAATTACCCCATAAATGATTAAAAATTGGTGTGATTCAAACAATGAGATACAGGTTTGTTATCCCACACGTGATACAGCTTTCTCGTGTTGCGATCCTTCAGATTCTGAACATCGACAAACGTCAACTAATATGTCCACAATGGTAGCATTATCAATTTTGCTGGTAACCATTTACCATTGCTGCATTAGCTTCTAGTTGACAGTATATTCAAGTCAATTGGAGGGATAATTCCTTAGCTGGCATGCTGACGCTATAGAGTAATCAGTTACGCACGTAACTGTTGTCGTAGATGCTTGAATTTATTAATTTAATGGCGAAAGGCGTTAGCATGCTCGCTAGGGAATTATTCATCCGATTGACTTGGATAGACTGCCAACCAGAAGCTAATGTTAACACTATTTTTCCATTTTCCAAATAATCCAATGCTGACATTTATGGGATAAATAGGATCTCAACTTTGTGAGCCCAAGATATCAAATTTATGAGACTCGGGCAGTAATTTTCATTTATTTCCTGCTGAAATTTACAACTCTCGTTGCATAAATTTGATATCTCAAGCACATTTAGATCCTCTAAATATTTCTGCTTTTTGCCCAGCTCTCAAAAAATTCTTAATGGTTTTGAAGAGCAGCATTAGTTACTCTATTTTCCCAGTAAAATATGTACTCACTGCCATCCTTAGAACTAAGTGTTTCCCTCCCTGCTTCTGTGCCTTGATTTATTTCTGATGCAATGGAGTCAATACATTTCAGCATTATTAGCTGAATAACCAACCATTTGATTTTAAAGCCTTAACTCCAACTGGGTAGAGAATTGTTGAATCATTGCGTGCTCTCAATTTGCACTCACCTGCCTGCTGCCCTCTTTCACTTATAAATAGCCACAGCAGTGCTTGGTTCATTTCCTGCTTTGTCTCAGGTGTGTGCTTGTAGATTTTAGGGGAAAGGGACAGTGCCAAAATGAAGAGATAACACAACAAAAAATGTAAAAATTGAATGTGCGGTAATGGTATAAAGCAGAATGATCAGTGGTTTAGACTGAAAGAAGGATGTATATTTAGACACCATGGATTTTGAGTCAAGTCATTTTGATTCTGATGCATGGCTGGACTTGGTGGGTTACCCCCACCTGCTTTCAGCCACTGACGCATTCATTTGGAGTCACTTGACACTCCCCAAATCACCCTGTGCCGGAATGTTCCATGGTTTGCAAGTTTCTACCTGTGCACTGTATGTAAGCATTTGTTTTCGTGAGAGATGGAAATGATGTGCAGAAATTTATAACAGAAATAACACAAAATATGCATTAATTTTGTTTGGCACGGGCTGACATTATTTGCCTTCCAGCAGCTTGACATTTGAACTCTGAGCCTGATGCCAGTAACTTCTCAAAGTGAGGACATTTCTTTTCTCAAAGTAATCCAGAAAGACATCCTTTTAATTTCTCTCGCTCAAAAGAAAATGTTATTTGACACATAAAAACAAACAATTATTCCAAAAATGCCTTATAGTCTAATGGAAACAACTCATGCAGACTTCCTCAGAAATTACCCCAATTACTCTGAAGTGGCAATTCGTTTATTTCTGTGATTCTGTGTGTATATTGTTGGAGCCAATGGCATGAATATTTTTGTGTTAAGTGCTATCCCGATACATTCAATGACCCATTACTTTAACACTTTGGGAATATTGCTGTTCTGGACTTGTAAATGATCAGAGACGATATAATTGTGCCTCTCCAAATCTTTTTTTTTTTTTTAAGTGAGGGAAAGGGCTGTGTTAATAGGATGGCTTTGAGAGCAATTTATTTGTGAACTTTGTATTTCCACCGTCAAAAGCCTGATGAAATGCGTGGGTTGGGATGTGGAAATTGCCATGATTACAAATGAATCATATGTGAGATGAAAGAAGGATACGAAGGCACCTTGCAAATGCCTAAAGGAGGGGAGAGAAGAGGCAGCCATCTTATCACAGGCAGGAGCATGGCTGACCCCAGAGAGCCTGGCTCACTTGGGGTGTTATGATAAAATTTTGGTCACAGAGAAGACTGAAGCCAAAGCTTCGGGCCACTGAAAGACACACAAAGGCTGAAAAAAAAGGTTACCCAAGTACAAAACCCACAGAGGGGGTAGACATGTTATTTCATGCCAAATTAATGTCCCTTTTTTTACGTGGTCAAAAGGCGAAAAAGAGAGTGAAAGAGAGCGAGCTAGGGGACTTAAATGATACAATCGCAATAATTTCCTGCAATAAGCAGAGAGGTACCTGCAGATGGATAGTAGTTATATGCCAACTGATACCTGAGGGCCCGGCTCATTTCCATGAGAGAGGAGGGAGATGAAAATGATTGAGAGAGAGAACTATAAAGGAAAAGAGAAAAAAGATTGAGAGAGGGAGAGGGAGAGAGTGATTGAGAGTGAGAGAGGGAGAATGAAAGAGATGGTGGTTAAGGGTACTCAATGCGCCCGCTATATATCCAGCCGCTCGCCCTGTACCACCACCCCGCTCAGCTTTGCATTCTCTCTCCTCGCTCCTCCGTCTTCTCCACGAATCACTTCTCTCTTCCCATTCAGTCTGCTTCTTCCCCCTCTTCTTCATTTTCACTCACCCCAGCATTTTATCCATAAATTATAATTCAGTACAGGTAGCTCTCCGAATAGGAATATGCGAGACACAATTACATTTTTATTCAGAAAAAAATGTATGTAGTCAGTAATATATGCGTACTGCAGTGGAGAAAATTGCCATCACTTGTGCAGAGCCAGGCTGTGCAGAGAACACAGCCCTCCTGGGTATTTTTTGCTGCGATTGTGACATACATTTGGAAGACCGGGATGCACTTGGCACTGAAGAGCTCTCCAATGCGGAACATTACCTCTCACTCGCAGGTGTGGACTGACCTCCGCGTCTTCTGGGTTTTGCTGTTCACAGTCTGTTTTCAATTACTTAATGTAGCCCCCACAGTGTAACTTGTGATAATGTCGATGATTACACCCTTTTACAAAGTTATTTTTAGGCTGTGAGGCATTTCGCCTTTTCTTTCTACCTGCTCACACAGTCTGACATCTGCAGTGTGTGTGTGTGTGTGTGTGTGTGTGTGTGTATACGCGTGTGCGTGCGCATTTGTGTGTTTGCGTTTCCATGTGTTTATATGTTTGTGTGAGATAATTTGTGCATTTTTATAAATATGTGTTTTAGCGAGTATGTAGGACCTGCTGTGTTCTTGCTTCTGTGGCCATGTCTGTTATGGGCTCATACTGGTGTTTTGTTTCATTCACATGCGCTTTGTTTACCTGTGGACAGTGATGTATAGTTCACAATGTTGTCTATGCTGAAATGGCCTGTGCACAGTGGCACAAATGCCTCCTGGTTTGAACAGGGTGTCATTTTGAGTGGCCAGAAAGGAGAAACACTCCAAAAGCATTAAGTCCACTAAGAAAGAAACACAGACAAGCAGACAGACTGACAAATTCCACCACATGACAACCAAAGCACCATTGTTTAGTGAATGAAGAAAATTATGAGGATAAACCATCTGAAGTAACATAAACACCTCCATTATAAAAGCGACTTGGTGTCACCCATAAATGCTCCTCCCGCTCTGAAGCTCTGACATTATGGAAATGTGATCACCGCGTGCGGTAATGAGGTCGGGTCGTAATTGGAAGGGAGAGAGACAGCAGGTGTTGTAACTGGGGATGCGATGCAAGAGAGACTCATGCTCTCATATACTCACACTGCCCAATAAACACACACGCACACACACACACACATGCACATATACTCACACTGCCTAATAAACACAGAGAGACATGCTCACAAGTAAGTTAGTAAACAATTTATTGACCCATGTTGCAGCAAATATACACTTTTTTACATTTCCCACAGCTTACAGTCCATATAAACACATCAGCATAATATATAAACACATTACAACTTACTAAACATAATTACACATACATTCATACACATACATGCACGCATAGGCATGCACAGATAGACTGTAGGTCGTGCTATAGCACCTGTCTTTTGCCCTCTGGACCAGGCAAGTGCCCTTTTTCTTTTTTTTTTTTTTTTTTTTTTTTTTTTTTTTACAGTGTACTGTATATGGCCCATGTTGACGTGATTGTCGATAAATTCTCGATGATTAAAAGTGTAAAATAAGAAGCAGCAACCCCCCCCCCACTCAACAAAATAAGAAGCATAAACCCTCCCCCCCCCCCCGCTCAACAAAATAAAAAGCTTTTCCCCCCCCGGTCTGCCACCACACATTGCTTCATCGTCTGTGGGAAACACTGAACACCTGCCCCCCAAAATGTCTGTGCACGCCACTGCATGCACGCATCCTCACAACTCATTTGGCTGTCCAGATCCTGAATTGCAATATCTGGGAAACAATCACGGACTGAACTAGTGTATCCGCATGCAGCCAACACGTGGCGCTCGTCCTGTATTCCTCCCACAGGACAGTCGCATATACGCTCCTCCTGAGATAACCGCTGCCACCTACCGATTTCTACACGCAGTCTATGGGAGGACAACTGAAACTGACTAAAAACGATTCTCTGGTACTCTGACACATTACCCACAGTACCTGCATTATAAACCCTGTGTACAGAGAGATCATGGTTTATCAACAGAAACGTCTGGAACTTAGAGGTGTTCAACTGTAAAACTCGCTGCTTGCAGCCATATCAGCGTCCAGACACACTTGACCCTCCTGCAGGACACTATCCACATGCTTCCAAGCTGAAGTGTCGGCAGCTTGACTTAGATTTAGCGCAAACATCAGCAGGTAAGCCCTCGTCTTTCCGACAAGATATGACGAAAGAATGTATATTGCCGACTCTTTATTAGGGCTGCGAGAGATGGCTGGCAAATCTCCAGCAAACATAGGTCATTCGGGGTGCTTGTTCTAACCCCAATGACAGACTTTACTGCAGCCAAGTAAATGGAATTCAACCTCTTAAATGCTGTTCCAAACCAACTCTCGCATCCGTACAGGAGTGGTGATAGCAGACATGCGTCCTAAACCTTGCGTTTCAAAAAGAATGGTAAGTTCCCATGGCATCGAACAAATGTGAATAACTTCAGCAAATTACAGTACTTGTGACTTGAATGTCGTGTCATAATGGAGGCAAATTTGGCATCATCAGTAAAAACAGATCCAAGGTAACTGTAAAAATTGCAGTAACTAACGGTTACACCGTTCACACTGACATCCATTCTGTCCTGCTCACAACCATTAATCACCATAAATTTTGATTTCTGCAGGTTAATTACCATACCATACTGGTACAAAACTGCACCATTAGACTCAGCTTGTATTCACACCGCTCTCTTGTAGTGGATAAAGGAAGAGTATCATCCATGAAGAGTAAACAATGCAGCCACTGAAGGAAGCCATCGGGATGACATTTCACTCTCACAAGTTTAACAAATTAATTCAAATACTATACAAATAAAACACAGGATGTAGGAAACCCCTGTTACATGCCAATAGTGGTTGCAATTAACGCAACACCTAAAATGCTCTTGGTGGAATAATACATTGACCATATTGCCTCCAACATAACCATACCACAACCAAGATGTTTCAATACATGGAGCAATTTCTGTCTTGGGTACTTTATCATACGCTTTTGAAAAATCAATAAACATAACAAAAAGTTTAACACGTTTGCATTTGGCACAATCTATGAACAATCACAGAGTCACTATTTGTTCTCGGCAACCTCTTCCTTTTTGCGAGCCAGCTTGTTCCCATAAAGGTTTAAACCATGCTTGAAGCCGGGACGACAGCATAGCATCGTACACTTTCGCTATCATGTTGCTAACACTGATGCCCCTATAATTATTACAGGAATCTCTGTCGCCTCCTTTAAAAAGCATGGTCAACTTAGCAATCGACCAGGATAGACTAGGATAAACACAAGTCTGAAAAACAATGTTAAAAAATGCAGTGAGAGGAAATATCCAGCCAATAGGTAGAGCTGAGATTACTCGTGGTGTCACACCCTCTGGGCCTCCTGCTTTATCCGATTTCAAATGACTAACAACTTCTTTCACCTCAATAGGGGAAATCGGCTCATCCAGCACTGGAATGGTTATCTCGCCAGTTGGAAAGTCCAGAGAAGGTATTCCTTCTAGATTCAATAGAACCTCCACGTGAGTCTTAAAATCCTTATCTGTAGGATCCCCATCATTCCTGGTTGACTTCATCTCCCCATTCCAGTCTATTGCATGCCATATAGCCTTATTGTCACCACCCTGGACAAGCTTGGACCAACATCGCAATCTATAGGCTGTATGTGGCATGGTGAAGGGTTGTTATTTGCACAAGAATGTGCCAGATCATACAACCCGTCGGACAAGATCTCAGCCCAATGGTTTATGTCCGTGTGATCTTCAGGCGGATCACTCTGCTCCATCTGGCGCTTCAAAAAATCAACCTGCTGCCTGTTGATTACAACAGGCTTTTGGGACAAGGGCAGGGAAGTTTGCAGAAGGCATGCGTGGCTAAGTAGGTCATTTGCCCTCTGAAGGAGTTCGTCATCTGACATCGACAAGGTGGATTCGAGATCAAGAGTGACCGGAACAATAGTGTGACATATACTCACACTGCCTAATAAACACACACACATACACACATATACTCACACTGCCTAATAAACACGCCCACATGCACAAATATACTCACCCTGCCTAATAAACACAGACACACATGCACATATATGCTCACCCTGCTTAATAATTATAGACACACATGCACATATATGCTCACCCTGCCTAATAAACATAGACACACATGCACATATATGCTCACCCTGCCTAATAAACAAAGAAACACATTCACAAGTACACTCACGCTGCCCAATAAACACACACTGGCATACATATACTCACCCTGCCTAATAAACACACACACACCTGCACATGTATACTCACCCTGCCTAATAAACACACACACACACACACACCTGCACATGTGTACTCACCCTGCCTAATAAACACACACACACCTGCACATGTATACTCACCCTGCCTAATAAACACACACACACACACACACACACACACACACACTGCAAATGCATACTCACCCTGCCTAATAAACGCACACACACCTGCACATGTATACTCACCCTGCCTAATAAACACACACACACACACACACACACACACACACCTGCAAATGCATACTCACCCTGCCTAATTAACGCACACACCTGCACATGTACACTCACCCTGCCAAATAAACACACACACACATGCACACATATATTCACCCTGCCTCAGGGGTGGAGCTAGGCTCTCACCCCAGTGGGGCGAAGCATTATCAAGGGGCCCCTCAGTTACTCATTGCAGTCAACTGTAACATAACGGACAGGCCTGTATCTTATTCTATCCTATCTAACACAAATCGTCACTTATTGAGCCAAGTAAATTTATGTTTAAGGAAACATACAGTGAAACCATTTTGTCAGTCAAACTTGTTCTGAGGGAAGGGGGAGAAAAAAAAGTTGCTAGTGTTTTGGCAGCAAAAGCATATAGGGTATGGTTGCCAGGCGTCTGCCAAACGAGAATAGTAATTTTCATTTATTCCAAGCCTTCAGCAAGGACGAAAGTAGTCATTTTAATTTATTCCAAGCCTTCAGCGAGGTAAAAGTGAAAATTACTACTTGAGTTTCATTAATTTGATATGTCGGCAATGCTTGATCTTCCCATTTTTTGCCACTAACCGGTCGGGCTCGTGACAGAAAAAAGTCACAAGCCCTCAGAAGAGCCCTCAGAAGATTTTACAAGCCCGACTGAAAAAGACTGGAATATCACTTGAAATTTAATTGCATAGGTACAAACTTCATTAAAACACTTTATATAAATCAAAAAGAAATTTAAATAAATAAAAAACACTCAGAGTTTAAATGAAACAGATTATTTCATATGTCTTGAGTTTGTACACTCAAAGTCACGTTTTGGATTTAACTAAACAAAAAGGTCAGAGCCTTCCATTGGATAATTACTGCAGTGATTAATATGTATCAATTGGTGACAAGTTGTTTAACCCTAACTGCTGCGGTTAGTAGCTTCTCATTTTTAGGCAACGATGTCAGATCATAATCTGTGGTCGTGGAAAAGGTGTTGTTATACTGTGTTTCAGAAGGGTCAAATTATTAGCCTGCATCAGGCAAAGAAAACAACTGAGGAGATTGTTGAAACTA
This sequence comes from Gymnothorax javanicus, assembly GCA_029692085.1. NCBI lineage: Eukaryota > Metazoa > Chordata > Actinopteri > Anguilliformes > Muraenidae > Gymnothorax > Gymnothorax javanicus. The sequence goes on from CM056202.1 coordinate 80,984,019, forward strand.
CTGAAATTTGGTTAACTACTGTTAGGAGCTATACATTTAAATTTGGTTAAGAACTGTAAATATCGAAGCTTACTACCCAGCAAAAACAACGGCCATGAGTGTATTCTATTAGTGTAATCATACAGTATACATGAGCAAAAAAGAGAAATGTTACGTTACTGTAAAGAGTGGGATAATGATGTTGATCTTTAGGCATGGGTACTCTGACAAAGCGGCCATGAACCCATTGCAAAATCTGGGGGATCCAGGGTTCGAATTACACATTGGCTTCGTGGAGCCTCATTTTCCAGTGTGCACCACTACTAAAACGTCACATGCACATGCATACAAATGTGTGGCAGCATGGTCAATAACATAGCATTAAAAGATTTTATCTTTTAAACAAGCACTTACGCACTCGGTTACCCTGCTCCTTATATTCCCGGACTACCTGCATCGGCAGCAAGATCTTTAATTGAAACAGGGCCGGCGCCAGAACTGAAAATTTGGGGGCTAAGATACTTCTCTTTATGACAATAATTAGTCCTAGCTAGTTCTCAATCAAGTGGCAATTGAAGACGCGGCTTCTCTCCCCCATGCGATCTAACAGCGACAAAATAATGGGCTAAATTCAGTACAGAAAAATAATTAAATTATAATTAGGACTGTGCACTGGCACTCAGCGACGGTAATTTTTTTTTCCAGTGAGAGCGGCATTTCAGAACTGTTCAGCGAATGAAGTTAATTTTGTTGACAAGTACGCGGTGTCGTCCGTTTACGTTTTCCAATTGGACAGCTGTCTATTTTTTTACAGCAAATTGCGGTGACCATGCAGCAAAAACAGGTGTACGTACATATTCTGTGGTCATGGAGAAGATATTACTCTGTTTCAGAAGGGTCAAATTATTTGCTTTCTTCAAGCAATGAAAACAACCAAGGAGATTGGCAAAGCTAATAAAATGGGGTTTAGAATTCTCCAATGCATTATTAAAACCTGGAAGGATAGTGGTTAATCATCATCTTTGAGGAAGAAATGTGGTCGGAAAAAAATCTTGAGTAATCATGATCGGAAATCACTTAAACATTTGGTGAAATCAAATTGCAAAAAATCAACAGCAGAACTCACAGCTATGTTTCATAGAGAAAATAAGAGCTTTTCCACACACGATGCAAAGAGAACTCAAGAGATTGGGACTAAACAGCTTTGTAGCCCTGAGAAAGCCACTCATCACTGAGGCTAATCGGAAAAAAGGCTTCAATTTGCTAGGCAGCACAAAGATTGGACTCTGGAGCAATGGAAAAAGGTCATGTGCTCTGATGAGTCCAGATTTACCCGCTTCCAGAGTGATGAGCGCATCAGAGTAAGAAGAGAGGCAAATGAAGTGTTGTACACATCATGCCTAGTGCCTTCTGTGCAATCCTGTGGGGGCAGTGTTATGATATGGGGCTGCTTCACTTAGTCAGGTCTTGGTTCAGCATCAATATGTGCCCAAAAAATGCAGTCAGCTGACCACCTGAATATACCAAATGACCAGGTTTTTCCATCAATGGATTTTTTCTTCCCTGATGGCAAAGGCATTTTACAAGATGACCAAGCCAGGATTTGTTGGGCTCAAATTGAGAAAGATTGGTTCAGGGAGCACGAGACATCATTTTGATATTGGTCACCACGGAGTCCAAACCTAAACTCCATTAAGAATCTTTGGGAAGTGCTGGAGAAGACTTTAAACAGCGGTCTGACTCTCCCGTTATTAATACAAGATCTTGGCAAAAAACAAATGCAGCTCTGGACAGAAATAAATGTTGTGACTTTGCATAAGCTTATTGAAACGATGCCAAGACGTATGCAATGCTGTAATCAAAGTTAATGGCGGTCCAACAAAATAATAGCACATCTGACTTTTTGCCGGGCAGTGTGGGTTACACCATGAATAATGCTAGCACCAGCTCCTGCAGCTGTTATACCGTGGCACCTCCCTGCCCATGTCGTATTGCTGGGGGCATTCAGGGCTGTTTCCAGTGGGCAGTGCGGTGAGGCAGTGCTGTGTTTGACTGCTACGGTTATGGACCACCCAGCCAACTCTCATTCCCCTATCCTTGCTGCAGTACTACACAAAAGATTATGGCTCTCTGGAATGTAGAATCTGGAATGTGCCAATCTTAGTCCCATCATGCCTTGCTTTGTACTGCCAGCGTGGGAATGGAACAGAGGGGCAGGGCAGTGTGAACCACTGTTCCTATCTCAGCTCTGAGGTCCCTGAGTCGCCTCCTGCCTTCACCACTCTGGCCTCTCATTATGATGCTCTGTGAACTCACTAAAATGCCCTATGTAAGCACATTCGGGACCCATTTAATATAACCATTCTCTCTCTCAGAGTGTGTGTGTGTGTGTGTGTGTGTGGTCGGCAGGGTCCATGTGTATGTTTGTGTGTGTGTGCATTGGGTAGGAAGTACTGTACATGAATGTAAGTGTGTGCATGTGCACACATCTGTGAGTGTGTATTTGTGAGTGCAGTGAGTGTTATTCAGGCTGGGTCCATGTATTTGAGTATTAATATGTGCTTGGTTGTTGCATACGTACTGTCAGGGCAGACAGTGCACAACCCAATTCCAAAAGGGTCAACATTATGGAAAATGCAAATAAAATTGAAAAGGCGTGATTTGGCATTTTACTGGCGCAGGAGCAATTTAGTACTAATAATGATGCGACTAGTTGCAATAATAAGATGAAGTGAAACAGGTTACGTTAAACAGGTGAGCAAATTGTGTTATAGTAAAAAGTAGTCTCTGAAAATGTCCTAGCCCCTTAATATTGGTTGAGGGTCACCAATTTGCTAATGAATGGATAAGCATAATCCATCACTTCGAGAACATTTTAAACTAGAGGCACTCATAGGGTGCAAACCTCCGCCAAGGCAGCACAATTCAAATCTTCATGAGTGGGAGCAAAGTTGAGTTATCGCGTGTCATAGGATTTCAAGATGGCTGCTGTGGCGGCCATATTGTTTCACTGATCGCGGTGAAAATCAATAGGGTCCATCCTTGATGTAATAGCAATCCACCCACCAAATTTCAGACAAATCCGTGCCTTACTTTTTGAGTTATGTTGTTCACAAACAAACAAACAAACAAACAAACAAACAGGGCGAAAACATAACCTCCGCCCCAACTTTGTTGGCAGAGGTAAAGATGGAAGGAATTCAGTCAGATCTTAGTGTCTGTAAGGCTAACAATAACCTTTGAATGTGTGTTATCTCCAATCCCTCAGATGTCACTGTCTTAACCCCATAAAACCTATGGACCCTTAGATGGGTCCGTGAAATACAGCTGTTGTATTCAAACTTCTGGAAGGTCAGGCCTATTTTAAATGCTAATGGAGATTCCAAAATGTCCAACTATCCCAAATACAGCACACGGACAAAACTATTGGGACTCAACTCTTAATCATTTAATTCCAGTGTTTCTTTCAGACCCATTGCCCCAGGTGTACAGAATCAAGCACCTATTCATGCGGTCTGCATTTACAAACATTTGTGAAAGAACTGGTTGTTCTAAAGAGCTCAGTGAATTCAAGCGTGGTATTGTCATAGGAAGCCACCTCTGCAATAAGTCATGTGCGAAATATCTTCGCTGGGAGATATACCACTGTTAACTGTGAGCGGTACCATTTAAAAGTGGAAGCGTTTAGGAACAAATGCAACTCAGCCATGAAGTAGCAGACCACTTTTTCTAAAGTCACCGAGTGGGGTCACGGAGTGCTGAGGCACATGGTGCGTAAAAATCGCAAACGATCTGTTGACTCACTAACTGCAGAGTTCCAGACTTCCTCTGGCATTAACATCAGCACAAACACTGGGCGCCTGGAGCTTCATGGAATGGGCTTCCATGGCCGAGCAGCTGCATTCAAGTCTTACATCACCAAGCTTAATCCCAGGTGTCAGATGGAGTGGGGTAAAGCACGCCACCACTAGACTCTAGAGCTGTGGAGACGTGTTCTGTGAGGTGACAAATCTTGTTTTTCTGTCTGGCAGTCTGATGAGCGAGTCTGAGTTTGCCGAATGCCAGGAGAATGATACCTGCCTGACTGCATTGTGCCAAATGTAAACTTTGGTGGAGGAGGGATAATTGTATGAGGTAGCTTTTCAGGGGTTAGGCCTGGCCCCTTAATTTCAGTGAAGGAAACTCTTAATGCTTCAGCACACCAAGACATTTTAAACAATTCTATGCCTCCAACTGTGTGGAAAGAGTTCAGGTAAAGCCCTGTTCAGTTCCAGCATGACTGTGTGCCCAGTGAGCAAAGCAAGCTCCATGAAGACATGGTTGGTCAGTTTGGTTTGGAAGAACTTGACTGACCTGCACAGACCCCTGACCTTCACCTCGAACACTTTTAGGATGAAACAAAATGGAGATTGCAAACCAGGCCTTATTGTCCAAATTCAGTGCCTGATCTCACAAATGGTCTTCTAGGTGAACGAGCGAAAATTTCCACAGACACACTCAAAAATCTTGTGGAAATCCTTCCTAGACGAGTGGAAGCAGTAATAGCTGCAAAGGAGGGACCAAGTCCATATTAATGCCACTGGATTTAGAAAAGAATGTCAGAAAAGTTCCTGTAGGTGTAACAGCCATGAGTCCCGATACTTTTGTCCAGATGGTCTATTACATAACATAACATGAATGGCGAGAACAGGCCGTTCAGCCCAACTACGCTCGCCAGTTTCTTTATACTATTATGAATATATCCATTCAGATACTCAATGACTCAATGGAATCTAGCTTTAAGTCAAGCCTTGCTTGCTAAAATACAGGGAAATGTAGATAAAATGGCGACCAAGGTTTAGATATTTTCCATTTGATATAATGCTGTGGCTATAAAACCATGGTGTCCTGAGTGTGAATAGTTCTGTAAATTTAAGTGTGATATAGCTTTTGCGAAGCGCTGGAACCAGCAGATACAGAATACGTGTGATATTGTCCTATAATACCATAAGAAATGCTTTTAATGACTTTGAATGTACTTATTAAAAAAACTTGTATGACAAGTTAGCACAGTGTGCTTTAACAAAATGCAGGGTTAAAAAAATTGAGCAGACACTTCCTTGGTACCAAATTTTGACAAGGCCTCCACCATCATAATAAGCTGAAAATTAAAATATTCTGTTGGGAAAATATTGTGTTATGTACAGTTTTTTGTTATCAGTGAGGCTTCTGCATACAAGTTTTTATCTCATGTGTGAAAAATGGATAGTCTCATGGATATCCTTTAAAATGTAATCTGGGGAATAGATTATCAAGACAAACAAAATAATGTAGTTATTAATAATAGCCTTTATCTCTCCACAAAATCATTACAGACCTCAAGTGCACATTCCATAAATGTACACTACATATAGTACACTGCCCTATAACCAAGTGTCCATTTATATAATACTTACGGCTTCAAATCTTCAGATATGGTAAGAATTGAAATGCATCACAGCCCTGTAAAATTTATCTAAATAACTTGATGTCTTTGATCCGGTAGCTATTGAATAACTTGTCAAATTTGGAGTGACAAGTTTAAACCACCTGCTCAGAGAATCGACCCAAAGGCCTGTTGTGGTGCTCAATGAACTCTGGAACACAGTGGCGGTTCTAGCTACCTTGGCGCCCTGGGCGCACGTCCCCTTTGGTGCCCCCCCCCCCACCCCACCACCGTTCCGACTTCAGAAAAACAGAACAAAACCATATGCACAAAAAATTTTACTGCATATGTGCTAGGAACTTAGTAACATTCATTAATACACAAATAAAGCAATTTGCACTGAATATGTACATTCAAAATAATAATAATGAATAAATAAAAAGATATTAAATAGACAATGCCAGAGGGTGTTCCTAAATATTTCAGAAGCGCCCTTTAAAGCTATAGTGCATAACTTCCACATGTCCGTAAATGTCCGTTTCACCCAAGCCACTACTAGAGGAGATGACACAATGCTGATTAAGCCGATCGGCTCCTCTAGCATTTCACGGTATTTTTCAGTATTTGTTGTTTTGTATTGCGTGTCGACCGGCGACATTCCTGCGCTGGAGCACAGGAAGTTACGCATTTTACCTCACAACAAGAAGGGAGGGGGAGGAAGAGCGGAGAGTCTCCTAGCAAGAGGCAGAGCGTTGCTAGAAAGAGAAAGCAACATGGCGGAGAACCCAAAGAACTGGTCGAGACACGCTTCAGAAGTGAATCCTACCACAAAGAATCCTACCACCTGGTCATTCGGCTGAAGGACTATTAGCGAAGAAGAAAAGTCACCAACGGAGAAGACAAACACGGATTTGTATTGGTTTCGCTTTTCCTCGGTGGAGAGCCCTGAAGGAAGAAATTGGGCTGAGGGCAGACACGCATGTTGCCTTGCTGCTGCTGGATAAGTAAGTGACTTGGTTTATAAGACATTATGAGTATGATGTGCTCTTACATGTACTGGACCTAGTGCTTTGTTATTTTCTTGGAAATGGTGCTATGAATGTAATGTGATGTTAGCAGCCTAGTGCTTGCCACACTGTGTAGCGAGAGACTGTAGCGAGCAGTATACGGTGTGTAGCAAGTGTTACTCTGTGTACTGTGGTGAGAAGTGCACGGTGTGTAGCAAGTGTAACTCTGTGTACCGTGGCAAACAGTACACGGTGTGTAGCAAGTGTTACTCTCTGTACTGTGGCGAGCAGTACATGTTGTGTAGCGAGAGCGTGGAGAGCTACATTCTAACACAGAGTTTCGTTCAGTTTGGTGATGCGTTTTACCATAACCCTGCTAACAAAAAATAGACAGATCACAGTTTAGGCTACGGTCACACATTCGCAAATGCGGTCTAGGAATAATGTAATAAAAATGTTGTGGAATCGCGTAGCACAGTGGCAGAGGGGTAGCGGTGGGGAGTCGGGGGCATAGCGGGGGGTACACCTGGGCGTACGTCATATGGAAGTGCCGGCTGTATTGTTGTAATAATGCAGAATTCCTCTAGGGGGCGACAGAAGTTACGCACTACAGCTTTAATTTGCAGCGAAATACAATAAATAAATCTCTGCCACCCACCTGTTAACTCATTTCTGCAGATGTGTCCGGGAGCTGCAAATTTATGCACGCAGTTACAATATTCTATCACTATATGGCAAACCCGGATCAGTACACGTCCAAATGAAAATTACCTTACTTTAATGGGGAGAACTTGCAACGCCTGATTGTGTGGGGTGTTTTCAGAGTGAATGTATTGTTAATTTACAAAATGTTTGAGAACAAGTCAGGACTAAAAAGTGTTTTAAAGGTAACCAATTTGTTCCTTATCCCCAACTTTTTTTTCGCATAATTTGCCAGGCTGTCTCGATAAAAAGATTTGTGTGTAAGTTTTAATGTCGTCCTCGACGTCTAACAAGGATAAATTCCGAAGGAAAGCAATCACTCGACCGTTACGATCAGCCATTGTGGCTGCTGGACTGCGGCCATTTCGACGTGCCCACTACTTAATATGCATGAGCGATTTACATGAAAAGTCACGTCAGATCAGTCATCAGATTTGACTGCTAGTAAATAAATTACGTTTATGCATTTGAAATTCATCACTATAAATATGCCTAGGTACAAATATGGGATGATTTCCAAGTATACATTAACGATCTGAAAGTGCTAGGAAACAGGGAAATCGGGCATTTGCAGAAGGCATCAAGTTTACTTACGTATCCAGCAAAAGTTTGGCCACATCTTCGGAAATATCGCCGAACTTGGCTTTAAAAGTTTGCCAGTGATCACTTTGGCCTTTCATATTTATCCTGCTCTTCAATCGATCTTCTTCCTGGCCTTTTCTAGGACTCTTACGGGCTGAATCAGTCAGATATTTCTTTGGCCGCGCCGCCGCGGAATTTTGAGGTTGGCCAACTTCTCTTCATTTCTCTTCATTTTCGCGTGACCGTTTTTGCGTACTCATGGATACTAAGGAGGTATTTCAAATGGCGCAGGGTGTTTTTTTGGGTTGTAAAAAACTACACATTCAATATTCGGGGGATTGCAAGCGTTATCGGGGAAAACATTTATTTATTGCCGTTTGTTTTGGTCATATCTATCATATTATATCCAAAAAAGAACATATTGGTTACCTTTAAAGGGAAGTCTGTGCACCCCCAAATTCCAGTTCTGGGGCCGACACAGCAAAAATCTGAAGTGCGTATTTCATCGATAAAGGACACCCCTCTCTTCTCACAGTCGGGCGACCTGGCAACAGATCGTCCCCCGCGCCGGCCCCTCCCTTCTTTTGAGGCGCTGAGTGAGTGAGTAACATTGACTGACAGACACCTTTCCAGGCAGGTAGCTGCCTGCCAAGTTGACTAGAGGGCGCCCAGGCGCGTATCTTAAATCCACTGACTGGAGTTACTGCGTGTTATCGTATTATCCAGTGACGGCAGCAAATGATTTTTTTTTTTTTTTTTTGCCCCTGTCAAGATGCACCCTGGGCGGTTGCCAGTATCGCCCATATCTAAATCCGCCACTGCTGGAACATGGTGAATCATGATGTGGACCTTGCTGGTAACTGAAATGTTCAAATTGTTGTATGTCCTGTCAAATCTGGCCACCTTTTCCTTGTACAATGGGTCCAAGGTGAAACCTAGACATGCATTTATAGCGCTATTTCAGTTACCAGCAAGGTCCACATCATGATTTGCCATGTTCCAGAGTTCATTAAGCACCACAACAGGCCTTTGGGTCGATTCTCTCAGCAGGTGGTTGAAACTTGTTACTCAAATTTGACAAGTTATTCAATAGCTACCAGATCAAAGACATATCCCATGCAAGTTATTTAGATAAATTTTACAGAGCTGTGATGCATTTTAATTCTTACCATATCTGAAGATATGAAGCCATAAGTATTAAATAAATGGACACTTGGTTATAGGGCAGTGTACTATATATAGAGTTCATTTACGGAATATGCACTTGAGGTCTGTGATTATTTTGTGGAGAGATAAAAGCTATTATTAATAACTACATTATTTTGTTTGTCTTGATAATCTATTCCCCAGACTACATTTTAAAGGATACCCATGGGACTATCCATTTTTCACACATGAGATAAAAACATGTATGCAGAAGCCTCACTGATAACAAAAAACTGTACATAACACAATATTTTCCCAACAGAATATTTTAATTTTCAGCCTATTATGATGGTGGAGGCCTTGTCAAAATTTGGTACCAAGGAAGTGTCTGCTCAATTTTTTTAACCCTGCATTTTGTTAAAGCACATTGTGTTAGGCTTTAAAAGGTTAAGAGCCATGAGTGACTGTAACATGACATGAGCTCAAATATACTGTGATAAACCTTTGTCAGTCAACACTGACATCAAAACTTAACAATACAAAGTCAAAGCCCCACATCAACACAATTCAAAAGCACCGCTGACTTTTCTGGGCTCAGTGGCATCTGAGATAGACAGCAGCACACTAGAAGCATATTTGTGGACTGACTGTCACAACCGTTGTATGAATGCCTTGTGCGTTTCCTCCCATTCAGCAACTTGTGTGTCTTTTAGACATAATGTCTCCTTTGATTGGTTTGCGTGTTGCATGCTCCCCAATCCACAGCTATCTTATTTCATAATTACCTATGTATACACCCGTCTTTGAATTGCAAGTTGCTGAACTGTAATTTGTTGTGTGTGCTTAGAACTAGACAATATTTACTATTTAAACTCTTTGTTTTCTGAAAGAAAAATGTAACCTTTAACGATAATAATTTTCAGACACTTCCTTCCTTATTTAGTTTATAGGAACAAGCTTCCAAGCCTTTCTCACGGTGTGCAGGATTGGGGCCGCATTCCTGTGAATCCTTTCCGAGTTGTTCCTCTGTCCAATTAGGAACAAGCTCCCAACCCTTCCACAATCATCACGATTGGAACCGGGGGGGTCCCTCCTAAGCTACTCCGTCTTGCCTTTGGACGGTTCAGCTCCGAATAAGTGTGCGCGCCACCTGGCAGTCATCCCGAAAAGCTACCGGCCGGAGCTTGGCAATGCTTACATTGTTTCATCGAGGACATCTGAACTGAACTGTGCTGTCCTCTTATGGGCTCAGGCCCCACTGTTACTGCATTAATCAATAAACCCTGCTATTGGATTGTACTCTGCCGCTGCACTTGATTCCTGGTCTGGATCATAACACTAATGATTCAGCATTTAAAGTGATTTTTTGGGGGGAAAAACAGCTATTGCACTGCTGAAGACCTGCAAAATAAAGGAATGGGGGGATATTCTGCTTGCTAGACTTGACCAACTGGTGTCTCCAGCGCTCAAGCACTAAATGTGGGTGATTAAAAGACATGGGGATGTCAGACAGTGGTCCACAGTCCACTGTGCCAACTTTTTTTTGATCTCAATTGCAGTCATTACATTGTACATTCTCAATAACCAATTAACATGCTGGAACATTAAGTGATTTTTTTTTTTTATTTTTTCAATATAGTAGAGTGTGAATAGACTTTTCAAATTGGTCCTTTTTAATTTCATGAGCATTTTTCATGTTGTGCTGACTTTTAGGAATTGAGGATGTCTTGTATTGCCATTTAATGCAGGATTAATCTCAACCTGCCCTCCGATTCTTTGCCTTATTACTGGTCAAACATTCATGAATTATCATTTAAAGTGTGATGTATTTACCGGATAATGAAGACCAATATGCAACCAATATTGATGAAGAAATGAGAATGACCTTTGTCAATGTATGGATATACCTTTTACGGAATTTCTGAATCCTTTTTCATAAACATCTCAATGTCAAGGGATTCTTTCTGACATTTGTTTAATGTAAATGTTTGGGTGGGTGGGTGAGTGGTTCAGGGGCCGCTAGGCATGGGTGGGGGGTAGGTGGATATTATTATATATATTTTTTTCACTGTGTATAAAAAGTGTATGATCCTGTATCCTGTCTGCTAGAATTCAATGAAAAAAGATGATAAAAAAGGAAATGAGAATGACATCATGATGACTTGGCTACAATATGAAAATACAGTTGGGTGCAGTGATGATTATACACCAACACTTTTTTTCGAAAAGCGGTCCTAATATATTACTTCTCTAGAGTTTTTCGTGAAAATGTATTGAAAAATATTACTGTTGGCAATGAGAACAAAAAAAAATTAATTCCCACAAGTATATTGAGGTAACAATATGAGTAATAAACATAAACACTGAAAACATTAATTTTTTATAACAGTTGAAAGGTGTCGCAAATTGTATCTATTTGCCTCTTGCATAGTCTGAATGCATGTTTGAGGGCTCATTCCATGATTATTGATGCTAAAAAAAATTTGGGCAAACTGGTTTAAGGAAAACATTATTCTGCAAAATTACCTTTGATGGTCAGTTTTCCTAGTAAATAAGGTGACATGAACTTTGAGCAGTTTCACAGTGGTATAGACACGATGGCATGAGGGAATGAGCTCTCTGAGATTGTTTGTCGCTGCTTTGAGGCCTTACACGATGCTAAAGACGTTAAGTGCCGCCATGGCGCTAAGAAAACACAATCAAGTGGTTCAAAGAGACCAGTACACTGAAAACTAATGGCAATCGGGGTCCAAAACGCAAGTTATGTGCCTCTGATGTTCGATATCTGTGTATGACAATAAAAAAAAATCGGGGGGTTGACAGCGCGACAATAGTGCCAGAAGTGAAGAGATGAAAGTATCAAGATCTATTATTTCCTGACACCTGTGTGAAAATGATCTGGTCGTGTTGCTGCCAAGAGCTGACAACATCAAAAAAAGACTCTAGGCCGGGTTGGATCACTCGGTTAGGGCGCCGCATTGAGGGGCAGCAGTGACTGTCGTACCAGCCGGCAGTGGTCGGTAGCCTTTCCATTGCAGCGCACAATTGGCCTCGCGCTGCAGGGAAATAAACTGGGATGGGACTGCTGGGTTGGGATATTACAAACGTAGCTTGGTTCGTTGCTCAAGCGCCTCCTGTTGGCCAGCCAGATGCTTCTCAGTAAGATTCTAAGCTTGCTCATGTTCGGGTATCCTCCGACCTCGTTCTGAACTTGCGAAGTTTCGACCCATGAGCATCTGTGCATGCAGATGCACAGGCGCATGCTTCGGAGGACAGCCGCGAACTATCCCTCTCTCCCGAGTTGGCAACATGGGGTCGCATACGAGCAAGCTTGTGTACATAGTTCTCACATTGGGCATTCCATATTTGGGTCGGACTGGAGATGCCAAATTAAAAAAAAAAAAACTTTAATTATAATTTGACCTGCACAAAGTCCAGACCTTAATGTGATTGAGCAAATCTGTTGTAACATCGAAAGAATCTCTTTGGAATGGATTTAAAACCATGTAGCATGGTTTAGCGAGAGAGGAAATAAAAAAATATGCAAAAAGTATGCCTGTAAGATTAAATGCTGTAATCAAAGCAAAGGGTGGCCGAAGTAGATGTTGACTTTTTCCTCTCAAAAAGCATTACTATTTTAGTTTTTTCTATATATCGTTATCTGTTTACTTATTTTCATGTATTTGATCCACTATTACATTAAATAAATTAAGAGTTTGTTTACAAAATGCAATGAGAGCCAAAATGACAAAAATTGAGATAATAGCATAGAGTGATAACCCTGTGCCTCTTACACATGATGCAAAAGTCCGTTTTTAGAAATTCATATTATAAGGTGTATTTTTTTCCTGGTCAAAGTTTGTGTTTTTCTATAAAATGCAATATGCGCCGACATAGAAAAAGCTGATATACTCAAAATGAGTAAAATGGATGTATTGTGTTTTGGAAACAAACTCTGACTTATTTTCATCTATATGATCTGATATTACATGAAATAAATATTTGAATTGTACTTGGTTTCTAATTTATTTTCATTTTGTTAAGCATATAATCATCACTGCACACTACTGTATAAGGATGGATATGACCTGAATGATGAAGAATAAAATCTAAATTTTCACTAAATGCCTGTCGTAATATTTCTTCTGTTTTGAACTATCAACTTGCGATGTATTTCAAGATAGTACATGATTTTATTTTAGACATTAAAAAGTAAACATTTTACATCAAAAACAACTTGAATGCATTGAACATCTTATTGGCAACAAAAAGATTTTCAAATGAATATGAAATGGATTTTACTTAAAGCACGCTTTGCGAACAAATTTACATAAATCTGTACTGTTTCGTAAGTATTTAAATTTTGGAATCAGTTAGACATATTCTCAAATTTCAAACTGTTTCACAACTTTTTTGATGAAATGAACAGTTATATTTTATTATTATAAAGTGGGCAGCCATTCCATTGAATAGTTGTTGGAGTGAAACCATTTTTGGATTGTAAATCAAGTAAAGCAAACAGGAACAGGTTGAGAGCAGTTTGATCATGCTTTAGTAGATGAGGATCCAGCCCACCCTGTCCTCCCTCTAGTGAGCACATTGTTAATGAGTTAATGAGGCAGGGTCAGTATATTGCAGTACGTGTGCTTTATATTTGATATGAAAATGTCAGTCCCTGCTGGGCTGTCATGCAGCACAAAGGATTTGATTTGATTGGATAACAATCCCCATTAGCTGGTGCCATAGCAACTAGCCAGTCTTTCAAGGGCTGATCCCACAAAGCAGGATTTCTCAGTTAGCTTGATAATTGCAGCAAATACAACCTGGAAACCTCTCGAGTCTGGGACATGGACTAAAGTAAAAACTGCAGTTCGTGGTTTTTCTTATAGCATTTATTTGGCTAACTCAGCAATCCTGCCTTATGGAACAAGTCCTTGGGTTCCAAAAAAAAAAAAAAACCTCACATATAAAGCAATCACCATTAAAAACTATGTAGGCCTACTTCCCAATACAGAAATTCAAAACCTGAACTGAACACACAATACATGATAAACCAATCTAAAATGATAAAATAATCAGAAATATTATGAGAAATTACTTATTACAAATAAAACTAACAATGAGGATGCCTGAGATGGCATACAAAACAAAGCAATATCAAACAAAACAAATCAACAAACCAGCCAGCAAAAAAAATGACAAGCAAAGAATAAGTTCCTTTTTGAAAGCCAATTTACTACAAATGCAGCAGAGATATCAAGACAGGTAATTCCAGAGAGATATTGATCCTTAAATAAAAGATTTCCATATAGCATCAGTTCTCAGACGATGCACTATAAGCTGATTATTTCTGGATGCTGTAGGGCTACGGTTAAGCATGGCTTTACTTATGGCTCTGAAATGGTTCCAAACAAGAGAAAATGGGGGTTTTACTGTTACTGACTGACTTTAATAAAACACTTGAACAAAATTACAGCCTCTTCTGGACTGTAAGCCAGGAGAGGCAATCTTGCATTTAATTCTTATAGGATCTGAGTGAACGACCCAGAGCCACCAGTGATACTCTATTTTGAATAACTGGAGGTTCTTGACATAAATGGGGACAATCATCTAAATAAGCAAATTTAATGGAAATACCAACTGCTCTACCCATCTTTAAAACAATATAAATGAGACCAAAACAGAGCGCAATCTAGCATCACTTTAAAGATTTTATCACTTTCAACTCGATGGACTGTGGAATTGCATCACTTCAAATCAAGCTCTGGGTCACCAGATAACCTGTGCCTTGTTTCCAACACAGCACTTTTTACCTTAAAGAAGTGAGGAAAAAGTCTGCAATGTACAGTAGTGTGCAGTGATGATGATTATACACCACCACTTTCATCTAAAATGGGTCCTAATATACGTATTACTTCTCTATAATTTTTTTGATGAAAATGTATTGAAAAATGCTAAAAAAAAAAATACTGCAGGCAATGAGAACAAAAAAATCATTCCCGCAAGATATTGAGGTAAAAATATGGGTAATAAACAAAAATACTGAAAACATCAATTTTTATAACAATTGAAAGGTGTCACTTTTTTTTTTTTTTTGACTCTTGCACAGCCTGAATGCATGTTTGAAGTCTCTTTCCATGATTACTGATGCAAAAAAAATTTGATGAAACTTGGTTTGAGGCAACATTATTCTGCAAAATTACCTCTGATGGTCAGTTGTTCCAGTAAATAAGGTGACATGAACTTTGAGCAAAGTCACAGTGTTAAACACGAAGGCACGACGGAAGTAGCTCTCTGAGATTGTTTGTAGCTGCATTGTGGCCTTACATGATGCTGAAGACGTTAAATGCTGCCATTGCACTGTAAGAAACACCGTCAAGCGTTTCAAAGAGACTGGTTCGCTGAAAACTAGTGGCAGTAGAGGTACAAAACAGAAGTTAAGTGCCTCAGATGTTCGTTATCTGTGTATGACATCAAAAAAAATTGGCAGTTGACAGCATGACAACTCTATGATGATATTAATAGCCCTAGAAGTGAAGAGATGAAAGTATCAAGATCTACTATCTCCAGATGCCTGCGTGAAAATGATCTGATGGTCATGTTGCTTCCAAGCACTGCCAACATCAAAAAAAGGCTTGAGTTTGCCAAGAAATTCAAGGACTGGACACCAATGGACTGGGAACAAGTCCTTTGGACTGATGAATCAAAATTTAAAAATCTCTCACCCAAACGTGGAACTTATGTGCGCCGTAGAGTTTGAGAACATATCACAAATGACCATTTAACCCCTTCAGTAAAATATGGAGGTGGTAATATTGTGGTTTGGACTTCAGTCTGCTTGATCTGCAGTGATCTCATAAAAATCTGTGAATCATGGATCAAAAGAGGTGCCACAGGATCCTTGTGAGACACGCATTGCCATCTGGAAAGAAACTGATTGGTTGGGGATTTTATTTACAATAACATAATGGTCCTAAATGCACATCTAAGTTGTGCAAGAATTATTTCAGTCAGAAACAAACATCTGGTGATGATCCAATATTACATGAAATAAATACTTGAATAGTACTTGGTGTCTGATTTATCTTCATTTTGTTAGGTTTAAAATCATCACTGCACACTACTGTACTGTCCATCCAGTACACAACTTTTGGTTCTTAATTTCTCCTCTATACTTCATTAAATATATTGCATGATGGTGCATCATGATACAGGGTGGACTCATCAGCATAAAGAACTACTGTGGCCTGCTCTGTAGCCCAAAATAGATCATGGGTAAATACTGTGAACAGCAGAGGTCTCAGAAAACTGCCCTGTGGAATATCACTCTCTCATTTCTGTCATTGCCTCGGCTGAAATGCAGATACACCGGTTTTGATCTGGAAGACGGGTAGCTCAGCATCCACATTAGAGCAGGAGGATTAAAACCATGGCTTTCAAGTTTTGTTATCAAGAGATTATGGTCAAGCACATTGAATGCAGTACTGAAATCTAACAACACTGCTCCCACTAGCATATTGAGTTTATTGCTCAAATAGCCCTAGGCCAGGCATCAATCACCTGTATAAGGGCAGTAGGAGTTCAGTGGCAAGCTTTATATGCATGCTGAGACTCCGTTACCAGCTTATTTTTCACGTTTCACAACAAGCTTGAATTTGTACATACACAGCCTTTTCCATAACTTTGCTCAAAGCAACTAAAATGCTCCTTCCACTTTTTTTTTTGACATAGGCCCAGTCATAATAATCTATTAAGAATAGGACAATGTGATGCCAGCTGCCATTCTCAGTGATTTACTATCCTGGTTGCCTATTCCTGCTAACTTGCCCTCAAGAAGAGAGTGGATTAATCTCTCAACCTGGTGAAATTCAAATACACAGCCATTGTCTTTCATTTATTTATTTATTTTCCTCAAGTGCAAACAGTACCAACATATAATAACAACAACAACAAAAAAAAAAAAAAAAATAGTTTATAAATTAAAAAACAATCCAACAAAACAAATTAACAAGGAAAAAAACAAAACAAAAAACAAATCCATCATGAGGAGGGACAGAAAGAAGCAACCCTTATCATGTCCTGCCCCTTTTTTTACAGTCTCATTCAGTCGTTTTCATTTAATATGCGTGTATCCACAGTCATTAGTAAAAACTAAAAGGACAAAAAAATAGAGATTTCATTTTAGTCATTTTAGTCATTTTAGTCATTTAGACAGCTCATTTTAGCTCATTGTCTGATACAGTTCAATAAAAATCTGCTTATATCTGCGTTTGAAGATAGTGATGTTCTCACTCAATTTTAAAGCCCTGTCAAAGCCATTCCATAGGGCTACCCACAAACAGAGATGCACATGCTTTTTGAGGTCATACAGGCTATAGGATGTTTTAACATACAGTGTCCTCTCAAGTGATAGCTCCCCTCTCTATTGCAAAACATCTTTTGGATGTTTCCAGGAACATTATTGTGAGTTACATTATACATAAATTGCCCAGTTTTAAATTTCACAAGGTCCAGAAATTTTAGTGTTTTAGATGCCTAAAATAGATTATTTGTATGGTCCAAATAACCAGCTTGGTGAATTAACCTTATAGCTTGTGTCTGTAATATGCATATCTGTTTCAGGTTACTTTCATAAGTATTACCCCACACCCCTTTCATTTGAATATTCTTGATAAAGTAATTTGTATCACAACCCTTGTGTGCCCGTTATTGTTTCCTCCTCCATTCCAGCAACCGACACGAGTTTTGTGGTTTTGTCTCCTTTATTTGATATGTGGTCTCATCTTCTTCCCCATGCCCAGGTGTAATCTATTATGAGCCCTGCTCTGTGTGTATGTGGTCTGTGAATAGAAGCTTACTTTCTCTCTAGTAGTGTTGCTGGATTGTAACAATTTGTCTAACTAAGCTTTACCAGTCAATTTATCTTCTAGTATTGAGCAAAGCTCTTCTTTCGTGTGTTTACTGGTACTTTAATGATAGCAAAAATGTAATTTTTTTTCAGTGTCTTATTAACAGGAACAAACACCGAAGCATTAATCTCATTCTCCAGGAACGGGACCACGGTACTGTTAATCTTCTATTGTAGTCTGTTCCTCAAACATCCACTGATTAGTCTAAAATAATACAGCATCAAAGTAACTCCGAAGAAAGACAAGGCTTTCATTTTGGTATTTCTATATTTTGGCAAAACATTGATGCCATGCTCAAGAAGTACACAGCATTCTTCAAAAAGGATAAAATAAAAAAATAAATAAACTCAAAGCCAGTTTATGAGGAACATTACCCAAGCCTTTATTGGCCTCCAGGATTGGGACTGCCTTCCTGCTAATCTCTTTGGTTCTGTTGTCAGTCTGTCCTGCTTTGGAGAGGGGAATTCACTGCCTGGCTTCTGCCCTGGGATGACCACTGGATGGACGTGGACACGCCCCCAACCCTCTCCTGAGATTACCAGCTATGATGGACTGCCACTTCTCAGGTCTGGGCCTCTGCAATCTCCAACACGATTATTCATCATTGTATTCCTATCAAATACTCCTCTTTGGATTGTATCCTGAATCTGCCTCTGGTTCTCTGTCTGAATTATTACACATTTGATTTAGCATTGCTTGAAATATGGATGCCCTGCCTTAACTGAGATACTTTACTAACTTAAAAATTGGAGCACTGGTCAGAAACATCTCTATAAATATGATCAATACATGCAGCTGAGATAAAACCATCACTGCCTATTCTTTTTCACCTTGTTAAAAGCAAAATGGAACTAATAATAAGCACAGAGTCTCCTTCCATGAAACACTGAGGGAAATCACATACAATTCTGAAGACAGTAACCTGCTTCTTCAGTTTTTTTCAGTTCTTTTAGTGTTCAGTTGTTTTTGCAGGTTCTGTCCATTTTGTGCCTGCCCTTTTGTCCTACCCTGCCCTTTGCCCCTGTAGAGTCCCATTTTTCCATCATTTCCCGGGTAATCACTCAGATCATTTCCACAAATGTCAGTTTCCTCCCATTAAATATAGTTGCCATGGCAAACCCCCCCATGCAATCATTGTCATGTTGTCATGGCTACTTTTAAGTAGGATGGGGTTGCTGAGGGCTACCTTGAATATGCAATAGACCACTATGCAAAGTACCAGAAAAACTGGCAGAGTTTTCATCAGGTACTTCTCTGAACGCACCGTAAAAACCAGCCCCTGAGGAGCAGCTGCATTGCTGATATTTCAGTCTGTCGGGTGTGAGCCAAGGGCAGTTGTAAAATTGGACAGCTGTTGTAAACACACTGGTGAAGAGAAGGGTGACCTCCAAATTCACTATGTGCTAAATGCTCTGAAACAAGCTTCTCTCGTTTGTTTTATCACCCCATCATTAAAGTTTACTAAAACAAAATGAAACCCTTTTTTAATGATGACTGCTTTATTTTTTCAGGAAAGAATAAGTATGAAATTAGTAGTATAACTCCTGTGCCACTTGTTAATACACGCAATTATGTACATACGTATCTGGACAATGGTGAAATTTTCATAAATTTGGCTCAGTACACCACTGCAAGGGATGTGAAAACAATTTTCCAGTCAATGACAACCATTCCTATATTAATCTCAAAACTCATTATACACACCAAGGCAATCGTGATTTAAATTGTCATCTATAATACTTGGTAACATATATTTTGCATTCAATGGCTTGCTGAAGTCTACAATCCACAGATATCTCCAGGCACTAGGTTTCTTCCTTGGTGATGCTCTGCAAGACCTTTACTATCTTCAGTCCTTGTTTGTTCTTTGGGCATTGTGTTGTCCGTTTTGCCTTCAGCAAGTAATTCAATTCAGCTGAATTCATTTCAGGTGATTAACTTGCCCATTGTGGAACACTCCACATCTTTGCTTTGAAAAGGAATTGGTTTGCTTTTTCTGTATGCTTTGGGTCAGTGTCAATCAGCACTGCAAAGAGATTTGTTGAATTGGGCTGAATCTGAACAGATTAACATGGCCCTATTCAATTCAGAATTCATGCTGCTGTTTTGGTCAGCCACCATATAGTTAATGAAAACAAGAGAGCCAGTTCCACTGGCTGCTGTACATGCATACACTTCACCTCATTTCACAGATGAGACGGTGTACCTTGGAGCATAAGCAGTTCTTTCTCTTCTTGGTACTCTTGTCTTCCCATCATTCTGGTACGAGTTGATCTTTGTCTCATCTCTCCAGAGGATGTTGTTCCAAAACTGCACAGGCCTTTCCATGTTTCTGAGGTTCACCAATGTTTTGTATCTTCGTAGATATATTAGTGGTAAACCGATTGCATTTGTCTCTGGTGAAATCCTTTTTTTATTCTCAGATACACCTTCCTCTGTTGTGAAGAAATTTTTCTTTATCAGGGAAAGAATTCCTCTGTCATCCACTACAGTTGTCATAAATGGTCTGCCGAGTATTTTGGTCTTCCTAAGCGCAGCAGTGCATTTGATCTTTTTAATAATGCACCAGTACCAAATAGATCAGTCATTCTCAAACTCGGTCCTGGGGGACCCTCTCTGTGCTGGTTTTTGTTCCAACCACAATTGCAAAGCCAGAAATTTAACAAGCTGTTTAGTATTCAAACCAGGAGCTGATACTGTGGGATTACTTAAACTCTTAAATCACATCCTGCCAGAAGTGCCTATGCATTCGATGAAAAATGTATCTCCTGTTGGCATGTAGTACTTACTGGATGAAATTTCAAACAATTAATTTCAATATGCATGAAGAAAGGTAATCTATAACTGATGAAATTACAGACTGAGGTCAATCAGCAAAGCTTTTAATTGGTGTGTACACCTGGCCATCAATCCTAACCATCAGGAAGATGATGAAGAATTTAATAACAACACAAATGATTATTAGGCCCACCTTTTTTCGGCGAGGTATCAAGAAAAAATAGCGAATCATTGCATATACACCAACTAATCTAGTTACCTGTTAAGTCATTAAGTTGGCAAATTAATTCTATTGGTTTGTTAACTCTTTAATTTTTTGGCTATAGTGCAATGAGCGCAGTGTAAAATTGGTCATCTTTGGGGCATTGCAAAGCTATGTTAGGCATTCTGTGGATTAAGATGGTAGATTACATCTCCGAACATGAAAAGCATCAAATTAAGCAAAATTAAAGGGAGTTCCCGATAACGTAGGTTAATGAGCAGGGCCACTCCCAATGCGCCTTCCTATTCGTCCTTACGCCTATATATGCCTCCTACATTCCCACAATTCCCGCTCTTCTCTATTTCTACATCCCTCCCACCCTTCCCCTCTCCAAGAAGGAAGCAAGAAACAGCCACCAACTGGGACTTCGGGGGGCTTGGGAGCCACACGGACTCCGACAAGAGATGCGAGCCCCACCCTGAGTCTCACCACCCGAGGGGTGCCCAACGGCCGCACAATCACAGACCAAGTCCAACACCACACCTGCCCCGATCTCCTATCCGCCTGATCTCCTATCCACAATCCCACCCAATACTCTCCTCTGCTTTGGGAATGGTCCAAAATTCATTAACAGCATGTTAAAATTCTGGAATTGTGGTTGGAATGAAAATCAGCATACACAGGGGTCCCCCATGACTGAGTTTGAGAACTATTGAAATAGATGATTTGGCCTAAATAAATGTTTTTGTTATATTTCTGATGGGTTTCTGTAGATTTTTCAGCCTAATGATGACTTGCGTCACTGGCAGTGATTTGGACTTCATGTTGAGAGTTTACATCAAAGGATTTTATGTGCTTAGTGGCAAATTAGGAAAGGACCGAATTACGTACATCAGGTTAATGTATGTAATTAGGTTTTTCTCCAAGTACAGGTTCAATAAAAACACAGTAAACAGTATAATCACTTGGACTGAGACTAATTTTTGGGCTGGGCCGAGCAGCGGCCAGGCCCCTATAAACGTGAATGTCGCTGTCTGAGTTACGGCGTGAGTGACTGACTGACTGACTGACTGAGTGATCAAGTTCAATGATTGGCTGGCTGGCTGGGAAGAAATTCAGCAATTGGTCGGCCGGAGGGAAAGAACTTCAAAGATTGGTTGGCCGACGATTTGCTGGCTAGCTAGCCGGGCATTGACTTCACTTGTATTTACTGGTCTGTGTATTTGCATTATAAATACTTGGGTCTCGGAATTTTGGCTTTCAGACATTGCAGCAGAAACGGAATATTTTGCTGTTGTTGGATCTTGGATTTGAAACGGAGTACTTTGCTGTTGGTGGATTTTGGATTTTTCTCTAGAAGGTAAGTGAAATTTTCACTTTTCTGACTTACGAATGTGTGCCTACGTGAAGTCAGACCATTCAAAATTCATTTCTTGAAAAAAGTTTACTCCTTTAAAAACGGGGGCATTTCATGAGTTAAGTTACAGTATGTGTTTGTTTGTTTAGGGCTTTTGTGGGTCCGCGATGTTGCTCGAAAATTAAGTTACCCGGTTTTATTTGCATTATATTGCATTTGGAGTAGCAATAGCTTCATAATTCGAGAGCACAGATTTCCCCTCATTACTTTTGTCTGAGGGCACTGAGCTCAGTGAGTTTCATTGCTAAATTAAAAAGTGGAATTGAACGCGCCACACACATTTATGCATGTGATTATCCCGTCCTTTCTTGTTTTGTTCTTTCAGATGGGTTGGTAACATTAACGTTAAACATCCCTCAGCCCAACATGAGAACTTACACGATGTTAGGAAAATTGACAAATACTGTTACTATGACTATAGCTGGACTATTTACGCACATGGTGGAAGTGGCGCTGGCACTATTATGTTTCAGTATTTTCAAGAATACTGGTATGATGCCCCGACTGGTTTCCAAATTAACGTATACCCTTGCGCGTTCATGAGTTGGTTCGCTTGAACGGTAGCAGTTGTGGTGCCCTCTTTGATTGTATCTATGGGAGCGACTTTAACCGACGCCAATGAAAACAATAAATTTAAGAAAATATTAAATTTAAAAGATTGCGCCAAGCTGGACTCGACACCCCGTGATTGAGGTAACTACTTCTCAACTACGTTGTTGTACCCAAACTTGTTCTTTATTTCATTAACCATTAGTAATGACAGACAGGAAATTGTTTTTTCTTACATACTCTAACTGCTATCTACATCTGCTGCTGCTGTCTCTCTCAAATTGACATTCACAAAATTAATAACAGCTACCCTCACTCTAGCTCTTCGTCTATTCAAATGTATAACTTGCTTTTGGTATGTTTTCCTTACTCAAGACCCCCCCCACCTCCCACTCCCTCACACACTCTCACTCTCACTCACTCCCACTCACACAATCTCTCTCTCACACTCACTCACACTCTCAGGCTGGATTTATGGTTCTGCGTCGAACCGACGCCATCGCTACGCAGAGCCTCTGCGGCGATGTGAACCCCCACCGCAGAGCCCCTGCGTCACCTGCCGTGCACCTCGAAAATTTTCTGACTGCACGTCGAAGCGACGCAGACCGCAAGGGCACTGATTGGTCCACTCTACTCGAGTCTCACGTAATTTCACGACAGGTCCTTCGGAAACCTGACGCCACCTAGCGGTTTGTTGGTGAATTGCTTCGCGGCACAGCACGACACAAACGACCTCAAAGCAGAACTTCGAAAGGTCCACGACGGCGTCGAGGAGACGGCGTGCCCTTTGCGTGGAGTTGACGCCGAACCATAAATCCAGCTTCACTCTTTCACACTCTCACTCTCACACTCTCCCACTCCCACACTCTCACTCTCACACTCTCCCACTACCCCCACCCACTTTGTAAATAATTTATCAGCTCCTGCTCATTACTAAACTTGCACTTCATATAATTGCGTGAGCTTTGCCTCATTTAGCATCCTTTTCTTGGGCCCACATTCTCATACAGCACTTGGCTGCCCAGCCATATACTAGGTTGCACCTAGTCTTGTTTATTTCAGTTCTGCACTCAAGCTCTTAGGGTTTGAGACAATACAGTGATACTGAGGTTGAAGTTCAGACTGTCAAATTTGAGGGTGCTTTCATCCATTACAGATGAAAAGTTTAGAAATGACAGCGTCTTTGGTCCACAGTCCTCCCATTTTTTGGGGCTCATAAAAAATATTTTACAGTTTATATATTATTTTTTTAAATATTTGGTCACATATCCTTTCGTGTGCAATGACTGCTTGAATATGACACACAGACTTCACAAGATGCTGGGTATTTTCCCTGGTGATGCTATACCACGCCTGCACTGCAGCCATTTTCAGTTCCTGATTGTTTCTGGGACGTTTTGCTCTCACTCATCTCTTCAAATGCATGTTCAATTGAAGTCTGGTGAGATCAGGTGTTTGACCCAGCCAACAGAACAAAAATAACAAATGATTGTTTCGCTGTCCAGTGATATTTGGTGCTTACTCTACATATATATATATATATATATATATATATATATATACCAAAACACAGTTTGATGGGTGGATTACATGCTCTTGGGGAGGCTGCGTTCTTTTCTGCACCTTTCTCCTGTTCCTGCCTGCTTGAGGACCTGCATTTTTTTCAGAAATATTCACTTCTGCTATATCCACATCGGCTGGTGAACTGGAGTTCTGTTCCACACTGTTCTCCTGCTCTTTGATTGATGAATACATTTCTGTAAAGGCAAAGGCTCATACATTAATTCAGGGAAAAGCCTATATAATTTAAATATAAAATGTTGGGTAGAAATGTGTCTGACATTATGCAGCATGAATTAAATAATGTGCCTATAATGTCTGTGGCCATAAAGATTTTTCTTGGTCCCAAAGCTGTCTAACCCAGTGTGTCTGCTAGCTCACTGTCAAAGCTGGTAAATTCTGGGCTTCAGCAGATGTAAAACTAAATTGAAAATAAATGTGACAAATTAATACCAGCATTGAGAGACACTCCCATCCCTTCATTCCCTGATGTTAAACTCATTCCCTCCTGCTTCTTTAAAAGAGCACAAGGATCACAGCATCAGCTATGTGGCAGAGCACTATAATTCACTTTGAAATCTTGAAGGAGATACTCAGCCTGAATTGATTAAGGGTCTAAATACCCTGCTGTGTAAATGGATAATCAATATTTTTGATATTGGTTTGCCCTGAAGTGCACCATTTAGCTTACTAAATGAACAAGTGATTCAAGGTGAAACCTGTCAATAGTTTACCCAGCTATAAGGTCTTGGTGGCATAACTCTCAGGATATGCCCTTTACTCTGAGCAATCCAGTGCATGCCCTGCAGAAATGTACAAAGTGCTTTGATTAATGTTCGATTAACCTATCAAACCTTTCTCTTCAGAGTGCCTCAGTAATCTCATACTGAGTCAGACTAATGGAATGAGGTGACACTGAGTGTGAAATAATTCAGAATTACATAAAAATAAGAAATGATTGTGAAGCCCTTAGCATATTAACAATCATAATATGCAACTTGATCTTATTTTTCAGTGACAATTAATCTCTTTATCGATTTCTGTGGTCACATGCAAGCACCTGAGTGTTTTATGATTATAATTTATCCATACTCTTTACTGTGTCTGTCTACAGTCCACAATCTGCTCAGCAGCAAATGAAGTAAAATTAAGTATTTTAATTAGTAATTGATCCATTATAAGTGGGTAAGACTTTGAGTATTCATTTAGCATGGATATGAAGTGGGCACATGTGTATATATATGAAAACTGTATGTGTTTTCATGCTTGCATATATGGATGTGCTTGCATGCATGTGCTTGTTCAGAATGAGTGAAATTGACTGCATCTATGTGACCGTGTGAGTGTGTGTGTGTGTGTGTGTGTGTGTGTGTAAGAGAGAGGGAGAAAATTAGCGAGTTTGTATAGCTGTACAGGTCTGTACTTCTGCATATGTGAGCACTTCTGTGCTTATACAAGGGATCGGGGGAATTCATGCTTCAATCTCTGTATCACGGTGTGGTGATATAACAAGACTTCACATCCACAGCCAGATAAAACGTTCATTCTTTAATTACATTTGACTGAATGCAGGAGTGCTACAATCACCAGCTAGAGTTGAAAAAGTGCATACATAGGTACATAAAAAATACAAATAATATAAAAATAAATTAAAACAAAAAAAAAAAGAATGACATAATCACTGCTGTCCAGTAGAAGTATTTTTGTTTAAATAATCAATGTTTTGGTGCACTTGACGCAGCTGTGTCAGTTTGCAGGATGAACAGATTGTGCTAAGGGACACCAGCCATCTGGCTTTCAGTAGATCTCTGTCACGGCTCCAGAGACTCTCACTGGCTGACCTCCGCTATACCGCAATGCCCCAGATAAAGGTATTTCCATTTTGCCCAAGCTGATGCCCATGACAGCATACTTAGAGAAACAAGGTTTAAATTGATCCAGGCTCCGCATTTTTTCAGATGCATAGAACAAGTAAAGAAAATAAGGAATGACCAGGTTGTTAAATTAAATAACTAATACAAGTATGAATGATTTCCTCAACAGGACACTGTTTTTAATGGCTTTCAAAGATAACATGCTTTTTTCCACTTAAGTGTAAAAAAAAAAGTGGATGAATATGTGCTATTTCTGTTTTTTTTTGTTATTATATTTTATGAAATGAAAAATGGCACAAAGAGGTTCTCTCTACCTGCATTCATATCTCCCAGAGAGTGATTTTATTTCCTCAAAAATATACTGCATAAGCACATAAATATAATTAAAGAAAAATGCTAGGTAATCTTTTCATTAGCTTGGAAGTTACAGTATGATGAAGACTCAGAATTTCATCCGGATCTGAATCTGTGGGCATTTTAAACTGGTTTCATATGGCTCATTGTGCTTAGATCGTATTACTGGAATTGGCTTGGTGGTATTTGATGATGCGTCATATTTTTTGTTTCATTCTTTTTCCATCAGGAAGCTTAAAGCTTTATGATTGATTTTTATGTTGCTTGGCTGCAAGCAATCAAATTGAGAAAAATTCATATTACAGTCTGTTGTGACAATTTCCAGCACCGGAAGGCTGAGAGCAGTACAAGAATGAAAACATTTTCTGTCATCTAAACTGCAGTTTAGCGGAGCCAGCGGAGGGATAGACCAGACTAATGGTATGAGATCAATAGTGACCAAGGTCTTGCATGTACTAGTCCCATTTTTCAGAAAATGCCATTGTGTCCTTCAGACACGTTAAAACCCTGAATTGGCTCAGGAAAATATCTTGCTGCGCCGATGACGGATATGTTAAACCCATGCTATGCAAAGTGCTAAATGCTTTGTAAATCCTGGCCAAGGACAGCTGCTACATCTGGTAAGACATTCTCAGACTTCCACCTTTCATAAATATTTGTGTGACATTTCAAATGCCTTAAGGGACAGTCGATTCAAGTGGTTTGGAGACCTTTTCAATGCAAGCAGTGGTTACAATAGAATGCAAATGAAACTAACTACAGCAAAAAGGCAAAACAATAATATATGAATAATCTGCATTTGTCAGTTGATGACAAAGTACCATTTGGAGCTTGGCCCGCTAGAGTAATAGGAAATTCACTTGTGCCATATTCATATACTTGTGCTGAGCTTACTCTTCGGTGAAAAATCTAAACCAATGATCCATCATTTTTGGTCTATCAGAGGGAAATTAGGGGAACTAATCGTTTTCACCATACTTTATATGTTCCGCTGATAGTGGAAGAGTTTAGTGGCAGCTGGTGAGCTGAAAATTGGTGAAGCACAGGACATCCCTTGAAAATAATGATTGGTCTCGACCAGTTTTCAATCGTTCATTTCAATGAACATCTGGTAAACTTTAAAAACACTCAACATTATTGGGTGTAGTCAGTTTTCCTCGTGTAAGTAACGAGAAAGAAAACAAATGTTTTCAACGCAAAATTGCATTTTGATCAACGTTATTCATTAGTGTATATTTGTTGCTAATTTTCTCTTACTTTTTAGTGATCAAACAATCATGAAGCTAAGATAAAATAGTGCACAATGTGCTAAAAGCAAAGACGGAAGTTAACAGGTATAGTTTTTGTGAATAAAACATTTTCTATTTAATTGTTGCAACATTGCATTAAGAAGAAAGCTGTGTCTTTAACTGCTGATGAATTATTGTTATCATTGTAAAACTTGGTGATCAACCATAAAAAAAAAACTGAAAACAGATTAAAGCTGCATTCGAATAGTCTTTTTTGCAAAGTTCCTAAATCCTTAGAAATGACCAGGAAGTTTTTAAGTGGCTGCCATGATGAGTGCTTTTTGAATTCCCTAAATGCTAATGAAAGGTGTGTCAATGCTTCCTTACTTCTACTTTAGCACAGGGTACATTGGACCATCTTTACTGAAAGACAGGAGATGATGCCGTTTCGCAAGTCCTCGTGGCAGCGTTATTTAAAGCAAGGCATCATCCGTCTGGCCATTCACGGAAACAAACATGACGGGCAAGGGACACATGATTACAGCGCTTAGTGTTACTGCAGTGGGATTCTCTTAGCACCACAAATGTCTTTTCCTTAGACCTTATCGATTCTCCTTTCTTTCTTTCTGTAAAGTGAAACAAAATCTTGGTCTGAAATGAACTGCATACAAAAGAAAGTGCTTTAAAATATTTCTGAGGTAATTTTAAGACAAAGCTGAACTGAATAATTATTTACTTAAACATCTGGATCAAAACATGGACCCTGCCATTTTCCCTTTAACATCGAAATCAAAGGTTCTGGAACTCTTTCATTATTTGAAGCATTGTACAACTTTACAGAAAAATCGCAAAAATCCTAATCATAATAAATGGACTTGTATGGATAATTTTTTTTATTTAATATTGGTTTTGTGCAAAAGTTGTCTGTCACTTCTACCTCATGATGTTTTCCATCGAGATCAAGGAAAGGTGGTCAGGAATTAGAAGATAGGACGTACTTTTCTGACATTTTGAATGCAGCCTCAGACTTATTAGTTTTCTTCTTACCTTACTGAGGAGAACTGGCTACACCTGATGGTCCCAAGTGTTTTCAGAGTTCATGTAATGTCAATTAATGACTCAACTAAATGACTCAAAACAGGTCGAGATCAATTATTACTTTCAAAGGATGTTCTGAATTTCATCAATTTTCAGTTCACCAGCCACCACTGGTAGAGTAATATCCGGCCTTCTGAAGAATAAGCAATGAAATGATACACCCACTTGTCCAATTTCCTAACCTTTTGGACGAAGTTGTTCAAGTTCAGACAAAGATGTACAAGTTCAAGTAACCATGAGCTAGAACAATTTGTTTACCAGATAAAACAGACAATCAACTCAAAAAAGTAAATCTTCTGAGTCTGCAGTAAAACTAAAACAGGAAGCTACCAGCCAACCAGCAGATTTACCTGTGTTCTGTAACGTGATGGCTCTCCTGTATCAGAGAAATGGGGACTCTAGAGTCATAAATCACAGGACATTGTGAACGCCTCCCAGTTCTGGATAGTTTCATAGCTAAAGTTCACCCAGTTTCATGGCTAAAGTACAATGAGGTCTGTAAGTACTTGCGCTAAAGTAAAATTTTTAACGCGGAAATATCATGAAAAGCTCACTTTTTCAGTACTTCTGCTCATACATGTCATTATCTGAATAGCCTAAAACACACACACTGTGAAATAATACAACTCAGCTTTTTGTGAGCTGCATTGTTTATAAAACATGGCACTTAGCATGCCATTCAGATTTGGCTCCCCTACCTATGTCACATGCCAACTTACTCTGCCCTCATCTGAATATCTCCACCAGCGGATTGTTTGAGAAGGTGCCCCATTTTTGGACAATTTGGCCTGCTGGCATTATGTCCAAGCAAAGAGCAAAGCTTGGTAACTGCTCTATTTTTGGCTGTAAAAACCAGCATGCATCACAACACCAAATCACTGCCTCAATGGACAGAAGAGCCAAGTGGATAGACACCCATCAGCCATTACATTATGACCACAAACAGGTGAAGCGAATAAAATTGTTATACAATGGCACCTTTCAGTGGGGTGGAATATATAAGGTAGCAAGTGAATATTTTGTGCTCAAAGTTGATGTGCTGGAAGCAAGAAAAATTGGCAAGTATAAGGATGTGAGTGACTTTGACAAGGATCAAATTATGACGTCAGAGCATCTTCAAAACTGCAACTCCTGTGGGGTGTTCTTGGGCTGCAGGGGTCACCTATACCAAAAGTGGTCCAAGAAAGGAAAACCTATGAACCGGCGACAGGTTCATGGGCTGCCAAGGCTCATTGATGCACGTGGGGTGTTAAGGCTGGCCTGTGAGGTCGGATTGAACAGGAGAGCTACTGTAGCTCAAACTGCTGAAAAAGTTCATGCAGGTTCTGATAGAAGGGTGTCAGAACACACAGTGCATCACTGTTGGTTGTGTATTGGGCAGTGCAGGCACAGACCGGTCAGGGTGCCCCTGGGTGCCCCTGTTCACTGCCAAAAGCGCCTTTAATGTGCACGAGCATCAGACCTGGACCATGGTGCAATGGAAGAACGTGGCCTAGTCTGATGAATCATGTTTTGATTTACATTATGTGGATGGCCGGGTGCGTGGCACTAGGATGCACTATGGGAAAAGGGCAAGCCAACGAAGGCAGTGTGATAATTTGGGCAATGTTCTGCTTGGAACGCTTTGGCTCTACCATTCACATGGATGTCACTTCGGCATATACCTCTGACCTAAACGGTGCAGACCAAGCACATACATCCTTTAATGGAAACTATATTCACTAATGGCTGTGGCCTCTTTCAGCAAGATAATGTGCCCTGCCACACAGCAAAAATGGTTCAGGAATGGTCTGAGGAACACAAGAACGAGTTCCAGGTGTTGACATGGCCTCCAAAGTCCCCGGATCTCAATGTAATCGAGCACCTGTGGGATGTGCCGGGCAAACAAGTTAGATGCATGGAGGGCCCACCTCGCGACTGACAGGATTTAAAGGATCTGCAGCAAACATCTTGGTGCCAGATACCACCCCTTATGAAAAATTACCACAAAATACTACAGTAAAAATATAATAGTTTTCTATAGTAGCTATGGTATTTTTGCGGAATTACAATAGATAGGGGAGACTGGGGTCCGATGAGCCATGGGGACCAATGAGCCATAACACTATTTTGCAATCAATCAATGCCAAAGGTGTTTAAAATAGGCAAAATAGTGACATGGCTCATTTATCCCCATGACTCATCAGTCAATGGTCTAATATTTTGCCTATTTTACAGGGCATCTAAAGTCGATTCCCATTGTTTTTGTTTAACGGCCAATCAGCGAGCCGCACCTACGCAAATGAGCCGAAGTAGAAGGATTATCTACGCATGTACTCAAAACATTGGTTTATATGAATGAAATTGGTCATTTGACAATGCAAGATGTCAACAAAAGCAAATGATTTGCTTGTAAACATTGGACGTTCAACGTCCCGTCTGAGAATTGACTTGAGATGCCCTTTAAGCAGCTCTGTCATCGATTGATCGCAAAATAGTGATATGGCTCATTGGTCCCCATGGCTCATCGGACCCCAGTCTCCCCCATACTATAGATATACCACAGTAACTCTGTAGTTTACTAGAGTGATGCTAAAGTAAATCACAAAAGTCAAACTCTACTATAGTAAACTATAGCAATGATATTCAATTACTATAGTATATTTGCAACAAACTATAGTTTACTGTAGTAAAGTGTAGTTTACTTTAGTTTACGTCAATTTTACTGTAGTAAACTATAGTTAACTATAGTAAATTTTTATAAGGGACAGCACACCTTCAGAAGTCTGAGGTCTATAGGAGTTTATGCCTTAAGGGTCACGGCTATTTTGGCAGCAAAAGGGTTCCCACACAATATTAGGCAGGTGGTCATAATATTATGGCTGATCAGTGTGTGTGCATTTTATGTACCCATATTTGGGTCCATAGGTTTTATGGGGTTCGTTGAATTCAGTTGGAGGAATGGTGCAGTCATTCACAATAAATGGAATATTGGCTAATGGCTGCAACTATACAGTTGCTAGCCACTGTTCATTCTTAAAGTTAGAAACTGAATTTCCAGTGTAGGTAAGCCTCTATGGTGACTGCATGTCACACTTCTTTGTGGCTATGACAACCATCCTTGCTTAGCCTGCAGATGTTACCTTTCCATATTCATTGTGTGGTTTATTGTTAACTTAGAAAGCTAGCTTC
This sequence comes from Gymnothorax javanicus, assembly GCA_029692085.1. Classification (NCBI taxonomy): domain Eukaryota; kingdom Metazoa; phylum Chordata; class Actinopteri; order Anguilliformes; family Muraenidae; genus Gymnothorax; species Gymnothorax javanicus. The sequence continues at coordinate 81,015,980 of CM056202.1, forward strand.
TTAAACAGTCATCTGTGTTTAGAGACTTGCCACTACAGTGGGGATTATGACATTGATGCTCTTCATTCACACACTGGCTCTCTTCATTGTCCAATCAGAACAGAGCTAATTTCATTAAGGGGACGCCCACTCAGAATAGCCTGTTTTTCAGTGGGTTAGGAATGACAGGAATCAAATTGTCAAGAAATCTTGGATTTTTATTTATTTATTTAGTTTTGCTAAAAAGTTTATAATCCTCCCTTTTAGACGTCCAAGAGTATTCTAATTTGGAAAAAAAAAAAAACATTATAGGTCCCTAGTGAGGGCTGTAAGTCCTACACTGTTCCCTCAAAATGGAAGCTCAAACTGACAGTCTGCACTTTACTTAAAGCATGTCCACATCCATTTGAGTGGATTGCATAGGAATTACAGCCATCTAACATGCTGGAGTGGTCCCAGTACTTACAGACCTCATTGTTTGGGTAGAACACACAGCAGAGAGCACACTATCTCTCCCCGATTGGCAAGGGCCCTCCAAACCAGCCCAGCACTCGCATCACACCCAGGCTCGGACATTCTTGCCCAAGGCCCACCCACCGCCACGGTAGCTAGCGCGGGTCATTGGCTGAAACATGAGGAGCAGGCGTAGCCTGCGCACCAGGCCACAAAATATGGCCGCCGCCAGCACCACCAGGGGTGACATCATGACGAAGCCCAGAATGATGAGGGCAGAGCTGCTGTTGTCGTCCAGGTAACGGCAGAGCGATAAAGGGGAGTTCAACACCTGTCAGTTAAACGGGATGAGAGGGAAAGCGTTAATAGCCTGAAGATGCAGGCAGATGATAAAAACAGGTGATGGAAAGGAGAGGTGCGTGTGCACCCGGGAATGTGATGGAGCACAGGCGCGTGAGATGGAAGGTGGCAGTGTGTGACAAACGCTCTCCACCACCCCCCACCCTCATAAGTTATCCCAACTCCCAGTTAGCTCATCTGTAAAAAAGGCCCCAGAGCTGTCAATACCCCCCAGAGCTGTCAATAAGCTGTCAGAGTGGTGACAAGGAGATATACACAGAGGAACGAAGAACAAAGAGGGAGAAGCAAGTTTGGGCTGATAAGACATAGACAAAGCACAAATGTGTACAACTATGTCTGTAAAGCCGATGAAAATGTCTCCATCTCTGACTCAATGCATACACACACACACACACACACACACACTGACTCCATAGGAATGTGCCCTATAAGACTTGCTTGGCTGATTTATGAACCCTCTCTTTGTCAATGTATTTTGCCGGAATTTTCTACCCACTGCTGCTTACCCACCAAGTTGCTTACTTGCACAAAACTGCTGTTACGTTCTTACACCCTGCCATATCTATTCCCCCTTCTCATTCTTCTTCTGTTTCATCACTGCCAAAGAACCCAGTGGGCCAACTTGACTCCCTCTCTCCTGCTCATAATATTCTCACTGTCGAGGGAGGAACTAGTTGACTTTAGTTCATCAATCGAGTTAAAGCGCTTGAGACAGAAATCACTGAATATTTATCAGATAATTAAGGAGCTGGGGGAATTTGGCACAAGAGACTTCCTTTTGTATCAATCTGAGATGTTTTTTTCTGGCATAAAATGTAAAGATCTCAAGCCAATAATGTCGACGCCTGGGACAAGCAGAGCTTCTGTAATGCTTTATACTGAAGTTGACATAGCTTCCATCCTGCTTCAGCAATTTCTGCACCAAGCAGATAATACAGAGTCCAGTGAAAATGCAGCATTTCATGATGCAAGAAAAGCTTTGCTATCTCAGCTTCAAAGTGCCACTCTCTAACTCTATGCACCTTGTTATCTTATAGTGAAAGTTTGTTTCCATCCTGCTGGAGGGAAATCAAATCAACCAAAACAAGAAGATTTCATCTGCTCTACTTTAACTGCAACCTAAATTGTAATCTGTGAATTCTGAACACTTTCCACATGCGCATTGAACAATTACAGCTGCGCCTGATTTACTCAGAACTTTATCATATTTAAAGCCCTTTCAATATCCAAAAGACCACACCTGACCTGACATTGACGCTAAGAAAATACTGTGAACAATCACAAGTTATATCATTATATCCAGGTCTTTTTCTGACTCTTCAGCCAAAGTAGCCAACACTTGCTTAGATAAAGCAGGGGTCAAATGCTCTAAAGCAAGGTGGGATTAAGTGCTTCAGTCAAGGGCACACTATGTCTCAGTACCTTGCTCAAGGGCACACTATGTCTCAGTACCTCCCTCAAGGGCACACTATGGTTTATTGTGGCTAAACTGAGTCCCAGCCAAGCTCTTCAGCCATTCAGCTCTCAGCCCCCTCTCAGTCTTTAGTCATTGGTTTTGCTTGTGCTAAAAAGTTTTGCAAGGTCTTGGTAAATCAGGCCTGGCCTGATTAAGTTGCTTGTTGAGGCTGACCCTTGAGCATTTAATGTGCAAAAAATACATTTTCTTCTTTTTTTCTCCGTTTTACATCAAAGCTGTCCAATTGGCATCATTTTTGGTCCGCGGACAGGTTGAGGAACACTTCTTGGCCAAAACATAAATTAGCCTCAGTGAGCCTCAGTGTTTAGTGTGCTGGTGTTGGCTAACACTAACCCTACAGTGACATGACTGCAAACATGCACATACTCACATACTTAAACACATTTGCCATGCCCCTTGCCTGCTGCTAAGATCAATAATGTTGATTAATCGCAACCTCTACCCACCAGAGAGAGTTGGACTGATCCATCTTTCCTAATTCAATTCATTCAGGGTGAGTGACGCCCTGCTGCCCAGACCTAATGAGCACTCACGCTGAGCCCTGTGTGATTTAATGCGCTGCTTCAGACTGGCGCTCACCCTGGAGTGGCAGAGGAACCCGGCTGCGAGCAGCAGGACGGCAGGCAGCAGCACCAGGGCGAAGACTGCAGACAGGACCAGCGCACAGGCAGCAGCCACGCATGCGTTCCACAGCAGCAGCCCCAGACCCCAGAGCAGGCGTCCCGCCAGGCCCCGCCGTGCCCCCAACACTCCCGCGCCGCTGTGCGCCGTCGGCGGGGGCAGCATCCGCACACGCTCCCCCACTCCGCACTCCTCCTCCTCTCCGGCTCCCTCGCCCTCCAGGTCCACGTCCATGCCGCACATCCTTCTCCGAGAGGAAAGAGGGAGCGGGGATAGAGTGAGAATTGAAACCCACTTTATTGGGCTGTTGTCCAAAAACAAATACTACAGTGCTCCAAACAGAGAATAACCAACCACGAAAAACACACTGAAACAATCCCATGGACAGAATGAGAGAGAGTGGGGAGAGACTGAGATTTAAAACTTGCTTTATTGGGCCATTGCTCAAAAAGAGCCGTAACAAAACTCCAAAAACCAAACTGACGGTGAAAATAAACAGAAAAACCCCCACTGACCGAGAGACAGGATTGAGATTTAACACCCACTGTCAGTACATAGCCAAAACAACATGTACACTAGCGGTTCATTTTTGTTTTTGCAGGAACAAATTTCCCAAATGTACCCTGAAAGTGCAATATTGTTCTCTGAGGTTAAAAATAAGCTATTTTTATGTGTAGAAAAGTATCAAATTAATTATGCATTACCAGCTAAGGTCCAGATTTACTTTTAACACATACAGAACTAACAACATGGCCAGTGACTGATGCAAAATAAATACCCCGGCCAGTCATTGGCTACATTGTTGATTTTTTTCTTTTTTGTTTTTTTTTAACCTTCATTTCACCAGGGAAGTTCCATTGAGACTTTCTTTTTTCAAGACTTCCTAGAGGAAAAGCCAGATGGAACAGTTGCAAGTTAGGAAGGATAGAGAGAAATTGGGGTTAAGCCCTCGGAGCAGAATTGGGGTTAAAGACCATGCATAAGGACCCAATGTTATCTCTCCAGATCCCAGAATCCTAACCCACCCCAGAGGCTTGAACCAGCAAGTTGAAAAAGTTACCAGTCAAACAACCAACCAGTAGGCTACACTGCACATGCAAAAAGTCTTAGTAAACCTAGCCTTTTGCATTCAATTTTGTGCACTTGAAGGAGACCTTCCCAATGACAAGTGTTCATAACTTTTAGGAACTTTGTAACTTTTTCTTTTCTGAGTGTCATGAAAAAACTGAGAGAGAGAGCATGTCTGGATTGTCCTCAGATAATAAACTGAAAGGGTGAAGTGGGACAGCTTGTAATGAGGGATATGCTTGGTTAGGCACCGTGTCCAAGACTGGGGACAGCTGTACAGAGAGAAACATCGGGGAATATTATACATCTGTTCTGTTTTAGGAAACGCCCAAAGCAAAACATACAAATAAATAAAAGAATATAATTAAGGTAAGATGACTTAACAGCCTTTTATAATTTCTTGGTATTTCTGCTGTCCATGTCAGTATTCTGAACCTTCCTCTGTTAAAATTACATTAGTACACCATATTCATTTGTCTGACATCTTCACTCCAAAGTGATGAACAGAATAATAGTGTCCTTCCCCACATATAGCAACACAAACTTGCTCTGTGGTACAAAGGATGGCTGTTTAGCTTGTGTGAGCTGGTCATTCAGGCTTATGTAATTAATGGTGTTTTTAACCTGTCTTTGTAAATGATGAATGAATTAAATGATAGGGGGGCTCTGATTTATGGCGAAGGGGGAATGAAGTAGAAGGGCCAAGAGTTAATGTATGGATCTAGAGAGAAAATGAGTGGAATGTGGGCCGAAACGAGCCTTTCTGGCAAAATTTTGTCTGACATGACCCATGCCTCATGCACATTCAATATCTTTGACAAGACAAAATTACCACCCGAAGAGTGCGCACTTCGTCAAGTTGTACCTAGGCGTACGCGCGCACACACATGCACAAGTACACGCGTGTGCCACGCCCCCGCCCTGCTGGTAAGATCAATAACGGTAATCGACCATAACCTTCACGCCGAGAAGTGAGTCCGAATAATCTATCTATCCTAATCCATTCCTCTCCATCCGTCACCCAGTATTCCATGCGTTTTGCAGCGAAAACAGTGCCAGACAATGCAATGCGACCTTTCCTACTCTTTTCAGGTTGCGCCCAAATAATAGGCTCTCAGGCAAAGATTTGCATCTTGCTGATGACACATATACGCATAGTCAGCTCTATCAACCGCTTAGAATTTCAATTAACTGCGGTAATAAGATGTGCATAATATGCATTGCTTTTGAAAACAAATGGAATTTGTAAAAAGTACTCATACATTAATTGATGAATTGTAATTAAAAGTATATCTATTTTGACGGTTATTACACATAAACAATTAAATAACGATAACGGAAATTGTCAACTTTGATTTCATATCCGTTAACATAATAATAATAATAATAATAATAATAATAATAATAATAATAATGATGATGATGATGATGATGATGATGATGAAATATCTTAACATCTCAAAATACCTTTCTGTGCAGTCCGGATCGGTGTCTGCTTTCAAACTGCTGACACAAAAATGAGTGCGGATGAGTCCCGGATTTTATTGGTAGCGTTCTGTTCAAATCCTGAAGCGTTCGTTTAGCCCAAAAGCAATCGTGCTGTTACTTGGAGGTTATCAGAAAATGAGGCTAACAGGCGCAAAACGCCCGGGCAGCAACTATGGCATACCGTCTCTCTCTCTCTCTCTCTCTCTCTCATTTGTGCGCGCGTCTACGGTCAACTCGACGGATCATTTCCCAATGTCTGTTCGATAATCTAAAATCGTCTCAACACTGGCAGTAGTCACAGGTAATAAACAAGTGTGTTTAAAGTGATACAGGTCGAATAGAGAGGAGGAGAAAGAGTGTAGACGGTGGATGTGGTTATGGGTTAGTGGGCAAGAGAGCTGCCACCTAGTTAATATTTAATAAAAAAATTTTTTATCATGGTCTTCTGCTCTCTCAGCCCTACCTCTAATGAGATCCTTTTTCAAATTAGAATGAGCAACAAAAAGTTGTTCTTGGCACAACATTCAAGCCAGTTTCCATGTAAAGTCATATTAATAAATAATGGCATGAAAACCATATGCCAGTGAACTGCGATGGAAAATGTGGGAGAGGACAAAGGTGATCTGAAATGTAATTAGAACTCCGTTTCACATCACTCAGCCAGGCGCAGAGGTGCTGCAGTCCACAGGGCTGTGGAGATGTTTAAAAACAAACAGTTACTGCATCAACCCTGCAGCATTATGGGCTTAAGAGTATTATAAAAAGTGAGCAGATTAACTCACAGATGCAGCAGTGAACAGAACGGATGATGATTACCAGGACTGTGCGCCTCAGGGTATGAAGCAAACAAAACCACATAAACACAAACAATCCTTTGAAGCTGGTGTTTTGTCAGTGTGCCAGTCTGTCTTCATTCAGCGCTATGCATATATTTTTTTCTCAGCATTAATGAAGCAATGTGCACGAAAACAGCGACCGAGAAATAATTGCTAATACTTCCCTATTATGAGGATAGATGAGAGGATGAGTGTATAAAGGTAATGAAAAAAAAGACATGGAAAAATAATATCTTTCTCTTCCACTCCACTCTCCTCTTTGGGATGTACGACCCTCTGAACCAGCTACCTTAAAAATGCTTCTTTTTTTTAACCTCCGCCAGGAGGTCATGTTTTTGCTTCTGTTTGTTTATTTATTTATTTGTCTGTCTGTTAGCGGGATATCTCAAAAACGGCTGAAAAGATTTTAACCAAACTTTGCAGGATGTTAGAGTAGCACAAGAGGAACAAGTGATTAAATTTTGGCGTATCTAGGCCAAAGTAGGCTACAGCTGAGATATAGGCCAAAGTTCAAATCCAGCTATGCTGGCGGAGGTATGGGCTCTCGCGAGTCCAGCTCTAGTTTTTTTTTTTTTTTTTTTTGTTATCATCTCTGAAAGAGCAGTTATCACTCTTCTGGTATTTCTCTCTCTCTTTCTCTCTCTCTTTCTCTCAGTTTCCTCCTTCCTTTAACTGTCACTCTTCCCCTTGTTTCATCCTGCCTTTCCTGTCTCCACACGCCTCTCTCTTGCTGTTGTTCTGTCCTTCTCGCTTCACCTTGCTCTGTTCTGCTGCGATAAGGGGAAATGATCGATTCCATTTGAACCAGACATGCAATTTTCCCTCCCTCACAGGCCCCCAATCTTTACTTCTGTCTCTCAGTCGGAACAGATCTTTCTGTGGCACAAAACCACACGCGGAGGTTAAAGACCGGGCGAGAGAAGTCAGACTCGCACAGAGAAAAAGCAGGAGGCGGGAGAGGTCGGATGAAAGAGACGTGGAGCGAGCAGGGATGCAGTGTAATTAAATGACCATTTGAGCTAAAATAATTGGCTCGCTTATCTGTTCACTGATGGGAGAGAAGGGCTGGCGGGAGGGAGGCCAAAAGGAGCAGACCAGCTGAGAAAGATTAGGCGGGAGAGTAAAGAGACAGTTTCACACGCCGTACCAGAGACTGCGGTCTCTCAACGCATGCCCTCGCTGCCACCCTCTGGCCACTTCTGGTACCTACACCATACGATCACATAATAGGCACCTGGGGATTAAAAATTACTTGCATCTGCTGGTTTGTTTTCACAGTGATACTACGCATGTATGCATGTATTTATAGGATTGAATGTAGTGATAAAATTAGTAGTGAACGCATATGAAGATGAGCTTCAGAAGCACTGTAAAGTCATTAAAGTCAATAATTATTCAAATATCGCTGTAACGCCTTAAAAGTCTTAATAAGATATCATTGTTGTTCTCAACAATATGGCCAATCTTACAGAAAAACAACTCAACAGGGGTACTATAAGACTGTCTTATAGTACCCCTGTAGAGTTGTTTTTCTGTAAGATAGGCCGTACTGTTGAGAACAACGATATCTCAAAGAATGAATAATATCACAGATTGTTAAAAGTTTACTATGGAACATAAAGAAAATCCTACTTTCTTGAGGGAGTACTGTAGCAGTCAGTCACACGTGATCAAAGTGAAGTCGGGGGAAAAAATGCATAATGGATAAAACGAAACAAATTAAAAAATGATGTGGAAAAATTAAACTAACGATTAAATAATACTAAAAAGTGTGAGGCTCAGCCAGAGACTGTCCCATATCCTTTACCAATCTGACAGGATGGAGATAAAATAAAGGGACTCCAGACTTGCACGAAAGGGCCGGTGTCCTCCCCATCTGAGTGCTTTATCTGTTGCGTTATGGGGGCATGGACCCAGGTAAGGACTCAGACAAATGGTGAATAACCAAAATTTATTACGACAGTGGTCAGGATGGCAGAGGTCAGATCTGGTAGGGTAGAAATGCAGTACAGAATCACAGTCCAAAAGTCATGGTCAAAATATAGGCAGAGTTTAAAAAAAAAAAAAAAAAGAGGGGAGATTGAGGTACCAAATCACGGATCAGAATCCAAAATTTAGATAACAGGCCAAAGATCAATAACCAGGTAGATAGGGCAACCAAAAAAGAGACAGAAACAAAAACTTAAAACTTGAAAACAGGCTGGGTCAAAACAGGCACCCAGACCAGACCAGACCAGCTTGGATGCCGCAGGACAGAAATCAACCGTGACGAACTAAGATGAGGACCTGAATTCACAAGACTGAAATGAGCAAAGAATATACAGGTGAAGAATGGAGCCAGAAGAATGCAAGGAGGGAAGGGCGAGATAACGAGGCGATCAAAGAATTAATCAAGACTGGAAACAGGAGACACAGAAGGGAAAAAAAAACAAAGGCACGTGGACAGGGAAAACAGAGGTGAACACAGACACAAAGATGCCTGAAAGAAACCAAAATAAAAGAAATGACAAAAATATGATCAATAATTACAAGGAATGACACAATATCTCTAAAGGGAAAGCCTTAAACATTTCATTATACGAGTAATCTATAGTTTGAGGACTGTGTTTGGTCCATTTTTATAGGATGCATTTCCAAGCCACAAACAATACTTTTTTTTTTTTTTAAAGGGTTGCCTGCTCAGAAACCAGACCACTGACGTCATCTCTCATCTCAAAAAGAAAAAACATGGACTTTGAACAACCTTGTTACCTAGAATATGCTCTATCTCACTCCTTATTTCAGTTCAAAAAGCAATAATTAAAGGACATCCCTAAAATAAGTCAGCCAGTGTGCCTTTCTCGATTGTTCTTTTTTGGCATGTTGCATGCAGGTTTATCTTATTAGGAGTCACTGGTGATCAGTGGAGATGCAACATTATGTTATGCTGATTTTCAATGGCCCAGTCACTAACAAGAACGTTCCTTGGGTCTAACAGCATTCTTCCAGGATTCAAGGTACAGATTGCCACTCTTGTAGACTTGCATCACAACTTTGCTATTTTCTGTTCAATTAGGGTAGAAAAGATTATAAAACAAGGAGATAAAATGTTGAGTGCAGGTGGGTCTTGACAAAAAAAAAAAAAAAAATTAACAGCTGTTTGGACTGGCAACAAAGACTGAAAGGTTACTTAGGTTTTTATGAAATTCCTGATCAGAAGGTAAGCAAAAAATAAATGTAATTGTGAAATATTGAACTTCGACTGAATTTATTGGAAAGATAATGGGCCGTTTTCATCAAATAGGCCAGAAATAAAATTTTCTCCTTTATCACTCCAGAGAAGAAAACCGCTTTGATCCAAGCCTGCGGGGAATGCTCAGTTCTTTATGAGAGTTATAAATGAGGATGTAAAATGGTTTTCTTCCCAAAAAATTAATAAAATTTCTCTCCATGCCTTGGAATAACTCCCAAGGATATCATTGTTTTATCACCAATTATGTTTGTTTTTTTTATGCCTGGTAAGTATACTCATAACAGAACAAGATGCAGTGTGCCGTGAATCTAGACCATTCCACGTAGATCAAGATCACAATTTCAAATAGAATTTTAGCATGGCAGGCCCACTTGAGGTATAAGCTTGACAGAGAAACTCCACCCTGGAATACAGTCCCTCTATTTTCTGCATTTTAGACTTCAGCCTTATCCTATGCAAAATGAACTTTGAAAGGTGCTAAAATTAGAATTGTCATCTGGGTCATTCCAGCTCAAATCAACCAATTTCCGAGAAATTTCCCTGGTCACCCTCTCAGAGTCTTCTGAAAAAATTCACAAGTGCTCCTCTACCATATTTAAGCAGGAAGCCAAAATATTCGCTCTGTATCTCAAATATTTTGCAGTTAAAGGCCCTGGAAATTTTGATAAATTTTTTCCTTTTTACCAAACTTGCCTCTCGGTGCAACTTCAAGCAAGAATATCTCCAAGTGTTTCCATTGTACAGCTTTGTAATTAAGTGTTTTGGGCTAACTTTTTCTGTAGACTATGAAAATGCTGTCAGATTTGCTGTAGCTTGTACCCTTTTCTTCTCACAAGGCTGTAAAAATGGCCGGAAATGGCCAAAAACATTGAAAATCACTGCCTCCTTTGAACTCTAATAACTCAAAGGGTATGCTAGATAAAGCAATGAAATTTTTTCTGCTGTCATTTTTTACATATTGGGCCACATCTAGAGGACAACCACATTTATCAATACATTGGTAGAGCCAGAAATTTTTTTTTAATTTTGGTTGAGTTCGAAAATTTCTAAAAATTGCTTATTTTCACATCCTTATTTGGGCATGTGGCTAGTTATATAACAATACCATATTTTTACTATGAATTCCTATATAACTAAAGATGATATGATGAAAATATGATGTTGTTACCTGAGGATCATCATCATTACTCCCCAATATCTTGTCTAGAAGTATCTGCGGGGGAGTCATATGGTCAGCGTCTTGACGCCACACTCAAACGATGTTCCACTGTTGTAAAAAACATTTCAATGTGAATTTGTCATGGTTCTGTGTTTATGTTCATGCTTTAGGTTCATGGTCATGTCTTTTCTTTATTCTTTTTGGTTTTTGTATTCTCCGGTTTTCAGTTCATGCCATTTTAAGTTTCATTGCACTTGTCTCCCCTGTCTTGTGATCTAGTTGGTTCAGTCCGTCTCCCCAGTCTGTGTGCCTACCTGCTTCGGGTGATTTCAATGGTTTCTGGTGTTTCATATTATTACTTCAATTCTCGTTTACTTCCTTCACCTTGCTCTTCTAGATTACTAACAAGACTAACATTTATATTTTGTATCATAGTCTACTAACCCAACTAATCCATGTATATATTACTAACTCACTAACGAGCACTTTGGTTAACTTGTAAAGCTGCACCTCTACTAATTGTTACTAATTCAATCTCAGCAATCGCCCTGTTCCAGTCTCCGCCCCTTGCTTGGCTTTCCCTGTCTCTCCCTACGTTTCTCAAGAGATCTCTCAGACGTGTTAATTGCTTTCCTGCACTCATTGTCTGTGCACTTAGAACTCCTTGACCGGAGCTGTTTATTTGTCATAGGATGTCTGCGTGAATCCCGTCCGTGTCTTGGCTTTTGCCAATTGTTGTGGTTTAGGACTTCCCCATGTGTACCTTCCTTTGAAATTAGTTTTCTTCCAATTCACCTGTTCCCTGCATAGCATGTGACTTCCCTTCTGTCTATTTAGAGTCCTCACTGCTGTTCTGACTTTGTCAGAACGTTGATCAATATTCCTTTGTGCAGAGCCTCTTGTATGCCAATTGATTATTGTTTCTTCACGATTGTTTCATCCGACCTCAATTTTGCCATAGCCCTTCTGTTCTTGTTTTTGTCTTTTTGGATTTTTGACCTATTTCTGTCCGACCACGTCTACTGTTTTTGGATGCCCTGCGTATGACACTCTGCTTTGTATTTCGACTACGATTTTGGCCTGCTGTCTATGTACCGTCGCACTTCTGCTTTACTGGTTTTGACCCCAGCCTGTCTAGTCGACTTTGTTTTTTGGATTTCGTTTTTGGCTTGGCAATTCTTGTTTCTTCTGGTCCTGACCCTGCTTTCAATAAAGGCTTATGATTTTTGGATTCCCTGCTCTCGCGTGTGGTTCCTGAACGCACCGTCACAGAATTGACTCACTGAAATATATTTTATCAACAAGCACAGGAATGGAAAATTCAGGGTTAGATATAAAAATTTAAATATCATCTGCATTAATAGCTATTTTATGAGGAACACTGGCGACCAAGATACCCACGATACCTGCATGTGTTCGAATAGGCTCTGCCACCAGCTCAAGTGTCAATGCAAAAAGATAAGGGGCAGCCTTACCTAGTCTCTTGCCTCAGAGAAAATGGCGGGACTACATATCATTAGTAAGACCCAAGGCTTGAGGTGCGAGGTGGATAATATGTATCCATTCAATACATTCTTCCCCTAAATCAAAACAACACAGAACTCTCAATTGGCAGTCAAGCTACACTCATATCAAAAGCCTTCTCTGCATTAATGACATAACTACAACAGACCTTGCTGTGTTTGAGTACAGTACTAAAGGAGTCTAGTATTTGAGAATCATTGTTTTTGAAACAAAACTGGTTTTATTGATTTAAATTAATATTGGTAAGAGTTTCCCCAACCTTCGAGCCAATTATCTTGGAGATAGTCTTGCTATCCACATTAATGAGAGATATTGGTCTATTTAAAGACTATTAACAGATTAAAGAGCAATCCTTTTTGGAGCAAATTTCCTCCAAAACTAAAATGCTGACTGCTCTTGAACCACTTCAATTACAGGCACAATCATGGTCATGTCTGAAAGGTGACACTCAGTAGATTGCTCTCAAATTTCCAGAATTGCGGAGAATATTACCCAAATTAAGTAAAAAACACTGGAAACATAATTATTTTGTCTGACAAAAAAACAATTTTATGCTTTCTTATGCCCCTGTAGCTCTGAGACCAAGCCTCATCAGCCTAGAAAAATAAAACAACCACAGCCGGATGTCCAAATTGCAGTTTCTCATATTGTGATTCGGTAACCATAATGGCTTTTCTTGGTTTTTCACAATTCAAAACATTTTGAAATCAGACAAATTCCAACAAAAGCACAAAATACACAATATCAGTACATATAATGAACATGGACATACATTTAGTGATTATAAACACAAATACATGAATCCAAAATTATCAACGTATTACATTACATTATCACATAAGTTAAATCCACCAAAGATGCATAATAAAACATAATTGGTACATTCGATAAACATAAACCTACAGGACAAAAGTGCAATCTCACAAAACTTATTTAGAAAATCCATTTAAATCAAAATACATGTCAACTTAAATCATCATGATGCACAAAAGACAAAATGTCAAAAAGCAAGAATGAATGAATGTCCATGTTAAGAAGGAAAATCCGTGCTCGGGCTCTTTCATTCAGCAGGTTTCCCTCATGGCGAGGGGAGGTGGACTAGATGACCAGTTCTTTCCAGTGGTCCACCCCCCAAGTCTCTCAAGCCACGTTTTTGTTCTTGTGAAAGTCCACCACAGCACTGTCTTGGAGGAATAGCTGAAGTCTCCTCCTGAGGGTGACCAGGTCTTCTGATGTTTTTTGATGGACCCTGATGTTCCTCGTCTCCCACAGGACGTGCTTCACGATGTTCACGATCCTCCACTGACGCCGGAGCTCAGGTGTTGTCAGTCCTTCAGCTGGTCCGTAGAAGACACTCTCAGCAGTCAGGGAGGATCTTGGCAACAACTTGTTGTGGGAGACAGAGGACACAACAAGGCCCCAGACCCGCCTAGCCACGGAGCACTCCCAGAATAAATGGTGTATGTGTTCATTGTCAGTGCATCTGCGGGGGCACTGCTCTGTCAGGGCCAGGTGACGCCTATACATGAAAGATCTAGTAGGCAGACACTGATGAGCGGACATCCATGCTATTTCTTTCTGTTTGTGTGAGAGTATTTTGTGAGTAACGTTAGACCATATTTTTGACGGGTCCAGGGCAGGGTTTCCCCTCAGGAGCCGTTTGGCCAGATGTTAAGAAGGCCATGATTACCTTGTAGCCCCTAGAGCATAGCCCAGCCCCGGCAGTCCTGCCTTGAAGGAAAAATCCTTTACAGATCCACATGTGTATGGGGGGGTCCCAGCTATACGGAGTCTTCAGGTCCAGCTTACACAGACCCATCGTGCGCAGAAACGGAGTGGCATAGTACCTGGCGAATGTACCAGAGGCCTTCTCACGCCTCTGCACTCTCCGGACCAGTGCAGTCAGAGCCTGAACCTTCATGATGGTAACAATGTCTGGGACCCCCCCGGCCCCCATTCCTCTCCTCCTTCAAAAGCACAGATCTTTTAAGCTTTTCCATGGTGCTCCCCCAGGCAAAACAAAACATGAGCCTGTTGATTTGTCTTGCTGTGGCTCTGTCTGGGGGAAACACCCGGCCTACAAACAGGAGGAGAGGAAGGATTATGGCCTTCAGGACCAGGATCTTACCTGTCATTGTCAGAGGCTGCGCGGTCCAGCTCCGCAGTTTACCCTTAGCTGCCAGTTCCGGAGGTCCTTCAGATCTCCCTTCTTCGGGACAAGAGACACTATGCTCTGTCTCAATGAGGCACCCAACCATCCCTCCCTGTACACCGCTCTGAAAACTTCAGCCACGTCCTCCCCAAGGAGGTCCCAAAAGGCCTGATAAAATTCGGCTGGGATTCCGTCAGGGCCTGGGGCTTTGTGATGGTTCATTGAGTGTCCAGCCCGGGTGAGTTCCTCCATGCTCAACTCGACCTCCATGTACTCCTCACCCAGACGTCTAGTCAGCGAGCCCAGGAAGGTGTCCATGAGGGCCTCATCAGAAGGTCTTTTGCTGAAGAGGCCCTCATAAAACTGTCGGGCCACCTTCTGGACTTCGGCTGCTTCCAACACCACCACGCCGGAGCTGCTGTAAAGAGCAGAGATGTTATTTGCTTTGGACCTCACCCTGCAGAAGAAGCACCTAGAACATTTCTCATCCTCTTCGAGGCCCTGGAGTTTGGAGCAGAAGGTGAGCTTCTTCCGCTCCTCCCGGTAGAGAAAGGTGAGAGACTGCTTAATCTGTGCTACTTCCTGGCTTATATTCAGGACTCGGGACTGGAGGAGGCACAACCTCTGTAGGGCAGCATTAAGACAATCAAACGTTGCCCTCCTCTCCTTTGCTTTCCTCCGCCCAACTGCCTGAAAGTAGCCTCGCACTCGGGACTTAAATATGTCACCACTCCAC
Organism: Gymnothorax javanicus; assembly: GCA_029692085.1. NCBI lineage: Eukaryota > Metazoa > Chordata > Actinopteri > Anguilliformes > Muraenidae > Gymnothorax > Gymnothorax javanicus. Next base: position 81,031,065 of record CM056202.1, read on the forward strand.
CGGGGAGTCAAATATGTAGATCTTTCAAACTCACCCACTCCAGGTAACACCTCGAAAAGGAGGGCTGTCCCTTGGGGTCCTGGAGGTGGCTGGTATTCATTCTCCAGAGACCCCTACCGATCTTTATCTCCTTCTGCCAGACCAGGGACACGGTCACGGCGTGGTATTCTGAGAAATGCACCACCCTGATGGAGTAGGAGTGCACCCTCAATGCTGGGGAGAGCAAAAACATATCAATGCGAGACGAGGAGCTTCCACTGGAACTCACCCATGTGTGTTGGGGGGGGAGTGGCGCCCCCGGCGTTGTGGAGGGAGAAGTCTTCCTTGAGGGACCGCAGCTCCTCGCTCGATTGGTCCCGTCTTGGTTTGTTGCGTTCCACCTCCCCGGAGGGCACAGTTGAAATCTCCCCCCACGACCATCGGCATTGTGCATTGAAAAGTGGGTCTTATTTTACCAAATAGGGCGACTTTCTCAGTTACGTTGGTAGGGCCGTACGCATTGACCAATCTAATTTGGTAACCATAAAGGAAAATTCTACCATTTTTTTTCTTTATTATATTCATGTGGTCCAATAAACAATTTTGGAGAGTCTAAATTTCCCTGTGTTCCTAGCCACGGTCGCGTTAACTTCTATAGCAGTTTTAGAACCTTGGCATTTCAGGTCGTTTTGCCCACATAAAGGCAAATTTTCACTCCAATATACCCTTCTAATTCCCTGCACTAGTGTGCGATCATTTAGGTTCTCACAGATATATGGGCACTTTGCTAAGTGTGGTGAATTCTGGGAATGATTGGCCCTAACAACTACAAGTGCAGTTGAAAACAAAGCAGTCTGATCGGTCACTTGCAAAACTGCAATGCGATATTTCCTGCTGTTTTATCACCATTTTTATGCAACAAAATCTCCAAAAGTAACGTAGTTGTTGGTTACAGCTTGCCCAGGTCGGCTGCTTTGAGAAGCAAAGCAGCCCAGGTTCTATGCGTGATAAAAATGATTTGGTGTCAAAAACGTCCTAAAAATAGAACACATCAGTCCTACCTTTCAATATATCCTTACTCTTTTGTTAGTCGAGATTGTTTTATGCTGATTAGCTGTATTTTAGAATTAAAATTTGCATCGATAGAAGGCCCAAAAATATGTTTATGTTGAATGTTTGAATTTAGCTCCTTTTCTTCATCTTCTACCAGCAGATAACCGCAAATGCGCATGCGCATAAATGACAAAGTTTATCATCCTCATCACCCCTCTGAGGGATTGTAAATGTCTAGTATTTAGGTACCTGCAGTTCGCGCATGTGAAGATGTCAAAGCGAGGATTTTTCAAAATGGCTGAGCTGAACATTCTCTTGCATGCTGGCAGAAAAGGTCTATAAATCAGGTATACAAAAAGCTAATCAGCTTTATTTGTCAGCTGAAAGCTTGGACAATACTAATTCAATACTAAACAATACTAAAATGGGATTATGCATTTGTAGCAAACCGCAGAATGCGGAAGGAGCTATCACTCTCCAAAGGAGATGTAATTTACATACATGGACTGTGAACTGTTCATTTACACAAAGACAGTTCTGTGAGCAAGTTTGCAGCAATAATAGCTGGAAACAGGGAAAGAAAATATCACATTTTGAGCAACCCAAACGGTATAGAAGTTCAGAAAGAAGGAACAGAGGCTGGCAGCTATTCACATGCAAAATGAGGACAGGTCTCACTGGAGTCCGCCAAGCTCACACCAATGTAAATTAATGACGCCTGAAATGATACAATAATCATCCACCCAAACAAAAACAGTCATAAATCAGTCTACCACATCTAAGAGAGACCCATAAGCCACGCATTTTGTCTATGAATTCAAACTCAAAAGAGGACATATTGTACATCATTTCAAAAAAAGTAGTTTCAAAAGCGTTAATACAATTATAAGTGCTCCTGCTAATTCTGGTCTCTTAAGTCAAAGGTGTGACACCAAAATGACAAAAAAAAAAAAAAGCAATACTAGTTAACCTGGTGTACTTGTCAGATGCATATCAAGGGTTTGGAGCACAATGGTTATATGTCCAAAATTTCAAATTTGAGATTTATATACTAAAACAAGTGGTTTCTGATGCTTTTCCTTGGAGCACAAACGTGATCTCAAATTCGAAATTTTGGATATATAACTATTGTGCTCCAAACCCTCAATATGCTAATTTCCAAACTTGAAATCTGGCCTCTCAATGGGATCATCTTTATCAGCGGTTGTCAGTAAGGACTGTCTTCCAGCCCAATAACTGCCAATTTCAATAGCTATCTAGTTCTGGCCTAACTAGAGAGGCCGTCCATATAATTGTATCACATCACCATGACTCAAAACGGCTGTATAAGTGTTGAAACTGTTGATGAGCTTAATCATTCAAAGGCCCTGTACAATACTGATAAATCATTGTTTTCAACATAGCTAAGGAGGTTGTTGGGATGCTGGGTGGAAGTGACGTCGCTCCATGTGCACCTATTCTGGTAGTTAAGCCGCTTCAAAACTCCTCTGCTTCATTGACAAAATCCCGCACTTGTCAGAAACCAGTGAAACAATTCCTCCTCATAAAAACCAACCAAATGTAAACTCAAAGAATTTGGTTTTCCTGTTATATTGGAGCAAGGACGGACAGACTGAAACACTTATTTTTTGTTAGATAAGCACATAATAGCCAGTGGCTACACTAATTTTGCTCCTTAAGGCCTACTGCGCAAAATACAGCACTGAATCATGTGTTATAAAAAAGGGCTAATTATAGTGAACTTCACCAAGACACACAGCAGCCATCTCTATGTCAAAGTAGTTATAAGGATCTTTGTCCAAGCTTGCTTGTTTTGCAGATTAAAAACTACAAGGAGATTTGATAGTAAACTGTACCAAAGTATGAATGTCAATTTGAACACATTTTGAGAGATTTGAACAATGCTATAAAATTAAAACTATGGGACTGTATAGTCAGGCTGAAGGTCATAATGACACAATTTGTAATAGTATTTTTGCCGTAGTATTTGCATCATAAAATAGCTTACAAAGTTTGAATGTTGAGTCCTCAAACTTTTGAACAATATATAGTTCTAGAACGTAGCACAATATTTCACAGCATAAAAAACGCAGTTATGCCTAGCTGCCCACTCTCAGGCCAGTGGTCACAGAAGGGTTCATCTTCAGGCTTAGTTTTTATTTTTTGCTTTTTTTAAATACTTGTTCATAACCAACTACAGGGATTTTGTTGCCGATTCCTTGCTGCTATGATGATGCAATTGCCTCTCTATTAGTAATATAGAGGTCAGACGATTAATCGGGAGCTTGAGTTGCTGCTTGGGTTGCACCAATCGTTGAGCGCTCAAAATGCAATTCTGACCACCAAGCCCAGCCTTGGCTTGGGGAAACCTTGCCAAGATCAAGGCCCGAGGTTATAAAACTTCACTCAGTCTCAGTGCGGAGTCGACCTCAAATGATTGCACTCTGCAGAGGTTCACTCTCAGTACGACGTAATAAAACATTTTGAGATCAAACTCCATTGAGCACAACTCAGTGATGAGCTGCGCCTCAAGACCCTAGAGATACCAATAGGGCTTCAAATAGGCCCATGGATCTGCTCAATCCACTGACCATGATGAAAATTGCCGGAGTAGTGGTCGCAAGCTCCGGACCATGCAACAATTTCATGCCAAAGCTGAGTAAAAAAACAAACTCAGAAAGTATTATAACCTTGACATTGTGAGTCTGAGTCTACAGTTGAGTACGAAAGCTGAGTTGTGCACAAAATCTAACTCTAAAATGTTATAACCTCAGGCCCATATAAACACCGGCGCTAGATCGCGCTGAATGACGCATCGCCAGTTATACACCAAACAAAAGGACTTCACAATGACTTATGATTACCAGATGTGATACAAATAAAATTCCTGACTCACAGTAGTGTGCCGTGTCAAAAGGAGGTCCAAAAATATTATATCTCCAAAATATTTTTTGGTGAAAATGTATTCAAAAATACTACTGTAGGCAATGAGAACAAAAAAAAAATTCCCACAAGTATACGGAGGTAAAAATATGGGTAATAAATAAAATACACTGAAAGCATCAATTTTCACAATTAAAAGGTGTTTTGTTATTGCATGTAAATGTTATTTTTTTGACTCTTGCATAGCCTGGATGCATGTTTGAAAGCTCATTCCATGATTATTGATGCTAAAAAGTTTGTTTAAACTGGTTTAAGGCTACATTATTCTGCAAAATTACCTCTGATGGTCAGTTATTCCAGTATATAATATGACATGAGTTTTGAGCAGTGTCACAGTGTTAAACACGATGGCACGATGGAAGGAGCTCTCTGAGATTGCTTGTAGCCACACTGTTGCCTTACATGATGCTGAAGATGTTAAATGCTGCCATGGCACTATAAGAAACATCATCAAGCGTTTCAAAGAGACCGTTTCACCGAAAACTAGCGGCAACAGAGGTGCAAAACTAAAGTGCCTCTGATGTTTGTTATCGGTGTATGACGAGCAAAAAAAAAAAAAAAAAAGGCAGTTGACAGCAAGACAATTCCCTGATGATACTAATAGTGCCAAAAGTGAAGGGATGAAAGTATCAAGATCTACCATTTCCAGACGCCTGAGTGTCTGATTAGTCATGTTGCGGCCAAGAGCTGGAATTAAAAAAAAAAGACTTGAGTTTGCCAAGCAATTCAAAGAAATGGACACCAATGCACTGGGAACAAGTCCTTCAGACCAATGAATCAGTTGGAAGATTTCTCACCCAAACGCAAAACTTAAGAGCGCCGTATACAGTTGGAGAATGTTTCAAAAATGACTGTTCAACCCCTTCAGTAAAATATGGAGCTGGTAATATTATGGTTTAGGATTCAGTCTCCTCGCAAGGAGCCAGTGTTCGCATAAAAAAAAAAACAGAATCATGGATCAAAAGAAATATTACAGCATCCTTGTGAGGCAGGCATTGCCATCTGGAAAGTGGAGACTGATTTGTCGGGGTTTTTATTTTCAACAAGATAATGCCCCTAATCACACTTCTAAGTTGTGCAAGAATTATCACAGTCAGCTAGAAACATCTAATGACATAAAAGTTACGACTTTACCTGCTCATAATCCAGACCTCAATCCGAATTAGCAAATCTGTAGTATAATCGAAATAAACTCTTTGGAATGAATTTAAAACCATCTGGAATGGTTTAGCGAGTGAGGAAATAAAAATATGGAAATACAATGCCTGACGGATTAAATGTTGTAATCAAGCAAAGGGAGGCCACCCTAGATATTGACTTTTTCTCTCAAAAAGACATTATTATTTTTGTTTTTACTATGCATTGCCATCTGTGTACTTATTTTCATCTATATGATCCAATAATACCTGAAATAAAAACTTGAACAGTACTTGGTTTCTGATTTATCTTCATTTTGTTAAGTGTGTAATCAACGCTGCACACTGTGGTATATTGTGTGATTTTGTCCAACTTTTTGTCCTACACACTAATCTCTTTTGGCGAGAGCAGAGCCACACAGCCCTAAGTCCATGCTGCACCACCGGAAGTCCATTTTGTTGTTCTTCTTTGTCACGCAAGCATACTCCAGTTAGGGAGTAGTGCATTTTTAAGGTCGGTCCAAGTGTCTGCCACTCATGCAACAACAAAATGGACAAAAAGCCCCTCTTACTCCCGAGATCTGCCAAATGTTGGGTGTGGAAATACTTTGGTCTTGCAATGAGTGGCAACAAGAAGAAAATATGCAAGCTTTCCCAAAAAAAAAAAGCATAGTTATTTGGTAGTAGCAGTCCTATTTATAATTCATGGTGTTCAAGAGTCGTCACAATCTAATGAAAACAATCAAGTCTTCTGCTTCCCTCCAGTCATTTTTAGCCCGCTTGGCCTTTAGGGCCAGTAAGATAAAAAACAATAAGGAGCAATAAAATCAAATGAGTAATTATAATGACTCATTCATTGGACAATAAAACAGACATGCAAGTCATTGATTAACCAATCACAATGGCTTTTATTTGTTCAAGATATTAATGCCCCTCACCCTGCTCCAAGGCAGGCCCAACACACACACAGCAGTCAGAGCACCGCAGAAGCATTATTTTGCATTTTTCCCGATGATTGTTTTGATCCCGAGCCTCATCATGGGCCCTTTCGCATCGTCGGGCCCCAAGGCTTCCGGCCCTTCAAGCCCCTGCATTAGAGCTGTGCTGCTTATCCCTCCGGCTACGTCATATCACCGGATTAAAAAAAACAAAAAACATAGTTTTGTTGAGACAGGCTCAAAATGCTACATTTTCTTCTTGATTTCTGCCAATGCGTGATGTAAAATGTATTAACTCCAACATTAATTTGAAATGGTTATTTTCAGAACAGATCAATTATGAATTTGAAAAAAAAAAACCTGCTATATGGACTTTAAGCTCCTCTATTTCCCCATTTTGAGGTTCATATGCGTCATGCCATGACATGAGGTGTTCGATTCAATTCAATTCAAGTTTATTTGAGTAGCGTCTTTCACAGAGAGACTGTCACAAAGATGCTTTACAGAAAGAAAACAAATAAATACACTACTGGTCAAAAGTCTTTGAACACCCCAATTTTTCCAGTTTTTTACTGAAAATTATGCAGTTTAATGTCTCGTTGTACTCTGGAATAAAAGCATAGACATGATAGAACAAATAAATAATTGAAGTTATATATAAATTATAGATAAAGTTATAAATAAATTAATAAAAGGGGCAGTGCCCAGCCTAATCAGCCTAATCCCCACTATAGCAGATGAGGCAAAAAAACTCCCAGTAGGAGAAAAATCCTCAAACAGTGGTGAGAAAAAACTCCCCAGTGGGAAGAAATCTCAGGAGAAACCCGGCTGTAGTGGGGAAACCCATCCTCCGCTGGCTGGCTAATCATAATAAAATAAAGAAATAATAAAATAAAGTGGTAATTAAGTTCCATTTAAGTCCAGTAAAACTGATTAAAACATCCAAGCTGTGGCATCTGTAGCTCCAGGATGTGTCATGGCGAGGATGGAGCTGAACTGCATCAGGACCAGATCAGGACAGCTGGACAGCAGCAGCCAGCGCTCTTGATGAAGGACAGGGCTCGGACAGTCCATGGACTCAGAGTGGTAAAGAAAAAAGATCCCAGGAAAAAGATGCAGAAAACAAGGGGGGTGAGCCACGGGATAAAACTACTGCATATCAATAAAAATTCCGTCCTGTGTCAGGTGCCAAGTAACAATTAGTCGAGAAACAGTCAACACTCCTCCATCCACTTGTTGCAGCACAGAGGCCCTACTACAATTACACAAGACTGTAAGATCACATTGATTTTCTTAACACTAGCCACCACAAGTACCATGTGGACCTCCCCAGTGACTAAGGCTGTGGCTAGGCCCAGTGGCATCGTTAATGCATGCTCAGTGCCACCGGTTCCACATGGATTTACTGAACACCACCACCAATGCCATATGGACCTCGCCAGTGACTAAGGCTGTAGCAAGCCCCACTGGCACCGTTAATGCATGCTCAGTGCCACCGGTTCCACATGGATTTACTTAACACTGGCTTCCAATACCATGTGAACATACCACGAAACTAGGCTGCAGTCAGTCCCACCAGAACCAAGTAAATATACATAACTAATGATAAAGTAATTAACCTGACATTCGAGGGTCACCGAAGGTCAAGTTCAAGGCCACCAAATGAAAGTTCATATATGACTTCCTACACATATGTTCTCCATCTCCAATATTTTCAAGCCTAGAAGCCTCTGAAAATTTTAACATTTTGCTTGACCTTATGTTTGACCTTTCACGGTCGTCTGAGGTCAACTTTAACATTGCCAAAATATAAGTCATATATGACTTCCTGTACGTCATTTCTAAGAAATGTGTCTCAAGTATACAAAATACATCTGCATTTAAATTAGATTTCTTTTCTCAGTACGGAATTATTTGCAGTTCAGCCGTTTACGTTCCACAATGCCACGGGAGTATCGCCCACTGTTAGGGGCTGGGTAGCCTAGCTTCAATTAGGGGATTCTTGCTGCCCCCGCCGGTCCTGAGGTAGCCTGCCAGGCGGGGTCGAGGAAATGCATCCTCCTAGGTTATCTTGCTGGCTCTGACACGGGCTTCTCGGTCGTACATCGCGGTTTCCAGCCTCGCCTTCCGTTTTCCTAACCAGTCTCCCATTCCCCGTAATCCTAAATTGGTCCCCACCGGGCATTTCGCGAAGGATAGTTCGAAAATTTAAGTCAACCAGCCTTTCGATGTGTGATTTCCAACTTCGTAGATATGTTCTCTTGAACTCACCGGATTCCTTTAGACGCCGTTTTCCCACGAAGGATTTCAATCTTGTCTTTCTTAGCCCTAAGCAGCACCTTGACGAGGCCCAGTTTCCCATCACGGCCTCTCAGATGGTATGCGCTTTCCACAGCACTATCGTCCACATCCAATACCTGCAGCATTCGGGATACAGTGACCATTAAATCTTCCCCATCAGGCGCTGGCAGATCAACGTCTACGACCGTAAATTCTGGATCGAACACGGCCACAGATCTCACATCCTTTTGATCAGCAAGAGCATTGACTCTCTCCGTTTCCAAGAGCTCAATCCGGGCAGTTAGGCCAGAAATGTCAGCCAACAGTTCATCCCGAGCCGCCTGAATTCTGGCCTCCAACTCCAACCCAAGAACGTTCTCCTGTACTTTCGAAATTTATTTCGACAGTTTATTAAATTTAGAACCCACTTTAGCAGATAATCCATTAATCAACTTCTGTAATTCACCAAATTCTTTATCTTCCCTTTTTTGTGCCTGTGAGCGCGTCCCATGCTGAGACATTGCAAGAGGGTCCTTGCGAGTATGGTGGCCTTCATGCCATCATGTAGTAGCCGGCTACATGGTAATTTCCTTAACAGAATGATGTCAGTTTGCAATGCAGTACCACCTGAGGGACTGACGGTCACGGGCATTCAATGTTGGTTTTCGGCCTTGCCGCTTATGTAGAGAGATTTCTCCGGATTCTCTGAATCTTTTGATGATATTGTGGACTGTAGATGATGAAATCCCTAAATTACTTGCAACTGCACGTTGAGAAACGCTGTTCTTAAACTGTTGGACTATTTGCTCATGCAGTTGTTCACAAAGTGGTGAACCTCGCCCCATCCTTGCTTGTGAACGACTGAGCCTTTTGGGGATGCTCCTTCTATACCTAATCATGACACTCACCTGTTTCCAATTAACCGGTTCACCTGTGGAATGTTCCAAACAGGTGTTTTTGGAGCATTTCTCAACTTTCCCAGTCTTTTGTCGCCCCTATCCCAGCTTTTTTGGAACACGTTGCAGGCATCAAATTCAAAATGAGTGAATATCTCCAAAAAAACAATAAAGTTTATTTGAACATTAAATATCTTGTCTTTGTAGTGTATTCAATTGAATACAGGTTGAAAAGGATTTGCAAATCATTGTATTGCATTGTATTGTATGGCTACCCAACCAGCATGATTAATTATGACTAATTATATCCTCCATACCTATGCACCCTAATCACTTACTCCTATCTCATCTCGTTCCTCTCAGAGACCTACTAGCTAACAATGTCCTGAGCTGCTGCTGACTTTCTGCTCCTGGTGGCGAAGACCTTCTGCCTCCATCTCTTCAGGAAGCCAGCTTTCCTCTTAGGGGGCTCCACGAGGACCTCCCCAGTGCTGCAGTTTGCACCAGTCTGCAGTTCATCCATTGACCTGCTGCTGGTCGCAGTCTCAGTTCTGCAATGGCCTTCATTGTCTGCGCTTTCCTGCTGCAATTGAGTAGGTACAAATCATTTCTCATTTGAAGATAAAATGTGCAACCTGCCATCAATACTGCAGCAAAGTTTACAAGACATAGCAAACTCAAATACATCCTTCAGAAATTGTCTTCACTGCAGACCTTACCTCTTCCCTCACAGTGCTTTGGGGTGCCTGTCTGGTTGCACTGGCTGACAAGTTTTCATCATCAGCGGTGCTCAAGGTAGCTTTCTGGGGGCACCTGTTATCTGGTGCTGCCACTGGCTGCTCCTTGTGCCCGCGCTTGAAGGCGCGAGCTTAGAACGAATGCAGCCTCTGTCTCACTGAGGGCTTCCTTTTCTCAGGAATGATCTCCTTGGACGACTCCCAGGATCCAGGCAGGAGGTCCTGGGGCACGGACACACCCGCATCCTTGTACGCCTGCAGTGAGAGGCTGTGATATGCCTCGTACTCTGGCTGTCTCAAGTGGTGCAGCGTGAAGAACGGGTGGCGCAGTGCCCGGTCGGGGTCGATCCTCCGCTCTGGATCCACAGCAAGAAGGCAACTAAGCAGATGGCTCAGGCATCTCCGATCTTCCATCTCTGCCAATTCCTGCCCTTCTGAGTCATGTTCCAGCTGTTCTTCCGCTTCCAGATCCTTCAGGTCGGCTGGCCCTTTCCTCCTCCGGTTCTTTATCCTCTCAATGAGATTCTTCCTGTTGGCCTTCAGTCGCCAGCCATCGGCGCCCTTTCCACAAGTGACCCTGTCAAACAGAAGTTCGGTCTTGATGCCCGAGTCCAGCATTGCAGAGGGTGGGAGTCCCAAGGTCCCAAAGATGCTGTGGGCCAGCTGCAGATTACAGTCGGAGGGAAAGAGAGTCCATCCTAGGGCCATTTCAGCAGCCATGCAGCCCAGAGACCACAGATCAATCTTGCTGCTGCAAGGACAGCCCAGCAACTCCTCGGGGGCACTGGCTGAACTGAAGAAGAAACAAATTGAAGAGGTAGATCAATAGTTTGTAAAACAGGAAATGGAAACCATTACCATTATGAATTTGTGGATTCAAGTATGCATCACTACAATCCCAAACCCACAATCAGTTCAGTAACATCATAACAAAACTCCAAGTCCCCCAAATGCATGTTATGACACCATCTTGTGCGGACTGGAACAAAATGGGCAAAATAAACAGGTGCTGCTTCAAAGGTAAACTGTCAAACTGTGTCTCAATTCAATCACTTATGCACTGTGATTTTACACCGATTTTTTTGCGGGGCAGTGTAGTTCACATAGGGCTCGTATTGTAAGTGATAAGTAACCTACACAATGCATCATCAGAGACACAGGTTCAATTTAATTTTCACGCCAAAGATCCGCATGATGAGAATAAAATATACCATCAATAACAAGAAGGGGAAAATGATTATTATATATGCAAAGAGCAACCTGGACCACTGTTTTAATAAAATCATTTGTTCCGGCATTTTCATTAAATTGTTTTCATGCTCACCAAGTTGAATAACACAAAGTGGAGCATGGGCACACTTTTTTTGAGTAATCAGGCAAACGAAATGCCAATTCATCTGGAATATTATACCCCTTATAAAAAACTTGCAATCTGAGCAGCTAGCTGGTGACAACAACTTGATCTAAACCAGGTCTCATCAAAAATATCAAACATGTATTTATTGTTCTCTCACTGCCTATTGATCACTTTGACGTTCACTTTTGTGTGCGGTCACAGTAATTATGTATGACATTTTAAAACAGAAGTCAGCCATACTGGTGGTAGCATACAAACATGAGCTCTTGGTGTATTGACAAAGAGGTTCAATGAAGCATTCAGTCACAGTTCTCCACGTTTCTTTGCGATTTTACGTGAATTTCCATGGGTTATATTTGTGCAGTAAAGGGATGTAGTAAAACTATTAAAAAACACAAAAAGGCCTTTTCACCATTTCGTGAATAATCACGAACAAAGGAGAGGAAGCTCGCCGGCTGAGTGAGTGTTTTACTCACACACAAGAACCATCTCAGTTCCGTATACTGGCTTCGTTAATGTGGTATTTACCCATCCCGAGACGAAAAAATTGTTGGAATCCATGAACTTTTAGGCTTTTATTTGTCGGCCAGTAGCCCACAAGGTCTGAAGCATCAGGTAATTTATGTCACTAGCGGCTAGAGACAGGACTTCATCCTTGTCTATTGCCAAAAGTCTAACTAAACAAAGGTTAAATTAGCAAGTGGGCAATTAATGCAAAGCGCCTGGAGCGTTTTTCATTGGCCATCTCAGTCCTCCAACCCCTTCCATTCTCTCTGAAACTAGCATTAACGTTTAAAGTGCATATTGCAAGTTAGAGTACCCACCGAATCAAAGCATAGGAAAATTATTTAGTCATAACTTTCGTCAAAAAAATCATTGAATATTTACTGCATTGGCGCAATAATGCGTTTTTCTGCGAAAATTCACTTCCACATCAAAAAACGGACGTACTGGCCGCTTCGTCAGCAGAGGGAAACTCGGCAGATTTAAACAACCATAAAGGATGGACTACAGTGCTGAAGAGGCTGAAAACGTCTTTTTAACCAAATGATGGACTACAAGCGTATAATTTTGAGCCTGTCAGGTGTGAGAGAGAACAAGAGCAGCCAGGAATTAGAAATAATGGCCACAGGAGAGAAAAAGAGCTGTGGTGTGAGGAGAATGCGTGGAGAATTTGAGTAATCGTCAATACAAAAAAAAAAATTGCCAAATCTAGCTTTTTCGCCAAAATTTCTTACACTTCAGAGACTACCTCACTTCCGGTGCGCTGCTTCCTAGTACTTAGGTCTATTGCATGCGCATGATAACATCAAACGATAGCAATCTTATCATCTGCATCAGCGCTTTCCAAACCTCGCCTGGAGTACCACCTCTAGCGCATGTCTTAGAGCACTGCACAGTATTGAGCTGCCCAGTATCCGTAACCACGCACGCTAAAGTAACCTTCCACAGCTCTGCCAGACCGGAAGTGACTTGGCCTCATAACTATCCCATAAAGCATCAAGGTGGTTTTTTTTTTAATTAACAATTGCTTGAATTGGGCAGGTGTCCTGGTGAGTCAGACTATACCTAATCTTGCTCATGACCACCATTACCGACAGCTGACGTTAGCTCATGATAGATAGCCCTTGTCAGGTCAAAAATCAAAAATTTGTACCAATGCAACGTAATTCAGAAAAGCTGAATTTTTTAAAGTTTGAACGAAATCAAAAGCTTTAACAATGTAGGAGTTAGTCAGTCAAATTTAGGCGGAAGAAGAAAAAGGATAAGAAGGAGTAAGAGAATAGAGTGTGCTGCATCGCTGAAGCAAGCACACAACAATTAGTAAAAGAAACATGAGCGAACTAGCTAGCTAGCTGGGCGAGATGTCATTAGGCGCTACTGCGGACAGCTAGCTAAAATAACATAGAGAAGAAACTAGACTGCGCGCTCTCAACTCTTGCTTTAGTTTGCAATGACCGGATGTTAAAGCCAACTTACCACAAAAGCGGGGGCTTTGAGCAGCCAATTTTTTCTCTCTACGTCATTGGCTTGCTCTTTAGCAAGCTAGACAGCTAATGTTACATCAATGGCAGCCAACAAGAATAGTTAGCGGAGTGCAGCTTGCTAGCCATCTAACATCAGGCAAATAATAATGATGGTGCAGGCCTTACATCCATCGATCCCCAATCCAAAACAGAAAAAAATTACTGGAGCACAAAAACTGACAAGAAAACATATCAGCTGTAGCGAGCGAATATTGCAAACAGTCTGCACAATGAAGAAAATTTAGTTAAGAAAATCTTTACTCACTAGCTAGCAAGGACGACTTCATGTCTCTAGCTGCAAGTTATGGTATCAGGATACTCGACATTTGGAAAATCAGATACACCTTCGCGACAATCGGACTTTCCATGCGAGCATGGATCGTATCCATTGAAACATTTTTTAGATATCTTGCTTATGTAGGGCCTGTAAGACCGGAGTAATACTCGGAAAAAACTTGTATTATCGATCAGTGGCACATTGGTGAGAGCCAATCTGTGTCTTTGTATACCACCAGCCTGAAAGACGCTGATGCCGTTCCAATTTTGTCAAGTGGTTGAAACTGCACAATTGGCCTACCTGGATTGAGTGCCGTTTTTGAACTTGGACGCAAGCTCTACTTCGGTAAGAGTGTCGCTGAAGCCGATCAGCTTTACCCGGAAGAGTTGACTGGCATGATCAACCAACATTACTTTCTCCTGCTTGATGCGTGCATGCACGATCCCCACTTCTTTCAGTTTAGCCAAGGCTATCAGCACCTGCAGAAGAATAGTGCGGATGTCGGAAATTTTGAACTTATTGACCCCGTAGGTATTCTTGAAGTCCACCAAGTTCAGGTCCAAAGCCTCTTGCACAATGAAGAAGTTGAAGTTCGGTACAGCTTCGTAGAGGCGGACGATATGGTGGTTATAAGCTTCATTTGTTGTGAGAGAAGCGAGAATTCTCGCTTCTTTCATTGCCTTTTGATGTCCGGACTCAAAACCCTTCACCACCACAACTCGCCTGTCGCGCCTCCGCCGGTAAAACGCGAAGTTTCCAACGTTCCTGGAGACTTTCAGTTTTTCGTACCGTTCGATTTCAGATTCTATCATTTTGAATGCTCAGTACTTTAGCAAAATAGACGTGCCACAACCATCTCAAGATTACAGATTAACTGTCGCCTGTTAGGTGCGAAATTTATCATTGAAATAAATGTCCCGATGACATCATAATAGATCATAAACAAAGGTAGCTTTCCAGATGACGCAATAGTAAACTGCGTTGGAAGGTTTGAGCAACCGAGTGGCCGTGTTGGTATGCCAAGTAGTAGGCCTAATCAACAGTTACATTGAATCCAATGGTACGGCTGACTCCGAGTGTATCTTTTAATGCAGCAATCATTTATCAAAGGATGTTACAAGACAATTTACAAGGTGTAGTTAAGATGGATACATTGTAATTAATATGTTAATGTTAAATGGTATACAGTGCTGTGAAAAAATATTTGCCCCCTTCCTGATTTCTTATTTTTTGCATATTTATCACACTTAGATGTTTCAGATCATCAAACAAATTTTAATATTAGACAAAGATAACCCAAGTAAATACAAAATGCAGTTTTTAAATGATGATTTCAGGGTGTGTGCTGGCCAAAAATTTCACTTAGCTACAGTGGCTAATCACCCTGAATTTCGGTTAGCCACAGAGAAAACCATTTAGCCACACATCTTGCCTTAAATTTTAGTTAGAAACCTTAGAGAACTTTGATTCAGTCATAGTGTGTGTACACAGTCACAGAATGAGTGTACAGACAGCCAGTGTTGGTGGAATTTAGTCATAAAATTCCTTATTATTGCTTATTGTTTTATTAATTGCTTATCCTTTGAGTAGCCTAGGTCATGCATGATTGCAAAACTTATATAGTCTAGCTTTTACGTATGTAGAAACGCCATAAGCTGTGTTCCCAGGAGAATGTGTACTCATTCTATCTGAAAACCTTGAGGTCCAGCTGGACCAAGGAGTGTATTTTGAGTTATGTGTTTTCCCTGGAGACAGTTTCTGCAAGGCCTGCAGAACCACGAGATAAGCAGCAGGTGATTGGGGGAGAGAAGGACTCCTCTGTATTGCAGATATGGCTGTCAGGGTCGGTCATACGTGGGATGCTTATTCCTGGCCGGATGGCTGGAACCAACATAATGAGGTATTTCAGCCCCAAGGGGAGGAGATTTTGACTTCGTGCTTTTACATATATCCAAAGCAAAAGAGAGATTCCTTTGTCTTTGATCTTGCCTGCAACGAAGACCCTATTTGCAAGTAGTAAAGGATCCGATTTACTCATCTTGTCTCAGTCTGATTTCTTTCAGGAATACAATTTAAAATTCCCACAACATTGGGGGCTTGTCCGGGATTCCAATATCTCACATGCACTCCCTGGAGAATCGGCGCCGACTGAAAACCGTGCACGGTCGTCTTGGGAGACGTAAAAGGGGAAAGTCCTCAACACTGAGCGTTTGTGTTGCCTCTTTGGGTGCTCGGAGCGAGTCAAGGCTCTCGAGCGTGTAGTGAGGCCAGGAGGGAGGTTTTCCATAAAACAGAGGAGGAGCGGGTGAGTGACGGAACTTTTCCGAATTCGGCTTTATTGCTGTGAGACAGAGAGAGTAAAACTAAAATGGGGACAGACTAACAGTAAAGGGGGACTGTGTTGTTGTACTGTTGTGGGACAGATGACATAACTTTGACTGTGACTGAATTCTTTGAATCTGTTTAAAAGAATCCGTTTAAAATAATCTAAACCTCTGGGAACTTCACATTATTCTCATATGTTCAATATACTGCTAAGAAATCACTTCTGTACTTATAACCCAATTTACCTATATAATAATTCATCTTAAGACCTTTTCATCACAACTGCATCATATTAGTACATATTCATATCTGTTTGGTCGTGTAATTCTCGGGAGAATCCAAGGAGTTGAATCGAGTATGTTTCATTCCCATTGAAATTATGGTTCATTCCCTTTTGGAAACTCCTGAAAATTAGTCAGAATCCTCTCGGGTAATCATTCTGTTCTTCTCTCTCTGCTAAATTGTTTTATTACACCCTCCAAATGGTGGAAACCCCAAAACCAGATTCGACCCCCCTTCCAGGTAATTTATGGCCATGCCACCTGGATCAAAGACGTGATTTGGCTTAAAGCAAAGAGAGACAATCCATTCTGGGAAGATCGTATCCGATCTCTCCCCGCGTACGCAAGTGCGTGTGTAGCCTCTTTAATTATGGAAGATCGCAGCCGACTTCCCACACATGCACCTCTATGCCGTGTGTAGCCTCTATAGCTATGGCAGATCGTCCCTCTGATCTCGCCCTCACACAAGTCTGTGTGTGTAGCTTTCACCTGGTATGACTTTTATATTTGTCTAAATTCATGGTAACTGATGTTTGGTCTGTTCATTTAGGCTCTTGCCTACCTGGTGAATAAATCATAGTTATTCCTTTAAACTTGCGTGGTCTCTGTGACTCCTAATCCTTTTACTCTTTCTAGCCACGTTACGACCGGTACTTAGGGGGCGATTCCTTATCATTCCAGACTAGCTAGCTGATGTTCATAGGTAGTGATGGGTTTTAAGTTGGATTGTAAATTACGGTCTACTTATATAAAGGGTTTATGTAGTACCGGTTCTGGGGATTTGGCATTAAAGGGCACCCCTGGATTTATAAGCCGGTGCCTGTCAGATTTGCCTTAAGGAACCCTTGGGTTCACATAAATCTGGGTTCATGATATGTTTAAGCCAAGATGCTTCTATCATGGTGATTTCTTCCATCCTCTAAAACTATCACTGAACTGAGATCCGGCAATTATGCTAAAACCCGGGGGCATATATTGAGTAACGCAGGCCTACACTTACGAGTCCAAGGCGTAATCACCCCAAGGTCCACGCATGTTTTCCCTAAATTATAAATTCTAATTCTAATTTGGAGTCAGATATTTAACGAGAGTATAACTAAATTTGGTATTCTAAATTTACTATGAAGTCAGATTAATTGTAACCGTTGTGCTTTTGTGCCGCGTTCTTCGAACGGAGAAAATTGATTCATTTTATTGTGATTCGCACCAGCCAAAAGATTGCGCTTGTAACACCAGCCCAAACAACACGTTGAGCCTTCGCCTCCTGCGATTTCCGTCGTTGGTATTGTTTTGTGGGGTTTTACAAAATCAATATTAAAATGATTCCACATTTCCCCCCTGTTTATAATTGATTATCCGCCAGCATGCCACTTCTCTCGATTTTCGGCATGTGCTTCATTCACGGGGAGATGCTGCACATGTCATCGTCTTTTTTCAATGCTTTCGTTCGAATAGGTCCCCTATTTCAATTACATCATCATATGATTCCTTCAGCTCCTCGGGCAGAGTATACACTTCATTGGTGTCCTGTAACAGAAACATCTGATATTGTGGATTAGCACTCAAGGTTTTTGATATCAATCCTTTAATTTTGGGAACCCCACGGTAACTGCAGAAGAGCAGTACAGCAGCCCCAGCTGCTAAAAGACTTAATACAGACATAACTCCAGCTTCCCATCCTCCAGACAGGAGCCAGTCCCACCAGGAATCTGCTGATGCTGGTGCAAGGTCACGCTGTTTTGCATCAGGTATATCTTTCAAACGTTGCAAAGCTTGATCAATTACCCCTCCTGCCTCATCATTAGCTGGTATGTAGGTACAGTATGTGGGCCCTATAACCTGGCAGACCCCCCCGTGTCGCCGTTAACAAATACAATGAGCAATAGCAGCATCCTGCAATTCCAACTTGGGCACATATTTTGACCACTTAGATCCTTCGAACCTCCTATTCAGGGCGCAGTCCCAGGCTAGATCCCTTTCCACAGAGATCTCCACCCGGGCTCCCCCAGGTTGAGAACTCTGTCTTCTGCTTCCCGGTGTCTCCTTTTCGAAGCCCACCAATCATAGAAGCATCACTCGCCGACTGACGCATTCGCTTTGACCGTTTTCACCAGCCTCGCCTGTTCACAGAGGTCGTCTCCAACGCCCCTCTGCTAGGTGTGGGCTGTCACCCACGTACCACGTGTTGCCCACAACCTTACATGCGACAAACACGCCGACTAGACGGTACCACGGCAGTATGTCAATTCATACTTCACCAGACAGGGGGGCCTTCAGTTCTCTCCCCAGCACTATATCACATCTTTAACATGCCCTCGGAACTTTGCAGTCCCGCTGCCGCCTGTTAATGGCTAAGGTTCGGGGGGCCTAATCCCCTACCTACTATTTGCAACATTTCTGTAATCGGCTTGTGAGGGGGTGAATCTGCAAATTGCAATGCGTAATAAATTGCTGGGGGTCCGGTTCCCAGAACCACCATCTGATCCCCAGCAACCTCGCTTTTTTTCGTCTCCCTCGAACATGCGCATTGCCTCCCACGTAGTTGGACCTGTGGGGACCACCCCGAGCCCCAGTTTAGACCTTACATCTCTCCCCAGGAGGTTTACTGGGCACTGTGTGGATTTATTACAGAGCAGTGCGTAGCAATTCTTCCATCAGGATCCTCAAATTTGAGTTCCTCTGTTGCTACGCTGTTCCGTTGCCCCATTCGCAGCACAAGTTTGTATCATATCAGTGCTGAGCCGATGTGGAAAAATTGCACTTACTTTTCTGATAACAGTTCGACATGCCACCGTGTCACATAGAAAAGAAATTGGTGTGCCATTTACAATAAGGGTTTTCCAAGCACTCATTGGTGCAGCCATTAATGCAAACGCTTTAGTTTCATCATAGGTTAATGGCTCCCCAGATGCTAACCCTTCCCCCAGGGCGGTTAGTCATAACATAACATAACATAACATGAATGGCGAGAACAGGCCGTTCAGCCCAACTAGGCTCGCCAGTTTCTTTGTACTATCGTGAATGTATCACTTCAGATACTCAATGACTCAATGGTATCTAACTTTAAGTCAAGCCTGCCCTTGAAAACTCCCAAGGTCTCTGCCTCAACAATATGGTCAGACAAGCTGTTCCACACCGAAATTACTCTTTGGGTGAAGAAATATTTCCGAATATCAGTGCTAAATTTACCTTTGGTCAGCTTCCATTTGTGACCCCGAGTTCTACTAACAACACTTGGTTGAAGGAATCCTACATAATTCACTTTGTTAATCCCTTTAACATATTTAAAGACCTCAATCAGATCACCCCTTAGTCTCCTTTTCCTAAGACTAAAGAGATTAAGGATCTTCAGCCTCTTCTCATAGCTTTCATCTTTAATACCCGGAATTAGCCGTGGCTCTTCTCTGAACTTTCTCTAAAGCCTCTATGTCTTTCTTAAAGTATGGTCCCCAGAACTGTACACAATACTCAAGATGTGGTCTGACGAATGTGTTGTACAAAAAGAAGCATCACCTCCTTGGATTTGAACTCAATACTTTTGGCAATGTATCCCAGCATCCGATTGGCTTTTTTAACTGCTACGGCACAATGGCTAGAGCCTGTGAGGGTTTGGTCAACAATCACTCCTAGATCTTTCTCTTGTGGAGCACATTCCAGTTTAAAACCTCCCATGAAGTAATCCCGTCTAATGTTTTTATTACCTACATGTACTACTTTACATTTCGCTACATTAAATTTCATTTGCCACATTTCTGCCCAATTCTGGATTCTATCCAAATCATCCTGAATCACTTTAGTGGACTCTAAACTATTTGCCAAACCTCCCAATTTAGTATCATCTGCAAATTTCACTAATCTGCTCTCAATATTCCTATCAAGGTCATTAATGTAGATGAGGAACAGCAGGGGTCCCAACACCGATCCCTGGGGGACGCCACTCCCCACCATACCTAGCTCAGATGAGATACCACTGACCACCACTCTTTGTGTTCTGTCCTGCAACCAGTTTTGAATCCACTTCAGAATACCTCCTGTAACTCCAATGGAGCTCATTTTAAAAATTAGTCTCTTGTGCGGTACTGTGTCAAATGCTTTCTGAAAATCCAAATATATGATGTCATAAGCCCTGCTCTGGTCATAAGTCTTGGTGGCCTCTTCAAAAAATTCCAGAAGGTTTGTTAGGCATGACCTTCCTTTACGGAAACCATGTTGGCTATCCCTCAAGATATTGTTACGTTCAAGAAATAAGTCCAGCTCATCTTTTATGATAGATTCCAATATTTTGCACGCGATGCAAGTTAAACTGACTGGCCTGTAATTACCTGGCTCAGTACGGTCCCCTCTCTTATATATTGGTATTATATTTCCCTGTTTCCAATCATTTGGTATTTCTCCAGTTTCTAAAGACCGTCTAAAGATGGCGGATAGTGGCTTAAAAATGATCTCACTAACTTCCCTGAGCACTCTAGGATATAAGCCATCAGGACCCGCCGCCTTATCTGCCTTTAGTTTATGCAACTTGTCTAATACTACGTTATCCCTAACCTCAATTTCCGCTAAATAATCTTGAGCATTGGACATGCCCTCTGGCCGAATAAAGACCCGCTCTAAGGTAAAATTCTCAACAAAGTAACCGTTTAAGGTGTCCGCAATATCCTTGTTATTATATAGCAGCGATCCATTTTTATTCTTTATGCACTTAACCTGGTCTTTGACTTTCCCTTTTCTACTACAGTACTGAAAGAAGCGCTTAGGGTTAGTTTTTGCCCCCTCTGCAATTTGTCTTTCATACAGTCTTCTAGCATTCCTCAGCTCTTTTTTGACCCCAGCCGGCTTTTTACAGTATTCGGCCTTAGTAATCTCATTGTTATCCTCTATGTACATCTTATAAAGATTCCTCTTTTCCCTCAAACTCCTACGAATAGCTGCGGTCATCCACTGAGGATTCTGCTTTTTCAGCTTACTTTTGGACACCTTTGAAATGAATTTGCATTGTGAATCAAGTAAAACCCCCTTAAATCTTTCCCACATCTCAGTTACAGACTCACAGTCCAGGAGTGTCTCCCATTTTATTTCACTTAGATATGAGCGCATCCTGTCAAAGTTTGCTCGGCTAAAATTGAAAATTTTTGTTTTTGAATACACCTTTTTAACTTCCCATGAAACCTCAAAATTAATAGTAGAGAGATCACTTGTCCCAAGTGGCTCCCGTACCTCAACATTGCTAATTCTATCTGGGTCATTACAGAGCACTAAGTCTAAAATTGCCTTCTCTCTTGTAGGTTTATTAACATACTGCACCAAAAAATTATCATTTATGACATCTAGAAATTCTTCCTCCCCCCTCCCCTGTCCTTTCACCTTTTCCCAATCAATACCAGGATAATTTAAGTCTCCCATAATAATAGTCCCTCCTCCTCTACAAGCTTGAAGAATCCTCTTAAAGAGCATTTCATTGACTGTACTGTCCAAAGCTGGTGGTCGATAGCATACACCTATGTTTAAACCAGTCTCGTGTTTGCCAGTGAACCTGACCCAGATATCTTCGCAGGGCAAGGAATGTTCAATTTCAGGAATTTCCTGCACATTTATGTGTTCGTTCACATAGAGTGCTACACCCCCTCCTCACCTATTGCATCTATCCTTCCTAAAGAGCTTATAACCTTCTACATTATATTCATCTCCATCCTCTTCACTAAGCCATGTCTCTGTAATCCCAACTATGTCATAGCCCTCACTAATCATAACGGCCTCAAGTTCTCGAAATTTATTTTTAATGCTTCTTGCATTTAGATAAAAACATTTCAGGTTATCATGAACGCTCTTCCCCTTCGATTTCCCATGTGCCCGCTGCTCAAAGCCCCTCACCACGCTTTTTTGCTTTAAAAATATATCATCAATAGTGCATGTAACGCTGTCAGCTTCCATCAGGGCAGTCTGCATTTCCCTCTGTGTAACACTCTCTAACCTCCCTGCCCCCCAAGTCCCTAGTTTAAATAACTCTCTGCTACCCTCAACATACGCTGACCCAGTGCAAAGGTACCCCTCCGGTTCAGGTGCAGCCCATCCGGCTTGAACAGGTCACACCTGTCCCAGAAGTAGTTCCAGTGCCCCATAAACCTATACCCCTCTTTCCTACACCAGGTTTGTAGCCACGTGTTAAACCTCCAGATAAAATTCTGCTTCCCTCTGCTTGCACGTGGTACCGGTAGAATCCCGGAGAACACTACCGTGGAGGATCTGCTCCTAAGCTTTTCAGCTAATTCAACAAATTTGCTTTGCAGAACCTCAAACCTACCCTTACCTATGTCATTAGTCCCAACATGGACCATGACAACTGGATCCCACCCCGCTCTGGCCAGGAGCTTGTCCGCACGCTCCAGGAGGTCTCCTACCTGGGCACCAGGCAGGCAACACACCGTACGAGAAAAGTCATTCCGAATTGTTTTAGTCCCGTTATTTGTGGATACCCACAGAAAATCAATAGTTTCCCCTGGCACCCCTAGGTTACCCTCACAAACCCTGTGCCATTTCCTTTGACACATCGCCAAAACTTCTGCTCCGAACTTTAATGGACTACCATGAGTGGGACATGAGAACTCATATTTCCCAACTTCAGATATCCATCCCTATCGGTGTGGTATTTCAACCCAGTACTATGTTAAGTGGGGGTAGACTGGGGTCTATTGAAACTAATCCACTACGAGCAGTAGACACTGCCATGGCGCATTTAACTGTACTGTTCACATTACCCACCCCCACATATCTCCTTACTCTGGGGGAGGTTAGCCTCCAGCCTGTACTTACTATACATATGTTTAAAATGAACAGACACAGGGAGAGGTAAGCCATTTTATTAAACCCCCCCTTTTTTTATTATGAATAAGTCCGGAGTCTCTACTGACTTGGAGCGTAAATAAGTTCGTCACAGAGACCACGCATGTAATAAGGAATAACAATAATTTATTCACCAGGTAGGCAAGAGCTTAAATCAAACAAATCAAAGTTAAACCAATTACAAGTTACAAACAATTTAGAAAATGAGAGTGAAGTCATACCTGGCGAAGAAGGCTACACACGGAGCAAGCGTGCGGGAAATTCGAATTACGATATTCCATAATTAAAAGGACTACTCACACACTTACGTGCGCGGGGAGAGACTGGATACGATCTTCCTGACTATATATAAATTGGCTACACACGGCATAGATATGCACATGTGGGAAGTCGGCTACGATCTTCCCAGAATGGATTGTTTCTCTTTGCTTTAAGCTAAATCACTTCTTTGATCCAGGCGGTATGGCCATAAACGACCTGGAAGGGGGGTCGAATCTGGTTTTTGGGTTTCCACCATTTGGAGGATGTAATAAAACACTTCAGCAGAGAGAAAAGAACAGGAATTGTCATGAAAAGGTCTTAAGGTGAATTATTATATACGTGGGTAAATTGGGTTCTAAGTATATAAGTGATTTCTTTGCAGGATATTGAACATATAAGCATATTGTGAAGTTCTCAGAGGATTAGATTATTTTAAACAGATAAGGTCCAGTTATATTAAAAGACTGAGGACAGTAATACGATTCCCACAGGGGCATTGTGTCAGCCAGGGCTTTGCAACTACCCCCCTGTACAGAGTAACAGAAAGACCATCGACACCTTCCACATGCAGGCTGAGCGAGCATCCTGGGCCCACTCATAATGGGGGAAGTCTTTATTGCTATCTGGCATGGCTCTGGACCGAGCTTATCAGCCGTTTGTCACTTACAGCCTCTGGGCTCCCCCACGCATCAGCATTTGCCGAACTCCAACCCCCTTTCCAGATCTTACAGAGGTGTTGTTCAGAACATAATTCAAAGGCATAGATGAATTTTACTGGTTTAGGGGTGGAATAATCTTTTGCAAAATGAAAAATGCAATGAATTCTTACCAGCCATCTTACACCCTCACACAGTGTTAAATGTATGAAACGTGTGGAATGGCCCAGGGGGTGTAGGGATTGCCCCCTTCTGTACTATTGCCCCTCCCCATGTGTCACTTGTATTATAACTTTGTCATGTTGGACATTTCTTAAAAAATTTTTTTTAGTAAATAAGTGATAGTACTTTTATCTATTAACCCCTTGGGTCCCCCCTCTTGGTACACAGCACTGCCCATGCACCAAATCTACAGCAATATGGAAGAGGGATTTTGGTAATATAGGCTTACCATTAGGTCCTACCCACCCGCCATCAGTGTATTGTGTTCCATGTGATGTCCATTGACATTTTTCTTGTGGGGGAGCACCATCATGCTCTGCTCGCTGCAGGTCACATGAAATTGAGTCTTCAGATTGGTGTAATAGCCCCACAAGAGTGTGTTTGGCTGCTTCCCTTGCTTCTCTGTCTGCAAAGGCGTCAGCCAAACTGATTCGGTCAACATTTTTGGTGTGAGATATCAGCTCTGCTGCTTCTGCAGAGTGAGTAGGTTATAGGGGGCCATTATCAACACAGCTATCATGAGTACAGACAGCATATCCAACACATGGGTTGCCTTTATCGACTCTTGATGCCGAACCATCAACAAAGTATTCAATATCTGGATTTGATAGTGGGGTGTCCTTAAGTCCAGGACATGCAGTATTATTAGATAGGACTTCTTTTACACAATGGGGAATACATTTTTTTTTTTTCCTCTCAATGAATTATGATTAAGCAATCCACCTCAGTCTAGGTTTCCGCTAAAAGCATGGAGGAAATGCACAGTCAGGGCTTATTAGCCCCAACCTTGGTGACAATTTTCCCATGTCATCAGCAGAACTGGATGGAATTGCTTTAGGCTATGTTACAATATGCAAAAATATATATTTTTTTTTATTTTTTTTAATTCACAGAAATTGGTACATATTTAATATTCAACTAATAGTTTTCACTTTGGGCTCCTAGCACATAAAGGTAGATCCTTTTATTTGATTGACTTATTCAAAAATAAATTTAGAAATAGCAAAGTAATATGTGATCACATTACTAGTGGACTTTTTCAATTATATGGAGGTCCACGTTTTGAATTTAGTCTTGTGTTAATACTTCAAATTGGATTTCCCCAAATCTATTTTAGAAGGTAAACTTTTAAGCTGAAAACCCACAGTTGAATCCCCAGCTGGCCAGCTTATCTCTTTCACACAAGGTTATTTTCATCTCTTCTCTTCAGCAGTGAGCCCTCTGTGGAAAAGTTCCAAGAGGAGTTAGAGACAAACAATAATGAACAATTTTGTTTTAATTCAACTCGTTCGGATCCTTTCCTGTAAAAGTTAAATGAACAGATTAAGGTTATCAGCCACTCAGTTTCTTTGCCATGAAGACACTCGTTGACAGTTCCTGTTCAAAATGGAGAAAAGATCTTTAATTGCATTTCTTTGGTCAGGAAAGCTTTCAGTCACATTTGTTCAATATTACAGTGCATCATCCTTCTGTTCTCTGACTTCTGTATGATGACCTCTCACCTATCTGTGCCACTTATCTGCTTTGGTCAATAAGGCTCCATTCGCTCTATTGTTTTGACACTGCACTCCCCCGTCTAAAAACCCATCCAGTCTCTAATCCCACAATAGTTCACTTGATTTTTTTTAAAATATTAATTTCATATGTACTATTAAATTTCATATTATATTTTATACTTACTGGAACTTTTCTGATCATTTTACCTTAATTTTTTACCTTCAGATAGCAATTGAAATTTTTCAATGCTTGATAGAGAAACCTCTGCATCAATTGAATTTGGCACACAGTCTCTTATTGTATACAGTGTTAAACAGTACTTTGGCAAATTTTGAACACACTGTGTTATTCTTGTCTCTACTTTTCCTTCATTTTCTTTTCAGAGATATGCTTCTAGCACACCAATCTCACACAGCCTAATTATTTACAGAATAACTGCTTAGATTTTCTAGCTCTTTAGAATTTTGCAAATATTTAACAAATTCAAATGGTGTAATTACTTCATGCTCATAGAGGATATCACTGGTAGTTTTCTCTGCAATGTATTACTACCGCCAAATATTAGAGCATTTAAATATTGGGCTTTGTCCTGCATCTCAAAGCAATTCAGTTAGCCACAACATTAGAAACACTTACGGGCACCTTAAATAATTCTTGAATGAATGCTAATTTTATTGTAGACATCTATAAGCACTTCATGGAATGAAATGACAACTGTATTCTATCTAACAAAGACAGAAATAACAAATATGCCAGCAATGCAGTTGTTTACAGACACTCACAGAGTTAGGTTTATTCACATTGATTTCCACACACACACAATCTGAGCTCAGAATACACACACACACATGCGCGCACACACACACACCTCAGTGCACTTTCCTCTCTCTCATTCATTCACATTGGAAAAGATCCAAGGCTCTATTTTCTTAAGATCTGCATTGATAACATACGCAGACAACGCTCTGTTTCAATAGCATTCAATCGGTAACTTGTTACAAATGGTTCAAACCACGCACGGAATGCCTGGTATCCCTGTTTTGGATGAGGACATCCTTCCATTGCTACACACATATCTCCCGCCGTCCATGCGCGGTATACCCACTGTGTGTCACCGCCACCCGCGGACACCTCTATTTGCAGCCAGACCCACAATGATTCCCAGAACCATTATGTCAGTGTTCTACACACTCCTCAGTCTCAGACCCACAATGATTCCCTGAACCATTATGTCAACTTTCAACAAATTGTCCAGTCTCAGTCAAAGTCACGTCATAATTTGTCCCAGAACTGTCCTTACAAGAAGAAGAAGAACAACCCACCTTACTGTTTGCCTGGCCCATAATTGGCAATATTAATTCCTCTGTCTCACACAGAAACTAAGCCAAATTCAGTAAAAATTCCGTCACTCACCCGCACCTCCACCACAAACTTTGGAGAACCTTCCGTTTCTGACCTTCTACACACCCAAAAGAGCCTTCACAATCGCCCCGGGCTGAGGTCTTTCCACCACGTCTCCTAGACGACCATGCGCCCGGTTTTCAGTCGGCGCCCATTCTCCAGGGAGGGCAGGTGAGGTATTGGAATCCCGGACGAGCCCCCAATGTTGTTGGAATTTTGATTTTATATTCCTGGTGTTACCTTCTCAAGAAGAACTCAGACGGAGACAAAGGAGTTAATATCCAAGCCAATGTCAGTTTACTTTTCTGCAGAAAAGGACCCCCATCACATGCGAGAACTCTCGTTACAGGCAAGAGCAAGGATAAAGAAAAGTCTTTTTGCTGGTGTATAAGTAAGAGTCCATCTTGACCTCCTCCTCCCCCCCGAGCTGATTTACGCATCATGGTATCAACAGGAATGTTGCAGACGCACGCAGCCCACGTAAAGCCGGCCCCGAAGTATGCATATACATCTTATCTTTTCGGCATCCCAGGTTCCCCTTGTACTCTTTTTCCTGAGAACACATAAACTTGGGAGAGAAAGAGAACATCTTGACCCTGTTAGGACTGTATGGCTCCAGATAAACTATAAGCAATTACGCATTGTTCAAATTTGTGGAAGCTACAGCTATGAAGGCCTAGACTAATCAGATTTATGGAAATCTACAGTTATACAAGGCCTAGGCTAATCAGAAACAGGCAAGAGTACACTACTAAAGCCTAAGAGAAAATGAGCAAGAGCAAGCAAGGATAAACAATTAATAATAAAGCAAATAAATCAATATTAAAATGATTCCACATATGCCTCCCTAGATTCAACAGAATAGTGCAATGAACCAGGGGGTCAACCGAAATGCATGACCAGTTCACGTTTTAAACAGGAAAAAAATCTCAGCATTCGATTTAGTTGAATACGGTATACATTCCAAAACAAAAAGCAGAAGTTGCAGCCTAACCTTTTTCATGAATTCCTCCTCCAGAGATCGATGTATCCAGTAGAAGGAACCCTCTGGTCCTGTTTCATTCGAAATAATTCCCATTGACCATGTCCTTACCTCATTTAAATCCTGTAAATGTAACAGAACACTTCAGGCCGGTTTAGGGAGTCTTTTTTTCTATAAATCGCGTCATTCTCAGCTGCGCAATCGTGCTCAACGTTGAACGGATACAACCTACCTTGCTGATACGCATAGGCTTGTATGCTCTTATGTTTGTCCAATAAATGTTACAGTTACTGAGGGAAGTTTAAACACTCGGGAATTGGATAAGAAACGAGCCAATCAATACATCGTTACCGGGGAAGTTTCATGAGGGCGTGAATTATAACTGTGCAGTTACGCAAAAGAGCCTGAGTATATAATTGAATGATTGGCTAACAACATCAGTACTGGTGTTGATATAATGAATAATATAGTGTGGATATAATGAAGCGCTGAATTTGTCAATGGAGGAATCTACGCGTAAATCCACGGTACGGAACTACGCATTTTTTGTGTGTGATGACTGTAATTGACAGTAGAATGTGAGAGAATCAATACCATGTTGAATTTTTTGCCTCAGAAAACTGATTTTTCTTAACCACTAATTGGAATACCATTGGCTTACTGTAACTGAAGGGGTTGCTACAGAGGACAATGATTTTTTCTGTGGCAAGATATCATTTTTTTAAACTGCTGGATAGATACTATGGGCAAGGATATTGAGCAGTTTGCACACCAGGCTTAGCTGAGGAGTTTAATTCATGCAACTCCTGAAAATCAGGGATAGGAGTGAACTCGTCAGTATTCTAGACTGTGTTCCAGCTCTGCTTGCTTGTGAATATTCAATAACTGATCTGGGGGTGCCATCTAGTGATAGAGTAGTGCAACTGCTTCCATAAAAAGAGCTGCTCTATGTTTGCAGGCATCCACATCTGCAGAAAGGTGATAATCAGCATCCTGTAGCACTGCCCCAGGCCTAAGGCCATAAAATTATGTTTGGAGTGAGTAGTCGAGTTTCCATATAACTATTTTTATGCACATTTTAAAAATTCACATTGGAAAAAGCAGATGGAAATGGCAAAATGTGAATAAACTTCCTCTGAGTTGCATAAAAGTTTATATGGTCGCTTGAGGTGGTTTTTGCCTCATGCGATTAATCGTTAATGCACATAATGTGGGATGGGAACAGCTTGTGGCCTTAGCCGACGAAGTTCTGATGTAGCTGCCTGGCTGCCGCTGCATGCATTAGCATTTGACTCCGTCTTCATCTCTGGACAGCATCAAACATTGCAAACATTAACTGAAAGAAAAGCTCTATGACGATTTGCTGAATTGCATGCAATTCCAGTAGACCTCTCTCCATTTTTACAGCATATCGCTTATCCTCCAGTTGTTTCCCTTCCAGTTGTTTCTCTTCAGTTTGTTTCTTTTCCATCTTGCAACCTCTTCTTCTGCTGTTCTATACATGTTACAAGATTCCTCTACTACCATCTTGTGGCAAAACTGGCATAATTTATTGGAGTTTATTTGCTCCAAGCAGGTAGTTAGAATTTTTTCTTGAGCAAATTTTGTAAAAGTTGCCTAAAATTCACTTGACATGAGATGGAAAATCAACTAGTGATAGTGCTGGGTGAATAGATGTGCCTTGAGTTGAACCATGAACGATGTTTTGCTGCGTTTCTACCAAACACGAAATGAAATTTTTCCCACGGCCAGATAACATTCAAAGTCGATGCAAAGACATTAGTTCGCGCGGGCAAACCATATCACACAGGAGATGCTGCGCACGTGGATATCTCGCACAAACGGCACGAATGCACGAAATTCGCATTTCGCTCCATGTCAAAATATTCTTCTGCAAAAATTTTGCGTGATTACAGCAGTTTTCTAAATAGCATCATTGCTACTAGCTGCTACATTGGCTAGCAAGGCTACCTTGCTTCATATTTAAACTGCAGTTAGCTGCATTGCTTGAGATAATGGGAACGCAAGCTACCTAACTCGCTACCTAGCAAGCTAGCTGTGCCAAATAACCTATGGATCACGGTTTCACAAAAAATAGTGGTCTAGCTCAACCTTGGATATGACAACATCATCAGTTTTGTGAGTATTTTTATTCTCAAGCAGGAACAGTGTTCATAAAGTAAAATTTTGTGACATTAGCATAGCAACATTTGTGTTGCCGTCTTTTTGATGATTTTTGGAGATTGCAGGAAGTACCACCCACCCTTTGAGTGTAAACAGGGCTCAACTGGCATTGCTATTGCTCGCTGATGTGAATTTGTGTCTCAATCCTCAAACAAGTTGTTCTCCCATAGAATTGAATGTGGTCTTGGCGCGAACAGGGTGGAAAATCTTCAAAGCGAAAAAATATAAATGATCCCGCGGTCAAACTCCCGCGAATAAAGCAAGGAGAAATTTCGCTTTTCATTTGGTGGAAATGCGGCTTCAGGCTGGTTGATTCATAAAGGCGTTTGGGTCAGGCGTTCTAGAGTTTTGCACCAATAGCACCAACGAATCTAGCTCAAAAACTGGACTGTTGCATACAGGAAATGGAGAGTTGACTGGAATCAACTCTTTGTGTGTAATGATGAGGAGTGTAAACTGAATACAGGCAGATATGGGGAGCCAGTGTAGTTGCTGAAGAAGTTAGGTGACGCGAGAAGATTGCCAAGTATGGGTGAGTAACCTGGCTTCTGAGTTTTGGAGATATTTAAGTTTGATGAGGAATTTAGCTGGGAGACCAAGTAATGAGTTACAATAATCTAGACGAGCGGTTACGAATACGTGGACTTGTGTTTCGACGTCATCAAAACTTAGGGAAGAGCGAAAGGGGCAATATTGCATAGGAGTCGAGAATGATGCCAAGGTTGCGCACTGTATTGGATGGAGTGACAGTGATGCCATCCATGGCAAGACAGATCCCCAGCCTTTGGAATCATTGTCTTGGACCTTACCAGTAGGTATCCTTACCAGAAACCGTGGATAAACAGAGATG
The DNA here is from genome assembly GCA_029692085.1 of Gymnothorax javanicus. Taxonomy (NCBI): domain Eukaryota; kingdom Metazoa; phylum Chordata; class Actinopteri; order Anguilliformes; family Muraenidae; genus Gymnothorax; species Gymnothorax javanicus. The sequence continues at coordinate 81,062,184 of CM056202.1, forward strand.
TTTACCTCAAAGCATAAGACAGGTCTGGTGCCTTCAAATCGGGATGATGATTGTTGCAAGAAAGCCAGGTATGAGCTTAGGTTAGCCATAAAACTTTACAGGGACAAACTTGAATGCCACTGCATTGAGGCGGACTCGGGGCGCTTATGGCAGGGACTGAAAGCCGTTACAGGCTTTAAAACCAAGCCAAGTGGCCTCCCTATCACATCCGCTTCATTTCCGAATGAACTGAACAATTTCTATACTCTTTTCGAGCACGTCGTGGAGTCACCAGAGTAAGAGCAAATACTCAATGCGGACACACGCACTCTTAACGAGTAATTTCATCAGGTGACAGAGGCTGCTATGCGCAGAGTTTTTAAATCTGTTAAAGCAGGTAAGGCTGCTGGCCCGGATGGCATTACACCTTGGGTCCTCAAGTCTTGCTACAGCCAACTTGCTTTTGTTTTTACAGACAATTTTAACTTGTCACTGTCCAGCTGTGTGGTTCCTACATGTTTTAAGAAACCTATAATTGTGCCTGCGCCTAAGAAATCACCTGCAACTTGTCTGAATGATTATGGACCCGTAGCTTTAACTTGTGTGATAATGAAGTGTTTCGAGCGACTAGTCTAAGTATACATAAATAACAATATATCTGCCATTATTGATCCATTACAGTTTGCATACAGATCTAACAGAGCTGTGGAGGATGCTGTTTCACTGGCTTTACATACTGTGTTGAAACATCTTGAGTGCAAAAATACATACATCGGGCTGCTGTTCGTTGATTATAGCAGTGCTTTTTATACAATCTTTCCATCTATTCTTGTATCTAAGCTGACAGACCTTAGCCTCTGCAATTCCAGCTGCAGGTGGTCACAAGATTTTCTGACTGGCTGACTCCTGACAGTAAAAGTTGGGAACAGATATTCATCAACCGCAGTTCTGAATACCAGTGCTCCACAAGGTTGCTGTCTCAGTCCTCTACTGTATAGTCTGGACACATATGACTGTGTGGCTAAACATCATACTAACAGCATTGTGAAATTTGCAGATGATACAACAGTGTTTTGGCTCATTACTAATAATGACTGAGATAGCATATAGGGATGAAGTGATGAAGTTGACCATGTGGCGTCACAATAACAATCTGTCCCTCGATGTGGAGAAAACCAAGTAGCTCGTAATTGACTTTAGGAGAATTAAAACTGTTCATACACCTGTTTCATAAATTACACTCCTGTCGAAATTGTTTACAGCTTCAAGTTCTTTGGCACATATAATTTGGACTCCCTCTCTTGGTCCCTGCACATCACCTGTGTCATTAAAAAGGTACAACAAAGATTTTATTTTCTGAGGTGTCTTAAAAAATATGGCATGTCCACAAAAATTCGTATCAACTTTTACTGGCCCAAAATAGAAAGCATTTTGACTGAATGCATACTGGTGTGGTTTGGCAACATTGCTTCTCATGACCGTAAACTCTTGATGAGGACAGTGAAAACTGCATCTAAAGGTATCGGATCCCCGTTACCACAGTTACAGGACATTTACACTACTCGGTGCAGGAAGAAGGCAGTTGGTATTATGCAGGACACAAGTCACCCCGCACACAGCCTTTTCTCTTACCTCCCCTCATCAAAGCTCGGACCTCCTGTCTCAGAGACAGTTTTTACCCTCAGGCAATAAGGCTCCTGAACAATGGCACAAATTGAAGGAGGGCTGCAGACTAATTTTATTAATCATTACTGCTGTTTTTTTAATCTATTATCTTATTTATTTTCTTTTTATTGCTATGTGTTGCTATTTTGGGCTGAGATAGTGCCAGGGCAAAATGTATTTCATTGCCTTTCATAGTACAATGTACATGAATGCATATGACAATGAACAATGAACTCATCAACTCTGTGGGACACCTTGGGAAACTGGAGCAGAGTATTTGCCGTTGGAGGTAAAATTCTGTCTGTCAGTAAGGTTGGAATGTCACAGATAATTGGAGGTGAGAAAGCAGAATACTATTATTGATTATTGACCATATCAAAGGCAGCACTGGAGGTCAGTTTCTGTGCTGTGATTGGACCGAAAACCTGACTGGAATGGCTCAATCAGGTCATTTCTATGCATATGAACCTGCAGTTGGGAAACCACCACTTTCTCTAAAACTTTGGAGAGAAAAGTAAAAGTGTGAGATAGGCTTGTAATTACTGAGGACTGTGGGGTCAAGAGAGGATTTTTAAGAAATTGGGTGACTATGGCATTCTTCAGAGACAGAGAGATTTCTTCAGAGGTAAGAGAGCAGTTTATCATGTAAGAAATTTTTGTAATATGTGCTGGGTCTGTCAGAGTGAAGCAACTAAAAAGGGTGACATAAGTAGTGGTAGCACAGTTGAAGAGGGTGACAGGTGTGGGACGAGACAGGAGATGTTTATAGATACTGTCAATTTTGTTTTGAAAATGCTGAAAAAAAATCATTGCGCAGAGTAGTGGAGCCGGTGATTGTCAAAGACGGGGGATGAGGGAGCTTAATGATGGTTTTGAAAACAGTATTGGGACTTTAACTGCCTTCATTGATGATGTTAGACAGATGTCCTGATCAAGCACCATGAAGAGCATCTCTCTACAGTTTCATAGAATCAGTAAGTTATGGTAGATTTACTGCAGTGCTCATGCAGGGGAATATCAAGACTGAGTTTGATGAGCGTGTGATCTGATATGCCTACAATGGGTCCAGATGGGCAAGTGATGTTTAAGCCGGTAGAACAATTAATGTCTAATGTATGTCCTAGTCAGTGTATGGGTGGGGAAGTTGACCTGCAATGAGAAATCAAAACAGTCTAAAATTGACAAAAAATTCAAATGTCATGGAGCAACTCTGGAAAAAATGAGAGTTGTGGAAACCAATTAAACTCAAGACTGCCAAGATATACATGTTCTTTACACGTGTATGCAAACTTTTGATTACAAATGTATATAGCGCTTTTCTATCTAATTGGCCAAAGTGTTTTACAGTTTGCCTCATTCACCCATTCACATGTCAATGGCGGTGGTGCTGCCGTGTAAGGCGCAGGCCTGACTGTCAGGACCAACTTGGGTTCAAGTATTCAGCTCATGGACACTAATAGGAATTGTTGATAGGAAGAGCCTGGCAATCAAACCACTAACTACCTACCTCCTGAGCTGCAGCCACCACAGTTAACAAACCAACTCTACCCCAGCATCCACCAAAAGTGACCTGACACATATTATTATTATTTTTTTTAATTTAAACCTCCATTAAGGAGAAATGACAGAAATTTACAATAAAATGTTAAGACATTACAAATAAGCAAAAATAAAATACAAAAATATAACATTTAAAACAACATTTAAATGCTTTCAACAGCAGACGGACTAACGTTGATTCCTTGGACTGCGGCATATTATACAACCCCAATTCCGAAATAGTTGGGACAAAAGGTAAATTGTGAATAAAATCAAAACGCAATGACTTTCAAATCACACCAGCCAGTATTTTATTCACAATAGAACCGAGATAACATAGCAAATATTGAAACTGAGAAAATTTACAATTTTATCCACAAAACAAACTCATTTCAAATTTGATGGCTGCTACAGGTCTCAAAAAAGTTGAGACAGGGGCCTGTTTACCATGGTGTAGCGTCCCCTCTTCTTTTTAACGCAGAGTGGAGGCGTCTGGGCATTGAGGAGACATGTTTCTTGAGTTTAGCCATTGGAATTTCATCCCACTCTTGTTCAATACAGGCTTCCAGCTGCTGGAAACTTTTGGGTCTCCTTCGACGGACTTTTCGTTTAATTATGCGCCAAATGTTCTCAATCGGTGAAAGATCAGGACTGCAGGCAGGCCAGTTCAGCACACGGACTCTTCTACTACGAAGCCATGCTGTTGTAATAGCTGCAGTATGTGGTTTTGCATTGTCCTGCTGAAATACACAAGGCCTTCCCTGGAATAGATGTCGTCTGGAGGGGAGCATATGTTGCTCTAAAACCTTTATATACCTTTCAGCATTCATGGTGCTTTTTAAAACATGCAGGTGTCCCACACCATATGCACTAATGCATCCCCATACCATCAGAGATGCTGGCTTTTGAACTGAACGCTGATAAAAAGAGGGGTGGTCTTTCCCCTCTGTAGCCCAGAGGACACGACGCCCATGATTTCCAACAAGTGTGTCAAATTTGGACTCATCTGACCACAGGACACTTTGCCACTTTGCTACAGTCCAGTTTAAATGAGCCTTGGCCCACAGAACACAGCGGCGCTTCTGGATCATGCTCAATAATGGCTTCCTTTTTGCATGATAGAGTTTTAGGTGGCATCTGTGGATGGCACGATGCACTGTGTTTACAGACAGTGGTTTCTTGAAGTATTCCTGGGCCCATTTAGTAATGTCAATGACAGAATCATGCCGGTGAGTGATGCAGTGGCGTCTGAGGTCCCGAAGATCACGGGTATCCAGTAAAGGTCTTCGGCCTTGTTCCTTACGCACAATTTTTCCAGTTTCTCTGAATCTTTTGATGATGTTATGCACTGTCGAGGATGAGACCTTCAAAGCCTTTGCAATTTGACGTTGAGGAACATTGTTTTTAAAGTATTCCACAATTTTTTTACACAAGCCTTCACAGGTTGGAGAGCCTCTGGCCATCTTTACTTCTGAGAGACTCAGCCTCTCTAAGACATCCCTTTTATAGCTAATCATGTAACAGACCTGATGCCAGTTAACTTAATTACTTGCTAAATGTTCTTTCAGCTGATTGTCTTATATATTAATTGCTTTTTCAGCCCTTTTTTGCCTGTGTCCCAACTTTTTTGAGATCTGTTGCAGCCAGAAAATTTGAAATAAGCTCATTTTGTGGATAAAAATGTAAAATGTCTCAGTTTCAACATTTGAAATGTTATCTATGTTCTATTGTAAATAACATATTGGCTCATGTGATCTGAAAGTAATTGCGTTTTGATTTTGTTCACAATTTATACTTTGTCCCAACTATTTCGGAATTGGGGTTGTAGAACTGTAGGTTTATCAAAGATTTTATTGATTCGACGAGCCCATCATCTTCACTCGTATACTGTCTTTTGAAAATTATTGCACCTTTCCCTAAAGCAACATCAGTAGGACTGAGTCCCACTTTCAAAATAAAATCTGCAATGGTGCCTTTAGTTATAGGCCCAGTAGAAATATACTGTGAAATAAGAATATTAGGCTGGTAAGTGGATTTTTTTCATCAGTGGTGGTTTACTGAAGTCTGCTCAGGCCAAGGTGAGACAGTGAGAGAGAGCCTTTGATTTTAGCCACTATCTGAGAGCAACAGTGAATTTCATCGTAAGGCTGTCTATGACCTCAAACTGGTGGTATTCAGTCCAAAGCGGAAAGGAAATTGATCTCGGGTGTGAGGGCCTGTCATTGGCTCTAAGGGATGTTTTCCCAGGCGGATGGGCAGCAGGCAGGCAGCAGCTTTGAAGATAGTGGCTCTCCCCACAGGAAATAGAAAACAAACAGTGATTCACTGTTACTGCATATCACTTCTGGGGCTGTGTTTCGCCTCGAGTGTGGATGTGCGTTCAAGAGCACATGTGTGGGTCATTGTGTGTGTGTGTGTGCATGCATGAATAGGAGTTGGGTACTTGTATGCACCATTCGGATATTTTTTTTATATACACCCTGACGATTCCTCTTCACTGTTTCGCACATGTGGCCCGCGGGTTGACAGCATCTTCACAAACTTTTAGTCCTGCCATAGCAGGACCAGCATCAGTTCGTTTGGCTGTCACAATGTGATCAATGTGAAAATGAACGAAATAAAATTTACAAACTGAAAGTAATGGAATGTATGCGCCCCAAGACCAATCATAATGTCACATGAACTCAAACCATTGTCTGTGTTTAGATGCAAAGTTAAAAGCATTCATGATAGCAGTTCTGCGTGTTTAGATGCAAAGCGAGCAACGTGATAAGACGCGGCTCCGGGACTCAAGCCGGTCGGCAATAATACGAGTACACACGTTTCCGGGCAAGTTCGATAAGCCAACTGATAAGAGATCGGGCAGGCATGAGTTGCGGTAATGTAAATATACAGGAAACAAGTGGTTAATTGGTGAATATGATTAGTTGAATCAGGTGCCATGATGCTGGGCTACAATAAAAACATGCACCCACACCAGCCCTTTTCAAATAAAATTTGACACCCCTGATGTAGCGTGAAATTGATTAGCTTGCGGGACTACAAGAAAGAAGAGTGTGTGATAAATGATAAGGAGAATCATGTTGAAACCGCAGCAGGGGATTGAATTCTTTTGCAATATTATCACCTCCATCAGTAGCTGTAATGGAGGGTAAAATCATATGATTTGTTGTAAAATTTGGATCAATTTTTCATCACTCAGCTCTCCCCTCATGGAGGGTGCAAGCAGACACGCAAGCAAGTATGGGTATAGTTCTTTCAAAATAACAAATGGGCCAAAGTCAGCCAAACTGCACATTAGGGGTAAAAAAATTAAAATGAAATAAATGCCAATATGATTATTTTTTCTTAAAGTACACATCTTAAAGCTCCTGGAACAAAAAAAATTATTTGAATAGCTTAATTATTTCAGATTTTACAGGGGGTCAAAGTTAATGCTTCGTGATTTTACAAGATGGCTCAAATGTTGGATTTTGATATCAATTAATTTTTATACACCAGCACCATGATATAATAATCTCATCTTCACCTAAATCAGCACACAACAGAGTTCCAGATGAGGTCCGTTTCAGAGTCACAGACCTCTACCTTTGTCAAGACATCAGCTGGACAGCCCCTGGTCGCCAGGACTACATCACGGTGATCTGGGATGGTGAGAAGACAGAGCAGCGGCGGTACTGAGTGACGACCATCCGGGAGGCCTACAACCTCTACAAGCAGGAGTTCCCTGATGGCACCATCAGCCTGACCTCCTTCCAGTGCCTGCGACCAGATGTAGTCCTCTTCAGAGACAACATCCCCCACAACGTCTGCATGTGTGTCTACCATGGGAACCTGAACATGCTGCTCCAGTCCATCTGCCACCTCAAGTGCCTGCTAGCTGACCACCATGAACTCTTAGAGACTATTGTCTGTGACAAGTCTTCTGAGGCTTGTATGTATGGCAAGTGCGCAACCTGTTCAGACAAAGTAACCTTCAACAAGCTATCAGCGCAGATCAGTGACCTTCAGCTTGCTGATTTAGTATGCTGGTATGAGTGGGCCAAGGGCGATGATGGCAGAGTTGACAAGCTGACCCGTGATGGTACCGTGTCTGATGTACTCAAGAACCTCTCCACCAGACTCCCCAGCTTAACCCTTTCGCAGGCAAATTTTGGCCCAGATGCATACCCCCACAGACGGATTAATTTTGGGTTTTTACCAAAATATGATTGTTATTCAAAATAACAATAAAATAACACCAAATCTCATAATAAGTTTCCCATAACTGATGTTTTTATGTTTTAATCCTCTCCAGAATCGCTAAAATCGTTTGGATCCAAGTCACTCCCGCTCTCTGGATATTCAAACTCATCGTCAGAGTCATTCAATAAAGCAAAAACTTCATCCACGTTGTATTTACGTTTAGAAACACGGCTAGAATGCCGGCTATTTGTACTTGTCGATGCCATGTTCACATGTCCCACAATTTGACCGGAAGTAGTCTCGTATTTAGCGTTTTAGGAAATCCCATGCCTCGTTCACGGCTAAAAATACAGTGCTGGGTGACCTGAGAGACAGCCAATGGTAATGAGTGTAACTAACAAGGGAATTCCCGCAATCGGGGAATTTAAAGAAGACTTTATAAAACACGTTGGTTAAAACGACAAAAATGTCGCTGTGCCTGCGAAAGGGTTAAGATCCACTGCTTCATGAAGGACCAGCAGGTCAGAACCTTCAAGGCCCTGTACTCAAACCCTCGACCCAACCAGGCAGTGCTCCAGATTGACTTCTCAGACAGCCCGTCCATCATCGGCCAACACAAAGTACAGAGCGCCCACTGGTCACACACCCAGACATTACTCTTCACTGTAGTTGGTTGGACAGCATCCGGTACCTTCTCCTTTGGTGTGGTGTCAGACTACCTGGCCCATGATAATGTTGCCGCCACCTTCATCGACCACGTGGTGGATGAACTACTCTCCAAGCTCCCAGCTGGCATCACCGAACTGGCCATCATCAGCGACGGGGCCACTAAACACTTCAAGAACAAGTTCCTGGTGATGTACACCACAAGCCTGCTGGAGAGGAAGGGGATCCTGGTGAGGTGGCATTTCCTGGCTATATCCCATGGTAAGGGAGCTGTAGACAGCATTGGCACAGTCATCAAGAGTCTGGTCTTCACCCTGATGCGGTCCCGAAAAGCTTTTATCAACAATGCCCTCGAGTACGCCCAGCTAGCAGCCAGCCACCTAGATAGTACCACTGTCCTCTGTGTCAGCAAAGAAACTGTCTTGGACTGGGAGAAGAAGCTGGATGACCTCTGGCAAGGTGCCCTCTCCATCACTGGTGTCCAGAGTATACACTGCGTCACCACCCTCGGACTCAGCCTTACAGCGGTGCTCCATCAGCCAAAGAATACTTCATCATCCCTGATGATGAGTAAATCAGTGACACTACAATGCTAACAACACATATTCCAGAAATATGAATGACATTATAATGCTAAACAATTGCTGAGTTACTTAAAAACATGTCATTGAAATTATGGTACAAATCCTTCTATGGAACTTATTCCTGTTGTAAATATATTGAAATGTAATATTGTAAAAAAAAAAATGTTGATATGTAATATGTGTAATATTTGTTATATGAATGTAATAAAATTAATAGATGATAATTTTGATTGTTTTTTCATTCAGATTTCAATAGAAATTAGCGGTGAACTATTGTGTAACAGTGTCGCGGTAACAGTGTCGCGCAACCTTCTCTCACTTAAACCCCCATAAAAATTTATTTTTCATACTTTTGTCACCAAACTTTTTTTTCTTTTAGTTAACAATATTTTTAAATGTAAAAAAAATTTCATAAAAATTTTAATCTGAACAGCACTTTCTGCTTAGTTGAAATATTCATGTGAAAACCTGTGTCCTAATTCTGTAACAGGGTCGGGCAGCATTTTTCCCCTTGACCCCCTTTTGCCCCCCATATATAAAAAACCTCATTAGTGTTTCTTAAAGTACTCACCAAGACCTAACTAATGACGTATTACATATGCTGATATTGTATTTGCTAAAGAGTTATAAGCTAAAATGTAGCAAAAATAGTGTTGCATGCTGACTTTGGCCCAAATGCATTAAGAAGCATTATTCATATGCATTTTCTAATGATTAGAATACAGGTTGGGTTTGCAAGCTGGCGTGCTATTGGAGGATGGTTTGATAGACAGGTCTCATTACCAAGGAGCTAGGCTTAGTCCACGGTTACATGTTTTTCAAGCCTGACCGACCAGTTTTCAGAATGGAAGCCAAATTATAAAAGTCAGTAGAGCAGAAGTAGTTCATTTTATCCACCCAGTGAATCATTATATCACGGAAATCAGAAACTGGCCTTTTCTTTGGCCCCACTGTTGATGTCCTCCTGTCAACACAACCATAACTAGAAGGGCACTCCATAGACCGCTTACCTCTGTTGTGATCTGGAAAAACTCAGTACATATGTCACTTTTGGTAGAAACTGAGTTTGACCCTCATTTTCAGTAATTGAGAGTGATGAAAACCTTAAAACACTAGCGATTAGTGTTAACTTCTTGAGTTATCCTGTTTACAGACAGACAAACAAACAAATGAAAGGTCGTTCTTAGAACGACGACTTGCTGAAATCAAAATTTAAAAAGGTGAAAAGATGTATAAAGAAAGGAATCAAAAAAATTAATTTTGGGAAAAATTGAAAAAATTTTCACGCACTTACCTCAGAGTGATGTCATCGCGACCACTAAGTGCTGGAACTGCATTGCGTTGATGAAAAGAACGGCGTTAGTTTCAGGTCTCTAGCTTAATTAGAAACAAAGTTTTGGATCAACATGTGTTTCGACCTTTTGTGTGACCTTGACCTTGAACTTTGACATAGAAACAAAAAAGTATAGGTCTGCGGCAACTAACCTATGCCAAGATGTCTTCAAGTTTTGTTAAGATTGGTACAGGATAAGTGGCAAAAGGGTGCATAACTAACAAACTGACAGGCAAACAGACGTCTAACGCAACTGACTGATATACAGTATTTGCCAATTTCGGCAAATAACAAAGGGGCGAAAACATAACCACCTTGGCGGAGGTAATAATGGGCTGACACAACAGATTACTCCTTAACTGTCTCTCACTTCCTTTCAACACCCCACTCTCCAAACGCCAGAGGAGCCTCCTGCCCCCCCCCCCCCCCCGCCCATTTTTTTTTTTTTTACTATATTTCTCTCAAACTGACCCACTCCTCTCTTTTATCAGGGAAATGGTCTCTGCCCCTGTAGTTTTTCAGATTCTCTAATCTCTTATCTTGTTTCTCTCCTCAGTGTTTGGCTATGCCAAAACCGCATGAACCCTGAAGCCCTCTCTCTCACTCAGACATAAAACCTGATTACAAAACAACAAATACAGCGTCACCCTGAAACAAACAGTTGGAGAAGGAGCCAGAGAACAACAGCCTGGGGTGGTGGTACACAGCATGTAAGAAATGACGCAGGGAACACTGTCATACTCTGAACTGCACTCTCAGTGCTTTATTTACTTGTTTTTGTTTTATTCATTCAAATCTGGAGGCAATTAATGGCTGGTCCTTTGCTGAAAGATGGGAAAACTGAAATTGAGGCCCAGAGGGAAACCTGAAGAAAAGCTGAGAAAAACTGCGTAACCCCTTTCTGCTGGGCCCGTATATTGCAGATTGCCTCCTGTGCCTCAGTTTGAGGAGGGAGAAGCTTGAGAGGTAAAGAGCTCCGCTCATGTAAGAATGCCTCTTACGCCAGGACTGGGGGTCTGAGTCCAGGGGGCAGATGGGATGTTGTTTCTGAAGGGGTATTGCTAGGGTGCCGAGGCTGTATTGCCAGTTCTATCTCACGTTCCCTCTAATACGTGAAGGCAAGAACAAACCACAACTTTAAATGCATGCCTGTCCATTCACTACTGCATATAATGCCACAACATACCAGCTTCACAGTTCAAGCAGCTAAAACACCCAAGCAGGCTGTAGGACTATAAAGTTCAGGCAGCAAAAGCAGGCAGGCAGGCTGTGGAACGGTTGCACAGTTCAGGCAGCTAAACCAGGCAGGCAGGTAGAAGATTATGCAGTTTTGGCTGTTAAATTAGGCTGGCAGGATGTCAGAGTGCTGTTCAGTCAAGCTGGCAGAATGTAGGAGGACTGTGCAATTCAGGCAGTTAAATCAGGTTAGCAGGCTATAGAAGGACAGTGTAGTTCAGGCAGCTAAATCAGACTAGCAGGCTGTAGGAGGGCTACACATTTCAGGCAGCATAATCAGACTGGCAAGCTGTTAGAGGGCTGTGCGGTTCAGGCAGCTAAATTTGGTTGGCAGACTGTTCAAAGACTGTGCTGGTCAGGCAGCTGAAGAGGGCAGGGAGGAGGTACCCAACAGGTGCTGAGGTGAAATCCTGCTTTGCATACCCCTGCCTCCATGAAACCTGCTTGGCAAATCAGGCATCTTAATGCCTTTCTGAACATCCGGAACATTACATTTTATTACAATACATGGCATTGCAGGCATTTAACATACAACCCCAATTCCGAAATAGTTGGGACGAAGTGTAAATTGTGAATAAAATCAGAATGCCATGACTTTCAGATAACATAAGCCAATGTTATTTACAATAGAACATAGATAACATTTCAAATGTTGAAACTGAGATATTTTACATTTTTATCCGCAAAATGAGCTTATTTCAAATTTTCTGGCTGCAACAGGTCTCAAAAAAGTTGGGACACAGGCAAAAAAGGGCTGAAAAAAGCAATTAATATATAAGAGAATCAGCTGAAAGAACATTTAGCAAGTAATTAAGTTAACTGGCATCAGGTGTGTAACATGATTGGCTATAAAAGGGATGTCTTAGTGAGGCTGAGTCTCTCAGAAGTAAAGATGGCCAGAGGCTCTCCAACCTGTGAAGGCTTGTGTAAAAAAATTGTGGAATACTTTAAAAACAATGAATTTAGAGTTTGTTGCGTGCTCAATCCTTAAAGTTTAGTTAATTAATGTACTTGGGTGCTCTTTGGTCCAAGGTCAAAAATCTTTGGTGTAGAAGGAGAAAAAGGAGAAAAAAATATCTCCCACTGACCAAGGCACTCCAAACTTAAAAATGTCTTTATTAAATAGACATATCCACAGAGGACTTGTTTTAAAAATTGCCCACGCGTAGCGGCAGGACCTTCTTCAGGGCATGTCTCTCAGAAGTAAAGATGGCCAGAGGCTCTCCAACCTGTGAAGGCTTGTGTAAAAAAATTGTGGAATACTTTAAAAACAATGTTCCTCATGTCAAATTGCGAAGGCTTTGAAGGTCTCATCATCGACAGTGCACAACATCATCAAAAGATTCAGAAAAATGGAAAAATCTCTGTGCGTAAGAGACAAGGCCGAAGACCTTTACTGGATGCCCATGATTTTCGGACCCTCAGACGCCACTACATCACTCACCGGCATGATTCTGTCATTGACATTACTAAATTGGCCCAGGAATACTTTAACAAACCACTGTCTTTCAACACAGTCCTCCGTGCTATCCACAGATGCCACCTAAAACTCTATCATGCAAAAAGAGAAGCCATTGTTGGCCATGATCCAGAAGCGCCGCTGTGTTCTGTGGGCCAAGGCTCATTTAAAATGGACTGTAGCAAAGTGGCAAAGTGTCCTGTGGTCAGATGAGTCCAAATTTGACATTCTTGTTGGAAATCATGGGCGTCGTGTCCTCCGGGCTAAAGAGGAGAAAGACCACCCCTCCTGTTATCAGCGTTCAGTTCAAAAGCCAGCATCTCTGATGGTATGGGGATGCATTAGTGCATATGGTGTGGGACACTTGCATGTTTTAAAAAGCACCATGAATGCTGAAAGGTATATAAAGGTTTTAGAGCAACATATGCTCTCCTCCAGATGACATCTATTCCAGGGAAGCCATGTGTATTTCAGCAGGACAATGCAAAACCACATACAGCAGCTATTACAACAGCATGCCTTCGTAGTAGAAGAGTCCGTGTGCTGAACTGGCCTGCCTGCAGTCCTGATCTTTCACTGATTGAGAACATTTGGTGCCATAATTAAACGAAAATTCCGTCGAAGGAGACCCAAATTTCTCCAGCAGCTGGAAGCCTGTATTGAACAAGAGTGGGATCAAATTCCAGTGGCTAAACTCAAGAAACTTGTCTCCTCAATGCCCAGACGCCTCCACTCTGTAAAAAAAAAAAAAAGGAGATGCTACACCATGGTAAACAGGCCCCTGTCCCAACTTTTTTGAGACCTGTAGCAGCCATCAAATTTGAAATGAGCTCATTTTGTGGATAAAATTGTAAACTTTCTCAGTTTCAACATTTGCTATGTTATCTCTGTTCTATTGTGAATAAAATACTGGCTGGTGTGATTTGAAAGTCATTGCGTTTTGATTTTATTCACAATTTACACTTTGTCCCAACTATTTCAGAAGTGGTGTTGTATTTACACGTTCAGTTTTTACAAAATATAGATTTTTTTCCTGATGGATTTTAGAGAGGCAATTCAGGCTGATTCGAGGCTATAATAGCATCATCTCATCTTGTAAAAAAAAAAAAAAAAAAAAAAGAAATATCCACACTGTGTGTATAGCAGTTCGATCAGCATCTGTGCTATATGGGCTACCGACCAGTTTGACATTAATTGCATCACAAATTGATGAGGTCTAATCGATGGTTTGCGCTCACGACGAGCATCTGTTTGCCGTGCTTATCTTTTAAGCATGTGTATACAGTCCATCTCACCAAATGGACCAGGAAGATACACTGGAGTTTTCCTTTCTTATTCTCACATCTGTGTTCTATTTGTGTTTGACGTTGAATTTGGAAAAGCTCACAATCCTACCCCCCTCCCCAGCACCTCCTGTCCCGTGACCGTGGTTCCTGGTGCAGGCGAGACGGCAAAGGGCTCATGCAGTAACATAAGAAAAGGGTTCTGCCACTGCTATTTATCAGTGTTGTTGAGAGAGTAGACTATCACATGGGTGCAGCAGTCTTACCTGTACTTAGGCTGAGGTATTGGCACTGGGTTGTCTATTCAAGAGGGTGATCTGTCTCAACGATTGACCCCAAAAAGGTTTGCTGGCTCACTGGTTCTATATGACTTGGCAGGCCTGTTCTCACTCTCGCTGTGATTTTCCTGTGGAATGCTGCCATTTTGAGCTGCATGAAATTAGTCTCACTGGATCGTTCAAGGCAAATGTACAAAATCCCATTGTGTAACGTGCCCTGATTTCCTGCCAATCTGGGAAGCTGGAACAAAACTTTTGCAGTGACCTTGAATAACGCACATGCATGCAGACAAGCGTGCACACATGCATAGACCTGCATACATACACATACGGTCACATTTAACAACATTCCACTAACTTAAATCACATAAAAATGAAATAAAATAATTTTATTCAACAGGACCTGTAAGAAATAAATGCTGTTTGTCAAACCTGAATTTTTTTCTTTAATAGAAACATGCCCTGCTTTGTAGGGATGGGTTTTAGTCATTTAGATTTACAAAAATCCGTCAATTTTGTCTGACAAACCATTTTGCGCTAGCCTGGAATCCATACTTATCAAGTGCTGGTCACTCCCAACGGTCACTGACTGGCCTCAGTCGTATAGCCAGCATTTAGCCCTTACGTCACTAATGAAGTGAATATATGAATATTCATGTTTTCTGCTCTTGGCTGATTGGGCGACCTTTTGGCGAGAACCACTAATCGAATATGAGTTAGCTGGCCAGCAACGGCATTCGTGAATGTTATTTGACATGAGCTTAAAAATTAGATTGTGGCTTGCTTGCGTTTACTCTTGGAGTGGTTTTTAGGTTTTGAACAGGATGATGTTTGGCCATATCTGCATTTTGTTTATTTCAGTGGGATTCCCGGGTTTAATAAAGGCTAAATTAAATAATGCTCAAATTACATAACGTATTTCACTGTAATTGGCATTAGCTATAGCTCGAAGGGCATGATTGCATCAGCTAGATTAAAGTGATACTCCACCCAAAAACTATAATTTGTATATCAATTACTCACCATTAGATGTCTTCAACGGACAAAGTTGTTCTTCACCTGGCGGAACTTTATGGCCACTGGAGAGTTTTGAAAAATTATCCAAATTCCTTTTTTTGCTGGAAGCAAATGGGGTCACCCAGTAGCGATGGGAAAACTCCACAAAACGTCCGTTGATAAACTTTCAAACCATCGTCCATCGCATCGTCTAGTATAATCCAAGTCTGCTTTGTCCACTCGTATCCTCACAACTCTAGAAACGCGGTTATTTTTCGCTAAAAATAATAAAATACCACAGTTATGCTTCAAGTAAGCTCGCGCATTCAATGAAGTCCCGCCTCCCGGCTCGTTCATTGCCCAGAGACTCTGCTGCCACTCAGATGAATACTCGTATAAACACGAGCTGGGAGGCGGGACTTTCGTTGAATGCAGAACTGTGGTATTTTATTTATTTTTAAGTCTCTCTAAAGGGGCGGGGCACCCTTGCCACTGTGAGCCACAGATCTCGCATGGATTTTGTGCGAATATTTGAAAGTCAAACGCTGGTCTACCGACTGAGGCCAGACATACAAGCAAGTGACCGTTGGGAGCGACCAAAGCTTGATATGGATGGATTCCAGGCTAATTTTGCGCTGCTAAGAGCTGAAAGTATGCAACCGCAACTTTTCCTTATAGACTAGGCAATTAAGCCTGGCTGCAACAACAGCAGGCAGTACAGGATGGTTTCAGAGTTGTCCCGGAGGATCAAGGAGGTAGAGGTTTCAGTTTGTCATCAGAACACAAATTTAAGTTGTTACTTACAACCATTATCCAGTTTTATTTCATGGACTCGAATGTCAACTTTGGAAAAGCGTCTGAGAATTAAAGGTGCAGTCAGCGATGTGGGAGAAAACGAGTAGAGAGGTTGTTGATATTTGAAGTGTAAACGAATACAGATCCACCCCTCCCTTCATACTCTGCCCCGGGGTCCACCCCCGAAGTTCATGGACGCGCATTGTCATGTAAACGGCAGTAGAAACTGCGTAGCTGACCAATATGGCGGAGGCCGGACCCTCCAATGCTCGAGGGTAAGTTGGCGAGGGGAAGCCGTATTTATTGCTTTGAAAGTACATGTGACGAGTTTTGGCAGTATTGTAGCAAAGGTGATAATAAGCCTGTCATATAAAGAACTGCTAAAGCATGCCTGTCAGCGCAATGCCTCAAATAGGAGTCTGTGTCCATGAACAGACTACGGTCAGGAATACATTTGAAAATCGTTCTGGCTAATCACAAGCTGAAAAAGTGGAAAATGGATTTGAAATTTTTCCCGGTACAAGTTATCAATTCGTAAGCTCCACAGAAGCAACGCTTAGACCGTTTGCATGTTTCTGCTATGAGCTCATTTAGTAGCTTGCTGTCGGAATTGTTTCGTTTTGGAAGAAATAGTAATCAGGAGCTTATAGCAAAATTTCTTCCAGAACAGTGGGTATATAACAGTACAGCTACAACCGCATGCATGCAAAGCAAGACAGTACAAGCAAAACAATATTCTGAGACGAAGGCGGTTCATTTCATTCTATCTAGTCACACATATGTACTGCGTTTGATTGCGCAATTCCCCATCGATTCCTTACATAAGATGTCAGAAATTCACAAGATCTCGTAGGCACAAGTTCAGTTTGCAAAGCTAAGGTTAGCTGACCCGTCAGACAACTGTACCCATAACTTGACTGCTATTATAAATAGATAACATCACAACAACAGTACATTTTGGCAGATTAGACAATATGATGAATGCCTGACGGCTGTTACTGTTGTGTGAAGCACCGCAAAGCTAATGTTGCTCACCTGTCCAGCAGAAAGATGGCAACCTCCGCGTCCGTTTTCAGACCCTTCAATTCGCGGAGTTCCCTCCACCGTTGGAAAGCCACACCAATGTTGACCCGGGTCTTTGCCCTTTCATGGTCATAGCCCTTCTTTTTTAATTTATGTTCCTCTGACCATTTTCTCTTGGGCTGTTTTTCAGCCATCGCAAATGCTGCAATGCCATGTCTCTCTCTCTACTGTAACTGCGCACGATATGCGACCTGCTACTTCCCCTCCCCCCTGTGTCTGACCTGTGCACGAGTATGAACCTGCCCCTGAGCGTGGAGGAGTGGACCCATGTTCTGGTGGCTCGGTCCGAGCCACAGATTTACCTGCATAAATGCAGAGCCCAGGCTGTGTATTGAAACCAGATTTTTTTTCAGCATGCTCTCAGAAGTGACAGCTTGCAGATAGTGAGGAGAAATACGGTGATTTTGACAAAAAGTGCGTGGATTATGATCGCTAACTGTACCTTTAAGTAGTAACCACATTTCCATGACCAAATGAATGCAATATCACAGGAATGCTGTCAGAGCTAAGATGGGATCAGCAGAATAGTCACCTTTTCATACATGATTAATAACAACTAGTTGCTGTTTATTTTGCTCATAATGACAACTAATCTTTTTTTATTAATTTTAATTGTTTAAAATGTAATTAATTTCATGAATGTTTAATTGATCATTCAAATATCAGATGTAATGAGCAATGCAAGGCACAACATTCTGTACCTTGCTCAAGCAGGTGTTTTTGTATCGACTCAATTTTAACAAAAAAAAAAAAACGCTTGACTTTTGCTATTTTCTAACTTCAGCAGCTGACAGATATTTTTGTGCAATGGAATAAAATCTCATTGATTACATCACCCTCCTTGTAGAAAAAAATTTCAGCTGATTTCCCAAAAAGGCCTCATATTACCTAATTTGAGGATGCTGGGGTAAAACATGCAAGTGAAAAGTTTATATCACATACAGTTTATTATTTTTTTTTCACAAAATAAGAATGAAGATTTATCTCATTGTATCATATATATCGGCTTTTATACTCTGATCAAAGCAGCAACAAATGCTGTTTGGGTGTAGTGAAACACCCACAGATGTAGCAGAAACATCACGATCATGTTTGCATTTTCTTCTGACAGTGGCCATATTACTATGTTACTAGGCATAAAGTAATGTCTGTAGAATCATTCATACATGCAAAAGTCAGCCAAGACTTGAACAAATAGTTCTCACCTGACTCAGAGGAAGATGGAAATCATGTAATTGTGGCAGTTTTTCTGGTGATCAAGGGATGAAACAAGACTTTTTAACCTCACAAGTGGTTGTCGAAACTGACAATGCTATGGCATGCACATCATACATTGTGAGGAAATGTGATGTACTACAGCAAAACAGACACCATTTTTGGAATCAGCACCCAAAAATAAGTAAGTAAACAAATTTTGGATTTTATTCAGCAAAAAATATTGCAGGGCAGTGTTGTAATGAGCAAACTCTGTCGCCATGGAAACCGGAAGTTAATGGGCTTATTATCCTCTTCTTTCATGAACAAAAAGATCCCAAAAGAGCCAAATTTTGACAAAATTGGACGAAAATTGATAATTTTATGGTCATTTGGCATTTTTAATGCAACCCCCTTGAAATTTATCCCCAGCACTAAGGAGTGGGTGGACCCGTGACATAGTGTTGCGTACCAGAGGATATAAAATTGAAAGCAGAATAAGCTTAGTTTGTACTCAATCCACCAATTAGAACAGAAGTTATGGCGAAAAGACGTCTGAACTTTTGCCCATGTGTTTGTTCTTGTCCCCAAAATAAAATGACTTGTGTTCTAGGCCATGGCGGACCTGTGTGCTAAGTTTGGAAATGATTGCTGCAATATTGTGAGTGCCTAGCTGCTCACAAACAAACAAATGAATCAATCAAACCGATTGAAAGCTTTCCAAAATTTCGTTCAATAAAATGAAAACGTTATGACTGGAGAATTCAGTACTGAAAATTATAAGCTAAGTTTCAAACCAATGAGACCACAACAAAAAGGTGCACAAAATTTAAGTTGTTACCCTGGATAAATGAGGAATGAATGAGGAACTAACTTCAAGTGAACCATTAGTTCAGGCAGGACATGTAGGTCAGATTTAACCATTTATCACGGAATGACTTGCATTTGAGTTTTGCAATGACTGCTTGAGCGATGATCAGGACCAATCTGAGCCAGCATGGTACAGAAAGTCCCAGAGATCACATCCCTCCCCACGTCCCACAGTGCCTGAGATTCAGGATGTTTAAATTAATGAACACAGTATGAGCAGATGCTGCTTACAATTAACAATGTATTTATAAGGGAGGAGGCTGGAAAGTTGCGGGAGACGAGATGCAGATCTTTAGTATGCCAGATTAGGAGCAGTGTAGAAGGCACATAGCCAGAGACATTAATGAATGCTGCTTCCGTTAGGAAAGCTCACCAATTGGATAGAAGATGCTGTAGTCAAGAATGATTGGACAAAAAGGGGTTTGTGACTGGAGCCGACTTCTGAGCCTGCCTGAACTAATGCTAAAGCTCCATTTCATGGCAGAACACTGATGTGAGTTTTCACCATTTATCACAGGATGATGTGAATTTGACATTTGTCTCTGATTTTTTTTCTCGAGTGATGCTCTGGAACAATCTGAGCAAGCATGACACAAGAAGTCCCTGAGATCATAAACCCCCAAATTTGCTCTCCCAAAGGGAGCAGACAAGCAGAGTCACCTACCAATAACTCTGAGTATGAATGGAAGCAAATGAAATTATGTTTAGCAACCAGCTTGTTGCATTTCCTTTGAGTTTGTGCAACTGTGTGTGGCCTTCTCCTCTGAAAGCAGTGGGATCACCAGGGATGCTGAATGCAGACAGAGGAACATCTGACAGGACACTATTAGAGGGACATAACACAAAGGAAATGTGCTATGTAACATATGAAACTTTGTGAGTACAAGCATGTTGCAATTCCTTTGATTTCATGTAAGTGTCTATGGCCTTCTCCTCTGGGTGCAGTGGGATCAGCAGGAATGCTAAATGCAGACAGAGGAACATCTGGCAAAACACTATTAGATAGTGTTGGGGAAAAAATTAGGGCAATTTCACAGAGCATGAAAACATAATGGATATCCCTGTAAGACTTTATTAAATACTGCAGCAATATTACAAAGAATGGAGAGCATCGTCTGAATCATTAAGTCTTCAAAGGGACTCTCTCCCAGAAGCACTTTCCCATCTTGCTGAAGTACCCTCTTGCAGAGGTGGGGGGCATGTTATTTGTTACATACCCATTGTCCGGTTCCTCATTATCTGTCAAACTGCTGATGCCCAGTCTCTTTATCTTAGCCACAAGATGTTCTGTGCCTTAATACTGCAGTGTATGTCCCAGATATTTGCTTTCCCTCTTTGTAAATAAACAACACACACATGCACACACCTTCATCATGACGCTTAATATCTACAACTCCGTATCTTGAACTGATCAGAAGGCACATTCCATGCCCTAGTGCTTCTCCCTTAAACAGAATACAATGTCTCAGGCAGAACAGAAAACCCACTGTGAGCTTGAGCAGTTCACACGGAAAACAAATGAGGAATAATAATTTCCCCTGCAAGTGACTTAGTGCAAAGGAATTCTATGTGAGGTATGAAACCATGTGAAGAACATGCATGTCACATTTCCTTTGAATTCATGCAACCATGCATGACCTGCTCATCTGATTTCAGGGAGATCAGCATGTGTGCTGCATGTAGACAGAGGAATATCAGGCAATACATTATTAGAGTGACTCAATACAAAGGAAATATGCTATGTGGGGTATGAAACCATGTGAAGGACATGCATGTCACATTTCCTTTTAATTCATGCAGCCATGCATGATCTTTTCATCTTAATGCAGGAGATTTGCAGGCATGCTGAATGCAAAAAGGTGAACATCTGGCAAGACAATGTTATGATGACATGATACGAAGGAAATATTCTATGCAAGCTCTCCTGAACTGAACAAGAATGCAGATAATGGAAGACTGGGAGTGCTGCACAAACTCCCACCCCCCTCCAAAACAAACACTCCCTCCTGTGCTGTGGAAGTCCTTACAACACCATTGCTGAATGCCCTGTTCAGCGGACACGAGTAATATCTGAGAGAGAGTTGCTGTCTGGTGCTGCTGTCTCATCCACTTGTCCTCTTCTTCCTGTCTACCTGACCAGGCAGGGTCGATCAATCTCCACCTGGGCCTTAGGCAACTCAGGCACAGATGTGAACTTTATTCTTCCTGATTTTTTTTGCCATCTTAAAGTCCTGACTGGACCACTACCAGCACCCCTCTGTTTCCCAAGGTCTCACAGGGATTGCCCTCCCTGACATCACAGAGGTGACAGCCTGTGCTGACCTCCGGTAACTACTCCAGAGTTGGCATATCTTAATATGTAGTTACCACATGCTCGGTGGTGTTGGGAAGGTCTTGGCTTGAGCGTCACAACCCTCATATGGACTGGCCCTCAAGATCAATCCAGGAGTAGATTTCGTCATGTTCTCAGTCCAACATTTGTTCAGCTTCTAGTCCCATAGCACCTCCTTTTTCTGGCCTCCAGGTGGAGCTGCCAGACCTGAAGAGTGCTCCCTTCATATATCATGACCTTTGTGTGGCGTTCAGGAAGGTCTGAGTGACGTCACTTCCCCCACACAGACCCTATGATTGTGCTATCTCCTTGTTACCCCGAACATTTCCCCCCAGAGGATGGTTGAACTCCTGAATGACACAGGAGTCCTAGGCTATGGAGGAGTACATAAAACAATCCCTTGCTCCCAGAATCATTTAAACTTCTTCAACATCAGCTGGAGCTAGTTTCTTCTTTGTGGCCAAAAAAAGATGGGTCTTTATGTCCATGCATTGATTACCAAGGACTTAATTCAACAATTATCAAGAATCATTACCCTCTTCCCCCGATGGACTTGGCATTCTCCAACCTCCAGGGCCGTCATAATTTAACCAGTGACCGAGCACACTGTTTACCATCTCGTGTGCATGCTGGAAGCAGATGAATGGAGGGCAGCGTTTTACAACCCCTACAGCCACTACAAATTCCTGGTGATGCCAACTGGGCTCGCTAGCACCCCGCTGTGTTCTAGAATCTTATTAATGAGGTCCTCTGAAACATGGTGTGCCCATGTCACTAAGATGAGGTCCTGGTGTTCCCTACAACACTAAAGGACTATGCCTGCCATGTCAGCCTGGCTCTGCAAAGACTGTTAGCGAATCAACTCTGTCTGAAACCAGAGAAGTGCAAATTCCATCGCACCGCTATTTCCAACCTGGGCTTCACCGTAATGCAGGGTGCCTCAAGGATGAATTGCCAGAAAGTACAGGCTGTGCTGGATTGATCGAGCCCCAAAGACCGTTAGGAGTTGCAGAGGTTCCTCAGGTTTGTCAATTTCTACCAGTGGTTCATTCGAAGGTATGCCACCGTAGCTGACCCCCTGACAACACTTAACATTCATCAAGACTTCCTTTGCCTGGACCCCCTCGGTGGGCAGCCTCTGTATCTTTAACCATCTCAAAGATTTAGTTGCCACCACTCCTGTCCTCAAGCTCCCTGACCCCCACCGGCAATTCTTCATTGAAGTCGATGCCTCTGATGTGGGTGCTGGGACTGTCTTCTCCCAGTGAGATGATGCTGATGATGGGAAACTACACCCCAATGCCTACTTCTCTTATCAGCTGTCTGCTGCTGAGAGGAACTGCTTCACTAGCTAATTCATGTCTACTTGCTCACCTAACGCTCATCAAACACTAGTTAAGCACCGAAATAATTGCTATTCACTGTTTTTAGTGATTTATATTCACCAAGTAAGGCTAGCCAAGCAAGCCATCTAACTGCTAGCTGGCTAACTTAGCCAGCGAGCTAGTTTATCGACATCGGTTGTTGGCTAACATCATATCTGGTACATGTAAATGCCAGTTAGTGTAATGCTCATGTCTCAATGCCAGCTAAGTAGCCAAATAATGGCTATTCACTGTTTTTATTGACTTAACTAGCTGGCTAGTTAGGCTAGTGAGCTAGTTATTTCACCAGCTTTGCTTGTTATATTTGGTTAATAATCATGCTAGCTAGCTTGCTAAATAACAATAGGTGACAGGAAACTAACTATTTACTGTTTTCTATAAATTTAGCTCTGTGCACAAGATGTAATTAGCTAACTAGCTGGCTAGCAAGGAAGTTCACTGGCGAAGCTAGTCATATGTTGCACATAAGGGCTAGCTAGATAGCGTAATAATAGCCATACACCATTATCCATTCATTTCTAGGCATGTAGCTAGCTAGCAGATAGTGACCTGCTGTGTAATTACAGTTCACAGAGATAGCCAGTGGCAATTTAGGTCACCTATCAGCTTCCGTTGAGTTACGTTGTGAACGTTTGCTGAAACTGTGGTACCCCATTGGCCAGGAACAAATCACGGCCTGGGGTACTTGTCCATTTGTGTAGTGGATATAAAGTTTGCAAAAGTGGACTACAAACTGGACTACAAGTGCAAAATTATCATTTTTGGCAATAAACAATAAATTTGATGAGATAATTTTTATCCGTATACCCTGTAGGCTATTCTCAGAGCGAGCCGGCTCGTGAAATTAATAAGAGTTTGAACAATGCCGGAAAGTGTCAAAACCCCATTATAAATTTCCATGGGGATTTAACTTCTGACACCAGAAGCTAAGTAGCTGCGATGTCATGGCTTCACTGCTCCGTTTCCATGTCAGCTGAGCATCAGAGCGGTTTCTGCCATTGCTGAGCATGCGTGGTAGTGGTCCAAACTACGAGTAGTGTGGCATCGCTCAAACTTCCGGAATTTTCTCGGTAGTGTGATCGCGCACTTGAAACTTTGGGAAGTGGTTGAGAAGTAAACTTTGCATAGTTTTGCGTAATCCGACTGGGGGGCATGATTAACAATAGGGAGCAGGTGGGGATAAGAGCACAGAAGGAAAGGCGATGCACAACACAACACAATAATTGAATAATGAGAACTAATTAGGGTGAGACAGAAGGAAAAAACTGACAAGAACAACTGGATCATGGGAAAAACAATAAAGAAGACTTGGGATGTGACTCCAAACTACTTGGTTAGGTTTAGGCAACAAAACTACTTGGTTAGATTAAGGAGAGGATCATAACTTGGGTTAACATTTAAACTCTCAGAAGAATAATGACATCAGAGAAAGGCTGTCTGACCACAAGCATTTTGCATAAAATGCTTTTTGGCAGAAATCCCTGAAGGATAATTTGTCCCATGTGCTCCATGTACCAGATTTGTAGAAGCTTCTTACGAGGCTCAGCCCCAGCTGACTCCATGTAAACTAGTTTATCAATGTTGCCCCCCACAACCAGTGATGTTTTTAAGTTAGTCAGTTTTTTCTACAGAATTTATCCAGCTTTAGAGGAGCCCAGTGAAACAAGTCTGAGCAACCAGCCACACCCATACTGGAGGCACCTACAGCTGGGTACAACTTCAGTGACCACTGTAACAACCACTGGCCACTGGACAGGGCAACCATGGGAGACATTACGCATAAAATGAGATTAAAGGAAAAGGTGGATTGAAGACAATATGTTGTATAACTGATACTACATAAGAGCACTGCATGAACCAACTGAAAGTAAAAACATTGATGCTGTCAGAGTAAATGTAGGCCAGGTGCAAAGCTGGAACAAACACAACAAACAAAAAAAAAGTTGCCAGAGATAGAGAGAGAGGGCAATTTGGCCAAGCGAGGAGGGTGGCCCACTAACATTCACCAGGCTCTCACGCCTCTGGAAAAATTGGAGAAAATGAGAATCCAGAATGACCACATCTATGACACTCCATGACAGACAGACGCTTTCTGTCAAAGGAAAATGGGAACCTAGTAAGTTGCCCAGTATTCAAAGCTGCCTTATTCAAAGCAATACATTACAGATGTGCTGGAACCCCAGTGTACACCCTGCCATTCCCTTATCTTTTCACAGCTATGAGCCATCCAGTTAAATGATTAATTCTTGCTCATTGCCACGTTACAATTTCACGCAAAAGTTGAATTGAAAGCAGACATGAAGATGAAATATTGAAAGGGTTGGTAATTATCTTCTGTCACTGTGCTCTTTCAAGTCCCAGATGAATAATGGCAAAATCTCAGTGTAATAATCTTCCTGTAACTTAAGCCTACATTCTATTGATCTTTTTCTCATTCCCTCTATCTAAGGAGTTCTTCCTAGAATCCTCCTACTGTTTTTTTATCTGAAAGCCTTTACAGTTGGGTCTTCTGAAGGCTTTTTGTTTCCATCTTGAAGGATTTTATCTCTGAACTTCTGCATCTCCCCCAACTATCAAAATTGGGTGCGTTGCACTTTAATGGATTATGAAAGACAGCTGTGTATCTGGACTTCAGATATCAACCAGTCTGTCCTCTATCCACATCTAAAACTACACAGCACGCGCACATAAACTCACACACGTGCTCACCAGCACACGCTCATGCACGTTCAGGGAAAAGAATCTGGATGTTGCGCAAACCTAGTTGTTAAGTCTGAACTACAACAATGACCAATCCGGGCCAGGGATGAATGGCTCTCCATGTAAGGGATGAGCAATTTACAGTTTAGTCATTCAGCAGATGCTTGCATGCCGGAAGTCCAGTAAAATAAAGCGTGGTGGGGGGTAGGGTTAGGATATTTATACGGCACAGAGGTGCTATCTAAATAGGCCAGCTCTCACATGTTCACAGAAACCAGCTGGTGAACCTGCCTACTTGAACGACTGGGGATGGTTACTGGCACATTGCTGGTCTGATTGGGGGCTTCAAGATCTTGTGCCTGAGGAGCAGTTACAAAGTGCCTTAATTGATGTGACAGCAAAGCTGCAAAGATGGAGCCCAGTAGTCAAAAAGTAAACTTTGCCAGGGCAATGGAAAGGAAACTTTGTCAAAAAAAAAAAAAAAAAAAACAAAAGGCAAGCTAAGTGAATAGTTGTCCATTTTAAATAAAAACACTCAAACAATGGAAAGTTTAAAGGTCCCTGGAAAACTC
Organism: Gymnothorax javanicus; assembly: GCA_029692085.1. Lineage (NCBI taxonomy): Eukaryota > Metazoa > Chordata > Actinopteri > Anguilliformes > Muraenidae > Gymnothorax > Gymnothorax javanicus. The sequence goes on from CM056202.1 coordinate 81,088,318, forward strand.
ATAACATCACGGCAATAGTATAAAGCATTTAGTAAAATGGAAAGCTGCGTTCAGCCGCCTGGTCCCAGCCCCAGTCTCTGGCCGAGGTCAGGTAGTATTTTACTGTCCCGCAAAGTTGAAGCCTGCTCATGCCGGCAAAGCAGAACAGCACAAAAATAACATGTCCACAAGTACAGCTTGGAAGACAATCTCAACACTAGTGCCACCAATAGGCTGATAACATTCAACTGCAACATGGAAAACGATGACAGATGATGAAATACTCGAGAGAGAGCACAAGAAAACTCAGATGAACATGAGGCTACTCGGCAGTACTTGAGTGTTATGGAAAAACCTAGTAAGTCACAAAAAGCAGATTCTGAGAATAAGAGCAAACTGTGTCCCTCTAGGGTTAAGTTCTTGTCCAACAATAAAACTGACTTGGCAGTTAGTTGCTCATTACATAATAAACAATATTTATGGAGGATTTTTCTTTTCTTTTTTATCAGTATCCATGGCAATATGACTTACAAAATTTTTCCATCTGAAAATATAAAATGTCATTTCTCAAAATGGAGAAAAACCTAACGATTATGCAGTTGCAGTGGCATTTGACAGTTCAGTGTTAACTGCACCATCTGCTCCCCTCTTAAAGCAATTTTTCAGTTGTTATGAGTGCGTGAATTGCGTGAATTATGATTTCTAACCATTAATCTCCTGCGCATCCAATGCTCTGAATGGGGACTAACTTGACAGATGATGTAATAGGCATGCTGCTTCAAAATTGGCTAATTCAACTTGCCAGGTTTTGTCATAACAAAAAAATAGAAAATTTTATATGGAAGAACCACGGAAGATCAACTTGCTAGGTTTTTACTTCACTACTGATTAAATACCAATGAGTTGCTAGGTTTTGCCATCGCAAATCATGGGATATCAATGATTATTTTTCATGTATCTTATTGTATATGATGAGGCAAAGCCTAGTAAGTACAAAAATGGTCCCAACCAAAATTAGACTTACTAGGTTTTTCCATAACACTCAAGAGTACCCCAAACGCCAAGGGCTTCTTACAGCCACCCAACACTCACAGAGCGGATTTCGATTGCGCAACATGAACCTCTCATTTTTTAAAATTTTATGAATGCATAAATAATAGGAAAAAATCATTTCCATCAGCAAAAAATATTCATTGCCCGCCCAGATGTCTTTTCATCGGCCAATATCGTAAATCCTGCTGGTCAATAAACACTCGGCAATTCTTGATTCTTTTCAAATAAGAATACAAGGTCGCTGGGAAATATAAGTAGCACCATGCATTTCCAAAAGTAGCCAGCAGAGGACAGCAGAGTTTCCAACAAAACAACAAAAAATTAATGACCCTGCAGCACTCCAGAAAACACTTAGGAGATGCCTCCTTACTGCATTTTAACTTTAGCTGATTAATGATAAAAAAGTATCTTTGATGTTAAAATTGGAATAAAGATATCAATTTATAAATTTAAAAACTCAGATATCCTCAGGCAACAGAGGATTGTAGCAATATATAAAGTAACGATACAATAATTTATCAATGTAAGACTTATTCTGCTATAAACTAAACATACAGAATTATACATTGAAAATCAATTTTCTACCAAATGTTTACATTGATATTTATGGAAACCTTGAGCCCACTGAATTGAAACATTAAAAACCTATTCACTTGACAGTATTTCCACAATTTAAAGTACTGTAAATCACCCATTACCTGAATTAAATTGAAAATAGTCCACAGAAAAAATATTCAATGTTTTACCTCCACTTCTAAATTTTATTTTTGGGGGACCACACAATCACTCCAAATCTGATCACAATATATGCATTTGCCACCATGTCGTATAACCTTTACAGGTAAAAACTAGGTAGTCATTTGGAAACTAAAGACACCAAATGCAGGTGGAATTTCTTTCCCAGCTCCATCTGTGTAGGTCTTCTTCATTACTCACAAGTTGTTTTGTAGAAGCTTCTTTTATAGTTGTGCATGATAACATCATCTGTTCAACACCTGCTTTTTTTATTCCACCACTTTCCTAGTTCTACATAGCCCCTGTCTCATCTTTTTTGGAAGATACTGCAGGCATGACATGCAGAATAAGCACTTATTTTAAAAACAATGCAGTTCATTTGGAAAAACAAAAACTTTTCCAGTAATGTCTTCAATTTAATGCTGGTCAAAGATTAAAAGTGACTGCCTTCGGTTTAATTAGCATTTTCCAAACGGTCTCAACTTTTTTGGAAATGAGGTTGGAAAAACTGACATGTATTCATTGTTTTGATGAATTTTTCCATGTTCAATTCCTTCAGTCATTTCAGTGCTCCACCCCAACATTACGCTGCCAGACTGTTTGACGAAGTGTCCCAGAATTTATTGTTTGAAGTAACAAGTTAAACAAGTTACAGTGAAGTTATGAGATTAAGCACTTAAGGTACACTTCTCACAGGACTATCACAGAGTATCAAAGTATATTTATTTATGAAAGAGATTAAATTCAGTCCCACATTTTTCCAACATCCAACACAAACAATAAAGGCATTCGAATGAGGGAGGAGAGAAGCAGAGCAGACCGTAACTCAAGCATTTATTATGTCCAAAGACTCGCGTTTACACAGATCTGATTACAGGTTTTTATAGTCTAAAGCCAAGTCTTGAGACAGTCACTGCAATCCCCAAAGCCCCCAACAAATGGACACTGAGGCTAAATATTGTATATTATGTAACAAGTAAGTTCTGAGAGTTAGGAGCGCTTCAGATAGTGTGGGCAGCACAGTGACTGGGTTCTTCTGTTTTTATAAGTGGATGAATAGGTCATCTTTCTGCTCTCTCCACGTGTACGTTCCAACTTATCGAACTAATGGATGTAAGAATATCATCTTGCAGTATGTGAGGGTGCCTTTGTGCATTTATGTGCGTTCTAATGTAATTTTGTAAAGTAGAGGTGCTCTAAAAGTGCTTTAGTTGCATCATGAAGACAAGAGGACAGCAAACAATGAGGTTATTACAAGGGAAACGAGGGTTGATACAAGAGATGGGGAACAAAAGTGAGAAAGTGCAAAGGGGGCAGGGTAGTGGGAGAGCACAGGCAAAGAAAGGATGACGGCAGATAGAGGGGGAGCAAGAGAGGGGCACCGCTGTCTCGCTATCCCCCCTCAGGGGTGTGTGTGTGAGCGTGGAGTTGCGAGTGGCCGTGCAGTTGGGGTTCCTCCTTCAGCTCGCCGTGGGTGCTGTGATGGGCGTGGCCCGGAAGGGGCGGAATCTCAGAGCCAGTTTCAGAGGGGTATAGCTGCAACAGCGCCCCCTCTGGTCCCATGTCCTTACTGCAGGACTGGCAGCTGCAGTGTAAGATACGTTCCACCAGCTTGTCGACCCGGGGAGCCTCCTCGCTGCCCGGGCACTCCAGGGTAACCTACAGAAACAAAGCAAGACTGAAATGTGTGTGTGTGTGTGTGTGTGTGTGTGTGTACACGTATGTTCTTGTACTTGCCACAAAGTGAGCTCCAAAAAAAAAACGTTCTTTCCTACAGAGTGGGGACATTTATGGGAAGTAAGGACATTTTCATGTGTTCTCACAACTACACACGCAAATTGTGACTTATTAGTTAAGGTAACAGTAAGGGTTGGGGTCAGGCATACATTGCTAACTGTTTAGATTAGGGAAAGGCAGCAGAAACACGGAAAGAATGAATAGAAGTCAATGTAATGTCCTCACAAAGATATAAGTAGAAGGATATGTGTGTGTGTCAGATGCTCAGCAAAACTGATCTCCCCTGAAGAGGAAAATCCCTCCTCAGGGTGTCTGATGTTCACTGGCCTGTTGTCATCTTTAAATCACTTTAATAGCTCATAATTAATCTCTCAGTCCTGATTTCCCCTTTGGGCAGGCTGTCTGGGGACAGCTTCCCATGGAAAAAAATGCTACAATTCTGCAGTTGGGAGCAGAATGGCAGTCGTGTACAAAAGAAACAGACACAGAAAAAGACTAAACTCATGCACTCACGAATGCCTGCCAAGTATACACAGACACACACACACACACACATACACAAGTGTAATTACAACAAGATACAGACAGAAAAAACTCACCAACATACAAATATAAACATTTACCCACACGCAGACACGCAAACACAGACTCACACATACACACACAAACACACAGGCAAACGCGAACACGCAAACATACATGCACAGACATTCATGAGATGCAGAAATTCACTGCATAGACCTCGGTCTAAGTCTGTAAATTCTTTGAGGAGGGTCTGGAGTAGGTGAGCAGGGAGCAGGCGTGGGGGGGTGGAGGTATTGCACAAGGGCAGCCACGGTCTGCGCAGCGGTGTGCAGAGAGCCGGACGACACTCACCACCTCCCACTGCGTCTGCGCAGGCATGCAGGAGTCACAGTGCACCAGGGACTCAGTGGACTGTGGGAAGGTGTTGGGCACACTGTAGCTGAAACACTGCCCCAGGCATGCCCTACAAGGCAGAGGAAAAGAGGAATGCAACACATGACCACATGTGCCATTAAGACACCAAGAAGTCCTCCATATCATGTTCCACTATGACACAGAGAAGTCCTCCATAACCTGCTCCAATACAACAAAAATGTCCTCCAAAGCACGCACTATTACGGCACAGAAAACTCCCCAAATAACATGTTCCATTACAGCAAAGAAAAATCCCCCATAGCTTGTATCATTACAACACAGAAGAGTCCTCCATTGCAAGTTCCATTATGACAAATAAGTCCCGCATAGCATGTACCATAATGTAAATGAAAGTCCTCTATATCATGTACAGTTATGACAGCAAAGTCCTACAGAGCAAGTACCAATACAACACAGAAATGTCCTCCAGAGCAAGTATCATTATGACACGGAAAAGTCCTCCATAGTATGTACCAATACAACACAGAAAACTCCAGATCACGTATCATTATGATACAGAAAAGTCCTCTACCACATGTACAATTATAACACAAAAGTCCCCCAAAGCATGTACAATTAAAACACAAAGAATTCCTCCACAGCAGGTAGCCTTGGAGGAATAAGTGTAGGTTATAGCCACATGAAATTTTCGGGGATGAAAAACATTAAAGCTGTTAAAAACAGCAACCAAATCAATTTTACATCCACTCCAAGTGTCACAATCTCAAGCCAAAATCTCATTTTTGTTCAGCGTGATTTTTTTTCAATAACCAACTTTGAGCATCAACATCATGGGATATATCATGCAAAACGGCGCCAATTTAATATCTGTAACACAGAGACATAGAAACAAGCATTGCAATCCTGGATGTCTTGTCTATTATTTGGAAATTCACCGGAGAAATCTTTGAAAAGTGCATTATGGGTACATTTTGAGAGTCGTATCATCATATGGGACATATGATTGGTCCAAACAAGTTACAACATGTGAAAGGTCTCATTTTTACCTATATTTTGTTACCAGGCTCATCTTCCAGCCATGACTCCTTCTGTGTCAAAATAATTTTGTAATATAGGCATCTTTTGACCGATGCAAGAAATAAAATTTGAAATTCTATTTACTCAAGGAATTAAAACTATGATAATGCTGAGTGAGTGAGCACTACACATGTAAACAACACATACAAAGAAGTGGTCAGCAAGTTAATGTTCCACCTTATGCTGATGTCATGAGCAAAATCCCCAGCCTGGTTAATCACGACACTATGAAAATAGATGACCCAACTGGTCATCATGAGCATGTGAAGTTTAGCTGGTGTCAAAAAGTCAGTCTTGGAATATAATTTGAAGAGTCATCACCCAACAAACATAATGATAAAAACATCATAGATCTGGATACCTGTACAATTGGTGTTTTCACAATTTAGGATTTATGCTATAAGACAATCTATTGTGGAAATCAAAAACCTCTTAAAATTAGTGAGATTTTGGAGGATGAAAAAGTTGGATCCTCTTCGTCTTGGGATAGATTTACCGGTGGATGACATTCCTGTGACAAGGTGCTCGCATGATCAGAAGTTTAAGATGAAAAAATACCTATTTTTACGGAGAAACTGTTCTGATCCCCTTATTATTCATGTCAAGCCAGTAAAAAGTAGTTTGAACGCCTTGGATATATCAAAAACTTGATTGATCAATGTGATTTGTCCAAACTATATTCTACACATGAACACCTATGTTGTCTTTCCATTTCACAGCGATAAGCTACATTTGGAAAGTTCCAAATATGACTATATTAGAAAATAATTTTAACACAGAAGGAGTCATGACTGAAGGATGAGCCAAGTATCAAAATGTAGGTACAAATGATATCTTTCATAACTTGTTTTAACCTATCACACGTGGTTATTTGATCCTTAATCACGTAAAAATGCACTTTTTAAAAAATTTCTGTGGTGAATTATCAGAAAACAGATAACAAATCAAAGGACACCAATATCTGCTTCCATTAAAACACGTCACAGAAATTAAACTGAAGCATATATATATATATATATATATATATATATATATATATATATCCCATGATATTGATGCTTGTAGTTGGTTATGGAAAAAATTGTACTGAACAAAAATGAGATATTGGCATCAGATTGTGACACCTGAAGTGGATATAAAATTGATTTGGCTGCATTTAACTGTTTCACAGAGCTCAAATGCGTTTTTCATCTCTGAAAATTTCATGTGGCCGTCTCCTGTGCTTATGAAGTTGCTGGAAAATATGAACTAATGCTGGAAAATATAAAAAATTAAAAAGTGCAAAATTTCAATCCACCCCTATATACTTTAAGGGGCTGTAACTCAGAAAATATGCATAGTATGAAAGTGAGAGTTTGTATGGCTTCATTAAATATACTAAAATTATAGCACAAAGACTATCAGTTGATTCTGAGGGTTCAGATGTGAACTTTATTTTCAGAAGTGGTTGATTTTATATGGAATGATCCTTTATAACATTTACCATTGCAGCATTTACCTCTGCGAACACAGAACATAGCATTCCATAACATTTACCATTTTAAAAATTCAACTCTGCCACCACAGGACACTGTCCTTCATATAATTTACCATTACAACATTTATCCCTGCAGCCACCGCACACATTCCACCATAAAACAGGCCACAACACTTAACCATAGAAGCTGCAGGGCACAGTCTTCCATAATATTCACACTACTGTGAAAAATTATTTGCTGCATTCCTGATTTCTTTGATTTTTGCCATCTATTCTAATATATTTATTTGTTTCAGATCATCAAACTAATTTTTATATACGACAGAGAGGATGCAAGAAAATTTAAAAGCTGCATTTTGAGTTATCATTTCATTTATTGACGATAGAGTTATTCAAAACTTGTGTCACCAATGCAAAATAATAATCTCTCCCCCAAACCTAATAACTGGCTATGCCACCCTTGCAGGCGACAGCTGCACTAACTGGCAATGAGTCTTTTACGTCACTGTGGAGGCATTTTGGCCAACTAAAATTTTACTTGCCATATTTAGAGGGTGTTCGAACATGAACTGTCTGTTTTATGTCATGCCACAGCATTGAGTCAGGACTTTAACTAAGCTACTCTAAAACTTTCATCTTGTTTTCTTGCTTGTGTGCTGCTAATCATTGGCCTGATGCATAACCCAACTGGACTTGAGCTTTAGGTCACTAACTGATGGTTGAGCGTTCTCCTTCAGAACTCATCAATTTATCAATTATGGCAAGTGGCCTAAGTCCTGATGCAGCAGAGCAGCCCCAAACCATCACATTACCAACATCTTGTATGACTGTTGGAATAATGTTTATACTGTGGAATGCTGTAATAGCTTTACGGCAGATATAACAGGACCCATGTCTTCCATAAAGTTCCACTTTTGACTCATAATTCTACAGAATATTATTCCAAAAGTCAAAGGGGGTCATCAAGATGTTTTTTTTTTTTTTTTTGCAAATATCTGTTCTTTTTGGTTAGCAGTGACTTCATCCTGCAGCTCCCCCACAGATGACATTTTTGCCCAGTCTCTTTCTTATTGTGCAATCATTAACACTGACCTTAACTGAGACAAGTGAGGCCTGCATTCCATTAGATGTTAGTCTGGGATCTTTTGTGACTCTTTGGATGAGCCATCCACTCACTCTTGGGGGAATTTTGGTAGGCCGGCCACTCCAGGGAAGGTTCACCACAGCTCCAATTTTTCTCCCTTTGAAGAAAATGGCTCAAACTGTAGTTCATTGGAGCCCCAGAGCCTTAAGAATGGCTTGGTAAGTTTTTCCAGACTGATAGATGTCAATGACTTTGTTTCTCATCTGTTCTTGTACTTTTTTAGGTTGCAGCATCATGTGCTGAGTTTTGCCTATCTTACGTTGCCACAGAGGTTCTTTTTAAGAGAGGTTTAGATTCAACAGGGCTGGCAGTAATTATGCTTGGGTGCATGGATCAAAATTTAACTCATTTATGAACTTAATTTTTTAAATTGGTTGATTTAGTGACTAAGGGGGCGTTTACTTTTTCCACATATGGCCAGGTAGGATTGGATTGTTTTTATCCTTCCATATATGAAATCATCATTTAAAAATGGCTTTTTGTGTTGACTCAGGCTCACTGTCCAACATTTGACTTAGTTTGATAATCTGAAACATTTAAGTGTAACAGATATGCCAAAACAGAAGAAACTGGGAAGGAGGCAAACACTTTTTCACAGCACTGAACCATTTCAGAATTTATCTCTGCAGTCACAGAGCACAGACTTCCACAATGACAACATTTCCCCTTGCAGCCAAAGAGCATAGACCTCCATAACATTTACCATGACAACATTTACCCCCGCAGCCACAGAGCACAGTCCTCCATAACATTTACTGTTAAGACATTTCCCTTTGCAGCCACAGAGCATAGACCTCCATAACATTTACAACTAAGCCCAAAGCATTTACCTCTGCAGCCATAAAGCACAGTCCATCAGAATATTAACCACAGCAGCCACAGAGAACAATCGTCCAAAACACTTACTATGAAAACATTTACAACGGAAGCCAGGGAGCACAATTCTCCATGAGATTTACTGTTGCAACCTCTGCAACCACTGAGTAAGTCCTCCAATACAATTACCATTACAGCATCACCACAATAGCCTCAGAGCACAGTCCTCCATTGTACAAACGTGATCACCAACCAAAATATTTACCTCTGCAGCTGGTGAATACAGTCCTCCGTAACATTTACCATCACAACATTTATCTCTGCTGCCACTTGGCACAGTCTTCCGTAGCATTTATCATAACAATAAAGCATTGTCCTCCACAATAGTACACAGCAGAGGTAACCAGTCCCATTCCTAGGTACCCACTGTGCAATAGGCTTTCACTACCACCCTTCTCAGGCACACTTAACTCTACTCCTTAGCTGCTCGAGGAGATCTCTTGTTGCAGAGGGAGATATACTTAGTGTTGGAGTGAAAACCTGCAGGATGGTAAATCTAAGAACAGGTTATTTCACCATCGGTGTTAAGGATGCTCTGTGCAGTTAGCTCTTTCAGTGAAACTCTGTGCCAGCTTGCCTGTATATGTGGTTCAGGAGTGTATGAACCTGTGCATTGTGTGTGTGTAGTGTATGGAAGCCAATGCCAGCATCTGAGCATGCATCAGTGTGAATGGAGTGACAGCGAAGCATATGGGAGCTCAGGATTGCTCCGACCTGTTTTGTATGGATTGTGGCTGGCAGCCGGTGTGTCCAACGATCTGGGTGATGTTCTTGGCTTCACACCAAGCGCTCTTGTCAGGGAACAGTGCCAGGCGGTTAATGTGGGTGTGTGGGGCTGCGGAGCTCAACACCAGAAGCATGGAGCCAATCACAGTGCACTGCCACATGATCGCACCTGAAAAGGGCTGAAGTAATATCATTTTTATTAGAAACACAGCTTGTATAAACAATTTACAGCTGTTTCTGCTCCAAATGAGAAGATCTTATCACACTCTTGGTGGCTCCTTACAATTTAGTAATGCGGTTATCAAGCATGTTTACTTAGAGTATGTACACAAACACACACACACACACACACGCGCAGTGATAACAGACAACACGAATTAAGAGCTATACAATCAAATTGGCCAATAAAGCATGTCCGTGTTCATAGATGGTCCCACTGTAAACCTATCAATTTAAATTCTCCATCTCCATTCTCATAACTTGCCAGAATAACACAATGGAGAACAGCCGAAGTTTAAATACTAAGATTCATGCTGATAAATGGAGAATGGTTTGCAAACTGTAATCGCTGAATACAGACCTTTAAGGCCTTATTACAGTATTTTACAGAGCAGACTTAAAGATACACGCCTATCCCATAGGATACATACGTATTACATTCTTCTGTATTTACAAGCAAGGTTATAAACAGAGAAGCAGAGAAAATACGAATAAGTGCTTTCTTTTCAATCTATGTAAAGCTCTGTTTTCGATGGATTGATATTCTCGCCAACATTCTATTGACACACCGACGAAAAGAAAATGCCAGTTAGCATGTTCACATGATCAAACTTAGCTCCGACGCCCACAAAACAAGACGGGAAGTTTACGGTTACTGAGGGAGCCGTACTGTCTGACTGGAACCACCTGACTCCAATAAACTTGAAAACTGCGTAATGATCTCCGAGAACTACATTTCATTTGCATTCCAGAAACTGCGACCACAGTTCGCGGTTATTATTAGCTGAATATTCGCATGATGATATCTTTTAAGTAAGTATTTTATATAACACTGGGTCCTCGCACCAATAACATTCCGCAGGTATTCAATAACGCTTTCACTCCTCCCAACATTAACCCCACATCAGCAGGCTACAGGAGGCAAATGCGGGAGATATTAAAAACGGTCCAGAACTAGTGAACAAATAATTAAATTATGGTCATCTCAAATGCAAATTAATGTGGAGAGGTTAATATCGGAAATATGCTGAATAAAGGCGTCACAGCCGAGTAATTTTCCAGCAGAAAAGGTGGCCATTTCACTGCTGTTGTCCAATTACACCTATATAGCGTTATCGAGTACCGCCAGTGTAACTTATTTCAGAAATTGGTTAATTAGTTTCCAGTAGAAGTCAGTCTGGCCTGATTCCTCAGCATGTTGGTGACGCACTTCAGAACATTGGCCAATAGGTTTGTGAATGCAATGATAAAATTAATTTTCTTCATACATTTATCATTTCTACTCAAGGCGTTTAAGACTGATCTTTTATTGTAGACAGATCAATGCAGGAATTGCCAATCTTGGAAAAATAGCTGCGATGGTAATTTAATTAAGATCCCATTGAATTCACAAATGTTAATTGGTGGATCAGGAAAAGACATCTAAGGAGAGAAACATGGCTGGACATTCTATTAAGATTTTTAGAAAAGTAATATCATTTTCAAAAAAAAAAAAGTTCACTTACTGTTAAGAAGCGCAGGAAACGTCGGCGCCTAGACTACTTCACCCTGAAACCCTTTCACCCAGTCCCGACACACCGTCTCCCCTTGCTCTCACCCCGCCCGCCCCGCAGGAGACCGGACAGTGAGGCTGGGGAGAAATCGCCACCGAGATCAGGACGATTATACGACCGAAAATGAGATATTTCTGAAGACACCAGACGAGCGAGTACGACGAATCGCCCGAGAGAGGCAGTATTTGAGGAGAAAACTTTCACATCGTCCAAGAGAATGGCAGACAGATGTGGGGAGGGTGATGTGATAACGCACCCGACAAACTCAATCTCTTCTTTCGCAAGTTCAGTCCCTCCCTCTCTCTCTCTCTCTCTCTCTCTCTCGTTTATCGTTCCCACCTGAAAACTTGCCTCCTTCCACGGAGATATTTTGTCCGTTTAAAAAAGTATTCAGGCTACTTGTACAGCCGACTCAGACCGGTCTTTTTATAGACCTTTTCACCAGTTTTTATTATACCAGGTGTCCTGAACCAGTGGACAATTCGCGGGGCGACGCTGCAGCAGGGTCCTCAAAATTTATGGGCGCTTTATAAAGAGAGCGCATGGGAGTTATATCTGGCTACTCGACGTTTATTTGGCTGCACACCTAACGGTAAAGCCGTCTATTTTTTTTTTTCCAATGGACAGAGCCGCGAACGACGGAGTAAGGTTACAGTGATTTGGGAAGATCAAACTTTCCTCGTATTCCCAATAGTTGTTGAACGGAGTAAGGTTACGGTGATTTTGGAAGATCAAACTTTCCTCGTATTCCAGATAGTTGTTGGCTACGTTCCTTTTTTAAATTAATCATGCTGATTATTTATGTTTTGCCTCACTCTAGTCTCTCCTGTTAGGCTATATAATAGTGAGTGATATCCTGCGTGGATAATGGATGCAGACTCTCCTATTTCTGATATATTGCTATGGCGCTTTGTCAATTGCCTCTGCTTAAAATCCCTTCCCTTGGAGTGAGAACTCGTGCTGCCGTCTCTTGGTTGGACCTAGTGCTTTAAGTTCCCGTGTTTAACCCTCCACCCATGTCCAGGTTGTATATTGTCCTGGGGTTCTTTTGGGCCCACCACTATGTCGGGGATATAAGGGTTCCCTCGGGACTCGTCGATCTCTGGGATATAGGTTAGCTTTGGAGTTCCCTTGGGCTCTCCGCCACCTGTGGGGTGTATTTAATTTGGTTTACGCTTCTTCCTCTTTGGGTTGGGCAGGCTAGGCGCAACAATGGCGCAAATGTTGCCGTCGCTTGACGTTCTTTCACAGTAATATCTAGATCACTCACGTGAGTGAGCCACACAGCTAATAATTGTTGGGGATTATCATGCGCACACATCAATGCGAAACCTCCTTCAAATATCGTGGTCGTCGCAAGCACAGCAATTCTGCTAGCCTTCGCGCTTCAGTGAGATGATTATTAGCCTACTGTCTACGCATTCAACAGGTGTTGACGACAGGTGATGTTTGTCTGTTGCGATGATTTCTATTGATTAAAATATTGAAAAAAATTGAATTAAAATAAAAAAATGAGGATGATCATCAATCCAATGATGATTATGTGCTGTAGAAACAGACAGACACAGGGAGGTATCCTGACGGCTCTGAGGTCTTGCTCTCGTTCTCTCTTCAGGTGAGCACTTTGGCTTCTTTCCTCCTCTTCCTCCTTCCGTCTTTCGCTTCAGTTGAGGACGTGATTTTAAAACACTGAGGGAAGTAGCAGAAACATTATTTTGTACAGGTGTTCTTATGGGCTTGAGCTGAAGCATGCTTGACGTGAGAGAATTGCATGTTTGCGAGAGAATGTGCTTGTGTGTGCGTGTGTATTTTCACGTGTGCTATAGCGCTCACCTGTTAGTAATAAGTGCTGAACTCCAGCCCAGAGCTGGCATTCCAATGCATTCCTGACATACTGCAGCACCAGGGGCTTGGACAAACACACACACACACACACACACACACACACACTACTCACTGACTACACACAGCCAGCTAATTTGCTGCATTTGAAGCCCACACAAGCAGCTTATTCTCAGTACACAGTCCACTCGTGCACATGCACGCATACACAGGAGCATGGGAGAGTGCACATAAATGAACAGTGGCACACCTGAGGCAGTCCGTTTTCCCCCTCGTACTTCCACTCTTGCCAAAAATGGACAAGGCCATGACCTCTGACTCCTGTTCAGGCAGCAGGCAGTCAGCTGGTGTCGAAGAGCGATTTATAGTCGGACTGCTCAGCCTGTGTGTGGGTGTGCGCCCCTGGTGCGCTGTTAAAGTCAGTGTACCGTTGCTCTGAGCGTGTGCATGCGTGCGGAGACGAGGCATGTCAGTAATTACGGGGTCCTGCATGTCAGAGGGCCAGAGCCAGGACCCCGGCTGTGCTCTCTGCACGAGCCTCCCATTCACTCAGTCCTGCACAGCTCAGACAGGCAAGCTCTGATGTTGTCCCATTTACGGCAGATATACTCTTACAATTTTTAAATGTTTAAACATTAAATCGACTGGTATGCAGTCAAATGATCTCTCACAGAGTCTATTTTAGCCAGTTGTTGCAGGAGTGGGACAGAATCCTCGAGAGTTGACCCAACTCTGAACATGTAGCTGCGCACAGCTAAGGAGGAGCTTAGCAAAATGCTTTATTTATGGCCCTGGTCCTTAAATCACGGTCCTGGGGGTCAAAGTACTGCTGATTTTACTCCCTCCCTTTACCTGAGATCAGATGTAAAGACAGTCTGGCCAATCAGGGGCACTAAGTGTTCATTTACTTACCTGGGATAAAAGAAAACCCGGACTGAATTTGGATTCTAGGTCCAGGTTTGAGGATCCCTGATTTGGGAAGTCGACACTGCGGTGTGTTAGTATTTGGTCAATGGGCACAATTTAAGCTTTTTGGCTCTGCACTGTGGCACAATCAGAATAGAAAACTATGAACTTGAAGTGAACGTAAGGGCTGCAAGCTTTTGAACCATGGCAGCATTCCAACCATTTCCTACAGTGTCAACTGACCAGCTACTTTGAGTGCACTGTACTTTACAAACAGAGTATAAACATTAGCGCCCCCCATTTTGTCCCCCAATTAGAGCTTCTGCTCCACCTCTCATTGTTTAACGTCTCTCTCCCCAAATCCTCTGAGCCTCTCGTGTGGATTCCTGGCCTCCATTTCAGAATGAAGAGCTGCTTTTGACTCATCGTTGCACTTTTCCCTGCGTCACTCCCACAGAAATCTCGAGTGCATTCCCTGTTTTTCGTACACATTGCTGACCTTGGTAGCTCCTTCCAGAGCACATTTTTAATGATTAAGCGCTGTTATTTTTATAAGGAAGAGCATAATGCATTTATGAAAGGTTGTATATCCTTTTCCCTTCTGTTGTTGTTCATCTGGAGTCCCTACAGCTGCAGCGCATCAATGGCTGCCCAAGGTTAACCGCAGAAGGTCTGCGTTGTATTTGAATTTTCATTTAAATGTAATTAAAATTCTTTTGGGTTGAATATTTATTTTGTGTTCATATTTCCATGCAGTATTCTTCCATGGCCTTCTTACTCATTAAAGCAGCAGACTGGCAGCAGTGCAAGCCATTGTATCTTACCCACAAAATCTGGAGCAGGTTCATTAGGTGGGGGCCTGCATCACTATATAAGATTATTGAGTTAGCTGGATTACTGAATACGACCCAAAACAGCTTTCTAAAATTCAGTCTATGTCTCAGGCTTGGAAGGGTTCCAGGATCAACGTAGAGCAGTCATTCCATTAAGTCAGTAATATTCCTTTGTGATAGATTCAGGTCTCAATTTCTGCTAAATGTAGTCTTATTCCCAAATGTTACCAACCTCAAACAAAAAATTGGAAACATGAAATTAAACACAAGCACTCCCTCTGGTGAAAAACTCACTGTAAATGTCCTTCCAACATGTTCCCTGAAGTTCTCCTTTCTGTGATACATGTATGACTTCATTGCATAGCTGCATAGTAGCCAACATTATTTATTGATGCCGATTACTTTGTAAGGCCACGTCCAGGGAAACGTGGCAACATACTCAGCCATCGGTTTGTACCGCAGGAAATGAACGGACAATAGGGATAAAATATGTTCCTCAAGAGTGCCGTAACCCTGAAGCGTCTCGCCGAGGATCTCACAAACCAAGAACCCCAATGCATACGGCTGGCTGCAGACATAAATCACATCTCCATGTTACATGGAGATGCCACAATGCAGATGTGCACACACAAAGACATCGAAGCAAAATAGATAATGCCGGTCAGTTCACTTCATTTTTTATTAAATAAACACTAGTAAAGCAAATCAGACCAAGAGAAACTGGTTTGCAGGAAGAATACAGCCCTGAAAGCCCATCTGAACAGAACTGACTCGGGCCGTGCAGACAGGAAGACAATACATGATGGGACACACAGCTGCTCCCGAAGATCCTCACTCAATCACTGCTCCTGGAAAGAGACGAGGGGCGGGGGCGTTTAAAGCGAATCATCACAAAATAAGAGTGCCCTCTTACCTTTTTATCTACATGCTCTTTCAGAATTCATTACACTTGTTACTTTCCCTTTAATTTTATCCTCTCAAGTAATGCATAAGCTGTTACATCCCAAATTTGTGTACAACTGTGTTACAGTCAGTGCAGGTATAGACCTGGGCCCGTATTCACAAAGCATCTGATCTTACCGCTAGGAGTACTCCTAAGTCGCGCTAAAGCATTTTATGTAGGAGTAAAATCTTAAAAATTACTCACGAAGCCGCTGAGAGCAACTTTTAGTTAAGAAAACTGTTAACTCCTAGACTAGGAGTAGCTCTGAGATAGGTGAGAGTAAATCTCCTTTGCTATGGATGACATCAATTCTCATGCACGAGTCTTGGGACAATGAGCACGGTGATTGGTTGTTTGGTGACAGGGCGGCCCATTGAAAAAAATATCCCACATTCAACCCATGGAAGAAAAAAATGAGGAAATAGTCCAAGCGGCTGGTTTGTCCCATAAAATAATAACATGTTGAGCACTCCTGAAAATGCACTATGCGCAGTCCCCACATATCACGCTCTAGGCAAATAAACATACATAGGGAAGAGATAGTTGTAAAAACGCCAATAGCATAAAAGGAGTCCATAATAAAACGCGTCATTTGCCCCAGTAATTAGTAACTTATTACCCAATGAGAATATGTTGCGATCATTTAAATGTCGGGCTGTTCAAGTTCATTTGCCCTAAACTGTCATGGATAAAAGTTCAAAAAAGACGCGGAAGCCCAACTGGAGCCCCGACCAGTTACTGCTGCTGGCCCAGTTGGTGCTGGAGCGAAAGCATGTAATCAA
This sequence comes from Gymnothorax javanicus, assembly GCA_029692085.1. Taxonomy (NCBI): domain Eukaryota; kingdom Metazoa; phylum Chordata; class Actinopteri; order Anguilliformes; family Muraenidae; genus Gymnothorax; species Gymnothorax javanicus. The sequence continues at coordinate 81,105,100 of CM056202.1, forward strand.
AGGGAAATTTGGCTCGGGGGTGAACAGCAAATCCAAGCGGGATGCGTGGGATAGTATCAGCCTAAAGATCAATGCTGCATTCACCTCGTACCTCGGACGGCAGACGACTGCGAGAAGCGGTGGTATGGGCTGCAATCGCAGGGGAGGTCCGAGATTGCTGCCTATAAACGGGCTATCGTTCAAACAAAGCATACTAAGCTTGGTTTGTAATTTATAGCCTACAATTTAAATATGCATACAAAATATGACATAGGCTGGTATTATTATGATGATCTATTAAATGTAACCCTCGCTCAATAGCCTAATAAAATAATTCATGCATAGCAGAAGGAGGTACAGCACCAAAGCCATTGTCAGCGAGCAAGTGGCATCCCACAGGCACATAATGCCTGTCAAATAATTGGCATAAGCTGCTTTCCATTAAAATGCGAGTCGTGCGTGGATCCTGGCCATTTTGCAACAATGTCCAAAATATTGTATTCGGCATCAAATACTATCTGGGTGTTGATGGACTTAACTTTTTTTCTATTTACAAATACGTCTTCATCTTGGGTCGGAGAAATAATTCGAATATGGGTCTCGTCAATTGCACCGATGATACCGGGCATACCTGAGATGGGCATGAATTCAAGTTTGATTCTGTGTTGTTGGCGAATGTCCATTGGAAACCGGATAAACTGTCGGATGATATGAGGTTCACAGAGGGCATTGATTGTTTGTGGAATTGAGCGACTGACAGATGATTGTGAAATACCTAAATAGTCCGCGTTGCAAAGTTGCATTTTTCCGGTGGCCAAGTAACGAAGTGTTGTCAAACATTTTATTTCGGGGCTGATTGGGTTGTTTCTCATGGTTGGAGACGTAATTCTCTCCCTCGCCAAGTCAACAACAAATAAAATCCCTTCACGGTCGATCCGATATCTTTTCAACAACTGCGCATCATTCAGAATTTCCAAGTCATTTCGTCTTTCAACAGCAGCAGCCATTTTCCAATTCTTTGTGAATAGGTTTTGGCGAGTTAGGGGTCCTCTTGACTACTTTTAAGCTTTCCCAGACTTAGGAGCTACTTTTAGGCCTAAAATGCTTTGTGAATAACACTTAGTAATAATAATTAGGAGTCCTAAATTTACGACTGACATGCCCATTTTTTTTAGGAGTTTCTCCTAAATCCAGCAGTTAGGACCTACTTTTAGCACTAAGATGCTTTGTGAATACGGGCCCTGTAGTCCAAGTCAAAGTTCATCAGCATATATTCTCGTAACAGATTCAATCGTGCATTATTGTTGCTGTAAAGTAATGCAATAACAGGAAGAATGTTTTTCTGATATTAATTGTTACATTGCTCCAATAATTCTGATTCTGACTTAAAACAATCTGCAGTCACAGTTTTGCTTGTGCTCTCGATGTACAGAGGATCTCTAGTGAGTGAGCCCGAGATGTTAAATTTATGAAACGAGAGTGGTCATTTTCATTTCTTCCGAGTTTCATAAATTTGTTATCTCAGGCTCACGAATTTGAGATCCTATTTATCTCATGAATGTCAGTGTCGTATTATTTGGAAAATTAAAGAAAAGCGTTAGCTTTTATATTGCAGTCTATTCAAGTCAAGGGGATGAATAATTAGCGAGCTAGCATGGTAATGCTTTTTGCCATTAAACTAATAAATTCTAGTTTCAATGATAAGAGTTATGTAACTTATTACTGTAAAGGCAAAAAGCGCTAACATGCTAGCTTGCGAATTATTCATCCCATTGACTTGAATAGACTGCAAACTAGAAACTAATGCTAGCGATGGATACTGGCTACCAGCAGGAGGATTGATAACGTTTCCGTGTTTCCGAATGAATGGAATCTGACCAGTCGCGATGTGAGAAAGTTGTATTACAAGTGCGTAATACCAAACTAGTATCTCATGGGTTGAAACAAGTGGCGGCTGGTGAACTGGCGATAGGGGAGGCTCAAAACAATCCCTTAAAATGAATGATTAGTCACGACCCATTTTCAATCATTCATTTAAATTACCATTACAGAAACTCCGAAAACTCTCAACATTATCAGGTGTGGCCAGTTTTCATTTATAATGCATACCTGTCAGCTCTCATGCATTCAGTGTGAGTTTAAGTGGCATATTTACATTCCTCTGCTGTAGTCAGCAATTATTCAATCAATGCGTATGTAAGGGATTCTCGCGCGGAATTGAAGTCCTTGTGCACTGGAGGGGTTGGAAGCAATGGAATTGATTCAGGATGTTTCAAATGATCTTATTCAATTTAAATGATCAAGAAACACATGCATTGCTTCCAATCCCTGATTAAAGAAAAGTGTGAGAAGTCCGGAGTCGTAATCGGTATGCGTTATAAATGAAAACTGGCCACATCTGATAATGTTGAGAGTTATCGGAGTTTCTGTAATGGTAATTTAAATGAATGATTGAAAACAGGTCGTGACCAGTCATTAATTTTAAGGGATTGTTTTGAGCCTCCCTTATCGCCAGTTCACCAGCTGCCACTAGTTGTAACACTGATTTTTCATCATTTATGGGATAACAGATTGTTATCATAGCACATGACTTCGTTTTGCAATTGGATGTTCAAGGGACAATTCACCCCAAATTAGAAGCGCATATTTTTCCTCTTACCTGTAGTGCCATTTATCCATCCAGATTGTTTTGGTCTGCGTTTTGAAGTTTTGGAGACATGGATCGTACAGATGTCTGTTTTCTCTCAAATATAATGGAACTAAATTGCACTCATCTTGAGGCACTCAAAGCACCAAAAATATACATCTAAAAAATTCAAAGCAATGTCCTTTTTCAAAAATCATGGGCCATTTACTCAGCATAATCCACACTCAATGCTGTGAGCAGTTAACATAGAAATTATTTCCGTTATATTAAATTTTCTACCTGAATATTTCCTTTCTTCCGAGCCACTCCCAAGGTCTATGGATTATCTCCAGCAACTGGCTCATGATTTCTGTAACGAGATATTGCTTCTAACTTTTTTGTGCGTTTTTTGGTGCTTTGCGCACCACGAGCAAAATGAAATTTAGTTCCATTATATTCAAGAAAAGGCAGACATCTGTACAGTCAATCTCCAAAAATTGGCAAATCACGCGATAACGATCTAGATGGATGAATAGTAATACAGGAAAGAGGAAAAATATGCTTTTGATTTGGGGTAAAGTATCCCTAAAAGCACCACATTTCCTGCTAATAAAAACCTGCTTTTATTGTGAGCAGTTACAGTAATACATGAGAATTTGGGACTCTCACGTGCCGAAAATTAGTCTCCTATGTGCATCGATAAAGTTAACAACCAATCAATCAATCCATTCTGCAGTGCCATGCCTCACCTTAACCATGTGCCCATGCAGCAGGGACGGTGACCTGAAGTCATGCTGGCAGTTGGAATAGGCCATGCCCAGCCCCAGCCCTGACCCAAACGCCAGTGGCCACGTGCGGCCTGCAGGTAAGACAGATCACATCTTCCTCACACAAGCTCATCTTCCCCATTCATCGCCACACAGCAGCAGTCACGCTACCTGTCTCACAACAACACAAACTAGCAGGCCTGCGCTCTGAGTATCCTGCACAATCTGATATAACAGTGAAAGTGTTGTCCCAGTGCCAACAAAATAATGCTTGTCCAGGAGCAACATTATTGTTCACCAATGAATCTGCCATGATGATGTCATGAAACCATGAATGCTTTAAAACCACACACTGCTAGCAAGGACCTTCGGCTAGCAGTTTGAACCCCTGAAGTCCCAGAGGGTAAGCAATTTAAGAGCGAAAGTGATGTAAAAATTGAAATACAGTAGTGTGCAGTGATGATTATACACCACCGCTTTCATCTAAAAGAGGTCCTAATATATGATTTCTCTATTATTTTTCAGTGAAAATGTATGGTAAAATACTATTGTACGCGATGAGAACAAAAAAATCATTCCCATTAGTATATAGTGTTAAAATTGGGGGTAATAAACAAAAACACTGAAAACATCAATTTTTCATAGCACTTGAAAGGTGTCGCAAATTTTATTTTTATTACTCTTGCATAGCCTGAATGTATATTTGATGGAAAATTACATGATTATTGATGATAACATTTTTTTAAACTGGTTTCAGGCAACATTATTCTGCAAAATTACCTCTGATGGTCAGTTGTTTCAGTATATAAGGTAACATGCACTTTGAGCAGTGTCACAGTGTTAAACCCGGTGGCTCTGAGATTGTTCATAGCCACATTGTGGCTTTACGTGATGCTGAGGAGGTTTAATGCTTCCATGGCAATGTAAGAAACACCATCAAGTGTTTCAGAGAGACCATTCGCAGAAAAAAAGTGGCAATAGAGGTGCAAAACGGAAGTCAAGTACCTCTGGTGTCTCTGATGTTCGTTACCTGTATGCAGGGGCGGATCTACGGGGGGGCAGAGGGGGGCAACTGCCCCCCCACTGTCGAGCCTTGCCCCCCTAGCTGTCCCCCCTAACTTTAAAGTTCTTAAAACTATACTTGTACAACAAATCATCACTATGTCTAAAAGCCCCTCAAAGCATCGAAATAAAAGATGAATTCACCAAATATATATATATAAATGTAAATATAATATTCGCTCCTCAAATACTTAGTTACGATCCTGCATCAAACGCCATGAGTTCGCGTGATGATAGTTGGCATGGACACATGTTGGAGTCTGCGTGCAGCGCAGCAGAGTGGAGCCACTTAGCCACGCAGCTTTCTCCAAGTAAAGTGAGTTTCCCCGATAAATAAAGTTAAGTTAAATTTGTAATAGATGGAATGTACGCTTAAAAGCGATGGTTCAATGCGTTCATTAATCGCTGGTCAAAAGTGACTCACTCCCGTGTGATTTGTTGGAGCATTTTTCTCTTGGTTAGTTTTGATTATAGTAAGTAAAAACGAGAACAGTTTATGATGCATTTAGCTAGATATCAAAAACAGGAATGTTTGAATCCAGAGGGTCGCTGCTAAAATGTGATCAATATCACAGCAATGAGGCTGCATAATAAAACCGGTCCTTACTGTCAGGGCAGTGGCTACGGGCACGGACCCGTATCTCTAGCCTGTATGCTAAAAGGTAAGGCATATTATTAGCCTCTCGTCTCATTAAAGGTACGGAGGGTCCGTGGCTATTAGCCCTTTTGCAAACATACGGATGGTATGTCCTAATGAATTTGGCATGTGTCAGCGAAGCTGGTAAAATTTCTTAAATTCCATTGAAACTTGAAATATAATTGTTATTATTTTACCGTATATATGTTTGTATAGATCTAGCAATTCCGTTTTTTGGCGTAGCTCATAAGTACTGCGCAGGAGCAATATCCGACTTGGCGGAAATTCCACCACACGACTAGAGGTCTATGTAGCCTGACAATCATCAGACGATCGTCTTAGAAATCTAGCTGTTCTCAGTATTGAAACAGCGTGCAAAACAGCAGATTTGATATGTTTGAGACGTTTTGCTGCACAGCACAACAATCGTCGCCTGAAGCTCTCTTAAAAGAGATGGCCAATATTAGTCCTGGACTGTAACTTACGTTACTTTTGCTGTATTTATTTTGAGGGTACTTTTTATTTCATTAGGCCTAAATATTCACTCTGCTACATCTTGGAAGGCATTGCCTAATAATACAGTGCATCCGGAAAAAAATGAAACTGGGAATAAAAAGAGAAGTATTCTGTTGAAACTTAGTATCTATAAAACTAATTAGGACTATTAATTACGCAACTATGTACTTTTTCACATCATACAAAGAACACAAAATTAGTCAGGCATCGCTGTTAGAACACTGTTCTGTTGTCAGCTGCATGATTTGTGCACGTCATGCAGCTAGCAGGGTTTACATTTAAAGCAGTACACATTACCCAACCTAAAGCACTAATGGCCCCGACAATGAAAAGTTGAAACTGATCATCCAGGTTCATCCGTGTTTAGGCCTGTCATCATTTTATGTAATCTGGCGCAAAGTGGTTACTGACTTACTCCAAAAGTGTCATTGTTGTTCAGTTGAGTGCGGCACAAGCTCCACTTACTTGACATCATTAGATACAAGAGTTATATAACACCAAATGCCATTTTTAATCAAAGAATGTTAAGTAATTTTTATAGAATTAACCATTTATTCTTGGTTTCCTTTTTTGGGACACACTGCACAATAAATACATTGAAGAATATTTTTCTGAAATTGTTCCCCAATTTTTAGACGCAGTTTTTTTGCAGATTGGTGAACCTCTGCCTATCTTTACTTACAACATCTGATATGTTGTCTGTGCTCTATTGTGAAAAAAATGTGGGTTTATGAGATTTGCAAATCGTGTTCTGTTTTATGCACGTTTTACACAATGTCCCAACTTCATTGGAATTGGGGATTTCCTAATACCGCACTGAGAACGTCCCATGCCACCCTTCCCAGACCTCTTGCCACCCCTTTGCCACCCCATGTAAAATTTTCTAGATCTGCCACTGCCTGTATGTAACAAAAAAAAAAAAAAAAATGCAGTGGACAGCACATCAACTCCGTGATGATATTATCCTTTAAGCTTAGTCGTAGCAAAACCGCTGCTGATCATGACTATTGCCGCGAGGAGGTTTCCAACCACAACCGCTAGTCGCGGCAAAAGACGTTTTGGGAGGTGGGTGTGTTTCACCGTACCAATCAGATTTTAGTATTTACGCAGCCACGTTGGGGATTGGTTGCTATGGGCCCCCGAGTGTGCATTTTTAGAGCCATTCCATAAGAAAATGGCACTTTTTGAAGAAGTTGAGGAGTTGACCCCCCTGGAATTGAATGAAACTTGTCTGTCTCTGAATTAAATGGCGGGCTGCAGCCTATATGGCACAATAGTTGCGTCAACACCCACGGCTTGGTACGCACATGACAGAACTTTGGTGTATGTCTGGGAATGTGGAATATTAGGTCAGTAGAACATTAGCTCTTTAGAGTGCCACCTTTAGTCAGATCCACGCAGCATAGTACCAAACTGAACTCTTCATTTTCAGAGAAAACTAGAGGCACTCGTACAGTGCAAACCTCCGCCAAGGCAGCACAATCCAAATCTTCATGAGTGGGAGCAAAGTTGAGGTATCGCGTGTCATATGATTTCAAGATGGCTGCCGTGGCGGCCATATTGTTTCACTGATCGCGGTGAAAATCAATAGGATCCATCCTTGATGTAATAGCAATGCACCCACAAAATTTCAGACAAATCCGTTCATTACTTTTTGAGTTATGTTGTTCACAAACAGACAGACAAACAAACGGGCAAAAACACAACCTCCGCCCCAACTTCGTTGGCGGAGGTAACTGGCTGTGTGTATCACAATTCAAATACAAATTCTTTGGTACATTGCTGGGGATAGCCAGTACTTGCATCCAGCCTACAAACCCCCTAGGGGCGAAAATTTCTGACTTTTGATGTTAAATATCTACACTGAATATACTACCACTGAGATTTTACTAATGCTATAATGTGCTCCAAAGGGACTATGTATCCAGAGAATTTCAGATTTCTATCTTGCTGGGTAAACAAAATAATGCCGCCAAAATATAGGCACAATCTGCTATGAATTGTCCATTTTGAGTTTTCCTCAGACTTTGGCTCCATCTAACTTGAAAAGTGTAGATTCTACCAAAGAAATGCTTGGTTTTCCTGAAAATAGAGTTCCAAAAGCATAATAAACAGCACTTACCACCACAGTACATATCTGGGTTATTGAGAAAATATACCGTAAACATGCACCAAAAATCAATTTTGACCATCTTTCTGGCCGTCCATTGCCCTAACCCAGCAAGATGCCAAGGTACTATTTACTGAAAATGAAAGTCTTGTTATGAGTTAACACATAATAAAGCATTCTAGATTGATATATGTCTGAGATATTATTTTATTCCCATTCCCATTTTCAGTTGTTATGGGTATTTCTCAGAAAATTCCGGCACAATAACATAGTTACCCAGCTTGGCCACTATGTGGAGCTGTGGTTTAACCGCACTTGAAGTGTCACAGGTCATGATAAAAGTATAACATATTTGGTACTGTGTACACTTAAGTCATGGTAGTTGATGCAAAATGTGCTATCAACAGCTTTTGCCACGGCGACAGTATTGGCCAAATAATGCGCAAAAAAGGGGAGAAGCAGGCTGTCGGGAGCTACGCTCATGCGGTTGCAGGCAACCGGATCGTCTAGTTCGTAACTGGGCTCGAAGACAAGAAATTGTTGGCTTGGAATTGTTCAACCAGGCTGCTGGTTGAATTTGGATGAGTGCTGCGCGCAACATTTGAACAGGCTTTGTGCTCCAGTTGCATAGACCCTCCCTCTGGCTTATTAGGACCAGTCTCGTGCGGAGTATTTCATCTGGCTCCGCACTGCAGTTGTATAGGTCATCCTGTGCCTTCATTTGGGCCGGTCCCATGCGCAAAAACTGATCAGGTGCTGCACATGCTCAGTGAAATGCTCCATGCGTGGCGTGATGTTCGTTTGGCTCTGCATGACCATTGGGCCAGAGCTGCGACAGGTTTGAGCTTTCATTCAACTCTGCGCGAGGTTTTCATCCCACTCTGTGCGACACAACATTTTCAGTCCTTCTTGCGCGAGGTTCAGAATCCCTTTTATCCAGTTCAGTGCCTCATAGAGAATGTAATGTCTCAACCAGAGCTGAAAATTTTCAAAGCCAGAATATAGGACCAAGGGTCCTGCAGCTTACCGGCAGGTAGTCTTATAGTGATGATACAAGTCATGAAAATTGTGTGTGAAGTTTGACATTTGAATCAATTAAAATCAATCTCAAGGCCACTAAATAAAAGTTCACATACATTTATAGGACCTCCTGTAATACAAACACAATCTTAAGCTTTGAAGCAGTTTTGGTGATACAAGTCATTGAAAATTCAATATGTCGATTGTGCAATTAAAGGTCACAGAATGTCAAGTTGTGGTCAGCAAATGGACTTCATATATGACTTTCTAAATGTCTCTATACAAACCTTGGCTCAATCTGTGACCATTTTGGTGATACAAGTCATAGTAATTTCACTGTCAAGTTTGACCCTCAAAGGTCACTGACAGTCAAGTTGAATGTCACCAGATGAAAGTTCATACGTGACTTCCTAGATGTCAGTAACACAAACCTAGGCTCCATCTGTGACCATTTTAGTGATACAAGTCAGTGAATTTTCACTAGGTCACATTTGACCTTTGAAGGTCAAAATGAAGGTTGCCAAATCAAAGTTCATATATGACTTCCTATACGTCTCTAATACAAACCTTGACTCCATCTGTGACCGTTTTTGGCAATACAAGTCATTGTAATTGTATTGTGTCAAGTTTGACCTTCAAAGGTCACCAACAGTCAAGTTGAATGTCACCAAAAGAAAGTTCACATGTGACCTTCTATGTCAGTAACACAAACCTAGGCTCCGTCTGTGACCTTTTCAGTGACAGAAGTCATTGAATTTTCTCTTGGTCAAGTTTGATAGATGTCACCAAATGGATGTTCATATCAGACTTACTATACGTCTCCAATACAAACCTACACTCAATCTGTAACGAATTTGCTGATACTAGCCATTGAAATTTCACAGTATAGTTTGGCCGGTGAAGGTCACTGAACGTCAAGTTCAAGGTCACCCAATGAAACTTCTTAAATGACTTCATATATGCCCACAATACAAACCTAACCTCCATCTATAATAGTTTTGGTGATAGAAGTCATTGAAATGACTGAACTGTTTTGTCAATATTGTCTTGAACTGTGCTGTGTTTATGTAATACTTGTTTGTGACTTGCTGCATACCGCCAGATCACCACTGAAAAAGAGACTTTGGTCTCAACTGGTTTTTATCTGGTTAAATAAAGGATTTGATTGATTGAAATTTTACCATGTGAAGTTTGACCTTCGAAGGTCACCAAAGGTCAAGTTCAAGGCCACCAAAAGAAAGTTCATGTATGACTTCCTATACATCTCCAATACAAACCAACACATTATCTGTAATGATTTTGCAGATATAAGTCATTGAAATTTCACTGTGAAGTTTGGTCATTCAAGGTCACTGAGGGTCAAGTTCAGTGTCACCAAATGAAACTTCATACATGACTTCCTTTATGCCCACAATACAAACCTAAACTCTATCTGTAATAGTTTTGGTGATAGAAGTCATTGAAATTTCACTATGTGAAGTTTGACCTTTTAAGGTCACCGAAGGTCAAGTTCAAGGCCACCAAATGAAAGTTCATATATGACTTCCTATAAGCATTCAATGCACATGTTCAATATTTTCAAGCCTAGAAGCCTTTGAAAATTGTAACATTTTGCTTGACCTCAGGTTTGACCTTTCAAGGTCATCTGAGGTAAACTTTAACAGAGCCAAAATATAGGTCATATATAACTTCCTATATGTCACTAATACAAACTTAATCTCCATCTGCAACCATTTAGCTTCCACAGGCGATTTTGCTCATTCTCCATAAAACCCAATGTTAAAGTATAGCGCCCCCCCCCAGACCCACTTCCGTCAAGTCAATCAAAATGGCACTCGCACTGTACATAAAGTGTATCAAGGTGAGTTGATTGCCAGATTTAGAAAAAAAAAAAAAAAAAGTTATCGGACACTTTTTGAGAAATAATTTTTTGAAATTTCAAGTCATATCTTTTAACATTGTTAATATTTTCCCTGACCTCGAGTTTGACCTTTCAAAGTCATCTGTGGTCAAATTTAATATTGCCAAAATATAGGTTATATATGACTTCCTATATGTCGATAATACAAACTTATTCTCCATCTGCGACTGTTTGGCCTCCACAGGCCATCTATCATAAAGTACAGCGCCCCCACTAGACCCACTTCCGTCGATTCAATCAAAATGGCGCTCACACTGTACATCGATGGTACTAAGGTAAGTTGATTGCCTGATTTAGAAAAAAGTTTATTACGCAGTTTTTGAGAAATACTTTTTTAAATTTCTCAGTCCTATCTTTAACATTGGGGCCAACATTTCAAGGGCCCATAAAACGGACAAAAGTTATACAATCAAAAATCTGAATAAAAAAGTCTGGAGATATGGTCTAGTAGTATGTTATCGCAAATTTACAGGAAAATATATAAGGCCAAAAAAAAAGTTAAAATGTTCCGGACGACGGACGCCGCACCACGACAATAGCTTATCGGCCCATAGGCCAGTAAGCTGAAAAATAAAAATGATCCTGCAGTCAAATTTGGGCGAGTAAAGTGAGGGGAATTTTTATTTTACTTTTGGTGGAAACAAACCTTAACCCCTAGCGTACGGGAAGTGCACATACGCGGGCTGGCTTGCTGACCCACATACTGGGAACCGCAAATGTGCGAACTGCTCTGCTGACCACCGTGGCCTGATTTAAGTATGCGGGCACGCTGCCGTGGCCGGGATTGTTGGCAGTCTTTTGTGACGATCACCACGGAAGCATTTCATTCTTCGCCTGTTTGCTGTGATGATTCATGCCAGGAAAAGTATTTTGTCCACAATTTTTGGATGATGGCACAAATCGACAATAGAAACTGAATTTTTATGCTTCATTTTTCACTCTGTATAGATGGATACAGAAAAATATACAAAATTACTCAGTCACATTCCAGTACACCCGTTTCGTGTGGTACAGTTTATTACACGTTTCGATGTGCAAACTAACTTTGCAAGTGTCACATCTGAACCGGGACTCACAGCGAACTTTGTACTTGCAACAGACAATGCACTGTTTCTGTGGTTTTTGGGTCTTTGCCGTGTGTGGATGGCTTATATACCAATTGAAGCAGTTGCCCGTATGTTTTGACTGACGTGCCCGGACGTTCAAAATTTATATCATGAGATCAGGATACACAACCAATGAGCGATCTGGTACTTCATTAGTCTGACCCAATATTGGTACAAAATCATTCGCGGCAATCGCCTCGTTGCAGTTGCATATTGATACCACACACCATCCAGCATCCGCTAATACGTGGTTCCCGGCCACGGCAACCGATTGCCTACTCGCACATATGCGGATCCTGTCTGACTGCCTCATATGTATTGCATATACGCCAGTCACTTGGACATGCAGTCGAGTACAAACCCGTACGCAAGGGGTCAACAGTCAGCCATCTGTTTCTTCTGGCAACAGGGGTTGCAGAACTGACTTCATTATCAAATCTGATTGGAGAAAAATACAGGGGAAGACTAATGGGTTTGGTCAAGGGAGTGTTAATTTTGAGTGCATCCATTACTGAGGAGTTTTTGATAATAATGTGCTGTGTCAAATATTTTTTGCGAGTCTTCATTTTAAGATATGTTTTAAAGGGGACTAATGCCCATCTTTTCGCGACATAGTTTATAAATTTGCCACAATTATTTCTTTATATGGGCAAATGAGTAGTGGCTCTGTGCATCTGTTAGCCCTTGACTGAGCCCTAATGTTCCAGTCGATTAGTAGTATGGCATGCAATAGCACCTGCTGTCCACTGAGCTTACTGGGCTCGGGGCGCTAACTGCATTCTCCGTATAGCAGCAGAGGGAAATACTCACGTTTGAAGAAGACGATGGAAAGTGCAGCGCCGATCCCAACCCCAACCACTGGAACAAACCACAAACAAGGGGGTGAGAAACATGAAACAGAAATGCCAACACTGAAACACCAAAAGCCAAACTGCTAATGAAGACTACCAGAATCATACTGACAGATATTAATGACAACCCTACCCTGAATTCCACCCATTTTTGTGAGGAAAGAAATCAGGCACTTCAAGGCCAGTTGGGGGAGGGGGTAAGCAGTGCCCCACACCACCCATGTGCCATAAGGCTCATTACAGAGAGAAGGATTGAGAAAGTGTGTGTCTGTACGAAAGAGCAAGAAAGGTTGAGAGTAATGCAAGACAGAAAGATATGAACTATAGGCCGAATGGTCGGCTAAGCCCATGTCCTAGACTGCGCATGTAAAACCTGTGAAGGGAGGAATGCATTTGGTTTCTTTCATCTCTTATCCTCCCCTCACTTCATCCACGGTCAAGATATCAAGCACAGTACACAGGAACAGATGCCTGTCCTCCCCCTCTCTCTCTAACTCAGTCCAGTTAGCTATGTAGTACAATACAACCTCCCACAGGACATTACACAACCCCTATACCTTACAGGTAACAAGTAAGGCTACGAAACTGTAGGAGCGTGGAGTTGGGATGACTTCCACTCTGAAGCTGAAGTGTGGCTCTACTGTAATTTCACATCCCTGCACCCATCTGCCTCTCTGTCTTCTACCTTTCACATTCATTTGCTCCCTCCCACCATCTCTGTATGTACGGCAGTCCTGTCTGTCATTATGGCACCATTTTCCTTCTTTTGCATACTATATCCATATCTCCTGCTCTGAGTCGCCCAATCTTGATTCATTCCTGTTTATCACACATTTTTCTTCCAATCTCAATCCTCCCCTGGGAAAATCCAGTTACGCAATCCAAAGAAAATAATGCTTTTGCTTCTGACATTTATTATCCTACCCTGGACTGTAAATTATGGCAGCACTGTAATGCCCAAGAAACCTCCCAATTTAAGCCTCTTTGTGGCAGGACAGTTGCATATAGTGGGAGTAGCTTGCCTAGTTCCAAAGAGCAGCACAATGAGGTGCAGACTGTTGGCAAATCTTAAACCATGACTATGAAGGACTGAAGTTTCCTTCAGTACGGCCTTGCCCTACTTATGGCAACTAAACAAACAACATTCAACTTAGTTCAGCCCTATAAAATGTGCTGCAACAGAGATTAACTTTCAAGTCACTCTACATAGTTTAACTGTTGTGACAGATCATTGATTAGTTTTAATTGCCTCAAATCAGTATAAAATGTGCTGTAACAGAGATAAACTATGTAGAGCGACTTGAAAGTTAAACTGTTGTGACAGATCATTGATTAGTTTTAATTGCCTCAAATCAGTACAAAGCCTGAATCGAAAGTTCACCATTTGCCCTTTTAAAAGCCAAGAATATGCCATTTAAGGTGGCCATTGGCAAAACTGATTATTAGATTAGATCTCATAAAGAGATTAGATCTAATTAAGTAAGCATCAAGAATTAGCAAGCAAGACAGTGAAGTGCAGGGGACTGAGAGACAGGAGAGCCCAAGTGTCTGGCTTTTTGATGAATTGTCAGACCTTCATCAATCCACCCGTCACTGCGGTCTCTAGACTATTACTATTAAAATCTAATCTCGTAGGAAAATAACAATTGTTGTATGAGAACTGCACACTTTCATTGCCACCAATGAGACACGGGGATCTCTCTACCTGTATCATTAACGCAGTCATTCCCGCTGTAATAACTTAGTTCACTGGTACTGTCCAGCTTGAACACCTCAGTCACGTGACCGAAAAGGTGCATCATCTCGAATAATTTTCTTCTGTCACCAAGATCCCATTTCAAACGATAATGCCTTCCCTACCAGTATATTTAACATTTTGGGAGCTGATGGCCAAACCTTGGGAGGTAGCGGTGAAATGGGACTGACAAATGGTGAAGTTATCCCTAAAAGTACAAACAACGCACACCACGTGCAAATAGGATACGTAACCGATTAACATTATTGCTAAATGATGGTATGAGCCGCGTATAGGAACAGTAGCGAGCAAGCCGCTCAGAATCGCCCTGTTGATTAACTCACGTCCTGTTCCAGATCTGACCAAGTGAATTTTCTGGCACTTGCCATCTAGGAGATTCAATGTCAAAGTGGACTTACCTCAGCAGTTCAACGGAGCTATTCGAGTTATTTAGAAGTTACCCATATGACAAGAAGTCACTGTTGACGGAGCTAGTAACAACAGCGTGGCTAAATAAGTCATTCAATAAATTAGGGTATAATGCACTGTCCATTGTCATATCTTGTAACTAGGGAGCACAAATTAATTTTCGAGCAAAAAAAAAAAAAATCCTCAGATCTAAATCCAGCTTTGACCCACACAATGGTTCCTAAAGTGGGCGGGGACATTGCAACTGACAGCATCACACAAGTCGTGGAACCGTCTTGTGTGACCTTGGTTGGTAATTTCATCAAAAACTACTGTTATAGACACCGACCGAATCAGTTATTTACCCAGTTTTACGGCGCTATCAGCAAGGCATCGATCCCACTTCTGTCCTCGGTCTCCTTCAGACATATTTACGTAGTTTGAAAAATCGCAAGTCTCTTGTTTTACCTTATGGAAGATCGCATCGGAAACACTCCTGAATTAGTTATTTTGATTTCATGTGGTCGCTATCATTTGGAGGGTACAATTTGAAACACGGAACTGACCGAGAATAGTTAGCTTGTAAGGTTATCGGAGCAATCGACAAGGGACTGCTTAAGAAGCCTATATTTCACTGGTTTAGCGACAGAAACATCTGTGGTTTCATTGGTTAACAAGCGATGATGGGTGCCGGTTCCTCCTGCACACAAACCAATGAGTGCCCAGAAGGGAAGTAAACTGAAATAAAGTAGTAAACACACAAGCGTGCAGCTAAAACTTTACAATCGAGAAAGTCGTTTGCTGATTTTTTCCCTCTTCTCCCATAAGTGTGCTTGCTTATGATTAAGTAAATTTTCTAAGAGTTAAAGGTTGCCTTAACATTTACCTATAGTAACGAGAACATTCTCAACTGTTATCGACATTACTTCCAGCGGCAATAAGGTAGCCATCATTTACAATTTACATCCTTCAGCTGATGTAGCATTAACGTGGTGAATTGAACATCTGAGAACTCGTTCTCTTCACAAAATAACAAATATGAATGTTATGTTTTACAATCCCATATTAGCTTGGATTTTCCTCTGAAAATCTACCTTTAACTTTGAAGTTCCACTGATACCCAGTTGGCAGTGATGTCAATGGCCGAATAAGACATTCAGGATGTAAAAAATCTAGAAAAAAAATTGGCAGATCATCCTTTGATCTCTTAACCGGAAGCTTCAGAATCCCAATGCCCAAAAGACAGCAGAAAAAAAAAAAAAAAACATAAATTTGGAATCCCACAGTGAAATTCAAGACTTTATTTGGTTACCTTAACATTTCCCCTGTTAAGGTGGTGTTGCGTCAGCATGGGAAAATTGCCCATGAAAGCTTTTGATTCCTTACCATATTGACTGTGTGGAGAGATTTATGTGGGCCTAGAAAATGCATTTGTTTTTTGTATCATATGTGCTAGGACAGATGTGGGCCAAATTTAGATGAGCACCCCCCTAAAACCAACATATGGGGATAAATCAATGAATAACTCCCAATTATCACAGCGCTAGTTTGAAAATTTAGAACTGTTATTGTTGCTGCCATCCCAAGGAACAACTGGACAACAAACATGGCTTAATTGCTTTGAAAATATGAGACCCAGGAGGAATTGAAGCCGAAAAAAGCAGAATTTGGCTAAATTTTTCATCACAAATTGAAATTTTAACATTGAAATTAATATAATTCCCAAAGTGATCCACCCTAAATGTTTGGTAAAAAGTAGGTGCAGTATGCCAAGTTTGTTTGCACAAAGTTTCAAGAAATTCACCGGTAACAGTGTAGTAGGACGGCTGCATGTACACCATCCTTGGAAAATAGAAGAAAATCTAAAAAGCCATTTTGAGGCAAAGGCAAACTAGATCATGAAAACTGTGAATAAATAGGTCACAGTGGATCCAGTATTCATCATTTAGGGCCTTTACCATCATAGGAATAAATTTAAAAAGCAGAGATTATATCTTGATCTCTTCTGGATCAGATCTCCCTTGAAAAGATCCAGCATGTATCATGTGTATTGTGTATTATAAAGATGAAAGATTTATTGTCAGCAATATGTTGTGGTTCAATTAGTTGAATATCTAATCTTAAGTTGACATCTAAGCCACTAATTATATGTTTCTTTTCTTTGTTGAGAGCCTGTCGAAATGTATATGTGTAAGGCTGAACGTCTTTGGTTTGAGACCTGAAATAACCCAGGTAGTATAATACACTTGCAACATGCGCACACATGCCATTTGTTCTTTTCCCTGCAGGGCATGTGCAATAATACTCTGTAATAGGGTCATTAACTACAGTAACATCAAACTCAATTCATACGTTGTACTTAGTTTGACTCCTGTGATGTGAATGTATCTGACAATGTATAATCAAGGTTATCAAGGTGTTTGTACGCCCTAACTTCATAGTCTCCCTCATCATTACAGTGTTCAGCTATGTATCCTGAAGCCTGTTTGATCTGATAACATCCACATGCCAAAGTTTGTAAGTATTCCAGAGAAAGTTCAGGAAACTCGACATCAGCACTTTCCGAGGATGGTGTACATACAGTCGTCCTACTACATTGTTATCGGTGAAAGAATTTCTTGAAACTTTGTGCAAACGAACTTGGCATACTGCATCTACTTTTTACCAAATATTTAGGGCGGATCACTTTGGGAACTGTATTAATTTTAATGTTAAACTTTCAATTTGTGATGAAAAATGTAGCCAAATTATGCTTTTTACGGCTTCAATTCCTCCTGGGTCTCATATTTTCAAAGCAATTAAGCCATGTTTGTTGTCCAATTGTTCCTTGGGATGGCAGCAACAATAACAGCTATAAATTTTAGAACTAGCGCTGTTATAATTGGGAGTTATTCATTGATTTATCCCCATATGTTGGTTTTAGGGGAGTGCTCATCTAAATTTGGCCCACATCTGTCCTAGCACATATGATACAAAAAAACAAATGCATTTTCTAGGCCCACATACATCTTTCCACACAGTCAATATGGTAAGGAATCAAAGGCTTTCATGGGTAATTTTCCCATACTGACGCAACACCACCTTTCACCAATGTCAATTGGCTACCTATGACCTTTGACCCGCCACACTGCATGAATCAGCATATGTCTGATTGATCAATTTCTGGGACATTTTTTCCTTAAAAGAGAGTAAGGCATTGAAAAAAGATGAGTGTTTGCATATCCAGAGGAAAGTTTAAAACAATGTTAAATTGGAAGCAGTTGATGGAAGACCACTGTGGAATCATGACAAGGATTTTGGGGCGACATTGGAAATTCTGCAGCCAACCAAATTCACCAAGCAAAGTGCAGTACATGTTTCATCGATCACTTGTGCAATTGAATATGGCAAAACAAATCATTTTCCACATATTAATTTGGAATGCTCTATAGTATAATCAGTGATAGTTCACAGAAATGTATTGAAGCAAAAGTGGGATCTTTAGAGCAGAGAACTATAAACCTCTAATCTAAAATCATATAAACGAACTGTGATTGCATTTATAGTAGATGGATTTAAGACTGTTAAGTATGCCCTATTTCAGACCAATTAAAAATTTTTGTGGCGATCCCATGCTTTCCAATGATCCCAAATATGTCCTGCTGAATTACTGGGAAATGTGTGTAAAACGATTTACAAGATCCAGATATTTTCCATTTGACGTAATGTAGTTGCAATAAAAATATGGCGTCCTGGATTTGAATATCTCACTTAGTATATGTGTGATGTAGCTTCAGTGAAGCGCTGCAACCTGCAGTTACAGAATATGTGAATGATATCGTCAAACAATATGAAAAAATTCTTTTTCTGACTTTGAACCTATTTAATGGGAACCATGAGTGGAAAAATTAGAGTTTAAGGGGTTAATAAGAACAACATGTTGATGCATAGTCTATGCTCAGGATTGTTATACATTGCTAGCTTCAAGTACATATCATTTCAGTTTTTTATGAACTGCAGTGACTTAAAATGGCCAAATATAAATGATAATACTAATTATACTAATAAGCAAACATTAGATGAAGATTAATTTCGTTAAACAGTCTGCAGCTCTGTATAGCCCTTGTCTGAGATTTATGTTGGACCTTTCTTTTCTCATTTTCCCAATTAACTCAACCCACTGGGGAGTATTATGCCAGGGGAGGAGTGGGGAATATATTAACAACAAAGATTCACATAAAACCATAAACATGAGGTAAGCTGAAAAACACATTGCTGAGGTTCTCCAAAGAGTTACCAGATGTTGTCTGAATGAATTTAAGCCACGAGACCATTGCTAAAATGCTGCAAAAAAGTAATTAGACCAGTGCTGTTTTAATGGAACATTTTCTGGACCAACATGTATTTTGTATAATTGCACTGTTGCTTAAATTGACGTTAATTTTGAATGAAACCACTCACAACATTGTATTTTACTTAGTTTATAAGTAATCACAGTTAATTCATGCCATATTCCTTCAGTTATCTCCATGTATTTTTAAAGTTTTACCTTACAGTCTTGAGCAATGTGTGTTTAACACATGAAAAACTAAAATCTCAATTCCAACAAAGTTGGGACATTACGGATAATGCAAATAAAACAAAAAACACCGCAACAATAACACATTATTTGATGCTTTAACATGTGAATTCAAATACTTATTGAAAACGTAAGCTTATTTCGGATCTTGTAACTGCAACAGACTCCAAAAAACTTGGCATAAGGAAATTTAGGACCAATAATTATATGGCAAGTTGCAATAATAAGGTGACATGAGACCATTGAGTTCATCATGCAATAGTGTGTTGATTATGCAATAGTATACGTAAAAAGAGCCCCCCAAAAACCCTAGCCCCTTAAGAGCAAAGATAGGTCAAGGCTCATGAATTTGCCAACGTGTGAGATTTTAATCCTTCACTTTGAGAACCAAGTTTCCCAAAAATATATTGGTAGTATTTTGTGTATTTCACCCCTTACAGCGCATAGTATAATTAAATGATGCAAAGAATCTGGTCAAATCTTGGTGAAGAGCCAGCCTGAAAATCCACCCCTGAATACGGTGTTCACCAAACCCTCAGACTTCACTGTCTTAAGATTCATCGTGCACCTGTAATGGATATTACAGCATGGGCTTGAAATCAATATGGAAAACCTTTGTTACCACCATTTGCAACTGCATCCACAGATGGAAATAAAGACTTGATTATGAGAGCTGAAGCCACACATCACTATCAAAAAGCATCTCAACTTCTCTGGGCTCAGTGTAATCTGAGACGGACAGTAGCAGAGTGGAATTGTGGTTTGATTCAGACGAGTCAACATTTTAAGTGGTTTATTGGGACGAAAAAAAAAAAACTGTCACAGTACTCTCCAGACCAAAGACTACCCGAGCTGCTGTTAGTGTTAGGTCCAAATGCCAGCATTTGTGCCAGTGCACATGGCTTTGGTGAGTTACCATTCTTAGGGCATAATTTTAAAAAAAGGTATGAATTAATTTTGGAGTGACATATAGTGGGCTCCAAAATTGCTGGCAACCATAACTGGCAGTGCACAAATAATACTTTAAAAAAATCTAAATAATACATTGATAGAGAAACTCTAAATGACAACATGTGAGAAATACTGCACGCTAATAATGTTCCAATGGAACCAACCAAAATAATTTACAGATTTAATTAAAAATTAATTTTCCTTCAAATCAAGGTTTCAAAATTAGTGGCAGCCTTAAAGATTATTGTAAATAACATCTATCAAAATAAACCCAGGTATTATATTCCACTTATTGAAATTTTATCTAAGTGTTAAGGAACTATATTGAGCCATTTCATCCTTCACTTGGGTATAGAAATGACACACAGGCAATATCCCTTTGTCATTCAACATCATGACGAAAACAAAACAAATCTTAGTTCAAAAGAGGCAGATGGTCATAGACCTTCATAAATCTGGTAATGGCTAAAAGAAGATTCACAAATGATTGAATATGCCACTGAGCACTGTCAGGGAAATTATTAAAAAATTCCAAAGATATTGAACTGTCGAAAACCTCAAGGGAAGCGGATGCAACTGCATCTTGCCCCCCAGGATACTAAGGAGGATGGTGAGAGAAGCAACAAAATCCCCAAGAATCACTGTGAAGGAATTCCAGGGCTTGATGGCATCTTGGGGTCACCAGGTTTCAAAAAGGCACCATCAGGCAACACCTCCACTACCAAAGGCTCTTTGGAAGGGTTGCCAGAAGACAGCCTTTTCTGACCAGAAGAAAAGTGTGCCTGTTACATTACATGTTCCTAATTCATATCCGCAGCAGCTGAACAGGGTTCCCTTGGGGGCTGTTGATCTCTTCACATTTTTCCTGGTTTAAACTTCCATCTGCTTTTGACTGTAGATCTACAGTATCACTTTCACTGCAGGACTATGATTCAACATACTTCCTGCTTAAGTGTTCCACTGACCCACTAAACTGCCTCATGAAGGTGGGCTATTTCTGGCCCAGGCCCGAGATGCACTTAATTATGCTCGACCCTGATTCACATAAATACAGTAGTGTGCAGTGAAGATTATACACTTAACAAAATTTAGATAAATCAGAGACTAAGTACTGTTCAAGTATTTATTTCATGTAGTCTTGGATCATATAGATGAAAATAATTAAACAGATAACAATATATAGTAAAAAATAATAATAATTATGTATTTTTGAGTGAAAAAGTCAATATCTAGTGTGGCTACCCTTTGCTTTGATTACAACATCTTTCAGGCATAGTTTTCACATATTTTTTTATTTCCTCACTCGCCAAACCATTCCATATGGTTTGAAGTTCCTGCCAAAAAGATTCTTTCGATGTTACAGCAGATTTGCTCAATCGGATTAAGGTCTGGATTTTAAGCAGGCCAAGTCATAATGTACATGTTAACAAATGTTTCTTTCCGACTGAGATAATTCTTACTCAGCTTAGAAGTGTGTTTATGGTCATTGTCTTGTTGAAAATAAAATCCCAGATCAATCAGTCTCTGTCCAGATGGCAGTTCGTGCTTCGCAAGGATCCTGTGATACTTCTTTTGATCCATGATTCCAACGATTTTTATGACATCACCAGCTCCTTTAGAGCAGACTGAACTCCAAACAATAATATTACCGCCTCCATGTTTTACAGAAGGGATTAAACTGTTATTTTTGAAGTGTTCTCCAACTCTACCACACACATAAATTCTGTTTTTAGGTGAGAAAATTTTGAATTTTGATTCATTGGTCCAACTGACTTTTTCCTGGTCCATTGGTGTCCAATCCATTAATTTCTTGGCAAACTCAAGTCTTTTTTTGATGTTGCCAGCTCTTGGCAGCAACACGACCAATCAGACCATTTTCACAAAGGCGTCTGGAAACAGTAGATCTTGATACTTTCATCTCTTCACTTCTGGCACTATTAGTCTCATCACAGAGTTTTCATGCTGTCAACTGCCATTTTTTTTCCCACTTGTCATACACAGATTACAAATATCAGAGGCACTTAACTTCCTTTTTGCACCTCTATTGCCTCTAGTTTTCAGCAAACTGTACAGTGCCATGGCAGCATTTATCATCCTCAATAAAATGTGAGGCCACAATGTGACTATGAACAATCTCAGAGAGCTCCTTCCATCGTACCATCATGTTTAACACTGTGACACTGCTCAAAGTTCATGTCATCTTATATACCGGAACAACTGACCATCAGAGGTAATTTTCCAAAATATTGTTGCCTGAAACCAGTTTAAACAATAATCAATAATCATGGAATGAGCCTTCAAACAAGTATTCAGGCTATGCAAGAGTCAAAAAAAAAAAAAAAAAAAAAAACTTGTGATGCCTTTCAATTGTTAGAAAGAAAAAAAATTGATGTTTCAGTGTTTTTGCTTACTGCCCATGTTTTTACCTCGATATACTTGTGGGAATATATATTTTTTTTTGTTCTCATTGCCTACAGTAGTATTTTTCAATACATTTTCACCAAAAGAAAATGTGGAGAAGTAATATATCATATATTATATATATTATATATATCTTTTAGACAACAGGGTGGATTGTAATCATCACTGCTCACTACTGTAAATTCTGGGGGGGAAATGGACACATCAAAATACTGTGCTCAGCAGCACTAAATTATTTTGAAAACTCATGTTTATAGCTCGGCATTAATTTAAATCATGATACGTTCAGACAAGACTGCTAGGTTTTGGACCTTCAGAACTGGAGGTATTAGGATTTCACACGTTAACTGTGTTCTCTGACGTATAAAAAAAATGACTGTATGTATGTGATTATTTGCTCTGTATGTTTAGGCATGCACTGACTGGTTAGCAAAATTACTCAGAGGTACGCTGACTAAGAAACGCGCAATTAATATAGTGACGGGCGTGGTCAATTATTTAATCTTTGCAGTGAGAGAATTCTCCTCCCTCTTCTAGCAAATGACACACCCACCTAGAAGTCTTGACCTCGACAACTCCTCTCAAGACCGCCCTGTCCGCCTCTACATCACGCCCACTCTCTTTCCGTACTTGGTCATGCCTTACTTTCGTTTCTGTGATTGGTTGTTACAGAGTATTAGTGGAGTGACCCGGATATGCATGCTTTGTTTGCATCCCAATGCCCTCCTCCCCGCACCGAGGAAGTGAATTCGCTGACGGGGCTGGGGGCTGGGTGCCGAGAGAGAGGGGGAGAGAGAGGCGAAGAGAGACGGCAGCAACTCGGAAGGAATAGCAAGAACAACAAATAAGGGATAAAACAAAATAAAAACAAATAAACGGAAGTTTATAGAAATCCATTAAGTCATATTTCGGAGCTGAGACCTGACACCGAGAGCCGCAGACATGGTAAGGCCGTGGAGAGGTACAGCAGGCACGGGTTGGTAACAGTTTTAGTAGAGCGGACGCGCTGCTACTGGTGCCCGTTATAGGAAGTACGCAGAAGCTAAAAATTTGGTCACGCATTATTGGCTGCTGTTTGGAAACAGCAGCCAATAATTTAGCTTAGTTGTTATGAATTTGCTTGCAGCTGCGCATATTTGAACAGTCTGTTTTGTTTTGAGATTACCAGTTGCACAGTGAAGTTCCAAGATGATCAGATTGCATTCTGCCAATCTTGTGGTCGCAGACTGATCTCCCCTTCTTTACCCTGCCCTTGGGTTAAAATAGTTGTGGCGTCCGACTGTCGGCCTTGTGTCGCTGCAACCACCCCTCCACCAGGTCCTACCCTTGCAGTGCAACGTGTACAACTGTTTTAACCCTTAAGCAGTTCTCAATAACTATTGCAATTCGTGAAATGATTTGGTCTGAATCACTCCCAGTATAACACTATTGCAAGTTTGACAGGTTTGACACACGTTGTATGAGTTACATTGATTCATGGTAAATGCCACGCTGATTGATTGATGTTTATTTCAGATCCTAACAACTGGCCGGCTAGCTTCGACTGATTGGTTTTAGAGTGACAATTGTCTTGACAGGAAATGGCTGCATTCGACTGGTGCTTTCGTGCAGTAATTGTTTTCCGTAAATGTTTATGAATGAATCGATTGGCATCGGAAGCGCAGAAATGTGATTACTTAACTCACCAGTGAGAAACCTGCGTGAAGTTACAGAAAACACTGCGGAAGCTCGTGAATGGCAAATTGCTATTGGATGGTATCGTGGGTAGTATGAGGAAGGGAACTTACTCAAGCACCTGTATCCTGGTTAGGCGATTGAGCTGCCTCAAAAGATCTTCCAAATTGATTGAAATTTTATGATGGGCGTTAATGTGTGTGACTTGCATCAGGAATTGCCGCAAACTGCGACAAACCATCCCCCTGTTTGCTTCTTGTTCTTTGGTTGTGGCAAGACGACATGTTTCTATACTTCCTCTTGGGAGATTCCTCCGTCGTAGGAGCACGACTGTGCAGGTCTCAAAAACCCGTTCGACGAGCGGACTTGCTTACATTAATCTGTCACGGCGGAGGTGGGCGGACAACATTTTTTACTTCTCGGCAACTAACGGTCGAATATGGCCAATCTCAAGCGCAGTTACCTGTGCTGCTGAAACCCTGAAAGATATAGTTAAGTTTATTTTAATTGAGATGTAATTGCCGAAGAACAGATGGCATTGTACGTGCCTGAATACATACGCTCAAATACCTTTTCAAGGGTACCACTGTCGAACATTTCCTGTTCCATCATCCATGGTTGCATCTTGTTGGGCCATCTATTGGAAAACGCTTAGCTTGAGCCTCGCTAAATTTAGATTTACCGTCGTTCTCGTAGATTTCTGAAGTAGATGATTGTAAGACTTCATTACGTGAACCACTATTATATTTTGTTGACCCCACACATTTTTCATGTGATTGGAAGGTCATAAAGGCACGGAGTGTAATCACACTGAGCGCTAGAGGATGCAAAATGTCCACCAGTGTTTAGTCTACTCAAAGCTGTAAACATCACAAGCCATTAAAAAAAAAGCTAAAACCAGCCCACCATCTCTTAATGGAGAAAGCAGATGTTTCGTGTCTGTAATGCTGTTCTCTTTACCTCTTCTTTTTCCTTCATCTCACTCCATCACCCCCGGACCTCGTCCTCCAAAACTGCCACCTCTGGGCTGCTGCTGGGCAACAGTCAGCTGGGAATGTTTACCTCAGGAGAGGGGTGCTTGTAAACCGAGTGTCTCGGAGAGCAGGTGTCAGCTGAACTTAATGGAGTTTCCCAGCGAGTAGGGTTGATACAGGGCAAATAGCAGGCAGGGAATGGACCAGAACTGAGCACACATGCTGGAATTAAATGGAATGGGGGAAAAAGGAAAATTGCAGTTTGTTGACCTCACCAGTTGAGTCTCAAAACGTTTTAAAGAAGTGATTGTGCGCTTTCTGTCATGGGCTACTTGTGCCTCTTGTTTTTCCTCTGCACAACATTGTACTGGATGTGTAATGTGTCAGCACAGAAACATGCTCCTCAAGTGTTCATATGGTATCAATGGCTAATCTACAGGCCTATTATTTCAGAGTTGTTGAAGTTTATAGGTGTGATTTTTTTTTTTTTTAAGTCTATTTGTGCATTTTTATATTACAGGCACTCAGACTGGGTTTGATATTAGCCTAAGTATATTATTACTGAAAGTGTGGCTTTATATGCATCCTTGAGTTTCCAAAGGACCCAACTCCAAGGAACACTGTTTTTCAGCAAAGGGAAAGAATCATATTTTTTTTACCCGTATATTATAACCCATATATTTCTACTTTATTTCCTTAGAAGAGGGTGTCATTGGGATACTTCTGGCTGAAATGACAAGACAGATACCTACTTCGTTATAAGATATGCAGACCTCTCAGTCATTGGAGTTGGGCCCTTTGGAAACTCAGTGATTCATATGCCTCCTTGGATTCGTGGGGTTTTGCCCTCCTTTGTAATATTTTTGCAGAACTTTCGCTACCTTAGGGTTGTTGATTTGATTCCTTGGCAGGATCCTGTTATTGTGTCCTTAAAGTAACACTAGGCGCCCGTGGGTTTGAGGGCGAAACTTTCAAATCCTGCAGTTCAATGCGACTACACCCACCACCAATCACAGCACACCATGATGCTTCCAAAGCCACGCCTGAAAATCTGTGCGCGTGGGGTTTGATTGACAGCTGTATCATTCCAATCATTTGAGTTGGTTGTACGTTTGATTGGCCGTTGTTTTTCAGCTCTTACCCCTTACAGGATAGATGTATTTTTTTCATTCCAGTGTCAAACATGTTGTGTTTCATAGCTCTACTGATCACTGCAGAGGTAGAATAAGAATTTTAAAAAATTGTAACAAATCTGCGGGAGCCTAGTGTACCTTTTAAGTGCAAGGTACTTTTCTTGAATTACTTCAGTATATATTCAACTATATAAATTTGTACTTAGTAAACCCAATGGTCGCGTTGGTTCCGGTGGTGAAAAGCAGCTGCTGAGTGCTTGTGACGTTATGTGCGCCTGTGCATGTGTTGTGCGTTTGTCAAATGGTTCACTTTGTTTGCTCCAGTCGGACCGGCAGTTGGATTGCGCCCTGGACCTGATGAGGCGCCTCCCGCCGCAGCAGATAGAGAAGAACCTGAGTGACCTCATTGACCTGGTAAATGAGTGACGCCTGTCAGACTGAGCCCGTAACACTGCTCCATTCAGCATGCATGTCTCAGCTGCCCGAGACCCTCGACTGGCTGTGTTTAACCCTGCCCTTATCTACTCTGTCACCCCCCCAATATCTGGTGAAGTCTGGCCACAGTTTGATCGAATGTTGTAAAATCATCGCACCAAATGAATGTGCTGCACTCTCAAAGGTGTACAGCAGAAGGCACAAAGGCCCGTCCTGAAGAGCCTCTGTATCTGCTGGTTTATGAGATTTCCATTCAATCTAAAATCCATTAAGGCCTTATCTACTAGGCTTACAGACTATTTGGCCAATCGATGACTTGATTGAAATGGCTGCAGTGCCCTGGAATGGCAGCAGCAGGTCAATAGTGAGCAGATACAACTGAGGTTGAGATCCCTGGTGTTCTGGATTAACAGCCAGTGTACAGAAAACTTGTAAAAGACTTGTGTGCTCTCTTCTCTCTTCTCTTTCTCTTTGCTGCATTATTTCTGCATAATTTTTTAAATGTTCCCCCTTTTTTCTGTTTGTACTCCTCTCCTACCCTAACCCTCTCCCTCTTTCTGTTCCCTGCCTTTCTGGTGCCAAGTTACTCCACACACCCGCCTGTGTGTGTTTGTTAGCAGTCATTACCAGAGCTGTCAGTCACACTGCTGCCCCTTTCGTACGGTACTGCACCACAGGACTGTACGTCCTGTCTGGTTCTGTTCTGTCCGTCACACTGTATCTGTGGAAAGACCTGTGTTTTGGCCCTGTTCCTTTCTTTCTGTTCCTCTTTTGTCGTTCGGTTTGGTCCCCGTGTGCGCCTAAAAGAAGGTAGCTGTCAGGTGTGGGGCTGTGTTTCCATGGTGACGGGAACAAGACCGCCATTGTGCCTGTCTGTTGGACGGCGTATTTTGTGTCTGTCTGTGAGAGGCAATTTGTAGCTCTTTGTCTCAGAGGATGTATCTCTCCCTCTGAAAGCTTCTCATATTCTCTTCTCCTGTTTTTACTTCTCTTTATTCTCCCTGAACTTTTTAGCACTGAATAAAAACAGTAATTTTTTTAATAATTCAGTGGGAAAAGGTGTAAAACAAGAAAATATGTGAGAATTTTTGTCTAGTGTTCGTTTTTACATTTGCTTTTTGTGTTGATTATACTTTTGTCTCTTGTTCATTGTCTCTCCAACTCCTGGTGTGTGTTGTGGGTTAGAAGTGTGAAAAGAAGCTTTGTGACGCCCTATTGCTTCCAGGCAATGAGGGACAAATTATTGAGGGGAGAGATGGGGAGAGGGAGAGAATAGGACAGAGAGGAGAGTGCGAGACGGTAGATTTTTTTTTTTTTTTTTTCCCTGGCCCTGGAATGTTGCTGCTATTTTCTCTGTTGGACCTCTGAGCTATTCAAGAATAAACTGCTAATGTTTCTGCACCTTTGTAGCCATTTCCCCTTTCTGTGTGTGAAAAAAGAATGCTTGGAGGTTGCATGCATTCAGTCTCTTGCCTTCTGCGGGTTTGGTCAAGCACACCTGGTGTGCTGTAGAATTCCGACAGACTATAACATTGAGAAAGAAAAGCGTTTTGCAGTGTGAAGAAAATAATAATATGGTTCTGATTACCGACTGTGACATTCTGTGCATTTAAACACGTGTATAACATGTAAAGGTACCTGCCATACTTAGTACGGAGGTATGGAGTGATGTATTTTATGATTTTTGAGTCTGTTCCAAGTGTGCTTTAATGTCCTATTTCCTGGGGGTCCCCAGGTTCCTAGTCTGTGCGAAGATTTGTTGTCGTCTGTGGACCAGCCCCTTAAGATAGCCCGCGACAAGGCGGTGGGAAAGGACTACCTTCTCTGCGACTACAACCGCGACGGAGACTCATACAGGTCACTGGAGCTCTGCTCGCGTCTTCATCCATGTCTCTCCTCCTCTCTCCTCTGTTATGAGGGTTAGTTCTGTAAGCATTGGAGGGTGACGCTCTTTTAAAGCGCAGAAATTCCTGTGCGATTTACTTTATACAGATGTAAACAGTCTCAATTTGAAGTGCTTTACTTTGAGAGTATTCACTGCACATCTGTACTGAGTGAAACTTGTAGGCATTAATTGTCATGTTCCAAATGCTTACAGAGGAAAAAACATTTGAAGATTTATGAATGAGACAGTTTGTAAAAGTATACGGCACACTGCTGACAGCAGTTAGGTTAGTGCAGGGCTGCCAAATCATGTTCTTGGAGATCTATCATCCTGTATGCTATAACTTTAACCGCACTTAAGTGCACTTGACTCTACTACGTAGCAGATCGACATCTCTACCTGTTGAATGAGGTGTATGTTTCTAGTGTCATAGTGAAAACCTAAAGCAAGGTAGATCTCTAGGAACAGGACAGGGCAGCCCTAGGTTGGTGGATTTTGGTGTCCATTACTTGATGGGTGCTGCTTTTGTAAGTTCCTCTCATTGATGCGATGGTGCCCACCAGGTTTTATTTGCAATTGGCGAGATGTGTTGTCATTGCTGTTGCCTTTGTGTACTTGTTCTTTAATTGGCACTGGCTATCATGTGTTGCTTTACAGCCTCTTTGGTGTAAAGAAGCACCATATTTGGGGAAAGTGCAAGGTTACAGATGCTGTTGTGATGACTCAGAAATTGGCATTCACCATTCCTAATTTGGGCAGAATAGGGCACATTTTTCCATTTAGTGAGGATAATTGTATAAACACCTGTTTTCGCCCTCCTCAGATCTCCCTGGAGCAACAAGTACGAGCCCCCGATTGAGGATGGTGCCATGCCATCTGCACGCCTGCGAAAACTGGAGGTGGAGGCCAACAATGCCTTTGACCAATACAGAGACTTGTGAGTATTCCAGTACATATACAGTCCGGTCCATATATATATATATTTGGACATTATTTAAGCTGTCTGTCACAGCGTATAGGTATTGAAATTAAACAATGAATATGAGCTCAAGGTGAAGACTTTTGGCTTTAATTTGAAAGTCTTTCTACCCAAATTGGGTGAATGGTGTTGGCATTAAGGGACAAAAAGTAATTTGACATTTGGCTCCTCAGCTGCTTTATGGCCAGGTGTGTTATTTCCTCATTATTTTAATTTACATGTAAGCACATGAAAGGTCTAGAGGTAATTTAAAGTGTGGCATTTGCATTTGGAATCTGTTGCTTTTATTTTTGAAGATGAAGTCCAAAGAGCTGTCGCTGCTTGTGAGGCGAGTCATCATTGGGCTGAGAGAACAGGAATTTGTCAGAAATCGCAAAAGCATTTACGTATGATAAACTCTTGGGTTCACTTTTAAAAAGAAACAAAGCACTGGCGAGCTCAGGAACACTAAAAGGCCTGGAAGAGACATGGATAACTGCTGAGGTGGATGACAGAAGAATTAATTTGCTGGTGTGGACCAACCGCTTCAGTCGTTGGCCAGATCAAGAACACCATCCAGGTAGGAGTATCTGTGCCATTATCAATTGTGAAACGAAGACATCACCAGAGTAAATTCAGAAAGTTGACTGCGAGATTTGAACCATTGGCAATCATAGATAACTGGACATTCGCCGAAGTATCTAAAAAGCCTGTGAAGTTCTTGAACTACTTCTTTTTGAAAGAGGACAAAGATCAACTTATACGATGATATGGATGACAAATATCAGCTTGCAAGATGACGAAAATGATTACGGTAAACTTAAAACAACGATTGGAAGAGAAGACTGGAGAATGGAAGGAACTACTCATGCTCTGAAGCACCTGTGAAATATGGTCATTTGGTTATTTATTACTGCCGATGGAACTGGCTCCCTTGCATTTATCACCTCAGTCAACAGAGTTTGACGGATGTTATGTTTTTGCCCCTATTTGTTTTCTTGTTTGCCCAATTGTAAATGGGATTATGGAAAAAGTTCTGGGCTGATTTTTTTTTTTTTTTTTTTTTTAATGAAACTTTCTGGGAGGATTATAATATGACTGCAGCAAGAGCTAATATGATTCAACTTTGTGGAAAAATTCAAAAATAATTGTGCAGGACAGGCAGAGGTATGCGTTCTACAGAGTGTCCTTTTGTTTGATCTGACTGCTGGCTAAACCTGAATGAGTTGTATCAGGCTATACTTCCTGCTCAGATTTAGGCAAATGCGAGAGCAACCAAGACTTTAAGGTAAAGAAGAAAAATGTTCTGCAATGGCCATGTCAGATCCCCTGACCTGAATCCTATTAAGCATGGTTGAAGGCAACACGCTCCAAGAATAAGCAGGGACTGAGAGAGCAGAAGTGAAGGCCTGGAAGAACATTACTTGGGAAGGAAGTGAGCTTCTGGTTATATATGAGTTTCAGCCCTCAGGCAGTCGTGAAACCAAGTATAAAAGCGAACAATTTAATTCATGATTTTTTTTGTTTGTCCATTTACTTTTGAGCTCCTGAAATGGGGGGTGGTTGTAGTTCTTGTCGTACTTCTATTATTTTAGTTCTTATATGGCTCCTATAATGCTTTTGACAAAACTCTTAAACTCTACTACGCTTCTGGCTCATTTCAATTGTTTAATTTCAGATCCATTGCAAGGGCATATAGCGCCTAAGTTATGAACAATTTATTACTGTCTAAATTCCTTTGGACCTGACTGTACCTGTGAATAAATTGGTGCGTGTGAAAATGCAGATTTACCTTTCCGCGAATGAATATCATTTTGCTCTTGTGTTGTCTATGGGGAGGAGGGCATTGGGGCAAAAGCCCCACAAAGCTGTAGTTGGGATGGGAGAGGGGTCATTGCCCCCCTATCCTGATACTATGCCGGAAGCAATGTATATCCACATAAAGACTTAATGAATGACAACTCACATTAAAAACTCGCAATTCATAATGTATTTTCTGATTTGTAGCCAAACTTGACCCACATAAACCCATGATTCTTGTTCAACTTGTCCACGGCCTCACCCAAGAAGTGGCTGTTTTCAGTTCTGTGCATCATGAAAGAACCTGCTCACTCTTTGTTTACACTGATTAGCCTGTCTACTTAGCCAACATCTTTGTGACTTTATGGGCTATCTTTTATGGATGCAGCATTGCGCTTTCAAATTAAATGTTAGTAAAATGTTGTGGGCTATCAAACAGTCCTGAGCAGCTGTGTTGAGTAACTTCTGAAATGAGGTTACTGAGGTATAATTAATGCAGTTTCAGTGGTGAACTTTTTATTAAAGGCAATTTGTTTATGCGCATCCTGGCCAAGCAGCGTTACAGTTGGTCCGCTTTGATTGTAGCCGCCGCACAAGGCCTGATTTGTTGATGATTGCAGGTTGTTTAAATTTATAATTGAGCTTGATGTACAATTAACTTCCTTGTTTTAGAGAATTGTAATATCTGTAAAATTTGAGGTATTTTTATGTAATTTGCATATAAATGTAGTGATTAGTAAAAAAAAAAAATTCCACGGTAAGCAATCCTTTTTTGTGTTCAGATCATAGATAAAAGACTACTGAACACACTGAGACAGTTTTTGTCTTTTTCAACATTGTATTTTATTTTATGCAAGGAAATTCTCAAAAATGGCGTATATAAGCAATTTCGGGTTGACCAAAAAACATACTGTAAGGGCTATTTATCCTATATTTCTGCCCATTAAACTTCATTTTCATAAAAACGTTTGTTACATTACATGGTGTCTGTAAATGGTTCCCCATGGTGAATAAATCCAAAATAGCTTATTATATGCCGATTTAAGGACAGCTACAAGATGACAGCACTGTTACTCCCAGGTTTCCGCAGTAACCATTTTTTTAATTTTTTGTTTCACATCTGTAGACATAGATCTTCATTTATGCTAAATATCTACAGTATCTCACAAAAGTGAGTACACCCTCACATTTTGACAATTAATTTATTGTATCTTTTCAAGGGACAACATTACAGAAATTAAACCTGAGTATATTCTAGAGTAGTCATTGTACAATATGTGTAGCAGTGTAGATTTACTGTGCGGTCCAAGTAACTGAACAAACGGTCGCCATTTCCATCCATTGACCAGAATGAGAGCATTGCATCCAAAGCACCACAATTTAAACCTTCAACACATTACACAACCTCATATGGCCCAGTCAAACAGACAAAAGCATGAACATGATGAATAAGACACGTTTCATTGCTTGGTTGACCATTACCAATTGGGTTGTGTACTCACTTTTGTTGCCACCCATTTTGGAAATGGTGACCGTTTGTCCAGTTATTTGGACAGTGCAGTAAATCTACACTGCTACACATATTGTACTATGACTA
Organism: Gymnothorax javanicus; assembly: GCA_029692085.1. Taxonomy (NCBI): domain Eukaryota; kingdom Metazoa; phylum Chordata; class Actinopteri; order Anguilliformes; family Muraenidae; genus Gymnothorax; species Gymnothorax javanicus. Next base: position 81,138,224 of record CM056202.1, read on the forward strand.
CTCTAGAATATACTCAGGTTTCATTTCTGTAATGTTGTCCCTTGAAAAGATACAATAAATTAATTGTCAAAATGTGAGGGGTGTACTCACTTTTGTGAGATACTGCAAGTCATACCAATGTCAGAAGTAAAATGGCGTGATTGCCTTTCAATACAATATTTAATTTCATTGAGTGCGTAGCTTATTTTGTTTAGCAAAAATAGATGTCAGTTTTAGCTATTCAATGGGCAGTCTGTCAACTTGGATGTTCGTTCGATCAACATGCCTCAAATACAATCTATTTCATGGAGATACAAATTAATATGGTCTAAAATTCAATTCACAGGTTAAATATGGGTCATAACACAGCTTCAAACACACTGCAAACCTGAACTGTACGCCACATTCATTAGAACAGTGTGCATCATATTCAAATATGTGAAGTAGGTGGACCAATATAAAGCAAGAATGTGCAGTCCAAACACTTGTATTCTCATACTAAAATAAAACCCTTATATTCAGGAGTTTTTATTTCATTAAGCGTAAACAACAGCTAGTTTGAACCATGCATTGCAGTTGGCTGATATTCAACTCCGCAATTCTGAAAAAGTATGCACGGGGTGAAAATGCAAATATGCTCAAGAAGTAGCGAGTTTTACATGCATTCATTAAATTAACAGGTGCATGAATTCAAAATGATTTGAACAAAGATAAATAATTCCTCAAATACACTTCCTCCCCCTACTAATTGTAAACCCAAGTTTGTGCCAATGTCATCTTGCTATCTAGACTGATTCCCGAACATTTCACCTTTGCTGGTCAGTTTTATTGACTGAGGAGATCTGTGTGTTTTTACTGGTGATTTTTCGCTTTGACTCTCTGGCCAGGTACTTTGAGGGAGGTGTATCTTCAGTTTACCTGTGGGACCTGGACCAAGGGTTTGCAGGCGTCATCCTCATTAAGAAGGCTGGAGACGGCTCTAAGAAGATCAAGGGCTGCTGGGACTCCATCCATGTGGTGGAGGTGCAGGTGAGGAGGGAAGTACGGTGAGGGACAGAGAGCAGTATGGCTCTGGGACTCAACAGAAAGGTGCTGATGGTCTAAAAGCCATATTTTTGTAAGACGTGTTGACTGATGTCTTCAGAAATGTGTCAGGCAGTACAGATTCTGTTATGCTTAAATTGTTTCAACTTTCTATACCTATGACAACCACCGAATTCTCGGTCCATCCAGAGAATTATTAGTGAAATTGTAAGACAGCCAACGGCAGTGTCTGCGATGTTACAGATGTTCGACAGGTACAAGACACTGTTAGACTGCACTTTTTCTGTCTCTCTGAAATCGTTTTGGTCATCAGACGCTGCCGATAAACACATCTTACTTATATAAAATGGCCTTTAATCTGTTTTTCTCCCTTCTCCCCCTCCATCTATTTCCCTCCCTCCATGTCTACCCCTCTCCACTTTCTTACTCTATATCTCCACACATACACACACGCCAACGCTCACAGGAGAAGTCGAGTGGACGGACGGCTCACTACAAACTTACCTCGACAGTGATGTTGTGGCTGCAAACGACCAAATCGGGCTCTGGAACCATGAACCTGGGCGGCAGCCTCACCAGACAGGTGAGGTCATCTGTAGCGTGACAGGTGTGGATTAAAATAGTGGTCGCATTGAAAACTAGAGGCACTCCTAGAGTGCAAAGGCAGCACAGTCCAAATCTTGGTGAGTGGGAGCAAAGTTCAGTTATCGCGTGTCATAGGATTTCAAGATGGCTGCCGTGGCGGCCATATTGTTTGACTGATTGCAGTCAAAATCGGTAGGGTCCATCCCTGATGTAATGGCGACCCACCCACAAAATTTCACAGATATCCTTTCATTACTTTTTGAGTTATCTTGTTCACAAACAAACAAACAAACAGCACCGATCACATAACCTCCTGCCAGCTTCGTTTGGCAGAGGTAATAAAAATTATGCTTATGGTTCAATCTCATTCATCATTTGGGATTAGAATGTAGGAGAACCATAATGCAGGTGTGAACACGTGTGTTATACAGCCTACCTATCTGATTATTGACATTTTATATCTGATTGGTTCTTCATATTGATTAGATGCGTCTTGCTTAGCAATTCATCTTTGATTTTTGTTCTGCTTGAAATGGTGGATACCTTTATTTATCTATTAAATGACTGTGTATGTATCAAACAGACCATAGTCTTTATAACTAACCAGAGGGGAAATGAGGTAACTCTTACTGAAGTAATATGGACATTTTAGGGTACAGGTCACTTAAATGCATTGGTGCACATGCTGCATCTGTATGTGAAATGATACCTCAGACATGCTTGTCTTGTCAGCCATGTAAAAAGCAAACGTGATGATATTTATACCGCAGATAAGATTGTTAGCTAATTTACCTCCCAGAAAATGTTGTGGACATGCAGTCTTTATTATAATTTTACAAAAAAGAAACTCTGCTTAATTTGACTTGGGGGTAGGAATTCTACGTTAGACTGCAGATTAACACTGAGAACTGAATTCATTTGGTTTTTAAGATCAGTGGCTGATAGGCCGTGAACTATTGTGATCAGGCGTCCAGCGTCGTGGAAGTGATTGTGGTCGTAATCCGCAAGCAAAATCTTTAAGTATCTTCTTCTGCAAAACTACTGGCCCAATTTCCTTCCAATTTTGGACAATGTCCACTAAGATTTTTCACAATTTTCTGAAAATGGATTTCTTTAAAAATTTATTTATATTTTATTTATTTTTATCTGAAAACTTAAAATCTTGTTCACCGAAATCTTTGAAAAGCTTTTCTCAGAGATGCTGAGCAATGGGCTCAATTACTGGGCTAGAGAGCTACAGGGCCATTGGTCCCATTTTTTAACCCTCTGTTAACCAAGTGCCTTTCCAACTGTGTAAAAATCATTTCCCTAGGCAAATATGTTGATTATGGGCCAATATTTGGAAAAATGGAAAAAAAAAAAAAATAAACCCTTTGGCCCACCTTTCCAAAATGTAGCAGATCTGCTACATTGGGTAATAATGCGAATGGAAAAATTAAAGTGACGGACCATTCAAGTTATTCTCAAATGTTTATTTGGCAATAAGAAACAAAACCAGCAGGGTGTCCAGGCTGTTAACCCTTTCACTTTATGTAGCAGATATGCTACGGTGGTTAATAGAGGGTTAAAGAACATCTCCTCTTTGCTCTTTTCCGATGTTGTCTCACATCTCTCACTCCCTCATCCCACTTTCCTCCAGATGGAGAAAGACGAGACTGTGGGGGAGTCGTCTCCACACATCGCAAACATTGGCCGCCTAGTGGAGGTGAGTGGAACTACACCCTGGTAACACTATTAATCCTGCTCAAACACAAGCGCCCTTCTGTTTTTCGTGCAGCTGTGATTGGTGCCCTTTGCCTGAAAATGCTGTGAGTTGTTGTTGTTGTTTTTTTTTTTTTTTTTTTTTTGACTTGACCATATCTGCTTGCCTGTCTTCCTGTCAGGACATGGAAAATAAGATTCGCTCCACCCTGAATGAGATCTACTTCGGGAAAACTAAGGACATCGTTAACGGTCTGAGGTACGATCCAGTCTCTGGACTCTCCGTGAATGCGGTATCACATAAGTTGGCTGTTGCGTTTTTTTTTTTTTTTCCATCTGGAAATACCACAGTGGGGCACCATGTAACTGCAGAGGTGCAACTATTCAGTCACAAATATATGCTGGACTTGGTCTCCCAGGTCTCACATGTCATGTACACATAGGGGACTGAATGCAGGAGAGCCACTGCTCAATGTGAAGAGTGCAGTTGTGTTGCCTTGATACAGATTGTCTCCTTTTTAGTTTATACAGTGGAATATTTCTGAAAGTCATAGGATCTCATGTGTACATGTTGGATTTTATTAGTCTCTAAGAAGACTAACACCAGGGAGTCTTCTCTCCTTACACATCATATTTTTTTTCAGAGTCCTGACCCCCTTTTCCTCCTCTCTAAACAGTACCCTGACCCCCCTCCCTCCTTCCCGATCATATTTCCCCTCCCTTCCCACAGTTACTCGGTTCTAGGCTTACTCTCGATTTCATCTCTTTTCCCCCCCTTTTTTTCTGTCTCTTTCTTGTATGTCCCCCTCTCATTTCCTGCGTGTCCTATCACTTTCTTTCTCTTGCGCTCTCTGGCCCTTTCTCTTCGTCTCGCTCTGTTGCCCCCTCCCTCCCTCTCTCCTCGGTCTCCTCTCTCTCTCTCATAGATCTATTGACTCTTTGCCTGATAATGCAAAGTACCGGCAGCTCCAGAAGGAGCTGTCTCAGGTCCTCACCCAGCGCCAGATCTACATTCAGCCCGACAACTAGGGCTGGAGGTACAGCCAGTGGGGGCTTTTGGGCTGGGGGCACGCTGTCTGCCAGTGGCCTGTGTGTGGGGGGTGCTGGCGGGGGCTGCATGTGCCGATTTTACCCGAGCTACACTGCAAAAAATAAGAAGTCCTTCTCAGCCAGCAAGTATAGATATTTCGACTTGACTTGCCTTGCTTACTTTTTTGCTGAATAAGACAATGATACGAGAGTTCGGCTTTTTTTCTTATAACATTTCACTTGTTAAGCAAACAGTAGCAAATACTATTTTCTGTTTGAGAGACAACAAATAAGTCCTTAAGTAGCATAGCTAGACTTAAACACTGAAGTGTTTTATTGTAATTGCTGTAGTTTGTGATTTGAAATGAGAGGAACCTTCATTACACAAAGGTAGTTCCTTTGGCCTTGCATTTTTATCCAATCGTGACCTAGACGACAGTGCGGAAGTCACCAAGGTGCATCCTCTCTGGGAGATGTAAACTTATGCCTGGCACTCGTGCCCATATAGAAGTCAAACTGTTATTATCCCCCGCCACAAAGTGGTCCGGGGATATAGGAACGGCGTTTGTCCATCCTTCCGTCCATCCGTCTGTCACACTTCCAGTCCAGACAAGTTTTCTCTAAAAGTACACAACCGACATTAATGAAATTTTGTAGGGACATCATACTTGGGATGATCCAATTTGAGATAAAAAAAAATGCTGTAGGTCAATTATTTGCAGAGTTATGGCCCTTGTTATCAATTTTCTACATGGTGTACAGGACATTCAATCTGGACAGCTTTTCTCAGAAACTATCGGAGATCAGTGAAACTTTGTGCAATTATTTATCTGATAATATTGTAGAATGAGTTAGAAAATTAATGACGCAGGTCAATTACATACGGAGTTATGGCCCTTGTCATTGGTTATGGACTTGGTGCATTGGACATTCAATCTGGACAGCTTTTCTCTGCACCAATCAAAGGCAAATCAGTGAAACATTGCATAGTTATTATCTCCCATCACAAAATGGTGTGGGGGATATAGGGACAGGGTCAGTACATCCATCCGTCCGTCCGTCACGCTTTCAGGTTGGACAAGTTTTCCCTAAAACTATACTGTAGGCATTGATGATATTTTGCAGAGACACATAACTAATGATGATCTAAAATGATTTTGAAAATAAATGCTGCAGCTCAATTATTTACAGAGTTATGTCCCTTGTCATTAATTTCCCTACTTGGCGTATTGGGCATTCAATCTGGACAGCTTTTCATGAAAATTGAGACAGAATAATGAATCTTTGCATAATTCTTTCGGTGATACTATCGTAGAATGAGTTTGAAAATAAATGCCGCAGTTCAAATATTTACAGAGTTATGGCCCTTGACATTGATTTTTATCCCCTGCCACAAACTACTGCAGGGGATATAGGATTGGGTTTCGTCCGTCCTTCCGTCCGTTCGTCCGTCCGTCACACTTTCAGTGGAGATAAATTAACTCAAACTATGGTGGTTACATGGGTCAAATTTTGTACGCTTAATAAGCTAGTTATGATCTACGTTGAGTTGGAAAATGGAATTCGAAGCATATGTATTTATGGAGTTATGGCCCTTGATCGCGGCGGGGGATCGTGATGACCATGTCGTCTTGTTTTCATTGGCATTTCGGCTGGCATGGCCCAAAGCAAAGCACAGATTTGTGTGTGGTTGTGTTAGTGTTTGTATTTGGTGTGGAGTTGTGCTGGTTCGCAGCCTCAGTGTGCAAGCATGTCTGTGTGGGTGAGTTTGCCACGCTTCTAAATTCGTAACCTCGTCTCTCTGATGTTGTGTGGTGCAGTGAAGAATACTGAAGACTAGCATTTTGTGTACTAATGTAATGTACTGACTGGCTGCTCTTTAGAGCACCGCTGGACTTGGTCAACCTTATGCCTCTAATCAGGAGTGCTGTTGTGTGACAAAATCTAACTGACTCTAACTCTCCCTGCTGCGTAGGTTTCGCATACCATGGCCAAACTGTATTTGAAATGTAATCTCTCCCTCTCTCTCTCCCTCCCTTTCTCTCCTTCTCTCTCCCTCTCTCTCAGGAGTATTCAAACCATGGCGGACAAGTCGAAGCAGGAGGCTCTGAAGAACGACCTTTTTAAGGCGCTCAAAGTCAAACAGCAAAGTTAGAGATGCTGTTCTCTCTCTCTCTCTCTCTCTCTCTCTCTCTCTCTCTCTCTCTCTCTCTCTGTCATTCACTCCTTTTACTTTTGTCCTCTTTCTCCACACAACTCCTGCCATCTTTGTTGCTTTCTATCTCTCCCCGTCTCCATCTCTCAGCTCTGCACTCTAATTCTTCAGGCTCAAAAAAGGACTTTTTCTGTCATCTTTTACATTTTCCAAAGCATCTCATTCTCATCAAAGCCATTTTCTAACCACGCTGTTGTTATAAATATGAGTATTATGGTCGTCATGAAGGTGTTTGCAGTAGGACAGTAACATTGTTTAGGAGATGGGGGTGGCTCGAGGGATGAGGTGTGGTTGACACTGACTGACTTGAGCCAGGGATCAGACAGAGGGGTCAGACTATTGACTAGTCATTTTTTTCCTTTATTCCCCATTATGTATTGTAATGGGGGGGGTCAGGGATGTGTCCCAAGCTTTTTGTTGCCGCTGTAGATGAAGGGCTGGCTTACTGGCTCAGCCTGTTTAACCTTGAGCCTGTTGGTCTGTCAGGTCTGCAGTAAACGGGGGGAGAGCTCTGGTTACTGGACTGAAGTACGGTATGTGTACTGTAGATGAGTAGAGAATGTGAGGGAAAATGAACTGTGTATCACAACATCCTTTTCACCCCCCCCCAATCCCTCCTCAGTGTTTATTTGGCTGAGTGGGGGAGGGATATTTCTGTTCCTCTGAATTTTTTTTTGTTTTTAGTCAAGGTCTTCATTCACGTTGCCTTATTTTGTAAAGCACGATTTACGTTGTATTAGAGCCTCCAGCAACAATAAAATTTGAAATGGTAAATAATATTATTTTTCTATATGGAAATGCACATGTAAAGCACGTGTAAATGTTGGAGTATTTTTAATCTGGTGAGCTTCCATGTAAGAGTCAGTGTGTGCAACAGAAAAGTGCAAAAGTATTGGGACAGTGACGCATTGTTTGTTGATTTGGTTCTGTACTCTAGTACTGTGGTTCTGAAATAAAATAAAATGAACGTGAGGTATAAAGGCAGACTGTTGGCTGTAATTTGAGGGTATTCACGTTTGTATTAGGATGTACATAGGGTGTATCTTTGTGGAATTGCAGTCTTGTTTATTCATATGCTCCCATGTTAGCAAAAGTAATTGAGCAGAGCATTAATCTGAATAAAGTCATCATGTTTTGTACTTTGTTGCGAATCCTTTGCATTCGACCACTGCCTATGTGTGACCCAGACAGTGTGAGATGCCGGATATCTTCCATGGTGATGCCTTGCCTGGCTGACACAAAGGCCATTTTCCATTTCTGCTTCTTTCAGTCTTAACTTCAGTGAGTGAAATGAATGTTCAGTTGAGCTTATGTTGGTTTATTGACTCAGGCAGTCTGGAACATTCCGCCTTGGTCCTAAAAAATCCATTGGTTGGCTTTATCCATCTGCATGAAAAGTCACCGTCCAAGGAGTTTTGAGCTGTATGTTTGGTTCTCCGCAAATAAGGTGTGCCGATACTCCTCAGAATTCACCCAGCTGTTGCTGTGAGCAGTCATGTTGTCCATTAAGACCGGTCAATGAAGAGCCAGTTCCAGTGGCAGCCATGCATACCTAAGCCATTACAAAACCTCCGCCATGTTTCACGGATGAGGGGGAGTGTTTCGTATTATGACCAGTCTCCTTTTTTCCATATTTACTCTCTCCAAGACTCCAGTGTTGAAACTCTCCTTAAAGACTTTTCTTCCTGTACTGTTTGGACGTGTAAAGAGGTGTTAGGTCTTAGGGACAGGAAGTAAAAGACTTAAACCCTTAAACACAGCCAGCTGAATTCACTCATCAGTTCCTACTCCTTGGCTAAAGAATGTGACGAATGTGACGCAAAATACTAGGGAACACCTCATTTCTGAAGCTGGGTTTACCATATATAGGGTTATTATGGTAGTTTAATATTCTCTTTGTAGTAGTCTTTGGCATATTTTTGCTGACATTGTGGGTGTTTTCCTCATCTTTTTGATTTGAAAGCATTCTTTGGTCATTATGATTACAGTCATCTCCTATGCTGCAGTGATTGTTTTTGCTTAGTGCATCATTAAAGGAGAAGTACCGTTTTTACAGTTTTGACATTATTTGTGGCATAAAATATGATCATTTACTCACCCATATAACTTTCGTGTTACTAGAAGTCCTTGGGAAGATTTTTAGATCCAAAGAGAGCCGCGTATATCCGTATAATGGGAGTGAACGGGGCACCGAGAGCGCAGCCTCTAATGCCGCATTATCTGTCGCGAAACTCATTCATTTCACCAGCGACGGTCGGCTGCTTTAGGTGCTGGTAAACATCATGGTTTGTGTTTGCGTTTTTCCAAGTTGTTGCAACAAAATGACCAGTTGGACGACGTTTAGCTTCCCTAGGCTACCTTTAAGCAATTTGGAATTGCTAAAGCTCTGGCTAGTTGCGCTGAAAATGGACCCGAATACTCAAGTGGAAGCATTGAGGCGTGCGGATCTTCGGGTTTGCAGAGCTCACTTCGCTACGGAAGACTTCTTTCCCGCAAGGCCACAAAAAGAGGGCCAGAAAGTGCAACGCCTGAATCTGAGGAAGAATGCCATCCCGATGGTTGCAGCGGGCACAACAGAGACAATGGAGGTAATGCATTTCTAATGAAGCTTTGTGTAATGATGTTATTAGGCTATACAGTAACCTGTGCACATGGATCAGAGGTTAGTAGGTCAAGCTACAGATGCCGGATGACGATAACAGGCAACCCCGGACTCAAATGGGGAACAACACTAGCGAATCATAACAAAATATTGGTGAAATGAATGAGTTTCGCGACAGATAATGCGGCATTAGAGGCTGCGCTCTCGGTGCCCCGTTCACTCCCATTATACGGATATATGCGGCTCTCTTTGGATCTAAATATCTTCCGAAGGACTTCTAGTGACACGAAAGTTATATGGGTGAGTAAATGATTGTATTTTATGCCACAAATAATGTCAAAACTGTAAAAACGGTACTTCTACTTTAAGTTCTTGCTTCCTTACATTGCATCAAGGCGATGAAATTATCTCATCTTTCAGCCATATCATGGCCTACATTTCTTTCGGTAACACCCATTTGATGATGAGAGGTAACGCTGACTGACTCCAGATGCAATACTAGCTCCTAAAATCAGCTTGGTTTTATCTTGTGCACAATCCAATGATGCAAAAATACACAGCTGGTCAAGTAACAGCTGAGCAGCTAATTGTCCAATTACTTTTGCTCCACTGAACTGGAAGACTATATTAACAGGGTGGTAATTTCAACTCAAAATGTGGATGTGAATGCTGTCAAACCTGAGAGTTTGCGCCAACCACGCTAACTGTTTGAACTGTTATTTTTGTGTCTGAATCCTGGTTATTGAAACCTGTAGTTGTATATTCCATATGAAGTTCATTCAAAAGTAGTCAATCCCTGGAAAAGAATATTATACACAACAAACACAGGGTCTATATGTTAGTCAGATTGTGAAACCAGTCATTTTGTGAAATGATTGAAGTTTAGCGCTAGCCATTTCATGGCATGACTGGGTTCACAATTGGACAGTTACATATATACACTGATCAGCCACACGATTAAAACTGCCTGCCTAACTTTCTGTAGGTTCATCTTGTCTCCTCAGAACATTTCTGTCAATATGATATCCATTTGTATTCTTGAGCTCAGGGTTTTCCCGCAGAACATTTCCCTGGACATCCCACCCCCTCCACTAGCTTGTCTTCTTCCCGCAGTGCATCCTTGTGCCGTCTCGTCCCCAGGTAAATGGTGCACATGTACCTGGCTGGTGCACATGATGTAAATGAAATTGGAGCTCACTAGACCAGACCACCTTCACTTGCTCCAAAGTCCAGTTCTGCAACTTGCATTCCCATTGTCAGTGCCTTCAGCAGTGGCCAAGAGTTAGAGTGGGCACTTTGACTGGTTTGCTGCTGCAAAGCGCTATATGCAGTAATGCACTGTGTGTTGTGACAGATTCGTCATGAAGGTATCATTAGAATTCCCTGCAACTTGTGCTACAGTAGCCCTTCTGTTGGTTGTGGCCAGATGGGATAGCCTTAGTTTCCCTTGCGCATGGCTGTGCCTTGGATGCCGAACACGCTGTTACTGGTTCATGGGTTGTCTTTCCTTGGACCGCTGTCAGGAGGATCTCATCACCCCTGACTGGGAACACCCTTGAGGCCTTGCCACTTTGGAGATGTTCTGACCCACTCATTTGATCATAATGATTTGGCCTTTGTCAGAGTTGCTCTGGTGCCATTTCCCCCACATCCAAGACACTATGAGAGCCAACTTCCGGCTTTACCTTATAAGGTCCGTCTGCGGACGTGAACACGAGCTGCTATTATGAGATTATCAACATCATTTGCTTAATCTGTGATTGGTTTTAATGTTTTGGTTCATGGGTATATACATTTGTATTGCAAATGTATGCATTGATACGTTTGTGAGGTGATGGTAACATGAGCCGAAATTCCCCTGCATGAATGGATGCTGAATACTCCTGTGGGTGAAGACTGTTACTGGTGCGAAATTTTGGTGTGTAGAATTCTAGACAAATTGTTGATGCCGCAGAGTTTACATTTATTGGAATTTAATCCACATGGTTATGAAGTGGAGTGGACCCCAACGTATCTCTCTGTGATGAATTTGACTAAATACCCAGGGGTTCAGGCAGAGAATTTTACTAATATATCATTGACAGATGCAAAAACTGCTAGAAACTTGCTGAAGGCAATTTTTCATGGATTTATAAACTTTTTTTTTTTTAAAAAAACTTAATAATTGGCTTTATAGTGCTGTGAAAACATTCCTTTTACCAATTTCCTCTATTTTTACATATTTGTCACATTTCACTGTTTCAGGTTGAAGTTCTTTCTTTTTTAGTATTAGACAAAGACAACCCAAGTAAAAAGAAAATGCAATTTATAAATTATATTATTTATTGAAGGAAGGAAGCTATTTGACGCTACCTTTCCTGATGTAAAAAAGATTCTGCCCCCTTAGTCACTGAATCAGCCAGTTAAACAGATTAATTGATAATTGGGTTCAATACAACTTGACAAACCCAGGCATTATTACTGCCTGCCCTGTTGAATTTAAACATAATTTAAATAGAACCTGTCTGGTACTGCAAAGTGTTGGCCAGAATCAGCTCTTTATACTGCATCCTAACGCAATTAAAGAACAGATGAGAAACAAAATTGTTGATATTAATCAGTCTGGGTTATCAAGCCATTTCCAAGGCTCTGGGACTGCAGCAAACCATGGTTAGAGCTGTTATCCACAACTGGAGAAAACCTGGAACAGTGATGAACCTTCCGAAATTTCTCCAAGAGTGCATCAGCAACTCATCCAGGAGGTCACAAAAGAACCCTGACTAATAGCTGAAACAGTTGCAGGTCTCACTTAACTTAGTCAAGATCAGTGTTCACAATTCCACAACAAGAAAGAGACTGGACAGAAATGGCATCCGTGAGAGAGCTACGAGGTGAAAACCACTACTGACCTAAAAGAACTAGAAAACTTGTCTCACATTTGCCAAAAAACATCTTGATGACCCCCAAAGACTCAGAATAATAATTTGTGGACTGATGAGTCCAAAGCGGATCTTCTTGAAAGACCCGGGCTCTGATACAGTTGGCGTAAAGCTAACGCGGCATGATGTTCTTTTGGAAAGTTAAGTCTAACACCGTTGTGGCAATGTGATGGACTGGGGCTGCTATGCTGCTTCAGGACCCTAGTAACTTGCCATAACTGATGTAACTATGGATTCTCTCTACCAGAAAATCCTGTAGGAGAATGTCCGCCCATTAGTTTCAAACATAAAGCTCGAGCACAGTAGGGTTGTGCAGCAGGTCAGTAATCCGAAGCTCACGAGCAAGTCTAGCTCTGGCTCGAAAGAAACAAAATAAGGCTTTGGAGTATCCTGGTCAAAGTCCTGATTTGAATCTGATTGAGATGCTGCGGCATGATCTTATTTAGGAACTTCATGCTCAAAAACCCCCCAGTGTGGCTGAATTAAAACAATTCTACCAGGAAGAGTGGGCCTAAATGTCTATGCCGTGATGTTAAAGCTCATTAGCAGTTATCACAGATGTTTGATTGCAGTTGTTGTCACCAGGTTTTAGGTTTAGGAGGGTAGTAATTTTTTCACATGGGAGACATACAGTGGGCTCAAATATTACTGGCACCCCTGTTTGGCAATGCATGAAAAATACTTCAAAAAATTCAAAAAAAAAAAAACATTTATACTCTTAACAACGTGAGAAACGCTGTACAATATTAATGTTCCATTGGAACCAACCAAAATCATTTACTGATTCAATTAAAACTCAATTTCCTCCAAATCAAGGTCTCACAATTGATGGCACCCTTAAAGGTTATCATAAATAGCATCTTCCAAAATTGAACCAGGTATTAAATTCTGCTTATCTAAGTATTATCTAAGTGTTAAGGAACAATAGTGAGCCATCACATCACTTCTTGTTTCACTAGCGTATACAATTGAGGTAACTCACATTCAATATTCCTTTATCATCCAACACCATGAAGAAAACAAAACAACTCTCAGTTCAAAGGAGGCAGATGGTCAGAGACCTTCATAAATCTGGTAATGGCTGCAAGAAGATTCACAAATGATTGAATATGCCACTGAGCACTGTCAGGGCAATTATTAAAAATTTCCAAAGATATGGAACTGTTGAAAACCTCAAGTGTAGAGGATGCAACTGCATTTTGCCCCCCAGGATGTTGAGGAGGACCGTATCCTGTTGGCCTCTTTCAATAGTGGTCTCTTTGGGTTGATAAAATCTGATATTGCCCTCCTGCATGGTCAATAATTGATAAATGTTTATATGGCTAAGTTTTAACTTGCATTTGTGGATGCAGTGACTAACTCTTCACCAACAATAGTTGACAGATGTGTTCCTGAGCCCATGCAGTGGATTTCACGACAGAAACCTGACTATTTTTCTTTTTTTTTTTCTTGAATGAAGTGCTGCCTGAGGGCCTGATGCTTGTGGACAGTCAACATTTTTCGGCTATGTCCCTTGCATGCAGAGATTTCTTAGGATTCTCTGAATCTTTAAATTATATATTATATCACGGAGGGGAAAAAAAAAACCCCCAAAATTCTTTGTAATTTTACATTGAGAAACTTTATTCTTAAATGTTTTAACTATTTGCCCATGCAGGCTTTCACACAGCAGTGAAGCCCTCACCATCTTTACTTCTGAAAGACTTTTTACACCCAGTTATGTTACTGGCCTGTTGCCAATTAACCTAATTAGCTGTGAGATGTTCCACTAGGTGTTTTTCTTTTTCACATAGTACAACTTTTCTAGTCTATTGTTGCCATTGCCCCCAACTTTTTTGATATGTTGCCGGCATCAAATTCAAAATGAGCAGACATTTTTCAAAAAACAACCCTTTTTCTTAGTTTAAGCATCTAGTATGTTGTCTTTGTACTATTTTCAATTAAATTTGTAGTTGAAGTGATTTGCGAATCATTGCATTTTGTTTTTATTTACATTTTACTCCGTGTCCCAAGTTTTTTGGAAATGGTGTTGTAAATATGACAAGTGGAAACAGAATAAATTAGGAAGGGGAATGATACTTTTTCACAGCACTGTAGTTTGAATAATTAAGTAAAGTTCAATGTTTTGTTAGAACACGTTTGTGGCGAAACACTATTGAAACATGGTCTTGATTTATTGCTGGTTGAAACAGTTTTCTAAAACTGGAACACAAAAAATAATGATTACTGGCTAAAATGTGATACTTTGCAACGGGCCTACTGTGTCGTATGTTCTTAGTGAAGATGATGCGTTGCTATATGTGGTGCTGTGACCTTTCAGCATCATTCAAATATATTGTGCACAGCACAAACCCATGTTCTATATTAATTAAAGGAAAACATATTTATTTGCGCTTTTATTCATACATTCTGACTAATTTAAAAAAAAGTTTAAAAATGCCATTTCACAAGGAATATTTAATACTTTTCATTACTTGGCCATTTAATTGGTATGAGTCCAATTATTTTTGTAGATTTGTAATCACATTCCCTTCAGAATAATAAAGGACTTTTACTATGATATACACTGCCTGCCCAAAAAAATTCACCACCTGGATTTAACTTAGCAAAGAGGTAAGAGCCTTCCATTGGATAATTACCACAGCAGTGATTAATGTTTCAGCTGGCAACAAGTTATTTAACCCCAACTGATGCAGTGAGTAGCTTCTTATTTCTTAACCATGTCAGAAGGCATATCCTTTGGTTGTGGAAAGGATTTTATGCTGTTTCAGAAAGGTGAAACTATTCGCCTGCATCAAGCAAAGAAAACAGCTAAGGAGATTGCTGAAACTTCTAAAATTGGGTTAAGAACTGTCCAACACATTATTGAAACCTGGAAGGATAGTAGTGAACCATCATCTTCGAGGAAGTAGTGTGGTCGAAAAAAAATCTTGAATGACTGATCTGAGATCTCTAAAACGTTTGGTGAAATCAAATCTTAAAAAATCAAATGTAGACCTCAGGGCTGTGTATAATTGAGAAAGTAAGAGCATTTCCACACACACAATGCGAAAAGAACTCAAGGGATTCGGACAAAACAGCTGTGTAGCCTTAAGAAAACCACTCATCACTGAGGCTAATTGGGGAAAAAAAGGCTTCAGTTTGCTAGGGAGCAAAAAGATTGGAGTCTGGAGCAATGGAAAAAGGTCATGTGGTCTGATGAGTTCAGATTTACCCGCTTCCAGAGTGATGGAGAGGCAGTTGAAGTGATGTACCCATCATGCCTAGTGCCTACTGTACAAGCAACGATATGTGCCCAAAAATTGAGGTCAGCTGACTGCCTGAATATAGGCTACTAAATGACCAGGTTTTTCCATCAATAGATTTTTTTTCCCCGATGGCACGGGCGTATTCCAAGATAATAATGTCAGGATCCAGGATTCAGGATTGGGGTCAAATTGTGAAAGCATGGGACATCATTCACACTTGGACTGGCACCTGAGTCCAGATCTTAACCCCAGTGAGAATCTTTGGGATGCGCTGGAGAAAACTACAGGATCTTGGCGAAAAATATGCAACTCTAGACGGAAATAAATGTTGCGACATTGCATAAGCTTATCGAAACGGTGATACGGCTAATTCGTGCCGTAATCAAAGCTAAAGACGGTCCAACGAAAGGTGTGTGTGTGGTTTTTTTTTTTTTTTTTCCCCGGCCGAGCAGTGTTTATTCTTATTGATCCATTCTGACGTGGTCATTTCATAACTACAGGGAATTCAGCTGGCAAAGTACTCATGATCACCATCAGATGAATAAACAGCCGTGATGGCACACACCAAGTTTTCTATGGGAGGCAGAGAAGTCATGAAGACGAGTGTCGCTTTACTGCGTAAAGATGATTGATGAAAACGCACCGCTAATGGTACAATATGTTCATTGGAGTCGGTGAATAACAAGATATGACAGCGCCTCCTGTCACATACCTCCCCTCATTGCCCCGTTCATCCTTACGCTAAATACATGTAAGATATTGCTGTTACTCAAATTCTTTCTCGTTCAAGTCGAAACTAGTTTCTCCATTAGGTGTCGCCACACGCACAAATATAGCACTTGGAAAAAATATGGCTTAATTCTGCCAAAGCTGCGAAACGTTATTTATTTATTTGTTTATTTTATTTTATATTTTTTTGGCCTAATATTAATCGTTTTAAGTTAACGTCTTCAATAATCACTGAGTAGCGTCCAAAAGCGATTACCGTGTGCCCAAATACCTCACATATGCAACGCATCAATCTGGGTTTTTATGAAATGCATTACTGCAAGGATCATGTATCAGAATATTGAGCGCGAAAACTTCAGTTTTTTTCTCTCTTATTTCACACAGGCCTACAAAAAATACATTGTATGCACCATAGCCTACCAATAGAATCAAAACAACTGTCAGAGCGTCTGTTCCTATCAGGCCCCCCACAGCGACAGGTCCGCGTTCACCTATTATGTGGCAGCAATTTATTCCTGTTTTCTAATGCCTGTTTACATAATTATATGGGCTAGAGGGCCCGTAAGTCCTCGCAGATTACTCGCGGAGATGCAATTCATTTTAACAATTAGTTCAGAAAGATGATGCACTTCTATGATTCACTGACCTACTCTGCCATGCAAATCGAGTCGTTTGACTTTTCATGCTTCGCCCAGAACAAAAACGTTTCACAAACTAAAAAATATTTTGAATCAAATTTTTTAAAGTTCCAAAATGTAGGTTTTGAATTTGCATGTTGGCATCTAAACATGTAGCCTAAGTAAGTAAAAAGTAATTTGAAAGTGCTTTTTGATTTTTTTTTTTTTTTTTTAGCAACAAAACATGATGTTGCGCATACACGTCGAAAATTCTGGGACCGACTCCGGAGGAAATCTAACCACTATTCATGGCTCAGCTATTTAATCATTACCCTTTTAAGAAATGGAAAAAAAAGTGAAATACTAGTTGGGATGCACTTTGTGCTATCTCTTGCATTGAGATCGATTTAAGCCTATTAGAGCAACAATGCATCTGTTACCCCAGTGTTTACGTCATTTACAAAAGCAGAACATCTCTCTTTACTTCACTTGCCGGACTGTCGGGGGTCTTACCTTTAGTACTGTTGCCCTTTTAAGATTTACCTCTGATAGCAATCCACGCTTTTACTGAATACTCCCGCACTCTCACTCTCGCATACGTACTCTCTCCCTCCTCTTGTTTTGAAACAGGTTTATGGTAATGAGAAGGCCACAAGGCACTGGAGAAGCAAGCCGGGGCCATTTTAATCATTTACACGAACTCGGCTAGGTGACAACGTCTGTGGGACGGGCTGAGAAGCTGCGGAGAGTGGAGTGCGGTTATCTCCTGTTTCCGATTGGATTACAGAGGCATGTACTGTTCTTTGGAATTAAAAAAATGCCGCAACAAAAGAAACTGACTCGAATGAAAGTTTGAGGGACGACTTCAGCATACATATTTATATAAGGTGAAGAATATCAACAAGAAATGCTCGTCATTAAGTGGGATTTGCTGTTTCTTATTACCGGGTGGTTAAAACTAGCCTCTTTGTCGGATTGCTACAACGTGCACCTCAGTGCGAATGCGAAACCGGGAACCGTAATTGCAAACCTGGGACAGAGCGGTGCTTGTACCCTGGACCAGGTAATTCTCCCCAGATTCGCACAGACGTTTATTGGGACAGATGATGCGGCTCGGACTGTGTTCGTTTCAGGAGCGTTGGATTGCGCTGCCCTTTCTTCTAACCCCTTCACAGTGTATATTGCCGCGGACTGCAAAACAAGTGTGTCCGGCTTCAGACATCTTCTCACGAGCAGGTATGATGTGCATGTGCACGGCAGAAGCTGTTTCAGCAAGCACCGAAGGAAAACGAAATTAGACGTCGATATAATCAGCTTGTTACAAGTTCACAGTCACCAGCCTCCTTGTTACAATGCCGGTGCCCCGCTTTTCCATGTGGAGGATATATTGCCAGGCTCACCGGCAAGTAGCGAATTGCACTGCAGCACTATCGGAGATTCACTATTCGACTTTTCGGCGGGAGTACTACTTGTTTCCAAGCGGCTCTGTTTGCAACACAAAGCGTTGCTGGAATTGGATCTCCACTGTAACAGGTGCGTGAATGGGGGGTTATGCAGGGGTGATGGAGAACAGAACTCAGTGGCGAACGGTATCTCCATGCATTTGCGTTTAGGCGTGGGCACCTTCACGCAAGATTATTTGGAGGGGCTGCTGCAGGCAGCTGCTCAGTCAGACATAGGGATTATGAGCAGGAGAAAAAGAAATGTCAACACCAGCCCCCAGTTCCAGCCTCCTATGTACCAGGTGTCTGTGCCAGAGAACAAGCCAGTAGGAACCCCTGTTGTCCTCTTGAAAGCAGTGGATGCTGATGAAGGTGAAGCTGGCAGGCTAGACTATGCCATTGAGGCTCTGTTTGACAGTCGTTCAAATAGTTTGTTTGCTGTGGACTCAGTCAGTGGCACAGTCACCACAGTGGAGATACTGGACCGTGAAACCAAGGATACCCATGTGTTCCGGGTTACAGCGGTAGACCATGGCACCCCTCGGCGTACTGCAATGGCTACACTCACCATAACAGTGAGTGACACCAATGATCATGACCCAGTTTTTGAACAGCAGGACTACAAGGAGAGTGTGCGGGAGAACCTGGAGATCGGCTATGAAGTGCTCACTGTTCGAGCCACGGACGGGGATGCCCCTGCTAATGGAAATATCATATACCACGTTCTCAACAGCAATGGCTCCAATGATGTATTCGAGATTGACGCCAGGTCCGGGGTAATCCGCACGAAGGGCACTGTGGACCGTGAGCTGGTTGAGTCCTACCTGCTTCTTGTGGAGGCTAATGACCAGGGCCGGGACCCAGGCCCACGCAGTTCCACAGCCACTGTGTATATTTCAGTGGAGGATGACAATGACAATGTCCCTCAGTTTAGTGAGAAACGTTACATTGTGCAGGTGCCAGAGAACCTGCCACCCAACTCTGAGATCCTCCAGGTCAACGCCACTGATGAGGATCGTGGCAGCAACGCTATGGTGCACTTCAGCATTATGAGCGGCAACACCAGAGGTCAGTTTTACATTGATGCGCAGACTGGTAAGATGGACCTGGTCAGCCATTTGGACTATGAGATGAACAAAGAGTACACACTGCGAATCAGGGCCCAAGATGGCGGCCGACCGCCGCTGTCCAACATCAGCGGCCTTGTCACAGTGCAGGTACTTGACGTTAATGACAATGCCCCCATATTTGTCAGCACCCCCTTCCAGGCAACTGTGCTAGAGAATGTGCCTGTGGGTTACTCAATCATACACATACAAGCCATTGATGCAGACTCCGGTAATAACTCTCGCCTGGAGTATCGGCTCGTTGAGACTACGCCGAACTTCCCCTTTGCAATCAACAACAGTACTGGGTGGATTTTGGTGGCTGAAGAGCTTGATCGGGAGACTGTGGACTTCTACAACTTTGGGGTTGAGGCTCGTGATCACGGTTATCCTCAGATGTCGTCCTCAGCTAGTGTTAGCATGACGATCCTAGATGTGAATGACAACAACCCTCAGTTCACTCAGAAATCCTATCAAACGCGGCTGAATGAAGATGCTACCGTGGGTACCAGTGTGATGACTGTGTCAGCAGTAGACCGAGACATTAACAGCGTGGTAACCTACCAGATCTCTAGTGGGAACACACGGAACCGCTTCTCCATCACAAGCCAGAGCGGAGGGGGCCTTATTACCCTGGCCCTCCCGCTTGACTACAAGCTGGAGCGGCAGTATGTGCTCAGCATCACGGCCTCTGATGGCACACGGTTTGACACGGCTAAGGTCTTTGTCAACGTCACTGACACTAACACCCACCGTCCCGTCTTCCAGAGCTCCCACTACACAGTTAATATCAATGAGGACCGTCCTGTGGGAACTACAGTCGTGGTCATTAGTGCCACTGATGAGGACACTGGGGAGAATGCCGAATCTCATATTTCATGGAGGACAGCATACCCCAGTTTAGCATTGACCAGGACACAGGTGCTGTCACAACCAAGATGGAGCTGGATTATGAAGACCAGGTCTCTTACACACTGGCTATCACAGCAAAGGACAATGGCATTCCTCAAAAGTCTGATACCACGTACCTGGAGATTTTGGTGAATGATGTGAATGATAACTCCCCGCAGTTCCTGAGAGATCAGTACTCAGGCTCTGTAATGGAGGACGTACCAGTTTTCACCAGTGTGGTGCAGGTGTCCGCCACCGACCGTGATTCTGGC
Organism: Gymnothorax javanicus; assembly: GCA_029692085.1. Classification (NCBI taxonomy): domain Eukaryota; kingdom Metazoa; phylum Chordata; class Actinopteri; order Anguilliformes; family Muraenidae; genus Gymnothorax; species Gymnothorax javanicus. The sequence continues at coordinate 81,158,602 of CM056202.1, forward strand.
CTCAATGGACGCGTCTTCTACACCTTCCAGGGGGGAGAGGATGGGGACGGCGACTTCATCATTGAGTCCACCTCTGGGATTGTGCGCACTCTACGTCGCTTGGACCGCGAAAACGTACCGTTGTACAACCTTCGAGCCTTTGCTGTGGACAAAGGCGTCCCCACAGAAGACATCAGTGGACATCCAGGTGGCTGTAATGGATGTCAACGACAACCCTCCGGTGTTTGAAAAAGATGAGTTTGATATTTTTGTGGAGGAGAACAGCCCTATCGGTCTTGTGGTGGCCCATGTTACTGCCTCTGACCCGGATGAGGGGAGCAATGCACAGATTATGTACCAAATCGTTGAAGGCAACATCCCGGAGGTCTTCCAGCTGGATATTTTCTCAGGAGAGCTGACGGCCCTGACAGACCTGGATTATGAAACGCGATCAGAGTACATTATCGTGGTGCAGGCCACCTCAGCCCCCTTAGTCAGCCGAGCCACTGTGCACATTAAACTGATTGACAAGAACGACAACCTCCCTCTGCTTAAGAATTTCCAAATCATTTTCAATAATTATGTCACTAACAAATCAAGCAGCTTCCCCATGGGGGTGATTGGGCGCATACCTGCTCATGACCCAGACGTGTCCGATAAGCTCTTTTACAGCTTTGAGGCCGGAAATGAGCTGAATCTGGTTATACTGAACCAGAGCACAGGCGAGATCCGGCTTAGCAAAGCCCTGGACAACAATCGTCCACTGGAGGCCACCATGAGGATCTCAGTATCAGGTAAGAGTAATGAGAGTTATTCTTATTCTATGTTTATATGCTGCTTAATATGATCCCACTACACATCTACGGTTGAGGTCTCTCTCTCTCTTTTTATAATATTTTCTGTGATATTAATTTCCTGATAATTTAACTTTCCAAAGTGATGCTTTATAATTTATTTGTGGGTGGCCTTCATGTTATTACTGGAATGATTAACATAGGCCTGAAAAAATTGAAACACCTGCAGTGAGTCAAAGTCAGTTTTCTTGCTTTTTTCTGGCTTCTATTTAGGCTGCGTGATATCATCACTTCCTGCCCTTGGGTATGATTAATGCAGAATGAATTAATAAGAAATAATACAATGAAGCCTTAGAAGACAATGCAATGCTTGACTTGTAATATGGGGTTTGCCACGATATTTCCAGAAAATTTGGTTTAAATTAGATTTAAATTTCATAAATGACTCAAAACTTGGCAGAAACAGTACTTAATACCTTATGTATTTAAACATTGTTTTAAATGTTCAAATTGTTAATTTTATCTCAAGACACTTAAATGGCTAATCACCACTCATTGTACTTTTGCAAATTCTTTTCAGCAGCTACGAATTGAGATATAGTGCAGCACTTAGTTCAGGACTGCTGAAAAGGAAAATTGTGAATTTACATTTAAACTGCAAAGTGCATACATATTGTTGTTTTGATGTGAGATTGACTGCTCTAGTAATATTATGTGAATGAATGAATGCGGCAGACTGAACAAATAGCCAGCGGCATCTTGCAGGGAAATTATGCTTTAGTCAAGTTGGTCTTTATTTGACTGAAATAGCATTCACCTCTCCTTTGTCAGTGTTCTGTTCATGGGGCTCACGACTTATTACTCTTATTTTGTGCTGAGTGTAATATTCAGTTTACGCATAATCAGAATTGCACTCAAAAATGTCAAATCTGTTCCCTCTTTGATTATATATGAATACATGTTGCAAGTCCCAAAATGTATTAGGAACGTCATGTTTTTCACATAGCCTCACTACAAATATTTTTCATGAAAATTCTTCTGTTCACTCGGTGATGATTCTGCAGTTTTCCTTGCCCTACAGATTTAGTAAACACTACATGGGATCATTTTATCTGAAAATGCCATTGTTTTGAAACAGGAGTGAGGAATTTTTGTCTGCTTTCCGATGCCTGTTTTGGCTCTCGCCAGCTTATCCTCATCAGACTTTGAATCTGAGAAGCTATTAGCACACCTCCAACACCATCACATAATGCAGGGGCCCATTTGTAGATGATGTATATCAAGGCAGTGTTAAAAAAGACTGAAGTCTTGCTCTCAGGGTTTTGTTCAAACATTTTATTCAGGAGAATTAATGCTTCTGAGATGGAACATTTTAGTGAACAATGGATTCCAATCACTTAAATGTACTAACAAATTATTCACCCAAAAGGCACATCTGGTAAAATGGGACTGCTGTACGGCCCTGTCTTAGATCTCAATAGCTGTCGCATAAATTGTTGGAAATTTCCGACCCATTGCCTCCTTGCTTTGGGGACTGGAGAGTTCTGTAACTGTTCTGCTCTAGGCTGAGTGTTGAAAGATAATTGGCCAGGAATAGCAGCGGGATGTTGCTGTCGGGACTCCACCCCTTCTGAATGCTCGTGGAGTGTAGGGGATGCCCCAGAGACAGACGCGAAAGCCGCGCGTCTTTAAAGGGGGACAATGGTGGGCCAATAGACTCGCAGGCCACAGATCTCGCTGGGGTCTTGGGTGGGAACAGCTGTGGCTCAACACAACCAATTACAAGGCTGGTGTGTGTGCTGAGCCTGCACCTGCTGGAGTATGTGTGTCAGTGCCCCCCATGGAGAGGAGGATAACCAGACCCTGTGTGAGATGGAGAAAATGTCATATGATATTTGGGGGGAGTTCACAGAAAAGTAGACAAAGGGAGCCAACAAAGACATGAGCTGACAGATACGGGACCTCTGTGTGAGACACTCAGCGTGTTTCATGAAAAGGCAGGAGTGCTGTTAAAACAAGGAGTGCTAGTACATTTACACAGCCTGAGCGTGCATGTGAGCAGTATCAGAATGACAGATGAAGAGAGTGACAGTGTCTGTAAGAGAGTGCGAGAGTGAGGAATAGGATGAAGTTTGGAGAAAGTGGGAGGGTGAGTGAGTTCATGTCAGGTTTTCAGTGGTGCTAATCTTATTTTGTCTGTGGCTTTGATGCTATTACCAAACAGCAGCGCCGGGGACTTGATTTGATCCCTGACTGGTGTTTATGTAATTGTTCACTGCATACTAAAGGCCTCAGTGACCGAGTCCTCTGGGCCCTGAAGGGAAACAATGAAGCAGGGAGGGTGACGTCACGTAGCTCCCATACAGTAACAGACACAATGGTTGTAGCCATTGAACTAGAAAGACAGCGTCTTGACACAACAGATGTAAACTTGAGTCCCATTGTCAGTTGCGCATAAAGCGCTGCCCTCTCCAGCTGCCCAGCTAACTCATCATGCTCATCCTATACCTTATACCATTTATTTTAATGTGACGGATGTGTTGTTGCTCACTGCACTTTACTCATAGATGTGACTCATTGGGCACTGTTTGATTTTGGCTGATGGAGGGATTGAGTCTCTCCCTGATTGGTGGACAGTACCTGTACTTGCACCCCTGATTGGTGAGCAGGAATCCCACTCATGCCTGCATGATTTTCAACAGCAGTAGGAGTATTTCAAAGAGACAGCAGGTTGTTAGCACCCTCAAAGATAGGCTGCTCTGTTGGACTAGGGTGTGGCCTGTGTGTGAGTTTGTGTCCGTGGAGACGGTGTGCATCTGTGTGTAAAGAGGAGGCGTAAATAATGAAGCAGGTGTGGGTGAGGATTATAGTTGGGAACAATACTTTGGCATACAGTCCATGAGTAATGAGATGGGGCCACCGTTATTCACACATACTCTTTCTCAAAAAAACACTCTTTAATATCAACAAAATCCTCAAGTTTCAACTTTTTGAATTTGTTAGAGTGTACCTCGGTGACGTTTAGGCCTCATCCACGCAGAGACGGAGATTTTCGAAAACTGTCTTTTTTTTGTCGTCTCTAAAAAATCTCCCGTCCACACGGCATCGTTTCTAAAAATATCTGCGTCCACACAGAGATGCCTAAAACAACCCAAAATGCTGTAGTAAATATTCCAGGCCTGTGTGTGGCGCTATATGGTGCTGTAGCGTTTCTACGGAAGTAGACAAAAAACGGAGAAGAAGGCGGTGAGCATGTGTATAAAGCTTGCGCTCTGTGTACGGACTAGAGGGGGTGGGGGCTGTGATGGGGGCTATGACGTCATCGTTTAAAAAAAAAATCCCGTTTTGGTTATCCACACGAAAACGCTGGGATGGCGATATCAGATTTTCTCACTCTGGACCCGTTTTCAAAAAATACTGTTTTCAGGCTGCGTTTTCACCGTCTCTGTGTGGATATAAGGCCGAAACAATAAAATATTTATGCGTTTTCAAAAAAAATCGTTCTCGTGTGGAGGGGCCCTTAGAGAACTGCCGCTGCTCGTTGATACAAATGTGAAAAAAACAAGGATAGAGTCCCTCATAGAAGTTAAAAGCTACAGATATTACAGTAATAGCCTTCCTCATACCCTCCCCATGAGGACAGCAGGCATCATCAGTTTCGCTGCTGCAGGCGGTTTGCTTCAGATTAATGGACATCGTAGATCAATTGATTATCCTAAATTGGCACAGTGGCCACTTGCCACCCATTTAGATGCACTGCCGTAAGCATTCACCATTATATGCTTTAATAACATACTGTAATTACCGTGCTAATCTACTCAGCCCATAATCTAGTGTGCTGACAGAAAAGGAGCCAAATTCACTGATGTGGCGCCAAGGCTTAAGTTTTGCCTTACATGTTAAAAGGGACTCGTTTAGAAATGGTTAGCTCATAGAGCATGGCTGTGGGAGCAGATATCCGTTATTATTTTCAGCTGAGACAAGGATACTGTGGGGGGCTCTTTCTTAGTGTTCTATACCTGCTGTCTGGGAGGGGATTCAGTTCAAGGGCTTTGCGCTGAGATCCAAGTCCTTTTTGTTGCTTTATTTCCCTGCGAATGTTATCCTCTGTCTGGTGAATGACCTTCTCCATGGGATGCTTGGCTCAATCACCTAGAGGCCTGTAGTATGCAGCGGAGTGCAGTTCAGTCACACGGTGTAAGTGGCCACATAATGCTGGCAGTTTTAATCCCTTCTTTTTACTGCCATGTGAATATTTGTTGCGTCACACTGGAGAGCTGAGCACCGCACTGGCCCGACATGAAATCACGCAAGTGTATGGTGGTGATATCTTTTGTTCCCCTGCTTTGTAATCGTATCTCATCTTAAGTCTGGTACTCACTCACCTAGAGTAGCACCTTTGTAATCTGCCCTGTGTGTGTGTAAGAGATATTTTTGGCAAAGATTCCCTGAAATCTAGGTGACAAGTTTAAATTCTATATACTTGCTACCAGGCTTTGATTGTTCTTTGTGTAAAGGAGAGTTCAGGTATACAAACGGCTTGTTCAAAAGGGGCAGGTGACCCTCACATGGGGAAGGTAAGGCCTACAACGGATGATCTCGGAGATGTCTTTTTAGATCACCGAGTAATTGTAGTTGGAGTCTAATTTCCAAGTCTAATTTGCATATGTTTAATTTTTTTTTTGTGGTGGTAAGGCATGTTTTACATTCTTTTATGAGACTTGGAAAAAAAAAAAAAAAAAAAGCAGCCTTTGAGCCTTCGAAAATGCCGACCCCACTGCATCTCACCTTCTAGTGCGCTCAGACACGCAAGATATACACTGAATAACTAATAGACTTGGATATAAAAAAACAAGGTCACCGTAGCTAGATGGCAGTAGAATTTTTTTCCTGTTATGTTGTATTTCTGGAAACTAATGATTCAAACCACTGTCACGGCTGAGTCCTCCTTCTATTGTTCTATGTGTTTCACTTTTGTTACCTGTCTGCAAAATGTCTTTGGTCCCATCTGAGCAGCATCTTGGCATCCTGACAAGAAAAAATTCTTCACTGAAGGGATTTTACTGCAGGGGTTTGTCTGCCCTCCCACTCATGACCACTGACTCAGTAACTCTGTCTTGAAGGCTTCTGAATCCCTGGACGCTCAGTCTTTAAGGTGAGGGAAGAGGTCCTATTTTTATCCAGAGGCTTCTTACCTTGACAGAGTAGATGTTTTTGGAGGAAAACCTTGAAGTGATGCATTACCAGTGAAATTTGTCTGCCAGTTCAATTGTGATGCAAATGCAGAGCGACAAGCTTCATACAAATTAGTTGAATGGATTAAAATGTTCGCAGTGCAGTCTTCCAGAGGGTGACTTTCAGTAACTCAGACTCTGGGTGAGATGGGCGAGATTTTAGCAACTGCCAGTCTGATCATTTTCTCTCATTCCCTCCAACGAGGTCTTCTTCTGTGGATTTATCTAAAATGTGCATCTGGTAAATATGGTAAGGCCCACTTTTCTTGTGGGCCGGAAATTTACGCTCACACTTCACCTCATGGTTTAACATTCCATACACTGACATCCCTTTCCATGTAAGTATGTGCGCTGATTCGCAGAAACAGTGCCGTCCAATGTCTTCCTACTGTACACATTTTACAAATGATGTAGGCAGCGTTGTTTAATGCTTAATGTGAAGGAGCGATTACGGAAACATTCTCTCTGGGTCCACTGGGTTTCTCTACTAGTTCAATCAGCCTTTCCAGCTGCTCTATCATTTCTTTAATGGAGGTTTTCTAATAATGGACTTCTAATGATTTTGGATGGAGTGTAGTCTGAATTTAGACACCAGAAGTTGGGCACTGGGTGGACAATATCCCTGGAATCCTTATTATGGTTTCACGTTTTCTGGAAATTGACCAGCTTTCTGCAGGCCGACACCAATCCGCATGTGAACAAGTCAATTCAGAATTAACCCATGCAAGGAGACGCATATAGTTTAAGGGTTCCATAGTCATACATAGAATTGACTCCCTGGCGCGTGGACGAGCCGTCGAAACGCGTGAGTTTTAGTTGACATGGAAAGGGGGCTTTAGAATGCCACTGTTGTGGTCTGCTTGTTTTCACAGGAAAACTGTCATTGATTAAGCTCAGTCCTAGACTAAATTGAGCAGGGAGTTTTCATTCAGAATTGAAGTTACTCTGGGCCCAGGTTTAGACTGTGTCTGTGGAGCTGGCCCTGAGTCTATGGCCCGGTTATGTGTCTGCCGAGAGTCTCCCATATTTCTGGCTCTGTGTGTTTTTTTTTGAAAAAAAAAAAAAAGCATTCATTTGTCATCGTATTTCCTGACGCACTGAAAAGTTTTCCCTCCTCTCCTTTCTCTTATGCTGCCTCCATTATCCCCTCATTTCTGTCTGTCCATCCCTCTCTCTTTCTCTTTTTCATCTCGCTGTCCCTCTTCCTGTCAGGCAGCCCCCCGCCCAGCTCCCCCTCTCCTCTCCTCCTCCTGTTTTCTGCTCCCTTCCCCTCTCCGTTTCTCCCTCCCCACCCCTCTCTCCTTTTTAAGTCCTTCCACCCATTCTTTTATCCCTCTCTCTCCCGCCTTGACGGTTCCCTCATCTTTGAAAGCAAGAAAAGGCCAAGAGACGTGCTTTGTTGAGTGAGCGTCGCCATGGTGACCCCAGCGATGCCTTAGAAATCCCTGGTGGGTGGGGATTGGGGGACGGTCCTTTGTGGAGCAGTGGGACATGGGGGAGGGGTGGGGCGTAAAGCGCAAAAAAACAGCCACTTTGCGACCAGTTATCCCCCCCCCTCCCCTACCTCCACCAACTCTCCTGTTCCCAAGCAAAGCTGGTGACTTGGAATCTGCTGGCAGTAACTTTCCAGCACAACTGGGCATTGTGTATTTGTGTGTGTGCTTGTTACTGAGCAGTTTGTCAACATATGAATAACTAGGCACATTTTTAAATGTGTTTTAAATATTTAACTGATCATGGAAGTTTGCAGTACTATGCAACTAGGCAGTCGGATGTATTTGGTTTAAATAAATTAACTTACTGGGGAGTCAGTTGGACTGCAGTAATGTTATTTTTTTAAATCAAAAAAGGTGCATTTTGGGCTTATTTTTAGATTTTGAATGATGACACTAGTTTGTTGTTTTTGTGTAATCTGTGTCCTAGGTGGCCTTCCTGCGTTAGAGGATAAACCATCTGGGATTGTTCACTTTTTCCTCAGAGTGAATTTTTTTTCACTGAGTCTAGTGGAAGAGTACTGCTATAGTGCAGCTTTTGAGTTGTGACATGTAGATGCTGTGGCGGGTATTTGATTTCCTGCCCTCGGCTCGATGCACAATGGGACGGTTTCTTTTGTCCGAAGCGGCCTTGCTTTGCTTTGTTGCTCTGATGGTCGGGTTGTGTGTGGGATGACATCATCTCTCTTCATTTGAGGGGGTGAAATCACTGTTATTTGACCAGGGGCAACGAGAGGTTATGCTTTGCAGTGCTAGTGAACATTAGCAGGTCCTCATAACTGTGGGATGTTTGTAAACAGAACTGGATGAGACGCAACATCTCATGCCTTGGTTTGCATTCCTTTGTCTGATTTTCTTGAAGTAGTTTAGTGGCCTCAGTCCATTTCACACTGTGGTTGGCTGGTCTGCTGCATGTAAGCCAGTGCTGTGACCGACCTATGATGTGGGATGATCTGCTCTCATAGTGACTGCACTTCCTCAGCCTCTTCTTCACTGTGTTTTCTTCAAATACTCCTTCAGAAAATTTTAAGTCTATCCCAATGTAATGGAAGGTAGAGGAAGGAGGCTAATTGCAGTGACAAGAGGGAAACGAGCAGCACGGATACAAAACAAACACAGAGAAAAATACAGACCACCGGAAAGTGCTCGCACAACCAAAGGACGTATAATAGTCCGAAACACAGAAGCAAAGCGAGATAGGAAAAAGGGAGAAGAAACTCCAATAATAACGAGAAGATGGAAAGTCAAACAAATCCTGAATACAGATATCTTCAGCTATAGTGCGTAGCTACAAACAGACACTCTAGCAAAGAGGCGTGGTGAACATTCAGCTTATATAGAGTCCGGGGAAGCACCGCCCCAGTTCAATCAGCCAGCTGAGTAAAGAATCCAATTGCAAAGGAATACGATATCGTCCCGGGACGAGAGCCACAAGGAAAAGTCCAAAATACACGCACAAATATCCAGAACTATGACAGGACCCCCCCCTTAGGGATGGCCCCAGACGTTCCCACAGAACCCCAAGCTAGGGACTCCGAAATAAGGGTGGGACCCAAGATATCCCGAGAAGGGACCCAGCACCGCTTCTCAGGACACCAAACCCTCTGGCCAACCTGATAAGCCAGTGCAAAACGGCGCCTCCTATCAGTGGCAGCCCTCTGTTTATGCACCGCCATGGGGACAAACAAACAGCCAGACGGCTCCCCACCAGAACCAGGGTCGGGCCGCAAGGCCTCCTGCGCAACAGATTCAGTATCCCACTGCATGGGACCCACAATCTGAGCCACCGGAATAACCGGCCCAGAAATGGGATCACGGGCCGAGCGGTCATAAATCCGTGACAAGGCGCCAGGCCTGATGTTTTTGGAGCCGGGGCAATAAGTTAACGTAAAGTCAAAGCGATTGAAAAACAATGCCCACCGTGCCTGCCAGGAATCATGTCGCCTAGTCTGCTGGACACACTGGAGATTCCTGTGATCCATCCAAACCACAAACGGATGTTCAGCCCCCTCCAACCAATGGCGCCACTCTTCTAGAGCCAGTTTAACAGCTAACAACTCCCAGTCACCAATACTGAAATTCCGTTCAACCGGTGACAACTACCGGGAGAAGTAGGCACATGGGTGCAACTTATTGTCCCGAAGGGGGCGCTGGGACAAAATGGCACCCACCCCGACCTCCGAAGCGTCAACCTCCACCACCAATGGGAGGGAGGGGTCGGGCAAAACGACAATAGGTTCAGAGCTAAGTCGTTTCTTCAACTCCTGAAAAGCAGCCTCCGCTGCTGGAGACCAAGCAAATGACAGGGAGGAATTCCTCTTAGAAAGTGCAATGATGGGGGCAGCCACAGTGCTAAAATTGCGAATAAACCTCCTATAAAAGTTAGCAAACCCCAAAAATCGTTGAACCTCGTTAATATTCTGAGGGGCAGGCCAATTCCTAACCGCTGCCACCTTGTCAGGGAATAGTTTGATCTCACAATCATAATCATGATGCGGAGACAAAGACGAAGCTCGTTGTTTGCCAAAATCCTCCGCGATATTAACATAATCATCTGAAACGTTGGGAGGTAAACCAAGGTTCAGCGCAGCTCCTACACGCCAATCTTGTTCAGAACCCGACGCCTCCCCCATGGGTTGAAATTCGGGGCAACTTGCCAGAATCTCACTACAGTAAGACCTACAGTCAGAGCCCCACTGGACGATTGGGTTATTCTGACTGCCCCAAAAGATCTGTGGCCTATGTTTAAGCAACCACGAATGACCTAAAACCACAGGACAAACCGAGGAATTGATGAAGAAAAAACAAATTTTCTCTGAATGACCACCAAAAGGGATCAACATAGTCAAAAAAATCAGGGACCTTGGTTATAAGCCCATCTCCCCACAGTCGACCATCCAAAGCTTTGATCAAGTGCAAATGAGAGAGAGATGATGGGAATGGAATGTTTTCTAGCCCACTCCGCATCCATAAAATAATCAACAGCCCCCGAATCCAAAAAGGCTTTAACCCATATTCTCCTTTTCCCCTCAGTCAGCTTTACTGAAATAAGAGTTCGAACGGGAGATTGGGACTGTCCCTCTAGCGCCCCCCCTACCGCCAGAGGGGCTTCCTGTCTCCCTTTAAGCTCAGGGCAACGTGGACGGATGTGTCCCGGTTCGCTACAATGATGACAAATTATTTGTCTGTGAACAGACTTACGAGTCCGGCTCTCATATGAGCCATCAACCTGCATGGGCTCACTAGAACTAGACATTTCAGTGGGCGGAGTCGGGGCTGTATGCTTGTTGTAAGGAACATTAACCCCATTGTTATCGAGAGCCAATGCAGTACGTTTCTCCTTTTTTCGTTCGCGGATGCAATTATCAACTCGCACTGCAGTACGAACCAACAAATCTAAAGAAACGCAAGGCTCTAATGTAGTCAGAGCGTCCCAAACCTCCTCAGCCAAAACGTGAACAAAAACTGTCATAAGAGGTGCTTCTGGCCACCCTGTCTCTGTGGGTAAGGAGCGAAACGAGATAGAAAAATCAGCGACGCTCTCAGCGCCCTGCTTCAAATGCATTAGACACGTAGCTGCGTCCTGACCATAAACATCCTGATCAAAAACATTAATCATTTCTCTCACGAGAGTTTCCACTGAATTTACTACCGGCGATTTAGCTCCAGTAAGTGGCCCCACCCAAGTGAGAGCTGTGCCGGTCAACAGTGATAAAATAAACGAAACCCATGATTCTTCATTCGAGAACCGTGAGGGTTGCGCTTTAAAAAATATTTCACATTGAGCAATGAAATCTTTACATTTTCCTGCCTCGCCTCCATATCTTGGGGGTAACTGGAGTTTAGGCTCTCGGAGAAGGTGCATTGATTGTGCTTGTGAAACACTTTGTGTAAACTGCGCAGACAATGCTCTAATGCTCTCGGAGAGACTTATTAAAAGGCTTTCCTGTCTCTCCATAGCATTCTCCTGAAGGCGAATTCTCTCTGTCAGCTCTGCCTGCCGACTGTCCTAGCTAGAAAGACCCTGGCCAAACCCAGTAAGGACAGACTGCTGATCAGAAGCAATGCTCTCTAGCGTAGCCGCTGCTGGTGACTCCATGTCTAGCTAGAGTGTTCTGTAATGGCCGGTAGAGGTAGGAGGCCAATTGCAGCGACGAGGGAAACGAACAGCATGGACACAAAACAAACACAGAGAAAAATACAGACCACCGGAAAGTGCTTGCGCTTCCAATAGTCCGAAACACAGAAGCAATGCGAGATAGGAAAAAGGGAGAAGAAACTCCAATAATAGCGAGAAGATGGAAAGTCAAACAAATCCTGAATACAGATATCTTCAGCTATAGTGCGTAGCTACAAACAGACACTCTAGCAAAGAGGCGTGGTGAACATCCGGCTTATATAGAGTCCGGGGAAGCACCGCCCAGTTCAATCAGCCAGCTGAGTAAAGAATCCGATTGAAAAGGAATACGATATTGTCCCGGGACGAGAGCCGTAAGGGAAAGTCCAAAACACACGCACAAACATCCAGAACCACGACACCCAAAGGGACATCTCACCTAATCCATTTAGGCTCCCAGCTCCAGTGTAGCTGTTTTCCCATTCGTTTGAAAGAATTGAGTGCTAAGGAAGATCTGTTAAAGAGTTTGGCTTTCAGTTTCTCATTATATCATAGTCCTCAATGACATTTGAATGTGGTTTTTTAGGGCATATTTTTTCTTGTTTTATACTATCCAGCATCTCATTGGTCTTTCTGGCCTCTATCAAAAGAAAACAGTGAATCCCATAATGTGCTCATAAGCAAGAAGTTGACATGATTTTGGCTGCCGTTTGTGCTTTGCAGTTCAGGGTTGAATCAGGTGCTGTGCTGCCTTTCTGAAGTCCAGGGGACATGCTTGAGCAAACAATCACCCATGCTTGGTGTGTTTGTGGCCTTGTGGTGGAGACTTTTTGATTGTGAGGGTGATCTAACTGTGAAGTGTTTCCCTGAGGCTATTTGGAATGGACGGTACTTTTGAAAATCATTCTGGTTCCTGGTCATGCCTTAATGAGTTGTGTTAGAATGCAGTTTCCACCATTTTTGTTCTGTATTGATCTTGATACATCAAACAATGGTCAAATGATTGACAGTAGAGAGTAAAATGCTCACACTGGTTGTGCTTCAATAGCACAATGATAATCACTACTCATAACTCCCTGGGAGAAATCCTTAGACTGCCTTGCATGCTTAAAAGTCATGAATAAATTTGTCTTGATTTGTTGCAAAAAAAAAAAAAAAAAAAACAGAATTTCATAGATATTAATAACAACAGAAAAAAGAATTTCTTTAGAAAATATAAATTGCTCTTTATAATTGAAGACACTTCTCAGTTTGCTTTGTACTAAGAGGAATAACACTGATAATTCTCCAAACTGTGAGTCTGTCTTGCTTGTTACTAATTAATTTTTTTATTTATTTAAATTACGGCAGTGTACTTTTAGAACAGAATACTAAATCCCAAGGTTAATAAAAACAGATGAAAGCAGATATAAATCAGTTACAGTGTGAGATAAATGTGGTTAAGTTTATGAATGGGACGGAGTCAGGAATCTGGGAGTTGGACACAACCTGTGGACACATTGGAACAGCCACGCGTTGCTCAAGAAGGATTCTATGAGAATGTCTTATTGGATTTTATGCAAAAGTGAATTAATTTATAGATTGAAAAACAGAAAAACTAGCTTTTTTATTAATTTGTTGCCATTTTCAGAATTTTACATTTTCTGATAATTTTTTGGATGTGGTTACTTTAATTCAATTAAATAGAGGTCTCCTGTAAAATTTATCAAAATCATCACTAATTTTAAGCCTGCTGAAATGATAAATATTTAAACAAATAATCACTATCACTTGATTCAAATACCACTGTTGTGCATCATTCATCGGCCATTTTATGTCACTGGAATACACTCATTTTTAATAATACGTCTCTTAATATGGAAATCATGCTCTTAATATGGAAATTTGCTCGCGGAGAATCAAAGGTTTGCAACCCCCACCCCTTGACTGGCGAACTATTGACTTAATTAAATGAGCAAATGATGGTTAACTGTCGCATCCATCCACACAATCAGAATTCCTGGCAGTACAGCTTCGTTCAGTGTTTTATTGTGATAAGTACTGTGTATTATTGCATTACTCATTCCTGTAATATCAGCTCTGGGTTTATGTCCATATATCTGGAAATTACCGCAATGTTTATGACATCTGTTAATTACTCTCCTTTTCACTCTATCTCAGAGAGGGTGCCTGGTGGGTCTGGCAGTCTTTTGTCGTTCGAACAGAAAATACTGCACGGGTCTTCTATGTGTACCTATGGGGTATTACAGCTTGAAAGCTATACCCCATGATCATTGCATTCTCAAAAAAAGAAAAAAAAATATTGCCACTGTCGTGTGGAATTTAGAGCTGAACTTCCAGCTGCTCTTGTTTGACCCCATGTGGAGGTTACTCTGTGCTGGTCTGATGCTAATCCAGGAGTTTTTTTTTCTTCCTGGCTGTTTTAGCATGCTTTGAAATAGTGTTCTGTTTGGCACTTGTCGCTTATTGCTACAAAATGTGGAAGTGTTTTTTTTTTTTTTCTTTCTTTCTTTTACTTAAAAAGTTGACATAAAAGATGAGCATTCAACTATTCTTGTGTAATCCAACCGCTAATCAGGACAAGTTAAGATGGTATGTTAAATCAAAATTTAAACTGAAAGCAATTATTTGGAAATTATCTTTGACTCAGAGTACAGTGCAGCTGCACATTGTTTGATTTCTCACCACATGAATTTTATTCATTTTTCAAAATAAGCACTCATTTCAATTTTGATTCTTGCAACGTAATTTTTTAAAAAAAGTTGGAGAGTAAAGTATTTACTCCTTTATAATGTTGCCATTCCTTTTCACAACACTTGATAAATGTTTCTGGACTAATGGCACCAAGTGATTACATGTTTCTGATGTAATATTGTCCCATTTTTCCTGCAACAATGTCTTAAGATGTGCAATATTATGGGGTCTTTGTAGTCATATTATGCATTGAAAATGTGCTGCACATTCTCTATTGGGGACAAGTCGGGATGGCAGGAAGGCCAGTCCAGCATTTGCACCCTCTTCTTACACAGCCATGCCTTTGTAACAGCATGTGGTTTTGCATTGTCTTGTTGAAATTTGCATGGACCTCCTTGGAAAAGATGTCCTCTCGAAGGCAGCATCCATTGCTCCAAAATCTCAGTGTAATTTTCTACATTAACGGTGCCTTCACAGATGTACAAGCTACCCTTGTCAAGGCCACTGACACAGCTCCATACCATGACAGAGCATGAGTTTTAGGTTGCTTTCACATCAAGGGCTTGGGACTGGATCCAAATACACTTGACCCCAAAGTCCAGTATGTTTGATGAGAATGAACACAAGTGTACTGTACTTGGGCATGGTTTGCAAACCTTGCCGGGGTCTAGTTGAAAAGGTGGTCTTTGGCATGGTTCATGTATACTCGCATCAGGTGTAAAAGTGACTGTACCAAAACACGGAAGTCGATTGCTATGCGACATCTTAGTTTTGCCACATGCATGATGTTGGTTTTTGCTCGCCTCATTGCCTGAAATCATTGAACTGTTTACTACGCTGAAGCATGGTTTTCGGAGAATTGAAGGAGCAATGCAAGCTGGGTGCTTGTTCTTCAGCTGATTAAATTGCTTGCTTGCTGTGGTATTAACACACTGATTTTAAAGGGAATGACAGCAACTGATCTGATTGGCTTTAATGGAAACAAGCCCCCACCACTCCCACAGGTAAATTACTCATCGTAGTCTGACCCTTTTGACTGTGAGGCCACAGTTGCACTATCACCTGGATTTTTTGTCTAATCGTTGTACTCATTGCATTAAGAAGAAAGCAGTGCGTTTTACTGCCGATGGCTAATTTTTATTCTTTAGAAAACGTGTTCATCAAGCAAAATGATTGACAACAGGTCAAGAATTATTAGTGCTCATTTTAATTTAGCAAGGAGAACTGGCGACACCTGATTGTCCTTAGGATTTTTGGAATTTGTGTAAAGTCATTTTACATAGGCGTGGCAGCTTTTATTTTGCCTTGGCGGTGCGCCACAATCAATTACATGTAGCGGAAACCCTGAATTTAGTAATTGACTTTTAACTTTTTCAGAGTTGGGATTGTAGAATCGTACTCTGCCATTATCTGTCTTATTTGTCTGAATGCTGATATTTTACATATCCTAGGCTCTGGGTCTGCTCTAAGAATCCGTCAGAAAAAGCCTTATTGCTTGTGTGCAACCAAACTCTGTTTTTCTGTCAGTGCTTTTGTACAAATGAAGTTAACTGATGCATATGCTGATAGCCTGGAAATCTAAACACTAATTTCTCTGCTTGCTATCAAGCATGAGGTATTATTATGAACATCATGCAGACCTAATCAACATTTAATAATGGACATCTTGATGAGTTTTGCAGCTTTTATTCTTATTTCCATCCAGTGTTTTCCAATGAGATTTTATTCCCCCTAATTAGTTGTCGTCTGCTTCAACGGTCACGTGATAATGACGTAACGTCGCCCGAGAATGACGAACCGTCGCCCTTCGCCCAGAGGTATACGCTGTTATTGTGTTGAATAGTGTGATTGTCCCAGTCCATTATTTTATGACAAAAGATCGTTCAATATGGGCCATTGGCTAGTTGCACGAGACGGTGTTAAGTACTTTCTGAAATACGCAGGGTTGCTTCAACATTAACGGTTTGATTCTGTCACTTATCAGTCTATATCAGATGCTGAGCAGATGACAGGTATTTCATTTTCTCATGCAACTACGTAGCTAGTTCTGCTACATCGTTATGGTTTTCTTAGATGTACTCAGCTAACGATAGTTACAGAAGTGATGGTCCTGAGAGTGCAACTGACGCCGAGTGGGAAGGTAAACGAAGTATCGACAACATTAAAATATGCGTCGATCGAATGTTAGATTTATGAAACGGCATTTCGACGTTATGGAATATTTACACATTAATTACCAGATATTTTCACATTTGTTGTCTGTCGCTTAAAGCTGCAGTTGTTAACTATGAGAAGAGAGAGGACTTAGCATGAAAATTTGAAAAAACGAAATTTTATGATCCCACCCCCTCCCTCTCCGCTGCACTCCTGCCCTAAGACCCTCCCCCAGAGGAAGCTGCCGTGCATGCGAAGGCACGCGAGCTGTTATGCATGCGACTGTGGAGAGAATTTGCAAGTTCACATTATGAAAACGGCCGAGTTGCCGAGGCTAGACATTACTGTTGTGAACAGTCAACATTGCTGGCCAACAAACGAGTCGAAATAAATCATGTCGACATGAAAAGTAATCTACAGCAGTATGTATTCAGTAAAAACCCAGCACACGCTTATTTCAGTTAAGTTACCCGTTTTTTTGAGTACAGAAACTGTCGTGAATCCTGCTGAATGGCCAGTAAACCATGTATGACAGCATTTAGCTGTGAGAGCACAGAAACGTTACACATATTTATGAGAACAACACAATCGATAAGACTGCCAGGTCACTTCATAAAGATATTTTCTGCTACTTTCTAATAAAACAATGCCAGTAACGGCCCTAGCATCGGAAACAAGCTAATGTTAGCTCGACTGCAACATCACAGTAACATCACATGCACTACGGAGTACTGTGACAATTACAAGACGCTGGCTATTTGAACAGCGACTGTGCTTGTAAGCGACGTTCACTCACTAATTTGCAGAACGAAAATGAATTGATGCCGGTTAGGGCTGGGCTAAGTAGCAGCTGTGCATGTGAGCGACGCCAACTTGCTTATTTGCAGAGCATTGCTGAGCAAAAATGAACCAACGAATAAAGCAGGGGTTTACCTGTCAAGCAGAAAAGTCGCCAACTCTGCGTCGGTTTTTAATCCTTGCAGATCACGGAGTTCCCTCCACCTCTGAAAAGCCACTCCGATGTTCACTCTGGTTTTATCCCGGGCTTTGTCTAATTCTTTCTTTTTTGCTTTTTTTTCTTCTGGCTTCCTCTTCTTACTTGTCTTAGCCGTGTGTGCTGTTGTTGGTAACGGAGGTATCGGTATTTTTTTCCTCGCTGATGGCTGTTGTTGCGCCATTAGTTTCTCTAAGCTCCTGAACCTCTCTCAGAGATTTGAGCTTGACTGAGCACTGGCGTGAACTGAGGAGGAAGGGGGAGGAGGCTGTCCGCAGCGCATGCATGTGCACTGTTTGACGGCTGTCAGACACCATCCTGGCTCTGATTGGTTCTTTTTGGTCGGTCCGCACGATTCTGCTAAATAGCAGTAGGAGCAGCAGGTGGGTTTAAAGGAGCCTTTTTTTAATTATAGAGTACTAGTTTTATGTAATACTGTCTGTACACAGTGACAGTTTTAGCAAAAATGACAAAAAGTTACTTTTATAAGACTTACCAACTGCAGCTTTAAAGCCAGTTCATCACTCATCAGTGAGAACGGCTGGAAATGTGATGCTAGTTAAAAACCCTCTCGTTTCTCGGTGGAGCAGCTGATGTCTCGTTAAGAGTGCCAACGAACAAACATTAGTCACGGGTAATCGAGACAAATCTTGCGAACATCACTTGTGGTTAATTAAGCCAAATCCTGGGAATATTAGCGATAGCTAAAATCACATATCCGGGATGATATACCTGTCATCTGCTCAGCATCTGATATAGACTGATAAGTGACAGAATCAAACCGTTAATGTTGAAGCAACCCTGCGTATTTCAGAAAGTACTTAGCACCACCTCGTGCAACTAGCCAATGGGCCATATTGAACGATCTTTTGTCATAAAATAATGGACTGGGACAATCACACTATTCAACACAATAACAGCGCATATCTTTGGGCGAAGAGCGACGGTTCATCATTCTCGGGCGACGTTACGTCATTATCACGCGACCGTTGAAGCAGACGACAACTAATTAGGGGGAATAAAACCTCATTTATCTCGTCTTTGAAAACAAAAATTCCACATTTCTGTATTTTACAATATTTATTTACTAATTATATTTGTATAAAACAGCATTATGATTTAGCCCTGAGTTCCCCTTAAATTTTTGAAGGTGGGGATATCTTAAATAATTTTATCAAACTAGTATGATCCAAGGGTCTCTGTAGTACTATGGGGGCTTTGCTGTCTGTCTTCCTGCCGCTCTGATAAAGGTCTTTGTAGGGGGCAAACAGGGGTTAACACTTTGGCCCCTCAGTCTCCCTCCCTTCCTCTCTCTCTCTTACCTCCCCACTCTCCTCCAGTCCCATTGCAGTTGTAGCCATCTGTCCATGTTGGTATCCATCCTCTGAAGACGCTGACTTGCTCACCTCTTTCTGGGACATTAATCAGCATTGGGGCCCCTCGTTCCTCGCTGCTGATTGGCCACTGCGGTGGATTATGCCCGCCCTCCTGCTGAGCTGGCCCCGTTAATGTCAGTGTTAATGGAAGAGAACTTTAATTTGGTTCCCATGACGTGCTGGAGCTCTTCCATAAATGGGGCAGCATTTAAGCCTTTTTAGTCTGTGATGTGTGGTGTATAATGGGCTACTGCATATGTATAAAACATGCATGTTTCAGTCTCTGTTGCTCACCTTCTTTTTTCACTTTCCATTTCTTTCTCTTCTCCTTACTGTCTCTGTTCTTCCTCTCTCCACTTTCTCTCTCTCTCTCTCTCTCTCTCTCTCTCTCTCTCATTCTTTCTCACCCCCTTTGTCTCTTTCTCTGTCCTCTCTGTCATCCCCATTTTATAACCCCCCCCCAATTAGCAAGCACACAGCATAAGACATTCTGTTACTTGGGCCTTAAAACTGTAAAGTGACATTTAGTTGTACACAGGATATCTTGCCTCGTTATGTGCTGTTTGGCCAGGGATTATTGACCATATGTAAACACGTCAGATGTACAACTTTGTTCTCCGGGTGCATGAATGCAGTCATGGGTCTGTAAAGTAGGACAGTGCTCACATGTGAGAAAACGATGATGTCACCACTTATTTCCACCTGAGTCCCCAGGCTTTTTCAAACATTTTACTGTGCTTCTGCTTATAAAGAACTTGTCCCATTTTTCTTTGAACCAAATAATTAATGGTTAAAACAAAAATAATGATGTGGGTTGTGAAAAAAGGGTTTTTCAGATCTTTTGAAGGTGACCCTGAAACAAAGGGGCTCTTCACCATGCGCCGGGACTGGGGCTGGATTGTCACAGTCGCTACCATTTTACATTAGCCAGGCCCAGAACAGGCAAATGACCTTAGATGGAATAATTTATGCATTAAATTATCCAAGAATCCAACGGTAAATGCTCTTGACCTAATTTCACTGGACTATCTCTTCCCCAGTTGTGGCTGCTCATTGTTTGAAGATCCTGCTGCTCTTTTGGTTTGGTATCTGTGCTGACTACAGCTCTGATGTTTGCTTTATTTTTTAATTTAATTGCTATTTTAAACCAATATCATTGAAATTGTGGTCGTTCTACATGAAATAGCCCATAATAAGACTGTGGAGTACTTTCAGACAGAAATCTTAGAGTCCTGAGGACATCAGCATACATCATTTGATTCTCCTCTGCGCACATTCATCACATTATGACCCCTGGAATTTGAATAGTTTGTGAATTTTCATTATGGCTACGGGTGGGTGAAGACATTGTGCTTGTTGTGAGAAATATATATATATATATAAAATTTTTATTTTTTTTTTTTTTACCAGCCGTGAAGCTTAGTTACGGTAGTTTTGGAATCATAAATTCTGTCTGTCTGTCCGGGTTAACACAAAGGCATTGAAACTGTTTTAGATTCAGCCTTCAGTCATTGCTTGTCATTCGCTGGGATATAAACAAACTTTGAGTTTGAAGATGGGTATGATTGGTGCGATTTATAATATTTATCATCATTACCCATGTTCAAATCGAGCCCTGCTTCAGGCAATGTCTGGCATCGTGGCTGGTTTGATTCCCAATGGTCTCTCGTGTTTACTTGATGGTTATGAAAGCTTTGGAAAGCGTATCTTCATGAAGAAGCCTTACACCTACTGTTTTCAAATTCAGAATTGCAATTGATTTCAGAAAGGCTGTTTAAATTAATATGCATTGATTTGTGACTGAGCACCTTCTCAGATTTCAAAAAACTGAAATGAAATGGAATGCCCTTCAATCTGCCATTTATTTAGAATTTGTTGCTATAAGATGCAGTACCTGCTGCCATTTTGATCAGGCTTAGTTTGACCCTTAAGAGGTTTACAGTGACTGGCTGCAGGGCTGGCCAGTGTACAGGCATAGGGTGTTTCTGGTGAGGGTGACCCTTTCCTCAGCTCCATCATGGGTAAGGCTTATCTGATCCTCATCTACATGGACTCTGTTGTCATTTCTCTGATCTCTCTGCAGGAGAGGTTGAACACACACTGTGGCCTGTGAGACTTCTCCTCTTTCAGTTTGATTTTCTCTCTGTCTTTGTGAGGCACGCTGTAGTTCTCAAATTTTTGTTTTACTCTCGTGCTGTGTGCCTCTTACTAATTTCACCCTCACAAGAATTAAACAAAATGTACTGCACACTTGACACCTATAATTAGCCATGAATTTGCTTTTTTCTACGCTGTTTGGTCCGCTGAATATTCTCAATGATGGGTTTGTGCTGTTTTTACTCCAGTTATTCTGAAGAGTCTATATTCAATGATGCAAAAAAGAGTAAACATAAAAGAGACATTTGTGTGGCCTGTGTTTTTCCTCATGGTTACATATTCTTCAAATAGCTCCATCTGTTCTGTCTTAACGGCCAACGTCGCAATTTCTGAGGACATGGATTGCATTCTTTCAGTTTATTCAGCCTGTTTTGAGGACGTCCTCGTTAATGTTTTTTTTTTTTTAATTTGCTCCTTGAATTTTGAATATCTAATGAGGTCCTCAAGTAACTGCTGTTACACACTGCTTCAAGAAATGTGTATGTGTATTTTGTAATTCATTTCATCCGATGAGATCATCTCAACGTCTCGTTTGATCCAGCACCGATGACACTCATGTGAGCACATCAGCTTGCCAGTGCTTAATTTTGTCCCTGTGTTGGTGACATGAAGGTCCTCCTTATGTCACCGGGGCATGGCTGTTTGCGCTGAAGGTGCTGAGTTGGATTTCCTGGTTGGAAGGCCCTGGACATGGCGATATGAAGGGAACAGCAGAGTACAGGAGAGTTTAACAGAGCACTGTGAGATCAGAGAGCTCTCATGAGGACCCGATCCTTCGCCTCACTGGCAGATGCACTGAGCTCACTGCAGCGAGATGATGTGCATTTACGCTGGCAGACGTGGACAGGCTGTATCTCTCGCTGGCGCCTGCCCGTGATGCGCAGTGGAAGTTCTCGGCACCCTGAGGTTGATGGGGGCTGTAGGTCAGGGCTGGAGCTTACTCAGATGTTTTTGTCATTTCTGTCTCATGCCTGGAGTTGGAATTGAACCAAATGTGAAATTGATATTTGTTTAATATTGCATGGAGTATTATCTATCTGTGCAGACAGTTTTGCTGAGATTTAGTAAGTTTATAGATGCAATATATAGGGAATTTCTGCAGATTCAAATTTTTTTGGTGCTCAATGCGCTGAAATTGTCTCTGTTCATAATCCCACCGCTACACGTGAGGGTAATTGGTGTTCAATTTTTGCACAGAAATCGACCTCTGCGTACAGACAACTTTCACTAGTAGCACCCAAAAGCCGAGAAAGTGCACCTTTTTTCAAGAAATTCCTATAAAAACTTAGAATACACCGAGGCTTACTCAAGATTTGAGGCCAATTCAGTTAACCACAGAAAAATTTTACCGAGGTATCCCGAAGTCTGTCCATTTTGCTTAAGTTTGGACAATACCTCAGTAAACCTCAGTTAAATTTTCCTGAGACCACTGAAGTTCAGAGACCACATCGGTATTCCTCGGGAAACTTTAACCGAGGTTTACTGAGGTGTTGTCCAAACTTAAGTAAACCGGACAGACTTCGGGATACCTCGGTAAAATTTTTCCGAGGTTTACGAGTTGGCTTCAAATCTTCAGTAAACTGGCTGCCGGGTTAGCTCACTCGGTTAAGGCGCCGCATTCGTGGAGCAGTAGTGACTACCACGGCATTGGATCGATCCTTGGTCGTACCAACCGGCAGTGGTCGGCAGCTTTTTCAGGGCACACAATTGGTTATAGCACTGCGGGTATGCAAATTGGGAAGGGACTACTGGGAAGGGATACTCAAAATTGCCTTGTTCGTTGCTCAAGTTCCTCCTGTTGGCCAGCCGGGCGCTTGTCAGTGAGATTCTAAGCTTGCTCATGTTTGGGTATCCTCCGCCCTCGTTCTGAACTTGTGAAAGTTTCGATTAATGAGTGTAAAGATGCAGGGGCTGACAGGCGTGTGCTTCAGAGGAGAGCCGCGAATTGTACCTCACTCTTGAGTTGGCAACAAGGGGTTGCATACGAGCAAGCCTTGTACAGAGTTCTCGAATTGGGCATTCCAGATTTGGGTGGGATTGGAGATGGCAAATTTATTTTAAAAAAAAAAAAAAATCTTCAGTAAACCTCGGTGTATTCTAAGTTTTTGTGGGAATTTCTCGGAAAAAGGTGCACTTTCTCGGTTTTTAGGTGCTACTAGTGTTTGTCATTTCAATATAGTGCCTTAGTTTATTCAAGCTCAGGAATCCTTAAAAATTCATTTTGAGAGATGACGATGTTATCTATGTCATGAAAAATATCTTTTAATATCTCATCTATAAAATTCAAGTTGTTATGTGCTTTAATAAACTGCGAACCTCATTTAGAAACTTCATCAAATCACCAAAATTATCTCAAAATTCCTCAAAAATTTTCCAAAACATACACGTCCAGTGCTGTTGGATCAGCTAGTCCTTTCCCATGCTTCTACATATTATCCGTCCTGTGCCCTATCCTGCACTTTGGCCCTTGATTTTGACCTGTCATTTGGCCCTGGTGCTGACCTGACCTTGGTCTGGTTCTGACCATTTGTCCACCCTGATTCTGATATTGCCATAGTCATGACCTGTTGCTTGGCCCCCCCATAAGCATCAATACTTCCGCAGGCAAAGCTTTACACCTACAGTAATTTGCTCTATGCACCACCAGTCTGCTGCGTGCCTTCATCATAGCTGTATTTATTTAATGAAGGCTCTGGCTAAGCCTGAGCCAGCCTGGACTTCAGATTGGGAGAAAGCAGCGGTGTAATCGGCTAATGTGAGTCTGGCTCTCATTCACTCAGTTACAGAATCATTGTGTCCTGAATCTCTAACCAGGGGGTCTTTATTACAACTGAGATATATATATCACACTCTTGTCCTGCACGGAACTAGCTAATTATCAAAAGATAAAACATCTGACCGAATAATGCCTTTATAAGCTGTGTGCAGACTAAGCTTAGAGACTTCTGCAGCGTGGGTCCCTGACATGAAATAGAATGCTGGGCAGAATCTCCGGGATCTTTGATGTGTGTGTTGATTTAAATGAAGGCAAACTGGGCAAACAGCCATAGATCCATTAACTGCAAGCTTTTGGCCTTGGCTGAGGAATTTGTGCATCGTCGATAAGTATATACTGCCAGTGCTCAGACCAGCAGTGTCCTTAAAGGTCTCAACTCAGTTAAAGTCAGTCCTAATCTCTCCAGTCTGAGATGCAGATGTCATTAACGCAGTGCACGGTGAAGGCATTTGTGCATCTCTGTGTTCCATTTGATTAAGACTTTATTTTGCTCGTTAAAAGCCAAGAAAATAATATGAGCGCATTGCAGCCTGGCAGGCTCTGTTGATATGTCTCCATTTGTCATAGCTGTATGTAGCCAAAAACCATAGCAACACACTCACTGCAGATCTCCAAAGCTTTTGATTTCTTGTGCGAAACGTCAACGCTGTTTTCTTATTTATGTTGTTACGAGATGATGCAAGTATTGAAGTGTAAAAACTGGCAGTCTTTATTGTACCCTTATGCATTGTTCAGGGGGGCGACTTCAGTGGCACTCAGTGATTTGATTAAAGAGAGTCTGTTTAATTAAAGAACTGAGAAGGATATTGCACAATTGATCAGTGCAGGTACAAACACAAAGATCCCTTTGTAATGATTTCAAACACGTGGCAGAAGTGCACGTAGTCCGTCACATCTCTTTCTCGGTGACGCAGTTAAATTTAGCTGGAAGCCACGAACGACTGAACATGCCCAGGGATGAGGAGACAGGAGAGATAAGCTGCTGTCTGTCTGTCTGTAAAACATGA
Source organism: Gymnothorax javanicus (assembly GCA_029692085.1). Lineage (NCBI taxonomy): Eukaryota > Metazoa > Chordata > Actinopteri > Anguilliformes > Muraenidae > Gymnothorax > Gymnothorax javanicus. Next base: position 81,183,377 of record CM056202.1, read on the forward strand.
CAACAGTCCTGCTGTTAAGTTCTTTTCACCAAGAGAAGATCTGAACGCCGTCAAATTCAACATCTCAGCCTGTCGTTTCGCTCTGGGCCAATGGGGGGCCGTAAATTCTGTGTAAATATGCGTTACGTGCAGCACAGATGACAGTTACTTTTAAATTCTGGGTTCAAATGTAAATCAGAGCAGATTTGCTGGAGGCCAGGGGTCACAGTGTGGGCTGGATCATGCGTCTCACTAAGGCCCAAGCAAACGGTCAACTGCATTATGGCACAGAATAGCACTCTGCTTCAGATTCTTCCCCAGCTCATTTAGTCCTGCTGATGTGATTCTGCACTTAAAGGTGTTCTAAGTCTTGTAATGCGGTTTCTTAGCCAGAACATTTTTTGTCACATACAGCAAACATCTTCTCACGATCGGCTAGCTGCCTGTCCCCTGAATATGCTGTAAAAAAGTGTGGTCCCTGTGGGCAGCCCAGGCTCCAAAAACTGCAACAAAAACAACCTGGTCCAGCCTGGACCATCCAGCCAATCACCGACAAGAGGGATGGGGGGGTGGGGTTTGGGTTTTTGGGGGTTTTTTTTTTTTTTGACAGTTTCAGGAAGCATGGGAGGGGGAGAGGAGGAGGGAGGGGTGAGCCAGCTCTCTGCTTTGTTTGATAAAACTTCAAACGTCAACAGAAGTGACATCACCGAACCGTGCCTAGAGCACCTTTAAGCAAGCACAGCTGTGGAAGATGAGCTGGAAAACTTTTCACATTTTTGGTGAAATATAGTTCAAACATCTGCAGAACAAATAGACATCTCCCACAAATGGTGAGTGTGAGTCAAAAATGCAGCATATTGTCAGGTTCGTAAATACTTGGGCATTGACAAAGCTGTTATTACCTCCGCCAAGGAGGTTATGTTTTTGTCGGCGGTGGTTTGTCTGTCTGTTTGCTTGTGTACAAGATAACTCGGAAAGCAGCGAATGGATATCTCTGAAATTTTGTAGGTGGGTTGCTATTACATCGAGGATGGACTCTATTGATCTTGACTGCGATCGGTCAAACAATATGGCCGCCACAGCAGCCATCTTGAAATCCTATGACATGCGTTAATTGAACGCGTTAATCCCCAGTGATATCATTCAAATTTTGTGGGTTGATTGGTCTCGCATCAGGGACAGAACCTATAAGTTTGGATCACGCTTCATCGAACAGTACGACCATCATGGGAGCCATCTTGAAATTCTCTGTTGCAGATACCTTAAATTTCGTATGAGCCATGTTCACTCAGCGAGATTTCGTCTGTGCTGCCTTGGCAGAGGTTTGCTGTCTGGGAGTGCCTCTAATTTCAACTGTCTTCTGTTTGAGATGAAATTAAATGATCAATATAAAATCAATATGCTGACTTTCAGCTATTATTTGAGGGTAGTGACATCTAATTTGGGTGGATGGTGAAGGAATTACAGAACTTTTTATTCATGGTCACCCCTTTTTAAGCACCAAAAGTAATTGTACAATTGACTTCACAGCTGCTCCATGGCCTGTTTATTCCCTCATTATTTAATTTGCAAATGAGCAGATAAAAGATTTTGCGTTGATGGAAATTGTGCCATTTACATGACTATTAGACATAGCGAAAACAGTTGATGTAGCCAAAACAACTATTTGGTTCATTCTTAAAATGAGCCACAGGTCCATTAATTGCAACGTTTTGGCTTTGGTTGAAGAATTTGCGCATCATTGATAAATATAAACTGCCAGTTTACAGTCCAGCAGTGTCCTTAAAGGTCACAACCTAGTTCAAGTTGATTATAATCTCTCCAGTCCGAGATGCAGATGTCATTAACGCAGTGCTCTATCAAGGCATTTGCACATCTCTGTCTGCCATTTGATGCCATTTTTTTGATTAAAGAATGTGAGCTTTTGCATTTTTTGATATGTCTCCATTTGTCATAGCAAAAAACCAAGAAACACACTTGCTGCAATCTCCAAAGCTTTTTTGATTTCAAATTGCAGCCTTTTTTTTGTATTTTTACAAGACAATGCTGTTGATATAAAAACTCTCCATTTTGTTCAGGCAAAGCCTTGTTTTCCACTTATGGAGACCAGCTCAAAAACCATAGCAACACACTTGCTGCAGATCTCCAAAGCTTTTGATTTCAAATGCGAAATGTCAACATTGTTTTCTTTTTTGTATTTTTACAAGACAATGCAAGTGTTGAAGTTAAATTTAAAACTGGGAGTCTTTGACTGAACATGCCTTATCGGGATGATCAGGCATGAGAGATAACCTTGTCTGTCTGTAAAACATGACACCAGTGACCTCAATGGAATCAGGTACCAAGCAGAAGATCTGACTTCAGTGGCTCTCAAAGTGAACATTGAGCCTTAAGAGAGTCTGTTTAATTAGATAATTCTGAAAAGATATCGAAATATTTATCAGTGCAGGTACAAATGACAAATATTTTAAATGGCAGGGTACAAATGTAAATCAGGCACATCTTGCCTGGGGTCACTTAAATTTAGCTGGACTGGATCATGAATGACTGAACATGGCCCAAGGATGATCATCTGCATTATGGCACAGAATAAGCTGCTGTCTGTCTTCCCCAGCTCATTTAGTCCTGCTGATGGAAAACTTTTTTTTTGAGAATAGCAGAATAGTTCAAACATTCAAAAAATGAATAGACGTTGCACACAAATGGCAAATGTCCTGAGAATAAGTAGGAATTGAATACAGCTGCAGAGAAGACCTGACAGAGCATCACCAGGGAAAAATCACAGCATTTGGTGATGGGTTTTTAAATGCTGTATACTTTAATTTGGTGAATTATATACTTTAGATTGCTGGGGCCTGGGTTCACTTTAGGTGATTTGGTGATGGACTGGATCATGTCTCATACATTAGGCCCATTTGGACAGTCATCTGCATTATGGCATTTGAATAGCTCTATATACTTTAGGTTCCCCAGCTCATTTAGTCCTGATGATGGATGGGTATGGGATTATATACTTTTGATTTGGTGATGGTTCAAACATTCAGATTATATACTTTAGGTGATTTGGTGAATGAATTAGGTGATTTGGTGATGGGTATGGCAAATGTCCTTAGGTGATTTGAATGAGTATGGGTTAATTGAATACTTTAGGTGATTTGGTGATGGGTATGGGTTATATACTTTAGGTGATTTGGTGATGGGTATGGGTTATACTGTACTGTATACTTTAGGTGATTTGGTGATGGGTATGGGTTATATACTTTAGGTGATTTGGTGATGGGTATGGTTTTTAGGTGATTTGGTGATGGGTATGGGTTATATACTTTGTGATTTGTGATGGGTATGGTTATATACTTTAGGTGATTTGATGGGTATGATGGGTTTAGTGATGGGGGTTATACTGTACTGTATACTTTAGGTGATTTGGTGATGGGTATGGGTTATACTGTACTGTATACTTTAGGTGATTTGGTGATGGGTATGGGTTATACTGTACTGTATACTTTAGGTGATTTGGTGATGGGTATGGGTTATATACTTTAGGTTATTTGGTGATGGGTATGGGTTATATACTTTAGGTGATTTGGTGATGGGTATGGGTTATACTGTACTGTATACTTTAGGTGATTTGGTGATGGGTATGGGTTATATACTTTAGGTGATTTGGTGATGGGTATGGGTTATATACTTTAGGTGATTTGGTGATGGGTATGGGTTATGGTGATTTGGTGATGGGTATATATACTTTAGGTTTTGATGGTGATTTGGTGATGGGTATGGGTTATATACTTTAGGTGATTTGGTGATGTTTATTTGGTGATTTTTAGGTGATTTGGTGATGGGTATGGGTTATATACTTTAGGTGATTTGGTGATGGGTATGGGTTATATACTTTAGGTGATTTGGTGATGGGTATGGGTTATATACTTTAGGTGATTTGGTGATGGGTATGGGTTATATACTTTAGGTGATTTGGTGATGGGTATGGGTTATATACTTTAGGTGATTTGGTGATGGGTATGGGTTATATACTTTAGGTGATTTGGTGATGGGTATGGATTATATACTTTAGGTGATTTGGTGATGGGTATGGATTATATACTTTAGGTGATTTGGTGATGGGTATGGGTTATATACTTTAGGTGATTTGGTGATGGGTATGGATTATATACTTTAGGTGATTTGGTGATGGGTATGGATTATATACTTTAGGTGATTTGGTGATGGGGATATGGGATTTGGTTATATACTTTTAGGTGATTTGGTGATGGGTATGGGTTATATACTTTAGGTGATTTGGTGATGGGTATGGGTTATATACTTTAGGTGATTTGGTGATGGGTATGGGTTATATACTTTAGGTGATTTGGTGATGGGTATGGGTTATATACTTTAGGTGATTTGGTGATGGGTATGGGTTATATACTTTAGGTGATTTGGTGATGGGTATGGGTTATATACTTTAGGTGATTTGGTGATGGGTATGGGTTATATACTTTAGGTGATTTGGTGATGGGTATGGGTTATATACTTTAGGTGATTTGGTGATGGGTATGGGTTATATACTTTAGGTGATTTGGTGATGGGTATGGATTATATACTTTAGGTGATTTGGTGATGGGTATGGGTTATATACTTTAGGTGATTTGGTGATGGGTATGGGTTATATACTTTAGGTGATTTGGTGATGGGTATGGGTTATATACTTTAGGTTATTTGGTGATGGGTATGGGTTATATACTTTAGGTGATTTGGTGATGGGTATGGGTTTATATACTTTAGGTGATTTGGTGATGGGTATGGGTTATATACTTCAGGTGATTTGGTGATGGGTATGGTTATATACTTTAGGTGATTTGGTGATGGGTATGGGTTATATACTTTAGGTGATTTGGTGATGGGTATGGGTTATATACTTTAGGTTATTTGGTGATGGGTATGGGTTATATACTTTAGGTGATTTGGTGATGGGTATGGGTTATATACTTTAGGTGATTTGGTGATGGGTATGGGTTATATACTTCAGGTGATTTAGTGATGGGTATGGGTTATATACTTTAGGCAGACATTGACTGCAATCAACGTCAAAACTGTGTAATTATGGTAGTTTTCCAAATACTTTTGAACCCCTATAATCTGGGGGACATGCAGAAAAATAGTTGTAATTCTTGCACAGTTCTTACAATATTTTTTTTCAAAACCCTTAAATCAAAGTAGAAAGTCTACCATTCAAGGAAACCTTCATTGATTAGGCATATTAGAACAAAATGATGAAAATTGAATCACTGTCTAAACATTTATGGACCTGACTGTGTTAAACGCTTGCAAATACATACACCTAACAAAAATATGAATGCCCCATTTTACACTTTTAAACTTTAATTAGCATTAAGGGTTTTACACTATATTAAGTCATACACAATTCATTTTATTGTTCGATATGCAACAGATTACTGTGCATTAAAGCGGATAGTGGCGTATGGCAATCAGGAATACTCGTAGACATGGTTGGGATCACGATGAGGACGACGAGCATGTAGGTTCGCTTCTCCCAGGCGGTTCCGGACAGTTTGAGGCGTGATACGTCTGTTGTGCAGACCAACTGTTTCACCTGCAGTGTGTATTGCTGGTCTGAGGCGATCACGCAGATGGAGAAGCCAGATGTGACGATCTTGTGCTCATGGGGTCACACGTGGACGACGAGGGTGAGGGTGATTTGCTGTACTGTCTGTCTACAACGCACTCTTTAACACCCAATTGTCCGATAGTGAACATTCATCTGTGCAGCAACCACTCTGGTGGACGTTCCTGCATCCAGCATTTCTATGGTGCCTTCCCGCATGATTTGCGACATTTGTGGCATGGTTACTTTTGATGAAATTTGACATTTTGGGGTGGCCTTTTATTGTCCTCAGTTTTAGGGAGTGTCTGAGTTCTGTTCACGCTGTTTGAGCAGCGTCTGCACATGCCACACCTGTGCTGTGGGTGGAATCAGTGCATCACTGAGCAGGTGCTCACTGGCAGAGATGAACACAAATGTTGTATACAAATCAAGACAAATAACCATTTTGCACAATTAAGACATTATCAGCTCATTTGAGGTAACACATTTCATGTTACATAAATAATTTACATGGGGTGTTTATATTTTTGTTAAGTGTATATGGTTGCCTTTGACTTCACTTCGCTTACTTAAATCTTGCAAAAATGCAGTGTAATTATCTTACTGAACAGGAAATGCATTCTGTAAGCCAGATGGCAATACTGATGTTTTTGACAGAATGGTGATCACTGAGACGGTATACATTTTCATGCATAGGTTTTAGTCATTTAAAATTTCATGTCCTTATCCATTTTGAATGGCAAGTCTTATCAGGCAGCCAAGAGCACATAATTGCAATATTTGCTTCAAATCATGCAGTTTTAATCAGTCTTCAAGAGCAAATGACTGTGATAAGTGATTTCTGTGTCTTTTATAAGAATCAAGGAAATCCAAAAATCAAGTCATTTCTTTGAAACATAAATGTTCATCCATGTTTGATTTCATGGAACTAAATGCAAACACACAGAATGGGCTTCCTCTTGAGATTCTCCCCCAGCTGATCCAGCCCTGCAGATGTGATATTAAAATCAAGCACAGTTTTAGAAGACTGAGAGGTGCACTTTCATACATACTGTACCCATACATACTTTTTGGGGCCACAGAATGGTGCAAACACTTGCAAAACAAATTTACATTTTTCATTGATGGCAATGGGCTGGGTATGTATTAAAAAATGCTATTATGTACACACACATTTAACCTTAGGGTATACAGTATCTACCATAATTGAAAATGGATTATGGGCTATATATATATATATATATATATATGTGTGTGTGTGTGTGTACATGTTATGTACAAAATGTAACTTCAGCTCTTTGCACACTGCCCCAGGCTTGGTAAATTATTTTGCATGACAATCATGTATTCAGTGACTCATTTTACTCTCAGCTTCCTACTGAATGCTTGAGATGTTCCTGGAACACTATAGATAGTTTTATTTGTTCTTGCCATGAATGTTTGTCATTTTTGTACTATCTTTATTTGCCAGGAGATGAGGGAATTGTCAGATTTTTGACAGTAATTCCAGTAAAAATGTCGTACTGGTGGCATTGTGATGATCTCAAGAAGGGTTATGGTTAGTCTTTGGTGCACCAGCTTTCACATTCAAAACTTGTCAAGTTATCATTTGAAGACCTGTGTGCAAGAAGTACTTCAGTCGCATTTTGCAAAAAATGAGCTGACACCAGTATTAAAAGCCACAATGGCCAGAGCATCATCTGATACCAAATATTTCTGCAAAGAAGCGCTCAAGTCTTGTGTATTGGTGCGTTTCCATTGTCCATTGTCATGATCTGCAATGTGTTTTGAAAACTTTGACCCCCAAAATCTCAAAAGTATTATTTTGTGACTTAGGTACTTCTTGCACACGTCTTCATTTGCTCTTTAGTGTCCCATTTGTAGTCAGTACTTCAGGAGATCTTCTGTGGAATTTGGAAAATGCACCTTATGTCACCTCATTGACGACAGCAGTGGTCGCACTGTATGTTGCTGGTTGGAGCTAATTTAAGTGTCCTGAGGAACCCAGGCAAATTTGAACTTACTCTTTCTCTGGTAGGACTGAGTGAATTAGCCCACAGTTCCAGAGGCATGCTATAGCACAACATTACTAGAGTAAGGCTTAACCACTGACCACCTATTAGGCGCAATCTGTATTTGCCAAGCACAATTCCTTTAAATGAGATTCTTGGGAATTTAGCTGATCTTTCTGCTCAAACAGCTTTCAAGGCAGACGTAGCCTGTGTGATCAGAATTTCAGCCGGGATGAAAACTCAGATTAGTCTGGAAAGGAAATTTCCATCCGTAACTGGCCTGAGGTCAAATTACTTTGCGGGCCTGTTTTTGCATTTGTTGTTTTGACTCTTTTTCGTTCCTGTATATTCATCTATGCTCACCCATGCATAGGAATCTTAGCATGGTGAGCCTGGTTAAACTGTGCAAATATATTGGTGCCCAGATATATGGAAGATTAGAGAACTGCAATGGGGAGCTGCCGTAGGGTGAGAGTAATCCTTGATAAAGAGGCTGTATTGGAGAGAGTGAAGGCTACACTGTCAGAACTAATGAGGTTATATGATCTCTGAATTGGTCAGGAAGGTCAGAACTAATGCAACCCTCCGATATGATTGCTGATCTTATGTATAGCTTGGAACATTAGAGTAAAAAAAAGATTAGTATTTTAGATTGTTTGACGTTGGCCAGCATTGTTTGCATAGCTTACGTACAGTGCATTTGATTTTATATGGAAGCGTATTGAATCAAATGCCTTACGCAATAATAGTTAGGTCCCACCTGGGCATTAGAATTGCCATCTTGGAGTCTCTAACCTATTTGTACTGCTGCTGTAGAACTGTGTCAGCTTACTGAATTTGATACCCGAATGAAGTACTACAGGAAGACTGGAAATCTGGACACTAGCTGTCTTTCAACATTAAGTCTGGAACAGTTTGTTCCCCATTGATTTTTCTAATGTGAGGGTAAAAGGTTTGGGCATGATTGACTAATGTGTCAGTTTGTCTGTGAAGTCAGCAGATTCTATGGTCCTGCTAACCTCCTCTCTTGATCACTTTTCTACAGCCAGCATTTAGACAAATGCTCAAATACATCAATACAAACATGCTGTATTCTGTTGAGTAACTGCAAATACTGAAATCATCCCAATTTAGGGTGAAGCTTTTGTTGTATGTACATCCTTCAGATGTCATGAGGGAATAAATGTCGGAAATTTTTGCCCCTTAATGAGTTATACTGTGTTGTAACTGTCCTACATTTGAAGTGATTTGTATGCACTGTGTATCTTAGGGGCTCACATGTATCTATGGTTGAGGACCTGTGGGTTGTGCGCGCGCGCGCGTGTGTGTGTGTGTGTGTGTTTGTGAATGTGTATGCGTGCATGCCTTTGTACATATGTGTGTGTGTCTGTGTGTGCATATATATGTATGTGTGTGTGTGTGTGTTACAGTGTGTTTGTTGGTGGGTGTGTGTGCGTGTGTATGTTATGATTCTGTATCTGTCTGCTTTTGTATTTATTATTTTTCTTGTTTATTCATCCATTCCATTATTGCATTGCACATTGTCTCCCCTGAAATGTCTGATGTGATCTGTGTCATCATGCCAGTGCACTCCCCTGTCTGCGTGCAGACACGCTTCGGGTTTTCCGGTATTTCACGAACTTCTTTCAAGTCTCGTTTATACCTTCCTTCCCGCTTTACTGAAATTACCATATTAATTAACTGCTAGGCTGCTTAGTTAGTGCTGGTAATTTTACTGTAGACTAATCCCTTTGTCTGTACATAAACTGACCAACTAACATTCATGTATTTTGATTAGGTGTGTAGATATCACTGTTTACTAATATAACTAACTCTGCCCTGCTCTGCTCTGTAACTCCGCCCCTTTTGCTTTCCCTGTACTCTGCTTTGATTACAGCTTACGCACCTCAGGTGCCCTTCTCTCTGTCCTGGAGTCTTAACTGAGCACTTAGAACTCCTTGACCGGAGCTGTTTATCTGTCATAGGTTGTCTGCGTGGATCCTGTCCGCGTTTTGGTTTTTGCCAATTGTTTGTGGTTTAGGACTTCCCCATGTGTGCTTACCTCTGTAATTAGTCTTATCCAATTCACCTGTTCCCTGTATAGCATGTGACTTCCCTCTTGTCTATTTAAAGTCTTCACTGCAGTTCATTCCTTGTCAGAACGTTGATCAATACTCATTTGTGCAGAGCTCCTCGTATGCCTTTTGTTTATTGCTTCTTCACCCGACCTTGAGATTGCCATTGCCCTTCTATTCCTGTTTTGTCTTTTGGATTTTGACCTGTTTTTGTACGACCACGATTTCTGTTTTGGATGCCCTGTGTATGACCTACCCTTCTGGATTTCGACTACAAGTTTTGGCTTACTGTCTATGTACCGTTGCACATCTGCTTTACTGGTTTTGACCCCTGCCTGTCTAGTCGACTTCGCTTTTTGGACATTGTTTTTGGCTTGGCAATTCTTGTGTCTTCTGGTCCTGACCCTTTTTGCAATAAAGGCTTACAATTTTTGGATTATCCCTGAGTTGCGATTGGTTCCTCTGAGCGTATCGTTGCTGTGTGTGTGTGTGTGTGTGTGTGTGTGTGTGTGTGTGTGTCTCGCTCGCGTCTCTGTGTTTATAAATGCGTGCTCCATTTGTCTGGCTGTGCGTGCATGTGTGTTTTGGCATGTGGGTGAGTGTGTATGCTACGGTCCCCTAATTTCCTGAGGTCTCTCTAATTGGAGACCTCAGTAACAGGGGAGCTGTAGTGGCTGGACTGAAGAGGTCCAGATTAAAGCCTTGTTAAACATGGAGCCCTCTCCTATTTAGACCCTGACTGTCCACAATAGGCCTGGCCTGGGAGCAGGGAGCTTGAAGAGTGCTGTGTGCTGGTGTGGGTTCTGGGGCTTCTCCCCCCTGGCTTCCCTCCAGGGCCCCTGAAACAAAGGCTCTCATTGATGATTATTTAAGGAAAGGCACAAGCTTGTTTCTGCCCTTGGCTTCATTTGATTACGCGCTTGGCTTTCTTCCTATGGTTGCCTGAAAAGCAATTGGTAATCTCCTGCACAGCAGGAAAGCTTTTTAGTGACAATACAGTTGCTTCTTTAAGCTGTAAATATCATGTTTTGTTTTATCAAAATCTTATACGTAAACAATTTTGTGGGGGGGGGGGGGGATTTTTGAGAAGGAACTAAATTGTTAATGAGTCTGAAATTGGAAATCCCTTATGAAAGAATTCATTTTCATGTGTTATTATATAGTTCTTGCTGTCATATTTAACTGGAGTGCCAAGGGCCCTGAAGGTTGCCGGCAGTTACAGCTCCAACAGGAGAAAAGTAACTAGCATCAGTCCGCGGATTCAACAGCAACCCAACACGAATTCTTGCGAAAGCAACACGTTGTCTACACGATATCGCCGTTAAAAAGCTCCAGCTCGGACATCCGCGAAAAAATTAAACCTGTTTAATTTTTTCGCGAATTTTGGCGGTGATGGCGAATGGTCCAATACCACTGCGAATCAATTCACGGTTCTTCGAATCAATTCTTCTCTGTGACAGAAGAGAACTGTTTCATCCGCACACTTCCGGGCCAACGCAGCTCAGTGAGAAAGGGTTTTAGTTACCATTATCGGGCACGCTCGACTGAGCAGTCACACTTTTTCATGAGTGACACACAGCAACATTTCTGCCATTCAGCAAAAATATAATCTTTAAGAAGTCTACATCATGAAATCCGATTAGAGTTTTTTCTAACCTGAACTTTCACTGTCGTCTGCTGTCAATTTGTGAAGTGCGCCATCTTCTCAATTCACTTCTGGTTATTGCTCTGCTTATAGACAATGATTTTTTTTTACACAACACTGCCACCGAGTGGGTCTAATTAGTATTATTCTTTCTATTCCATGATGCTAATAGGAGCAAACATCCAAAAATGGGTTTTGACCAGTTTTTATTGCCCCAATTGATCGTGAAAAAAGGTCGACCATGCGGTTACAATGCCCGTAAAAATTTTAATCACATATAGATTAGTGCCTAATATATTCTAATTTCTAAAGACAGTATTAAGGGGTGATCTGGGGTTAAATGGGCAAAATTTGATTATTTTTCCAAAGATTTTTTTGAATAAAAATATTCTATAATAACCCACCTTTAATAATCACTAATTGCTACAAGGATTAAAAACTGAACTCAACTTTTCAATGCGGTCTGATGCATTTTCCATTGATTTCCTAAGGAATTACTTTTTCCACCTTTCTCATGTTTGTGGCAGCCATAACTTTTTTATTTATCATTGAAAATCAATGAAATTTGTGCTGCAGGTACTTTATTTCATTAGAAATGCAATGACATAGGGAAATTTTGCCTATTTGTTACATACTTTGAATATTTTGAGTATTTGTCAGGTTCTGCTCAAAATAATTTCAAAATTTGAGTAAAATGCCCCAAAATCACAAAACTGATAAATTGGGCAAAGAATGGCTACGTCATTGCATTTGGATAAGCAATGGCTTTTAAATGATGAAAGAAAAACTGAATTCTATCATCGAGTTAAAGAGGAATTGGTGCCAGAAGTTTTCTGCATATTTAATGAGTTTGCTCGGTTACCATGGCAACCGCATAAACAGAAAAATGCCAACTTGTATCTTTTTTGGTGGTTATTACATATACCTCTTTAGATCAATTCTGAGTTGTTCCTTGGTGTAATTTTTCATTTAACCCCAGATCACCCCTTAAACGAGGAAATAAATAGATTGATTTTGTCACATGACCTTGACCTTGAAGACCAAAGTCAAATCCAATATGGTGTGTTTGATCAGCATACATGATTTGTCATTAGTATCCAATACATACCAAAGATCTAAAGCCAACATTAATGGACTTTTAGGCATTTTGTCATTACCTGGACCTTGTTGCCCAAGGTCAAATCCAATATGTCGAAAACAACCAGCATACATGATTTTCTATTAGTGCCCAATACATACCTAAGCTCAACAAACAATATTAAACAAATATGGGCCATTTTTATCACATAACCTTGACCTTGAGGCCCAACATCAAATTTGACTGACTGCCTAAGAATGTTTAGCATACATGGTTTCCTATAGATGCCCTAAACATACCTGTGCTCTAATTGCCATATTCAGCAAGTTATAGCAATTTTTGCCATTTGACCTTGACGCCCAATGTCGTATTCAACTTGCCGAGAATGTTTGGCTTACATGATTCCCTATAGGTGCCTCACACATACCTATGCTCTAAATGCCACGTTAAGCTGATATAACACATTTTTGCCATTTGACCTTCACCTTGAGGCTCAAGGTGAAATTCGAACAACCAAGAATGTTTGGCATACATTATTCCCTTTAGGTGCCTCATACATATCTAAGCTCTAAATGCTATATTAAGAGAGTTATAGCACATTTTTGCCATTTGACCTTGACCTTGAGGCCCAAGGTCAAATGTGACTCACTCACAATGTTCGGCATACCTGATTCCTTAGAGGTGCCTCATACATACCTAAGCTCTAAATGCTATATTAAGAGAGTTATAGCACATTTTTGCCATTTGACCTTGACCTTGAGGCCCAAGGTCAAATGTGACTGACTCACAATGTTCGGCATATCTGATTCCCTATAGGTGCCTCATACATACCGAAGCTCTAAATTTTATATTAAGAGAGTTATAGCACTTTTTTTGCCATTTGACCTTGAGGCCCAAGGTCAAAAGTGACTGACTCACAATGTTCGGCATACCTGATTACCTATAGGTGCCTCATACATACCTAAGCTCAAAATGCTATATTAAGAGAGTTATAGCACAAAGCACCCCGAAAAATGATGAAGTCCAGACACGTTGCGTAGGTGGCGCTATGAAGGAGCGATTCAATCAAAACGCCGTTTACACCGTTGAAGCAGGTCATGATACTGATTCCATTGCTGCAATTAAAAAAAAAATTTCATCAGACAATTTTTGAGAAAATTGCACCTAAGTGCCAAAAATGGCCATTTTCAACATTAAAATGGCCGCCAAGTCTAAACGAAAGATTCAGTCAAAAAATTTTTTCTCGGGCATTAACTTGATGACCAATTTGATCACGTCCCCAAATTTAAAAAAAAATCGTCAGTCCGTTTTTGAGATACAGCTTTAAACGGACGATGCCGCCGACGCCGACGATGCCGCTGGACGCAAAGTGACGACAATAGGTTACTGGCCTACGGCCGAAACCTAAAAATGATATTGTGCTAAAGGTAATCGTACATTTTACAATAATTTTGCATTGAAGAGAGTCTTCTGAAGGCTGGGAGCAGTTGTTAAAGGTGTTCGCCACATGCACTGGGTGACCCCAGTAGTCTGCACATCACTTCTTTGAGGCTGTGCCCTTCTGCACCAGTGGGATAGAAATTGGGATAAAAAAACTGTGGAATAAGTCGACCTGGCTTCTGTCAATGAAATCAGCTGTAATCACTTCTGAGTACGCACTAGGCATCTGCACGTAATGAGTAGCGAGTCTCTCATTAGTGCCAGCTCTCGTATTGCATTTGTGCTCCCTGAAATGTGGAATGCAGTCCCTCATTTTCCTTTCTATATCTAGTTATGTGAGTAGGTGTTATAGTAGACATTTTAGAGCTTGAATTACTAATCTGGGAATTCATTTTATATTCCAAAATGTACCAATGGAGAGATGTACAGCTACATTTTTTAGACGTGGTTCAAGCTCATTTTTCCATTGGCTCACTAGCGCCCCCTGCATGTTTCTCTTATGTTTATGCAGATGGGATCCACACGGTCACAGCACAGTGCCTCCTACAGGTCACCATCATCACTGATGAGATGTTGTCCAACAGCATCACCCTGCGGCTGGCCAACACCTCCCAGGAGCGCTTCCTTTCACTCCTATTAGCCCAGTTCCTGGAGGGCGTGGCCCGCGTGCTGTCGGCCGCCCGCGAGGACATAGTCATCTTCAACATCCAGGATGACACGGACGTGAACGCGAGCATCTTGAATGTGAGCCTGTCAGTGGCGGGGGCTCGGGGCGGCGAGTTTTTTGGCTCGGAGGAGCTACAGGAGCGGCTGTACCTGAACCGCAGTCTGCTGGCACGAATCTCATCCCAGCACGTGCTCCCTTTTGACGACAACATCTGCCTGCGGGAGCCCTGCGAGAACTACATGAAGTGCGTCTCCGTGCTCAAGTTCGACAGCCTGGCGCCCTTCATTGCCTCTGACACCATACTCTTCCGGCCCATACACCCCATCAACGGCCTGCGCTGCCGCTGCCCCGCAGGCTTCACAGGCGACTTCTGCGAGACGGAGATCGACCTGTGCTACTCCAAGCCCTGCGGCGCCCACGGCGTGTGTCGCAGCCGCGAGGGCGGGTATACCTGCGAGTGCTTCGAGGACTATACTGGTGAGTCAGCGTATCACACCTGGGCCATGGACTCTATCACGATATTCATTCTGCCGTTTCTTTGAAGGCTTGTTCTTAGTTCTTCTTGGTAGTGAGAATGAGCCTTTAAAGATGCAGGATTACATTTGTTTCCATTTCTATTTGCTTAGCAAATGCATTTGTCTTTCTAAAATATGCTATCTCCATCTTCTTACTGAATCTGGCATGTCCAGTCAGTGACCTGAGTGCAAGCACGCTCGGATGCGACTCATGTCGCCATCTCGGGATTTAGTTAGTGGTTCTCCTCGGATTAGGGGAAGCATGGAAATGGTTTTGTATACCGTCGGTCATGTTTTGGTGAAAATGATTGAGAAATTAGATATTGGAGCATTTCTATGGATGGGGTCTCTAAAGCCTGTAATGGGCTGAATGACTCCCTTTATGTAGCGCACTCAATCAAAGGCCTGGTTTACATTGCGCCAAACAGGGTTGGTCTCACTTCCAAACTTAAGCAATTATTTACATTCTGTATGAATTTTAGTGAATTCCTGCTTAAAAGGTAGTCATACTTGTTTTAATGTTGAACCAGAGGTGCATTTATTAACCCGTAGAGCACTAAATACAAATAATGTTACTCAATGATGTAAGATATCAAATTCAAAGCTGTTGAAAACCTATCATGTGGAAACTTGTTTAAAAGAGGTCCCAAGTTGCCACGTGATAGGTTTTCAACAGCACAAGATAATTTCATTCATACTTTTTTGAAAATTTATTTCAGCCCTCTGAAGGTGAAATAAATATATTTGAACATGTTATGATGCAGAAAGTAAAGCAGTCACAGGAAATCTCAGACTGGCTCATAGCAATCCATGAAACTGCACAAGCATATACGCAAAATTTGGAAAAAAAAAAAAAAAAGATTTTTTACGGTTCACTGCTAACGTCCATATCTCCCAAACTCAGATTAATTAATGATTGCTGCGGTTGTCACTTAATGTGTCTCGGCAAGAATCGGCCTACTCATGTGACTTTGTGCAGGGTCAGTGGGCTGGCCCATTGGCTTTGAATGGGTCTCAGCCTTGCAAGGGTTGAAGTTCCCTAGCAACGAGACAGATATTGAAACAATTTGCCCGATTGCATAGCTGGGAGAAAGTTGCATGGCAACAGTGTGGGTGGTGCTGGAGACACCATTGAGTTGAATGAAAGGCCAACCCCATTGAATATCGTCCCATGGTGTGGATGGCGTATAGGAGAAAATGGAAGCTGAGTAAACTGGGATATGAATGCGGAAAGACATTTTTTACCTACCCAGACACAAGCGCTTTTTATCTCTCAGTGGGAATCCCAATCAATCTCCTGTGACCTAAATGCTTTCGATCCCTGTGCAGCACAAACTCAATACAGAAAATTTTAATCGTTTACTCATATCAAAAGTGTCAAGCCAACATGAAGACTTAAATTTGATAGAACTGTAGGACTTCATTCAGGTAAATGGAGAGCTCCCTGGAAGAATGCAGATTGACTGTCCCCTGTCCCGTGTATTATGTGCTCTCTACACAGTTTAAATGGTTTCAGTCATGTACACATGCATGTTATAGTTTTAAATCCTGGGTCACTTTTTCTTCAAGACTGGGAAGCTTGTTAGAGTCTTATCTGGGTAATCTCCATTATACGTGTACAGGATTTAATCTAGGAATAGGCTTAATCTATGTCTGTAATTGAATTCTTTGTTTATGTGGGATGGTAATTACCGGAGTACTTTCTTTTCTTTGAGGAGATTTCAAAAACAGTCAATGTTTACAGATCACCCTCTTATCATTCTACACTGTTTGGGAAGATTACTATTTTTATGAACAGCATGGTAGGGGGTTCTTTGCCTGACTGCTAGTTGGGTTCAATAATCCCAAAATACTCTAAATAGTAATTTTTCCTCATATTTTGGTGGGACTACCAAATGACGTATGGCTCAATCCTTCATTTTCGTGCCACTAAACATACAGAAGAAGCACTGTGTGGTGTAGTAATCTTAGATGGCTGTTTACAGACTGAGCGCCAGATAAGATGGAAACGATTGTGCTCAATGAAGTCTGTGAGCGAATTAAAATAGTATAAAAATGTGGCCTGCTAATGCCGCTCGTCATAATGGCGCCAACGTGGGCAGGATAGGCTGTGCCCACTCGTGCTTAAAGCCTGGTATTGTGGCACAATTGTGCAGACTGAGAGGGAGAAAGGGAAGAATAAGAGGATCAGAAATACTATAATGCAAGGTGGTCCTCAATTATGTATGAATTTCAAAGCCAGAGCAAATCCTGTTTCCAGCCAGTGAATTTCCCTCTGGACAAAATAATACATTTGAAGGTTTTAAAATGCACATAATATGCAGTCGGTGCACCCTTAAGTGCCATAACTCAGTTAATGAAAGTATTATTTTCCTTTGAAGATACAGATTATTTCTGTATTTCGCCCTCTGAAAAAGATTAAAGGCCTCTAGTGCCCTTCTCCTCCAAGCACTATGTATTTTAATAGGGAAAAATAAAATTGTATTCACGTCATTCTGAAGCTGCTTATGAAAGTTCTATTTTAGCTTGAAATGCTGTCGTATTTGTGCGTGGACCGTAAAATATGAGATAAACTAGGCATCTAATATATTCCACTCTTTGTTAGTACATCCCCATTTGAAATAAGTCAACCGGTCAATTTACTGTTGCCTAGATTTAACGCATGCATGCATGCTTGCACAGACTCACTCGCGCTCGCACAGGCACACACACACACACACACACACAGAGGTATGGCAAATTTTAATTTCAAAACCTGGCAGATGACCAATAAAAAGATTGTTGTTTGCTGCTGGTGTTGCAATCTTGATAAATGATTGTCTCATGAGGTTTTAAGTGTGTCAGCCATAGATAGGAAAGCCAGCTCCGTTGTAGCAGGGTAGTCCAATTAAGCCACTTATGGTAAAGTTAGGCCACGGATAGTTGGACATTCCAGTCCTTAGTATACCAGCACTTTAAGATGAAATCCCCATTGACACTTCATGCGCTGTTCACATCCAAGTACTACTCTGGAGTTCATCTTCAGATGATTTCATAGTTTACACAGCATTCAAAATGATTTTCGATTTTGAAATTTAAATAACTATGAAACTTTGATTGTAACACACACCTGGTAATTTGTTGAATAAGAGCTGCGAGCGCTATTTAATGCATGTGGCTCGTGTGTTTCGAATGACCATATAATTATAAATTTCAGCTTATTGTTGACTGTTCGTTTACTGTTGAATGTCGGTACTATTGTATGTGGCTGTACTTAAAGTAAGCCTATGCTGATAGGGACTCTGTACCTACTGTAGTTATGTTTACTTGTTGCTCAGATTACCTGAAAATTGATGCCTCACCACTGTATTGCAGGAAAAAACAAAACAGTGGATTTTTTTTCCTTGGGTGGTGTATGATTAATTGTGCTTTTTGAACCATTTTTTTATATTCACTTTTTGTTTGCTGCAGTTCCACACTTCACAATTTTTTCTCAAATGTGCCGGTTTTCCAATTTGTTTGGTCTAGTGCTTCTGTCGAGGTCGGACCATCTGTGTGATTCACTATTTTTTGGTATTTGAGAGATAGTGATGAAAGATAGTGATTATGTGCTTTTGAGTCCAGTAGGAAGGGTGAGGACGAGGGGTGCCAGAGGGGGCTGTTGGTTTGTGGGGGAGTGGTTGGCGTGTGGGTGGACGGTTGGTGTTTTACAGCACTCAGTAATTCTCAGGATGCACAGGTCCTTGCACACACAGTTGAGCTTTAGCGGAGCGGTTGCGGTCCCGTGACTGTGTGATGTAACAGTAGTCAGCCACTTGGCTCTGACCCCTCAGCTCTCCGATCGCAGGCCCTTACCGCCGCGCAGAGCTGCTGCCGATGGTTTCTGGGGCGTGAGCTGATGGCTGGGAGTGGGAGTGGGACAGGGAGCCGCTCTGTGGGCATGTGAGCACTGAAGTGTGACAGACTGTGGACGATAGCAGATGGAGAGTGGGAGGAATCCTCAAGAAGACCTATTATTTATAATTACACTGGCAGAGATGTGAAGTTACGGAATCTCGCCTGGTCGGAGTCCAGCGGACGTGGCGATCATCATTCCTGTCACTTAGGATTTGTTTTAGGAGAGGTTTTTTCATCCTTACGCTTACAGTAAAGCCTCGGAACACGCTAGTGGAACATTAGCTGTCTCCTCCACTTTGTAATGCTGAATGTGTGTAATAGAGGACTGTAAAGAGCTTTTTTACTTTTTTTACTATAGAGAAAATGTTCTCATTGGAAGGTGTTTTTGAGTCCTGCTGGCTTAGAATGAGACTTTGTCCTGTGTTTGGCGGAGGTCATTATGGAGTGAATTGGTACTGGATTCATTTGATTCTTTTATGTTAGCTTTGCGGATGGAGCGGTGGGTGGCTGCAAGTTGGAGCCGGAAATTTGACTGGGGTCACCTGCATTCCTGGGAATGTACCCTGTGGTCCCAGGGGAAATTAGGACAATGATTTTCTGTGCTGCCCAGCTAAAATGGCAGGAGGGTGAAGGGTCACATCCACTTGTCAGTTTATGGTCACATCTACCTCAGCCTATACCTCCATCTGTGCTCTTTCTTTAATGATTCATCCAATTTTTCCCAGTCTTCACTAGTAACCCGCTGTTAGCATAAAGGGCAAGTTGTTTGAGCTCATTAACTCTCTGGATGTGGGGGGGGGAATGATATTTTGCAAAAATGATGACTTTTCATTGCTAATGAAGCTTAACCTTTAGAGCGCTGAAATAAATTTTAAAAATATATAAATTTAGTTATCCTCTGCTGTTGAAAACCTATCATATGGTGACTTGTTTTAAAGAGCTCCCCTGTTTAAAAGAGCTCCCCATGTTGCCACATAATAGGTTTTCAACAGCTTTTGATATCTTACATCATTGAGCAACAATCGCTGCGTTTAGCACTCTAAGGCTTAATGTTTAAGCTTACAACATAGTTTACAGTTTATGGTATCGCACAAATGTTGAGAAATCTTCAAAGAAAAGGTTGAAGGGTGCAGTCATACATGCGGGATAAGTGGTCAGTGTAAGTCCTGCTGTCATAACAGTTTTGCAATTTAAATGCAGCCTATTTCAGTGCCTCACATTTTCTCTCTCTGTTTTCATGTCAGGCCTATCAAAGACTGCTTAGAGCCTACGCTCATAATTAATTTGCCCTTAATCTACCTGTGCTGCTGGCCAAGTGTGCTGGTTTATGAGGATTTAACGCGCCTTTGAGTAAACAGCTCGCCCCACTCACAGAAGCGCACTGTAAATCTGTCCGCCGACTCTCGTAGTCGACGGCGTTCGCTTGTTCCGCTGAGTTACATCAGCGCGGTTCCCGCGGAGCCTACAGCCGTATCCTGGAGTCGAGAAGGCCGAGAGCCAGAACTCCTGCAGCCTCTCGCTCCGGGAGAGAGGCTTCCGCAAACTAGCGCCCCTGAGCGTACAGTTCACTCGTGCTTCACTGGAAATGGGGCCATTTCAGTGCTCCTGAACAGCATATCCATGCCACTGTGGATATTGGCCTGGCCTTGCAGCCATTACATCCCATTCAACTGACCTGCTTCCTGTATGTTTCCTCAGAGTGAGGAATGGGGTGGGCTCGGTAGTCATAGCATGAGGGCTATGCTTCAAGTGAAAGTGAATGTTCCGGACTGTTCCCTCTCCTGTCAAGTACCAGACCAACTGGTTCTGTTTGGAGGAGCAGACTGGGGGAGGGGGAGCTGAAGGGGGGTTGAAGTTGAGATTGAGGTGAAGGATGCCTGAAAGATAGTAAGGGCTAATTATGTGTGCTTGCTGAGCTGGGGATTTTGTGTTCAATGAAGAGTTAAGTTTCACTTGCTAAGTAATAATCCCCAAGGTTTTGATTCCACCTGCATTCTCAGTCTTGCGAATCCACGCAGATGGAAATCGTCACGGTCCAGCAGGAAATGAGCTGTTGACACTTGTTCATAACGCCGCCGCTCTCCGTAACAGGAAATGGCCGCTATGCGGTGGCCAAAAACGGCTTCGTTCCGAGGCTCATTTCCTGGTCTTGTTGAGAGACGTTGCTCGTTATTGCCACTGTGGTTGGCTCCATGATTAGTCATTCAGACCTTGTTCTTGTTGTAAGGTGTTTGAGGAAATGCAATCAGAATATCCAAGTTAATAACTGTTCCCAGGGGAAAGTGCACCTTCCATATGCTTTTGTTTTCTTCATCTAAATGTCTCGGTGTGAACTCATTCATTGAGTCAATGTGCTATTTTAACGACAGAGAAAAAGTTTGTAGGCAATGCGGCCGCAGGTTACATGACTGCGTCACACTGCTGCAGCTCAAGTGTGAACAACATGGTGCCAGAAAACTGCACTTTTTTGGTTCAAAATGGTTCTCACCAAGCTCCTGGAACGTCAGTGGTTGACATAACATTGGCTCGATCCACAGTTTGTCAGTGGTGGATAAGACTCTGAGGTGTGAACCTCTGTAACACTTTGCTGCTTGTGAACCTCTATATGTGTGCATGTGTGTAGGCGCACGCACGTGTGTGTGTGTGTGTGTGTGTGTGTGTGTGTGTGTGCGTGTGTTTGCCCGCGTTTGCATTTGTGTGTGTGTGTGCTTCAGGGGACATCTCGTAACTGAAGAGAGCGATTCCTCCTGGGGCGCGTCTCATTTCGGCAGCCTTAATGATTAATGTCGGAAGTAAACAAAAGGAGGGAGGTTTTGGGGGGTCATGGGCCGAGCAGAGGGAAGCACTGCCTCTATAATTCATGCTCTCATTCACACTGCAAGCAAGCGGGCCTGGGCTGGGCCTGAGCGGACACCTCGCCCTTCCTTATTATCATCATCACGTGATATTCTGCCAGCTGTGACACAACGATCCTCCCGGGGGGTTACCTGACCTCTCGGAAAAACCACATAGCCTCTGCCCACCATTATCACTGCCATTATTGCATTTGTTATCAGCTCTCTCTGGTGGTCTCTCCTGTGTAATGGCTCCTCTTAGTTCAACCGGTTATATCTGCTTTTTGCTGGATAGTAGCTGCTGCTCTCTTGCGGCTTCTTCTGTCTGAGTGCTGCGCGCCTAATAAAATTTTGATTGATTGAGAGACTGCGGTGTCATATTGTTACGGGAAACAGCAGCGACAGACGAACACCAGTGTCTTTTCGACATGAAAAATGGAAAATCACAGGCTCAATGTTCTTCTTAATACGCCAGTGTGCAGCCATTTTCTTCAGTAATTATTGTTATTAAATCATTCTCTCTACCATTTTTAGGATGTGATATTATTAGTTTTACATTTGAACGCTGATCTTTGTGATTTCTGATAATGGACTTTCCATTTGGCCTGAGTGAATGTTTCAAACATCTTTTTTTCTTTTGTATGCTTTGATAGCCTTCCTGTCAATGGTGTGAGGAATATTGTGAAGAACACATTTATCTTTCACCATTTTTGTTAGATGTGCAATCTCAGTATTGATCTGGTGTGTAATCATTTGATTTTTCTTTCAAGCGCCAGATGATCAGTCAGTTCCCTGTTCATGACAATGCAGCAATTTCTGACCAATAATTCTAGTTGTATACTGAATATAACATATTATAGTTGTTTATATTGTGCACTTGACCAGATGTTCTGCATCTGAAGTACCCTTATGGTGCATTACGTTATGTCCTCATGATCTCTGTGTATCATGGTGATAAATGCACAGTGCCTTTTACTTGGGTTGGTCCAAAGACCTACACTGCTGTGGTACATGCATAATCAGTGTCTCATGTAATGGCTAATCTGTTTGTACAGTGCGTGATTTTGCTGGATGTATTTTGCACTAAAATGGAAATAAAAAAATTACAAAATTGAAAATAATTAATAGAAAAATCTAAATCACACTCGTTCTGCAGCATTCAAGACTTAAGAATCACTGAGAATTTTTTTGTTATTGAGAGCAATTGAATCTTTTATTTATAGTACATTGAATACAAATAAGGCAGAGGCATTGATATTTGGGTGATTGCAAAGTAAATGTGCAACTAAAACTCTTAAGTGGTATTTTACTGATTATTCTACCAGTTTTTCCAGCCTCTCACAGCGTTTGAGATGTGGGCACCAAACCGGATGTCTTTTATTTGTTTTAATGTCGTAATGTGTGCGTAGGTTCCGCGATTAATGAATCTCACTAATGTTCTTTAGTATTCGATGCTCTGGCTCCACTGCCTCGCTACCATGGTGGCTGTGTTGTGATGTCACACCCGGGGCGGGAAACTCCAACTGGGATTTATGAAGACGCATTAAACACTCGAGGGGATAGCAAAATTGGGTTTTATTACCCCTGTATTTCATTACACGTTTCTCATTTTCTGCAATTTTACCGGAGGATCCAGGATCATTATTTTCAAAATGATTAAATCACGTTACACATATTATGCCACTGAAAATAGACATACTTTATATAGCCTATGAAATTAACTGTGCCTGTCCCAGTCCATGTTTCATGCGTCAAAACACAACTGAAAACCCTATTTCTCGTTTGTGGCTCTGGACTAGAAATGCATTTTGGCCTCTCCAGAAAAAGTAGTGTCTGTGTCTTGCCCTTTCCCCACTCCTTGTTCAAACATTACAATCCATTCATATTCCTGACAGTGACTAAATAATTCCTTGGAGTTAATAAATAAAATTTTACTTTCGTGTCTGAATTAAGCGTCTTGTAAGAGCCTATATCACTGAATATGACATTCATTGTTCTCCATGCTTAACACGCACGATGATACAAATGAATCCGTAATTATACAAACAATCATTCATGGAAAAAAGGACAGTTTTGATGACTAATGCTAGTAGGTTTTAGATGACTCAAATTTCCTCATGGAAATTCATGGCTCTCGTTATAAAAAATTATGATTGTTGTTTGAAAAACGTCATTGGAGACCATTTTCTGATGATTGAACTTTTATGTAGGCACTCATACGCATCATACAAGCACAAAGCTTCATTTTAGCTGCCATTATTCTTTTGTTTTAACTAGGGATGTCTGATAATAACGGTCTACCGGTATTATCGGCCCGAGATTAGCATAAAAATGTAATTTCTGAACATATTGTTATCGGTTTTTTGCCGATTATGAAGGCCAATAAAATAATGCTTGGATTTCGCCCAAATCTCAGAGAGAGTGTGATCCAAACTGTTGTTTGAGACAAAATGTAAAAATAAATATGGCAATTTCTCCATAACGTCTCTTAAGTTGAAGTAGTTTTCTTATTTTGCATTGTTTACATTTAGAAAGCCTTGCTGTATTTGTGAATGCATCCAGTGGTGCATCACAAGAAAAGTATATAGGCATGATGTGTTAATTCCATGACAGGAGATATGTGACATTACCTAAAATTAGTTTTGGGGAAAAATAGCCTGCATATATCAGTATCAGTATCAGTGGATATTGGAATTAGACATTAAGAGTTGG
The DNA here is from genome assembly GCA_029692085.1 of Gymnothorax javanicus. Taxonomy (NCBI): domain Eukaryota; kingdom Metazoa; phylum Chordata; class Actinopteri; order Anguilliformes; family Muraenidae; genus Gymnothorax; species Gymnothorax javanicus. The sequence goes on from CM056202.1 coordinate 81,207,833, forward strand.
ACAATATCGGCACATCGGATATTGGCAAAAAAGCCAATATTGGACATCGCTAGTTTTAACCACACTGTCTTCTAATCCTTGTGCATTATTACTTTGGATGAGGCGACATAGTGTTATGAACACTGGTGAAATGTCTGGCAAAAATTGGGCATTGTGATCTTGCAAAAAAACTTAATTTTGAAGGACTGAAATAGAAATTTGTAATGCAATCAATGTTTTTTGATTTGTTTTTGTATCAACAAAGTGTTTCTTTGGTGAATAAGGTATACATTTATTTCAAGAAAATTGAAAATTGTCGGTGGTTACACGTTTTTGAATGCAATCAAATATTTCTCTGCAAAATAAGCTACACGACTCTCCTTGAAATTCCTGCTTTCTTCCGTTTGGATGTTTAATATGTACCTATTTAAATATGACATTTTTTATTCAGGTGTAATTACTGTTGCTTTTACCCAGATTTACACATCATAGGTCAGTGGTGCACAAATGCTCCACAGTGTCCACAATCGCATCACATCTCCATTTACATTACTGTAAACTGTTGTATTGGTTTTTATCAGGAAGTATGAGAGTTAAGTGTCTTCAATGGCTGTCAGTTGCCAGGATTTCTGGTCAACGTCTGAACTCATAAAAGCTCTTGGTGGCAATTTTCTTCTGTCAACTGGAAATGTTGGTCTTTGTTTTTCTCTGGTTCGATTGGGGCACATTTAAAAAATTGTCGTCACCTTGACACAGTTTCTTGCTTGTGTGAGAGGCGTACGGGCTCGTCATGGCAACCACAGCCTGTCGCCAGGGGCTTGGAGAGTAGAGTCATAGAGCCAAAAGGTGACTGACTGGCACCACCATTCTCTCTCTCCCTCTTTCACTCTCCTCTCTCAACTCCATCCATCTCTCCTTTCTTTCTCCTCTGTCTATACCGCTCCTGTCTCTTTCTCTCTCTCTCCATTCAGTTGAGTTCAATTTATTATGCTTTATTCGCGTGGCAGATTTGTGAGTCTGCGTTGCCAAAGCTTGTTGCATTAGAAAAAGGAACGTGGCCTTTTGAAAAAAGCAATAGATGTCAGAGTAACAAAAAGTATAAATAAATAGCAATAAGTCTCTTTCTCTCTCTCTCTTCCCTTTGTGACCTGTCTCTCCTCTCTAGGCTGTTTCTCCCTGGCTTTATCCTTTATAATTTCATGTGCTAGCTGTTAAGAACGGGACTTTTTGTCGGACGTGTCTCTGACTTTGGAAATGGCATGAGTGTCTGGTGAAAACCACAGCTGAGCAGGACTGCAATGTCAGTGGTGGAAGTGCCACTGTAGCAAAGCACTTACTGCATGATTTTTTTCTGGTTTTTATCGGGAATTTTCTCATTGAAAGAAATGAACTGATGTGTAAGTTTCAAAAACTGTAATTCATTGTCACATAATAACCACAGTCATGGAGGATGTTTGCGCATTTTGGTGAGGTGTCAGAGGGAGGCTGTACACATGACTGTGTCTGACTCACCTGCGGTTTTGTTTGTTTTTGGTCCAGGCGAGAGGTGTGAGCTGTCATCCCGCTCCGGCCGCTGCACCCCGGGAGTGTGTAAAAATGGGGGCACGTGTGTGAACCTGCTGGTGGGGGGATTCAAGTGCGAGTGCCCAGCAGGGGCGTATGAGAAGCCATACTGCCAAATGACCACCCGCGGCTTCCCGCCGCAGTCCTTCCTCACCTTCAAGGGGCTCCGACAGCGTTTCCACTTCACCCTGTCACTCACGTAAGTCTCCCTGACACACAGGCACACACATGCGTAGAGGCACACGAGCACTTATGCACACGTGCACACAAAGGCAGACGTGCACTCATACACACACACACACACAAAGATACATGGGCACTCATACAGACGCACACACAAAGATGCCAAGAGGCAACTTCCGGGGATGAAAAGTGAGGCCAGTGCAGAAATGCCAAAAACTGGAGTTCCTCGAATGGCCACTTGAGGCTGGCTGCAAACGTGAGTCAATCCCCATTAACCTCCATGTAATAACAGCCCAATTTTACAGCAAAAATAAATGTGTTTACGGTGGTTTGAAAAATAGTTTTAGGCTCCATTGTTAATTTTTCCCTCCGTGAAACCTATGGAGGGGTGAATTTTTATATAAGTCGCCTGTTTACATTATATTAAAGCTTAAAGTTCTGCATAATTAAGGGTGTGGCCGCTTTGCGTGACAGATGGCTATAAGGATATCATTTTTAAATAAAACGTTCAGTAGGTGGTGGTAATACATCAAAATGCTTCTCAACCACCATAAATTCAATAGCAGAAGAAGAAGAGGAAGAAGAAGAATAAGAGTGACTGGGGTGAGCCCAGCCGCTAGCTTTTTGCGGGGCGTCACCTCAGAAAGCCTAATTCAAGTCGCTGAACTTGACGTCAAAGTTGTGTTTGTGGAGTTGGTGACAATTGGATACTGGGAAAGTAATGTCTTGCAATGTGGTTAATTGTACAAACAGACTGTCCAAGGAGTCTGTGGTCCATTTTTTTCTTTTTAGTGTGTGAAATTATAGCATTATTTGATTTAACGAATAGGTTAGCACTAAACACCACAAATCAATGTTGGCTTGTCAAATAGCCAATTAGCCAGGGAATGAATTAGCCTTCAGTTAACCTACCAGCATGATGCCCAGTTGTGCTGATGGTAGCATGTACTTGCCACAGTGATTAAAATGGTATGAACTAAAGTCACAATGTTGACAGGGAAGTGTGGTGATAAAACTCTGCACAAAAGCTGTCAGTGTGATATCAGAAAGCCATCACAGCTTCCCGGCCAGGGAGCTCGCTAGGTACAGCATTCAGCCTACTGCAGCATCAGTCTCTCAGCGGCTTTCATGGCGCATTGGACGGCCCATCCAGTCATCAGTGGATGCACACAGCAACAGATTGTAGTGCGACCTTTGCGGTTGCCTTCCATGATACTAATTGCCTTCTACCATACTTTCCATATTACTTAAGCTCTCGTTATTATTATATCGTCTCTATTCTACATTCTGGAAAATTCCAGGTAGTGTTCCTTCCTAGGGAATTCTTTTTTAAGAGACAGAACAAGGCTGAAGGTATTTTGACTCTTGCTCATCCAAATCTTATTCCAAAATCTTGGGCTCTTTTATGGTGTTAGTTCCATTTTGTTGCAATAACAGCCTCAGCTCTGAGAGGGCTTTCCACTGGGTGTCAGAACATCGCTGCAGGGATTTGCTTCCTTTCCTGCCGGAAAAACTTAGGAGTGAGCAATGTTGCTGGGCAGTTTAGCCTGGCTCAAAGCCAGCTTTCCAGTTGATCCTAATGATACTTGATGGGGTTGAGGTCAGGGTTCTTTGCAGGCTCGTCAAGTTGCTCTACACCAGTGAGAAACCTTGATTGACCTCCCTGTGTGAATGAGGTCATTGTCATGGTCCTTCCACTAACTGAGTTATCTGAGGGCACTTCCTCATTGTGAAAAGTTAAGTACATTACTTATATCGTTATCTCGGCAATGACCATGGAAAATTCAATATATTCATGTTTTACATGTATAGATCCACTCTTCAAATTTTGGTTGTAGATGCAAATTGATCAAAAGAGGTCAAAAGAGAATCCTTGAGTTGGGTCTTGCTTTGGCATCACTCCAAATGTGACTTAAGGGGGCCTATTTGGGCGACCTAAACGCAGTCAGCAAACACAAGTGCTTATGGTATTACAATCTAAACGGAGGCGTCTGACTCCAGTCCTGTAATTTTATTTCAGGGAGCAATAATGCGACTGTGGCGCTAGTGTCATCAATGTTGGACTAAAATTAATTAATTACCTGTGGGTGTGGTGGGGGTTTGGATCCTTTAAGGCCAATCATATAAGCGACTGTCATTCCCTTTAAAACAGTGCATTAATGCCATAACGAACTGGCCATTTGGTCAGGTGAAGAACAAGCACCTAAATTTCCTTACCTTCGCCTCTTTCGGTCCTCTGACAACCATGCTTCAATGTAGTAATGCATGGAGTCATTTGGGGGGTTAGAGGATGATTCACAAGGTAATGCGTTTTGTTTAAAAAGATGTGTATAGGAGACTGTATACAAGGGTGAAGGGCAAGACAGAAGTTAATTATTTGTATTTCTCCTACACACAGAATATTCACATGTAAAAACACCCCTTCACTCTCCCCCTCTTCGACCCCACCAACATTTTGTAGGCACTATTTATAGGATACATAATGAAAATGAAAATGGAAAGGAAACAATATGCGTTTATTTGTGAACAGCTCTGCTGGCTGTGATTCAGTCACATTATACTTCCATAGAGCTATAGCGTTTGCGTTAAAAGGTGGTTTGGGTGAGTCAAAACGCAAATGAGTTCTGTGACACAGAAATTGAAAACCACCAGTCTTATGCACTGATACGGTTCCTTTCGAGCTGTCCAACTCCTTGAGATGCAAATGCTTTTACTTTAAAGCAGGAAACTACCAAACTGGTCAAAGATAATAAATACAGCATTAGTGTCGGACAAAATTGTGCATAGTGTTATGCCTGCTTGTGTTTATGTTTGCGTAGGCACAAAAGTAGAGTCCAAGGTCCATTGTAAAATAAACAATTCTATTCTCAAAGTCAACAATTTTTTCAGGAACAAATACACCATCTTTCTCGGCAGTATACGCTTAAACTTATAATGAATACTGTATAAATCATGCAAATGTTGCTCGTCATTTCTTGATACTGTGCATTTTTTCAAGTTGGCAATTTGGCTTTATTGTGGCAATTTGGCTATGATTTTATAGTTTGTCAAAATTTTGTTCGAACTTGTTCGCCATAATAATAATAATAATAATAATAATAATAATAACTTTATTTATGTAGCACTTTTCCAGCAGGAGCACAAAGTGCTTTACACAAAGTAAAACAAACAGGAGTAAGAGCACAAGAGGAGTAAAACATGATAAAATAAAATAAATAAATAAATAAATAAAAGCAATAATAATAATTTAAAAAAATAATAAAATTAGTTAAAACCCAGGAAAAGCCTGCTGATAAAAATGTGTTTTAAGACGTGTTTTAAAAACCAGATTGGAATTTTTCAAAAATATTGTTTTTCTCCACTACATCGAGAGGTTGTGTACGCACCACTTTCTCCAGAATTTTGGAAATGACTGGCAGTTTCGAGATGGGTCTAAAATTATTTAAGACAGAAGGATCAAGATTTAGTTTTTTAAAAATAGGGTAAACACATGCAGTCTTAAAATAGCCAGACCGGTGAGTATGATATCTAAAGGACAAGAGGAAGGTTTCATATGTGATACAATGCGTTTCCATCAGTGAAATTGGTTTAAAAGAGCTCAATAAATTGACATTCAAATGGGGACACTGTATCTCAATGGGAGGGGCAGCCAGGGGGATGAAGATCTAATATGGTCAACCTTTTCAACAAAAAATGACAAAAACTGCTCACTATCAGCCTGTGATGAAGCAGAGGCACTAACAGTTGCAGGATTAATTAGACGGTCAATAGTTTTAAAAAGAAACCGAGAATTGTGACAATTAGTTGCAATTAAATCAGAAAAATACTTAGCTCTTGTAAAAATACTTCATCTCTAATAATAAATATTTTCTACATGCTAGATCCCACATGCTAATTGAATTTGAACTTATAATAGTTAATATATTTTTTTATTCTGGATTGTACATTATTTGAATTTGAACTTATTTGGTTATTGATAACATGATGATCAATATTTTTTTTTTTGTATTTTTTTCTACTGCAAAAAAGTGTTGTTGTAAAATGCTGCAAACTTAGTTCATGATAAATTTTGTGATTTTTGCGTGTATTAGACTTTTTCACATTAACAAAATTTATCTCTGTCAGGCATTTTAGAGCAGTTTTGCAAATCACATGAGAACTAAATTTTTGATAGAAGTTGGTTGAGATGGTCATGCATTAAACCCACTTAAATAGTTGAATAGTCCACAATTGCGAGACTGGAAATGGCAACTGGACTATTCCATTTTAGGTTATAGGGGTATGCTTGGTATGTAAAACTGTACTACGTTAAGTTATACTAAGCAGACAGAACCCTTTGTGGAAACATTATCTTTGTGGAAACATTAATTAAGAATGTAAGTTGAACATTTAAAAAGTGGAGCATTGGGTGAAAATTTAGTGTAATTTTACGATGACACTGTTGTCATACTGTTGAAAAAAACCCCAGTTTGTTTGGATGTATAAGGAAGTGTGGTTTAAAATGTGTCAAGAGATGTGAAAGATTGATATCAAATCACTGAAAGCATTTGATTTCAGTTTTTGCTGCTAAAGGTGAACCATTACTTTTTCATATGAGTGAAATGGTCATTTTACAGCTATGTTGCATGACCAAATGAATAATAATTTGAATATAGATTCTTTATTTGCTCAGGTTACTGTTTGTCTAATATTAATTATTGTATAATCTTTAACTATTCTGTGTGATAGGTATGCAATAAGCAAGTGGGGAAATTGGCATTTCTTCATGGCTCTGTCCATATGAATTTTTTCATTGCAAATTTGTGGTTGTGTAATTCTGAGCCAAATGGAGACAAAAATAGTTTGGAATATGCAGCTGATTGTTCGCCACCACGTTCACCTGCAGTTTCCTATTCAGAAAAGCGAGAACATAAACCGTTCTGCTCAGAAACACACGGTTCCACCTGTCTGCTCCTTTTCACACCATCGCCCACAGCTCCGCTCACTCGCAGCTGAGTCAGTGGAAGAGACTCATCACCAGCCAACCCGGCTGGTCCCAATAGGCACTGACACGGCCCATCAGTCTAAGGTCCATTTGATTCGTGGGCTTTTCCATGCACCCTACCAAGGTGCCTCCACTGATTGAACCATCCAAGCACGCCGAGAGCGGTATGTTTGATCACATGTTTGTCCTGTCAAAATCGGCACTTTGTTAGAGAATGTCTTAGGGGTCCTATCAGTCACTTGTGCTTATCTATATGCTCTGTGACTTATAGTAGCCTTGGGAGGTTTCGGCTTTGTGCCATGTTAGAGAGAGGTCATCGGGGATTTTGGGCTCCGAGAGGGAGCAAGATCGTCTCTAGGAGAGGGAAGGCCGTGTACAGAGAGGGAGAGAGATTGTCTCTAGGAGAGGGAAGGCCGTGTACAGAGAGGGAGAGAGATCGTCTCTAGGAGAGGGAGGGTACAGCACAGAGGCCTTGGGAGCTGCTGGTTCAGATTCCAAAGTGGCTGCATAACTCGGGCTCCTCGTCTCCGTCTCTTGATTTTAATCAGGGACCTGAGGGTGGGTTATATGTGCAGGATGGGGGTGGGGGTGGGGCTCTAAGTCAATCCCTTTGTCTCTGTTTTGTGTGAAAGTGAGTTTCTGCGGGTGGTAGCTTGAGTCAGGGAGCCTCAGGCCAGTTAGGACGACAGCAGCAAGTCACTGGTGAGGGCTCAGCTCCCATCTTCGGCTATCCGAAAAAGGACACCATGGCACTGAGGAGTTTGGTCTCTACGGTGCTGAAGAAAAGTTAGCCTCCTTGGCACTGAGGAACAGTTTGTTACCATGGTGCTGAAGAACACTTAGTTTCCATGGCGCTGGGAAGCACATAAGTGCGATGGAGGCCTTGTAGTTCAGCGCGTGAATCGCAGAATGAAAGGGGGCGATATTATGTATTCAAATTCATCTCATGCCCATTCCTATACAGCAGAAAAATATGTCTAAATACAAAATGTGTAATTTCAGCCTCGTACTCAGAGGGAAGCCTGACAGAAGGCTATACTATATCAGAGCATAACCCATGTTTATAGCTGGTTATATAAGTTTTTAGCTGTTGTGTGTGAAGGATTCAAAGGGGAGATGAAAATTTGCTATTGGAGGGCCTTTCCCAGCAGGGGTGTTTGGAAACTTAAGGGTATATTTTGTAAGAACGATGTGTCCACATTTTTTATCTCTCAATTCGGAATATCAAATAGAAGAAGAAGATATACTTTATTGAACCCTGTGGGGTAATTTGTCCCCTGCATTTGACCCATCTATAGTTAGGAGCAGTGGGCAGCCACAGAGCAGCGCTCGGGGACCAACTCCAGGTCTAAGGCCTGTTCCTTGGTCAGGGGTACTAGCAGGAGTTTTCCTACGATGCATGTTTTTGTGGGTGGGGGAAACCCCACACAAACACAGGGAGAACATTCAAACTCCACCCAGGCTGGATTTGAACCCACAACCTTCTTGCTGTGAGGCAGAAGTGCTAACCACTGTGCCACCATGCCGCCCAAATCTTGCGTTTGCAGAGATAAGAAAATTCCGGCAGTTAGTTTTTGGTTCTGTTTTTTTTACCACCTGGGCTTTACCACCATTGTGCTGGAGAAGTGCAAGCGTTGCACAGCCAGACAACAGGGTATCTTAATTTTTTGGGCGGTCTCTATGGCACATACGGTTTGCAGACTTAGTGCCAATTGCACATCACCCCATTGGAGGACACAAAATGCCTAGGAGACAGAAGATAAAGAGTGTAAATCACTGGTCTTCAAACATGGCCCACGAGAGCACAAACCTGCTGGTTTTTCATTTTGCCTTCTGACCAGCAGCTGATTATCAAACAAGGCTGATCTGCAATAGCAATGAGGGCAGCTGCTTTAGCTGATCGTTCGTTGTGTGACTCAGGAAGCTGAGATCCAGCCAAAGCCATGCAGATCCTGAGGTTCTCCAGGAGCAGGACTGTGGACAGCTGGTGTGCGGTGAAGGAGAAGGAGGTGGTTTGGTCAGGCACCTTGGCTTATGCGCCGGGAGGGGGGACTGAGCGATAGGCCCAGATGTAAGACTGCAAGTCAGTTCAGCTGGTGTGGGAAGGATCGGTTGTTTGTAAGTCTGGGGAGGATGTAAGATACTGGACTGTGCAAGGTGTAGCCTACAGTGTAGACTTAACCACTGCTGGACCATGTTACAAATATTGACAGGGAAGAATGGCTTACAGTCTAAAAGTTTTTGAAGTTTTGTGTGGATGACTATGAATGTGCACACACACACACACACACACACGCATCCTGGCTTCCAAAATATAGGTCACTTGCCCATCGCCTGTGTGTAACTGTGGTATCCCATTGTTCTGTCCGTTACCAAATACAGTGGGTCTCCAGAAGGAAACGGATTAATGCTTTTATACCCTCTTACAGCAATCACATTAATATGCAGGCACGTCTAATGCACACGGCTCTCATATTAGCGTGGTGTCTTCTGTCCCATTTTTGTGTCAGCCTGCTAAGAAGATTTTTTTCTTTTCGCATTATTCACTTGCATTTGAAGCACTTCAAGGAGGGCTATGTATGTATGTTGCTTTATACTTTTTGTTCAGAGCTCCAATCCTCCATGATTTTACTGCCACATTCGTTTTTAAGATAAGATCAGGTAATATGAGATGAAATAAGATAAGATGTACTTTACTGAACCTTGAGGGGTAATTTGTCCTCTGCATTTAACCCACCATATAGTTAGGAGCAGTGGGCAGCCGCAGAACAGCATCCGGAGACCAACTCCAGTTCTTCAGCTGGTTCTTTGGTCGGGGCACTGGTAGGAGTGTTCCTATAATGCATGTTTTTCTGCTTACATTGCGTGGGCTCCAATTACGTGCATTTATTTGCAGTGAAGACATAGCCAATAGTATTGACTCTGAAAGGTATGCTTCCTTCCTGCTGATCTGAAAACCTGCACAGACCAGTTTCTGTGCGGTGTCTCTTTATACTTTGATAGATTGCTCAACAGGGACCATGTTGTCCCATCCCTTTTAAAGCAGAACTGGCAAGGTAGTCAAAAAACCCCCTGCAACTGGAGGAGAACAAGGTGATTGTGTTTCACCTGCTTTCTTTTCAATGACTCCATATCATGGGAACTTCTGCTCTGTGTGTAGTTTGTCCTTTCTCTGTAATGACGGTACTCTTAGGCTGCAACAATCAAAAAAAAAAATTATGATCTATTGCCAGACTGCAGACAATGAAATTGTGAATTCCTTATTCAGAATATGCTATTACTGTAATTATTTTTTATATCATTATTACTTCCTAAAGGAGAGAAAATCAGAAGTAATTATTTTACCTGAGTATGTGATTGTTGATTTACTGGATTTATACCTCTGTCCTCTGTTTTATAGAGGTTTGTCAGCTAGCACTGAATAAAATGAAATATGGCTGCCATGTTTATGCCAGTATCACCACACATCATTGGATGCTGAGACCTTGAGATTTATGTCATCAGTCAGGGGAGTAGCAGAGAGTGGGAGTGCCTGGTCAGTCATTCGTCCCAGACTGTAGGTTGCACATTAGGGCACATTATCTAAATCGCTCATCTAATCTCCCTGTGTGCAAAGCATGCTGAAGGAATTTGTAATAACATATTCACTGAACTTGAGGAGGCCATCCTCGATACACTGGATACAGGTTTTTTTTCTATTGTCATTGTGTTCATCTGAAGTTTTTATAGTGACGTAATATGGAACGGTAAGTCTTTTGGAGTGGAAGTGTGTTTCCAGGAGCTCTGGGGTCACCTGACCTGCTTCCAGGGGCTGCTGGTGGGCATAGGCTGTCTTTTCAACCGCTCATATTGTTTGGGTTGTGGGGGACAAAATGTATTTTTTTCCAAGGATGGTGAAGGCACGACCAGCCCTACTCTGCCACTGTTCGGTTTACCCTGACATTCTTACCCCAACCAATCTCACTCCTCGTACCGAAACCTTACCAATTCAACCAACAAAGGCAACAAGTGCTTGTCAGTCAGGGGCAGAGTAGGGTGGGTTGAGACTTTGCCATTCTAGGAAAAAAAATAATTTTGGAGGAGGGGACAGGGGGACAGATGTTTGGGTGCTTCATGAATCTCTGCCGATCTCACTGGGGATGCTTCACTTAGAAACAAAGAGAATGTGCTAAGAGTCTGATTTTCTGTCCAAGTCATGAAACTAGGATTCTGAAATCTTCAATGTGAAAACTATTTTTCTGAAAGTTTGTGGGTTTGAACCTGGCCTGGAGCCCTTTGTATGGAGTTTGCATGTTCTCCCTGTGTTCACGTAGGTTTCCTCCTGATACTCCAGTTTATCTTAGACTCATGCCTGTTTGGCTAATTGGAGACTCTAAATTGTCAGTTGTTAGGGAACCCTGTGATGGATAGGTAAACTGCACAGAGTCTAGTCCTGCCCCTCTCTATATAAAAGATGGATGGACATGCATATTATCTTATCAAAACATTAATATGCAGCGACCAGGCTGTATCTATGACTTCAAAACTGCAGCACTCTGATTTTGGGTTTACGAGATTATTTTCCCTCATCACAAATTAGAAGGGGTATATAGGAATGAGTGTTGCCCTTCCGTGTGTCCGTCCATCTGCGTGTCTGTCCAATACGCCTCCTTTCCGGGCCAGAACTTCTAAACCGTTCAACGTTTTTCCATGAATTGTCATATACAGATACATCTCATAGTGAATATATGAGTTTTCATTCATCTGTCTGTCTGTCCATCCCTCCGCTGTCTTTTGTTTCCAGGCCAGAAAGCCAAAACCGTGGCCTAGGATCTGCATATTTCATGCTTGTTAAATACCCAATTTTATTTTCTTTTGATGCATTTTTCAATAATAACCCTATTGTCTTCTCTCATATTGAGAAACGATCCCCAGCCTAGCTCTTTCCCTGCTCCTAGCAGTAAGCCCTTATTTGTTATTCCTGAATGGAAGTCGTGCTTGCCTGATTATCCACTGACTGAGTCAACATGACATTCTTTTTAAGCAATTTGTCTCCATCTCGCTGACAGAGCTGTGTGCTTATTTTTAAGGTGGTTAGCTGGCCCCGGTTGCGAGCATAGATCAGCGGTTTGCTAACCCTATTTCTTGCTCTGCGTGAGCACTGTTCGCTAACATAGTGTGCTGTAGCTCACCGATACAGAAGCTGTTCACAGAGCGTTAATAATTGCTGTTACCATGCTGCCGTGGAGAGAGGAGAGCTCTGCAGTGGCTATTTCACTCATGGCTCAACTATAAATAGTGATAGTGGCTCAATTCACAATCCGTCCTTACAGGCAAGCAAGTGAGACGTGATTTATAGGCAGAATGTAAATGGGACGTGAATCATTCTATAATGTAGCTCTGGTTCATTTGCGTTTTTGCAGTTCCTAAAAAAACTGGTTAAATTAAAATGGATTCATAATTACAGTGGTCTCTGGATTACTGGCCTACTAAATGTGATGTTATTGCCCCATTACTCACTTTCCATGTACGATAACATGACATAATGATGTGTGCCTATTTCTTAGCATTATTTTTTAATATTCTTAGCATTGTATACTTTCATTAGATCTTATGAACTTTATCTCCATAATCTCTCATTGGCCAGTGTTCCTAAAAATACTAAAAATTTATGGTGAAGGAGCAGCTGCCTTTTGACTGCAAATGGTCAATATTTAATTAGATTCACCACAACTCACAGGTTAATTTGCCCTGCAGTTCTTAGAAGGCCATCGAACGGTTGAGGGAAAAAAATGCCTTTCCTGTGTCTTTGAAGTGGTAAATCTGCTGAAGGAAGGTTTGTGTTTTGTAAGAACGTGGGCTGTGATCTACGCTGATTCCAGAAGCCACTGACACCAACTGCGGTTCATAATTAGCTTTTTTCAGAAACTGCTATAAAAGGGTTGGAAAGAAAGATGCAGGAGAAAAACTTGTAGCTGCGCCAGAAGCAAACATGCTGCATACCAGTAGGTCAGTGTCTTCTTTCTTGTTTTCTTTTATTTTTTTTTTCTAAAATGGCCATTTTGTGTTTCAGCTTTGCCACCATGGAACCTAACGGGCTGCTGCTGTATAACGGACGCTTTAATGAGAAACACGACTTCATCGCCATGGAGATCATTAACGAGCAGATCCAGCTCACCTTCTCTGCAGGTGTGTGACAGGAGTTGGCCCTGGAATGGGGGGGGGGTATAGGGTCATTGATGCTAGTCCATAACCTCATATGAAATCATCGGAGGCTTCAGAAAGAGTCTTTGAATGGCAGACTAGGTGGAGCCTATAGAGTTGGTGTATATGCATTTATTCCCCCTAATCTCATCCCATTTTTCTTCAATCCTGCCATATTCTTCCCTGCCATGAGGTTTTTCTCTGGTCAGTCCATCCTTGTAAATAACAGTTTGTCCTTTAATGACGGCCTGGTTAAATAAAGGTAAAATAAAATGAAATTTGAGTGGCATTCAGAGAGTGCAGACCTTAGCCAAGGCCACCTTGCCACTTTACTGTGATACTCAAATCTGCAGGGGCAACCATTGTAATTTTACAATTTGCTAGGTTTTGTCACATTGAACTTTACCACCAATTAGTGGATTTTAAGATGAATTTATTCCGATCTTGCAATCCTGCAATGGTGAAGAATCCCTTAAAGTGTATACGGCACAAATTTTTTTTGCCTGTTTTCAGTTGTTTGAAGTATGCAATAAACAAAAACTTAGAACTTTTTTTTTTTTAAATCGGGCATCTCTAATCCCACCCAAATCTGCAATGCCCAATTAGATAACTATGTACACAAGCTTGCTCGTATGCGACCCCATGTTGCCATTGCAGGAGAGCGAAGACCAGTCACGGCTCTCCTCCGAAGCACGCGCCTGTCAGCCACTGCTTCTTTACACTCATAGCTCAAAACTTTGCAAGTTCAGAACGAGGGTGGAGGATACCTGAACATGAGCAAGTTTAGAATCTTACTGTCGAGCGCCCAGCTGGCCAACAGGAGGCGCTGGAGCAACGAACAAAGCTAATGTTCTAATATCCCAACCCAGCAGTCCCAACCCAATTTATTTCCCTGCAGCGCAAAGCCAATTGTGCGCTGCTCTGAAAAGACGACCGACCACTGCCGGCTGGTACAACCGGAAATCAAACCCGCGACGTGGTGGTTACTACTGCTTCGCACTATGGCGCAGCCGAACAAAAACTTTTTTAAAAATGATGAAAACATATTTTTTGGTTACTTCTGCTGCCCGAAATACTCTGATTTCCCTCTAAAATTTGGTTTGAGACTGGGTTTGTGAATGCCTTACTTGTGACGTCCGTGTAATTGACTGCAGCCTCAGTGCGGTTCAGCTTTGAGTCATTTCACTCCCATTTGCTCACCGAAATCAACACAGTGCCACTGCATGAATTTGACCCAATTTTGCCTCAAAGTGGGACCTGAGGGAAATGCATGTTTCGATACTCCCGGTGTGTGACAACGTATCCATACAACTCCGGTTCTTCGGTGCTCCAGCCACTCAATATCGGCCTCCTTTCTTCACTGCCTTCCTCTTGCTTTCCGCCGTGTTTTGTCGTGAGTTAAATCAATAGACCTCACGAGAGTAAATCACAACTTTTTTGGCTGCATGTCCTTGCAACATTTCAAGTTAAGATAGTGGTATTTTTGAATGCTAAAACAGGCTTAAGTAAATTTTAGAAGTGTTTTAATGTCAGAATGCTTTTTTTTTCACATATCAAAGAACTGAGTACCGTGAAAAAAATTGTGTCATATACACTTTAAAAAATTCTGGATGTTGATCCCAATCATCACCAAAATCTAATCGATTGTTCCTTTGGCCATGGCCCACACTTCCACGAAATATTAGCAAATTTTAAATTAGAGAGATATTGTCTTGACAATCAAACAAACTCCGAAAAATAGACATGGATGAATACATAACCTCCGCCCAACTTTGATAGCAGAAGTAATAATAAATTGTGTGTATTTGGTCAGCAAGCCTTACGTTGCTATCACCAGAAAACCAGGACCGTGTCCGGAACCTTCTTACCCTGGTATGGGTAGCTGGGTTTACTGCAGATACAGTTAATCTGCTCTCAGGTGGTGGAGCCTCACAAGTGAAGGGCAGCTGAGGTGAATGGGCGTAAAGGACATTTGAAGCTATCAGAGGTCGTATTCTGACTGCTGACATGTCGTCTGCAGGCGAGTCGAAAACGCTGGTGTCTCCTTTCGTCTTGGGTGGAGTGAGTGATGGCCAGTGGCATGAGGTACAGGTGCATTACTACAATAAGGTGAGTGAAGAGGCCGACTTGTCATGGCTTTATAAATTATAGTGGCAATCCCGGGAGCGAGCTTTCAACTAGATGACAAATCGTTATGTGTTTGACGTGCTACACATCACTTGGTAGCATCCACTGGTCTGCTTTTGATGTGCATGGTGTTATTAATGAGGAACAGCTCTGATGGTGACAGGTTAAACCTCCCACAAACACCTCTCTGTCCATCGCTGGTGCGCAAGACAGGCTTAATTCAAGATTGCAATCAGCTGTTTCTAGTCTTGTGCATTCCTAGTTTTTCGTGACTCACAATGCCGTTTTGAAACACACAATAACTTAAGACCTTTGAGCATTTTTCACTGATGGCTATATTGCGTATTTGAGTTTTTTAATAACATGACTGGCTATATAATATTGGCTGCATAATCCCAGTGTAGGCTGTATAGATGCATTTCCCCAATTGTAACTACAAGCCGTCATGCCGATAAACTCCATGGGGACTCGTACCCCAGTAGGAGGTTGCCATGTGAAAAAACTGGATTTTGTCTGGCCGTGAACACACATGCCAGGCACTACTTTCAAGGTACATAACTCTGGCTATTCCTGGTTATAATGCCTCTCTTGTTTACACATTTTGTAAATAGCATATTTCTGTCGGTAATAGCTCTCAGATAATTTGATATTTGTATGTTTTGCTAGTACATGTGCAGACATGTATAATTTATGTGGTACTATTAAGAATGAAACTGCACAGAGGGTGGAACTGTTTTCTTCTCGGTATGAATCCTTCGGCTTGCTTGTATGTCTGTAATGTACTATTTGGTCGGCAGGGGAATATTTTTCTCATGGCGTCCTTGCATTGAGGTCCGATTTGATGTTGACGGTCACAGAACGTTACGGAAATGCACGAGGATGTTCCAGTTGGCACCTCCCCTGATTTAGAGCTGACATTCACGTACACTAGCTCCTGTGCTCTTAGATAAAAATAGGGTATTTGGAGTTTGGGGGGGGTGGGGTTGGGGGAGGGCATTTTCAGAGCTTGGCCAATATTTGAAGAGGCAAAAACAAACTTGCCTCAGTTGCAAAATCTTTTGTTTAATGTTATGTGAATTCCTTATTCGGATTTCAATTTGTGAACAATTCATTGGATCTTGCCCTCCCACACACCCTTTAAAATGCCCTTTCGCCCATCTCCCTCACGCTTGTTAACAGGATGTGACATTTCAGTCCATTCAGGAAGTTGCTTTGCATCATAAAGCTGTGTCCAGGCAACCTCCCGAGGCCTCTGATGCACCATTATACATGGGCATGAGCGAAAGATTCCAGCCGACAGCAGTGAACATGATGCAAGGTTAGAGAAGGTGGAAATATCATGGGATTACATGACTTCATGAGGGATCGTAGTAGCTTCTCACAATACTGCTTTGTGACAGATAAGTTATTGCAGTTCATGTGATTTAATTGAGAGTAATGCATCTAATTATTTAGTAGGGCTGTTGTGACCTTTTCCACCGTTCTTGAGTAAATTTGAATAAATGTTGATCTGAAAAATGCTGTTTAATTCCCATGGGCTGTGCCAAATTTATTTATTTTACGGCGGTTTGCAACTGCGCGAACAGTCAACCTCAAGACATTTTGATTACGATAATTATACAACACATAATAGGGCTGTAATTTAGAGTTGCGTGTTGATATGATTAATAGTGTAATTTTCTATCAAACAGAGTGGTAACAGAAGGTAGTGTCTCAAATGGTAATATCTCTATCCCAAACATCTGCATTCTGCATTCCAAAAACAGTATTTTAAATCATTTGTATACCTTATAAATATGCTGTCTTACTTTACATCTCAGTAGTTATGGAATATTTAATTGCATTTATGGTGCTTTTCCACTGCATGGTACCGGATCTACTCCTCTCTACTCAGTTTTGGTACCAGGCTCTCGTTTCCCACACAGCATGGTACCTGCTCCATTGTGGGCAGGTTCAACCATGGAAAGTGCCGAATGTCATCTTCAATGTGCCATAAAACACAACATCACCTCATGCGACACAAACACAGAAAGGGCTGGTGTTCTTGGTTCTCGGGAATGAGGTTATTTGGTTATTTATCCAGCTGCTTACTATTATGGGACAATTGTTATAGCGCCATAAGCAGGCGTTGTTTATGGCTGCTGCATAACTCATTTGCATATGGCTGCTAATTGTTGGTGAGTCGCCAAGCGCTTGACAACCAAGCGTTCGCTACTTTCTTATCTATTTGTTTATGATTGTATAATCGTATTGCCTGAAAGTTTCTAACTTCTTATGCAAACCCAAAAAATTTATTTTGTGTTAAATTAGCTACAAGAAATCTTGTTAGCTTGTTGTCATAGGTATGTATTTACTTGCTTGAGTCACGCTGATGATTCCATGCTGCGGAAATTATCCTATTCCACTGTAATGTCGATTATGTTATCTTTTGTGTCGGCTCGTCCTGTCGTGCGCAAATGACGATTCCCTCTGACCAGTCAGTGGTCTGCAGTGGATTGACCTCATATTTTAATATCGGCTCTGCTCGCTTGGAACCTTGGCTGAGGTGGTACTGAAAAAGGTACCTAGTACTAGGGACTATCCACAATGGAAATCCCTGAAAAAGCGAGTACAGTCGAGTTGAGTAGAGCCGTACCATGCTGTGGAAAAAAAGCGCCATTGACATAGGCACTGAGCGCACCCATGTTGGCTCCACCAGTAAAGTGGCTCACAGAGCATTATCTTACCCAGAACTGCCGATAGGGTGGATTTAATAACTTTGTCCAGTAGAGCTCTACTTGATCTTAGTGATCTGTAGCACATATTTGGATCAGATCTCATCAGATCTCGGCTTAACGCTCCAGATTGGTAGATAGCAGTATGGGTAAGTGTGAAAATGGCTCTGTTTCATTTCTGGGTAAGTGTGAACTGCTGCCTTAAGATGCAAGATGAAGCATGCACAGAGTGGCTATGACCACAGCTTTGAGGTCTCCCGAAAACCCCGCCATCCCCGTACACAACACATCCATGCGTGGGAAGAGAGGAGAGATAGTTGGAGAAAGAGAGATGGAGAGAGAGAGAGAGAGAGAGGAAGGAAGAGAGAGGGAGTGAGGCGACTCGGGCTGCCAGCAGGCACGCTTGTCACACGGCTCACTGCTCCAGGTTCCCATGGTTTCTGGCCAGCAGCGAAATAACAGATATCGTTTAATTGTCTATTTCTCTCCTTCCTTCCTCAGCCTCGGTGTATTCTTTCCTGCTGCCTGTCAGGGTAGCTGAAAGTGGGGCCTTTATTGAGGCCGTATTGCGCTTGTTACTTTAAATTAACATTTCCTGCGGTAACAAGGGGCCCTTTGAACACGGGGCACTCTGTAAATATGTAATCCTCCATCACGGCTGGCAGTTCTCGCTTTTGTCTGGGTGCCAGGAGCGGCTGAAGGGCTCTCACCGGGGTCTTTAGCGGGCAGGACGGATGGCACAGCTGCCCCGCGAGTGACCCGCTGCCAGGATGGACGGTGGACGTTTTCGGGCGAAGAGATCGCCAGCTTCCCTCAGCCCGTCCCGCAATAATAGCGAGAGAGAGGGGGTATGAGCCGGTGTCATTAGCCGCCGCCGTGACTTGGATCAACTAGCCGTGTTTCTAAAGCTTTCCCACCATAGACGCGCATTTGTCTTCTCGGTGTTGACTACAGTATGACCGCTGTGGTGGGGTGGAATAGGGGGATGGTGTTGTCTGTTCCACTTTCATTATGCTTCCATCCTGTTGTGGTTTTGCTGCCACACAATTCCCCGGGGCGCCCTCTAGTCCTGATGGATTTCTCGCTCTTTTTCACTGAGAGGAGACATGCACTTGTAATATCACCTGAGCTGCTATACTCTCGTGGCTTTGCGGTTACGCCACGTCGCTTCTGCGTTAGCTGAAGGCGGTGATCAGCTATGGTAAATTATGCTTGGCAGCAGTAGCCATGGCAGCGCTGTTTTATTGATAGGTATGGTGTGCCTGCGGGAAGAGGATACGGGGATGTGTAATACACTGATTGTTAGATATTGGTTTTCTCCTGACGCAAGCAGGAGCGCAGCGACCGTGCTGCTCGCCGATAATTTGCTTGCACTCAGTCGGTTTAGCCACACTTCATTAGCTCCGCTAACCGATAAGCTGCTTGCTTCTTGAAGCTGAACACCGCTGTGGCCTCAGTTTGTCCCCTCTAGACCCTAGCAGTGCGCCTCATCAGAGAGCTTCAGTAATTTAGACAGAAGGATGACCTCCTTCATTAGCATGAATTGGTAATGGAGTAAGTTTTTTAAAGCGCGGTGCAGATATACAGGGTCATGACCTGGGGCTGAGGCCGGGTTTAAAGGGGGCTGTTGACCCTATTGATTGTCATCATCTGTTCTGCACCTCCCCCACTGCTGCCCGACCTGCCATTGATTTCAGCTGCAATAAAAGCGGCTCTTTTGTTTGACTCTGATACTGACCTGGAGGGGGAAGGAGTTTTCTTTTTGTGTCATGGTGAGATGTGAAGCCTCCTATTGAGTGTGTGTGTGTGTGTGTGTGTGTGTGTATGGGTGTGTGTGTGTGTGTGTGTGTGTGTGTGTGTGTGTGTGTGTGTGTATGGGGTGTGTGTGTGCGTGTGTGTGTGTGTATGGGGGTGTGTGTGTGTGCGCGCCTGTGTTAGTATGGATAGTTGTTCGTGTGGCTGTGTCTGCGTGCATGTGAAAGTTTGTGAGAATGTGTGTCCGTGTTTTTGTGTGTATGTGTGTGTGTGTGTGTGGGGGGGGGCTGGTGCGGAAGTGTCTTTTTGTGTGTCTGCATGTGTGTGATTGTGTGTGCGGGTAGGTGTGTGTGTCCTTTTGTGTGTCTGTATGTGATCTGTGTGTGTCAGTGTGTGCGCGAGTGTATGCGTGTGTGTGTGTGCGCATGTATCAGAGCTGTAACTGGGAGGCGTGATGTGTGTGTGGAGTCTCAGGTAGTGGCGTGATGGTGCTCTTTATTGTGTGCATTGTGCCTGTTTTCTGCAGGTGGTATGAGTGGGGAAACCCTGTAGGGGCTCAGTCCTGCATCTTTGCTGTGAATCTGTACTGTGTGCTAATGCGCCTGCTGCCCTCTCCGCAGAGCATAATCGCTGAGGCGAAGTGAATGTGGGGTGTTTCTTAACGGAAACAAAATGAAAGTAATCTCATCCTGCTGTGCTCACCAGAGTTAGTTGTGTTGCAATCTTAAACCCTCTGAAATTTTTGCAAAATGACCAGACTTAGTCTACGGTATGTCTGATGGTATTGATACATGTCTGCACTAATGTATTGCATTTACTTTGGCTCTCTAATTAAGCTGCGAATCAAACGAAAGAACTATATTTAAAATGCTGTATTTCACAAAACAAGGTGCCTGCCTCGTAACATTTTTTGATATAGGAACTTCGGGTTAAAGGACTAAGTTAGCAGCTATATTAATCATACATTTTGCTGCTGTACTCCTGCAGCTGAGGAAAGAAAATACATTTCAGGATGTGTTTAGTGAACAAACCTTGACACCATACATTATATCAATAAATAGATACCTAAAAAGCCTTGGTGGAATTATTATTAATTTAAATATTATGTTAGTTAATAGCTTCAGACAAGGTCTATTTATAACATCTCTGCTGCAAAAAGTTGACACCCACACGAACAACAACACAGCGCAACCCGTTGTCTCTGTGATGTCGTGAGGAAAATGAGAGGTGTCTCTTTACAAACTTTGTAGCAGAAAGACGAAAGCGCGTGCTTGAATGTCGCCCACACAGTTCACTCTCTGCTATTCTCAGTCCCATGGGGGGTATGAGAGTCGTGGGAGGGAGAGAGGGAAAAAACAGCTCACTGCGCAGCATGTCTATATCGAGCCTTCCCGACAGAGCTCTCCCGCTCTCTAATGGGAGCGTTTCCAGTGAGAACTCCAGCCTGGTGTAGCTTTTATAGTGGAGCGTTATGCGAGAATATTGGTAATGCGCTCTTAATCCAATCTGCCGGAGTGTCAGGCTCGCTGAGTGCCGCGGTGAGTGCGAGTTAATGGACGCCTCTGGGGCTCTGAGACCAGCCAATCGGTCGGGCTCGTCATTTCTGAGAGGGGCGGTTAACGGCGTGGGTGCGCTTCAAAAGGCTTCTCCATCGATCCCGTGACTCCCGTATAGGTGCGCATGGAAGTCAGGCAAGAATTCATTCTGCTGTGTTCCATCAGGCAACATTCCCATGGAAACAGCATTAATATCATAGTGTGAAGAGCCTGTTTGCAAAGGGAGCCGTCTGTCCCCATGGTGTATCTGGTGTTGCTCAGTTGTTCATTAATTAGTCAGATCATCGCTTTGCTTCTCAGAATGTCCTACAAATTCTGTCTTGTGAGTCTAATACAGAAATGGTTTTCAATTGTGGCAACTAACTGCTTGCAAGAATAAGTGTGAAATTTGTCAGAGAAATTGAAGAAAGAGGCCAATTATGTGATTATAAGCTGCAGTGGATGTTCACAGCCTGTCAGGAACATGGTGCTGTGTGAGGCAGTGTGTTTGCAGCACACGGGGTGATGGTCTTATACAGCGCAGGTGTTTGCCGCGCAGCAGTGTGTTTGCTCCTGTGGGGAAGGGGCTACACTGCACTGATGCATGGCGCTCCTCACCGCAGGTGCAGATTCCTTACACACCAGTGGAGCTGAAGTGAACATTCCAGAAATAAAGAAGCACAGCACCCATGAGCTCCATGGTTTATGTCTGCTCTGATGTGATGGATGAATTACACTGCATATTATGTTTGCATTCTCAGTTGTCTGGCTCAGTAAGAGAGACTGACAGAGGTTTGCCCGCTGTGGTGACATGTACTGTCCTGGGGGTGATTGTTGAGAGCCCCACATTGCCTCTCAGTTTGCTGCAGTAAACAGTCGGAGCCATAATGAGCCTTCAGCTTGAATCCAGGACCCTGACACGATCACCCTCAGTGCACTGACCTTAGCTATTCTCCGCTAGTAACCCAGAACGTAATGGTTTGATGATGGGACCAGGTTCGGCTCTTGTTCAAATAGGCACTGTCTCGCTTCTCATTCTTTAAGCTGCAGTCATTACACGCACTGTTGGTGCATTCTTTCCGAAATACTGTCTTGGAATACTAATACTTCCTCATGTATGTGAGCAGGGTGACGACTTGAGTCTTGGCACAGTATCTTTGTCTCAGTTGGGTGTTCTGTGTGTTTTGACCAACCGGAATAAGATTTCAGGTCAACTTCGGAATTTCAGCACAATGTCAACAAACTCTGAACAACTAACTTAATCCTGCTTTGTATTGGGAAGCAGTAGCACTGTTGAAATTCACTCGATAGAGCTCAATTTTTTAGGAAGAATTTCAGCAGAGTGTGTTACACATATCTTTTCTGGGTTCATGTTCTGTGAATTGGTTTTACAGATGTTATACAGGACTCTCGTTTGTAAAAAGTGCTCCGCTGAATGGACTGTTGACTGACAGCTGCATATATTCATTCAAACCTTCTCTCTCTTCCCCTCTCACCTGACCCCCCAGCCCATCCTGAGTCAGGCAGGGCTGCCCCAGGGTCCCTCTGACCAGAAGGTCGTCGTGGTGACTGTGGATGACTGTGACACGTCAGTGGCCCTGAAATTTGGTCAAGCGATTGGAAACTATTCCTGTTCTGCTCAAGGCAGCCAATCGGGGTCCAAGAAGTAAGTTCAGCATGACAGAAACAGATCTAAGGAAAACTGGCCCTCTCTTTTTCACTTTGATTAATCCCACAATATCAGTCTTTACAAGAAATAAGAATACCTTTGCTTTGGTTTTAATAGTAAAGCAAAGTGCAGCATACATACTTACGAAATATCAAGATAAAATGTTGAATGATGTTCTCTGAATGAAGAACAATGTTAATCTGGAGAGAATAACTTAGCAAGGTAAACGATTGTTGCGTTTTCATAGTAGGGGACAGCATTACCCATCACCCCACAACGGTCGTTCTCAGCAACTTAATTGTTTTCGAAACCTTTTTGAGAATCCTCTTTCATCCCATGTGCTCCATTATCCCTTAAAGCACTGAATAAATTTATAATTCAAAATGTGAATATCCCAACTGTTGAAAATCTATCATGTGGCAACTTGTCTAAAAGAGCTCAGAAGCTCTTTTAAACAAGTTGCCACATGATAGGTTTTCAACAGCATCTGATTTTGATATCTTACGTTATTGGGCAACTTTAGTTTCCCGTAGCACTCTTAAGGGTTAACGTCCAGGTAAAGAGTGTTACGCACTACTTGCTCCTGAGTGTCTGAGACCTCATTAATGTTTCATTGGCAGCTTGGATCTGTCATTTCTTTCATCCTCAGTCAGTATGAACAAGCCTGTTTTTTCTAGGTAACTGGGAACACAGTGATTTTAAAGCACTCAGATCAGGTTAAATGGAGGTTTTCAGAACTTTTTTGGCTGTTTTTTTCTGGTTTAATTTCACCTTAGACAGGACTCATTAAAAACTCTAACCAACTTAAGGTGTGGATTCAAGGTATGGTTACAGCTGACACCTTTGAGAGTGGAGAAAAATGACACTGAAGCTCATTCTTTGAATTTGTTAAATGCTGCCCTTAGACCTACGGACCTCCAATAGACCAGCCAGAACATTGATTCAAATGTGACTGCTCTCCCTGTTTTTCAGTTCACCTTGAGATCAGGCCTTTTGTTGTTTCTTTTGAAAAATTATGAGTAATTAACTATCATATATGAGTTGCCAGATAGCTCACTCGGTAAAGCATCGCGCTGCGAAGCAGAAGTGACTATCACGGCGCGGGTTTGATTCCCGCTTTGTACCAGCCGGCAGTGGTCGGCAGCTGTTTTCAGAGTAGCGCGCAATTGGCCAATGCGCTACATGGATGCAAATTGGAAAGGGTCTGCCGGGATTGGGTATTGTAAATAACAAAGTTCTCAGGCGCCTCCTGTTGGCCAGACGGGCGCTCGTTAGGAAGATTCTAAGCTCGTTCATGTTCGGGTATCCTCCGCCCTCGCTCTGAGCTTGCGAGGATTCAACCAATGGTATAAGAAACGGTGGTTGACAGGCACGTGCTTCGGAGGAGATCCGCAAGCTTTCTCACTCTCCAATTCCAGATTGGAGATTGGATTAAAAAAAAAAAAAAAAAAAAAAAAACTTTCATCTATAATTGATTATTAATTACTTAAATATGCTAAAAGGATTATAGGGGGTACTGTCTTTAGTGAGGATAATAATGGTCACTGATGTGTCACCCCAGGTCTCTGGACTTGACTGGCCCCCTGTTGCTGGGGGGAGTCCCTAAACTCCCAGAGGACTTTCCTGTGCAGACGCGTCAGTTTGTGGGCTGCATGAAGAACCTGCGGATCGACAACCGTCACATAGACATGGCCAGCCACATCGCCAATAACGGCACAGTGCCAGGTACCGCATTCCAGTTAGACTTAACCTGCCACACCTACAAAAATAACAAGATGGTTCCAGGTACCGTATTCCACATGTACTTGACCAGTCAAATTTCCAGCAATGGTTTAGTGCAAGGTAGTGTATTCCGCATAGACATGGCCAGCTACATCGCCAACAATGGGATTGTGCCAGGTACTGTTTGCCACATCGCCAATGGCACATTACCAGGTGCCGTATTCTGCTGAGACATGGGTGGTGACATCACCAATGACGGAACGGTGGCAGATGCCATATTCAACATAGATATAGCCAGCTATGTTTCCAATAACAGGATGTTGCCCGGTACTGTAAGTCATTCCCTTAAAGGAGCAGACGCTCCTTGAAATTTTAAAATAATGTGGAAAATGCTTAAAGCACAATAACAATGGAAAGAATGACCATGCAGCACTTTTTTGTTACCAATCATGGTTATGGTTATGCATTGAGGGCAATGTTATATCCTTGGTCTGGTCTTTGTGTGATTCTGTACACCACCAAATATACTGGCAGAAAAGTGTAGGCACAGTAGATTTTAGCTCCCACTGGTCTATTGCAGCAGTTTTGTGCAGCAAGTCAATTCTGCCGGCCAGCAAATAGCATTACATATCAGCTTCCCAATGGGAGACCTAGTCACTGGATTCTCAGGATATGAGAGACTTAGAAACTCTTCATGCCAACAGATTCAGGACTGAGTAGAGATCAAAGGGAGTTCCATATAATCTTGGTGTCTGTTATTCATCTTTATGAGAGTCGAGAAGAATTTCTAAATTGTTTGCCATACTTCAGTACATATATTCATGTGTAACACAATGGGGAAGACAATGGCATGCTCAGGGCTTCAAAAAATGTTTAAATGTGAATGTTGCCATGTTAACATTTGATCATATCATGAAACACATTCAAAAAAATTTGGCAGAT
Organism: Gymnothorax javanicus; assembly: GCA_029692085.1. NCBI lineage: Eukaryota > Metazoa > Chordata > Actinopteri > Anguilliformes > Muraenidae > Gymnothorax > Gymnothorax javanicus. Next base: position 81,233,189 of record CM056202.1, read on the forward strand.
TTTCAGGGAGTGTGAACTCTGTCAGATTATTAATACCATAATGAGAATAAATTTTATTTTGTCTCCACACCATACTATTTCTATGCCACTTTTTTTCTTTTAATTTTTTTTACCAGATAAATTTAATTGAAAACATGTTTCTCCCTTTTTCTAGAACATCCTCAAGGATATGTTTGGTAGAGCAGTTACAAATACGAAGGTGTAGAGAGAAACAGGGGTAAAGCCTGGGAGTAATTTTGGGCTTAAGGGCCTTGCTCAAGGGCCCAATGACAGAGTTGTTTTCATCTCCCAGATCAAGTCCGAATCCCAGGCCCGATCGGGGGCTTGAAACACAAACTCATCAGTTGCTGGTCAAGCAACTACAGTCTACCCTGCCACCCCCCGTTAGGGGAAGAGGGACTCAAACTATCAGATTACTATAAGACGCAAAATGAAATCAGACAGCAGTGAAATTTGCAATAGATTTTTGTACCAAATTTAAATGATTGCGTATGATGGCAGGTCTTGGACCACAGCCAATCTCTCATGCTATCTTTGCTACCAGGGTGCTCTTCGAAAAGGAACTTCTGCAGTGTCAATCCATGTATGAATGGTGGGACCTGTGTGAACCGCTGGGGCTCCTTCAGCTGTGACTGCCCTCTAGGATTTGGAGGCCGGAACTGCGAGAAGGGTGAGTGTGGAGAAATGGGTCAGAATTGGAAATGGATGGAGGGGTAAAATTAAGGATTGGTGCGAAAGGGACCAGATTTCCTTGATCTTCTGACTTTCAGTGTCTTATGTTGCATTTTTTAGAAAGACAGTTGTCACAGCCAGGAAGTCCTGCTGATTATTTTTCAGATTCACCTGGATGCAAGGTTTTTATTCCTCTTTGTAGGAAAACTGGAGTCGGAATCTGATAACATACTAACTTTTTAAATTTTAACTTAATTAAGTAACACCTTGTAAACATTTTTCCATTCTAATCATGGTGTTGTTAACAAAAATAATTCTTTGAGTGTCAGCATTTGTTGATCTCCTCATGTAGTCATTTTCTGCCCCGTTGGATTACCTCCCTAGTTGGGTAAAAAGAATTTTCTCATCAGAATGGCTCATTAAAAATCTGAGTCCTAATATTTAACATGCATTGCAACTGCCCGTGTGTACTCTCTTGTTTGTTTTGTGGAAACACATGGGTATGGGTTTGTGTTTGTGCACGTGAGTGTTAATGTGTTTGTCTGTGTTTCTGCAAACTTGCATAAATACGAACATCTTTGCATGTAATCAGGTGGCTGTGCCAGCTGCACTGTAAGGCCTGATGATGTTTCTAATCCGGACTGACTCAAGGGGTGGGGGTAAGGGGGGGGAGGGTCCTTCTAATCAAAGCTTCAGCAAGTTTAAACATGCCTGGCTAATGTAGCATGACAAATTTGTGTTTACCAAAACTCATATGAATCCTTAGAGAATGGCATCTGTCCGACTGATATGTAAACACTGGAAATAATGCTAATATCAGCATGAGAATAGAACAACAGTGTGGAAAAAGAGTGTTTTTTTGCTGCTGTAGTGGGCTGAGCCTGTTTGAGAGAAGAGGACTGAGGAGGGGTAAGATGAAAGGATGGGAGGGTGGAGGGGAAGAGGTTTGGAAGACCTTCCGCCCCTCGTTACCTGTGATGGAAGCAGACTTGACTGAAGAGGTGCAGACGAGGCTCTTCATCAGTAGAATCAGCCGGCTAATGTGGTCTCCTGGGCTCCGGGAGCTCGTTCCTTAGCTGGAGCAGGAGGGGGCAAAGGGGGGGGGGGTGCTCAGCCACAACAAAAATAATTGGTGTTTCTAGCCCGCTTTCATCTTTTATCCGCCACCTCAGTCCAACGCTGCAAAGTTTTCCTGCCCTCGCTTAAAACGCTCTTTAGAATATCAGTAAAACGAGCTTTGTACTTCCTCTTCAGACAGAGAATTTGTGTATTTATCTGAAGACAAAGCTGTTTTACTCTCCCGCTGCTCTATCCTGTGTAGGAGCAACTGCAGGGCAGCTGCCCAATCGCAGCGCTCCCTGGGGGTTCTCTCTTTCCATCCAATCCCGCGGCTTATGGTTGACCTGCCGCTTTTTATTATTTATCATTACAGTCTCTTGGGGACGTGGGGAGGAGGGAGCGGTGGATAGCGTTGTTGTAGAAGGGTAGGGAGGGACAAAATTAAGTCTGTTCAACAAGAAAACGCATTTGTGTTGCTTAGTGAGGCTTTGACGGGCCCGCCACCACACTGGAAGGACAAACGGCCCTAGTGCCTGCGAGGTACATCAGTGCCAGTGGGGGCCTGCGTCGTGTGTGTGTGTGTGTGTATATATGGGCTGAGAGAGAGCAGTCAGAGGAGACCTGTGTCAATCATGAGTTAAGATTGCTCTCCACACTGACAATTTCCTCTACAGGTGTCTTCATACCTGTATTTCTGTGTTTTTTTTAATCCAAAAAAAGAAATTACTTCTCTCTATTATGTTAAACTGTAATTTAATTATATTTAATGTATTACTTGATTGTACAAGGTCAGTGCTCATTAATGAAAATTTCTGTAAATGTGCCTGAAGTGAGTAATGGTGTCTTACAGGGTGGTAATTTAGTAGACCTTGGGTTACTTGTCTTTCGTTGTGGGATGACAGGAGTACCATGAAAAATTACACATAATTATGGGGTGAAAATGCAAACTTTAAGCAGGGGGCATCCAGCCCAGGACTTGAACTGAAGATCTTAATTTTGGGAGACAGCAGAGCTGACCTCTCACTGCACCACAGTAACACCCTTTAAATTACTGCCATGGGCTCACTTGTGGCTAAATGCTCATTCCTTGGGTTTTGTCCCTGGTGTTACAGCGATGTCCAGTCCTCAACATTTCCAGGGCAACAGCCTGGTACTGTGGAACAACCCGTCAGCAGTTGTCACGATACCCTGGCACGTGGAGATGATGTTCCGCACGAGGCAGCCCAGCTCTGTGCTGCTCAGAGTTACAGCTGGACAGCAGCACATCATCACTCTGCAGGTAAACCACAGCACAGGTACTCACTGTCTCTACACCACAGCACAGGTACTCACTGTCTCTACACCACAGCACAGGTACTCACTGTCTCTACACCACAGCACAGGTACTCACTGTCTCTAAACCACAGCACAGGTACTCACTGTCTCTACACCACAGCACAGGTACTCACTGTCTCTACACCACACCACAGGTACTCACTGTCTCTACACCACACCTCACTGTCTCTACACCACAGCACAGGTACCACTAGTCTCTCTACACACAGGTACTCACACACCACAGCACAGGTACTCACTGTCTCTACACCACAGGTACACAGGTGCTCACTGTCTCTACACCACAGCACAGGTACTCACTGTCTCTACACCCACAGCACAGGTACTCACTGTCTCTACACCACAGCACAGGTACTCTCTACACCACAGCACAGGTCTCACTGTCTCTACACCACAGCACAGGTACTCACTGTCTCTACACCACAGCACAGGTACTCACTGTCTCTACACCACAGCACAGGTACTCACTGTCTCTACACCACAGCACAGGTACTCACTGTCTCTACACCACAGCACAGGTACTCGCTGTCTCTACACCACAGCACAGGTACTCACTGTCTCTACACCACAGCACAGGTACTCACTGTCTCTACACCACAGCACAGGTACTCACTGTCTCTACACCACAGCACAGGTACTCACTGTCTCTACACCACAGCACAGGTACTCACTGTCTCTACACCACAGTCGCTGTCTCTACACCACAGCACAGGTACTCACTGTCTCTACACCACAGCACAGGTACTCACTGTCTCTACACCACACACCACAAGCACAGGTACTCACTGTCTCTACACCACAGCACAGGTACTCACTGTCTCTACACACAGGTACTCACACACCACACACAGGTACTCACTGTCTCTACTGTCTCTACACCACAGCACAGGTACTCACTGTCTCTACACCACAGCACAGGTGCTCAGTCTCTACACCACAGCACAGGTCCTCTGTCTCTACACCACAGCACAGGTACTCACTGTCTCTACACCACAGCACAGGTACTCACTGTCTCTACACCACAGCACAGGTCTCACTGTCTCTACACCACAGCACAGGTGCCCACTGTCTCTGTCTCTACACCACAGCACAGGTACTCACTGTCTCTACACCACAGCACAGGTGTCTCACTGTCTCTACACTCTAAACCACAGCACAGGTACTCACTGTCTCTAAACCACACAGGTACTCACTGTCTCTACACCACAGCACAGGTAGGTACACCACAGCACAGGTACTCACTGTCTCTACACCACAGCACAGGTAAGCACACCACAGCACAGGTACTCACTGTCTCTACACCACAGCACAGGTACTCACTGTCTCCACACCACAGGTACTCACTGTCTCTACACCACAGCACAGGTACACTGTCTCTACACCACAGCACAGGTACCACTGTCTCTACACCACAGCACAGGTACCCACTGTCTCTACACCACAGCACAGGTACTCACTGTCTCTACACCACAGCACAGGTACTCACTGTCTCTACACCACAGCACAGGTACTCACTGTCTCTACACCACAGCACAGGTACTCACTGTCTCTACACCACAGCACAGGTACCCACTGTCTCTACACCACAGCACAGGTACTCACTGTCTCTAAACTGTCTCTACACCACACAGCACAGGTACTCACTGTCTCTACACAGCACAGCACAGGTGCCCACTGTCTCTACACCACAGCACAGGTACTCACTGTCTCTACACCACAGCACAGGTACCCACTGTCTCTACACCACAGCACAGGTACCCACTGTCTCTACACCACAGCACAGGTACTCACTGTCTCTACACCACAGCACAGGTACCCACTGTCTCTACACCACAGCACAGGTACCCACTGTCTCTACACCACAGCACAGGTACTCACTGTCTCTACACCACAGCACAGGTGCTCACTGTCTCTACACCACAGCACAGGTGCTCACTGTCTGTCTCTACACCCACAGCACAGGTACCACAGCACAGGTGCTCACTGTCTCTACACACAGCACAGGTACAGTCTCAGGTACTCACTGTCTCTACACCACAGCACAGGTACACTCACTGTCTCTACACCCACAGCACAGGTACTCACTGTCTCTACACCACAGCACAGGTACTCACTGTCTCTACACCACAGCACAGGTACTCACTGTCTCTACACCACAGCACAGGTACTCACTGTCTCTACACCACAGCACAGGTACTCACTGTCTCTACACCACAGCACAGGTACTCACTGTCTCTACACCACAGCACAGGTACTCACTGTCTCTACACCACAGCACAGGTACTCACTGTCTCTACACCACAGCACAGGTACTCACTGTCTCTACACCACAGCACAGGTACTCACTGTCTCTACACCACAGCACAGGTACTCACTGTCTCTACACCACAGCACAGGTACTCACTGTCTCTACACCACAGCACAGGTACTCACTGTCTCTACACCACAGCACAGGTAGGTACTCACTGTCTCTACACCACAGCACAGCACAGGCACTCACTGTCTCTACACCACAGCACAGGTAGGTTCTCACTGTCTCTACACCACAGCACAGGTACTCACTGTCTCTACACCACAGCACAGGTCTCTACTCACACCACAGCACAGGTACTCACTGTCTCTACACCACACAGCACAGGTACTCACTGTCTCTACACCACAGCACAGGTACTCACTGTCTCTGTCACCCACAGCACAGGTACTCACTGTCTCTACACCACAGCACAGGTACTCACTGTCTCTACACCACACAGCACAGGTCTCTCACTGTCTCTCTACACCACACTCACTGTCTCTCTACACCACACAGGTACAGGTCTCTAAACTCACTGTCTCTACACCACCACAGCACAGGTACTCACTGTCTCTAAACCACAGCACAGGTACTCACTGTCTCTACACCACAGCACAGGTCTCTACACTGTGTCTCTACACCACAGCACAGGTACTCACTGTCTCACTGTCTCTACACCACAGCACAGGTGTCTCTCACTGTCTCTACACACCACAGCACAGGTACTCACTGTCTCTACACCACAGCACAGGTGCTCACTGTCTCACTGTCTCTACACCTCAGCACAGGTACTCACTGTCTCAGTCTCTACACCACTCTACAGTACCTGTCTCTACACCCACAGTCTCTCACTGTCTCTACACCACAGCACAGGTCTACACCACAGCACAGGTACACTGTCTCTACACCACAGCACAGGTACTCACTGTCTCTACACCACAGCACAGGTACTCACTGTCTCTACACCACAGCACAGGTACTCACTGTCTCTACAGTACAGCACAGGTACTCACTGTCTCTACACCACAGCACAGGTACTCACTGTCTCTACACCACAGCACAGGTACTCACTGTCTCTACACCACAGCACAGGTACTCACTGTCTCTACACCACAGCACAGGTACTCACTGTCTCTACACCACAGCACAGGTACTCACTGTCTCTACACCACAGCACAGGTACTCACTGTCTCTAAACCACAGCACAGGTACTCACTGTCTCTACAGTACAGCACAGGTACTCACTGTCTCTACACCACAGCACAGGTACTCACTGTCTCTACACCACAGCACAGGTACTCACTGTCTCTACACCACAGCACTGGTACTCACTGTCTCTACAGTACAGCACAGGTACTCACTGTCTCTACACCACAGCACAGGTATTCACTGTCTCTACACCACAGCACAGGTACTCACTGTCTCTACACCACAGCACAGGTACTCACTGTCTCTACACCACAGCACAGGTACTCACTGTCTCTACACCACAGCACAGGTACTCACTGTCTCTAAACCACAGCACAGGTACTCACTGTCTCTACACCACAGCACAGGTAACGTTACTCACTGTCTCTACAATACAGCACAGGTACTCACTGTCTCTACAATACAGCACAGGTACTCACTGTCTCTACACCACAGCACAGGTAACGTTACTCACTGTCTCTACAATACAGCACAGGAACACACTGTCTCTAAACCACAGCACAGGTACTCACTGTCTCTAAACCACACCACAGGAACTCACTGGCTTGAAACCACAGCACAGGAACACACTGTCTTTAAACCACAGCACAGGTACTCACTGTCTCTGTAATCTAGCACAAGTACTCACTGTCTCTAAACCGCACCACAGGTACTCACTGGCTTGAAACCACAGCACAGGTACACAGTCTCTACACCACAGCGCAGGTACTCACTGTCTCTAAACCACAGCACAGGTACTCACTGGCTTGAAACCACAGCACAGGTACCCACTGTTTCTAAACCACAGCACAGGTACTCACTGTCTCTAAACCACAGCACAGGTACTCACTGTCTCTAAACCACAGCAAAGTTACTCACTGGCTCTACACCACAGCACAGGTACTCACTGTCTCTACAATACAGTACAGGTACTCACTGTCTCTAAACCACAGCACAGGTACTCACTGTCTCTAAACCACAGCACAGGTACTCACTGTCTTTAAACCACAGCACAGGTACTCACTGTCTCTAAACCACAGCACAGGTACTCACTGTCTCTAAACCACAGCACAGGTACTCACTGTCTCTACACCACAGCACAGGTACTCACTGTCTTTAAACCACAGCACAGGGACACACTGTCTCTAAACCACAGCACAGGTACTCACTGTCTCTAAACCACACCACAGGTACTCACTGGCTTGAAACCACAGCACAGGAACACACTGTCTTTAAACCACAGCACAGGTACTCACTGTCTCTATAATCTAGCACAGGTACTCACTGTCTCTAAACCACAGCACAGGTACTCACTGTCTCTAAACCACAGCAAAGTTACTCACTGGCTCTAAACCACAGCACAGGTACTCACTGTCTCTAAACCACAGCACAGGTACTCACCGTCTTTAAACCACAGCACAGGTACTCACTGTCTCTAAACCACAGCACAGGTACTCACTGTCTCTAAACCACAGCACAGGTACTCACTGTCTCTACACCACAGCAACTGTCTTTAAACCACAGCACAGGGACACACTGTCTCTAAACCACAGCACAGGTACTCACTGTCTCTAAACCACACCACAGGTACTCACTGGCTTGAAACCACAGCACAGGAACACACTGTCTTTAAACCACAGCACAGGTACTCACTGTCTCTATAATCTAGCACAGGTACTCACTGTCTCTAAACCACAGCACAGGTACTCACTGTCTCTAAACCACAGCAAAGTTACTCACTGGCTCTAAACCACAGCACAGGTACACACTGTCTTTAAACCACAGCACAGGTACTCACTGTCTCTAAAACATAACACAGGTACACAAAAAAATGAAAAACATTTCATTTGTTGAGCTGACTCAGGAAGTGCGGTCTTTACACCTGTTGCACTTTACTATTGTTGTCTAATGTGATTTACTCACTTTGAGCCACCGCCCAATGCTATGTCTAATTTATAAATTATGTGTATTATTTTTTTGCCAACTAAGTATTGAGGCTAATGGAGTCCATCTCTGTCATGTCCATTTTGGAATGCAATGCAGTAGACAAAACATCAGACACTTAATCCTGAAATTTCTCCTTAGACTTGCCTTTATCGATGCTTTGCGAACTAGCCTCCTTTCTAGTGTAAGAGCTCCACCTGTTGGTTTTCTTTATAATTTCAGTCTAATATGTAGGCTTTTGTTTGTGACATGAGCTGTTTGTAAGAGAACGGAGAAGGCTCTCTCAGCCTTGACCATCCTGTGGAGCTACAGCTGTGCTTCCAAAACTCGTTCCTGGGGACCCACTGTGTATGCAAGTCATTGTGATAACCTCAATTAGAATCCTGGAATTAACAAAGTGTTCATTTGTCTTAATTAGTTGCATCTCAGGCTAGAGAGTCATTTCACCCTCTAAAACAGCTTTGACGGAAATAGTTATGTATCCATGATTTTTAAAACCCTAACATTCATACTGTCTTTATTTCTTGATACTCCCGGTGAGCAAGTCAAGCCATGGGTGGCAGTATGTGTTCACTGATCAAATTCAGGACTATAGTGAATCAGTCAGCAGCGAATTTGATTTCTGAATGGAGGTGTTTTAAGTTCTTTCCAAATGTTTTTTCCTAAAACTGAACTCAAAAATAAAAGCAAACAGGTTTGACTCATTATAATCTTCTTTTGACTTTGAATTCTAAATTATCTAATAATTGGTTAGTTTTAGCGACGTGTCCACACATTCAATAGTTATTAGCCAATTGATTCTTCAGTTTTTAAGCAATCATTAGCAATATCGTGGGCTACAATATGAACATCCTATGGAGCTTCTCAGGGCATGCATGGTCGTAATGTAGATTCACTGGGTAATCTCGATAATCATGAGTAGCGCTATAAAATAAAATGAGATTCTCCTTAAAATTCTGAGATTGCAATTGTGTTTGGAGCAAAAACCAGCATGTGCAGGAGAAGTGTAAGATCCAGGATCTGAAAGTGAAAGTCCTCGACAGTAGTTTGTTTCAACCCTCAGGTTTAACATTTGGCACAATTGTGTGGCCAGAAGGAAAATGTACTTGGTAAATTCAGCTGGCTGAGTTCATGGGAGAGAACAAAAACATGACCGGAGTTTAACTTTCTGACCACTGGGCTTTATGCCACTGGCACTACGTATTGTTACTGCTTGACTACTTTACCCTTAGAGCGCCAAATACAAATAGTGTTGCTCAATGATGTAAGATATCAAATTCAAAGCTGTTGAAAACCTATCATGTCGCAACTTGCTTAAAAGAGCTCTTTTAAACAAGTTGCCACATGATAGGTTTCAACAGCACAAGATAATTTAATTCATATTTTTTGAAAATGTATTTCAGCGTTTGAAGGGTTAAATCAGCGATAATGGCTCTGCCAGATGAGCGTTCCTCTGCAGAACTGAGAGTGTCAGCATCTGAGGCTGTCGCGGGTGGGTTTGGCGAATCGGGATATAATAATGAGGTAACTTCCGCTCTGCGCAGCTTCGGAACGGCAGTGTGCTGATGTCGCTGCAGCGGGGGGAGGACTCCATCGTCTCACGGCTGGAGGCCGTGAGGGCCGACGATGGCGACTGGCATCATCTGCAGCTGGAGCTGCGCAGCGGGTGGGCCGGCGTGACGACCCGGCACCAAGCCATCCTCTCCATGGACTATGGCCTGCATATGGTGAGCTGGGGTCCGCAGGAGCAGGGCTCTGATGATTATCCCTAATGCCATTCATATTCAGCCCATGCAAAAACTCTAAAGCCTTCTTTTGGGTCGAGCATGATTGTTCAACATGGCATTTATGAGGCTGTTGCTTCTGAGCTTATTTTCAATCAAATTTTTTTAATGAATTTAAAATTTTCTTTTGAACTTTATTAAGTCTAGATGATTTTTTGCCCAATTTATGCTTGCAGTAAGACATTTAAAATAATGTTCGTGCTTGTAGTTGTATTTTTCCTTCAAAGCTGTTTGCTGGGGCTGTTTGTTCTGTTTGGTGTTTTAGGTATTTGTGCACTAAATTACGATCATAAAGTGCAAGGGACTCCGGTTCAGTGTTGGTGGTGTTTGGTATCTCATGCATTTTGAGCAATTGAGTTACTGATTTGAAGGTGTTGCTGTGCTCCTGGATGCAAAAAAAATTTTTTATTTTACATTTTGGGCAAATGACGTCTCGAAAATGACGTCTCGATCTTGGCAGATTGGTAAAGTCATGGTACTATGGCACCTTGCCTCAGATGTTGATGGGAATGAAAAGTTCTGGCACTTTTGGAGTCCTATTTTTGCACGCTCTGTTCGTATTATGTTTTATTTTTTCTAGACTTAAATTTGAGTTATTTTGTATCACCTGTATGTCATGAAACAGTCAATTTACAGAATTCTATTCATAAATATCCACAAATATGGTGAAGGAAAAACTTCAAAACTTCTTACCATCTATAAAAAAATGACACATTCTGAAAAAAAATTTAATAGATTATAGTATTCTTAACTGTGCAATAGAATTTTCCAAATGAAATCAGAAGGTGCACAATGAAGCCTGTTTTTATGGAAAAAGAAAATAGTATTTTTGATAAAAATCCAACTTCAAAACAAGTGAGTGGCCATAACTAGGTTTGCATAGCACTGTGAGATGTGGTAAGACTTACATACTGTTCAGCAGTTTTAACAAAGTTTGTGGAGCCTTTCTTGGCCTTTTTTTCTTTTATAAAATATGCACTTCATTGCAACTTCTTCTTTTCAGCATTCTATATTGTTCATTTAGCAACGTGATTTCCGTAGACTTTCCCGCATGAGATTCTGATGTTATTTGCCTGAAAGGTTCACAAAGAAATACTGCCTCTCCAACAAAACAGTTTGGAGGGTTTGGGTAATTGTGGGTAATGTAGTAACTGTGGGATGGTGTGGCTGTGCTCCTGGACAGGCCAGTGTGGAGGGTTTGGAGGGGTTTGGGTAATGGTGTGTGGGTAATGTAGTTTTGGTACTGTGGGATGGTGATGGCTGTGCTCCTGGACAGGCCAGTGTGGGGTTTGGGTTTGGGTAGTAACTGTGGGATGGTGGGTGTGCTCCTGAATGTAGTAAGGGTTTGGTGGAATGGTGTGGCTGTGCTCCTGAACAGGCCAGTGTGGAGGGTTTGGGTAATTGTGGGTAATGTAGTAACTGTGGGATGGTGTGGCTGTGCTCCTGAACAGGCCAGTGTGGAGGGTTTGGGTAATTGTGGGTAATGTAGTAACTGTGGGATGGTGTGGCTGTGCTCCTGAACAGGCCAGTGTGGAGGGTTTGGGTAATTGTGGGTAATGCAGTAACTGTGGGATGATGTGGCTGTGCTCCTGAACAGGCCAGTATGGAGGGTTTGGGTAATTGTGGGTAATGCAGTAACTGTGGGATGATGTGGCTGTGCTCCTGAACAGGTCAGTGTGGAGGGTTTGGGTAATTGTGGGTAATGTAGTAACTGTGGAATGGTGTGGCTCTGCTCCTGGACAGGCCAGTGTGGAGGTGGACAGTAAGCTGAAGGGACTGAAGCTGAGGACTGTGAGTGTCGGAGGGGTTTCCGGACGAGACGGAAAAGTGCTGCACGGATTCCGTGGTTGCGTCCAGGTCAGTGATGTCATGCGCACATTGTACTCAGAAATGCATACACACACACACGCACGCACACACTCACAAACACCCTTGCTCACACTCTCACACACAGACTCTCTCTCTCTCTCACTGTCTCACTGTGTGTCGTCCCTGCAGGGTGTCCATTTGGGGGAGACAGAGTCCAGTGCGGTTTCCCTCAGTCTGACTCAGTCCAAGAAGCAGAATGTGGAGAGAGGCTGCAGCCTGCCTGACCCCTGTGATCACAGCCCCTGTCCTGCTAACAGCTACTGCAGCAACGACTGGGACAGCTACTCCTGCACCTGCCACCCGGGTGAGACAGGAACACCGCCATCGTCATCACCAGTGCCATCGTCATCACCATCCTCATCAACGTTATCATTGTTATATCAGCATTATAATTACCAGCAGTAGAATAATAATCATTATTATCATTATGATATTCATTATCATCTTCATCATCATTTTAATCACTTTCATCATAATAATAAGAATAATGATGATGATCATCATCATTTTCGTCTCCATCATCATTATCATCATCAGCATCTCTATGCTATGACCCAAAAGCCCTTTACATCAGAATGACCAGGATTTTGTATGACCAAGCATATTAAGTGTTAAGGTACCTTAAAAGATTACCATTAAAAGCTTCAAAATATAGACTGGTGAATAAAAAACACGGTGATTTACTTATGGCTAACAGTGTTTGAATTGGCATTTGAACATAGCAGCCTCAAAGTGGAAGCTCTGTAGGATTCCAGTATTTAGTGTTGAATTTTGAGCACAATCAGGCAAAAGCAAAACAAACACATTTGCTGTCCAATCGACCCTGTTGGTTGTATTTGATTTCTAAACTTGTCCAACTCTGCAGACAAATTAATAATAAAAAACATAACAATAAATACACAGTTGTCAGAATTAATGGACAATAGTGCTGCAGTTCTTTGATCAGTACTGATTTGAGGAAGGTCTTGTTGGCTTATGATGTTTTATACGGTGGGACTCCCCCACTTCTAAGGGTAGACCTATCCGCAGGCTCAGGCAGAGAATGTGTTCAGACTAAAGAGCAAAACGTGATATTTTCAGTAGGGGGCGCTGCAGGGCATAACACCACTGCTGAAAGTATTTCATCAGGGTCCAGCACTTCAGTTCAAGTATTTACATTCATTATTAAATAGCGATGTAAATAAGGTTAATCATTTACTGTAATGCCAGCTTTTGATTGGTGATTACAATCATTAAGGTTTTGATCTCCCCGCCAGGTTACTATGGTGATAGTTGTGCGGACGTGTGCTCACTGAACCCTTGCGAGCACCAGTCGGTTTGCACAAGGGCATCAAGCTCCTCACCCGGCTACACCTGTGACTGTCCCAGTAACTACTTCGGCCGTTACTGTGACAAGAGGTGAGCTCAACTTTACCCAATCAGAGCGCAGATCAGTCTAACAGACCCTCTTCACCGTCAGTGTACTCACTGCTTAAACTTTCATCCAGTGTTTCATTAATGAGGAGTATCACTGCGGAGGTAAACTGCTGCTTTCATGTGCTGTCGGGAATGTTTCATTTGGGAGTTTTGTGTGCATGAGGGGCCCAACTAAGTCATAATCACCTGTGAGAAACAATCATTTTTCTGTCACCCAAGTTACTGAGTGTGATGTTGGAAACACTTTACTTGGATATTCAGCGACGGCTTGTTCATAGGGCATTTGTAACAGTTCGAAGTTAAACGGAATTTAAATAGTAGTTGAACATACAGATGTTCAACACATATTAACACAATTTTTTACTAAGTGTTGGTTGAATATTTGTATATATGTTGTTGAACATTTGTATAGCGTAGGTTGAGTGAGTAGTTAAACTAAATTATTTTGAGAATATGTTGGTATACTGATAAATTGTCACATATACTCTGTTAATCTGTTGAACATCTCCAGACAAAGTGAAACAGATGATCTCAGCTAATATGCTGTTGAAATGTTACAAATACTCTGTAGGTATGCTGATGAATCGTCAAACATACTCTGTTAATAATCTGTTGAACATCTACTGATAAAGTTAATTAGTTGAATTGTTGAATATCAACTAATAAGCTGTTAAAATGCAACAAATACTTTATGAACTATCTGTAGCTGAATATCCGAGTGTAGTGCTACCATCCAGAGCAACTAGCACAACATTACAGGTATTCTTCGGCATAAGATCCAGTTGTGTTGTTGGAAATATGCCGAAGAAATTTTGGTGAAGTTGGTGGTTCAGGGGTGCAATGCATTGTTCTGTTGTAAAATTTGCCTTCTTTATTGTACCTGGGAATTGTGCTGTTTTGTTTATTAGTTTATTTAACAGGGATGGTGCACATTAATAAACTTGTGAATGCACTAGAGTTAGCCAAACAAAGGCTATTTTTCATTTTTCGTCCCTGGTCAGATGTTACAGTCACCCTAAAAGAAAACATTAGATTGAAATTAAGAAATTACGAAGATCATTTATTAGCTTGTGGAACAATAAAAAAGATAAATTAAAATATTAATGTCAATTAAAAAACTGGTTTAGAACATTATCTTGCTACATTGTCCGGTATTACAACGTTGTGTTTACAACATGCAAGGCAGGGACTCTTAATACAAGACATTTAACTCATTAAAATGAGGGATATTAATGTTAATAGAAATGTGGACTAAAGACTATATTGTGTCACAGTTTTACACTGTAACTGAAACATGCAGAGCAGAAGCACAGACATAAAAAGCAGCTTTTAGGGCACAGACTACACTTCTCTGTAAACTAATTCACACGTGCCCTCATTTGAGTGAGCGAGGAGTTTGTTTTCAAAGAGTGAATGGGTTGTTTAATCCAGGAGTGACCAGCCGTGCCCCGGGATGGTGGGGTCACAAGACGTGCGGTCCATGCTCCTGCCAGACGGACATGGGCTTCGACGCGGACTGTAACAAGACCACTGGGGAATGTCGATGCAAGGCAAGTCCACTCAGCTCCACTCAGCCCCCAACCATCAATCAGCAAGTGCGATGGGTGTTTGTTGCTATGTGGAGGACTCCTGCAATACTGCTGATATCTTTCAAGAAGGCAGGGTGATAGGCTTGGATATGTTGATATGTTGGAGATCTGTGGTTTAGTTGCGCGTGACATTAGGACATTACCAGTCTTGTGCTCTTACGTTCTCTTTGGCGGCACTACCGTGAGAATAGGACTGGCTTTGCCAGTTTGCTCTATGGTCAGAGCTAATTAAAGCATTGGGCCAATTAGAATTTCTGTTATGTGAATATTTGATCTCGGATCAGCTGTTAATATACTGATAAAACACGCTGAGACCAGGTGTAATGATGCAAAAACATGAAGGAAATATTGTGGGCCTCTTATAAACTACCTTTGAGATGTTGTGATGGTTTAATCCTGGGCTGACTTGCTCAGTAAAGACGCAAATTGCAGTGCAAGGGGTTTTCCATGGTCTGGGATTGAATCTAGTTGTGGCAGCGCTGACTGTGGCCTCACTGGAGCAGCAGACAATTGGCCTCGTGCTGCTCAGGGACATGGGAGGTATCCATTTGGTTTAGGTTAGAATTGTTTGTCCTTCGAGCATTCATACTGGCCATCTGGAGGCTCATTGGAGGCTGTCTGTGCCAGCGTATGTTCTGGGTTCCTCCGCTCTCGTCCCGCATCTGATTGTGAAAAGAAGTGGCGGCTGTGAGGAAAATCACAAATCGTCTGCACTTCCTCGAGCTGCCGCATGAGTCATGTGCGAGCACACTTGTACCTAGGCTGCTGATTGGACCTTCCAGGGATTGGAGATCTCATTGGTTACTGCCTCGCTAATGTAATTTTACTGCCTTAAATAGCTGTATCAAACCGAATGATATAACACTATTTTTCTTTAATAATATCTCTCTCACCTCTTTCCTCATTGATTTCTCTGGCTGGGTTTTCTGCCTCATTTTTTTTTCTCTCTCAATCCTTTTTCCTTCTCCCTCCAGTTTTCTATCTCTCATGTTTGTTCTTCTCTTCCGTACCCCAGGATAATCATTACCGGCCCCCTGACAGCTCCTCCTGCCTGTTGTGTGATTGTTACCCCGTGGGCGCCTTATCCCGGACCTGTGAGCTGGAGTCAGGCCAGTGTCAGTGCAAGCCAGGGGTCATCGGCCGCCAGTGCGACCGCTGCGATAACCCCTTCGCCGAGGTCACGCCCAGCGGCTGCGAAGGTGCGTTCCCACTGCATCATCTGATTTTAATACCTGTGTTTATTGTGAAGGCTGTAGCTTGTTGTGATTTGGCATCGTTGTTATCAGTAACTTCCACAGGCAAGCTTGTCATAATGGAGTCAAAACCCAGTTTTCTATTGGACCGCCAAAACAATAAAACATTGAGCCCCATGGACAAGCTTGATGGACTTTCAAAAACTGTAAAAAATGTTTCTTGGCCAATGGAATCCCGTCAGGAGTGGTCGGCATTTTTTCATTACCAGTCATTTCTATTGGGACCAAAGGAAAAATTTTGCTGTTGGTACATGCATCATGAAAACATTGAGCTGCCATTTTAAGATTCAATGAGTGTTAAGAAGCTGGCTGACTGGCTATGTAGACTTTTCAAAAACTGTTAAAAAATGTTCCAGATTCTTTGAGATGCCAAATTTTTAAAAATTTAAAAAAAAAAAAAAAGTTGTGTTGTGGGGGCCCTGTATATTCTTCCTGAGCTTGTTCATTCCCATAAGACCTGTATAAGGACATGTATCCTCACCTGATAGTTATTTTTAATGGGAGATGAGCTCCTAACTGATCTTGCTCTTTACCCACAGTGATCTACGACAGCTGCCCCCAGGCTAAAGAGGCTGGCATCTGGTGGCCCAGGACTAAATTCGGTCTCCCAGCTGCAGTGCCCTGCCCCAAGGGCTCCATTGGTACGAGTGTCCAATGCTCTGTCTTATTCATGTGAATTCAGCTATAATAAACAGAGGAAGGTCATAGGGTTCATCTGGCAACTGTGGGATTATGGGGTTTATACCTAAATATAGCATTCCTGTTGCAGCTAAGTTCCTTTTTTTTCGATTGCATCCACGCTTGTGTAAAAAGGATACTGGATGCCAACGTGGCAATAAGAAAAGTATTAAATGTAAACTCTGTACAACTCATTCTGATTGTTAAGTGTGTGCCTAGCGGGAAATGGTATGTGCTGCATTTATAATGTAGACTGGCAGTCAGAATCAGAACAGCATAGCATTACACTCATAGCATTAGCGGTTGACAATGAAATCTGCTGACTGGCGTATGTCACCATAATGGCATCTTCAGCAGTATGAGGGTTGAGCCATACAGATTCTCATGGGCCCTGTTTGGGCTTTTTGCACCAAGAGAGATGTAATTGAGTGGTATCCTGTATATATGGTTTTTTGGGTTTTTATGGTCTTGTGTAAGGATGTCATCTTAGGATTATTTTATGATAATGAAACAATGGGCAGTACATGACTGGTTGCATCCCTGCGCTGGATTGGTGAACTGTCCCAGATGTGCACCAGCCTCTTGCCCGTTGCATGCTGGGATAGGCGCCAACCTCCCTTTGAGCCTGACCGCGTATAAGCGGCTTAGATAATGGATGGGCGGCTGGATAATTGGCTGCCTGAGTGCTGCAGGCTTTCATGTTCACTGCTGTGTGCTGGTCTGTGACTTGTGCAGACTGTAACTGTGTGGGTCTGTTGGTGTTCGCTGGTCTGTAAGGGTATCTCACTTCCTCTCTCTCCCTGTCTCTCTCTCTCTCTGTCTTGCATCTGCACGTTTTGCATTGAGTTTTTAGCTCTTTTTTTCGTCTTAGCTCGTTTTGAGAACATTCTTTTGAGTATTCTGTTTTTGCATTCTGTAAACACTATCAATGTAATGGTTCAATAAATGAGACCTTGAAAATCAAATCTCTCTCTCTCTCTCTCTCTCTCTCTCTCTCTCTCTCTCTCTCTCTCAGGCACTGCCATCCGCCACTGTGACGAACACAAGGGCTGGCTGCCTCCCAACCTCTTCAACTGCACATCTGTCACCTTCGTTAAGCTCAAGACCATAGTATGTGCTCAGATTATAAAGACACAATGTCCTCTCTTTTGCAAAGATTGAATCAGATTAGGCAAAATGTTGCATGTGTGGAGTTGCTTGTTTGTGTGTTTATGTGTGTCGAGAGGTGGTTTGTATACTTCTTTTTGTGCATGCATGCTTGTGTGTGTGTGTGTGTGTGTGTGTGCATATGCTCTCTGTATAGGTCCTGTTACTAATTAATATAACGCTTCCAATATGGAACATCCAATATTTACTAGGGGGGGTTATATTATGGTTATTACCAGTTTGTAATAAAATAAATATTGTAGTTTTATATATATACATATATAGATATTTTGATCGGAAGCAGCTCTGTGCACATGGTAATGTAATTCCTCCTCTCTCTGACGCAGGCTGAGGAACTGGCCCGTAACGTTTCCCGCCTCGACTCAGTGCGAGTGCGGCAGATGGCGGCCATGTTGTCCAATGCAACCCAGCACACAGCGTCCCTGTACGGCAGTGATGTGAAGGTGGCGTACCGGCTGACCCAGGGGCTACTGCAGCACGAGGGCAGTCAGCAGGGCTTCGGCCTGGCTGCCACACAGGACGTCCACTTCACCGAGGTCAGGGGGCCTACCGACGCCTGGCAGCAAATAAAAACTCTTCCAGTGATGTGGACATGCACACTGAACCTGGATAAATTACGATATACTGTGCATTCTCTAATGCAAACGTGCTTGAATCAATTATGTTCACGCAACGCTCACACGAGCTCACGTTCAAAGTGCACAAACATGCACAGCTGATTGTATGAAGCTCGAAAACACACAACCGCACACAGGTAAAAAAACACACCCAAAATCATGAACTCAAACTCATTCAAACGTAACAAAAGCAAGCGAAACAAAATGGACACATTCAGAAGAAAATTAACATGTTACCTATGAAATAAAAGTCCTTTAAAACAAAGTAATAATTTTAAATTAAGTCGTGACCTATAAAATAAAAGTCCTTTAAAACAAAGTCATAATTTTAAATTAAGTCATGACCTATAAAATAAAAGTCCTTTAAAGCAAAGTTATAATTTTAGTGTCCACATTACAAGAGTTAAGCTTCCTCAGTAAATGCATTCTCTGTTGTACTCTGGAGTGGTTGGTGCACATGTTGTCCTCGCGTCGCAGTTTGTTGTCATTATTAATGTCACCGCGTCTTTTAAGGATCGAAGAGAATAGAGACTGTTGTTTTCCCGCCGTGGAACGATACAGTAAAGTCCTGCTGGGGGTGCTGTGGCTCTTTCAGAACCTGCTGCACGTGGGCAGTGCCATCCTGGCGCCAGAGACAAGGCCGCACTGGGAGCTGATCCAGCAGACGGAGGGGGGCTCGGCGCTGCTGCTGCAGCTGTACGAGGAGTACGCCAACGCGCTGGCACAGAACATGAGGAAGACCTACCTCACGCCCTTCACCATCGTCACGCCCAACATCGGTGAGCGGGGCCGAATCGTCGCTGTCGAATCACTGTTACGTCACTGTATGAGCGACCTCGCATTGTACTGAATACAAACACAAGAGCCCTATTATTCAGTGTTAGCATTCCTTCCCTCCGGACCCCCGTCTAAACCATAGCAGCACATTGCTGTCATTCTCTGCTTTTCTGATAACGATCGCTCTCTCTGCCAGAAAGCAGCCCTCTTACGCTGGGTGCGTCAGACAGTGTACTGTAAAGGCTCAATTGCTTGAATGTTTTGAAACTGTCTGCAAAAGCTTATTTACCAAAAAAAATCTATTTCAAGATATTTTCTCTGTGCGTTAGCAGGTGTGTGCTTGTAGAACAATTCACAGACATCACAGTCTGTTTTTGTTAAATGGGAGCCCTTTGTCAACTGACCCTTCTGGTTAAGTAAATAGTGCACTAATTTACATTTCTTCATGGGGCTTTATATTGGGAGGTGAAAATGGAGAAGTATCTGAACATGCCTGTAGGGAATATTGAATAAACCTAGTGCAGCCCATGACTTTGCCCGACGACCTTTGCCCTTTCAGTAATATATGAGGTTGTAGGTCCAGCCACAGGACCCTGCTGAGCTCCATTTTCCCATAGAAGAAACTGTGCACCTTGCACAGTTAGATTGGTGGGAGTTCTGGCTCCCACAGGGAGTTCTCCGCAGGGAAACTCAGTGCTGCGTTGGGCTGTTTGGAGAGGCGTCACCGCCGCCCTTTTCTCACGACCCTGGGTCGTCTCTGCAGTGATCTCGGTGGATCGGCTGAACAAGATGAACTTCGCCGGGGCCAAACTCCCCCGCTACCAGGCCTTGCGAGGGGCTCGTCCGGCCGACCTGGAGACAGCCGTCACCCTCCCGGACTCTGTGTTTGAGTCAGCGCGGGAGTCCAAGGGCCCCCGGGCCATTCCGGCCCCACCCCCCGCCCCCACCCCACCGGGCCCCTCCGTGGCTCCCGGGAACCACACGGCCAATCGGAGGCGCCGGCACCCCGAGCAGACGGAGAGCGAGGCGGTGGCCAGCGTCATCATCTTCCACAGCCTGGCCCCTCTGCTGCCGGAGCGCTACGACCCCGACAAGAGGAGCCTGAGGTGGGGGCTGGAGCGGGAGGTCTGGGGCTGGGGAGATGAGGGGAAAATCATAGACACTTTCAGATCAGGCATTTTACTTCTGTACAGTCAAATGCTCAATCAACCCTGCAAAATCAAAGAAAAGGTCTATTTTAGTCAGCATGTAAGTTAGTATTTAGGTGCATTGAATTTCTGTTCCTATTTTGCTCAGTATGATGTAGAAGATTGCAAGTGAGTTGGGACAGTTTGACTCATGTAAAAATTTGCCAAGTGAAGTTACACAATTTTATTTGTGTAGCAAGATGTTACAAGGTAGTAACGTTATTTTCTGTTTCACTGAAAAAAATTTGATCTTCGTTCTAGAAATTATAATACAAATGGACATTCCACATATTGCAGTCATTTTACAAATGAAATAAAGTGTAGGCACTTTTAGGCAAAATTGCTTTTCCCTTTTTTAATTTCCTTTATTCATTATTAATTTTGTGGATAAGTATTCAGCTTAAGAGAGATCCATAACAGAATGCCCAATATTTTGGCCAAAACCTTTGACAGGTGCTGAGAGGACCAGCTCCTGGTTTCTGTTTATTTGAGTCTTTTTACACAGCACTTGTGAAGACATACTTTGTTTGCCATAATACCCCAGCTGCATCCTTAACTGGATTATAAGCTGTGATGTTCCACTCTTCTGTCCTGTCCCCTAACCGCTGACCGTCTGTGTGTGTATGTGTGTGTGTGTGTGTGTGTGTGTGTCAGGGTGCCCAAGCGTCCGGTCATCAACACACCGGTGGTCAGCATTACGGTCCACGACAATGATGAACTGCTCCAGCACGTCCTGGACAAGCCCATCACTGTGCAGTTCCGCTTGGTGCAGTCTGAGGACCGCTCCAAACCCATTTGCGTCTTCTGGAACCACTCAATCCTGTGAGACACAGCCCTAGCACACTCCCATGAGCCTTTGCTCACTTTAGAAAGCAAAAAAAAGTATCCCATAAATGAATAAATATTATGTAGTACTGCCATGTCATACATGTTTTATATTACATACATGCAATACAGCTTTCTTGCATCGCGATTGGTCAGATTTTGTTCATTGGCCAACTTCAAACAAAATTTTTGCAATGGTAATGCTACCAATCCTGCTGGCAACGATTAACCATCACTAGAGTTAGCTTCTATTCAGCAGTCTGTTCAAGTCAATGGGATGAATAATTTGCTAGCTAGAATGATAAAGCTTTTTGCCATTAAAGTGATAAGTTGCATGTGTAACTGTTATTGTTGAAACTTGAATTTATTATTTTAATGGCAAAAAGCGTTAGCATGTTAGCTACTGAACTATTGAATGAATGAATGAATGAAGTTTATTTTGAACATGTCCATATTGAAATTTGCCAAGGAAGTGAGAATAACGATCATGAAATTGTCAACAAAGAAAATAACGCAAATTAATTTAACAAAAATACAACAAAAGGTAAATGTGACCTGTTCAAAAACGGAGTAGAGGAAAGCAGAAGCTTGTAGATCCCTACCCCCTTATTTCTTTTAGTTTACAATACTTTCACAGTCACCATTTCTACCATCTATATATATTTACATATTCAACCTTCACCACTCCTCTGATGATAATAATATGTCCAATGGTACAATATTTGCCCATATGTATATATACTTACATACCCTTCAACAAATATATAGTTATACACACATATACATACAGACATATTTATCATACATACATATACATACATACATATATACATTTATACATACACATATACCAGCATGCCTACACACACACATATATCGATTTACAGTCAGTTAATGTATCATTATTGTTTTTATACTTCTCTAGGGTATATATTTTCAGCTGCTTTTTAAATTGTGCTACGTTTACATTCTTTGATATTGAGAATTGGTAAACCGTTCCACAGTTTTACATCACACTTTTTTACAATTGGCTTTTTTAAATTTTCCAAATAATACAACGTTGACATTTATGAGATAAATAAGATCTCTAATTTGTTAGCCCGAGATAACAAATTATGGAACAAAAGAAATAATATTCATTTATTCCTCTCCGAAGCCTCGGAATAAACAAAAATTGCTACTCTCGTTTCATAAATTTGGTATCTCGGGCTGCCCGATTAGAGATCCTTTATGTATCCAACAATCTTACTGGCAACTGCCCCTTATTACACATACTAAGGGAAAAGAAGGGGAGTGTTCATTTCCATGTCAAGCTGATGAATGAGCATTAAACCTGAGTGATCTGTTGATAATGATGGACAGAGGAAGAGATTTCGGGACAGGTGATAATTCTGTCCTCAACTAATTCCCATTTTTGCCCTTTTCCTCCACAGTGTCGGGGGCACTGGTGGTTGGTCGGCGAAGGGGTGCGAGGTGGTGTTTCGAAACCACACCCACATCAGCTGCCAATGCTATCACATGACCAGCTTCGCGGTTCTCATGGACGTCTCTCGTAGAGAGGTGAGAAAGACACTCACTTTGCGCTCCATTCTGATTATGTCATCATCTTTGTGTCTCCCTGCCATCCTCCTGTTTGTCGCCACTGGTTTCTGTCTCTCTTTACTGTCCATCTCTCATTTCCTTTCCTCTTGTAAATGCACTGTTCTCTGTCTCTCCCTATTGTCACCCCTCTCTGTCACACTGGCAGTGTTACCTCATTACTCACTGCTGGCATCCTCTGTGACACTGTCTGAAAATGGGACACACAACCCTTGGTCTCTCTCTTGTGTTTTTCTCTCCATCCTCCTCCCTCCATTCTTCACACCTCTTCCCCAGCTCTTCTCCCTTTTTGCTGTCATTGTGATCAAAGTGCTGCCCTGTGTGGAAAGAGAGTCTAATTTCAACAGCAGGAAAAAAGAATAGCTGTAAAATTATTATGGATTATCGAAAGGGTTTCCCACTTCTTTTGAGTCAGTGAACCATTGATGCCAAAAGGCATTGTACTGTTACAGTGTCACCGTTTAAACTGGCTCAATTCCATCACTAATCGCAGCCCCTGGACAAAGTCGGGTGGCTACTCTGGATTTATGGTTGTCGTCTTCACCGCCACCGAGATTTTCTTGTGGACGCTCTATTAGCCACAAATTTCAACCGATTCCTTTTATATTTGGTGTGGGCGTAATGTTACGACACCAATCAATTTTAGTTGCTATGGCAACTGAATTTACCATATAAAGCATAATTTCATACTAAAAATTGTGACATTTTCAACAAAATGCGTTAAGGGAACAAGCGGGCACTTGGGGGGGGCTAAAGTCATGTGGTTGCTGGGCACCGGACTGTCTAGTTTAATTTGTGGGTATGTGCATCCACACAGGGTGAATGGTGCAGGAATTTCTGCACTTTAAAACAGTGTCCCTGTCCAGACTCTTACAGACTTCACTGCCTGTTTGTTTTGATACATTTATCTGCTATGCTTTGAGATTGGTGGCCTTTTAACCCATTATGATTTAAGGTGCCCTTTAAAAAACAATCAAAAATCTAGTGTCGTAGTACTCGAGACCGGTCTCAAGACCATTTTTTGAAGGTCTCGGTCTCGCCTCGGAATCAACTGCATTTTCACTCGGTCTTCTCTTGGTCTCGGACAAAGCGGACTTGGGATTTTTTTTCAAGACCACACCAGCACGCATATCTCTAATTTGCCTGTGAATTGCCTGATTTATTTTTGACATCATTGCTGTGATTGGATGCAAAACCTTCTGCTTCAAATGCAACCAATAACGTTAACTTGACAGCTGTACATTTAACAAAGCTTTTCATTGGTTCAAAAACCGTTGAAGTAAGTTAAAGGAAAAAAAACTTACTATGTTAAAAAAAGAGGGAGAGAGAAGAGTGAAGACTTAAGTATTAAATTGTTTGATACATTCTGTACTTAATAATGGTTTCTAGGCGAAGAAAGTAGTCACCCAGAAAACCTGATGCTTGCACAAAAAAATTGTGTTGATAGGTGGATGGTAAATCATGGAAATGGAATGTTGAATAAATATGAAGTTGTTTTCAGCTGCTTAGTGTGTGTTTGGATTTGTTTGCTCATAGAAAACGAACGAATATTCTCACTCATAAAATTCACCTCTGCAACGCCTTCTGATTATTTTATCAACAGATTTCTTGTAGTACACTTACACATGTATATATAGTGTATGGCAATAAAAGAGGTCAAAGAAGAGGAATCTTCATTTGTTTAATGTGGGTGTTTTAATCAGAATGTGGATATTTCAGATCAATTTAAGGAGCACCTATGGTTTTCATGTTCCACATTTCATCGTAAGTGCCACGTGGGATTTGCCTTGGTCCGATCTTGGTCTTGACTCGGTCTCGGCCTCTAAAAGTCTTGGTCTTGACTCGGTCTCTATACACTCCAGTCTTGGTTATGTCTTGGTCTCGGATTAGGTGGTCTTGACTACAACACTACTAAAATTTAAGGCATTGTTTTGAAACAACCCGCTAACACCTGAGAGTTTTCTGAAAAACTTGTTAGGATTGTCAACATTCACTAAAAGCTTTATGTCACAGCGTCTGTAGTAAATAGAAACATTAAATAAAAACCACTTGAGAGCTTACATCTTTGGCTCTCAGTGAGAATTATTGCAATTGCCATAAAGTGCATCGACACGATAAAAAAATCAATAAACATTGATTTGTTTACAATTGGCAGTGTACAAAACAAAGTGGTTCTGTAATAAAAAGTCTATATTACTCCCCTCGCTCAGGTCATCAGCCATTGTCACTGTATTCAAAAACTCTTTTTGTGGCGCAAAAAAAATACAAATCTCATAATGCATTTTGCCTTCCCTACTCACATTTTGGTGAATCACGATGCACTTCATTTCAAGTGACTTGAAAATGATGGCTTCATCTAAACTGCTCACATTGCATCAAGGTCTTAAAGGGCGAGCCACACAGACGTTGAATCCAGTCTTATAGGGTTTATTCATCTTTTTACTTAAGAGGAAGAATAATGGAGTTTGAGATTGAATGGTTTGTCTATTGAAGTGTACAGCACTATTGTAATGGCATTGTGTCATCTTATAACTCACACCCCCCCCCCCCCCTCTCTCTCTCTATCGCTCTCCTTTCTCTTCCGTCATTGGGCAGAACGGTGAGATCTTGCCGCTGAAGCTGGTGACCTGGAGCACAGTCGGGGTGACCCTTGGCTTCCTCTTCCTCACCACACTCTTCCTGGTCTGTCTGCGTGCCATGCACTGCAACAAGACCAGCATCATTAACAACGGGTCGGTCGCCCTCTTCCTCTCCGAACTCATCTTCATCCTCGGCATCAACCAGGCTGACAATCCGGTACAGTCCTGTCACCTCTATATCGCACAGGCTTAAACTGGGTCACCTTTAGTTTGATATGCACAAACTTCACCACAGATCTGTGCTGTAATGTCAATGATAATTTGTTTACAAAGCCTGACTATACACATACTGGATGTGAGAATGCAGATCTTTAGTGTGGTTGTGGAGGTAGGTGCACAGTGCCTTGTGCTTAATTCTGTGTTGCAGGCTTTATATTGTCTATGAATTATAGATCTCTCTCTCTCTCTCTCTCTCTGTGCTGCTGTTTCTTTTGCCTCTGTGTACTGTACTTTCTTCATTATTTTCCCCTCCCTCCCTGAACTGACCTTGTTTCCTGGTATTATTTTCTTTTCCCTTGGTGTTATGGTTCGTGATGTAATGTAAGTTTTGTGCTTACCCAATAAAGTGGGCTTTAAATCAAAGTCTCTCTCTCTCTCTCTCTCTCCCTCTCTGTCTCTCAGTTCCTGTGTACGGTGATAGCCATCCTTTTGCATTTCTTCTACCTCTGCACCTTTGCTTGGCTCTTCCTGGAGAGCCTGCATGTTTACCGCATGCTGAGCGAGGTGCGCGACGTCAACTACGGCCCCATGCGCTTCTACTACACCATCGGCTGGGGCGTTCCTGCCTTCATCACAGGTCAGTGCTGCTGGCGCCCCCTGCTGTTGGATCACAAACTAGTATGGCTTCCCAGTGTTTCTAAACCCTTCTCCTCTCCTGCTTATTTTATGTCCTCCTGATCTAGCATACCGAGTTCTGCTCATCAAGTACTGCACAAATTAGCTGATCAGCTGAATTGGGTGTGTTAATTCTGAGAGATGTTTAAGACTTCGCTCACACAGCAAGCCTAAGTGCTCAGTTCGATTTTCTGCGCCGTTCATATTGTTTTTGATCTGGCTGTTGACATTATTATTTCTAATGAGGCCTGTATCTGACTTTAATCTGAATGCATCGCGACCCGGAACTGACCCACTTGCACAGACAACTTTAGATGCGCCCCTCCTAGAGGGAAACACACAGAGTGTGTCCAAATACCCATACATGTTTACTACACAGTTGGCAAAAAGCCGTAGATAAAATTTGTAGTATGTCTGAATTCTCTGCTTGGATCAAACTATGCGAATGATGACCGGATGGCCTCATGCATTCAGCATGATTCGGCTGCATGCAATCAACGAACTAAATGGCAGAGGAAGTAATATGCTCTCTGTTGAAAATGGTACATAAAAGAAACAATATATAAAATTAATAGGAACACTATTATGTCTGTATTATTAAAATATTTATAAATGCCACCAATTCTAACGCAAAGTTGTATATGTAAATATTCCTGGGGGAAGGTTATGCTACATTGTGGGTAAGCTGGGACGTTTGATGGGTAAGATAACATAACATTACGATAACATTAACTTATTTATTGGCACTATTGTAGTTTTTTATGTTTTTTTATGTTTTATGTGTCTGTGTTGTTCTTGCTTTTTTGGGATTTTATTTTATTTATTTATTTATTTATTTAATTTTTACGAGCTTCTGGACACAATAATTTCCCTACGGGGATGAATAAAGTATCTATCTATCTATCTACCTAGATGGCAGCAGTATTGCGTGTCTGTTGTACACGGTGCTGATTCATACACTGTACCCACTTTAGCGACAGTTGAGTTGTAGGTATCAAACATAAGTCTGTGTGTACAGATGTAGGAGGTCTATGGGTATGCAAACGCATCAACAATATGGAGGTTACTGTGATTGCGCCCACTATGCTGATGTGCATGTTACAGCACAGAATTATTGCCGTGAGTGACTTCCAAGTCACATTTGTTCCGACCTGACATTCAGATTATGGTTGCATTGACACAGTCGGATATGTACTGAAATCCGTTACCTCAAATAAAAGTGGCCCAAGTCAGAATTGGAAATGTCAGATTCAATGGTTTTTTGCCATTCACACTGTAGTTTATAAAATCATATTTATGTCTCATTTGAGAAAAAAATTTGATCTTTGCCACTTTTCTCTAACTGTCTGAATGTTGCCCAAAATGTGTAGGGCAGGGATATTCCCTGGGAAACACAGCTGTAGAAAATGAGGTGGAATATGTATTTGATCTACAAATTTACCTTCTCATGCATGAATTATGATAAACTCAGTCAGGATTTTTTTACTAATATGCAGCAGTGCCCAAAATTGCAGGCATACTGTATATAGAGAAAAAACACTTTTAAACAGCTGTTCACTGTAGTGACCTCCATGCATGAAAGGGTTAATTTGATACTTGGGTGATGGAAGTAGCCCAAGGTGCACATTGAAACAGCCCGTCTTAAAATTAATTTTCTTTTGTTGTATTCTGTACACCTAAGTAGTCTGTTGGTAGTGTTACCTTTGAGTGTATTCATGGTGCATTTATCCTTGTTTATTGTCTGCAACAAGCAAGTGGATGTTTGTATGCTTGCATAATTCCTAGTTACTCTCGATACTGCACTTTGTCTTCAGATGCTAATACTCAGAAAATTAAAAACATTTTTTGAAAAAGAGTAAAAAAAACCTTATAGTTTCACTATGTTTGCAAAGAATGTTTATATATTTCAAATATTTTCACTGGCAGGCTTTTTAGCCGTTTTAAGCTGTACCATTTTGCACCGGCACCCTTTTTTGACTTGTTGCCGTACTGATGTGTGAAGGATTATCATAATCCAGTGTAATTAACTGAACAGGTTATAACTAGAAAGCACATCAAACAGACCCGGCCCTTGATGGGATTCTGTTAAATTGCAGATTTCACAGATTACTGTTAATCCCTCACAAACGTTTGTCCAGTTAGGTTAAATAAATGCTGGCGTCAACTAATTGTCGAAACAATAAACCGAACCATCTATACATTTATTACAAGTCACAGGGCAACAAAGTATAAAGAACTTACTGAATTTCTTCCACTGTAATGCAATCAAGTCACCTCAACTAAGGCATGGGGCTCGATTACCAATTAAAAATGATGAAGGAAAATTTGTATCAAAAATGTTCTTGCAGAGCTTGTTATAGGTGGCTTCACTCTGATAGCTGAGTGCGTGTAGTGTCATGCTCTGCATTTTGGTTTGTGTTCTTCAGGATTGGCGGTCGGACTGGACCCAGAGGGTTACGGGAACCCGGATTTCTGCTGGCTCTCTATCTACGATACCCTCATCTGGAGCTTTGCTGGGCCCATCGCGCTGGTTGTGTCTGTGAGTATGCCCCTGTGGAGCTGGACGCGATGAAGTGAATTTAGGCCGCAATCTCCTCTTCCTCTGCGGCATTAAATATGAATCAGCTGCAGGAAAAAAGTGCATCTTTAAATTTTACAAGCTGCTGTAAGTCCAAAATTGAACGTTACAATATTTTCCTGGTGGCTCACGTTGCTGGGATCAATACAGAAATATTTCTCATTTGTGGAATATACTGTTTGAAAAGGAAAAATAAAAAACAATTATAATGGTCATATTTTAGTTTCATGACTGCGAATATGACATTTTATTGGCAATTGAATATTAATCCTTTTAATTAGAATTCTTAGTATTTATTGGTTTATTACTCAAATTCTCTACCCTTTGTCATAAAATCTAATGGAGCTTGTTCTTTCTGTCAGTGAAAGTCAATCAGCTTCTTAGAAAGACGATCGAAGACCTTCAAGTGGACAGAAAAACTGGACACAGCTTTATCAGGCTTGAAGTCAGCCAACTTGAGCCGTAATGGCTGTCTGAAGGTCAAGGGTCAAGGAACCAGACTTTAGGGATTTATTGTTAATCCCACGGCCGATGGGGGGGGTCATAGAGAGAGGGCAAGTTTTGAGAAATGAGCTGGGAGTCAGGTCGAGTGGACAAATTTAGTGACAAATTTGATCTTTTTTCACTGGAGACCTGAGACTGAAGCCCCAGTGACAGCTGGTAATTCTTAAGAGAGCTATTCTCTTGGGGAACCTAAAAGGTTTCATCGGACCAGACTCGTGGAAGTCTTTCAATACTATTACAGCCGCTTGAACTTCAAGCTAATTATCTGTAAAATTTAGATTTTTTCTGTCCATGACTGGATAATAATTATCAATATAGTTTGTTCTAAATCTTTGGCCTTTTTCTTGGCAGCCAAAAAGCATTTCTTTCTTCTGGGTGACATTTTCAGCCCAGCGCCATCTGACCACAACAAATTGTGAAGAAATGGGAGTGTAATGCATTTCTAGCTTGGCTGAACATGTTTTTAGAGTGTATTTTAATTATGTTACTGCATTTTAGGAGCTCTGTCTTATCCAGGGACATTTTTATCCTGCTAGTTTAAGATGCACTGAGAGAAAGGGTACTGCAAATGATAAAGAGATATTTGACTTCTATAACCTTGATAAACTAAGAAATTGGCCTACTTCTTTACATAAAATATTTTTTATCATGATTTCAAAACTTTGAACAGGCAGAGCTCTTTGCTTAAAGATTTGTCATAAGCAGTCAATGAAGATGTATGACAATGAAGATGTATGTTTTATGGAAATATTACTCTCGGCTTTCAGTTATCTTTTACTTCAAAAACTACAAAGCCAGCTTTGCCAACCGAACAAAGCAACTTTGTTTCTCTGAATCTTCGAAAAATCATTCCTAGTCTATAAATAGGCGATGATATTCTCTCATGACCACATTTCTGTGGTTTGTGCAGTCATTTGGAAATTATGTGCTGTAAACATGGTCACTCTTTACTGTTAATTTATCGCTCGTCACCTCTGTTCCTCTAGAATGAGAATTGCTGGTTTTCCAGCCTCCTATTTACCTGGGAGTCAGGTGTGAATGCAGCTTCACCAACCGAAAGCACTGATAGTTCAGTTAATCACCTGGAAGCACAGAAAACCAGGGCTGGATGTAGATTTGAGGGCTTGATTTTAGTGTGCCTGTTCTAAACTGACTGCTGATTGACTGCTCTGTGATCTGCCCTCAGATGAACATATTCCTGTATATAATATCCTCCAAGGCCTCCTGCTCTGGACGTCACCATGGGTTTGAGAAGAAGGAAAACCCCGTGTAAGTTCCTCAGCTGCGGCCTAACTGCAGATTATAAATCCACAATGTTCTCCTTTACCTATTAATACATGGCCTAAACAGTGTCACTCAGACTGCTGATAAGGTATAAGTGTTCCTGGGTTTGTGGTCGTTACCCGTAAAATACGGTGTCCATAGGTTTATCCGGTGTCATGGAAAATCAGGTCCCCCAGAAAATCTGGTCCCCCTATGTGACTTATGTCACATATTGCATGTCAATTTACGTGTCTTGCCAGATTTTCGTTTCGCTCACTGAAGATGGCGTAGAAATTAATTGTATTGTGAATTCATGCATTTGGTGTATTGCTGCAAGCTAGTGATCTTTTCCCACAAACTATTTGCGCAAGAGTGATGTGTTAGCTATAGCATTTAAGAGTGAGTTATGCCATTAGCTAGCTAGCTAGACAGATTGGTGTTCTAGCTATGGCATTAACTCCTTCAACCCCACAGCCCTCTACAGAGGGCTGACCAACATATTCCCTTCAACCCCAAATTCCTGTAGGGAAAATTCAAACAATCTGACTAATTGATTGGAACATATCAGGTTACATTTAATGGGATTCCAGAGATAACAGTAAGATACAATGTCCAGATAATGACCAGCCCTCTACAGAGGGCTGTGGGGTTGAAGGGTA
This sequence comes from Gymnothorax javanicus, assembly GCA_029692085.1. Classification (NCBI taxonomy): domain Eukaryota; kingdom Metazoa; phylum Chordata; class Actinopteri; order Anguilliformes; family Muraenidae; genus Gymnothorax; species Gymnothorax javanicus. Next base: position 81,264,918 of record CM056202.1, read on the forward strand.
TAGTGATGCTAGAATATCTGGGGTTGAAAGAGTTAAGGAGGGAGTTATCACATTAACTAGCTAGCTACAGTGGTGTGCTAGGTATAACATTATTAAGTGCGTTATCACATTAGCTAGCTAGCTCGCTCTCGGTTTTTACAGTACAAGCGAACTGTACCTCAATTGGCAAGCAAGCTTGCTAGCTAGTCGTTATAGTACAAGCGAACGATGGTATGAAGTCTGCTACCATTATTTTTGTACAGATCGTTGAGTTTTTCCAATTAGATGACAATTTCAGCTCTTTGAAATACTATGAGTGGGTTTATTTATTTCTGAGAATACTTTGTTGCTTTGAAAATCACGTAGATGACTCAAATGACGCAATTTGATGCATATTGATGTGCATTATGCGACAAATGCAACAACATCCCCCTTTACTGTTAGTCAGTCCCCTATTTTAGTATTACTCTCTCTGTCTCACATCAATAAAACCGAATTCAGGAAAATCCCGTCACTCACCCGCTCCTCCTCTCCCTTACTATGGGAGAATGTCCCAACTGGAGCTCAAAAAGAGCCTGTCCCCGAACCCAAAGAGCCTTGACTGCCTCACTACAAAGAGCCTGCTCAACCCAAAGACTGCTCTCTACGCTCAAAAGAGCCTTGACTCCGAGCACCCAAAGAGCCTTGACTGCTCCGGGTCTACACGCTCAAAGAGCCTTGACTCGCTCCGAGCACCCAAAGAGCCTTGACTGCTCCAGGTCTACACGCTCAAAGACCAGATTCTCCACTACACCAGAGCTCCCGCGTCAGTCAAAACAGATTTGATCATGCTTGCCCTGTACTGCGTGTCAAAATCATAAGGCACTTTTTTGTGCATACTCGAGGACTTGTGTTTATATTCGGGTGTGTAAATGAGGGGGTGTAAGTGTGTATACCAGTCTGTGTGTGAGTGTATGTGTGCGTGTGTTTGTAGGTGAGTCTTTGTGTACATGTATGTGATTCTGTGTGTATGTGTGCGCATGAGTATGCGTGTGTGAGTGTGTTGGTGTGTGTGCATGTGTATGTGTGTGTTTGCCTATGAGTGGGAGTTTGTATTGTGCATATCAGCGTGTATGTGCGTGTGTGTGTGAGTGCTTGTGCATTCATGCATACGTGAGCCTGCACACTTGTTTGTGTATTTGTGTGTTTGAGCACATGTATGTGTTTAACCCTTTCACTATCATTTACTGGGAATAAGACAACCCTTGCTTACCGCAAATTTTTGTGCTATCACAGCATGATATTGCATGTGGATTTTCACCCCCTTTTTCGAACTAAAAACGCCAGAAATGGACAATTTTTTGTCAGAAAACATGTTCAAAATACATTTACCTTTCCATTGACACATATCTTTGCTCAGTTTTTCCAAAAGTAAAAACAGAAAATGAGGATAAAAACCGTATTTCGGTTTGTCAGACAAGATGATTTCTCCTCTATGGGATTTATGTACAAACGGAGATACACGCGCGCATTTCTGTACAAGCGGAGATACATGTGCATTTGTGTTCAAAGGGAGATACACGTGCTGCAGCAAGCACTGCCTGCAATAACCTGTATAAAATAAAATAAAACTGTACATAACCGGAGGATTGGGAACTACAGGAAGCCTGATGACATCACTGACGTGTTGTGCGATACCAGACTCGTCCAAAGGGGTGTTTTGTTGCGGAGCTTTGATAGTTTTTGTGAGGGACTTTCTCTAGTCGCAAAATAGCGACAATGGTAAGTGATGCGGGATCGGCGCTGTCGCCGAAATGCGACAATGGTAATGAAAGAGTTAAATGAGCATACATGAGCTTGTGAGTGGTTAGTGTACGCATGTATGTGTGTATTTGTGTATGTGCGTGCATGCAAGTCCATGTGTGTGTCATCACTCTGTTGACTCCCCACAGCTCCGGACTGAGGACAGCCTGTGGGGTCCTCCTGCTGATCACCGTGACGTGCCTGCTGGGCGTGCTGTCGGTGAACGGCGACTCGGTTATCTTTCACTACATGTTTGCTGGATTTAACTGTCTTCAGGTAATAATGGATATTAGTGTCAGTTACTATGGGCCTGTTCTACTCAAAGGGGTGGGGAAATTCCTTTAAAATTCTGACCCTACCTATATGTGAATTCTCACTCATTTTATAGTTTAATTTTTACAGTAGACTGGAAGTGAACCCCCCTTTTTGGATTTTTGGGGGAAAGCGAAGAGGGTTGAAGAAAGAGATTTGATCATTATAAACTTAGTTCTATGGGTGTGAATTGCATGAGAATTAGAGTCTATGGGTATTATATTGTTCAGTATTAAAACGCTGAGGATATAGCATGTTGGTAATGATCCAGCCTGTCAGAGCTACACTAGAGTACCTTGTAGAAGTGTAAAATTCAATGGTCAGAAAGGTAGCCAGTTTGATTTGGACATGTATTTCATCCTGTTGATTTCAATCATTGACAATTGGGCCAAACCATTGACAATTGAAAGGTTTGAATAGAATTACTGGGGAGACTTTTTACATTGAGAGACAGGATGTTACACCACTGCACCTGTGTAGAGCTTCTCGGGAGATTTTCTAACAATAGGAACCAATATCTCCCCCCCTCAGGGCCCCTTCATCTTTTTCTTCCGGATTGTGTTCAACAAGGAGGTCAGGACCGCCATCCGCTACTGCTGCAGCCGCAAGCGACCCGATCACATGATAGGCTCCAAGCCCCTGACCTCGGTAAGCCTCCGCCCAAAGGACTGGACACTAGTGCACTCTGTCTGCCACAGAGGCGATCCCACAGATACTTCAGCACCGCGTGCCACTCATTCGCTGTTACAGCTAGCAGGGGGCAGCGTAGAGCCATAGACACGCGAGTTCATTTAGTTCTCTTTTTCATCGTTTTAACCGTTTGGCCACCATCTTGTCTGACGTTGTTTTTCCGCCACATCAGTGAGCGTTCAGCTTAATTTGGTCATTGACAGATTCTTTGATGCGCAATGTGCTCAAAGTACAGTGCGTGAGAAGAGCATACGTATGTAGCCCAATGAAGTCTAAGAGCTGTCCATGTGTGAGGAGTTTGATTCCCATCGTTCTCTGAGCAACAAAACCTGTGTACTACAACATCTCAGAGAAGGATGGAGGGACTCTGACATTATTCCTGAGTTATTGAACTCTGACATTCATTCCCGAGTTATCAAACTCTGACATAATTGACAAGTTATTGAACTCAGACATTATTCCTGAGTTACTGAACTCTGACATTATTCCTGAGTTATTGAACTCTGACATTCATTCCCGAGTTATCGAACTCTGACATAATTGACAAGTTATTGAACTCTGACATTATTCCTGAGTTATTGACCTCTGACATTCATTCCTGAGTTATTGACCTCTTACATTATTCCCGAGTTATTGACCTCTGACATTATTCCCGAGTTATTGAACTCTGACATAATTGACGAGTTATTGAACTCTGAAATTATTCCCAAGTTATTGAACTCTGACATTATATCCCAAGTTACTGAACTCTGAAATTATTCACAAGTTATTGATCTCTGACATTATTCCCGAGTTATCGAACTCTGACATTATTCCCGAATTATCGAACTCTGGCATAATTGACGAGTTATTGAACTCTGAAATTATTCCCAATTTCTTGAACTCTGACATTATATCCCGAGTTACTGAACTCGGAAATTATTCACAAGTTATTGAACTCTGACATTATTGCCGAGTTATCGAACTCTGACATTATTCCCTAATTATCGAACTCTGACATAATTGACGAGTTATTGAACTCTGAAATTATTCCCAAGTTCTTGAACTCTGACATTATATCCCAAGTTACTGAACTCTGAAATTATTCACAAGTTATTGAACTCTGACATTATTGCCGAGTTAATTGAACTCTGACATTTTCCCGAATTATCGAACTCTGACATAATTGACGAGATATTGAACTCTGAAATTATTCCCAGTTCTTGAACTCTGACATTATATCCCGAGTTACTGAACTCTAAAATTATTCACAAGTTATTGACCTCTGACATTATTCCTGAGTTATTGAACTCTGAAATTACTCCCCAGTTCACCTTATTTTATCTGGCCTGGCCTCCTGTCCCCTGAGCCCACTCTGAGCAGAGTACCTACATGAAAAGAGTAGCGAAATTGGAGGTCCTAAAAAATGTTGGTCGCTTGACTCACAGAGCCATTGTGATTCCGGCACTGTATTGTGAATCAAAGTAATCTAACAACATGACGGGTTGTTACGCCTTTGGGTGCAGCAACAGATCGGAGAAAGGGCACAAGATGTACAGATTCCCTACATATCGACAAAGACGAAAGGTTTGGGAAAACAAAGTGAGCAGAGTGGGATGGAAACCAACTTCATCGTACTTGCGAGCGCTAGTTAGCTAAATAATACCCGCTAGTAAGCTGGTAATGCTTGCTAGCTAGCTAGCTAATGTTCAAGTCTACATTAACTAGCTAGCCAGCCAGGTTGGCTTTGGTTGTTGGAGAGGTTAACCAGCTAGCTCACTGCATTAGCAAAACTTAACCAGTAAGCTTGTCAAAAAGTACAAAAAATTGTATCTGACGAACTTCGACTCATTTGGCTCGGCAAGCTGCTTGACTTGCTGACATTGCAGTTTAAAACTGACAGCAGTGGCAGCCAACCTAGTGAACGTTAACCAATCGCGAATAGACAGAAGTTTCGAAATAGCGTTGTAAATCCATGTTGATATCGAGGGGAGATCAGTGGGTAACTCTGACACAACTCAGTTGGACAGAGAGGGCAGTAGTAGCAGGACTGGTTAAAAAATATGGAACGAAGTGCATACCCTATGAGTTCAATAAGAAACAAGTCCTTTAGTTTCCAAATACGGAACGATTCTGTATTTTAATGGATGGTTGGCAACCCTAACACACACAGACGTGGCGGCGTTTGCTGGCAAAGGAATCAAAATGGTGTCAATTTGTTGGTTGTCGTTACTCTCTTTATGTAGGTACTCTAACTCTGAGTATTGCTTCTCGCCACAGGCTAGAAGAGGTTGTGAGGTGCTTACTGCGGCTGGGGTTTGTTCATGGTTTATTCTCTCCCCCCCACCTCTACCTTCCTCTCCTCTCTTTACCCTTTCTCTCTCCCCTCGCCTTTCCCTTCTGTTTCTCCTCTCTTCTCTATTTGTTCCCATGCACTTTCTCCCTCCCTCTCAGGGTTATAACTGTAACAGTATCTACATGGGTGGGCGCCTGTATCAGCCTCCGTTTGGGGACTCCAGCGCCTCTCTGAATGGCACACTGCAGTCCGGGAAGAGTCAGCAGAGCTATGTGCCCTTTGTGCTGAGGTAAAGTTTACGACCAATCCATGTAACCCATCTTTCTTCCTAATACCGATTATAAAAAAAAATATGTCTCTGTGTGCTCTGAGTGTATGGTGAACCAGTCATTTTACTGAGCAGCCAACAATGCCCAATGTCTTGTATTCTGCTCACATGAGACTAAGATTAATTCTTTGAGAAGTAGTTTTTTTCAATGTTTTTTTTTCCAAGTTTGCCATTAATGTTTCTGAAATCCATTGCTTTTAGTTGGTGTTATTACATTAGAAAAAATTAAATGTTTGTGTTCTTATCCTGCAACGGTTATATCCCCTGTGCATGTCATAGTATGAGAGGGAATTCACGTTCTGGTGATCCCTGTTAGAGAGGAATAGCAGAGCCCTACTGAGCAGCTGCTCTCTGTGAGCGTGTTCGTGCTTCAGCGCTAACACTCCCGGTTTGTTTTCAGGGAGGACTCTGGTATCAACAACAGCCAGGGACACCTCACTCTGAACGACGGCCTGGGCTCGCTCTTTCACGAAGCAAAGGAGCACGCAGGTGGTACGAATCAATCTGCAACCGCCCACATAATCTGCTACAGCAGCCGCATAAACTGTAATAACACCTGAAACATCGAACACTGTTTTCATATCAGTGCAGAGCAGAAGAAGATTGAATTCTGCAGAATACTAAATGTCGCTTGTGGCAGCAAATGTTTGCAAAGACAAGGCTTGGTAATAAAATGCGATAAAGGTGCTTGAGGTATTTGTAGGAAGGTTATATCTAACTAATCAGTCAGAAACCAGGAATGCTCTCTGTGCTCTGAGTGTATGAGTCTCTTGACTTGTGCACATTGCATCTGGAACTGCAGACCATGACTCTGACTCGGACAGTGACCTCTCCTTGGAGGACGATCAGAGCGCTTCCTTTGCGTCCTCTCATTCCTCGGACAGCGAGGACGAAGAAGGGCCCTATCCTCCTGAGGCATGCTGGGAAAACCTGGCTGTCCACATGGGCAAGCACCCACACCTCGGCCACGCAGGTACACTAGAATTACCCACTCCTCTCCTACACGGCTGTGCTGGAATCCTCAAATTACCATTTATGTTTCAAACTATAATTCCCATTGCTTGGTATGAGAAGAGTCACGTAGCGCTGCTGCGTGCTAGTGCTACATCACTGTAAAAATAACTCCAGCATATGGTGGAAACATCACCACATGAACTCATTAGTTAAGTGTGAATGCAAGGCTAGCACATTTCCAATCTTTTGCGTGCACAAATCTGTGCTTACAAGCTTGCATAAACTCACACTCACCAATATGATAGGTGAAACAGCTGTATTTTTACTGGAACTTTTTCATTGTGGAGTTATGTGAAGGTTGCTCCTTTTAACTTTGAGACGTCATGCTGGCCAGAGTGGCTATTGCATGGATAATGAATGGTCGAGGTGCTGTCATCATCTTCATTAGTGATGCCAGAGACCAATCGGGACTTTATCTCTCTCCCTACGCTCTCCCTCTCTAATCCTCCCCTCTCCCCCTTATCTCCTCTCCCTGTCTGCTCCTCCTCTCCCTCTCCCTCTCTTCTCCTCTCCCTCTCCTCCTACCCTCTCCCTCTCTCCCCCTTTTTCTCTCTTCTCCTCTCCCTCTCCTCCTACCCTCTCCCTCTCTCCCTCTTCTCCTGTCCATCTCTCCTACCCTTTCCCTCTCTCCCCCTCTCTCTCTCTTCTCCTCTCCCTCTCCTCCTACCCTCTCCCTCTCTCCCCCTTTTTCTCTCTTCTCCTCTCCCTCTCCTCCTACCCTCTCCCTCTCTCCCTCTTCTCCTGTCCATCTCTCCTACCCTCTCCCTCTCTCCTCTCCCTCTCTAATCCTCCCCTCTCCTCCTTATCTCCTCGTCTTCCCTCCTCCTCTCCCTCTACCCCTCTTCTCCTCCCCCTCTCTCCTCCTCTCCTCTCCCTCTCTGTTCCTCCCACAGATAATAACCTGACGAAGCTCTTGTGGCCGGGGGAGTTCGTCACCACAGCGAGTGACAGTGAGGGCCCCAGCGGGACAGAGAGGCTGACAGTAGAGACAGTCACTAAACCAGAGCTCTGCTCATCTCAGGAGGGCCGGGACCTGCTGGAGCAGAGGCCTGACGGGGCAGGGGAGAACACCCTCCTGTTCCTCTCCAGTCTTCCTAACCCCAGCTTATATCCCCAAAAAGGTGAGGGAGGCACACATGGTGTCCTAGCAACACGATGACCCAAGAGCAATAGGAGACTCATCTCACCGACACCGATGAGGCCTAGTCCAAGATTGCACTCAATTTTGACTGGAGATTGTTTACAGAAAGCACACTTTAGACCAGGACTAGGCTTAACCCTTTACTCCCTGATACCGCCTACAGTCGTGATAATTTAGGTCGCTGTGCAGGCGAGTCCCGACTACAGGCGTGATAAACACATCGCTTCTGCCGGCAAATCCCGACTACAGTCGTGGTATTTTAGTAGCCATATTGTCTTAGGGCACCAGGGGTCAGTGGCTGCTAGGGCAGCAGTCTAAAATAGCTACTAGGGAGTAAAGAGTTAATTGGTGTTATTTTTAGTGGAGGAGGTCTCGTGATTACACAAGGTGATTCTTCACAAGTAATGTAAATGTGTGTCGTGTATTCACAGGCATCCTTAAGAAGAAGCCCCTGTCCCCCATCGCAGAGAGAAACGGGGTCAAACGCATCCATAATGAGCTCTCCGGTGGCCCCGCCTCCTCCCGCTGCTCCTCCTCCAGTGAGGGCGGCGGGGGAGGGGCTACCCTGCAGGAGCAGACCAATGGAGTGACGCCCATCTCCATAACACCCATCGCCCTGAGCATCAGAGCTGGGACGGTGGACGATGATTCCTCAGGTTCAGAGTGAGTGTGGGGGCCTCGTCTGTGCTAACAGTGCCTGATGTGGGACATGGTCTCAGACAGGAGCGTCTGAAGCAGGCCAGATGCATGTGCTCCACAAAGGAAAAACGATCAGAGTCCAAATTTTGCATTTTTGTATATTTTATAGATTATATATTATTATAATATTTATAATAATATATAATAATATTATATATATTTTATATTTTTTGCATATGTTTTCAGTGCTTTGTTTCCAAGATCGTTTTGAATTTTTAATTCATCATTTATCCACAACGTGAAAATGTGACGGATCATTTTTCCATTGCGGTCTTCAATTAATAAAGGGCAAAATATGGCCCTTTAAAAGGGTTCATAATAACATTAGTACAGCAATTTTCACTTTATCCAGCTGTTGCACCCATGTGACATCAAGTTCAAGAAACTCATTTTTTCTGACAGTCGTGATACTCAAGTCTGTATTTCCCAGAAAACTGGATAAATCTGACTTGATTTTTAGTCTGGCTCATCATTGTATTCCAGACCTCATCGGTCTGTTCCACCACTGATTATCAAGTGATTCTGCATGTATTTTCACTGACATCTTATTAGGTTTTTGGAGTAGACCAGTTCTAAGTGAACACCATAATTCATTGGACAGCAACACTTTTTTGTTTGTAATTTTGGTTCTGTTAGCTGAGTCAATCACTGGATCTGAATCCAACTGAACATGTAATTTGCTTGCTGGAGACTGAAGGCAAAAAGTCCTTAAAACACACCAGAAATGAAGATGGCCACAGTAAGGGCCCGGCAGAACATCACCAGGGAAGATACCCGGCGTCTCTGGTGATGTCTAGACATCACAGACTTCAAGCAGTCATTGCATGCAAAGAACATGACCAAATAATAAAAATAGTGGCAAAGCCACTGTGCCCGCTTGGCCAAACATGGCCAAAATGGAACGCCCCCTATTGGCCAAAGTATCGGTCCGATTCGGCTCAAAATTGAACTTGGTCTAGACCTTATGACCATATATACACACATATGAAATATGAACGGGATCGGTGAAAAACTGAAGACGCTAGAGCGCAGACAAGCCAAAAGTTTACGCACCCACGGATGCAAACACACACGCACGCACGACAGACCACCACTAAAGACCCCGAGCATAGAATAAGCCCCTTGGGCCTTTTGGCCAAGTGGGCTAAAAATGATTTCTTGAATGCAAATTAGGTTAAATTGTTTTATATTTTTTTGATGAGCCCGAAAATGGCAGGACTGTGTACAAAAGGTGCAGTCATTCCTAAACTGTACGTCTGATCCAGATGGAAAGACCTTCAAATTAAAGCTGACTGTATGTACTTCAACTCTTTTTGTCATTGCATACAGCTTGAGTACAGAAACAAAATAAAATAACTTGTCACTGTCCAATGAATTATGGTGCTCACTGTATACCATTTTTACAGAAATATTTGATGTTACCAAATCTGGTGCTCAATACTAAACTGGACTTCAGCTACACTATGAAATTCATGTGGCGGGTTGGCCAGAGAATGCATTATATGGTTTTTGCTCGGGGAAATCTTGTGCACATGTAGTCAGGAGGAGCTGCTCTCTTTTTCCATCATATGAATTATGTATTTGGGAAATGCTTGTGCACAGATCGCTTGCCCTTTTTAAAAATGTATTACTAGTGGTACAGGCTGCGACTGGTTTTCAAAACAAATCTAACTTTTTCTCCCTCCCTGTCTTTTTTTCCTCTCTGAAAATAAAATCACAGATTCCTATTTTTTAATTTTGCCCATTGAAGCATTTGGTTCACATCTAATCCCTTGGGAAACAAATCCACCAGCCTGCAGCATGTTATAAGCATTTGTCATTCTTTCAGAGAAAAACAAAGATCTGCTTAGCACGCATTATGGCTTTTTCATATGCCGTACGTGTTGGCATTCAGCTCATGATCATGCATTTTTTCCTTTTCTGTTTTGTGTTTTCGTCTTCGTCTTCTGTTGCGTCTCGCACCCCACCCCATTCGCCTTTCTCCGCAGGAGCCGAAAGATGTCAACCTGAGGAGCAAACCATAGCCAATGGGGAGGCGTGTCATTCCAGATCCCTCTGCCCCCAGGCCCACCCCCCACCCCCACCCCCACCACCACACCCACTTCCTGTCAGGAACAGGAAGAAACAGGCAGGGTGCACGAGAGGGAGCAAAGACCTTTCCTGGCTCTCCCCCTTCCAGATATTTCTGTCCCTGCTTCTCTGTTCTTGTTCCCGAAGGACATGAAAACCTCACTGGGTTACTGCATGCAGACACACAGACTGCCAAGTTTTTTTTTTGGGGGATAATTACTTTTTGTTTACATACTTGAATGGATGCACTTTTTTTCATGTACTGTGCCCGACTGTGCAGGGAGAATGGCTGAAATTTTATTTCATTTTTTATTAAGAACAACATCGTTCACTGAAAAAAACAAAAACAATAAAAAACTGGAACTGTACTCGCGAGAGCTTGCTGCTCAGCTGGACGATTTAGCCTAAAAACCTTAACATTCAGGGAATTTACTTTTTCGACTGGTGCAGTGCGATAGAGAACTTGCTTTATGAGTAAATAAGCATGGCTCACTGATTTCTAAAACCAGAGACGAGGTGCTGCGGAGGATTGGGCGCCTAATCGCCGTCTGTCTAATTAACACCTCTCTCAGGGGCAAAGCAGCCCTTTAGCTTTCCCTCCACGCACTGCCATCTGCTTTTGCTAACATGCCTCAGCATTACTGACGAAAACGTAAAAGGGACCTCGTTTCTCACAGATAAATTAGACCTCGCATTTTTACCAACTAGTCTCGGATTAGTTGAGATGCATCACGATGCGTCAGAAGGATCGCCCCTCGACAGCCATAATTGCAGGGACAAGATGAGACGGCTCAGGCTTACAGGAATATTGGCATGAAGCTTCTCAATTGCCTTCCTCTCCCCCTCCCCCACCCAACCTATGTGATTTTGTGCTTTTTGGGGGGGGCTCTCTTTACACCGAGCGCTGCCTTTTCTGCTGCTTGTCCCACGTCTTGTCGCGCCAGTGGAGGAGGAGGCAAGAAATCAACAGCCTGTGACAATGCTGCAAAGCAAGGAAGACTTTTGTATATATTTTTTGTCACATCAATTGCTGGAAGCTAATTTTGTAAAATTAAGAGGCTTCCCTTTTTTGAAAAAACAATGAAATGTTAAAAAGGATTTGTTTGTATTATTTAATCCTGTGAGGAAAATTCTTTGTAGTATGCTGTATGTTGTACAGATCTGAGGCTGTTTTATATAAAAAGAAAAAAAAATTAAAAAAAGAAAAAATATTACTGTTAGTTTTAAAAGAAGTGTGCTGAGGAAAACCTTGACTTGAGGGACATCCACAAGTCGAGTGTTTTTCCAATTACTGTAAAGATGTAAGCTAACACTGTGTCACTACTGTAAATTTATAGAGCACCATTTACAGTATCTTGGGCCCACCCTCCTCATTTTACACTATGCTGCTTTGACTGGCCATTATAAACAAATCTAATATTCAGGGCTAATATACTGAAGATCAAATGATGGAGAAATGAATGCGAGCGTTCATTATGCTCATTGTAAAGGCTTCCCTCCTTTCAGCCTTTGGCAAGATTAATCTTTCCTAGTCCCTTATTTAGTAGCGTTTTTTTTCCAATGGATATGGGACTTTTTTTTAATACGAAGTATCAATAGGTCAAATGGCTGCAATGTTCCATCATGCACTACTGCGGCACATCTGCCCACTCATTGTGGATGTCACCAAACATTAATTCACCACGAAGGCAGTGACACCACCACACCCACAGGTGCAGTCAGAGGTTAGCGAGTGTTTCTGTGTAAAATCTGGTTTCCTTCTCTGGGATGTTTTATTCACGGCCTGCAGGGTATATAGCGATCGAGCACTATTTCATATAGCTAGCTGTGAAGACTCGACTCTGGAACCGACCGCTTCCACGCTTTTCTGGGAATGCGTTTGAATTCAGAAGGGTTCCTCCATTTTACCACTGCTTGTGTGGTCTTCGCCAGTTGAGCAACACAAAAATTGAATAAGCTTACCATTCATCATTGTGCACTGCTTTTTTCACTGATAGCTAAGGCCATGGCTGCTTCGAACTGAGATCATATAGTCTCAAGCTTGTGCTTATGCTGCCTAGATTAGACTAATCATGGCTTACGTTTCCAGTATCGAATTCAATTACGAAAAGTTTTTCATCCTAAATTCAAGCTCTTATTTTTGGATCAGTTTCATCAATTTACAGCAGTCAAATTTTCGTTAAAATCGTAGCATTTGCTGGTTCTATGTCAAGAGTAATCCCAAACACATCAAGACTTTGATAGGCGACGTAAAGTCCACAGTTGTTCGTCCTTTACCAAAGACCTTTCCACTAACTCCCTCAACAGGGCTTACTCCTTTGGTCTGATTTGTGATTACACTCATAAACATGACCCAAATTGTTAGACTGTCTAATTAGTTAGCAATACATTTTACAAAAAAAAAAAAAAACTAGTAACTGATTGCTTTAGAGGTGCAAAACTGTTACCATGCATCTTAACTGCGTAAATGTGGGTCCACTTTTTTTTTTTTTTTTACCCGTTTGTGGTCATGCAAATGAAACCCTACAATCACAGTTGGAAAATTAAAGTGACTTTGGAACCCAAAGCAAAACTTTGTGATTATTTTATCCTCCTGCTCATTCTAGAATTTGAAAATCCCCCAGTCATAAAGTACAAGTTCTATACTATGTTTCTCCCATACATCAAGCCAGGTGGGCTTTACCAATCAGTTCCATCTCCTGGCTGAAGTATTTTGCAAACTAGCTAAACCAGGAAACCAGAACAAAACACTGGAGAATATTTTAATGTACTGAACAAGGATTTTCAACCATAGGCCAATTCACAGACCTTGCTTTGATTAACAAAGAAGTTTTGCAGTAAGGCAGGCCGATGACTTCAACGTTAGAACTTTACTGCAGGGGTTAGAATAGTTGATTTTTATGTTCCATATCTCTTTCCTCCCGAGTGCTTAGCAAGGATGATTGCAAATTCACATATTGACCACTCGAAGTGTATTTTTGGGGTTTTGCTGTGAAGAGGCACTCAGTGCTGGAACCTAGTGCATGCCTGTCACTTTGACTTGGAAGCCTCCCAATTTCGAAGGTGGTCCCAGTCTCCACCCTTCTGGGAGACAGATTAACATACCTTTCACGCCACTGGGTGATTTGTGCAGGCTTAACAGTCACAATCCATTTTAGTTGGTTCATGTTTCCCCGTCAGCCTCAATGGAAGGTTCTCCTAGTTAATTAAACGGAGGCATCTATCTGAGCAAGTAGTCTGGAGTAAATGCTCAGCTGGCTTCTTTTCAGAGATATTTTTGGACAAGATGCCTATACTCACAAATATTAAAAATCAACCTTTATCTTGAATATAGAATCTTTCATTTACAAGGTCCGCAGTAAAAATAACTCCAATGGCGGACTATATCCTAAAAGTGCGCATCTCACTGGGCTTCCAAACAGTTGGTGACTGTGGCCACGTTCACCATTCATTCAGCAAAAATTCAGTGAATAGTCTCCAAGTAGTCGCCGCGTTCACCAACCGTTCGCCGATCTAACTTTTCATCGCTGCGGAGTTTTGAATATGTTCAAATTTTGAAAAATCTTTGGCGAACATGTCTTTTTGCCAAATGGTCTTAAAAATACTCGCCACAGTCACCAGCTGTTCTCCAAATAGTCTGCAAATGTTCTTTGTGGTCGTCAACTATTCTTCGATCATTCACCTCCCTCAGGAATGAGGTGACTTGAGTATTTGCAAAAAAGTTGGCAAATAACCCGAATGGTCGGAGACTAGTTGCAAAATAGTTTTAGAATAGTTGACGAATCTTGTATTCGCCATGTTTAGGGCAGGACTCGTATTTTTCAGTTAAATTTTTTTGAACATTCATTTTGCTTGTGCAAACTTCATAGTGGGCAGCTGTCCAGCCATTGATACTGGAAAGAAATGCAACGTTACCCGCGTGTAATCTCTACTTTGAGCCAAAATGTAAAAATGGCAGGTATTCTGAGGAATTATATTCTCAGTAATACTGCAAGCGATCAAACTCACGAATACAAAGATCGTGCACATCTTTAAAATCTCTTATAAGTCAACCACTACACATCCTAGGAAGTGTTAGTGCTCCGACAAAGTCCGCTGTAGCCACTGAGCAGCAGCTGCATTCAATCCGTTATAAAGTAAACGAGTATGTTCAGAATTTTGTTTACTACTTATCAGCTTTTGTTTCACTTCAAGGCACCAATCAAATGGTGTTTCAATTGTGTTTGTAATGTGCAAGATCCAACAGAAATTGTAATTAAAATGACCGTATTTTTGACGCATAGCGCCTAACATCCAGACCAGTTTTAAACCATCAGCTTCTGAATAAACCCACGATTTTAAAACTGTGTCTCCAGGCAATAAAAATGCGGGGCAGTCTCAATTTGCGGGACGCTGGAAAAGAGACAAAATGCTGTGCGGTGCAACGCAAAGAGAGAGACCTGGTCACCCTATTTGCAGACTATTCACAGACTATTCGATTAGTTGCACTCTGTTCTCTAAACAGTCTCCAAACAGTTGCCACAGTCGCTACATTCACGAAAATGTCACTGACTGTTCGCAGGGATTTGCCAACTGTTCGTCAACTATTCACCAAAATATCAAGTTGCTAGGAAGTCATCAACAAATGGCTAATTAGTATCTCACTGACTGGCGAATACTTGGGGAATAGTTCATGACTCTAGGATCGCCAAAAAGTCGTTAAAAAAGTGGCAAACTGCTGCTTTTGCCAGACATTTGTTGCTCAGTGAGATACTCACTTTAGGCAGTATCATTTTCTGCCCCACTGTAAGATTTTTTCATTGGGGAGCCGATGGCATAGCGCTGTCACACAGCTCACGAGCAACAGACAATAGAAGTAATCCACCTTGTTCCTTAATGAGGCTTCTGAAGATGACGCTTACAAAAAATGCCCAGACACTCAATAGTCGCAAAATGGAAATGGTCTCAGTCTCAAAGTCACTCATCCCTAAAATAAGCGCAGGACATAACAGTACTTTCAAATTACTAAGCACAAACACAATTTAAGCGCTTAAAAAAGATGTAAATAGCAACACAGAGTTGAGAGTCCATGAATGACAATAAAATAAATCCAAGCTAATTAGAGTCACTTGTCAAAGTCATTTTATTAAAAAAGTCAACTTATAATGCATGTAATACTCCAATATCATTTTTAAATACAGACTAAAATTAACGTCTTTTTGTAATACTGGGAATCTTACTACTTTTAAAACAATGTTTCATCCCTAACAGCTAATCTTACAAGAAGCAGGCATTAGCTTGCATGCTATGAAAGAAGCATAGTGTATGCCTGAATTTATATATAAATACAAGACACAAATACATATATACACAAATACTTGTGTAAGTGTTGCATTTTGTTCTGGACTCTGAAACTGTGTTTACAACTTACTTGCGATGGCAAAAAAATCCTTGACTTGGTTGAGTTTATTCTCCGTGCGTTTTTGGCCATCAGAACTCAAGCCCGCTCAGTTTCTAAATCCTTTCGTAAACTGACATTTATCCGACAGTCTGTCATCTTCCCTTCCCTCTTCAATTCAAGTAGAGTCCTCCAAACTAGTGCTTTTCCGGTCAGACCCTGTAGCGCATAGACGGACCATGATGCTTTGCAAGCTGGGTTGCACTATGCCCAGGAGAGGCCTCTGGGAAGGGTCTCCATTCCAGCAGGCCTCCATCAACTGCCAGCACTCCTCATCGAAACTGGGCAAGCGCTCCGGGCGGGCACCTGCAGAGCACAGAAACGTGAGTCACAGATCCAAAAAAAGCAGAAGCCAGGAGGAAGGAAGTGTGTTTGTCTGTGTGTGAGAGAGATGGGCACACAGAGGAAAGATACACGCAGGGCCTTCCCAAAAAACAAGGGAATGGGGTGGGGTTTAATGGCTCTCGGCTGTTTGGTGGTTTCTGCCTCTGCCAATGATCATATTCTTAATTTAATTGCTTCATGATCGGATTGACCCTTGAGAATGTTTTTAAGGGGGACTGAATGGCTGAAACCGTAAACAATTCTAATTCAATCAGTCTTTGGATTAGAAAAATCATCTCACTTGGGCTCAACCAGTCTGTTTCCAGTCATTTTAGTCTTGCGCAAGGGAATCTTAACATCTTATTTCTAAAATTCACAAAATATTTCATTAATCAACAATTCTTATTGTGGACAAGAAGTGCTGTTTTAATATAGACTATTGTACAACTGCAACTTTAAAAGTCGAGTGTCTGGGGAATTCCACTGACAGTAACAGAAGTACTGAAAATGACAGGCTTGACCAGGAAATAAAATTTTGGTCCAATGATCAATTACAGCAGCAGTTCTCCCGCTGTCACATACCAGCATGTTAGCATCACAGAATAAGTAAAAACTAGCAAGTGCTGTGTGCTACAAATTTTTTGCCTCGTTCCTCTCACATAATTTAAAAACTCAACAATGGATAGTTCTTATTTCAGTTCGAGAGGTAAAAGGTCATGCGTCATGAGGTGGGGGGAATTTGTGTCACAGGGTCAAAAATGACCATTTTTCAATTTTTGAATATGTTATTGTACAGGTTAAATTGCATAGAAAAATGGCATAGGTGGTTTATTTTTTTCAATATTAACCCTTGCACAGCCGTTTATAAGATGAACTTTTAATAGAAAATGCATTACGGCCAGAACACTTTTTTGCCGTTTTTTTGCCAAAGTGACCATTTTTTTCAAAACCTCAAAATCCTTAATATTGGTCAAAACAAGACCTGGTTTGGATCAAAATGATCCTCAGATAAAATGCTATTCAATAAACTAAAAAGAAATTCTGTTTGATTATATTATGTATTCAAAAATTTGATGGAAATACAGGATTTTTATTACGATGAAGTTGGTGGTTTTTGACAAAGCGAGACATCTTTCTCATAAAATTTGGATGATGTGTGCATCAAAACTACACACAAATGCTTATTGACTTATAAGAACTGCTCACATGATAGATTACTGGTTCTAGAATGCTAATAATTAGGTTCTCATACAAACAGTACACAGTATGTCCTCATGATCAGAATTCGAGAGACAGTATGTATCCGGTAGCTTCTCATGGCTTTTCAATTCAACTCCTACATACAAGATGCAATCTTTGTGCACAATTGCCAGTTTCTTCTCTTTTTTGTGCAAGTGACTGCCCTTTGTAGCCTTTCGGAATTTGTAAAAGTTACCCAAAATTACTTCAGACCCCTTAGGATATGATTGGCCATAGCCAGACTTCATACTTTCGTCAAGCATTATAACTCCATCTGAAGTAGCGACGAGCAAGTAGTAGTCATACAAAGACTGGGCCGATGGCATAATAGCCACAACTGTACCCTTACAAATCAATGACAAGAGATCTTCACCACCCTCTGAAACATTCATGCCATCTGCTTCATTAACAACATCCTCTACTTCAAGTGCACCCCTCGAACCATCTGAGAAGGCAACCTTCTTAAAAGCATTGACATATTCTCGATTTTCACAGGCACTGTAATCCTCAATTATACAGGGAGTGCAGTAACATGACGATTCCCTTGATTTTACCACTCCATCTACACCTACTGACATCAAGGAATGAAGTTTCCTAGTATTTGGAACTGTGTTGTACATACTGTCATTGCGTTTGCGATTCACTGAATAGAAATAAGAAAGTTTACACACCTTCCATGAGTGAAATGTACCGAAAAATTGTGGTGAAATCTTTCCACTCCATGAAACAAAAGATGGCTTCTCCAGAGCACATGGTACTTAATTGACACTAATTGACAGCCGACTGACACTGATTGCCAATTAAGGGATTCAGTCGACACCTGCCATGATTTTTAGGAACTACAAAGAGCACTGGGAATGGTTTTATGCATTAGCTTTCAGTTCAGTGTATTTGTCCTCCACTCCGCCACAAAAAATCCATCCCTGACTTTTTTGCTTCATCAGCCTGTAACTGTAACAGGACAAACTGAAGGCAAATGTGTCTAATACCATCTGAAAGCAGAGATCCAAAGCTACAAAATGTCACCTTATTTACTATTATAGCCTTGGTTTTTGGTTATGAATTTTTCATAATTTGGCTGAAAAAAAATTTCAGGTGCGACAAATCCACCTTTTTTGGGTACCCACCTCATGACGCATGACCAAAAAAAAAAAAAAAAAAAAAAAAAGGTGTTGAACAATGTTTAAATACACAACCCAAACTTGTAATGGCAGAATTACTCAATCCAGTCATTAGTAAACAAAGCTACAACTCCGATCATGCAGTGACTCTTCGTGTTCTTTTAGCATCTCAGAAATTTGAGTTTTACATCAGTGTAAGTGAGAGGAATGAAATGTGAACCCTGACCTACATACACACACACACACACACACACACACCCCCCCCCCCTTTCTTGGTGTCTCGACTGAAACTGGTGACCTCAACTTGTGAAATCGGGGTTAAGCCATCTAACAACAACACTGCACTACAACAAGTTTATGCAGGGCCATGCAGCGATGCATTTACAGTATGTAACACTGGACATTATAAATTGAGAGAGAAAGAGGGGTAAATTACAAGAAATAAACAGACCCAGCAGATGCCTAAAGCTGGATCCAAATCCTTCCATCTCAATTGAGAGTCCCTCTGACTGTGCCTGAACATCAACCTTCAAAAAGAGGGATATTTAGTTCACCTTTCTTCACGTTGTTCCACAGCTGATCCTTGCTGGCACATTTCTCGAAGGCCTCTGGGAGCTTGACGGAGCCGGTACACAAGTACCAGAAGAGGATGCCAAAGGCGTACACGTCCACGGAGTTGTCATACTTCCCTGGAAGAACAGATGGATGTCAGGAAGTTGACCGCTCTTGTCGTTTCCCACAAACATTCAGTGAAAGATGAGTGCACAGTAATTCCATCACGGACAGACCCACCTGCAGTGATGACATCACTACCAGATCCACGGGATGGACCCTCTAGATAAACACTCTTCTATCGTTAAACACTGTTGAAACTGCCTGACATTATTCAGCAGAAATGCATCACATCCTGCAGTTCTGCCACTCTATCAAGTTAAATTACCAGGAAAAACAGAGCTCCTCTCATGATGTGCAGTTTATGCAAATTCCCTGAGCTAGGTGTGAGTAAAGTACTTTAAATATAGTGAACCTAAAAATACATCCTTAAGACAAATTACTCCTGATTCCATTACTCCACACTAAAAATCTGAGAAAAGTATGCAGAACAATATCAGAATGTCAGTTTCGCTAACCCAACAGAAGTGTGCTAAAAATTATTTTAAAATGCGAGAACATTCAATCCATGCTGAATGAAAGACCCCCACAATGTGCACAAATAACACACTCTTATCACACTTTTACAGCCAAACAAGCAGTGACAACAGAGAAATGGGGGAAGTGGGGAACAGTTAATAAAATAGAAAAGACTGAAGGTATAAGGCAAGTTATAGCACTTACTTCTAACCAGTAACTACTGTTTATCTACCTCCTCATTAAGAAGCAGTATACATCCACCTGCAGGTTGGCGTCTCAGCCTCTGGTGTTCGAGTGGCCTGTTCATACTATGGCCTGGTGATATGGTTTGTCTTAGCAAATTTTTTGCTAACACACCCTAAGGCTTTCTCTTTCCACTGCGATTCCCAATAAACTATCCCACAGGAGCATTTCCCCAGCTCATCCCCAGCCTCTCCTGTATGTGAAGGATTACGGAGCTCCGTTTTTCCAGTTCCACCGCGCCCAGCGAGCAGCTGCCTCACCGCGGAGACTCTGACCTGTGAAGAGCTCAGGCGCCATGTGGATAGGCGTTCCCACAATGCTGCCTGACATCATGGCCTCTGGCTTGCAGAACCCCAGATCTGTGATCTTCGCACGGTTCTGTTTGTCCAGCTGCGGAGCACAGTGGGTGGGGTGGCGGAGCGTTAGTGTTGGAGGAAAAACAGGCTTAACAAACCAAAAATTAAATTCACTGAGGGGCCAAACTATGAGTGACTGAGGATTTACCCACACAGACCAAAAATACAAAATATGCCCATGATGGGTTTAATACATGTATACCAAAGGACACAACGCATCACTCACAGTAAACTATACTGTACATGGAGAGAAATGGACTTCAGTTTCTCCCAATCCTTTTACAGCATGAGTGAACAGCACACAATATGATCGATACAGATGTAAATCACAGGCATGAAAGGGAATCCAGGCATATCAGGAAGACAGCCACGCAAAGCATAGTAATATGCCCACATGGTAGCCTTGTAGATGGCATCTTAATAGACTAAAAATTTTCCAATCATCACCAAAATCACTAATGATCCTCTTCATAACACCACTGACTCACAAAACAATAATGAAAATAATCCAACAATAATAATAACCTGTAGAGTGAGAGCAATAAATTGTGGATGGACCAACGGACAGAGCGGGACGATCACAATATACACTCATCCGGTGTTGAGGGCGTATAAAAAAAAAAAATCAATGAAGCACAGTGATGAAATGAAATGTTTCTGAACACTATGGCCAAAATTAATCCCTTTTATGGAACTCTAGCCTGCCCTGTATTTTTTCTGTTCTTAAACTGCAGGGTGCCATGGAGTGCCCTTTCAGACGATAACCCAGAGATGCACACACAGGACACAAAATGCAGTTTTACTATAAGGAGAGTATACTCACAAGGCAGACTGTGCTTCATTACATTTCATTTTAACTTTAATTTCGGCAGGACATACCCTTCATCAAAGGCAACTTTCACAGGCTGCAATTCCACATGCTCTTATTCCGTTGTCTACAAAATGCACTCGGCAATTCAATTTGCAGCGAAGAGTAATTTAGACAGAGTACAGCTTAAGAAAGGTTGTTGACATCATACACACCAGACTAATTGCACACATCCCCCCTCATATTTACAGTAATTTGATTAAAATCAAGAGAGGCCTTAAATCAGCAGCTTATCAGAAGCAATAACTGGACCACAGGGGGACGGTTCTCTAATCTTATCAGTACAATCAACAGGACTAATGTATGCTTGAACCAGGAGCAAATGTCCAGCCAGCCAATGGTAGTTGTTGGTAAAAAACAAATAAGAACCAACAAAGAAGACGTAATTCAGCCGAATGTTCCTTTCTTTAACACGGAAACTAAAAAACCAGAGAGGTAAACAACCAGGTACTGTGATCAACCCTCTAATGGCAGTAACATTAACCCTTAGAGCACTGAAATAATTAAATGTATATTTTCTGAAAATTTATCTTGTGCTGTTGAAAACCCATTATGTGGCGACTTGTTGTTTTAAACAAGTTGCCACATGATAAGGTTTCAACAGCTTTGATTTTGATATCTTATGTTGTACATCATTGAGCAACAATAGCTGCACTTAGCGCTCTAAGGGTTAAGATGCAATAAATGGTCACAAAATCCCTCCAAAGTGAATTTCTAAGACCATTTCATGTGGCCTTGACAGCATTTTCCCCCTTATATTTCACCAGAAGTTATAATCTCCCAGCTGATCTCTTTCCAGGAATGCCTTTCCAGAATGCTCCAAATCAGTCCTAGAAGTTCAGTCCATGGGTCCTGAAATGCCACCCTCCCAATAATCAATTTCAAAATGAAGCTTCACCCTTAGAGTCAGCCGCCATGCATGCAGGCCTTCTGCGTCATTACAGGACTTCAAAAGGTTAACAGAATTCATGTGAAAGTGCAGACGAGGCATCACATTCAGGACGAGAGACGAGCGCGTGCCAGTGATCAACCGCTGAAGTAATTCAATGGGAGCTGAACAATATAAGGGATGGAGTAGGGTCTTGGCTTACCAGAACATTCTTCAGTTTGATGTCTCTGTGCAAGAGCCCCTGGCTGTGCAGGAACCGAATCCCCTCCACCACATCCAGGGCGATCTGCAGCCGCTCTCTCAACGACAGCCCTGCCTGGAACCCAGAGGTGGAGTTATGGGACAATTAGGGCGGGGTTGTGAGACAGCAGGTGGGGTCATGATTTGGATGGGTGGAGTCGTGAGATAGAGAGGCGGGGACATGATAGAGGGGGCGGGGTCTTGGGACAAAGGGGCAGAGTCATAAAGAGGCAGGGTCATAACACTAAGGGGTAAGAAGAAAAGACCCAAAGGTGGGGGGAGGCAATTGGGTTAGGTGCAATGCTATGGAACATCTCTCCACCTAACCCTGGTCTTCTGGAGTGAACTAGCTGAAATTGTCTGCGCCTTTAAGCACCATTGACACAACCGTCTCTGTCCTGCCCCACAGCAGAGCAGAGCTGTGCTCTACCTTGAGTCCAGTGTACAGGTCCCGGTGCAGCCTCTCCATGATCAGCAGCACAGCAATGCTAGAGCCGCCGCCGTACGTGTGGTCAATGACCGAGCCGTGCAGATCCACCAGCCGCTCATGTTTTGGTAATGATCTGAGGAGCGAGAGGAGGGGGGGAGGGGGGGAGAGAGAGAGAGAGAGAGAGAGAGAGAGAGAGAGAGAGAGAGAGAGAGAGAGAGAGAGACTCATTGTTAGCCTCACTGCAATGTCTTCTTCCCAAGATCTGCTCTCAGCACAGCATTCATAAACTCCCAGTTAAATGCATACGCTGCCAAGCCAAAAAAAAAAAAAAAAAAAAAAAACCTTGCACACTATAATATTTTGTTCAGCCATCTTTAGGTTTGACTTTGATCACAGTGTGTATTTGTCGTAGTACTGTTTCAACAATCTTCTGCAATGTTTCAACATTTATTAATTATTGGCTGAGATACTGTATTGACGGAGGGAGGGTCAGACCACTCTGTAAAACCTTCCCCAGCACAACCCAAGGACTTTTAATAGGTTAAAGGTCAGGACACTGAGGTGGCCAATTCATGTGTGAAAATGATTCCTCATCCTAGCTGAACCACTATTTCATTATTTAATCTGGGCATCGTCATCCTGGAATATGCTTGTGCCATCAAGAATTTAAAAAATCCATTGATGGGAATAACCTGGTCATTCCATACATTCAGGTAGCCTGCTGAACTTAAATTTTATTGCTGCATAACATTGCCAATCGTAGCAACCCCAGATCATAACACTGCCTCCAGAGGCTTGGGCACAATGCATGACGGGCGCATCACGTAATGTAGGTACGTGACAATCAGCGCCAGGCTGGCCATACGTTTATGTCAGATACCTACAATCCCGGGTTAATCGCAGTGCAGAGCTCGCTGGAAATCACAGTCTTTTTGAGCGTGTTTTGGTGTCCTGCACGCGCAGTTGAAATTGTGCACTTATACTGATGACTTTGTTCAAATTCCCTGCATTTGCCTCGTCTTTGAATTTTCTCAATCGAATTCATAAAAGTATCGTAATTTTCAGTCATATTTTCGGTGTCAGTAACCTGTCAAAACTGCGTGCCTGATTTGCTAAAAGGTAAGTAAAGACTCTTTTTAAACTCATAGACTTTTAGTATATGTTCCTTCCTACATTTGTGCTGTTTTCAAGAGGATCCTACATTCAGCCACAGAGTTGTAGCTCCAGCAGGATCTGGTGTCCAAGTGGCAAAATGTTGGTTTCATCAACAAATGTTGGATAATCCAGCAAAAAAAATGAAGACAGTTATGTATACTTTTCTGAACATGACTGGCTTGTCAACTGATTAGTAATTAATTAATCTGTTATACAGCTAATTGGTGATTTTTTTATATGATCAAATGAAGCACATTTTTTTAGAAAATGGTCGCAAGAGTTCTTGCCGTTTTAAGGTAAAACAATAGACGAAAACTACCCTAAATTGGCCGACTTCAAAATGCCATAGCACCCCAAATATTTGTCCAATTTCAAAAATCCAAAGACCATTTTAAGTCTTTTCAAGCTCTTTCCAATGTATCAAATGCACTGCAATCCCCTGGATCTGACTTTTTTCTCACGTACCTACATAACAGGTTTCCTTTTCTCACCCCGACACACCCATCGCTCTAGAATAGGGGAAATCTAGACTCATCGAACCTCATGACCTTTTTCCATTGCTACACAGTCAAATCTTTATGTTCCCAAGCAAACTGAAGTCGTTTTTCCCCCATTAGCCTCACCAACAAGTGGCTTTCTTGTGGCCACGCAGCTATGATGTCCCAATCCTGCAAGTTCTTGACACATTGCGCATGTGGGAATGCTCCCATTTAAATAATTAAGCACAGCCATGAGTTTCACTGTGGATTTTTTAACGATGAGACTTCACTAAGCGTTTTGGTCATCTCTAATTACCATCATTCATGATTTTTTTCCAACCATATTTCTTTAACAGGATTGACGGTACATCCCTATCCTTTCAGGTTTTAACAAGGCCTACACCAGCGGTTCTCAACCTTTTTTGAGCAAACGCCCCCCTGACCTTACCATGATCCTCAGCCGCCCCCCGTCATGGAGATCATGACGGTAGCTCCGTAGAGGAGTTGGGAAACCATGTAGATAAGCCCTTAAGTTATTTGCACTTGAAACGTTTAAAAACATGATTTAAAAAAAAAAAAAAAAAAAAAATTCAAATAATGAACACTGCACAAGCTAAGTTGTGGTGATTGTTGACGCACCCCTTTCAGCCCTCACGTTCCTAGCGCCCCCCGAAGTTGTCCGAACGCCCCCGTTGAGAAACCCTAGCCTACACTGTCACCCCTGACAGCACAGGGTATATTGGTGAAAACTACCCGAAAAGAAAGTGTAGCTGCAGTATTGCCCCAAACAGCCTTTTTAAATTATTGCAAACTGAACCCAATTTCATCTTATATAAGCTCAGACTGCATATATTT
Source organism: Gymnothorax javanicus (assembly GCA_029692085.1). Classification (NCBI taxonomy): domain Eukaryota; kingdom Metazoa; phylum Chordata; class Actinopteri; order Anguilliformes; family Muraenidae; genus Gymnothorax; species Gymnothorax javanicus. The sequence goes on from CM056202.1 coordinate 81,289,975, forward strand.
ACTCATTAATAATGAAAAAATATACTATTTCTCATGTGGTCAGTCATAAATTTAACTTCTTAACTTATAATTGAATATATTGATATTTTTGGTGTAGTATTCAGCAATAATTGATAATGTCTGATAGAATCAAATGGCAAAATTTCAAGGTGATATTGCTTACATATCAGACTGATGGAACTCAGGTCTTCCAGAAAATTAATTAGATAGTTATTAATTTATCATTATTAATAATACAAAGAGTAGGGAGAGTAAGCCTGTTACTAGCCTTGTAGCCCATCGGGCCTGTGCTTAACCCCGGTTTCCATGGCATGAAGCGACTAGGAGTATTACTACTCCCCCTGGATGGGATGCCAGTCCATCGCAGGAACTCCTCCAGCTCTTCGTCAAGTTTCCCTGACTATTTGCTGGTACCCATTTATACACCTGGGTGGAGTGAGGTGTGGAGTGTGGGAGTGAAGTGTTTTGCCCAAGAACACACCGCGAAGGCCGTGGCCGGCACTTGAACTCAGGACCTTACCATCCCAAGTCAAGCCTACTTGACCACTGCACTATCGCGTTTCCCATTAATAATACAAAGCTCAAAATCAATCCAGTTCTCTGTAATGATAAGATCAAATAGTAAATAAAATTTGAGAAGGATCTATCTATTCAACGGTTTCTGCTTTATCGCATTAACATGACGGAGCTGTGTCAGACTCGGCAGACACGAATGCAAACGAGGCGGCAATGATGATTCAATAATATCAACAAAAAGTAGTTTCACTGATATAATAATGCTTTGTACAGTTCTAAACCCAACTCCAGTTACCTAGGCAATCTCCCAAGTTGTTTCCTTTGCTTGAGGCAGGCCAATAATTTGCCCCTTCCTGAAACACAGGAACTTCATTTCCAAGAACAAGGATTAGGTCTCCTGACATGGTTGTCCAAGAAATGAGAAGCTACACCCAGTATCAGGGTTAAAAGAATTGTTGCCCGCTGAAACACATTAATCACTGCAATACTTACTAAATCATAGGCTCCTACATATCAGCTTATTTTAATCTAAACAGTGGCTTTTTGGCCAGGAAGTGTACATATATGTGAGTTCCATAATATTCCCGACAAGAGGCTTCACAAACATTAAAAAATAAGTAAGTAAATTAATTTAAAAAAAACTTAATTGGTCCAACTACCGCAACAGATCAACAGCAGATAATCCATTTGTCTAAATTTCTGGCAACTCAATTTTGATAAAAGTAGACTCGTGACTCTTTATCCACATTTGAAATGTTTGAGAGCAGAGGCAAATCAGGCAATTATTCCTTTGTCCCAAACAAAATGGAGCTTACTGTACGTTGCTACATATTTAAACATGTAAAACAGGCCTCTGTTCCCAAGTGTCCCTCATTCTCAGAGACGCTGAAATTAAAAATCAAAGTAAGCAGTGTGGTTCAGAGCACCAAGCACCAGACAAAGACGCCTGTGTTTGAAACCCTCACGACTACTGAAAGCTATGCGCTGAAGATCATAAGGTTCTGACGTTATGCAAAAATAAGTATCACTCTACAAAGAAAACAAGCTGAATATGGGACAAAGTATTCGCAGTGGGAAACTCAGAATTGCACATTTCATACCACAAAATAATCAAGCTATAATTCTCTTTATAAGGCACCACATTGATTTTGACAGCACGGCAACTCTGCTCTTAATTAAAAAAAAAAGGCTTTTAAATATTCTTGAACCTCAAGTACAGAAGGGTCATTGTAACACAGATCATATTTAACTTTCATTTGAGTTGCTTTTTTCAATCAATTCTAAAATGGAGCTAAAACAGATATTAAAATGGGCAATAGCAGGATATGGCCCCGAAACCATAGCATTCTCCCCATAAGCAAAATTCATAGTTTGGCCAAGTATTAGAGCTACGAGAAGGGGTATTGGGTCTACATAATGATCAGGGGAACTACTCTCGGCTCCAGGAATGTTCACAGCAAATTTTACCCCACTCCCACAAGAACTGTTTGACTTACTGCATTTTTTTTGGAAAAGGAGAGTTTGGGCAAAATTGGTTGGTGCTGCCAGAACAGACACAGTGTCACCAGATCAATTTGACTGATCTTTTATGCACCAAGATTTTCAAAGCAAAGCTGATCTGATTCCCATTAAAATGGTTTGACTAACTGCATTTCGAAATGTAGCATCGCCTAATGGTGACACTACAGTAATGGAGTCATAAAAATCAATGAGGGTCCTCTTTCAAGCGACGGGAATGTTGACAGTATTTCACAGGATTCCAAGAATAACGGTGTGATTCATTTTATTTTTCTTTAATAAAAAAATTGGGCTGGTGATGGTGAAAGGTCATAGGGCACCAAAATCAAACCATACTCATGGAATAATCACAAGTTTTAAATGACCTCACTCATATCTGTCAGAATTGCAACTGGAAATGTTAACTTCAGCAAAGTGGTGGCGCTACATGACTCATTATACGTACATGACTCATTATACGTAGAGCTACCTGAACTAATAACTTCCTCCTTCATGCACTAGCAATGTTGAGAGCAGATATCACATGATTCCCTATAAAGCTGTTGGAGTTATTGCAGTGATGAAAAACTAAATGTTCAGCTTAGTGGTGCAGCAAAGGTCACAGGGTCACCAACATTAATAACAACATTTATAACAGCCCTTCTCTAAACACCAGAAATGATCACAAGAAGTGTAACATGATTCATACCAAAACTATTTGAATGATTCCATTTGGGAATGTAAAGTTTGATCTGGTGGTGGCACAACAGTACAGGTCTTAGGGTCACAAAAACCAAGTGGGTTCATCCTCCGTGCATTAGGAATGAACACGAAGCTTCATGCAATTCGCATAAAGATCGTGCTAGTTACTATGCAAACGCAAGGGAACTTCGGTGGCAGCAGCATCCAAGGTGAATCTGTAACATCCCTGGAAACACTGTTTTGGGGATGCAATTATGCGCTGGCAAAGGTTACCCAATCAAGCATAAACAGTAATAAGAAAACTAACGCCTCTTCACAGAAGCCACTAGGGCCATTCTTTGAGAAGTGAACCAAAATGTCACACACATGACCAGATGTCATCAAATAAAGAAATACTTTGAAAATTAATGAAAGGTATCAAATTTATTCCTTGCTATTCTCCATACCCCAAAACTATGAAAATTCTAGATTTTTCAACCTCAGAGTTTTTGAAGTCAAATAGAGTTATGAAAAACCTGTTTCCGTGTGAAGTCACACACGTGACCAGTGGTATTTGACCTCTGACCTTAAGTAGTTAAAGTTAATGTAACAAATAACATTTTTACTTGATAGACTTGGATAAGTAGTACTCTTATACAAGGTCCACAATCATGAACCTCCAATGCTTTTGTAATTGGAGGAGATTTTTTCTACTATTTGTTACATTTTTGGTCACACACGTGACTGAGAATGGCCCACTAATTATTCCTCTGTAATTATAATCATCACAGAAATTTCTCTTTTTAATTTACACCAGGTAGTGAGGTCTCCAGGATAGTACATACTGTATGTGTGAGATGACACCAATTATCAGGTGATATTATCAGATTCACAGAGTCAGACAGACAGACGCCCTCTCTCTGCTCAACAGGCTCACCTGGTGTAATGGAACTCCAGCGCCAGGTCATTCCAGTGCTTGTCATCGGGGGGTACGACGGATTTGAGGGCGCAGGGGAAGTGGCCACCCCAGCTGTCACACAGGTACACCACCCCATACTGGCCCCGCCCCAGCTCACGGCCCAGTTTAGGCTTTCCTGCAGGAAACAAAACGTGCAATTGGTCACTTAACTCTAGGGGTTTCCAGATAAGCAGGAGTGGGTTATTGCACATGATATTCAGCCTTGAATGCACTGACTCGACTGGCATTTTCTTCGGTGGCAGAGAAATAAATTACCCCCATTTCAGAGGAAATAAAAAAAACAAATGCCTAATCACTCTCTTCCCAAGATATTCCGGGAAAATATCCGCAACTTGGGGTCCATTAGCGTGCCTATACATTTTCTAATTTAAAAGCACGTGCTCAAAGGTGCTCCGTAAAGTGTGCTAGCATAGACCGATCCATAGCTCCGCCCACCCCCTAACTACACATGCCAACGGCCGGACCTAGGTCAAGCTTTGCTGAAGATGGCGCTAACGTCTCTTATAACCTCATAGGAAGCGTTTCCTGAAAACATCAATCTCGAGTTTTTAAAAACGGATCGCATCGCAAAAAAAAGCAAAAGACAAGGGTATATTCACGAAGTGTCCTTTTCTGTTATAAACGCCCGTGAAGTTGAAGCGAAATGCAAATGCTATCCCTCAATGCTGAAGTCCCAGAAGCCACACTCATTGATACTAATGATCGACAAGGAACAGACAAGCATTGTTCACGGCCAGTGCTCTTGCAAAGCAGGGTACGTAGCATTCAATTTACATATGGTGTGATAAGATCATAAACCTTTTCCGGAGCACCCAAGTGTTATTGCCCAAGACAGTCTTTGATTGAAACGGAGCTCTGTGTGAAGCCTGCATTAATCGTATCAGGTGTGTTTCTGCTCTGTTTGAATGAAAACCTGCAGCCTCTTGACCCTTTTACGGCCCAGTGCAAAGCCATCAAGAGGCATTATTCTTCAAAAAAAAAAGCGAGTTGAGCTTTGAGAATAATTAGTAATTATTAGCAAATAAATTGCCATATCCAGCCCTCTCCGTCCTGAAAGTAGTGTTTACGACCCTGTCTGGGTATCTCGTGTCCAATTTACACTCACCGTAACAACACCGCTTTGCCATTGTGAGATCTTATAATTACAAAATTGTGAAAACAAAGCGCGAATGTACTCTTCCCAATAGAGAAAGGAGTTCAGATAAGTATTTGTTTGCCCGAGGTTATGGCGAGTGCTAGCTGGGTGTGGTCACGTGACTGCAGCCCTGGATCTCATTGGCTGGATAGGCCTGGGTGGGCTGTACTCTGGATCGGTCTATTGCGCCCTGCCAAGACAGAGCAAGTCTACAGAGCAACAGAGACCTGTTGGTGCTCATACCGTTCAGTAGGACGTCTCGGAGCGATCGGCTCTCCAAAGACAGTCGTGCTAGTCGAGGGGCGTGGTCCTTTCTGACACGAAGCCACAGGTCCTCTGTCCGCTCCAGCCGTCCTGTGTGACCCTCCTCCAGCTAGAGCACAGAGAGACACTCTTACACAGCACGCTAATGCTAAGGGACTGACTGCAGCTACAGCACAGAGACACTTACACAACAGGCTAATGCTAAGGCACTGACTGCAGCTACAGCGCAGAGACACACTCTTACAGAACAGGCTAATGCTAAGGGACTGACTGCAGCTACAGCACAGAGACACACTTACAGAGCAGGCTAATGCTGAGACTGAAAACAGCTACAGCACAGAGACACACTCTTACACAGCAGGCTAATGCTGAGACTGAAAACAGCTACAGCACAGAGACACACTTACACAGCAGGCTAATGCTAAGGGACTGAATGCAGCTACAGCACAGGGACACACTTACACAGCAGGCTAATGCTGAGACTGAAAACAGCTACAGCACAGAGACACACTCTTACACAGCAGGCTAATGCTAAGGGACCGACTGCAGCTACAGCGCAGAGACACACTCTTACACAGCAGGGTAATGCTAAGTGACTGACTGCAGCTACAGTGCAGAGACACACACTTACACAGCAGGCTAATGCTAAGGCACTGACTGCAGCTACAGCGCAGAGACACACTCTTACACAGCAGACCAATGCTAAAGGACTGACTGCAGCTACAGCACAGAGACACACTCTACACAGCAGGCTAATGCTAAGGGACTGACTACAGCTACAGTGCAGAGACACACTCTTACACAGCAGGCTAATGCTAAGGGACTGACTACAGCTACAGCACAGAGACACACTCTTACACAGCAGGCTAATGCTAAGGGACTGACTACAGCTACAGCACAGAGACACACTCTTACACAGCAGGCTAATGCTAAGGGGCTGACTGCAGCTACAGTGCAGAGACACACTCTTACACAGCAGTCTAATGCTAAGGGACTGACTGCAGCTACAGCGCAGAGACACACTCTTAGACAGCAGGCTAATGGTAAGGGACTGACTGCAACTACAGCACAAAGACACACTCTTACACAGCAGGCTAATGCTAAGGGACTGACTGCAGCTACAGCGCAGAGACACACTCTTACACAGCAGGCTAATGCTAAGGGGCTGACTGCAGCTATAGCGCAGAGACACACTTACACAGCAGGCTAATGCTAAGGGGCTGACTGCAGCTATAGCGCAGAGACACACACAGCAGGCTAATGCTAAGGGACTGACTGACTGCAGCTATAGCAGCAATGAGACACACTTACACAGCAGGCTAATGCTAAGGGACTGACTGCAGCTATAGTGCAGAGACACACTCTTACACAGCAGGCAGAGACACACACTTACACAGCAGGCTAATGCTAAGGGGACTGACTGACTGCAGCACACTATACACAGCACAGAGACACACACACACTTACACAGCAGGCTAATGCTAAGGGACTGACTGCAGCTACAGCGCAGAGACACACTCTTACACAGCAGGCTAATGCTAAGGGACTGACTGCAGCTATAGCGCAGAGACACACTTACACAGCAGGCTAATGCTAAGGGGCTGACTGCAGCTATAGCGCAGAGACACACTCTTACATCAGGCTAATGCTAAGGGACTGACTGCAGCTACAGAGACGCAGGCTAATGACACACAGCTACACAGCAGGCTAATGCTAAGGGACTGACTGCAGCTACAGCGCAGAGACACACTCTTACACAGCAGGCTAATGCTAAGGGACTGACTGCAGCGACAGCACAGAGACACACTTACACAGCAGGCTAATGCTAAGGACTGACTGCAGCTACAGCGCAGAGACACTCTTACACAGCAGGCTAATGCTAAGGGACTGACTGCAGCTACAGCGCAGAGACACACTCTTACACAGCAGGCTAATGCTAAGACACACCCCTAAGGACTGACTGCAGCTACACAGAGACACACTCTTACACAGCAGGCTAATGCTGCTGACTGCACTTACACAGCAGGCTAATGCTGACTGCAGACACACACACTTACACAGCAGGCTAATGCTAAGGGACTGACTGCAGCGCAGCACAGACACAGCAGGCAATGCTAAGGGACTGACTGAGACACACTTACACAGCAGGCTAATGCTAATGCTAAGGGGCTGACTGCAGCTACACTTTACACAGAGGCTACTAAGGGACTGACTGCTTACACACACACAGCAGGCTAATGCTAAGGGACTGACTGCAGCTATAGCGCAGAGACACACTCTTACACAGCAGGCTAATGCTAAGGGACTGACTGCAGCGACAGCACAGAGACACACTTACACAGCAGGCTAATGCTAAGGGACTGACTGCAGCGACAGCACAGAGACACACTTACACAGCAGGCTAATGCTAAGGGGCTGACTGCAGCTATAGCGCACACAGAGACACAGCAGGCTAATGCTAAGCGGACTGCAGCTATGCACACTCATACACAGCAGGCTAATGCTAAGGACTGACTGCAGCTATAGCGCAGAGACACACACAGCAGGCTAATGCTAAGGGACTGACACTGAGCTAATGCTAAGGGACTGACTGCAGCTACAGTGCAGAGACACACTTACACACAGCAGGCTAATGCTAAGGGACTGACTGCAGCTACAGCGCAGCACACACTTACACAGCAAATGCTAAGGACACACTGACTGCAATGCTACAGCGCTAAGGACTGAGACACAGCACAGAGACACACACACAATGCACTGACACAGAAGGCACTCTTAATGCTAAAAGGACTGACTGCAGCAGCACACTCTACACAGCAGGCAATGAGACACACTTACACAGCAGGCTAATGCTAAGGGACTGACTGCAGCTACAGCAGCTAATGCTAAGAGACTGCAGCACACTTACACAGCAGGCTAATGCTAAGGGACTGACTGCAGCTACTGCAGCGCAGAGACACACTTACACAGAATGCTACACACTGACTACACAGCAGGGTAATGCTAACAGAGGCTAATGACTGCAGCTACAGCACAGAGACACACTCTTACACAGCAGGGTAATGCTCAGGGACTGACTGCAGCTACAGCATAGAGACACACTTACAGAGCAGGCTAATGCTAAGGGACTGACTGCAGCTATAGCGCAGAGACACACTCTTACACAGCAGGCTAATGCTAAGGGACTGACTGCAGCTACAGCACAGAGACACACTTACACAGCAGGCTAATGCTAAAGGACTGACTGCAGCTATAGCGCAGAGACACACTCTTACACAGCAGGCTAATGCTAAGGGACTGACTGCAGCTACAGCGCAGAGACACACTTACACAGCAGGCTAATGCTAAAGGACTGACTGCAGCTACAGCACAAAGACACACTCTTACACAGCAGGCTAATGCTAAGGGGCTGACTGCAGCTACAGTGCAGAGACACACTCTTACACAGCAGGGTAATGCTAAGGGACTGACTGCAGCTACAGCACAGAGACACACTCTTACACAGCAGGGTAATGCTAAGGGACTGACTGCAGCTACAGCAAACAGACGCACTTACACAGCAGGCTAATGCTAAAGGACTGACTGCAGCTATAGCGCAGAGACACACTCTTACACAGCAGGCTAATGCTAAGGGACTGACTACAGCTACAGCACAGAGACACACTCTTACACAGCAGACCAATGCTAAAGGACTGACTGCAGCTACAGCGCAGAGACACACTTACACAGCAGGCTAATGCTAAGGGACTGACTACAGCTACAGTGCAGAGACACACTCTTACACAGCAGGCTAATGCTAAGGGACTGACTACAGCTACAGTGCAGAGACACACTCTTACACAGCAGGCTAATGCTAAGGGACTGACTACAGCTACAGCACAGAGACACACTCTTACACAGCGGGCTAATGCTAAGGGACTGACTACAGCTACAGTGCAGAGACACACTCTTACACAGCAGGCTAATGCTAAGGGACTGACTACAGCTACAGTGCAGAGACACACTCTTACACAGCAGGCTAATGCTAGGGACTGACTGCAGCTACAGCGTAGAGACACACTTACACAGCAGGCTAATGCTAAGGCACAGACTGCAGCTACAGCACAGAGACACACTTACACAGCAGGCTAATGCTAAGGCACCGACTGCAGCTACAGCACAGAGACACACTTACACAGAAGATTAATGCTAAGAGATTTACCACAGCTACAGCACAAAGACACTTTCTTACACAGCAGGCTAATGCTAAGGGACTGACTGCAGCTACAGCACAAAGACACACTCTTACATAGCAGGCTAATGGTAAGAGACTGACCACAGCTATAGCACAGACATACACTCTTACACAGCAGGCTAATGCTGAGAGACTGAAAGCTGCTACAGCGCAGAGACACACTATTGCACAGGCTTCTTTAAGCCACATTACAGACCTGTTCTTAAGTTAAGACTTAAAAAAGTAAAATGAATTTGTTCCGATTCAAGTCAAATGTACATTTTCATACATTTGCAATGACTCACAAGTTAAGATTAGAAAGAGTTTTGCTGTTCTAAGTAGATATGTAATTGAGAACTCACAGCCAAATCAAGCAAATCAAGGACATCTGAACCCACAAAATAACTCCATAAATATGATACAGACACTTACTGTTTTCAGGCTATGAAATATTTCCATTTCCAGCAGACAGGCACAGGGACTTAATTACTGGCGCGGGAAGCTTATGACAGTCAAAAGGAGCAAGTGATAAGCACAGGCATATAGCAATTTAATAAGTGACACATGATGCCTGTAAATAACCCTACAGGCTAGAGGGTGGTAGAGGGAGCAAGTGACCATCAAAGGGAGCCATTAACAGGCTCAGCATGCCAAGGACTGACACAGCGAGACCGACACCAGCAGGAGGAGACGGCGTCTGGCAAACACCTGGCGCAGGGAGGCAGCAAAGGCGTCGTGTGAGCTGTTGAGGCGCGTGCGGAACTGAGAGCAGATGCTCTTGGCCAGTTTGGCTGCGCTGAGGCTCTCGATCGCGTCTTGCGCCACCTTCCTCTTCCACTCCGCCGTGATGGCCGGGGGATTCACCCACGTCAGCCTCTGCAGGATCTGCTCTCCGTACAGCGGAGGGAGGAGTGAGGACAGAGTGAGGAGAGGGCCGCACCGGACTTTACTACATTTACAACCTTTCATGTGAAACATCCACCACAAACCCAATAGCTCTGCTCACCAAGGGCCTTGTGAATCTCAATTCAGGAGACAACTCCCTGAAATGCCAAAATCTGGTGCTGACTTAATTTCTAAAATGACTTGTGTACCAAAACTATGTATGTAAAGGGTATGACCACTGAGAGAAGTGCCCACAGAAATGAGAAGGGCAAGCAAAGCTGACTTTTCTTTGACATGCTTACCCAAAAGTAAAAATAACCACCACAAGCAGTACGCATGCAGTGCATATCAGTGATGCTATAGTAATGTATGACACTTCATAAATAGCTTGATGAAATTATGAAAGTTCCCTGCATTTTGTGATAACAGCCACTGAAGAGAAGTCAGGTCTCCACTTTAGAAGGTTTAAAAGGTCACAGGAGTCAGTCCAGACGCAGTACAAAAACAACCAGTCCTTCCCCAGCAGGCATGTTAGAACATACTTCAGCACCATCATGCTTCATACACACGGCACACTATCACAGATAAACAGGTGCTGTGCATACACACAGATACTGCTGGGACATGATACTTTTCAAAGTTGCATATCTTCATTCTTCATTACTGCAGGCACACCCAATGCCTCTGAGCTCAACTAGTTTCGTTGCTGCAGCGTGTGTTTACATCACGGTGCAAACATAAAACGCCCAACACTAGCAGTACAGCAGTCATCCACCATTTTGTTAAGTCAATCTTACAACTGCACAGTCACAAGCCTGCAACCCTGGCCATTATAATGAACCGCCTAGAACATTTACTGTAGACGCAACTTTTTTGTATGAAGTACAACAAACACATAACGCGACATACTGGGCGTGGTTCTCATGTATGTCTGGTTCCCAAAAGGGAAAGGCAGGGTGTTACGCGTTCAGAAAAGGCTATGAATACTTGAAGTTCATGAACTGCATCTGTAATCAACATTGCATATCACTACTTTGCAGTGCTCGATGAACCCATTCCTTCTAGGAAACTTATTTCAAGAAGATGCATGCACAGGAATCAAACTTTGAGTTTTGAGACTTGTTCCAAAATAGGTCTTCAGTTTCTCTGTGACACCATAATTGTTTGTGCATGTTTAACGGATAGTGCCCGCCCTTTATTTTTCCATAGTTTTCATAGTAAATACCATTAACCATACATTAATACTTTACTTCATTAACTTTACATTAATACAGGTAAAACAAATTATTTTGGTACAGCAATTACACATCTTATTTATATGTAAGCTACGGAAGCTCAAATTGCCGTGAAATAAACGGGGAATTCAATCAGTCTCGTTCAATTGGTCTAAAAGTTCATTCAGGAGTTGCCGGAGCTCAAGAGAACTGTTCATTCGGTCCGATAATGTTTCCTAGGCTGCTTTGACTCGATCAACAGTCCGACTCAGCCCGTTCTGCATTGTTCTGGGTGTGGCCGCCCAAATAAGCGAACAGCTCATTCTGGTTCAGTAGATTGATGCGGTCTGTCCTCAATCATTCATTGGCTTCCTGAACACCAATCCAATCACTCAGGCCACCCCTGTCTTGACGACTGAAGGAGAATCCTACTGAACCAGATACACTCAGCAGGCTGATCCGGTTCATTTCGGACACCAAAAAGACTAGTTCGAAAAGATCTGGTTTCTTTTTTTCTGCCCATCGCTACTACTTTGTTCTTTCCCTTTCAGGTTTCACCATAACTGTGGATAAATTCACTTTTTTGACATTTATTTATTCTGTTTATTACTTTACACTTGATTTGGTTGGTCCAGCTGTACATACATTTTGGTTTTGGTGGGCGCCATGCAAGCACGTGCTTTTACGTGGCGACTTGAGTTCTGCCCACAGTAACCAGCTTTGCGGCAGTTACAGAACCCGGCCGGGTGCAGGTGTACCACAGCCAGCGAATCAGCCACTGTGGCCAGTTTAGGGTACGCAGACATGGAGGACAAGCCTGCTAACTGATGAACTCCCTTCTGGGGTAACTCTAGTGAAGGGCCACTCAACTCTCATCCTGGACACTGTCCTATAGGTTCTCACTGCAACCCTAAAAAAGCACACCCAGTCCAAACACGATGGCTGTCACTGAGGTGCTAATTACACAAAGCAAGAACAGCCTAGCTGAGGTTGAAATGAAACCTGACGTTGGAGCAGTGTGGGGGCAGCAATCAGCCAGCCTACCTCCAGCCCGCGGAGCTCAGCACTGGTGGGGTCATACTTCTACCAGCCCACAGGGGACATCCCTACACCGAGAACCTGTGCTTTCACAGACTGCATCACTCCACAGCCCACTACACACACAAGCATTCAGAAAATCCCATCTGTCACATACTGAGTAGGAAGGTAACGATCCCATAGGGTTATCCAAGGCTCCTGAGGTTCTGCATTATGATTGGTTCTTTTCCGTTTGCACTATGATATTATAACTACATTATAACTGGCTCTGGAGGTTCTTACCTGTTTTATTTGCTCCCAGACTAGCCGTGTAACCGAGGATCCTGAGTGGAAGGTAACTTCGACGTGGTAGGCAGCGTTAAGAATCTGAGAGAAAGAGAGTTGCCCTCTTAAAGGGGAACTGATCATAAATTGAGCAGACCAGGGTTTAACAGCAGTATAGAACCAAACAGGACGAGAATCACTCAGGAAAATAGGCAACTTTGGGATGTAGGAGCCATTCATTAACTTTGGCAGTTCGCCCTCAATCAACCCCAGAACTTCAAAAGAACAAGAATTTTGCAAGGATCAATCAAAAATTTTGGGTGATTTCGACATTCATACCGATAAACAACAAGTACTGCATGAATAATTCCCAACTCAGCTGTCAGAGTAAAAGGGGATTTTACAGTGCCTTTCAAAACGAATTACTGCTATCAGACATATCAACTTACAGAGCATTAAAATTTCATTAAATTAACTGAAAAAGCAAGTTTTTCCCAATACTTCTGGCCATGGAGTTGAGCTTTGCCCATGCAAAATCACGAGACTATAATAAAGACACACAGCACAGGCTCTGTTGTGCACTATGGAAAATGAATAGAGGAAACTCCAGTTAGTGGAAGGATTTACCACACTCGATGCAGGATTTACATCCAACTGACAGGGAAAATGGAAACCTTCCCCCATACCTGCTTGAGATGGTTGGAGGTGACATTGTGCACGGAGGAGTCCATGTTGGATTTCTCCAGGCTACTGAGGCAGCGCTCCAGCGTGCCCACAAAGCTCTCCCGCAGGTAGTCCACTGAGCTGATGAGCTTATTGGCTACCGCCTGGTTCAGCCGCACTACAATCAGCTCCTGGATCTGATGGATGCAGGACTTGATGTCCTTGGTTGTCACGGGCTCCCCGATTGGGTGTAACAATGATGTCTTTTGCATTGGAGGGGGGTAGAAAGAGAGAGAATGAGGGAGAGGTTGAGAACCTAGCAACTTTATGGGGACACTGTGCAAAAACAAACAATGCCTGCAGCAAAAAAGACTGTGCTAGAGAGAAAGCAGGGCAGGAGGATGAAGAATGAGGGAGAAAGGTGCATAAATGTTTCAGAACTAAAGAATATACAACAATCAGCAACATTATCAAAACCAACAGTCTAATATTGTGTAGGTCTCCCTTATGCCATCAAAACAGCTCTGAACCATCTAAACATGGACACCATGAGCCCTCTGAAGCGGTCCTGTGGTATCTGGCATGAAGATGTTAGCAGCAGATTCTTGAAGCCCAGAAGTTGCAAGGCCATGGGTTGGACTGTTTTTCCAGCACATCTCACAGATGCTCTGGGGACTTTGGAGGCCAAGTGAACACCTTGAACTCATTGTTTTGTTCCTCAAACAATTCCTGAACAGCTTTCGCAGTGTGCTAGGGAACGTTATCCTGCGGACAGAGGGCCAGTGCCATCAGGGAATACTGCTGCCATGAGCAGGAGCACTTAATTAATCTGCAAGTGTTTATGGAGGTGTCAATGTAATATCCACAAGAATGTCAGGACCCAAGGTTTCCCAGCAGAACATTGGTCAAAGTATCACACTGTCTCCACAGGATTGCCATTTTCCTGGTGCCATCTCCTCTCAGAGTAAAGGACAAACACGCACTTCATTACGCACCCAGCCATGCACGTGATGTAAAATAAAATAGACTGATGAGACCTGGCCACTAGGGGTGTAATGATTCTGAATCGCGATTTTTTAAAAGCGTAGTACCACCACATACTGCCATGGGGCGAACATCCGAGCTTTCCCTTTTCCTTTATGAAACCCGAAGCAGTCTTGAACGAAAGTGCCAAACATCAAAGGGCATGGGAAATGCTTCCGGGAAAAAAAAAAAAAAAAAACTAGACTGACATCAGTATTTTTCGGCTACGTGCTGAAAGGAGCAAAGCAAATGAAAACAGAATCGTCTCCTATTAACCAATTAGGCAACTCAAGTAAACTTGTTCCGTTTACTTTGCCTGATTAGCAATCAAATGGTGGATTCGTTTACAAGTTGAATGAGTAGAGCTGTTCATTAAGACAACATGTTTGATTGCTGCATTTTGAAATTTAAATGGCCATAGAACGGCACAGATCTGCACGAACACAATTGCCATTGCCACGCCATTTCGTGCGACTGATAATTTATATCTCACATTCACGTTTCATCCGCTTTCAGGATGTTTTCCACCTTGTGAATTTTTTAGACGCTTAAAATCCAGGGCGATCTTATAACAAATCTGTTTTAAATTAATCTTGAATAATGTCCTAAAATTCTACAACGAGGGATGTAATTCAGAGGAAGATGTATTCAAATTATTGGCATTCTTTCACTCTAACACCGTAGCCCAGTTAGGTTTGCCTGCTTTTCACCATCACATCTTAGTCGTTATAGGCACCTGAAATTGCTTTATTGTCATTTAGGCCAAGTACACCGGAGCAGATTTAGGGAGGGGCGGAGCACCTGCAATTAGCGAAATCTAAACTCAGGCGTCTTCCCCACGGCATTTTAAATCGTTTAAGCCGCTTCAGGCGTATATGTTTCAAGAAATTACACGCGACTGCCTACACACCCCATGACTGCAAGTTGTCTCATCACACTTTTAAAAAAAATCCTCGTTCAACATCGCCACATCCCAACTCAGCATTTCATCTCTCATTGTAGTATTTTTAGGAGATCTATAATGATAAAATAAAAATAAAGAGATTTATTTCCAGATCGCCCTGGATTTCAAGCGTCTAAAAAATACACAAGGTGGAAAACATTCTGTAAAGCGGATGAAAAGTGAATGTGAGATATCAGGGCTTCCGCCAAAATATTTTTCAGAGGGGGATTTCCCCCTTTCCAACTTTTTTTGGGGGGGATTTTCAATTTGTCGGGGGGGGGATTTTCAATTTGTCAGGGGGGATTTCAGTATGTAACGGCTAGCTGTCACAACCATAAGAGACCGTAACAACTATTCATTTAGGATATTCAGATGAACTGAAACAAGACAAAAGTTCTCACAAAAATAAAACATTTATTCAACAAAAGTAATTACTGCACTCAGTGACTGAGTGACCGTGTAAAATTTGAAAAATAAAAAATACAAGTTACAACTGCCATTGACTATAATCAGATAATGGATATTACGCGACAGAACGATATGCTTTAGAACAGGACTGGGCTTGACTAGATTCTCTAGTCAACAAACAAACCTGCAAAGATACAAAAAATAGCAGTGCTTTCGCTAAGCAGCGCGATTCTCGGTCGCTACGTATATCCGCATGGAACCTCTCCGTGAAAAACGAAATTGACAAGAACGGAAGGCGACACTTTGGAAACCGTTATCGTGCACCCATAAATTAAAGACTGGCATCGACAGCATGAAAAAAAAATCATTAACGTACAAGCCATCTCCCCCATTATAAAAATTATTCTCTTGATTTGAAGCGAGTCCGGTGAATAAACATTTTAATGAATAGACGACAGGTGCAGACAGCGCAAACCTTGTCCCCAAGGCGAAAATATGTACAGCGCTGGGCAGGCTAGTGATTACCGTGTCTGAAATTAGGGACAATGTTGGCCATGAAGATGCATAGCCACCGCCCTGATTGCGGTACTGCGCAAAGAAAGGGAAGATTCGAGATCATCTGCGGTCAGCGGCCAGCAGCAAGGCAGAAAACGTACCCAGTGATTGGCTAGTTACTCTCTGAATGCCCAATCTGTTCAGATTTTGTGGGCGTGAATGAACGTGCGTGTCAAGCAGTATTTGTATACGTACTTTAAAGCCGTTTGCACACTGGACGCGAAACGAATTTTTCGCACGACAGATTACATTGATTTTGAACGTAATCTGTCGTGCGAAAAATTTGTTTCGCGTCCAGGGTGCAAGCAGCTTAATTCACAGAAAACCTGCGGGAATGGCCCGCTTTGACTATTTTTTCTTGCGGCCGCTAGGGCCGTTTTTGCAGGAATCCCGCAATCGCGCTGCTTAGCGGAAGCCCTGGATATAAATTATCACAATCACACGAAATGGCCAAATACGCGTTCTTGCAAATCTGTGCTGTTCTATGGCCATTTAACTTTCAAAATGCGGCAATCAAACATGCCATCTTAATAAACAGCTCTACTCATTCAGCAAAGTAAATAAGCGAATCCCCTGTTTGATTGCTAATTGAACAAAGTAAACAGGGACAGGATTAGAGTAGCCCAATTGGTTAAAAGGAGACGATTCTGCAGTCCTTTACTTGGCTCCGTGCAGCATGTCGTGACTGTCGTCCAAAAATACTGATGTCAGTCAAGTTTTTTTCCGGAAGCATTTCTCATGCCCTTTGATGTTTGGCACTTTCGTTCAAGACTGCGTCAGGTTTAATAAAGGAAAAGGGAAAGCTTGGATGTTCGCCTCATGGCAGCATGTGGTGATACTGCGCCTTAAAAAACTGCTGTTCAGTATCGTTTCACCCCTACTGGCCACCCTCTTCCATCGCTCCATGTACCACTTCTGACGCTCCCGTGCACATTGTAAGCTCTTTCGAAGGCGGACAGGGGTCGGCTTGGACAATCTGACTGGCCTGCAGCTAAGCAACCCCATCCACAGCAAGCTGCGATGCACTGAGAGTTCCATCATAACTTATTCAGCAGAATTGTGCTACAGCCATCGACAACCTCCAGTATATGACACCACCTCAGTCCGATGCCAAATGCTGCCTGGTCTTCACCATCAACATATTCTGATCTGCGGCACCATCCGAGTCTGACACCCAAATGCTGCCCGGTCTTCTCCATCAACATATTCTGATCTATGGCACCACCTCAGTCTGACGCCCAAATGCTGCCTGGTCTTCACCATCGACACCATCCAGTCCATGGTGCCACCTAGTCTGACATCCAACCGAGGACTGTAATTTTTAACTGACTTACTGACCATGATGGCCATTACAAACTCATACCCTGAGCCATTCAGAGATGGATGGGCGTCCATCTCTGAAGCCTGGTTCCTCCCCAAGTCTCTTCCCATCTGTTCTTACAGGGATTTTTTCCCCTTCCACTGTTGCCTCAGGCTGGCTTTTGTGGGGGTTCAGGCCAGGGTTATACTGTAAAGCACACTGCCCCGAAAGTTTTTGAAATGCACAGTACAAATATAATTTGAATGATTGATTGAGACTGAAGCTCTTCTATGAGATCAGACCAGACAGGCTAGTCTTCACTCCCCACGAGCCTCAATGAGCCTTGGGCACCCATGACCTTGTTGCCAGTTCACTGGTTATCCTTCCTTGGACCATGTTCGTAGATACTAACCACTGCATACCAGGAACATCCAACAATACCCGCAGTTTTGGAGATGTTCTGATCCAGCCACCAAGTTATCACAATTTGCCCCTTGTAAAAGTTCCTCAAATCCGTACACTTGCTTATTTTCCCGCATCCAACATATCAAGGGTTTGGAGCACAATGGTTATCTGTCCAAAATTTCAAATTTGAGATTTATACTAAAACAAGTGATTTCTGATGCATTTCCTTGGAGCACTAACGTGATCTCAAATTCGAAAAATTTTGGACATATAACCATTGTGCTCCAAACCCTCGATATGAACTTCACAAACTGACTGTTCACTAGCTGCCCAATGTATCCCACCCCTTGACAGGTGCCACTGTAACAAGATAATCAATGTTATTCAGTTCACCTGTCAGCCGTTTTAATGTTGTAGCTGATCGATGTAAATGTATAGTATACTTGATGGATATTTACAGTTGCAATCCAAATTATTCAATCCCCGTTGCACATTAGGTTTACTGGCAAAATTTATAAACTTTCAGCTGTTTGCAATGAACAAATCAAACAAGAACAATTTAAATAGCTCAACACAACAACTGTTACAAATGGCTTCTCCAAATTCAACACAAAATGCCACTTTTAATGACTGCTGCAGGCTCTAAATTATTCAACCCCTTTGTGACAAGCATCTTTAATACTTATTAGAGCACCTTCTTGCTGCTATGACCTGCTGGAGATGTGATGCATAGGCAGACAACAGCTTCTGGCAGCATTCCCAAGGAATCTTAGCCCAGTCCCCATGGACAAAGGCCTCCAGTTCACTAATATTCTAGGGTTTGCGTGCTGCAACTGCCTTCTTCAAATCCCAGCAGAGATTTTCCATGGGGTTCAAGTCAGGTGACTATGATGGCCACCCTAGAATGTTCCAGGACTTCTTCTGAAACCAAGCCTTGTGGATGTTGAGGTATGCTTAGAATCACTGTCATGTTTGAAGGTCCAATGATCCCCAAGCTTCACAAAGGACATGACATTTTCTCCTCGCATATCCTGATACTTGATTGAATTCATCTGGCCCTCTAAACGTTGCAGGTTTCTAGTGTCAGAGGAAGCAGTGCAGCTGCAGAGCATCAGTCCCAACAATACTTCTCTGTAGGCAGGAGGCTCTTTTTAGTGTTTGCTTCTTTCCTCTTCCGGCAGACATACCGCAGATCCCTAAGCCCGAAAAGTTCCAGTTTTTTACGTTGCTCCAGAGAACAGTATCCTAAAACTTCTGTGGCTTATTTATATGGTTTTGAGGATACTGGAGCTTGTGCTTTTGGGCCAGTTGCGGTGTAAGTCTTGGAGTTTGGGCATGGAGACCTTCAACATTTAGTAGGCTATGCGCCTCACTGTGCAAACTGAAACCTCAGTGCCTCCTGCCTCCAAGCGCTGCTGCAGGGCTACTGCAGTCACTGAGGGTTTTTGACCACCTGCCACCTCAGAAATTCGGTGGCAGCCATTGATAGCTTCCCCTGTCTGCCAGGTCCTGGTACTGCAGCCTCTGTTCCTTTAACTCTGAACTTGTGAACTATGCATCCAACTGTATCTCTACGAACATTCAGTGCCTGCGCTCTCTTTTTTTAAAAAATTCTTTGCCTTGTTTGTGGCAGGCAGTGATCTCTTCTATTACCTTTTTGGACAATTCTCTTGACAGCCATATTTCTGATATGCAATCAAATGTCACTGTCAACAAACCCCGAGCCAGTGCAAGTATTTGATGTGTTCTTTCTCAAGCAATCATGATGCAACTTATGAAGCTCTTGATTAGCTGCATTAGGTGTGCTTGAGACAACACCTGATTTGCAAATATGCTCTTACGACAAATTCTATTCAGGGGGTTGAATCATTTTGAAACTGCAGTAGTCACTAAAAGTGGCATTTTGTGTTAAATTTGGAGAAACCACTAGTATTAGTTGTGTCGAGTTATTTAACTCATTCCCTACAGCAAGCGCTGCCAATGGCGCGTGAATTCTACCATTCCTACGGTAAGCCGGTGCCAGCGGCGTGGATGACCAGTTGCAGTCCGATGAAAACACGAAATTAGTTGACGATCGCGGTCATGGGCCACCTGTACTTCAGTACTTTATATTGTGTAATTTTCAAGAAAAGTATTCCGTACAAATGCGACAATTTTATAAAAAAGCATTCCGTAGGGATTGAGTAAAAATGTTCTTGTTTAATCTGTTTTTTGCAAACTGCTGAAAGTTCGTAAATTTTGCCATTAAACCCAATTTGCAATGGGGGTAGAATAATTTTGATTGCAACTGTACCATTTCCATTAGAAAGAAACTTGTTAAAAACAAGACTCTCAGACACTGCAAAAGCCCTCTGCCAAAGGACTTGCATGCATGTGCATGGACAGACAGACCTTTGGACAGATGGACAGACACGGGCCAAATCAACAGTGTCTATCCTACACGCTGGGTGGCGGGTGACTAAAAAGCAATTCTGAGAGGCCACCAAGTATTTTGGGATATTGTTACCAGAAATGGAACTGAAGTAAACGTCACGAATCAAAGGTCAAACAAGCTGCTGACGTTGTCAAGCAATATCCCCCGCAACTCACAAATTATTTTTTCCTGAAGATTGTCACATCTGTTAGCTTCTCTTAGATAGTATACTTTGTTAATAATACTTTGGCAATTCAATCAATGTTATGAAAAACAAAATCAAACACTTTCGGAGTATATAATGAAAACCATGAAATATTTTCAAAATTGTTTATCGTCACAAACCTTTAACATGTCTTTTTACACTACAAAGACAACATATCTCCAAGATACCTCAGATAGCCTGGACGGAACACATAAGAGATTGCTTACAAATTTCCTACATAAATGTGAGTTTTTAAAAAAAAAATTCTCAAAATTGTTTCTCCTGACATATCTGTATGTGTTTCTACACCAACATGACAAAAATGATGATAAATGGATGATTAGGAAGAAAGTTATAGCCCCGACAGGACACATTACAGATTTCTTACAAATTTGACACTTTTTGCCCCAAAACGCGAAAAATTGTAAAAATATCTTCAAAATTGTTCTTCATAACACACCTTTATGTGTTTCTACATCTCTATGCCAAATATGATGAGTATCGGGTGATTAGGAAGAAAGTTACAGCCCGGACAGGACACATTACAGATTTCTCACAAATTTGTCACTTTTTGCCGCAAAACGCAAACAATTTTAAAAATATTTTCAAAATTGTTTTTCATGACACACCTTTAGGTGTTTCTACACCTCCATGCCAAATATGATGAGTATCGGGTGATTAGGAAGAAAGTTACAGCCCGGACACGAAATGTTACGGACGGACGGACGGACGGACGCACGGACCCCATTTTAATACCCCCCGCAACTACGTTGTTGCAGGGGATAATAAAATGTGCCATAGAGGTCGTAGTTCAATTTTAATCCTCGCATTGGTTTCCTTGACCTAAACTTGGTAGTGTTCGATGAATTGCCTTATAAGATCGGATTATTTTTCAGAAAGTTGAAAACAGCAAAAAAAAGTCAAGGTCATGGGGAAAAAAGTCAAAGGTCACAGGTCAACGAAACATTCAAAATGCACAACTAGGGGATGCAGTCTACCGACAAAAGCAATTCCAAAACGCCACTGCAAGCAGTGTTTGAGATATGATCCGGAAATGAAAAAACAAGGTAATTTCTGAAAGGGCAAAGGTCAGAGGTCTCAAAAAGTTAACATAAATGAAGCTTTGGTAAAGGTCATAAAGTCAGAGCAATAGCACAAGGTTGCTGCAACTAGTCTCTGAGTAATTGGTCCACAAATGCACACAGACGCACTCACAGGCGGAGAGACATGACCTAAATCAATAGTCCTCTGACCGACCCTTCATGTGACAGGGGACTAATTAAGGCTCCCCATTTGCCACACACACACACACACACACACACACACACACACACACACACGCAGGCAGCATTGCAGGCGAAGCGACACGGGGTGCATTTTACACACAAGTAGCCTGAGCTGCAAGGAGTGCGGCTCATTGGAGCCGCAAGAGCTGTCCTTCTGGGGCGTTCCATTTTGTGCTGTGATTCTGGTATGGTGTTTATAAGAGTCAAAACAGCCAAAATGGGTGCAATATCATGATTCCACGGCCCAAGGAACCTGTGCTCCCCCCATCCCCATTTTAAACCACCGTCTGTCAACCTAATCAACTACTGCCATTCTGACCCCACCATCTCACACTCCTCCACCTGATCAATCACCACCATTTTAAACCATCTAACACACCTCTCCACCTCATCAACTACCACCATTCTAAATAGGGTAAGCCGCCATGGCAATTAGGTCAGTGACTCATGCTCATTTTTTAGCCATGAGTTACCGATCTACTTCCACAAAGTAAAGGGAAATGGCCACCTTCTCTTGCAGGTCCATTACACTGGGTTTTCCCTAGAAGACAATTAATGCAAAGTTCACTGCATTTGAGATTTGATATCAAAAACATTTGGATATTAATCCCTCCAGTAAGACAAAAAACGCACGCACACGCGCCTCTTATGTCTGTAAACTATGACACTGGCATAAATGCATTAACCATATTTTTCATGGTAAAAATGCATACGGACACAGGAATGACCTATTAGAAGCTTTTGACGACTGGGATGCATCAGCCATCCAGGCGGTTAATTAATGGGAGTCCACAGGGCAACAGCCTTTTGAAAGTTTGTTCATACGTTTCCAACTAACTCGGTTAAATTTTTTGAGTTACGAAGTTTGGAGACACGAAAACCGAGACTGGTTATGCTTGTAATTTGTTGTTTTTAGGGGCCGTTCAAGAGGCTGCATTGAATGAAGACACACTGCATCACCTCTCTTTTTGGTGTCTTTCCCTGACATTATGCATTTTGTCCCACGACCATCATAAATATGCATGTTGGGGGGGACCGTTTTGTATAAGGTTTATACTTGGGATATGGTCTGCAATGGGCGGGTGGGTGGGTAGGGGTGGGGTATCGTCTCTATGGCAACAAGACACCAAATGCTGTTCACGTTTAAGACAACACGCTGCCAAATGAAATACCAGAAAAAATAAGAAAGGCTTCAATGATTTTGAATTTAGTTGTGTCGTGATCAGGCTGTCCAATCAAAACAGCACAACCTACAATGATGCTGTCAGCAACACAAAATTCTGCAGGCATGTTCAAGGGAAAATGCACATGCAACACTTTTCAGCCAAAAATACTTCTACAAACACAAACACAGGACAAACGGCTTCACCTGTAAACTGGAGGTTGGCAGCATCCTCCAGGAGCTGCTCCTTCATGCTGCACAGTGTCTCCACGATCATCTCCTTCATCTCCTCCTGCTTGCGGTTGGCGATGGCCATGAGGGAGGAGAAGAGCTCGCCCTCCTTCTCACGCGTGTACTCCAGCCGCCGCGGCGTGATCTGCAGGTCCCGCTGCATGTCGAAAGCCTGGGACCCCGCCCACACATCATTACATCATCCATCCAACAGCACCGAGCTGCTATTTACTGTCCAAACTGTAACAAAGCACTCAACCTAAAAAGTTACAAATATTGTAGTGCCGCCAATCATCAGTGCAATACCAAGTTGAAAATGAAATATTCAGAGAGGTAGATCTTCAGGAACAAGGCCAGTAAGCCAAGACCCATTTATTACGATGCTGAAGGGCATTCTGCAAGACTTCGGGAAACACTGTCCACACTGTCAGGGTGGAGGTTATCTTTCTGGCCATTCACACATCAGAAGCCTCTAGACGACTGAGGAATTTAAACAATGCTGGGAGTTAACTAGTATACTGGTGCCAGTTTAATTGAAATCAAAGATGGGATAATAATAGCAATTTAGAAATTGTGGGAGATTTCAAACTTGGAAGCACATTCCCACTTAAACCCAACAGCCAAGCACACAAGATCAACAGGAGGGTTCTATTATTCCGTATATATATTTGGGCTCAGACTCAATAACTCACTGGGTGTAACTTCCAAAGGAACCCCATCAACACACGAGCTCGGAACAACGCTAACAACACACACACACACACACACACACACACACACACAACCCTAATAACACACACGTAACCCTAAGGGCAGAGTACCTGGTTGATGAAGAGGTCCAGGCAGCGGCAGTGCAGGCCGTTCAGCAGGTTGGCTGCCTCCACCTGCTGGTTGTGCAGAACCTGGCGGGCGAAGGGCACCAGCAGGCGGTGCAGCCGATCCAGGCTGTCCCCCAGGGCGCTCTGGGGCTTGGCTGCAGGGTGGGGTGACTGCGGAGGGGCGCCACAGGAACAGTTCCCCGCCGGGCTGCTCAGAAACCCAAGGGAAAGCAGCTGTTTTTGGAGGACGCCTCTGTCCCGCTCCTTCTCCACGCCCCTCCCGCCATCGGAGCCGGACTCGCCGGGCAGCCGGATGAAGCAGATGGGGAAGGGGAGGGCCTCCCGGACCTTCCGCAGCTCAGACACCTGCGCCGGAGACAGCAGGTCCTGGTTGACGGCATAGAGCAGGATGGGAACCACGTTGCGCAGACAGTCCTCCAGAGCCTCCTCTATGGGCTGCACACTGGGACAGGGCACCACCATGATCTTCGCCTCCTGAGCGGGGACAGAGAGACGGGGGGCAGAGATGAACCCGCCGGCTGAACATTACAACCGGCCGAACACAGGATTATACACTAGCATTTCTTTACCCTGCAAAGAGAGAATACAAGCTTAAAAACACAGACGTACAGAGATCCTAGCTTCGATGTGCTTTTTTACCAGCTTCCACACTTCGACATGAAGCAACAAACACTACTCAATTATAACGTAGCACCTTCATAATAGATCTTGTATTCACTCACTGCCACCATCATTTATAGGATTTGCATAGTTGACCGCCATATTTAATTTAATTTAAAGTCATTTCAGGCCTTCAAACTAAGTAAGTTGTGTTGTCATCTTAGTAATCCTCTGTGTAACCGCTTCTCCTAAGAGAACAGTGTTGCATTGTTTCCCTGGGAAAAGAGTGAGAGTTTAGAAGCGGCTAAAAGACTCCAGCAAAAGCAGTCATGGGGAAGACATTGGTCCCCTTCAGTTGATATTTTTAGCATCATCCTTATAAGTAACAAAACCTCCAATAAATTGACTTCAACATCCGGCACTGCAAATTTATGCTGAATCAATCCCTGCAATATATTCAGGTTTTTTAGACATTATGTTTAAACTTTAGAACTTGTGTCCGAAATGTGATTCAAGTGAACAATGAACTTGAATGTGGTCGCATGGCCACCAGTACCCCAACCGGTATGCCCAGCTAAATTATTCAACCTGGTAAAGCAACATGGCTATTTAACTCCATCACCAAACTACATCATGTTTTTCTTTCATTTAATTGTCCACATGTTTTTTTTAAAAACAAAAAATTAGGCATTTAAACAAACATGATCCAGGTTACATGTGGTTTATGCTGGAACCGGTGGGTAAGTCATCAGAAGAAAGAAATTGCAGACAATAAAAATAACGAAGTGCATAACAAATTTTTCTGTCATTATCAAGACAAAATGCGTATTCTCAGAGGGCAAAGTTCATAATTTGTAGTCTCTGATGGAAAATTGACTGTGTCAGAAACTTCTGGCAAAAACTGTGCCATGTTCCAGCTTGCTATGCCCACATGTTCGTGTAAAAACAATAGCCCATATCAATGTATGGCATGAGCACACACAATATAGTAAATGCTGCAATCACTGATCTAGTTAAACAAATTGGCACACCGTATTCCAGGACTGTAGTTTTTCCTTAAGCGTCTCTTATGCTACTGCTGCAATTAAAAATGGTGCCAAGAGCACTGTAGCTCACTCTGTTTATTTCAGGCTTTAGTGTCATGTAAGCTCACAAGTAGCAGGATTTTGTATGCTTGAGTCCAACATTGGGAAAATAAAGACACCTTTTGTAATTTATGCAGGGAAGAACCAAAAATTTCAAGCAAAATTCAGCATCATGGTTTGATGTTCCATTGTGTAATTTTTTTTTCGCAGCTCAGTGCCCTTTTCATAGTGCAGCTCAATTGAAATATCAAGCCCCAGACACCAGATCATTGTACCCAGCATCATATACTGAAGAGTTCACCAGTTGGCTATGTGGCTTAATTATGCTGCTCAAGGGAGTAGTATTGTAGCAAATTAAGGGCCAAGATTTTTATTTTTATGTACTCAAAAGTATGTGTGTACAAAGTTTCACATTCTAGTTGCTTTCAAACACTTTCCAGCATGCTATAGTGTAACTTTAAATATGGCCGACTGGCGGCCATGTTTGAAGTCGAGTTTCGACGCCTCAAATAAATTTTAAATCTGTACATCCAAATGTACCTCCCCACCAAATTTCATACTAATCCATTCAGTTACTTGGCAGAAAAAGATCAAAGTTAATGCAGATGTCGACCCAGACACCGACGTGCAATCCCATAAGCTCTCCGTGGCCTACTGGATCAAGTGAGCTAAATACGCATCGTCATCAAAAAAATAAGCCACGCAGTAACAAAATTTAGCGGCACCAATAATTTGAGTGGTATTGCACAGTATTTTTCATCCAATGGGTGTTTCGATAAGTCATTTATGGTAATGCAAAATAATTAAATTCTAAATGCTTGAATCAGGTGCTTTGTTGCACCTTTGTTGCAGCAAATGCAGGGTGAAAAAAAATCAGAAGCACAAAGATTCTGGTTTAGATAAACTTCTATCCCAGCTTCCACACGTCAGCATTAAGCAGCAAACATCGCTTAATAATAATGTAGCACCTCCATTACAGATCACTCACGTTCACACGCTGTCACCATCATACACTGCATTTGCACAGTGGACGGCTAGATTTCATTTATTCAGTCATTCTAGGCCTTGAAACCAAAATAGTTGTGTAGTCATCTTAATAACCCTCTCTGTGTAACTTCTTGTCCATAGCTTATTATAAACCCATTTCTGTTTTTGAAGCAAATATTTAAGGATGGCACCATTTTGCTTGTTTGTCTTCATTTGAAAAGCAACTTTTTAAACTCAAAGTAAGGAAATGTTGCTTATGCATGTAAAGGCAAGTTTTTTTTAATTGGTCTGCTTTCCTTATTTAATGAGAAAGCTTAGTCTCGCTGAGGTGTGACATCAACTTCACATCACACAATGGAACAATAGATAGCGGGTCTGTAATGTGAGACACGCTGAAGAGGAAATGGAGGTGTTCTGCTGAGCATCAAGGTAATCAGATTTAGAGACTGTGTTCAAAATCAATGACGTGACCACGTGCTGCATAATGCTGAGATATCTGGATACAAAATGCCTGTCCCTATAACAGTATAAGGTGTAGTAACCAGAAAATGGTCACAATCATGCTATGTCAAATGACCACCAAGCAAGGAAATCAACTGGATACCGGCAGGACAACCCCTTTACCTGCACTGGATTTTGGGTAACTGTATACCATGAAGATGGCTCTGGGCATGTCCAGTGAAATTTGGCCAATGTAATAGAATGTCAGCAGGATCACTTTTCTATATCAGCAATTTTTTGTTATCAAGTAGGGGACTGACAGTTTTGGTAGTGATCAGCATCCTTAGGGTAGGTAGTACCTTCGCCATGTCGCTCTCAGGCAAACTGTTTTATGAGGAACCATCAGGTCAATCTGGAAAATGAATCAACTTACGGTAAAAAAAATAGTTTACATTCTCCCTCAACAAGGCTGGCCACTACCAACAAACATAGTAGCTAAATAAACTGCGGCCTATATGCATTCTCATTTAGCTACATTGTATTTGTAGCTGGCTAGCTGGGTTTTCAAGCGGACCAAACAGTGACAATTCTCCCTAGACCAGGCAGGCCACTGGCTATATGGTTAAAGCACACCAGCGCTGCCTTAATTCCCAAACCTACACAAAATGAGCAGCAAGCCATTAATGATTTTAAAACACAAACATTTTAAGAGATAACAAATCTTCAGCCAAATAGAAGCCATTTCCATAACAGGTATACAAACAAACTCACTGAACACTTCATTCGTTGGCCACTGTCTTATACAGTTACAAAGAATGGTCCAGTCATTTCTTATCGGCTTGGGCAGAGCAGCAGTACACTAAATTAGGCACTGTGCCCCATGATAGCGCAAACTGGTACTGCATTGTGCATACACATTTTAACAGGGTATACCAGTCAATTACTCAGTCAATCAGACAGGGACAAACACTCTCATGGGCAGTACTCCTTGAGTCCAAAAAACTGAGCATTTGATCGAATACAAGTTCAGATTTCCAACTGCCACGCAATTACTGGCTAAAGTCACAGTATCTGCACACCCTCAAAATAGGTCTTCACTTCAAGTATTATTCTAATGCAAAAACATTTTCATTAGAGGCAATCAAGCAGAGTCAACAAGGGCAGAGTATCCCATGCCAAAAATGGTAAAAGTGACCCACATCTGTGAGGTCAGGGCATTAGACTCCCTGAAGGCTCTGGAGTCTCCATAAATGCAGCCACTTTATGTTTGGACTAGAATCCACATAAAGATAAAACCTTTTAAAAACTGACACAGTGAACGGTTACAGACCAACAGCTACTGTAAGTTTGGCTGCTGCAGTTTTTCACCAATTTAAAATATGGGAGCACATCTAATTTCTTACCAAGATTGGAGACAGACTAAAAAAATAAATACACTGACCTCATGAAAGCAAGTGATTTATGAGGCCAGAGAGCAGAAGAGCAAAGCTCCAACGTGAGAGAAGGAACAACTCACTGCCAGCTCTTGAATGAGGTGGGAAGGGTAAATGCTAAAAACTTGCAACTGAGTTTTCCCCATCATCTTTTATTGAGTATTGCTTGTGGTAAAACTGGTTCCGACCCTTTTTCTGAGCCGCCCTGGGGTGCGTTATCCGAAATCATGGATGCCAACTTACATGGTCGGGCCCATTGACTGTGAGTGGACGAACTATGTAAAGTTCATAACTTGGTTAGCAAATACGCTTTTGGGAAACGCACCCCTGATAGCTTGCGACATCAGAACTGCGGCTGAAGATAAACAATTTGGGGATGAAGTGTCCCTCCTAGCACTCCAGAAGTGTATAAATGTATCCACGTTCATTTATTCTACAATTGGGCCCAGTCGGTACAAAATGTTGAGTAATTTCAGCTGCGCTTCAGCAAATGTAGAAGATATGAACAAACAAGAGACAGACAAAGTGGGCTATTTAAATATTGTCTAATAACGAAACAGCAGAGACAATTTCATTGAAGAGCCCAAAAAAAGAGAGCCATGTTTGTGTGTTATACCAGTTATACCAAAGCCTTTTGAGTACAGCTGCACCACTTTGTCCGATCCAGGCTAGCAGAATATAAAGGGGTCCTGACCCTGGCACCTGCACAAGAAAGGCTATCAAGCTCTGGAGCACAAATGTGCAGGAAAGAACGGAGACCAAAGACACGACACAAAGAAAACCAAGGGCATCGCAAATGATTGAGGAGATGCCGTGAAATCAGAAACGAACACCTCCATTCATTTCACATCGAGATCCTGATGGGGGGGACGGCCAAATACATCCACCTCAGCAACAGTGAAAAGAAACAACATGGAAGAAAGAAAGTTGTTGGCACACTAAACAGGATGCGTGCGATGCCAACGAGACATTTAGGTCTGCACCATGTCATTTGAGTTATTTGTGTGGTTGTGTACGCTAGCAGCGGATGCGAGGGTTAACGTGCCAGATAACTTCCTTTCCTACACACGCTTTAGACTGCTGCAGGAGCAGACCACAGCGACAAGCACTGGCACGCACACAGACTGCACGCATCATCTCAGTGGAGCGGCAAAATGCAGTCCTATCATGTTTTATGCACTACTGTTTCTGCCACCGAATCACTCCACACCATTACCAGGACTGTCACACTCATCATGTTATTCATCAGCTGATCGACTCCACAAGCACCACTGAGCCCATGGGAGAGTGAGAGGAAAGGCTAAACAAAAGCCCCAGCGGATGAAGAGCAACAGAGTCCCAGCAGAAAGACAACAAATGATCCAAATCTTGAATTACTACAGAACAGCCACCATTAGCAGTAATAAATGTGGAGGTATTCATTTACAGCATCTTTCCCTGGTTAATGAACACTGCAGTAGCATTGCACTATCACTGCACTTAGGGAGAGCTTTTCATTCATGTTTCCGTCCAGGTCAGCCCAAACCTGCTCGATTCTGCATTCAATATCTGAAGGGCAATTACAAGAATGAGGCCCTAATCTGCTCATGAAGTATTATTATTAATATTAATAATAAGAAATTTTTTCCAGAATCACCAGGTTGTGTCCTCTCATCATACGCACCATCTACAGCAATCTGACATTGATTGAAGAAAAATTGCTGGCTCAACAAAAATCTCTGCAGTAGTAGCATAATGACCATTTATCCACGATAGCCTCAAATAATTTACACGGGTAACAACATTTTTAACTTTGACTTCTGACATATGATTTCAGGTTATTTACAGAAGTGAATCTGCTTTCATTTCCCAAAAAAAAAAAAAAAAAAAAAAAGACATGAAAACAAGCAAAATGTAATCAAACCATGGACTGGTACTGTGGGTAAACAAAGAGAAAATAAATGTACCAAATTTTCCAACCAGTTTATATTTGACCAAACCATTGACCAGAAGGGAAAAAGAAAGTCTGATTCGGAGGCACTGAGACAACACACATCATTTAAAAAAGGGAGGGAAATTTAGAGTAACAAAGAGAGAGAGAAAGAGAAAGTGGAAAGGAGGAAGAGAACAGGGGGAGGGAGGAAGGGAGAGAGAGAGAGAGAGAGAGAGAGAGAGAGAGAGAGAGAGAGAGAGAGAGAGAGAGAGAGAGAGTGTCATGACTCACAAACTCACAAAGGAGACAGACAGTCCCATCTCCAAGAAACAAGAGCTGAGGAATAGTGGAGACATTTCATTGGGACAAGTCTCGGCGATGACTTCTATTCTTAAAACAATTAAATGGTTTCAATTAATATACATTTCATGACAACAAAATAGAATGGATACTCAGCTGGATACTTCTGCGCCAATTCAGAGCTGACATCAATACACTTAACCATCTGAATTACACAGAAACGCTGCGTACAGCTTTATATTTTGATTTGAATCTCACCGTCATATAAATAAAATGCACTTCCCCACCTCGACCAGCAGTCAGAGGTGAAAATTCCAGTGGTAACAATCCTGCCATGTCTTTGTTCCACCCTTGAACTGAGCCAGTCCACTCCTTACATAATTTCTACCTCCAGGCTGAAGACTGGTGTAAATTAGCAAATCCAGGCAATAGTATAGAAATGCTGGAGAGGAATATTTGCTTCCTAAACCTGGATTTTCCACCATGCTGTATAACATCCTCTGACCCTCAGCGCCTGCGACGGACAGCCCAGGTCCAGGAGAGCCACAGGGTTTCGTCTCCACTCATCACTTAAAAGTCTGAGAAACCACACAAGATGAGTTTACGGTGTAACTGATTAGTTAAATGTGCAACAATCATGTGCTTCGTGACAAATAAAATCCATCAGATACTGCGGCTCTCCAGTACCAGGGTTAGACACTACTGCTTGGCATAATGAAACTCTTCACACACTTACAGCAGACACAAGCTGGCTGATTTTCTGAGCTCGGACGATATGACCGTCCAGCTCACTGAAAGCATTTTCACTTTTTCTGGGCTGTGCCTGTATAATCTGAGGGGGTAGCAGGGCAAGGACCTGTTCATGCAGGTCCTTGTTCATGCAGAAACGTAATTAACAGGTTCCTGTTTTTGGCCCCACCAGTAACCCAAAAAAGGGCTGGTGTTTATTTGTCGCGGCGATGCGAATTTGGCAAAGACCCGCGAGAGGCTCTGAAGTCCTATTTAGCACTTGGTAAACAGGTCAGCATCCTGCTACGCTGAGTACACCAACTGAGGATTTAAACTTTTACACTAAGAAAAGTGCCCCCAAGAAATGTTGTTTTTGGGGGTCCCCACACCAAAAAAAAAAAAAAAAAAAAAAAAAACAAACACTTTCATGAGTAGACATTTAAAAAAAAAAAAAAAAAAAGCAGCAAGGCTATTATCAATCAAGATGCCAGAACTCACATGTGTGGTCATACAGTTCCTTTGGGGGTACATGCGGGTCATTCGACGCCAAACCACCCAAGGCTCTATTGCAAATATCAGCTTAATATCTTCACCACAGGCAGAGAAATCGGTATTTAAAGATTTTCCCTGTTCCGTCCTGAGCCACACCCATATTAGCAGTTAAACGTTAATACCTTTAGTTCCATTTCACCCATTTGGCTCAGCAATACCTCATTGTTCAGTATTTTTTAAGCTTTATTCAAAAATAATAGTTCCTCCGACCTACACTACCTCACAAAAAAGCCATTCTTATAAAGCTTTCTCCGCCTTCATTGCTCCCTGTGAGTTAGTACCTTCCCCCCCTGACAGAACGTTATAGATGCAGTCGGCAACAACGGAAATGCCCACAAACGTCACATCTGGTTAGACCCGAGGGGGAAAACAATCCTCCTCCCCCCCGTCCGCTATACTGTAGAAACGCGGAATTTAAACTTGTCTTGCTAACGCTAAGATGTTGTCATGACATACTTTGAGTCGCTATTGGCTGCTGACAAGGATCGATATATTAAAAAATTAAATATACTGGGGTTGGATTGTTGTCCATATGTTTTAAAAGACTGGGCGAATGATCCGACTCAGTGGCCTGCAGACATACACGTTCTGTTGTAGGGTCCCGCCATAATCTGCCAAACTCGTCCTCTCTTCTGATAGCTTGAAGCCATTTTGTCCTCCTTTGTGGTTCCATTTTATTATTTGGCAAAGTGTGAAACTTTAATTGGTGATTTTTTTGTTAATTTGCAGTG
This sequence comes from Gymnothorax javanicus, assembly GCA_029692085.1. Lineage (NCBI taxonomy): Eukaryota > Metazoa > Chordata > Actinopteri > Anguilliformes > Muraenidae > Gymnothorax > Gymnothorax javanicus. The sequence goes on from CM056202.1 coordinate 81,322,864, forward strand.
CAAAAGGGCACACAGCAACTCTTCGGCATTATGGCTAATGGCAGAGACCGGTTTGTTTTCCCCCTCGGCTCTACTTTTGTGGGCGTTCCCTTTGTTGCCGACTGTATCTATACCATAAGCTTCATCAATCCTCAAACAACTTTGATACAATTTCTAGAGTGGGGCCTCAACGGATGACTAAAAGGGAATAATTCAATGAAATATTAGCAGAAACGTAGTTTGTAAGGGCAAAACTGTGCTCTCAGTATGTTGGTTTGGTATGGAATGAACCAAATGGCTATTTATGAAAAGGCCATTCTCACACATTCTATCCTGGTCCATTTTCAAAAAAAGATGGTCAGTCATTCCAGTGTATAAGGTGACATGAACTTGGAGCGGTGTCACGCGATGGCACGACGGAAGGAGCTGTCTCAGATTGTTCATAGCCATATTGTGGCCTAACTTGATCCTGAAGACGTTACATGCTGCCATAGCACTGCAAAAAACACAAAGCGGAAAAAACACCAAGCACTTCAAAGAAACCACTTTGCTGAAAACAGGTGGCAATAAAGGTGCAAAACGGAAGTTAAGTGCCTCTGATGTTCCTTATCGGTGTTAAAAAAAAACAGAAAAAAAAAAAATATCAGCAGTTGGTAGCACAAAAACTCCCTGATGATATTAATCATGTTAGAAGAGAAGAGATGAAAGGATTAAGATCTATTTCAAGGCGCCTGTGTCAAAATTGTCAGATTGGTTGTGTTGCCGCCAAGTGCTGGCAACCTCAAACTAGAGGCTCAAGAGAGCCTGAATCGCTCACCTGGATCTGTATGAAAATAAACAAATTCTTAAAATTACAGAAACATAATCTACTGCAGCATACAAGTAACAAGGTACAGGATCTTAATGATATACCAAAAAAAACATGATAATGATTCCACCCTCGTCCCATAATCTCGCAAAATCGATTTTTAAATGGAAAAGAAATAAATAAATCAGTTTGATTAAAATGGAAATTACAGGGATTCTGATCATCATTTCAAGAATCTAATGAGCAAATTGAATGTGATTGTTTATTCAGATACTATAATGAAATACAACAAAAATCATCATATTTGATGTTTTAAGGTGAACAACTCCTACAAAGAGCCATTGTACAATTTCAGTGTAACTGAGACTTTTGTAGAGCTTTATTTGCTGATCATTTTAGCAATTGAAAGTTTTTCCTCTCTCTTATAGTTTTCATTATATAGGCCAAAAAAAAAAAAAAAAAACCCCACAAAATCGTCAAATTTGACATTTCAAAGCCAGTAACTCCTAAAAGGAGGCACTGTATGATTTTGATCCTATGGAGACTTTGGTAGAGTTTCATCTGCTGATCATTTTGAGTTTTTTTTCTCTAGCTGCTTTAGTTCCAGAGATATAGCTGACATAGAACGCAATGCTAAAGTACCCTCGGCCGTATGGGCATAAGACAAGGAATTACAACATATAAAAGGGTTTTTTAATGTATGCCTATGTAACACAAAGTGTTTAATACTTTCGGGCTTGAGAAGTTTCAAGAGTCAAAAGGAAGACAGAGGTAATTGTCCAATTTCATCTAGGACCTGGCAGGTTATATGGAAAGTGAGGAACAGGACAGCTGGGAATTGACATCGTTTGGCATTCAGAATATGAAGTCTTATATGATGCGCAGTCATCAAAATTCAATGTTATGTTGAAGGTGACTGAACAGTTTGGTTGATAATGTTGCTACATCAAATTGTTATCAGAAGGTATTTAAAGTAGGTGAAGGCCATGTAGCTTCCATGTCCTCCAACTTGATTATCCAGTGAGTACACCTAATGAATTTGACATAGCTACACCAAAAAATGTCATGGTAGTGCAAAGGCGTAATGAAAGTAACACTGACTTTTGACCCCATTAACCAGGTGAAGGGCACCCACCTTTAATGTTCTGCAAGTTGATTATCCAGAATATACACGCTGTAAATTTTATCTGGCTACAACAAAAATAGTGGATGTAATCAAGGAGACAGTGTTTACAAAGAATGTGACCTTTTGACCCCTTAAAGTAGGTCAAGGTTACCCATCTTCGAACTTGTCCAAGCTATACGTCCCAAGAACAGTCCCTGTGAATTTCATGACCCTGACATAAATAGGAAAGGAGTCATTGTCTACATAGACGGACGGACAGACGGACAGACAGACGGACGCAAGGTCTTCAAGGCAATGTAGCTTCCATGTCCTCCAACTTGATTATCCAGTGAGTACACCTTATGAATTTGACATAGCTACACCAAAAAATGTTATGGTAGTGCAAAGACGTAATGAAAGTAACACTGTTCAAAAACAATGTGACCTTTTGACCCCCATTAACCAGGTGAAGGTCATCTACCTTTAATGTTCTGCAAGTTGATTATCCAGAACATACATGCTGTAAATTTTACGCGGCTACAACAAAAATAGTGGATGTAATCAAGGAAACAGTGTTTACAAAGAATGTGACCTTTTGACCTCTTACAGTAGGTCAAGGTTACCCATCTTCGAACCTGTCCAAGCTATATGTCCCAAGAACAGTCCCTGTGAATTTCATTACCCTGACATTAATAGGAAAGAAGTTATTGTGTACACAGATGGACAGACAGACAGACGGACGCAAGGTCTTCACAATACCCGATGGCCATATTTTGGCCTCGGGTAAAAATAGGTGGTTTTACCCCTATGTTCTATTTTTAGTAACCGCTGCCATGTTATTCAGGCAGCAGGCATAATCGACACAATTTTGAAAGTAGACATCCTAAGGATGCTCGTGGCTACTTTTAGTCTGGATCTATTCAGTAGCTTCAGAGGAGAAGATTTTTGAAAAATGTTAGCGACAGACGACGACGACGACGACAGACGCCGGACGCCAAGTGATGGCAATAGTAAGTACGACAAGCTGAACATCATTCTAATTTTTTTGTCAGGCATTGTTGACATTTGTAAGATTGCACAGCAAAAATTTCTGAGAGATGAATAACTGGTGACATGGTCATTTTTTTGTCCTAAAAAAGGGCATTTTGGGGAAAAACTGGAAAAATTTAGTTAGAAACTATTTCATTAAAAAACTTCTACAAATGATATTACTTTGATTACTGCATTTTTACAAAGATATACATCATAAAATTATTTTTAAAAAAATGAATTCTGGCCTTTTATCTTACTTAGTTCCTGAGTTACAGGTCATAAAATGTGGTCTCGTTTTTGTGCATTTTGTGTTTTCGGCTGATTTTGAGGCTTTACCATACAAAAGTGGATCACGATACAAAGAATCTAAGGCCATTTTCAGATTCTAGGGGATGAATATGGTTAGTATACCCAATTTCAGCCTTGTATAAGCAATCAATTGGGAGCAATAAGTTGCCAAAGTTGGCTGAAAATGGGTTCGCCAAAAAACTTGAAATATTATTCAAATTTCAAAGGGCTATAACTTGAAAACTATTTGAGATAACTGGCCTAATATTTGGCATTTTTTTCCATTTTGTGTGAATATTTACTCGTGAATTTTTTTAAAGAATTTTGAGGTGGTGACCTGGCACCCCTGGATGATTTGACGTGGAACGATCCCATATTTGATAAGGGGCCCACAGCATAATTAACGACCATTTTGAAATATGACAACCTTTTTTAAAAAAAAAAAAAAAAAAAAAAAAAAGGCGTTTGCAACGGTGCTAAAACACCAGCCAAAACCACAGGATGCCATTTAGCACATCACTCTAAGAATGAGACCAACTGTATCACACCCTCAATAAGGATTCCATTTAACCAAAAATAGGCGCAAACCAGGAGCAGGACACAGATTACTTTTAACTAACAAGTTTGGTACAATGACCAGTTTTTGGTCTGGGTCTGGTGCAGTTTCCATGGCATAAAAAAAAAAAAAAAAAAAAAAAAAAAAAAAAAAAGCCTTCTGGTACTAATCCACAGCAGGAAGATGATTCTGCTTGGTTCTTCATGAGGCGGAGTGTACAGATAACTTTCTGTAATTTCATAGATGATATCAGATCGACACAAGCTCTGCATGTCACATGGTGAATGTTTTTCTTTTTCCAACAACATTAAGTGAGCCATTTTGAACCTAATGCAAAAACTTTTCCATTTTAAAAATTTTCACATTTTCACACAATTCATTTTCATAGACTCCGTCCTTCACTCCTGAAAAATCGAGAATCGGAAAAATCTAGACACCAGTCCAGCAAAAACTCAGTAGGCAACTAAAATGCCCAGACATAGCAGGTACAGATTCTACAGCCACATCACAAAAGCTGCAGAGACAATTAAGCATTGTTCTGCTGTAAAGGATACAGACCTTATATTTAACATGTAGAACCTACAGGCAATAGGCCAATTCATTTGTAAATTTAATTTAACTGCGCTCACCTTTCAATAGGACTGAGGCTCAGTAATTACAACAAATGCCACTGGAAACAACCATTTTTCTGTCATACATCATATTCAAATCATACAAGGTGCACAGCAAGTAATCGGTGACAAAAAATCAGACCTTAAAATGACGCTGATGCATCCCTATTTGGGCTTTAACACCTGAAAAACAAGCATGAAATACTCCGATTCCCTGCCACAGGATGGCTCATATCTGGCCTGGAAACAAAACTTGTTGGAGGGACAGACAGATGGACAGAATAGAAATACGAAAAGGGACATCTGCAGAATAAGCTCCATTCATATTTTCAAGTCTGTTGAGAAATATTAAAATGTTTAGGAGTTCCGGCTCGGAAAAGAACAGAGTGGCTGATGTCAGGCCCGATAAAAACAGTGGAGGGATGGACAGATGGACAGGGAGATGGACAGATGTATGAAAAGGCACATCTACACAATAAAATGTATACATATTTTCAATTCTGTTGAGAAATATTGAATGGTTAAAGAGTTCTGGCTTGGAAACAAAAAGCAGTGGAGGGATGGGTAGACAGACAGAATGATAGACGGAAGTATGAAAGGCCCATCTACACATTAAGATGTATCCATATATTAAATTTTGAAGAAATATTAAACTGAATAGGAGTCCTAGCCTGGAAAAGAAGCCTGATAAACAGATGGAAGGTCAGAGGGCAGGACAACACTCATTTCTTTATCCCCATCTGCTTCATGACTGGGGGTAATAATGCTAAACTGGAGTGAAAGATGAGCAGACACAAGGCATACTGCCCCTTCAGCGGCAGCACTTTCATTGGCTTAAAGTTCCATCGACAAGATCTGTATTACAGTGACGCAGGTCTGGCTGAACCTTAAAAAGAGCAAGATCACAACTACTGAATCACAAGAGTTTTCCAAACCTGGAAAACCTGACAAAAATACTTCAAACATAAAAAAGTGTATTCTTCAAAATTTTAAGTTGCAGCTTATTTTCATATCTAATACAGCCACTGAAAACATACTGAGCAAAGCAAAACAAAGCGCAGGAGCGAGCAGGCAGAGGCCGTACGGCCGAAAACAATGAGCCACAGATTGTGTCCCTCATACCCTCTGGATCAGGATTTTTAATGTAACCATAGTAACCGGATCACACACGGCAATTCATTTTTCCATCCATCTGCACCAGGGTCATGTGAAGCACACCAGACCGGAGCAGTGTTACGCAAGCGAGGGGTAGGGAGGCCCGTGGAGCTGCTCATGCCCTGCAGTTAGGGACAGCTCTCCTGAGGGCGGAGCTCAGCCTTGTGCCATTGCTGTGGGGATTAACAGGAGGAGGAGGGCTCAGGCTTTTCCCCGCAGATGCACATGTGACGAGAGATTTGCACAGCTCCACCGCTGCATCGTGTCTGACCCTTCCCATTCACAACAACGCTCCGTTCCCGGAAGAAACTCAAACCAGGCGGTCACGGTTCTCGCGCGAACGTGATTAATTCCGCAGTTCTACCGTCACACAAGGGGCCTGGCAGATAGAGGAAGTTTCCAAGTCTCAGGTGTTCCCCATGAGGAGCGTCTGGCCTATTTTAACAGATATTTCTCAAAGATCCTACAGAGCAGGAATAGGACCTTGTTATTTCCCTGAATGTTTTCTGCATAAATTTGGTGACCCAAATCTTTAAGTCCCATGCACATTGGCTCATATATCATGAGCGACACGCTGGGAAAATGCACAGGCAACCAAAAGAGAGCACAATCCTCTTCACCAAAAACATGCAACTTTCTACATTTTTTACAGCTTTTACACCCACAGTGCCACACAAATCTCACCTGCTGAACCACTTGATTTACAATGGAATAAATTATCGCTCAGTTCACTCTCTCACCTTGCATTGACTCTCCCAACACTAGAAGGCAGTTAGAAATGAGCCTGCTCAGTTTTCAACATGTACCTGCAGATCCCAGTGACTCACTTCAATAATATTCTAGCACAGAATCACTACCATCAGTGTGGTAAAATATCACTGCATTTACTATTCATATACTTGGCATCCAGTGCATTTCTCTGAAAGTAGACTGCTCTTTGAATGGACACGAGTTTTACAAGATGCTTAAAAAAAAAAAAAACGAATTTCAAAATGAACAACTGAAAGCCTGCAATTATGCACAGTTCAAAATTCCCATTTTGAAAACCTGTCTGGCAACAGTGTTCATTCCGTGTTCAACCCCAGCTCAGCGACAATCTATCAAAATCTCCCAGCTCTGGATTGATCCAAAATCTTAAATACAAAAAATGTACTATTCAATTGAATACACTGCAAAGACAAGATGTTTAATGTTCAAACTGAAAATAATCATTAACTTATTTTCATTCCTTTTAAGTTCAAGGAGACCAATTTTTGAAGCTTTTCAGGTGGAACTCTTTCCCATTCTTGCTTGATGTACAGCTTAAGTTGTTCAACAGTCCGGGTCTCCGTTGTCGATTTACAATGGGGAGACAGGTCTGGACGGCAGGCTTCCTCTAGTATATGCTGTTGTAACACCAGAATGTGCTCTTGCTGAAATAAAAAAAAATGACTTCCAAAACCTGTATGTACCTTTCTGGTTGATCCAAAATCTTAAGATGCTGGCTTTTCTTTTGTACTATAACAGTCCGGAAATTTACCACGTCCACAGTAAAAACAATTTGAAATGTGGACTCGTCAGACCACTTTTCCACTTTGCATCAGTCCATCTTAGATTTTAACCGGCGTTTTAAGATAAATGGCTTTAGACTTTGCATTGTAGAGTTTTAACTTGCACTTGCAGATGTAGCGACAAAACTGTAGTTACTGACAGTGGTTTCTGAAGTGTTCCTGAGCCCATGTGGTGATGTCCTTTACACACTGATGTCGGTTTTGATGCAGTACCGCCTGAGGGATCGAAGGTCACAGATGTTGGTTTTGCCTTGAAAGAAATTTCTCCAGATTCTCTGATTTTGATTTATATTAAAGGACCCAGATGATGAAATTTCTTGAATAGCAGAGGAATGTTGTTTTTAAACTGTTCGACCAGCTCACCTCCACCATTTTCCCCCCATCCTTGAGAATGACTGAGCATTTCAGGAAGCTGCTTTTATACCTACCTGCCCGCCACCTGTGGATGTTCCAAAGAAGTGTTTGATGAGCATTCCTCAACTCTCTCAGTCTTTTTTTACCACTTGTGCCAGCTTTTTTGAAACATTTTGCAGGCATCAAATTCCAAATGAGCTAATATTTGCAAAAAATTACAAAGTTTACCTGTTCGAACATTAAGTAACTTGTCTTTGCAGTGTATTCAATTGAATATAGGTTGAAAAGGATTTGCAAATCATTGTATTCTGTTTTTATTTACGATTTACACAACGTGCCAACTTCACTGGTTTTGGGTTTTGTACTATAAGTCAAATTGGACCAGGCAGTATAGTCGCCAGACTCTCGATTTTTAACCGTTTTAAGATGACTTGTAGCTATGAACTTTGTGGTCATGAGAAGACAAAGCGCTGGCTGGTCAGAGTAGCAGATGAAAGAAATTTACCCTTTGATATTAATTTACATATTAAAGGGTCCAAAATGGGATACGAGGGGCACACCGCCCTCGCACCTCCCACCATTTTTCCAGAGAGATGAGACAGACCTATAAACCACACACCTGCAGCAGAGGGTGATGCAGCGTGACCTCCAGCTCGGCCAGGCGATGGGCTGGGTCTTGGCAGTCCTCATGGATCTCCAGGTCCTCCCGGGGAACTGTATCCCAGCGGCCGCAGTGAGCCGCCAGCTGGTGGACCAGCTCGTACTGGCCGGGCAATGCCAGGCTGAGGCGGGTCTGGCGTCCGTGGGTGAAGCAGAGCTTTCGGCGCTTGCAGCTGCCACCTTCGCCGCAGCCTCCTCCACCCTCGTATACAGGCAAAAGCTTCTCGGCAAGCAGGCAGTTGAGCAGCTGGTAGCGGGCGGTACAGTCCTGCCCCAGGATCAGGATGCAGGGGCTGCTGCCCACACTGGCCTGCAGAAACTCCTCCTCATGTCGGGGGAAGGAGATGCAGCTCAGCTGGACTGAGGAGGAGACAGAAGCTTACCAACATGGAGAAGGAAAAAAGCACATCACTCTATTCAGGCAAAATGGCAGTACAAACTGAATATTTGAAATTTTTTTTTAACCACATCTGCTCCAGTAATCAAGGAACGTGGCCAATATATAGGATATATACAGTACAGTTGGTGCCAAAATTACTGGCACCCCTGACCGGCAATGCATAAACAATGCTTTCTAGAGAATATATTTATAAACTTTAAACAACATGTGATATATGCTGTCCAATATTAATGTTCCAATGGAACAAAACCAAAATCATTTACTGATTTCACTAAAAATCAATTTCCTCCAAATCAAGATTGCACAATTAATGGCACCCTTAAAAATTATAGTAAATTAGATCTACCAAAATTAAATCAGGTATTGAATTTCAATTATTTAAGTTTTATCTAAAAATTATTTCGGAACTATATTGAGCCATTAAATCACTTCCTTTTTCACTAGAGTATAAAAAAATGAGGTAACACTTATGGGTCATTCCATGCCAAATCACCTAATGGTCCCCAGGTGACCCTCTTAGATTTTGCAAATATATGCAAATAACGAACACACAGAAAGTCTACTTAACTCCAAACCACAACTGTTTATTTAAAATAGCTGGATCAATTACCTCACTGTTGTGGCCGTATTGTTTACAGAATAATTGAACAGTGTGTTCACTTTTCAGCTCACATCCACTCCTCACAATTCATTTCAACTGCAATGTTCAGCAGATGAAGTGTACATTTTGTGAGCTCTGTAAAAATCAAGATTTAAAACATGGAATTTGAAGCATCAAGATCGGGATGCAGTATTGGAATTGCACTGGAGGAGGAATGCCATAAGAAAATATATGGCAGAAATGTTGGCACACTTGCAGCCTCTGACTTGTCACAGGATGATAAGAAGCTATTGGAATGGAGAAGTGGGGTACTGCTACGTGATGACAGCACAGTGTGTTTTCACCATGAGAAGATGTACATCTCTCGATATGAATATACTCAGAAATATTGCAGTGATCCATTCAAAATGCACAAGAAACGTATTTCAAGTAGGTTTGCTTCAATTTGCTTTTACAAATTATCGTAATTGTCAATTTACCAGAGCTCGAGGATGTTGTTATATACCATAAAGTAGCATAATTTGATCAAATTAGTGGGTTTCTTTGAAACACTGCCTAACTATGAAGGAGTTAAGTCACATCAATGAAATTTGGTACATATAAAGGACAGATACATATAATTCTGTGATGCAAATTTCATTACCCTGAGTAACTGTTCACAAGGTCAACCGACCCCCGAAAAGGGGTGATTTTTGAGATTTTTTTTTGTGAAAGTCGACTTTGGACCCTAGCCATACCTTTTACTGATTGTTTTATAAGTCTATGCTTGCAGGGAGTTATTTAGCTATATGTAGAGATTATGTATCAGCAATTTGGGTATCCTCAGATCAATGGTTCGGGCACCAGGTAAGCCTAAAAATCGCAAAAATAATTTCCGCTAGAAAAAAACTTTCATTTTCAGGTGCCCATATCTTCAAAAAAGGAAGCAAGATACACTGTTTTTGATTGCAGATTCTGAAAGCTTGTGTGCAAATTACCCCAGGAAGCAATTTTCAGCTTTGTAGCTTTTTCAAATCCAAAAATATGATCATTTGAAAATGAAAAAAAAATCCATGACATAGCCTGACGGGCGAAAAGAGGGGGGTCTTCGGACAGCCATATTTTCAAAACGGCTTGGACTTTCGGCCTGAAATTTTCTGTGTGTTCGTTATTTGCATATATGAACATTTTCATGGAGTTTCAGCAAAATCTAAGAGGGTCACCTGGGGACTTTCCTGAAAATTAGGTGATTTGGCATGGAATGACCCTTATGCAATATCCCTTTGTCATCCAACACCATAAAGAAAACAAAACAACTGCCAGTTCAAAAAAGGCAGATGGTCATAGACCTTCATAAAGCTGGTAAAGGCTACAAGATCATACACAAACGATTGAATAGGCCACTGAATAGGCACTGTCAGGGCAATTATTAAAAAATTCTAAAGATATGGACCTGTTGAAAACCAAGGGTACAGGATGCAACTGCATTTTGCCCCTTAGGATACTGAGGAGGATGGTGAGAGAAGCAACAAAATCCCCAAGAATCACTGTAAAGGAACTGCAGGCCTTAGTGGCATCTTGGGATCACCAGATTTCAAAAAACACCATCAGACGCCACCTCCACAACCACAGGCTCTTTGGACAGGTTGCTATGAAAAGCCTTTTCTGACCAGAAGACAGAGAGGCAAGGGCTTGTTGTTTACCAAACGACAATTCAATTATGAGTGGAACAAGGTGCTTTGGTCAATGAGACCAAAATTGCATGTTTCGGTGAGATACAGCATCGGCATGTTTGCCGTTGAAGCAGATGCAAACAAGGAGAATCGCCTCATGCCCATGATGAAATATTGTGGTAAGTCAGTCAAGTGGGGCCATTTTAATTTAAGAGGTTCAGAGGCACTGGTCAAGATTAATGGCGTAATGAATTCCACCAAATATCGAGATATTTTGTCTGACAATCTGGTTGCCTCTGCCAGAAGGCTGGTACTTGGTCGTAGGTGGACTTTCCAACAAGACGATTCACAAAGATCCACAAAGAAATGGTTCTGTGACAGCGGAATCAACGGTGTGCAATGGCCATCACCATCATCACACCTCAATCCAATTGAAAACCTGTCGGCTAAGTTGAAAAGGGCAGTTGATAAACGCAAACCCAAGAATGAAGGATCTTGAATGGATCTGCTTTGAGGAAAAATCCCCCCAAATGTGTGCCTTAACCTGATCAAAAATTACAGAAGAAGACTCCATGCTGTTATCCTTGCCAATGGTGATTGCACTATGTACTAAATGAAGGGCGCAAATCATTATAAAACCTTGATTTTGTCAAAATTTATTTTGTATTAAATGATTTATGATTTTTGTTGCTTTTATCAAAACATTAATAAGTAAAGTATTTCACATATGTTGGTATATTCTGCTTCTCTGTAATTATATTGTTTTGTTTTTTTTTTTTTATATTGATTGTGCGTTGCCAGTGAGGGGTGCCAGTAATTTTGAAGCCCTCTGTACATAGCTTGTATGTGTTTTTTAAGGCGCAGCAAAGCTAAGCTGGCCCCAACACACCACTTTTTTAGGTCAGACAGGCATCAACTATTCATTCAGTCAGTTATCATTTGACCTTTTCAGATGTTTCATCTTGGCCAATATGCCCATAGTATACCAGCCATATGCACTATACGAGCTACTTTGGTTTGAAACAACGATCGGATGCTTGCAGTTGTTTACAAGACGCGACAGGACTAAACAGGCACAACTGCGTGACTGTGCCCAAGTTTAGACTTCACCTAGACACACAAAACTGCTTCAAAAACCTAGTCTTAATGCAAACAAGATATTGACTGAAAAAGAAAACATTTATTTGTTCAAGCCTTTAACCACTGGAGTTGCAACTTCAATGTTGATGCTTCCCAGAAGCAAGACCAGTATAAGCTACTTCCCTTTCCAGGGCTGCAAGGCAGACTAGCATTCAGCAAGAGAAATGTCTGGCCTGTTCCGCTACTTTATGTGAATTAATATTTCCTCTCTTATAGTGAATGGGCACTGAAACCTAATTATCATGCATATTCTCAATTTGAAACTCTCACTCCATGCGTTGTGAAGGGGACTGAGCCCATCATTTTTACTTTCCAAGCCAGAGTGCATGGCTTCGTTCTGTGAGCAAAGATTGCTAGAAACGCAGCACTGCTGAAGAAAGCAGCCAGCAGAAGGAGACCATTTCTCCAGACAGATAATTTGATTTCACAAGGTCAGTACTGCTGATTACACCCTCCGTACATGTTTTGTTTTGAATATTGACAAATGGGTGCTCTGAGCACTCCGTCGAGTGTCTTGTTCAACCCAGAACAGCACATAACTTTCACTCAGAGGGCAGCGCTGGATCTGCTGCTATGAAGTGGCCAAAGAACAATAAGGTAACGTTAGCTAGCCACGTTTCCCTTGCTAGCCATTTAATCATGGTCAATAATAGTGCACTAACAATAATGTTAACCACCTGATTAACTGCTGCACTTCTATATGTTTTCAAACTTCCAATGAATGTTAAATGGAGCTTCGCGCAAGTTCAATCAAGAAGACCACCTCATTCACCACTCCTCATGTTAAGCTATGCCTCGGACTCCTCTGGCGGATCCAATCACAAACCTGTTTGCCCTTTTATTCACCCTAATCAACTGTTCCAATTATGTCTCGTATTAGGCCCTGTTCTTCGTAGGTCTCCAGGCTGAAGCACTGCATCGGCCTTGCATGCCAGAGAACTGCCACAGAGTCTGCCATTTCACAAGCTCACCCCGGTCATTTCAGTCATGCGTACTGCTGGAGGTGGTGACCTTATCTCATTCAAATTCTAATACGTCTTTGCATCCGTAATGATCTAAATGGTCATCTGACTCTCTATGAGCCTAAATGTAAAGGCTGGCCATAGCACATAGTTAGCCACATGCACCAGCCTTTCATCAGCAGCTAGTTAGACTGTCCATCTGGCCCTACATCAGCCAGTTTACTATGCTGGCCCTCATCAGTGCTAGCAAGTATCTGGGCCTTCGTCTAGACATCAGCAATACTAACTTCATCTTGCCAGCTAGCATCTGGCTCGTCATCAGCCAACATTACCATCTCACCCAATCAGCAGTTCCAATTCACGTCTCCACCCAGAAGCTAATTTGCTTGTTCGACCATCATCTTCCCCACCACCACCAACAGCATCAAGTCTCTATTCAGTGATATATGAGGGTTTAAGAAGCTGCCTGATCACACGATCCTTCTAGTGATCACCAGTCAAACCGCTAATGGAGTCAATGCCAAAGTCTAATTAAAGTTCGGTCAACTAAGCGTTGAAATCATAAACTAATCTCATCTGATTGAACCAATAATAACATAGCTAGGTGGCTATCAACAAACAAATCAAAAGCTAGTAACGCAAGATGCATTCAGTCATACACTTCGTTGTGCTCTCTTAGCTACTACGACACCCCACCACTGCTTAGTTAAAGTGCATATCCTGGACCAAATTAGTCTTTTTTTGTCTGAAAGATTGTGCCTTTATACACCAAATCCTAAGGGTTATTTTGCCAAGGGTGGTCCGCGTAAAGAACAATTTTTGAAAACTACCCGAAGCATATGGAAAAATCCCCAGGGAGTCCTTTGCCATATTGATCCAGATTCGTGACGCCACCAGCGGTTCCCCCATATCCAGGGCGCTGAGAGACCCAGCGTCTGCATGGATCAGTGCGCGGTCACCGACATTTACCGACTGCAGCTAAACAACAGTTACTGTACTTATTGGTGTTACAGCACCCTCCCACAACACTCCTGTTGACCATTCCGGCCAAATACTTCAAATAACGCCTAAAATCGCAAAAATAATAATAAACAATAACGCAACCTCCGAGTATATCCACTATCAACAGAATGACCAGCGCCACCTATGGGCTGCGGGAACCGCACGTGACGTCAGAGAAAGTCATTTTCCCCGGGAGATTCAAACTGCAAGCTTTTTTCACGCCGGACAAATTCTGCCTAAAATACTGATATTAAACCAGGAATATCTGACACTGACCGATGTGTTATATTAGTTAAAATGCATAAAGTGACTAAAAATCCTATAAAGTATCTCAGAATTGGGTGCATTTCACATTTTAAATCAGCAAGGATATGCACTTTAAGGTTATCATTCATGAGTGCCAATTCAGATACAAAACGTACACTTGGGATATTGTACATTTACATTTAATCATGCATTTAGCCAACTAAAGCAGAAGCATTTAATTTCACATCAAATCACTAACATTAATCACATGACTATTCAAAGTGCCGACAGTGCTTGTTTTTATTGTAAGCTGGCTAATATCAATGACTGCTTTGACGGGGGAGGAGTAGTAGCTTTCAGAAAATACAAACAGTCATGGCACAATGTTTTTACATCAGCAAATCAAATGGATGAATGAAACTGTACCAACTAATCTCAGCGTTTCAAAAATGCCAAGCTTAAAGAAAATGCTCTTTCCTCACTCAGCCACCTCCCTCGACTGCCACCGAGTGTGTTTTTAACACAACAGGGAGCATTTGTGATTAGGTCCCTGGCAGGTGCAAATGCAGAGAGCTATGCTCCTCACTTTACAACCTGTCCCCACTGACTGACAGTATTGAAATGTAGAGTGTTTAACAGTCATTTAACATGCAGTACTGATGTTTATTTAGCTATGTTTTTAAATTATTGAAATGTTCAGTGCTTGACTGTAGTTCAACACACAGTTCCAATGCGTGTTCAAATAATTGTTTTTATTCTTCATTAAATAAGTGTACATTTCTGGTGAAAACTGGTTGACAACTGACCATTTCTCAAAACCACTGCAGTGTCATATCAATGCGTTATCCATGAAGAAAATGTCTGTCTTCATTCCAGCTCAAAGCTACACTATCGGTCTCCATATCACTAATGATTGAATTCTCCCCATCCAAAAATCTATCAGTATTGGACTAAAAAAAAATCCCCCATTAGTCAGGCGCTACAAAACAGATGAATAAGAGTATAAAATATCTTGACCAGTATACTGTAGGGCTATGAGTGAGGAGAGCAGCTTTCCAAAAAGAAACCTGCAAAACACACCATTCCATGCAGTCAAAACGAAAACAAATAAATATGTAAATAAATCCCGCAAATGCACAGGCATAGGTAACTATAAGGGCGGGACATGCAATATGGTAACAACAATGCTGATGCAGGTAAAATAAAAGGAATTCTCCGATTTCACAAACCACATACATATAGTCCATTTTATATCAAGAACAATCATGATTCTTATTAGAGCGCAACAAGCACACCTCAGCGAGATGACCCAATTAAAACATTGCTGCAAACATGCCAACACTCACATAAAGAGGAAGAGAATATGAAATGCATACAGCACTAATTTGCCAATAGTCATAATAATTTAAACAAACTTTTCTGCCAAAAAGGAAGATCTTTGGGTCATTCAATGCCAATGAACCAAAGCCTCCAGGGGGTCCGTCACCGACTTGGCCAATTTTTTTTTCTAAAAATACCTTAAGATGACAAAGGAATCCCGTTTCAGCTCAATATCTCAAAACTGTTTTCGTGTGAGAGCCATTTTAAATTGGGGCACCGCCCACACTTTTTGCACTCGTGAATCACGACATTGGCTTGTGAGTGGTTTTGGAAGGCTATAAAATCTTTTCCAAATAAGATAGAAAGCTGAAAATTGCTAGTCTTGTTAAATTTTGCCCTGGCTTTCAGAATCTTTCAGAAGCTTTATACCTAGACCCACATATCAAATAGATGCGTGAAATTTGGGTAAAAAACTATAGGCAAAAGCAGTAACACAAAATAAGCCTTCAATAAACAAGTTATAGGGCTCTAAAAATGGTCAAAGTGTAAAAAACGCCTGCGGTACCCCTACAGTCAGGGTGGTAGTTGACCACGTAGATAGTCAGACAGCTTCATGAAATTTTTACCACTTAAGATACATATCTTGGCAATATTTGGTAAAAATACTAATATCTGAACTCAACTTTTTCACCATAAACTAGATTTTTTGGGGGAAAAAAAAAAAAAAAAGCATTTTTGTCTTAACAGACTCTCATGAACATGGACTTACTGTGCACACACAGTATCTCACAAAAGTGAGTACACCCCTCACATTTCGATAATTAATTGATTATATCTTTTCAAGGGACAATGTTACAGAAATGAAACCAGGGTTTTTCCTGCATAGAGAATTTGGTCGCGGCCGCCACTGCCTAATTTCTTACCGCCACCAGCTCCAAACGCGGTTTTCTGTATCGCATTCTCATTTGTGTGCGCGAGGAAAAAAAAAAAAAAAAAAAAAAGCGGAATTTGCGCAATATTAGCGCCATGCTCCCGCGGTAAAAAAAAAAAAAAAAAAAAAACCATGTGCAGCCCTCCCTCCCAGTAAACAAAATAAGAGATATGTAATCCCCCAGCTCAACAAAATGAAAAGTAAAATGAAAATGAGAAGCATTCACCCCCACCTCTCTCCCCCCCGCTCAACAAAATAAAAAGCATCAACAGCCCCCCCCGCTCAACAATATTTTGAGTGTGAGCAGGAGTCCATGACCGAGTGCCACCACCAGCTCATTCTGAGACAGGAAAAACCCTGGAAGCTTGAATATATTCTAGAGTAGTCATTGTACAATATGTGTAGCTGTGCAGATTTGCTGCACTGCCCAAATAACTGAACAAACAGTCATTATTTCCAAAATGGGTGGCAACAAAAGTGAGTACACAACCCAATTGGTAATGGTCAACCAAGCAATGAAACGTGTCTTATTCATCATGTTCATGTTTTTGTCTGTTCCGACTGGGCCATATGAGGTTGTGTAACGTGTTGAGGGTTTAAATTGTGGTGCTTTGGGTGCAATGCTCTCATTCTGGCCACTGGATGGTCACCAAGGCACCTCATGGGAAAGATGGTCTAAGCTACAAGAAGATCTGTGAAACCATGAAACTGAGCTACAGCACGGTGGCCAAGGTCATTCAGCGGTTTTCCAAGACGGGTTCTACTCAGAACAGGCCTCATTAGGGTCGACCGATGAGGTTGAGTCCTTGTGCTCTGCGTCAGGTGCAAAAGTTGGCTTCAGAAAACAGATGCAGGAGTGATGGCAGCATTGCTAACAAGGTTGCAGCAGTGGGAGAACAGCCTGCCAGTGCTCAGACCATACGCCGTGCACTGCACCAAGTCGGTCTGCATGGCCGTTGGCCAAGACAGAAGCCTCTTCTGAAGCTAGCCCACAAGAAAGCCCGAAAACAGTTTGCTGAAGACAACCAGTCCAACAACATGAACCACTGGAACCATGTTCTGTGGTCTGACGAGACCAAGATAAACTTGTTCGGCTCAGATGCGGTCCAGCATGTGTGGCAGCGCCCTGGTGAGGAGTACCAAGATAAGTGTGTACTGCCTACAGTCAAACATGGTGGTGGCAGCATCATGGTCTGGGGCTGCATGAGTGCTTCTGGTCCTGGGGAGCTGCGCTTCATTGATGGAATAATGGATTCCAACATGTACTGTGACATTCTGAAGCAGAACATGATGCCCTCCCTTCAGAAACGCCGCATGGCAGTTTTTCAACATGATAACAACTCGAAACACACCTCCAAGATGACAACTGCCTTCCTGAAATAGCTGAAGGTGAAGGTGATGGTGTGGCCAAGTAGATCTCCAGACCTGAATCCCATTGAGCACCTGTGGGGCATCCTCAAGAGGAAGGTGGAGGAGCAGCAGGTGTCCAACATCCACCAGCTCTGTGATGTTGTCATGGAGGAGCGGAGGAGGATCCCAGCAACAACCTGTGCAGCTCTGGTGAATTCCATGCCTAGGAGAATCAAGGCAGTGCTGGACATGAATGGTGGTCACACTAAACATTGACACTATGGACACAATTTGACATGTTGACGGTGAGGTGTACTCATTTTTGTTGCCACCCATTTTGGAAATAGTGGCAGTTCGTTCAGTTATTTGGACAGTGCAGTAAATCTACACTGCTGCTCATATTGTACACTACTGTAAAATGTATCCAGGTTTCATTTCTGTAACGTTGCCCCTTGAAAAGATATAATAAATTGTCGAAATGTGAGGGGTGTACTCACTTTTGTGAGATACTGTAACATACATAAACAATATGTATAAACCCAATTAAGAAAACACTGCATAAGTCATGTTCCTCGATGCTTCCAATACACGGTAGAGTTAAATTATAAGGCACTGCGGCAGACGGTTTCACTGCTGCAAACACCATGAACATGATTAATAGCCCAACGCCACAGCGGCACTATTACATACATGTACAGTATTAGAATACTGATAGCTGTAAAAACAGCCCACTATTTTTGTGTGGTCAAGATGCTGAAGAACAGGAATTAGCCTGATTTGACAGTTCACACTTCCCGGTTAATTCCAAGAACAATGTTTTTCTCTTTTTCTCTTGCTCATGTGTTTGGCACATGGATCTCTGCATCTCCTGAGACAGTGCATTCAGTTGTAGGCTGGTGCTTGCAGAGCCAGGATGGCTTCACCAAGTACATCATCTCTTGGCCCATGTGGCATAGGTTTTTATTTGAATTAAGAGTGTCACAAGTTACAATACTGCAGAAAGACAGGACTTATGAATGTAGAGTTACAGTCAAAATGATAAAGAGCTGATGCAGTGGAGATGTAACTATCAGTTTCAAGTTGATGACCAACCGTGCTTTCATCACAAACACATGCACCTAACCCTCCACGAAAGCTTACAGAAGTGCTGCGTTGATCCTATTGCTGTTCACAAGAGGCAAATTACAACTCAGTATATTTTTGTGGTTTACCAATTTCAGGGACTGGCCAAAATTAATTAATTAGTACTGAATTAATGACTGTATCTCTTCATTTGAATGAGTTTATTGTCCCTTGTGTGAATTTCCTCAACTTCCAGGGTTTTAGATGCATAGCTGCAGTACTGTGCAATTCCCCCGAGGTGGGTATATACATCATGTATGTAGTATGTACATGTTCATTACAGTCTGTTTAGACAAAAACCTTTTTTTTCAAAAAAAATCTAGTTTATGGTGAAAGAGTTGAGTTGAGATTTAAATATTTGTACCAAATATTGCCAAGATGTGTATCTAAGTGGTCAAAATTTCATTAATCTGTCAACCATCTACGTGGTCAACCCCTGAATGTAGGGGTACCGCAGGCGTTTTTTACACTGTGACCATAACTTTTTCATTGAAGGCTTATTTTGTGTTATATTGCTTTTGCCAATATTTTTTACCCAACTATCACATATCTATTTGATATTTCGGTGTAGGTATAAAGCTGACCACCACACAGTCAGCCATCAAAATGTGGGGAAAATAAATGAATAAAAAATTCCATCCAACCAAAATCCCGTTTTCATACGCTCATAGATCCCAAATGTCATAGTGCAATTTTGAAAGCTATGGCAAAAATTAACAAGACTAGCAATTTTCAGTTTTCTTTCTTATTTAGATAAGATTTTATAGCCTTCCAAAAATGCTCACAAGCCAACATCGCCATTCGCGAGTGCAAAAAATGGAGTGACTTCCCATTTTAAAATGGCTCTCGCACGAAAACCATTTGTGATATTGAGTTGAAACTTGGGATTCCTTCATTTGACGCCGTAAGGTATTTTTAGGGGGGGACAAATGGGCCAAATTGGAGACGGACCCCCAGGAACTTTTCTGAAAATTGGTTCATTTGGCATGGAATGACCCCTTTTGAAATAAATTGCTTAATTCATTCTGCTGTAATACAAATATGCTTACTACTTCACCACTGCAAAGAGACAGAAAAAAGAAACCAGAGAGGTTGTGCCATACAACATTCAGTCCCCTGAAAAAATTAATTCTGCCCGTAGCTGAAAAACATTGCACCTTCCCTGTCTCAATACTGGAATTTCCGTGGGCAGGTCACAGTTATTCAGTTCTTTGCTTTCAGTTTTGTTAACATTGTACCATGCTTTCATTTTCTCACCACTACTGACACACTGCTGTGATAAAATTATCTGCCTCCTTCACGATTTCCTCCATTTTTGCTCATTCGTCATGTTCAATTGTCTCAGATCACCCAACAATTTTAAAAACAAGATTAAGACAGAGTAAATAAACAGAAAATGCAGCTTTCAAAAGATCATTTCATTTATTAATACTATCCATACCACAGACGCATATATATACCTTGAATTCAACATGCGGCGAAATCCGACTGCCGCATATATGCGCTGCTAGCTGATAAGGTAGAGTAAATACCACTACCGCATAAATGCGCATCTACTGCCATTATGGGAAACCCCAGTGACGCAAACGTATATGCATAAATCCAGGGTCTGTCAAACTAGGGCTGGTCGATTAACTGAATTGCCATTATTTTAAGCATAATAAAAGTAACTGCCACCATGAGGCAGACAAACGAGCTTGCTTATTACCTTTTCTATGACACATATGCGGTGTTGAACGAACAGCAGAGGCCATTTGAAATGCTTCGGGAAGAAAATTGTGATTTGAAGACTGCTAATTATCAGCGAGGTTGGACAGCCTCCTTGGCCTCGGCATAATTAGCTTACCTTAAATCAATTACCGTGTACTTTGCCTAACTTGCAATCAAGCCGTTTATTCAGCCAACTGACTAAACAAAACCAAAATGTGGCCTATAATGATTAAGAAGAGATCATGAGAAGCAGACAGACCTAACCAGGCTATCATGTTAGATTGAAAGAATGTCTGTAAAAATAGCAGACCTCTGAATTCCACATCTCATCGTAGAATTTTTACATATCATTAAGAAGATTTCTTAAAAATAAACTCATTTTAAGAGGACCCTGATTTTTAAGCATGTAAAAATATACGCAAAGTGAATTTTGTGAAGCATATCGAACGCGAATGTGAGAAATTATTTTTGCACCGCACACAATAGACAAATGCAGCGAAGACTTGCAAACATTTTCAGGCAAATCTATGCCGCAAATTTGTAGCATTTTTTATTTGATAATTGAACGATTAATTTGAGATAAAGTAACTCATAGCTCTTGATTTTGGTTACTTATGAGCATCTAAATAGCCTACAGTGAAGGTGGAAAAGATTTTGTTTAAGCGTATCGAACGAGACATGTGAATTGTTATCGCATTCACACACAGCGGCAAAATGTAAAACTAGAAATAATCTAGCAAACACAATTCAGGCAAATTACATGCTGAACAAAGCAAAGTTAAGGTCTGCAAAATCATCATCCTTTACCCGACAATTGCTCTCACCCCCTTTCCATTTACTTTGCTCAATTTGCAATCAAACAGCCGATTCGCTCATTTAACGATTTAAATTGGTAGACAGTCTAATTTATTTAGATATAATTTGTGTCACATTTTGAAATTTAAATGACCATGAAACATGACAGATTTGCCTGAATGTGTTTGCTAGATTATTTCTAATTTATTTCTGATTGCTAAAAGCCCATTTTACACCCATGATTGCTCTATTCCACTGTCATCTCTAGGTGAAAAGTGTTGATAGTTTGAGAGAGTATTGCATGCCCTTGCGGAGGATACCAAATACGACAATTTTTTTCTAAATAAATTTTCAAATCAATACACGTCTATATTAAGCATATATAAGCAGATTCGGATGAGGTGAGAGCCAATCTGCGCACCTCTGTCACTGGAGCTCTGTCACTGATGGCCAGACATTCTCCTTCAGGATTTTCTGGTTAAGAGCAGAATTCATGGTTCCATCAATTACGGCAAGTTTCCTAGGCCCTGAAGCAGCAAAGAGGCCTCAGATCATCACACTACCACCACCAGTTTTTGACTGTTGGTATGATGTTCTTGTTGTTGAATGCTGTGCAAGCTTTACGCCAGAAGTAATGGGACCCACGTCTTCCAAAAAGCTCCAGTTTCGACTCATAGGCCATAGAATATTCCCAAAGGTCTTTGGGGTCATCAAGATGTTTTAAGCAAACGTGAGACGAGCCTTTTTGATCAGCAGTGGTTTTTTCTTTGTAGCCGTCACATGGATGCCATTTTTGCCCAGTATTTGTCATTGTGGAATCCTGAACACTGACCTTATCTGAGGAAACTGAGGTCGCAATTCTTATCTATGTTAGTTTGGGTTCCTTTTTGATCTCCTGGATGGGTAGCAGATTCATTCTTGGAGGAAATTTGATGGGCTTGTCACTGCTGGAAAGGTTCACCACAGTTCCAAGTTCTCTCCATTAGTAGATAATCGCTCTGACCATGGTACACTGGAGTCCCGGAGCCTTATAAATGGTTTTGTAATCCTTTCAAGACTGATAAATGTCAACAACTTCATTTCTCGGCTGTTCTTGAATTTCTATAGACTGCAGCATCACGTGAAGCTTTTTGCCTCCAAGAAATTTGTTACAGTTTGTATGCAAGTGATTTTTTGAATCAACAGGGTTGGCAGTAATCATGCTACGGTGTCTCCTGTAAAATTCAACCCAATTATCAATTAAATTTGTTTAATGGCATGATTTATGATTTAATAATCAAGGGGGCAATTACTCTATCCCAGATGGGGCCTTGATGGCTGAAGGACTTCCATCTTCAATAAATATAATTTAGCGACTCGATTTTGTGTTTACTGAGGTTATCTTGGTCTTATCATAAAATTAGTTTGATAATCAGACAATTAACTGTGGCCAATATGCAAAAATAAAAGAAACTGGGAAAGGGACAAATACTTCTCACAACGCTGCATTTTGAGACCATTTCTTCTGAAGTCCATTTCTGCATTATTTTAATACAGGTTCCAAAAAACTAACAAACAAAATTTCAGCTTCATTTCATCAGGGGAATGAGTGTTTGAGGATTCAAACATTTGTTAATAATGAATTTTTGCACAGTGCCTGACGGTGGTCGGTAGATTTGCCGCATTGAATATTTTTAATAGGATAGGATATATTCTTCTGAAAAATTGGTTGGGTAAATGATAAACTTCCAAGATAACATTTCTGACCTCTTACATAATTTCACCTTTTACAATTCAGAGATCAGTTTTCTTGTAAAAATGAGGCTCAAGACTACTTTGCGACAATAATCATGCATCATCGAAATGCGGTACAGAACTGGCCTTGTGCGCGTTCTGTTCAGGTCCATCTGTGTTCAGCTCCTGACAGTTTTGATTCATTCCCAGTGAATAATAAGAAATGGTCATAATCCCCTCTGCTGCTGAGTCACAGTGCAGCTCTTATATAACAGAATAACGGAAACAAAGAACAGAGGGCAAACACAGATCACTGACTGATTCCCTTTCACCACACCCACCCATCTCCCCAAATCTCTGCCTCGCTCTTGGTTGCCCTCTTGAAGTCATGGCTTCTCTCCTGCAATGTTACAGTAGCAGCAGTGTAATTAATACTTAATGTTCCATACTTTAGTGATATTTTGTGAATATGTAACCATATTTGTTAAAAGAGGAGGGGCATGGGAAAACTTTATGAAAGCCAGCTCTAAATCTCACGGGAGGCATCTCGTAAAAACAAGCTATAACTCCAGTCTGACATCATGAATTCAGGTCAGTGACGCGGCATCGTAAATTTAAATATGGCCACTTGAAATTTCTCAGCAATCTGTATAGATTTCAACTAAAATTCGGGAGTAGCTTCAGCACACTGAGTGACATGGGCCAGACGGGGAAAAGATTCAACACAACCTGTCAATTCTAGAAAAGAACAAATCAACACTTTTGACCTCACTAAACTAAAAATATCCGGTTAACATTAACAGACATAAGATGCTACTCTACGCAAAGGATGGTTAAAAAAACCTCTCTGGCAGGCTTTACTCCAGGTGCAGAGTAAATGGATCATCTCCATAAATAGATCACACTCTAAAGATCCGGCTGGCTCAATATATACATTATGATCCACAGGTTAACCAATGTGGCCATCAGACACAGCACAGAACATACCACAAACGCCAGCAGATTTTGCACCAACTGATGCAGAAAATAATCAAAGCACAAAATGGATTTCTATGAGCCTCCAAGCTATATCCAGTCTCTGTGTCTCTAATTTCATACAGTGTCAGGGTATTCCATTCTAATTTTTAAGAAATGGTGGCCCGCTTGGCCAATCATGGTCAAAATCGAACTTGGCCTAGATATACACATATACATATACATACATTGGCCTACACATACACACATATAAAATATGAAAAGGAACCGTGAAAAACTGAAGGCACTAGAGTGCTGACAATGCAAAAAGTTTACAGACGCATGAATGCACAACAGACCACTACAAAGGCATCTAACCACAGCAAAAAATAATGAAAAATAAGTGTAGATAATAATAATAATAATAATTCACAGAACTTAAAAGCCTTGCCTTCTTTAAATTTTCACAATAAAATGAAATGAAGCTTTGATAAAGTTCCCACATTATGGCAGTTCCTTACATTAAAGGATGAGGTATGGGGAGGTAAATTAGCTTTTATGCAAAAGCAAAATCAAATCAATAATTTCAAGGCTATTTGCTGCCAGTCATTCTGAAGAACAGACTGATTTGAAAGGGTGTCCCCAGTATGATCCTAAGTTGCGCTCTGATTGGCTGACAAAAATTGCTAACAGCCCTTATACCCATCATCAACAGACAGCAAATAATATATAAAAGCCACAAAAAGCCACACTAAACGAGGCACAGGCTCTACATACACATGAATTGATACAATAGCCAACTACTCAAATGAGCATGGA
Source organism: Gymnothorax javanicus (assembly GCA_029692085.1). Lineage (NCBI taxonomy): Eukaryota > Metazoa > Chordata > Actinopteri > Anguilliformes > Muraenidae > Gymnothorax > Gymnothorax javanicus. Next base: position 81,347,679 of record CM056202.1, read on the forward strand.
AAGGCAATATGCCCAGATTAAGCAACTCTGAGGATGAAACTTACATACAACCAAGCAGGACAGATGCCATTAAAGTTTAAGTACACTGAAATATATAAAAGGAAAAATACAAAAAATACTTTAACAGATTTGCAGTTTGCACATGAACACTTTGAATGGTGCGGTCTTTCAGCAATTAAATATTAGCTGATCCGGCATTTTCCCAGGCCTCATTTAAAAAGCAGTTTGACGTCAAGTGATAAGCATGCCCAAGAAGACGAGGATTTACTTAAGATTGAACTTTGTTGTAGACTAATGCAAAAAGGGTAACAAGTTCTCCAAGGGAGCAAGAGGCAGGGAGGTCGAGCAAGGCTGCGGGAGGGAGTAGATTTCTCGGACAGAGCAGGTAAGGGTGAACCAAGCAGATCATGTCTGTTAGTGCCATAGAAAACAGCAGGAATTTTCAAACTGTACATTTCAGACACTAAAATGGAAGGGGGGTATAGCAGTTAAAAAAGGGGGGGGGCTTCAAGGTCAACCTTCTTTAGGCTGTTTGATACAGGGGACCCCATTATACTGGTGGACCGAACTGGAAAGAAGCATTTTCACTGATATGGGTCGTATAAACCTCTACAGCCAACTTCAACAATTACTACAAAGTATGCCATATACTACATTAAATATCTCCATAACACTTCATGCGATTTGCTTTGTTCCGCAGAAAATTGAGAAAAAGCAAATTGCCGTTTCTTCAAGGGCTCCGGTGTGATTGTATACTTTTCAGAGGTTTTATAATTCAACCTAGACCTGCAATGTCTTTCTGGAGACGGTAAATCCATAAATACAACACTACATCTTTTGTGATTACTAATCCATTTTCCTGTGTTTCCGCATAAACCAATCAGATGCTGCATTCCTGACTTTCGAGCAATCGGAAGCTATATTTCCAACCGGCCATACCAGCACTGATCTCAAACACCTCATGCAATGGAATAACATGAGATTCCCACCCCTACTTTTTCAGACCTATACTATTAGGGCAGTAATCAAAATAATTAGTAGAACAATGAAGATGCAGTAAATAATACACCTAGTAAAAATGGCTGAATCCCCAGAGTGTTGTGAATAGTAATTTATTTCACTGAATGCTTGTATCCCCTTCTCTCCCAAACTTGTAATGCTCAATATATTCTCACACTGCTTAACACTTTGCAACTCCTACAGTGGATGAGATGCTGTGCCGTCTTTCCAACGGGATGATATCCCTGTATCCCAGCAACCAGAGCCTGTTGTGCATTTCCTCATACAACCACGGATCTCAAGCCTCATATATAAACACCGCAAACATGGAATATGCTGAGATGGAGAGCGACTGAAATTCTCTCAAAAGCGTGAGTTTGTTCTAGTATTGGGATCACTGTAATCTCTTTTGAAAAGCTAGTTCTTGCAAGCACGTGCAATACAATGATGTGGTTCAATAGTTAACAAATGTGCATAATTTTATGCTAGTTGACTTGAAAGCCCTTCTTCAACAGATGAACACATTCTGTTGTTTATACATGGGCCAGTACTGCAGCATAGCACCAAATGTGGGAAGTATTTACAAGAGGTAAAATATGCCTGCCCTAAAAGACCGCATATTTTAGTGCATGAGTGGTCCTGAGCTGCTTAAAGGCTTCTTAAATCTCCATTAGATTTTTCTTCATTTTGCTGAAACGTGCCAACTACATCAGACAGTGCTCCTGAAATCAGTATGGCCCCATTCTTCATTCATTATCACACTGATGCAATAGGATAGATTTTTCTTTATGGTGACAAACAAATGTCATATTTGTATCCCTGAATTAAAATCAGGAAACTAATACAGCATCTGTAAAATAAATTTCTAGCAAGCATGCACTTGTACTTATAGCAAAACATGTTTGAATTCTCATTTATTCCAGTTAAAAAAAAAAAAAATTGCCACAAGCAGCTCATAAAAACAGGAATTACTTGCATAAATTGGTCAAATACAGAAATGTAAAAAAAAAAAAAAATCTGTCATGTTTGCAGGTCACACTATATTTCTAAAACAAAAGTATTCAGTACCACATCTTAAACCATAAAATCCTCCTACCTGGGTTGTTTAAATAACCACTGAATTCCTTAGAAACAGAATTTTCACTCACCCCCCCCCAATCGTTCCTTTCACATGCATAATCTTCTCGACCAAATCCTATTCAGAACAATTTCTACAGTTGAGGTAATGACTGGAAAATGGCTGCCAGGAAGACGTGGGAGTACAAAAAAAAATTCAAAGGTTTGAGAATCACGTCTTAATATCAGATTAAATTAGAGATCCAGGCCAAGAATCCATTACGTTCAAATGACCAAAATAGAAACAAATGCACCACAACAGCGACTTGAAGAGGAACCATGCACTGTAATGTTGGCGTAATACCACAGTGAGCGTCTTTTTCCAAACAAAAACAGACTATTCTACAAAAGCTGGCATAGTAATGCGTTATACATTGTGCGGCTTGCTCCTTCTCTCTTTCGGGTATAAAAGAACCATTGTCTATCTTTCTAAGCGTATTCTCCATTTCTAAAAGCTGTCAGAGAAGCAAACCACTTTGAGGCTACAGAATTTAAACCCGAGATCCAGTTTTGAAGGAAATAGTTACCAGCCTCGAAGGGCTGAAACACTGCGTTCAAACGTTATTCATTTAATACAATATGATGCCCGCCCTAAAAATGGTGATGGTTCCAAAATGCCAATAGCCCAAAACATGTTGAAAAATGGTCCCGGTCTGCACTGAAGTTATGAGGGCGAGATCATTCATACGGAGTCGGGATCTGGGAGGTGCGCATCCCACTTACCTGCTTCCATAGCGGCGGCCTCCGAGCTGGCGGCGGATGCGCACGCATTGCTGTAGTTCTGTCTGATCTCGCGGAAAAATGCGTTTGTCTCTTTCAAGTTCTTCTTCAGCATAATGGAGTTTTTATTGTAATTGGCAAATATCCTCGTTAATTCACGCGCAAGCATGGTGACTTTCTGCGGGTTGCTCCCACTACCACCCTCCATGGCAAAGCAATGACTCTAATACGAAGACAATTGAATAGGGGGGTGTTCTTCAGATAGCAGGACCTTGAGAAAACCCAAAGTGGATGCGAAACGCCAATTTACAGTCAGTATCCAAGCATAAACTTGGCAGCAAAATGATTAAATCCAGGCTAGGAAGACATGTCAAGCCGCGTTATTCCAGTTAATGCAATGCAGAGTTAACAAGCCAGCAAACACCTATTGCGTTCCCAGCGCAAGCAAGAGATCTGAGCATAAAGAACAGCTGGTGACTAACAAGCAAACCATCCAGAAACTATTCGCAGGGCATTTTCTAAACGCATTGATGACATAACTGCAGACCGAATTTCTCGCACAGAACTGTCAAGTGTCCCAGCTTGGCTAACAAACTAACGAAGCTCGTAATAGAAACTAATTCGAGGCCCTGATTTAGAACCACTCGCTTGCCTTGATTCAATTGCATACGACGTCGGGTGCCATTGCAGAGGAACGCAGAAAAATGAAAGAGGTACGCAGACCAAAGCGGTGACTATCGTCCAGGAGCAAAACAGAGCGGTGTAACAGTTAGTTTCTCCTTCACCGGTTACTTAGCCAGCTTCGTCAGCAACTAAAGCCAAAATAGAGATGCGACCAGCTAGCAAACCTGTCAGTCAATCAGAAAATCAGCTATAAAGCCCAGTTGATTAGCTAAGTAGTCTGTACCTCCAAATCAGATTCAAAACATCCAATGACATCCAGAAATTGACCAGATTTTAGTCAGCTGGATAAACTAGCTAGCTAGCTAGCTACATGCCGAGCTAGCTAGCTAGCTAGAAATCCAAAATCCGAAAGAGAAATCCAGGCAAGGCAACGTTAGCTAGCTACCAGCAAGTTAACGAAACAGCAACCGTTATAATGCATTCACAGTTTGCTCAGTGGCAAGCGACCAAGCTCAGAATTATACAAATTCAAGCATTTGGAATGGTGTTCTGTTCCTCAGGTCAGAATTTTAGCTACATCTTCAGTCCAATCCAGATGAAAATTTTGTCCGTGTTGGTTGCTCCCACAGCAAATACAACGATTGAGCATGCCAAGGCTTAACTCATCCAGAGATGAACAAACAAGTTGGGAGGGGATATTTCAGGCAGCAGCGCACCCATTGCTTTATGGGGAATGTAGTCGGATATTAAAACTGACAACAAACTGTTTAATGATTTCAGTTTGTTTGTTGGAGTTCTTTGCTGATACGAATCTACTTTTTACGCCATTTAGTATATATCTTAGGCTAATTTACCATACTGAAATTCTTCAAAGAGCATTGCAAATTTAAATAAGATCACTCTTTCAAAATAACAAAAAACACAATTAGTGAAAAAACACAATACACAAATTTGGTTGAGTTTTTTTTAGGGAATATACATATAAAGATGTGGCTATTAAAATATTTTAATTATTAGCAGTTAAAAACCTTAATTTTGCTCTGCTCTCTAAAAGGAACTAAAGGGCACTCGGAGAGTGCATACCTCTGCCAGCAGATTTTGATCCACCAGCACTTATAATCAGCTACAGAATCTGGATCTGAGTCTGGATTGGTCAGGAAATTTAATCACCTCTTCCCATTCATGTGGTCCAACTTCCCAGAATATTTTGTGGTAATTTATTGAGTAGTTTTTGAATTACTGACAAACTCACACACATGCAAGTGATCACAATACCTCCTGGCAGAGGAAATTATCCTGCTACAGCACCCCAAAAGAGGACATCTACGCAATCATAGTAACTTAATAGTTTGTAAAGTTTTGGAAGAATATATTTTCATTAAAACAAAAAAAAAAAAAAACAAAACTTGGGTATTAGTAATATATCCAAATTTCTAGCTTGGGGGTAGTTTAACTCATTCCCTACGGAATATTTTTATATAAAATTGTCGCGTTTGTACAAAATACTTTTCCCGAAAATTACACAATATAAAGTATTGAAGTACAGGTAGCCCATGACCGCGATCGTCAACTGATTTCGTGTTTTCATCGGAACTGCGAATTGTCATCCACGCCGCTGGCACTGGCTTGCTGTAGGGAATGGTAGAATTCTCTATGCCATTGGCAGTGGCTTGCCGTAGGGAATGAGTTAAATGAGAATAGCTGTGGCATTGCAGGTTATTCTTGTATCATAGTTATGTCTGCTACTGTGTAAATCCAGGGCTTGATGGATGACCTCCTTCTTAAGCTTACCCAAGGTGATAGAGAGGTGATATCTACCCCTCTTTCATCATCCTGGACTTCATGGTTTCCAAAGGGACAATCAATGTCCTCGCCATCTCGTGTGTGGAGTCTCAAAGACAGATTGTCCTTCTTCAAAAACATCACAGTGTACAGATCGTGAAAGATCAAGAGAACCAAACCCTTTTTGACCACCAATTGAACTCAGTCTTCGGTCCCAGTGTAGGTACTGTTCCATCTCAATTACTGCAACTACCTCTTGGCTTGGACCTCCACGGTCTGCCATTAGGCCCCTGGAGCTAATCCAACATACTGCTACACATCTGATCTACAACCTCCTCAGGCACTCTTATGTAATCCCCCCACTGCCCACCATTGGCTGTCTGTTATCTCACAGGTATAATTTCGAACTTTGGTGCTAGCATACTAGGCTAAGTGGACAGCCCTAGCTAGTTTTCAAACCCTTCACTCTGACCAGACTTCTGCATCTTTTGTTGTCTGGTGCTGCCCCTCTCCATACCTGCACTTCCAAGCCGCGTCTCCTGTCGGTTCTGGCTTCCGTGTGGGGGAGTGAACTACTCACTGAGGTCAGAACCGCAGAGACTGACCACCTTCAGGTGCAGTTTGACTGCTCACCTCTTCTGCCCCACCTCCTTATCTACTCACCTCCCACTTACCTAATTTTGTAATTGGTACCAAGTTCAGTGCATTAAAATTGAAGGTTGCTTCAATTGTCTTTGGTGAAATAGATGACAAAATGGATTGTTTTTGTTGATATATTTTGTTCTAAAAGAATTACCTAGAGCCAACCCATCTTTATATAATGACTCCTGGAACGCTGCCTCTGTTCAGGTTTCTCAGCACTTTTGTTTTTTGAAGGCACTTTATGTTGTATGCCGCACCGAATGACAGCGTCTGTTCAGTGCTGTAATGTTATGTAATTTACACTGCCAAACCTTACACATGGTAGTCTGTGCAGTAATGAATCTGGAAGTATGAAATTATTACACAGGACTTTTTTCTGACGGCCAGATAAACCAATAATCTAAAATGAACTGGATCTCTTCTTAAAATTGGTATTTCCTGATTTCTGTGCTATAATTGTATCTAGAGTTGGTTTCTTTCAAATGAGGTTGTATTATATATGCATACATGCTCTTATTTAAATGCGTATTATCATTTTATAGCAACTGTGCGGTCAGGTTAACTGACCTAGCAGACTAAACAGAGATTACTCTTCACTCGAACTAATTGCCGTGTTTTACCACTAGATGGCAATAAATGTTAAGTCCAGGAAGGCTTCATAGCCCCAAAAATGCTACTTTTTTTTTCCAAGAAAGACGTGGAACAGCCTTCATCTCCCACACGAGACATTAAATGACAAGTTTCTATAAAAGCCGTCGCTTCTAATTAGTTGTTCAACCAATATTTCACTTTAAAACATGCTATTGTAATAGATACGGAAAAACGATCGAACTGGAGGGAGTGGTTTCTCTAAAAACAAAGGCCGATGTTATTCGCGCTTATACGTGTGGCCAATGCTGAATTTTTTTTTTTTTGGCCACACTTCGCACTTATACATGTAGCCAATGCTGAAATTTTCCCTTGGCCACAGCTTAAAAAATAAGTTTGGCCAATAAAAAGATTTTAGCTTCGGACACACTTAAAATAAGTGTGGGCAATGGAGCAAAGTGCATCTTGGCCACACGTATAAGTGCGTATAACGCGAATTTCGATCAATTTTTGTGCTTGGACGCACTTAAATAAGTGCGAATAGTCACTTCGAAAAACAAAATATAACATTATCTCAAGTATACTAGGCTCGGGTGAAACAGTGCTTTGACAGTACCATTTTCTTTATAAGGATATCTGGGCGATTCAAAAATTTTGGATGGTATAATAGACTGTATGAATAAATATAATTTTTTTTAAGTGAAGTTTTTGTCACAACCCTTGTGTGAATTCTTTTTGTGTCTCATTCAATTCAGCTACTTGCGCGTCTACAAGGTGTATGTTTCATGTGATTGATTTATGCTGTGTGCGTCTCCCCAGCCGTGCAGTCTTGAAAAGCAAGGCGAGACTGTTCTCAGGTGTCCTCACTTTTCTTCGCAAGACCAAACGTAGTCTAATCATTGAAAAGGCAAGAACTTGCGGGCTCTCGCTTGAACCCGTGATCTTGAACATGCCCCTGGTTACTCAGGTGATAGGTATTTAAGGCCTCTTCTCAGTGTGCAAGTTGCTGATTATAATGTGCTTTTGTGTGCTTAGAACCAGTCAGTATTCTAGTATAAACTCATTGTTTTTGTTAAATTTTACTTTAGTGACAGTTCCTGAATTCTATTCTCATCACCTAGTTAATTCAATCAAACTTCCAATCCTAATCAGGGTCCAGGATTGGAACTAAGTTTTCATTAATGTCTCCAAGTGTGTTCTAGCCAGTTTGTTTGGAACAAGCTCCAAATCCTTCCACGGTCATCAGAACTGGAACACTGTTCCCCTCAAGCTGCTCCATCCTCCAGTGGGACAGTCCAGTGCTGGAGAAGTCTGCACAACAACTGGCTGTAATCCCCGAAACCACTGGCTGGCAACTGACAGCTCAAGCTTTGTCTTTCACATCTGTACTGAACTATGCTATCATTATTCTGGGTTCCGTCCTCACCTTTTCGTCAGGGGTTATGTCCCCTCTATTACCGTGTCAGCGGTCAATTAACTACCCTTTGGATTATACATTGCATCAGCACTTGATATCTGGACTGTGACAGTTTTAAAATATCATTTTTCTTATATTTGAGGGCTCTGCACATCATAGATCATAATTTTTCCTCTCTGTTTAATTTTTTTGGAATTGTACTCTATATTTGCTGTCCCACACAGAATCATGGAGCAGCCCCCACTGTTATAGACTCAGTTAGCTCCCCCTTTGCACTTGTCCCCTCTTTCTTTAACTTGCTCCTATAGCAGTGTCCTCCTATAATTAATTTCTTACGTGAGAGAACAAAGAAAGATAGATACATCATGATTTTCTGCTTGGAAAATGCATCTTCATGTTGTGTTGAGAAGCTGAGCTGTATCCCAGCTGATAGATAAAACAAGAACGGATTGTGCTGCATGTCAGGGCAGACATGCTGTACAAAGATTAAACATAACTGAGTAAACCTACTTTCACTGTTCTTTTTTCAGTTTCTGCAAAAGAACCATTGTCAATATACAGGTATATATTTCCATCGAAAGACAATGTGTTATGATCACTTTTTCCAGCGATACATGCAGGAGCACAGCTATAAATTTTGGACCCACTGAAGTAATACCTTGAGGGTCTCCCTTTTTTTAATTAACAAATTGAATTAATGACCTAGATGTGGGCCCCCCAAGCACCCCACTAACAAAGGTCCAGAATATTAAGCAATGTTACATTCAAAGCTAGAGGCACTCCAAGAGTGCAAACCTCCGCCAAGGCGGCACAGTTGAAATCTTGCAGTGTGAAAATGGCTCATAAGAAATTCAAGGATAGGTTCTGTACCTGATGCAAGACCAATCAACCCACAAAATTTGAATAATATCACTGGGATCCAAGTTCAGTTATCGCATGTCATAGGATTTCAAGATGGTTGCTGTGTTGGCCATATTGTTTGACCGATTGTGGTCAAAATCAATAGGGTCCATCCCTGATGTAATAGCAACCCACCCACAAAATTTTAGAGATATCTGTTCATTACTTTTTGAATTATCTTTTACACAAACAAACAGACAGTCAAATCAATGCCGGAAAAAACATAAGCTCCTTGGCAGAGGTAATAAGACAATGTTATATTCTCTTTTCCTCCATTGGTTGATAATAAGCTGGTGTCAAATTACATTTGTAGCACAGTAATAGAATTAGAAAGGGAAAGAATGGAAAATAGACAGGGACAGAAAGTATCATGCTCCTTTCATTTTATTCTTGCTTCTAGCCAGAATGGGAGAGTGATTTATATAAGTGATAAAAAAGACCAGACACTTGCAATAATTTGCAAGGACCTGACTGCCACAAACATTTTGTAGAAACACATCAAATATGGCTGCATTGGTAGCACCGCATGAAAAAGTTGGAAAATGATACAAAATCATTTTATTTTATTTTAGTTTTTTCAAATAGCACAATTTGTGGCATCACAGGCTACTTGCCCTTGGCCTGCAGCGGCCACTGACCCTGATCTGATTGGCTGGGCTCTCTGCCAATAAGAGAGTTTTCTGCTTGGTCTGCCACATTGGAATAATCAAACTGCTTTGACAATGCAGAATTCTCCACAACAAGCCGAGTTGGTGTTTTCTATTCATTTCCCTGCTTTATGCCTGTTAGCAAGCTAGTTTGTGTTGTATTTGCTTATTGGCAGAACGAAATCACATCTGTATTGACATCACAGAGCTTTACAGGCTAATGGCTTCCACTTCGAGGTGGGAAGAAAATCTAAAAACAAAATTACAATAAACTTTCCCCTACTTTTATGAATTGTACCATTACTTTTTGGGATTACAGAAATGAAATAGTTTCATCTGTTATGTATAATGTGTATATTTCCATATTTTGTTTGAGGAACAAGTGGTAGTGATAAAAAATTAATTCTGTTGGGTTAGCAATTGTTATAATTATATACAATTACTCATAATGGATAATTTCACATTTTTAAGCCATATTGCATGAGAAACTACTGTTTTCCGTAAAAAAATTTAAAAAATGAAAAAATGGAATAAATCATACAGTATCTAAGTTGTATACAGTCAGAATAGTTCTCAGTCGAATAAACTTATAGCGAGGTGGGTCCTCCATTCTCTCCCAGAGTGGACTCAGTTCTTTGCCGCATAGATCCTGCAAGATGAAAGGAACATTCCGTGGATATTCTGGTCCATGCTGAAGTGATTGCATCTCATAATTTCTGCAGATTTTTTAGCTACAAATTCTTGCAAATTATTCTCTCTAACAAATCCTAAAGGCATGTTAAAGGATTCTGCTCTGAAATGCTTGGTGAGTGTAGTATATATCCTCAAGGTCATTTTCTTTTGATGCATTTGCTTAAATTAATATATTGTAATGGCTTATCGCCCAAATATCAATTGCACTCAATTAAAAGATGCCGGTAATATCAGACCACATCTTCAAGCAGATTTCAACAAACCCATTTCCAGAAAAGTTGGGACGCTGTATAAAATGTAGATAAAAACAGAATGTAATTAATTGTAAATCATTTCAACCCTATGTTTAATTGAAAATAGTGCAAAGACAAAATATCAAATATTGAAACTGAGAATTTTTGAGTTTTTAAAAAAATATTTGATCATTTTGAATTTTATGACAGCAACATGTTTGAAGAAAGCTGGCACAGGGGCAATGTTTACTACTGTGTTGCACCTCATATTCTTTTCACAATACTCTGAAAGCGGTTGGGAACTGAGGTGACCGACTGCTTGCTTGATATAGGCTTTCAGCTGATCAACACTTCACGGACTCCTTTTTCATATTGTTTTATAATGTGCCAACTATTTTCAGCAGGTGATAGGTCTGGCCTGCAGGCAGGCTGGCTCAGCACCCAGCCTCTTTTATTACAGAGACATGTTGTTGTAATATGCACAGAATGTTGTGTTTGGTACTGTTTTGCTGAAATAGGCAAGGCCTTGATGGCAAGACATGAAACTCCAAAACCTGTTTATATTGTTTAGCATTAATGGTGCCTTCACAGATGTGCAAGTGCCCCATGCCATATGCAATAATGCCCCTTCCCATGCTATAGTGGATGCTGGCTTTTCCACTGTGCACTGATAACAAGCTGTATGGTCCCTGTCCTCTTTAGCCCAGAGGACTCGCGTCCATAATTTCCCAAAATAATTTCACATTTTTGATTGGCCAGACCACAGGACAGTTTCCTACTTCACCTCAGTCCATCTTAAAAGAGCTTCGGCTCAGCGAAGGCCATAGCATCTCTGGATCTTGGTCTAATATTTGCATGGCAGAGTTTTAACTTGCATTTGTGGATACAGCAACAATTGATGTTCACTAACAATGGTTGACAGAAGTGTTACTGAGCCAATGCAGTGATTTCAAATGTTTTTTATGTTGAGGGCCTTAAGATCTTGGCCATTCAATACCGATTTTCGGTCTTGTCCCTTGTGTACAGAGATTTCACTGGATGCTATGATGCTATCTTTTGATAATATTATGTACTGTAGAGGATGAAATCCCCAAATTGCAATTTTACATTGAGAAATGTTATTTTAAATTGTTGAACTGTTTGCCCATTTTCATTCCCAGTGGTGATTATCTTTATGTCTAAAGACTTTTTATACCCAATCATGTTACTGACCGGTTGCCAATTAACCTTTGCAGTGAGATGTTCCACGTGGTGAATTTTTGTTGGCATCATTCAACTTTTCCAGTCTTTTGTAGCCCCTGTCCCAACTTGTTTGAAATGTGTTGCTGGCATCAAATTCAAAATGAGGAGGTGTTTTTCAGAAAACATTCAAATTTCTCAGTTTCAACATTTGATATGTCATCTTTGCACTATTTTCAATTACTTATAGGGTTCAAATGATTTGAAAATCATTGCATTCTGTTTTTATTGACATTTTACACACCGTCTCAACGTTTCTGGAAATGGGGTTGTATTATGTGCTGATGCAGTCAGTGCAGGCTGCTCTCTGCAGGGTTCTGTAAGTCTGGAAAGCGGAGTATTGCCATCACTACTGACTCTGTAAATCAGGATTCAGCCACACTTTGAATGAAATTGACACTATGTGGCAGCTCAACCATTAAGAAGTATTGATCACTTGGATTCTCAATTTTCTCTTGTTCGTTCTTTGCACAGAGTTTATTTCCCCATTTAATTTGCAATAATTAAAAAAGTGTAAATTGTGAATAAAATCAAAACGCAATGAGTTTCAAATCACACCAGCCAGTATTTTATTCACAATAGAACAGAGATAACATAGCAAATGTCGAAACTGAAAAATTTTACAATTTTATGCTCAAAATGAGCTCATTTCAAATTTGATGGCTGCTACACGTCTCAAAAAAGTTGGGACAGGGGCCTGTTTACCATGTTGTAGCATCCCCTCTTCTTTTTAACACAGAGTGGAGGCGTCTGGGCATTGAGGAGACAAGTTTCTTGAGTTTAGCCATTGGAATTTGATCCCACTCTTGTTTAATACAGACTTCCAGCTGTTGGAGCGTTTTGGGTCTCCTTTGATGGACTTTTCGTTTAATTATGCGCCAAATGTTCTCAATCGGTGAAAGATCAGGACTGCAGGCAGGCCAGTTCAGCACACGGACTCTTCTACTACGAAGCCATGCTGTTGTAATAGCTGCTGTATGTGGTTTTGCATTGTCCTGCTGAAATACACAAGGCCTTCCCTGAAATAGATGTCGTCTGGAGGGGAGCATATGTTGCTCTAAAACCTGTATATACCTTTCAGCATTCATGGTGCTTTTTAAAACATGCAAATGTCCCACACCATATGCACTAATGCATATGGTGGTCTTTCTCCTCTTTAGCCCGGAGGACACGACACCCATGATTTCCAATAAGAATGTCAAATTTGGACTCGTCTGACCACAGGACACTTTGCCACTTTGCAACAGTCTATTTTAAATTAGCCTTGGCCCACAGAACACGGCGGCGCTTCTGGATCATGCTCAACAATGGCTTCCTTTTTGCATTATAGAGTGTTAGGTGGCATCTGTGGATGGCACGGTGGACTGTGTTTACAGACAGTGCTTTCTTGAAGTATTCCTGAGTGACAGCGAGAACAAAAAGTGGTATCTGGCATACCACTTGCGGCTGAGTGGAATATACCAGTTCCCTAGTGGTACATTCCAGTTTTCAAACTGGCATTCCAGTTCTATCAGTGGTATACCACTCATCTAAGACTGGTATATTCCGTTTTCTGACTGTCGTATTTTGTTTTTATTGACAATATAATTTTAGCAGTAATGAAAACGAATGTATATGTATTATGTGGTCTTTCGGCATTGTTTACATGTATGTGTCAGAGAAAAGAAAACAGTAAACATTCTTATGACCAAACCTTTTTTTTCTGGTATGCCAGTTTCATCTGGTGACACATGCCATTTTAAAAGGTATTTCACTGCTGATCTGGGGCTTTAAGCTATTGATTCTGATAATTTTTCTAATGCTTTAAATTTTCATGGTACAGCAGCTCACGTTTCTTTGCTAATAACATTAAAAGATGGAAAGATGGCTTTGAATTTGTGACTCTTGCACATGAATAGTGCCGACGACCCGATGAAGTCTCACTGCGCCACAAATAACTTATATTTACATAACTTAAAATAGAATGCAGTTATCGTTTTATATTCTTGTTTTATACAAGTTACACAACTGAATATATATATAATCCTTACAAAAATTAAAAATAATTTTCTAATACCTTAAATGTATGGTATAGCAGCTCACAGTCCTTTGCACAAAAACAATAAAAGACGCACATGCAGGTCATGAGTGTTGAAAATGTCAATATTTCATAATTATAATCTATCTTTAGAAATCTTGTGTCTTATACACCATGAAAGAAAAGCATAAACCACTAGATCAGGAGTGGCATACCACTTGAGAAAGCCATATAACTGCAGATCATATAGACATATATATATACAGTATCTCACAAAAGTGAGTACACCCCTCACATTTCGACAATTGATTTATTATATCTTTTCAGGAGACAATGTTACAGAACTGAAACCTGAATATATTCTGGAGTAGTCATTGTAAATATGAGCAGCAGTGTAGATTTACTGCACTGTCCAAATAACTGAACAAACAGTCACTATTTCCAAAATGGGTGGCAACAAAAATGAATACACCTCACCGTCAACATGTCAAATTGTGGCCATAGTGTCAATCTTTTGTGTGATCACCATTGTTGTCCAGCACTGCCTTGATTCTCCTAGGCATGGAATTCACCAGAGCTGCACAGGTTGTTGCTGGGATCCTCCTCCACTCCTCCATGACAACATCACAGAGCTGGTGGATGTTGGACACCTGCTGCTCCTCCACCTTCCTCTTGAGGATGCCCCACAGGTGCTCAATGGGATTCACGTCTGGAGACATACTTGGCCACGCCATCACCTTCACCTTCAGCTTCTTCAGAAATGCAGTTGTCATCTTGGAGGTGTGTTTCGAGTTGTTATCATGTTGAAAAACTGCCGTTTCTGAAGGGAGGGCATCATGTTCTGCTTCAGAATGTCACAGTACGTGTTGGAATCCATTATTCCATCAATGAAGCGCAGCTCCCCAGGACCAAAAGCACTCATGCAGCCCCAGACCATGATGCTGCCACCACCATGTTTGACTGTAGGCAGTACACACTTGTCTTGGTTCTCCTCACCAGGGCGCTGCCACACATGCTGGACACCATCTGAGCCGAACAAGTTTATCTTGGTCTCGTCAGACCACAGAACATGGTTCCAGTGGTTCATATTCTTGGACTGGTTGTCTTCAGCAAACTGTTTTCGGGCTTTCTTGTGGGTTAGCTTCAGAAGAGGCTTCTGTCTTTGCCGACGGCCATGCAGACCGACTTGGTGCAGTGCATGGCGTATGGTCTGAGCACTGACAGGCTGTTCTCCTACTGTTGCAACCTCGTTAGCAATGCTGCCAGGACCCCTGTGTCTGTTTTCTGAAGCCAACTTGTGCACCTGATGCAGAGCACGAGGACAAAACCTCTTCGGTTGACCCTGACGAGGCCTGTTCTGAGTAGAACCCGTCTTAGGAAAACACTGAATAACCTTGGCCACCGTGCTGTAGCTCAGTTACATGGTTTCACAGATCTTCTTGTTGCTTAGACCATCTTTGTGGAGAGCAACAATTCTCTTTTTCAGATCCTCAGGGAGTTCTTTCCCATGAGGCGCCATGTTGACCATTCAGTGACCAGAATGAGAGCATTACACCCAAAGCGCCACAATTTAAACCCTCAACACGTTACACAACCTCATATGGTCCACTCGAACAGACAAAAGCAGGAACACTATGAATAACACACGTTTCATTGCTTGGTTGACCATTATCAATTGGAGTGTGTACTCACTTTTGTTGCCACCCATTTTGGAAATAGTGACTGTTTGTTCAGTTATTTGGACAGTGAAGTAAATCTACACTGCTGCACATATTATACAATGAATACTCTAAAATACATTCAAGTTTGATTTCTGTAACATTGTCCCTTGAAAAGATACAATCAATTAATTGCCGAAATGTGAGGGGTGTACTCACTTTTGTGAGATACTGTATATATATATATATATATATATAAAATGGCATACCATATGAGAAAGGCATTAACTGCCTATGGCTTTCTCAAGTGGTACGCTACTCCTGATCTAGTGGTTTATGCTCTTCTTTAATGGTGTACCACTTGTGCCATTTCTTTAGGAATATGCTGGTCTACATAAGAATCAATTGGCATATTCTCAGACAAGACATAAGATTTCTAAAGAGAGATTACAATCAAAATATAAAAATAGGCTCAAATTTTTATCTATATCAGTCATACATAAATGGGCAATTGCTCATTACTTTTTAATGGTCCAGTGCTGTACCTCTAAAAGTATGTATTTGTTGGTTTAGTGTGTTTTTATGAATTAGTCTTGGGCTGTTCTCTGAGGCAGTAACATTTTTTATTTGGTCTTGTGACATTTATAGAACGGTAGGCAATAGCTTAACCCTTAAATGCCCAACTATAGTAAAAGTTGAAAGAAAAATCTATGTATTCTGTTAATATGTCCTGGGGAGGGGCTAATAACAACCTAATGGCAATTTTTAATTTTTGGTGACCTTTGACCTCATTTTAGTTTTGTGACATATATGTCACAATGGGCATTTCGGGGACCTTATTGCTAAAATGACTTGAATGATAAAACAGTTGACATATAGCTGAAGAATTAGGCATAGCTTATTTTTCATTAGCTTACCGGTTTGTCTACTTTATCCAGTAATGAATGTGTATTGATCTATCGTGTGGATTCTACCATGGGGGCGGCCATATTGGAAAGGTTAGCTGCTGCAGCCAGTGTAGTGTCAGTTCCACTTTTATGCATCAGATGGCAGCACTGATGGTCTAAATATGTTACTATGGGCATTAGGTTGCAAAATTTATGTGGAGTCAGTGGTTTTGACAACCCCCAAAATCGTGTGACAAATTTGTCAAAGGGGCATTTAAGGGTTAAATAGGCCTTAGCCAGGCTTTACCAAGTCTAAACAGACAGCAAGAAATATCCAGCCTTGTTAATTCTTCATTAACATTAAATGTTAGGGTTCAATTATACTTATCTGAACTTATAATAATCAAACTACGATTTCCCCTCTTAATAAATGTTTGTCTTATCTTATCATATCTTATCTTACAAAACATGTCCTAAGCATTCGAAAGGTTTGCCTACCTTGCCCTGTGCTTTGCATACGAACATTATACTATTTCTTGTATAATTAATGTTAAGAAATAAAAAATGAAATTTAACACGACAGGGTTTCTACTGTACAAAAATATGTAGGGAAAAGCAAAACCTACCACTCGTGTTCTGACTTTTGATTCGTCTCTGCACGCTGATATGTCACTGTATCGCTGTCACTTCTTTCAGGCCTCTGCATCACAAAACTGTGAATCAAGACCCCTTTGGGGGAGGGGCGCGGTGCAGAGTTAAAGGCTTAATTTTGATCAAACTTGATGAAGACTTCTGGGGCCCAGTTAACTCACATACTTTGTAATTAAAATGACATCTAAATTATATATATATTCAAAGTTTATTGTTGAATACATACATATAGACACAATTAGTTGCGAAACTAGCTTAACCCTATAATGCCCAGACACAGACGTCATTATAGGAAAAATATGACCCAGTAATATTTTTGAAGTATTGAAGGGTAGTATTCAGATCCACTGTTCATCATTAGGTTTTGTGACAGCTAAATATATATTGCTGAACAGAACTTCTTCTAATTCCAGGAGGATCATATCTTATACAGCCAAAAATCAGCTCCCCTCCAGAACTCAACACTCGAAATTTCAAATTATTTATATGCTCTCTACTATCTATAGCTATCCCTTGACATGTATAAGAATAAGTTTTTGTGTAATATTTACCTTGGAATGCCGAACTTCACTGCCAAAGTCCAAGGAAATTCATAATTCCCATTCACATGGGAGCTACTACCTTGAAGTGAGTGACTATACTCCTGTAATCTCACTTCTTCCTTCCAGGGGGCAGCACTGTGTATCAGATATGATACAGTGAGCAGTTGTGGTTGTGTTGCATCTTACCAGGTGGGCATGGTCCTTCAAATTTGGTGTATCTGTTATGGTTCTGCTGTTGCCAGGCCATGTTTTTGTTATGACTCTGCTTTTACTAAGCCATGTTTTGATTTAGTTCATGCCACGTTTTGTATTTTGTCTATCTTGCCTTGCCATGTCTTTTTCCCTGCCATTACTCATATTCTCTATTTAGATATCATTCTGGTTTATGTTTCTCTCCATGCTATGCATTGCACGTTGTCTCCCCTGTCTGGTCATATGTGTTAGACAGTTTTATTCCAGTTTATTTTATTTTATTTATGATATTTTCAGGTGATTTCATGGTTTCTGGGTTTCAACTATTCCTTCCAATCTTTTTTCCTTTGCCTTGCTGTTCTGTCTTTACTAACAAATACTAACAGTTTGTTATTTTGGATAAATTACTAACATTAACTAACATTGTTTATCGTACTAACTTACTAACGAGCACTAGGGATTGTATAGCTGCACATTACTAATTGATTAACGAGCTCTCAGCACTCGCTCTGCTCTTATCTCCGCCCTTGCCTTCACTCACTTTACTTTGAATTGGGATTCTCCGCACCTGGTTAACACTGTTCTGCCTCTCAACATTTTAGAACTCCCTAACCGGAGCCGTTTGTTTGTCATAGGCTATCTGTGTAATCCCTGTCCGCGTTTTGGCTTTCGCCAATTTCATGTGGTTAGGAACTTCCTCTTGTTCATTCCTTTGTTAATTAGTCTGATCCAGCTCACCTGTTCCCTATTATAGCATGTGACTTCCCGTATATGTATTTAAGCAGTCAGATCACAACCAGCTCTTGTCAGAACGTTTTCTCTTGTCTGCTCGTGCTGCTCTGTTCATGCCCTGTTTTCATAGCGTTATACTTCTGACTGGAACGTCCCGGATTTTGATTCTGCCTATGATTATACTTTGCCTGTGTACCGAACCTGCTTTGCCTGACTTCGAGATTTGTGATTGCTGCCCTGGTAATGAACCGTTTCTGGCCCTCTGGATTGTTTTTTGGATTCTGGACTTTTGTACTGTTGCTTTCAATCCTGCTGGGGTTTTTACCCCTAAGTTCAATAAAACCAATTTTGCTGCACTTCCTGGTACTCGCGTGTGGTTCCAGAACATACCCTCACAGTATCATATATGATACAGGGGGCATTATAGGGTTAATCCTATACAAGGTTGTGGAAAAGTACAAGGTCTGTCAATTAATTCTGGCTGAGAGGGACACATAAACACAAATGTATGTTTATATTTAGTTTATCTACAAATAAAATTATATAAACAATGAAGAATTGAGATATTGGACACTCAAGACCTGCATGTAGATAAATTTATCATCTCAATTTTGTTATGATTTACTGTGACGTAGTGGCAGCAACAAGTGCTCCTTGAAACGCAAGCATATGTCAGTGGCTTGAGTTCACATCCATACTTTTGCATATCTGATTGCTGTACAATGAACATTTAAAGCATTAGAAAAATGATCATAATCGATAGCTTAAAGCACCAGATCAGCAGTGACCCACCTTTTAAAATGGCATATGCCACCAGATGAAAACTGGCATACCAGAAAAAATGGAATATACCACTGCTGCTTGGTGGTTTATGCCTCCTTGAAATACCGTGTATACATAAACATGCATAAATGTACATGTATATCTATATACTAACACACACCTAGTTGTATAAATTGCGTCTACTGTTGTATAGCATCAGGATTATGTGGCGCAATGATATTGCATTCAGCTTAGACACTGGCATTGTTTCTTGTCGTGGGTTTAAATCACGTTTCATCCTTTTTACTTTTTGAGAAAAGGACCTTGAACTGCTTTAAAATGGCACATGACTTAATGAGGGTTGGCGCTCTGTTTTTAAAAAGAATGGCTCTTTTTTTAAACTTGTAAAGCACTTTGTTCTGCAGTTTTAACTGTGTGAAATGATAAAGTTCCTCTGATTTAATGCTACACGCACGTGTGCAGTAGGTGGCGGTATGCATCTAAGTTGTTTGCAGTCAAAGAAGAAGAAGCAATGCTCTGCATTCGATTTAGTCAGACTGGACACAGTGGCTAGGCTAGGCTAATGCTAACCAAGTTAGCCGATCAACTGCGATCAACTGCTTACTGTAATATTGATAATAGGCTGCAACTTTCAGAACACTCAGATACACTGTACAAGAAAAGACAGCTAAGGCAAAGGTTTGGTCATAAGAATGTTTACAGTTTTCTCTGACACATACACGTAAACAATGCCGAAAGACCACATAATACATATACATTCGTTTTCATTACTGCTAAAATTATATTGTCAATGAAAACAAAATACGACAATCAGAAAATGAAATATACCAGTCTTAGACGAGTGACATACCACTGATGGAACTGGAATGCCAGTTTAAAAACTGGAATATACCATTAGGGAACTGGTATATTCCACTCAGCCGCAAGTGGTTTGCCAGATACCACTTTCGTTTTCATTACTGCTTAAATTATTTTGTCAATGGAAACAAAATACGACAGTCAGAAAACGGAATATACCAGTCTTAGATGAGTGACATACCACTGATGGAACTGGAATGCCAGTTTAAAAACTGGAATATACCACTAGGGAACTGGTATATTCCACTCAGCCGCAAGTGATATACCAGATAACACTTTTCGCTCTCAGCGCTGCTGGTATTCCTGGGCCCATTTAATAATGTCAATGACAGAATCATGCCGGTGAGTGATGCAGTGGCGTCTGAGGAGTCCAAAGATCACAGGCATCCAGTAAAGGTCTTCGGCCTTGTCCCTTACACACAGAGATTTTTCCAGTGTCTCTGAATCTTTTGATGATGTTATGCACTGTCAATGATGAGACCTTCAAAGCCTTTGCAATTTGATGTTGAGGAACATTGTTTTTAAAGTATTCCACAATTTTTTTAAACAAACCTTCACAGGTTGAAGAGCCTCTGGCCATCTTTACTTCTGAGAGACTCAGCCTCTCTAAGACATCCCTTTTATAGCCAATCATGTTGCACACCTGATGCCAGTTAACTTAATTAATTGCTAAATGTTCTTTCAGCTGATTCTCTTATATATTAATTGCTTTTTCAGCCTTTTTTTGCATGTGTCCCAACTTTTTTGAGACCTGTTGCTGCCAGAAAATTTGAAATAAGCTCATTTTGTGGATAAAAATGTAAAATGTCTCAGTTTCAACATTTGAAATGTCATCTATGTTCTATTGTAAATAACATATTGGCTCATGTGATCTGAAAGTCATTGCATTTTGATTTTATTCAGAATTTACACTTTGTCCCAACTATTTCGGAATTGGGGTTGTACATTTTTAGTATAACACAAATTATCAATTCAAAAGAAATGACAATGACCCAAGTCAGTAATGAGATTTGAGGAAGTATTGGGGTTGGTAAATGTCGAGACCCAAACGGAGAGTTGCAGTACACAAAATCACCACAGGGGAGTGTAAAATTAACCAGTTGAGTCCCGTGGAGGAGATATTCACTTGTTCATGTTCATGATAGTGCTCTTTATGAAACGATGGAATAGGATTAATTGAATTTCTCGCATCCAGTTAAGAAATAATCAAAAGTTTTATATTTGATTAGATAATAGAGGTTTGAACAAGCATACAAATGATTGCTAATATTCTCAACAATCCTAAAATTAAAATTATAGAAACAACCAAAGAACAACATCAAAATTTTAATAAGTTGCGCACGCGCCGTATCTACAGCATCTATTTACTGTCTGTGGCCTGATTTATTGTTGTTGTTTTCTATTGATTGGTTTAGACAGAATGAAGGAATATGCATGGCAACATGCATGAGCCTGTGGCAGCTGCTGAACAGAAAACAGGGGGTGTAAACCATTCCTTTAAACTGATGATTATTGACCTGTTTTCCATTATTTTCTGTGATTAACAAGTTTTCAAATGGTATGAATAATCCATTGACAGTCAAACAAACAGCTTCCATTTTGATACAATGTTAAGATAATTAAAAATATATTTAATAAAAAAAATTATATTCACTCGCTATGCTTTTCTCAAAAAGACAAACCACTCTGGAACTGTTGATCTTCTGTGCTAACTTTTGATGCATGCAGCAAAGCAGGCTATTGAATGTGGTGCTTCATGAATTTTGAAATGAAAATAATGAAAATGAAGATTGAAATGCTCTCAATTTGGTATCCAAATAAAGTGTTTTGCTTCTTGTTTGCCTTATTGAACAAAATTGGCTATACCTGACAACCTGAGAGAGCTGAATGCTCACAGAGCTAATGTATCATTAATCAGGGAAAAGGATTGAAAAGAAATCAAGACTAGTCATCAGATCATCAGTTTAAAGGGCTGCTTTATGACAAACCAACCCCCCACCCCCCCGGTCACAGATAGAACTCACTCCACCCTCAAGTAAATATTTTAATAGGAGTTACAATAAAATAATGGCTATTGAATGAAATACAGTAAGTGGCATAGTAATAGTCCATAGTTCAGTGTGGTTCATATTAGTTAATGGATACCTGCATCCCGGTTAGTTGTGAGAATGTGAGAGAATCTCAGCGCAAGGTATTTTTATTTTTAAATTTCTGTTTATCTAATCTTGGCAGAGAAAAACTGATCATGTTTCTTTTGACATTTTTCACAAACATGTAATGATGTGAAGGAGCAGAAAAAGTCAATCAGTTAGTTGCAGAATTGTTGGCGTAAGCCACATGATGATTTTTAAATTCATCCGAGAAAGAAGTTTTTTTTTTTTACCTTTATATAACCAGGGAAATTCCATTGAAAACATGTCCTCTTTCTCAAGGATGCCCTGAGAGAAATTCCAGCCAGAATAGTTGGAAGTGAGGAGGGATGGAAAACAGGGAGCAATATTGGGGTTAAGGGCCTTGCTCTACTGCCCAAAGGCAGAGTTCTTCCCAACTGCATCTTTCTAAATCAAGTCAGAATCCTAGGCCAAGGGGGGGCTTGAGCCAGCATCTCTTCAATTACCAGTTAAGAAACTTACCACTAAGCTACCCTGCAGCCCAAAGGGAAGAGAAGTTTGATGTTGCTTTCATTCCCTAACGCCTTTCCCTGACCTTAACCCTCAACAGTATATACCTAACCCTACCCCTAACCTTATCCCAACCCTAACCTTAACCCCTAATCCTAAAATAGCTCAATTTTCTCATGGGGACCTAAAAATGTCCCCATAAGGATAAAAAATCTGGTATTCTATGTCTTATGGGGACATTGTGTCCCCACAAGGGTAGGTAAACACGGACCACACACACACACACACAAATTATTATGATAAAAAGCCATTGAATAGTTCACTATAGAACGTTAAATTTGAGTGAGAGCTTTGGCTAAAATCTCTGTAATTTTTTCAGGATGTTACAATTTTCTCCAGGGTCTGTCACTACCAACCCAAATAATGGGGTGGATTGTAACTGTAAGGGTTTTGCTCCCCACACTGGTGATGTGAGCGGAGGACAGGAAGTTGAGGACTGGACTCAGATGCAAGGATGGACTTGGTTGTATTTATTATGCCTTCTGCACAGCAGGGAGGCACACACGAAGCAATGCAAAAGAAATAGGAAACAAGGTTCCTTAATAATGATATTAGTAATACAAACACTGGGCTTTAACTACAGTAACAATGTATTACTAAAATAGAAAAAGGAAATAGGAAATGAGGTTCCTTAATAACAAAGTTAAAGTGCTGATATAAACACTAAACTGCACCAAGTTAGAGAGTTAGAATATATACACGCGATATACGGAGAATAGGTCTACACAAGACTAGAACTACAACACAGGCATGTGGCTTATGAGACTTCGCAAAGACTAAGTGCTAGGCTCGGCCATAAATAGTGCAACACTACCACACAGTGGAAATGAACAACAGCTGCATACAATGATTGCGGGGCTGAGAATGCAGTCCAGGTCTTAATAGACAGGTGAGTTTGATGGCTGGAGGCATGGCCTTACAATTAACATTTCAATCCTAGTGTTTGAGATCATACCACCTGTTTTCTGTTTGCAACTGAGATACCAGCAACTGTATTTGATAGCAGTCACATGCAACCAGTTTGTGGAACATGCTGAATGCATTGGGATAAAAGAACTCCAGGATATCTACAGAAATATGATATATGATGAAAAATATGATAACCATTCCCGGCTCCTTAACAGTTCAACGATTTCTATACCCAGAGTGCGATCATATCAAATGCTTTGTTTAATGTTTTATCCAGTGGCTTTTACAAGTTTGTTTGTTTTGTGCTTAGTTATTAGGTTTAAATGTTGCTTATGGGGGATATGTTTTAATTTTATTCCATCATCAAAGTGAATTAAATGAAGAAGAGATTCTCTAAATTATATCCGTTGACGGGTGCAGTTTATATTTCATAATATCAGAAATGTCGAATATTTGCCGTACCACATTGTAAGAAAAGATTATTTGGAATTCCCACAGAAAACCATTTGTGTTCCTTGAGGGGATTTTTTTTTCTCGTTGTGTTTCCTTGAAAACACTGGAACGCAATATGAGCTATTACGCATACCTACAGCCTGTACCTTCGGCCTTCATCGCATGCCTCTGCCATGCAGACTATTGATGCTGAGCCGAAGGGAAAGTTCAGACATCGTTCCACTAGTTCAAGCAGTACAAAATAACAAACTACGCTCAGAGTTGGTTAAACTTCAAATACTCCAAACGTCTGCAAGAGTGGCAAATAAATTGAAAATGACCCATATTTAATTGAAATCCCATATGGTTTATTTGGTTTCACATTTTGTTCCTTGATATTCCTAGGATTTTTCTTTGGAAATAAACTGTAGTGAACTCAACGCGATTTCTGTTGGCCGCTCAGTTTCACAAGTAGCGCATCCAGCTTGAATGCTTAGGATAACTACGCACGTCAATCAGCCACAAAACACGCCCATGAGGAGCCAACCACGAATCACTGTGAAGAGGATTGCCAATATTCCTTCAGAGCGCTGCACCTGGTATCAGTGTGATCCTGAAGCAGTTTTTTGAGTGGGAGTTGAAGCATGTCGGGAGGTAAAGAGAAGAAAAAGAACGAATTATTTTAACCCGACGAGTTGTTGAAGTTGTTCTACTTTTATTTTCTGCGAACTGCAAGAATATTTTACGATGGAGCATACTGATTTCAGAGGTAGCGAACAGTCTGGCCCTAACAACCTGGAAACAGAAAGCGAGCTTTCACTCGGTAACTCAGCCGTGCAGTCTTTACCGAAGCGCCAGGCTGTGAAGAGACATCATCACAAGCACAACCTGAAACATAGATATGAATTTCTTGAAACTCTGGGCAAAGGAACTTACGGAAAAGTGAAGAAAGCCGTTGAAAGATCTGGCAGAATGGTAAGCAAATTATTTTGTATTATTTAAACCCAAGTGAATGCACACCCTCCAAATGTTGTAATCGCTATTGGACAGCACTGTTTCAGAGATAACTTTTTTGCTTTTATTTTGGCTCATTGATGCAATCCATCTGTTGGGACCAACTATCCTTAAGATCAGCTCAAATTAGGTGCAGTAATTTCAGTAGCCTTTCGCAGGAACTAGCATTGACTACATGCGAATTACTCAATTCTATCTTTAACGCTTATGAGGAGCATTAAAGATGATGGTCAGCTATGTTTATAATTATGTGCTGGTGTTTCTAGGTTGAGCAGAATAGTTCTGATATTTACTATGACTAACCACTACTGGTGACTTCCCGATGATTTCAAAAAATTTGCAGTAATCCATCGTGATGTTATTTAATTTGGACAGGGATTAATGTTATGGCGATGTTTAAGTTGCATGCCACCTGGTATTTATTTTCTCCCTCCTTTATAATGATTGTGCGATTATTATTTTCAGATCATTTGGTGTATAATATGTCGAGTTGTTGTCGGCCGTGGAGAAATATCCTCCACTATGTTGATTATGATTAGAATTCCAGTTCGACTGGAGATAACAGTTTCTGAATGATGATTAAGGCAAGGGCTCTGTCAGAATAAACCGTGACCTAATGCTTAGATTGGAACATTCGGGGAATTCGTTGTTTTCACTCTGAGGAACCATTATTTACTTGTATTTCCTGGTCAGACACCGAGTTTGCATTTCTCTAACCAAGGGACAATGTCACAAAACAGTATCTGACTGATTCACTGCGGCTTGGAATGTGCGAAAGAATGTTGATAAGCCTCCTAGAAGGTCCAGGAAAAAGTCCATTGTAATTGGGGGTGAGTGGTGGGGAAGAGGCTCTTCTGAAGAAAAGGACAGGTGACACCCTGCTTTGTATTTAATGGATTATTTTTTTTATTATCCCTGTAGGGGAACTTTCATTTTAGCGAGTCGTTAAAGCTCAAATGACACGTTGGAGGAAATTGAGACGTTAACTGTTTTACTCTTTAAGCCTAAGATGTAACTGTAGCCTTTGCACAGAAGCAGTTTGAGGCTGGACGGAATATTTCCTCACTGAAAACGTTTCCTCAAAGTTAATTTTCATCCTTTTATTATTTTGAAGGTAAAGAAGCCTAATTGACTCTGACTGATTGAGGATTTTTGATGTGTCGGAAAGGCTTACTCTCTTGTCATTAAGTTTATTTAGGAATTTCTGCCATCTAGATGCTGTATCTGTGATGTGCTTTGGAATTTGATAGAAAACTTGGCCATTGTTGGAAAAAAAAAAAGTGCATAACTCGATTAGAACCCAAATAATGTCCTGCACATTTGAGAAGTTCGGAACACTCCAACACATCAGTGTTGCTTATAGTGTTTTCAGCATTCCGGGGGGCAGATTTACTGCATGTGCCAGACAGCTTATCCAAGATGACGGGCAGTGGCACATAATAGTGTGAGGAGAGACCAGAGTGAATCTGGTTGCACTGCACTGATCTGTGAGAGTCAGCGAAAGTGAGACAGGCTTTTGTTGTCTGAAACAGTGACTTGGATGAGTCATTTGTTTTGATCAACTTGAATAAAGGATATGTGGAATTCGAAAGCGCGGTGCACTGTCGGCGACAACTGATGGTTCTTAATGAGTTTTTTTTTTAAATGATGACGGGTTGTTTTCCCCACTGGAACCTACATTCTAAAGAAATGCGTATGGAAACCTGTGATGATGCACAAACAAAAATACGTTGCATGGGTGACTGTCATCAGTGCTGCATTAGAAAAAAATAAACACGTGAATGTTATAATTTAATGGAACGGTGTGACATACTGAGGTGATGCTGCAACTTCTTCCCTGATAAATCTGAACAGCATCATTGGTCATATAATGTATAATGTAGTTGCAATAACATGCTGTGCTTGGCTCCAAACCTCCCAGAGAGGCATGATGCTATACAATTTGATACATAAGTAACATTATTTTCATCATTGTAGCTCAGTTGGCCACCACCATGTAGAAGTGCTCAAAGGGTACACTTTCAGCTTTAATTTAAAGGTTTTATTAACCCTTTGAGCGCTGAAATAATTTTTTAAAGAATATCAATTTAATTATCTTATGCTGTTAAACCTCTCTGCGGGAGCTCTTTTAAACAAGACACCACATGATAGGTTTTCAACAGCTTTGATTTTGATATCTTGCATCATTGAGCAACAACAGCAGCATTTAGCACTCTCAGGGTTAAAGGTACTGTATCAACTGTTTATAGCAAGTACAACTATTTTTATACATTTCCCCCCCCCCAATTTTAGGGGCTCAAAACCAATTGGCCAAACAAAGATGGTCATAAATTAAATAATTTTTAATACTAGATTGTGAACCTTTTTCTGTCAATGATTGCCTGAGGTCTGGAACTCATAAACATCACCAGACTGGGTTTATCATTTATGCTCTGCCAGGCCTTCACTGTGGTAGCCCTCAGTTCCTGCTTGTTTTCAGGGCATTTTGCTTTCATCAAGTGAAATTCATGCTCATTTGGGTTCAAGTTAGGTGACTGAATTTGCCAATGAGGGACATTCCATTTCGTTGCCTTAAAAAATCCTGGTTCTCTTTTGCAGTGTGCTTTTTGTCATTATCCATCCATAATGTGAAGTGCTGTCTGGCTTATTTCGAGCAACTGGCCGAATCTGACCTGATAGAATACTATAGCCCTATGCAATTTGCACATCGTCCTTCTGGTTTTGTTGGCTATCACATCATAAACAAGTTGGAGGAAACTCGTCCCATGGGCAGCCATACATGCCCATGGCATAACCATAACCATAACCATGCTTCACAGATGAGTTGGTGTGTTTCGGTTCAGCTGCTTGCTTGTATCTGTTTGCTTGTTGATTAAATGATGAGTTAATGACTCACTTCACAGTAGCCAATTATCCAATTACACCTTGTCTCTTAAGGGGGGGGGACTTTTAGAAATGGCTGCATATCCAACACCAACTGTTTCCTAACCCTGCTCCTGAAGTACCCCTGCCCTGCACATTTTAGACATCTCCATGATTTAACTCACCCAATTCAGCTGATCTGCTTATTAGAGAAGTTCTTGATGTGCTGAGCTGGGTATGTCAGATCACAGAGACATCTGCGGGGGAGGAGTTCTCCTGGAAGAGGGTCGGGAAACGCTGTCCTACATCATTCACCTGATTTGGATGCACAACTAAATGCACTCAAGTTAAAGGTTAAAGTCTGCGCTGTGAGCTCATGTCTGTTATTCAGCTTCAATCTATGAGCTCATGTTTGTTATTCAGCTTCAATCTGTGAGCTCATGTCTGTTATTCAGCTTCAATCTATGAGCTCATGTTTGTTATTCAGCTTCAATCTGTGAGCTCATGTTTGTTATTCAGCTTCAATCTGTGAGCTCATGTTTGTTATTCAGCTTCAATCTGTGAGCTCATGTTTGTAATTCAGCTTCAATTTGTGAGCTCATGTCTGTTATTCAGCTTCAATCTGTGAGCTCATGTTTGTTATTCAGCTTCAATCTGTGAGCTCATGTTTGTTATTCAGTTTCAATCTATGAGCTCATGTTAGTTATTCAGCTTCAATCTGTGAGCTCATGTTTGTTATTCAGCTTCAATTCCTATATGCTGTGGTAGACAACTGACTAAAACAAATTATTTTGGTGTCCTAGTACTTATGGACCTGAATGTACAGATGGTAAGGGCTAGATTATGATTTGCTCTTAGCGGGCATTTCAGAGGTAATCTGAGTGCTGCGACGCGGTGAAACAGTTAGAAGACCTGACGTGGAGTATTACAGTGTTTTCTCTTTGAAGACGGCCGTCAGTATATTTCTCAGTCGGGCCTGGATCTTGCCTGATGTGAGGATGTCATCACTGTGGAGGGAGCATGCCGAACCTCACCCTTACCTCAGGGGAAATACAATCTTATTTAGAATGCATATGCCCGGTAACATGCGCAACAGGTTTCTGTATGTAAATATTGAAGCTATGATTTTGTTTCTGGGAACAATTAAATACATCAGCGTAAATACATTTAACCCCTTAAACTCTAACTTTTCGCTTAGGTTTTTCTTTATTAGGTTCAAAGTCAGAAAAGGCATACTGTGGGACAATTTCATATACACAATCTGTATCTGCTGGTTGCAGCACTTCATTGAACCAACATCAAGCTTGTATTTTCTTACCCAGGACGATATGTTTTTATCGCTACTCAGGGGCCAAAATTGGCACCAGTCAAATGCTGGCAAAATATGGCAGTGGCTGGTAAATTTGCTTCACTCACCAGCTAAGAAAATAACAGTAACCTATTTAGTAGCTGGTAAAATTGGAACATTCACAGGCCATTTGGCTGATGGACAAAAAGTTAATTTTGTACCCTGGACAGTATTACATCAAATGGAATGTGTTTAAATCTTGTACATCATTTTATGCACATTTCCCTGTAATTCAGCAGGACATATTTGGGATTGTTGGAAACCCTAGGATCTCTAATTGTATTTAAAATAGGTCTGGCCACAGGTTTGGATACAGCAGCTGCAATTGATGGACACTTGTATGGGTTTGTAGGTTTTATGGGGTTTAGCAGGTTTAAGTGTCCAGACATTAATTTTGTCATTAAAAATCGGAAACCACCACAGTTGACGTTGCGTGTCTGAAAAACGTGAAGCTAATCTTATCTGCGGTGAAAGTGTTTAACTTGTTTTCTCATCATGGGGAATTCCCAGGGAATTCGGTTCACGATTCACTTCCAGGAAGAGTGCACGTATAATGAAAAGTTCTACGTGTACAGGCAGGTCAGAGCTGACTGTCGATTGCTTCATATTGGCTGTGGTGGTGCCCAAATGCTGGGATTAGATGTTTGCCCACCTCTGAATTGGAGAATACAGAGGGAGGGTCTCTGACAATGGCTGTGTGCCCTGACCAAGTGGTTTGTTTTAACTTTTTACCTTCGGGGGAGGGGGGTTCCTTCCCTCCATGGAATAAAATGCTTTAAAGGAGCTAATATTAGCACCATTATTTGTTGAATGCTCCCTGCCGCGGGTCCTCTTTGTTGTTTCACTACGGAGCGATGAGTCATATTACCCTGTGACATTACGACTGTCACACTGCTGTGAGCCCACAGCATTCACTGGCTGGTGCCTGTTGGTTTTAATCATCTTTTACCTGATATTTGAATTTTCCCCAATATTTAAAGTAAAATGCACTCAATAATGCACTTGGTGGTGTTTGAAAAGCCTGTGCAGATGAGGGTTAGTACTGGTATTGGTGCTTTAGAAATGACATGTCTCAGGCCATAGTGAAAGGAAGCAACAGTCTGTTGCTAATTCTTCATTTAGCGCTTGTGTTGAGTTAATGTGGATATTGTCATTTACTAGTGTCTATTTAGCACAATTTGGTCCGGACCACGTTGAGATTGACGTAAAATTAAAAATAAATAAATAATAATAAAAATACATATTATTTTTTTTTTCTAAATGATTTTTTGAGGGGTCATCCTAGTCCAGCAAAATTAGGTTTCGTTCCTCCTGTTAGTTAAGTATTTGTAAGACTTGCTTATGAACAGGGAAAATTTCTAGGAATTATTTGGGTTTTGGGTAGACTTTAACTAGTTTTATGAGTTTGTGTATCGATTCTGAATAGATTTTGGACAGAAAAAAATTGTTTGCTCAGCTGGCTGGCTTGATAAGAAGGCAGCTGATGTGACGTAGGTCACAGCACCAACTGCTTGCATTCTATATTATAGGATGGCTTTATTTAATTTTCATCAGCAGTTATTCCTAAATATCACGCAAAGTACAAACCTGCATGTGCCAGGATATATAAATTCTAAAGAAATTCACCAAAGGTTGTGTGGACATTAAGGGTAATGCAATGGCATGCAAAAACAAAATGTTTCGTAACACCTCCTGCAACGTGTTTTTTTGATAACTTGAGTGAGCTGCCCGAGGCTGAGGTGCAACTGTATCACAGCACATGATTAATCCTCACCAAGTGATTCATATTATTATTATTATTATTTTTTTGTGTGTGTGTTGAAAAGTTTGAGAAATTACTACCACCGGCATGCATGTTGTGAATAACAGACCTTCTAACTTTCCAGGCAACATTGCAATGCCTTAAAAAAAAGATTCCTCTTCTTATATCTGAATTTGTTTGGAAGGCAAAGCGCATTTACTCTTAACATAAGCTTAATGAGGTGGGATGTTTTGTCATTGTCATGCTCTTTACAGTACTGCAACAGCGGAAGAGCCCACACCGAATGGTGTGTTACTATCCACTCACACCGCTGGCATGACTGTGGTATGTAGGGACTAACACTGACTGGACAGCCTGTCTTTATAAATAGCCTTGATAAGTACAGTATGCTATTTCCATATGACAGTTTTGTGGAGGCATTTGCAGGTGAGGTGATTGGTTGGCACCATTTTGTGCAACGATGGGTTTAAGCTACTGTCTCTCCAGTGTTTTATGGAGCACAGATGCTGAGTAAGAGGGCTTACTAAGCCGGCCTGCTCAGCGGCGGTAGCACAAGATCCTCCTGAATTTTTGAAAATCCACCTGGCCTCTCCGTCACGTGTAGAATCCAAATAAAAGTGGTGGTTATTTTCTTCTTTTTTGACCTTGGATTTTCCCCTATGAGGGCAAGAGCAAACAGTGGTGTTGAAACTTGCTCTGCGGGCCTTAGGAAAGTGACCTGCTGTTCTGGGCACAGCTCCAGTCACGGTCTGGTATTTATGAATAAGGCTTGAGTAAAGATAACAGGCTCAGTGTTTGTCACCAGGTGGTTGTCTGTCTGGCAGCTGAGATCTTATTGTTGCAGCCTGCTTCTAAGAGAAGCAATTTGCTTTTGAAAGCCCAGTACTAACACTCAGACAACTGATCTAGTTAAGTGTATTGAGAGGTGTTCAGAGTTAAATGTATTGAGAGGTTTTTAAGTTGTAGGTGTATTGTAATTTGCAAGGTTGGGTCAAAGACACTCCAGGTATTCACACTTGTCGATGACCTGGGTTTATGGCCTTTTGGCATTAAGCAGAGCTGTATTCGCGGAAGTGGGTCGCAAACAAGCAATTTATCACTTGCGGGCATTCATTTCATCTGGGTGATAGAAAGGTAGCCAAAATGTAATAAGTAGCAGTATGTTCCTTTGGTCTGGTCAGCTGAATTATTAACCTTACCTGATTTGTTTTGCCCAGTGAAAACAATAGAATAGAGGAATACAGGAAATTAATGTGGCTAACATTCATCACAACCTGCGCATACAAATGTTGGTGTCAGAATTACTAAAGAAATAGCCATGAGAAGAGGACCAGTGTAGAAGGCTAAATCAGGCAGGGGGTCTGAAGTGTGCTGGGTGGCTCCGTTAGGTGACCAAGGGAGGGATAGATTCAGTTGGTGGAATTTTTTTTCACCAGGTCACAGGAGGTAAACTCGACACGTTTTGTGCCTTTTGCAAGACTGTACCCAAAAAACAGGAAGCTCGCGAACATTAGAAGTATAATGGTGTTTTCCCGGGTCCTTTTGACAATGGGGGAACCTTCTCTCATTATAATTAATTCTGGCTTCAATATTTGCATTAGACTGCTTTGCAGTTTGTCCTTCGAAGGTTATATTTCGGGACTGAGGATGAGTGTGAGGCTTTTTTATGATATATGAAGACTGGTCAGAGTTTTATTTTATTCTGAGTTATAACTCTGTGACACCCAGCGTTTACAAAACCAAACATAACTGCTCTGCCCAAGTTAATGAAGACCAGGTATCAAATATGTTCAAAGATTTTATTAAATTCTGAGTTAACAATAGCATTTAATGGTATGAAATCGTAAATTAAATGTTGCTTATAGATTTCAGCACAAGTTGGATACATTCATTTACAGCGAAATGTAGAAGATTTTGCATAACGAGAGCAAATATTCAGTTTGAATTTCACTCTTTGCTGAAGACCTTGATTAGTAAAATCTGGTGTGTTACTTGTTGGAATGAAAGCACTGGACCCACACCGGTCCTTTCTGAATAAGATTGAGGACCCAGGACAATTGGAAAAACACAGAAAAATCCGTATTCGGGCAGAGGAGTCAATGGGCATTATACGGAAATTTCCGTATGTGGGTGTGAAAGGGTTAAATGGCGTTTTGTGGCACGGTGGGGTTGTGTAAAATATGGCTGAGGTTGATTCAGCCCTGTGCTTCTTTGTGTCGGGATGTGTGTGTGTGTGTGTGTGTGTGTGTGTGTGTGTGTGGGGGCTCAGCAGATGAAAGGGCCTAAGCCCTTGTGTTAGTCACCCCCCCCC
Source organism: Gymnothorax javanicus (assembly GCA_029692085.1). Taxonomy (NCBI): domain Eukaryota; kingdom Metazoa; phylum Chordata; class Actinopteri; order Anguilliformes; family Muraenidae; genus Gymnothorax; species Gymnothorax javanicus. Next base: position 81,380,918 of record CM056202.1, read on the forward strand.
CCCAGGCCCATCTGCTGACCCCCTCACACACTGTGCTCCGCTGACGCACTTAACACCTCTGTCTGGAATCCCGGGAATTGGGACATTCCTGGGGACCTGAGGGATGCACTCAGACACGTGTGCAGATGCACAGACAGAAATGCACACACACAGACATATGCAGACAGGTGCTCACGCACACGTCCCTGCTGACAGACAGACTCGTCCGTTCCACACAAACGCTTGGCACATACAGACATACCTTACATGGAGTTGACACATCCTGCTTCATGTACAGGGTTGTGCAAATGGTGAATTTACTGGAATACATGCAGACTTATCCCCTGGCTGGTTTTAATGACTAAAATATGTCAGATATTGGTCATTTTTATGAAACAAACCTGAATCATTTGGAAATCAATTTTGCACCATATCTACTTGTATTATCAGAAGTATCTGCAATTGAATACAAATGTGCCTTATTCATGTAAAAATTTTATTGCTCGTTTTGACATTGTGGTTATGAGCATTTAAGTCATGATATATCAGACACAGTTGGACAATCATATGCACATATACAGGAGTCATGAGTTATATGGAATCTTAAGACCCCAATGAATTTTGAAATGGGTTGGCATATGTGCTTTGGTATAAATCAAACAATTAATGAACCAATTAAAGAGGGAAATTTAATGCATATTTGCTAAAATCGTATTTCTCTTCTACCAGGTGGCCATCAAGTCCATCCGTAAGGAGAAGATAAAAGACGAACAGGACCTGATTCACATCCGCAGAGAGATCGAAATCATGTCCTCTCTCAACCATCCTCACATCATCACCATATATGAAGGTCTGTCTCTGAGCCATCACATGCTGTGGGTCTTTACATTATACAGAGCTTGTGAGGAAGCCATCTTGGTTCTGCTCTCTACCTCTGAAATTCCATCATAGAGCGGAGAGAGTTAAACCATTCGTGTAGCTAGTAATTATTGTTAAGTGACAATGTTAAGTCCCTATGCTATATTTTTTCCCTGATATGTACCTTTCAGTCAATATTGTATGCATTTTAACTCGACAAACTTTACAGAATTTTTTTTTAAATGCACTGCTGCCATGAATATCAAGCTGTCAGGTTGAGAAGTAATGTTCTGTCTCATGGAACATATTCATAACCACATTCCACTCTGTAATGTTCTGAACATTTAATGCCGTCCTTTTGCATTCTGCCCATGTAATTTGCACTATCTTATTCTTAAAATTTCTGTCATCTTTGGTATGAATGGCACTTGTCTGTAGTGTATTTATGTCTTAATTCCTGAAGCCCAGCGCACTCTTTTGAAGAAAATTGAGACTTGCTAACCAAGTAAAGGTTATGTTCAATTGCATAGAATAATTTCTCTATACCTTGTTACTGATTTCACTGTGTAAAAGAAAATACTAAATACTCTCCATAATGCAGCAATGCTGGTAAACTTGAGATACTTTCATCAATAAGATTCATTTTGCTGTCAAAGCATCTATTCCAAGAACTGCAGCGTTATTGATTTCTGAATATTGTATAGTTTTCAGGAATACTGTGATTGTGCCTTTTCTCATTAGTGTGACTGTGTAGCACACCCATTCTCAGGAAAAGGATGTGGATTTCAGCCTTAGGCAACTTATCCACCCGTCGCACAGAAAGGCCAGTCAAGACTTGCTCTGGTTGATCTGACAGATCGATGGCATTCCATGCTGGGCTAGCTGTATTTTAATGGAGTCGCTTCCAGTAAAAGTAGATGCACCTTTTACACATTTCCACTCGTCAGATTATGGAAATGGAGTAAAAAGTTCCTGTGAAACCTGGCTCTAGAAATGAAACTTGTAGTTTCACTGAACCAAACATACAAGTGTGGAAAGTGGTCTAGTTTTAGCTTGAATTGGTATATATTTGTATATAAATGGATGTACTACTGTTGGATTTGTAAAAAAAAAAAAAAAAAAAAAATTGATTATGTAAAAGTGAAAATTTGGTTAAGAAATATTGATAAAACTGGACTTTGGGGAAACTGTCCTTGTGCCTCAGTTTTAGTTTGAAGTCAAAATTGCGAGTAGTATGCGCAGATTATGTTCTGAGTTGGAGTGACATAGTAGCCTATCACCAAGATATTTAATATAAATCCTGTAAAACTGACAATAAACTACGACAGGTTGGTTCAGTCAAATGTATGGCAGATGTTTGTTTTTAGTCTGCCCGTACAACTCGTGTTGAGTTACTATGTGACCAGAAAGTTGGTAAGCTAGCCAAGAGTGAAATGTTAGATTGTTTTGCCAACAAATAACAAATGTTTTTGGAGACATTTCTCCATTGTTCAAAATCAGCTCCTTTTACGGGCAAAAAACCAACAATTGTACCACACCGCCGCACCTTCCTCTTTTATCCTTCGGTATTTCCTAATGCTATTGGCCGGTGCATTCCGTTAAGAGCTTGTTTTGATGTTTTAACTGCACAATAGATGGAGCACCATTGTTCAAGTAGGAGACTACAAAACGAACAGTACAAAAACATTTTCGAAAGCGCTAAGCAGCCTTTGCTCTTTCTTTATCTCTGAGGCATGCGTGTTCCCGGATCGCGTGGCAAATGTTCTTTCCTTGCCTTATTTGCCTTGTATAGCTGAGAAAGTCACATTGCCTCAGTTGTAGGAGCACTTTATTTGTTCAATGATTGTTCAGGTTGAAACATCCTTGTGTTCAAAGATCAAGTGCTGTCCTTTTTCAACACTACTTTTTGCATGTTAAAACAAATCCGCAAAGCCAACATAAAATATTTACCACTGAAAACTAAGGATCACAAATTCAGTCGGGGATTCGCAGATAGAATTTCTGCCATTGTTTTTTCGATCTAGCTTACTATATGATTAGCTGTTCATTGCTTGAGTGAGTACAAGAAATGGATAAATAGCGGCAAAAAATAACTTTTTCTATGTGGACCTGCAGCACAATGCTGCTTTATGCTTGTGTCTGTTCATGTAATTTGCCCATGTATTCTTCCTTATGTAATAGGGCCCATAAATGGTACACTGTGTGAGGCATTTACAAGCCAACCAGATGACACATTGCGCACTAACCCAGCAGATGGATGAAGCCATGTGCCCCTTGTTACCAAAGTGTCATCCCCCAACTCTCCCTGTATCCCCCACCCACTCTGAGCGTTCAGTTGTTTGTATGGCTTGGTGTTCTTTTCACTTATTGCCTCTGGTGCTGTTTTTGTGTGTGTTGTGTCTTTGTGTTTAGTGTTTGAAAACAAGCACAAAATCGTGATCGTGATGGAGTATGCCAGCAGAGGAGACCTGTACGACTATATCTGCGAGCAGCAGAAGCTAAGCGAACGCGAGGCGCGGCACTTCTTCCGCCAAATCGTCTCTGCCGTGCACTACTGCCACAGGGTAAGGGCACGGGCGAAACGCACGCCCTCGAATCCACACACCTTCCGCACCCCCCAACGCCATCTCGCTCCCTGCAGCTACATCTCTCCCTCGCATATTACTGCCAAGCCCTAACCTCCATCCAGACGACCCCGCCCTTTTTCAAACTGTTCCCTCTCTTATGTAACCAAAATTATTCACCGTCAATCAAGCTTAAATGAATGTCTGGCGACAACATTGTCTCGCAGCGAATCAAATCATTTGACGTTGAATGCCAACGGCGGTTGCAGCGACACTAATGAGTGACTGTGGGAACAAAACAAGCTCTGTGGAACCCTACATGCCACCTTCGTTTAATTTGAGCCGTGTTCTTTTGGGGGCTTCCAACTGTCCTCTTGCATAATAAACCCCCTCTCCACACCACCCCTTTACAGTGACTGTCAGTTACATTGTGTTATTTAGTACAGATTCCTCACGTTGCTTGCGAGTGTGAGGGAAGAATTTTAAACCATTTCACACCCCTCCTAATTGTCATCACAAAAGAAGGACTATGAAGATTTAGGAAGCTCTTAATTAATCAAATTGAATTGCATGAATTGCTTCCATAAATCAGGCACAAATGTGAGATATTTGTGATGATGGCTATAATTCAAAACATGTTACACTGTCGTGGTGTGGATAGGGTATGACAAAAAAAGTTGAGGTTTTTTAGTTTGATTAAGAGCAGTTGTGGTCAAAATGCCACCTTGGTGCAATAAATAAGTAGATATTGGAGCCCTGCCGTGTGCCAGCTATTGATTTATTTCTGACAATAGAAGTTGGAAAGGATTGTAAATTCTTAGAGAAATTTTGTGGTAAATTGGCAAATACTCTTAGATCACGAGTATTTAAATACACTGATACAAAACCATAATAAGGCGGTACAGAGTGATTGGTTTTATTCGTCTCTTTCTCCTGTTGGCGAAGCTTTGGCCATGAAAAGAAGGTCAGATTTTTGGCAGGTCTGCTTGTACCCTGCTTAATGCCTGCACTCCCTGTCTTTACTGGCTCTTTGGTTAATGTCCTGGATGATTAAAGCTGAGGGGAGCAGACAATAGGACTGACCTGCATGTTTGTCTGTTGGTCTGGAGGGAATGCTAAATTTAAGCTCCTCTGGCATGTGAGGTATGCCCTCCCATTGAGGGGAAATAATGGGTCAGGGCTGGAATGTGCAACTCCCTTCTGCTTAGAGGATTCCAGTCTCGCCCTCAGATGTCCTTAACCGCATTTTTACTGGGTCGACAAGCAGATGTGTACACAATGGCCCTGTATAAATATACTTAAGAACCTGCGGCATCGTTAGAGATTCGCCTCTCTTCAATTTAAATTAACCCTGTGTGTGAGCCAGGATAGTGTTGAGCACTATCGCTGACACTCAGCATGGAGGTTCATATTGGATATTTACTGGTTTTGAGAAACTGGACTACATTTGAAAAGTAATAATTTGTCGTACTTAAAACACTTAAAATCTTGGCAATTAGCAGCATCAACTACACATATTTAATAAAATCACCTTCGTAGGATTTTTGACTGTTTGTTTTATTCTACACTAATGTATATTACCCCCTCCCCCTTGGTCTAATTATCCTCATAAAGGCACCTTCTTCCAAGCACCTTGATAACTTTGTAAACTGAGCAGCTATTATTGTTCCACATAGATAACCTGGAGGTTTGTCTCTCAGAAGCCAGCGTGGTGGAGGACAATGAAGCACTGAGACTCACTCCCTCTGTGCTCTCTTTGCAGAACGGAATCGTGCACAGAGACTTGAAGCTGGAGAATATTCTCCTTGATGAACAAGGAAATGTGAAGGTGAGGAAGTCTCACTGCTCACTACACACACCTGAAGCTCATCTCTCTCAAACTCTGCACAGCTGAAGCCCGCCTCTCTCACTCTCTGCACAGCTGAAGCTCATCTCTCTCACTCTCTGCACAGCTGAAGCTCATCTCTCTCACTCTCTGCACAGCTGAAGCTCATCTCAATCACTCTCTGCACAGCTGAAGCCCATCTCTCACACTCTCTGCACAGCTGAAGCTCATCTCTCACACTCTCTGCACAGCTGAAGCTCATCTCTCTCACTCTCTGCACAGCTGAAGCTCATCTCTCACACTCTCTGCACAGTTGAAGCTCATCTCTCTCACTCTCTGCACAGCTGAAGCTCATCTCTCACACTCTCTGCACAGTTGAAGCTCATCTCTCACACTCTCTGCACGGCTGAAGCTCATCTCTCTCACTCTCTGCACAGCTGAAGCTCATCTCTCACACTCTGCACAGCTGAAGCTCATTTCTCTCACTCTCTGCACAGCTGAAGCTCATCTCTCTCTCACTGCACAGCTGAAGCTCATCTCTCTCACTCTCTGCACAGCTGAAGCTCATCTCTCACTCTCTGCACAGCTGAAGCTCATCTCAATCACTCTCTGCACAGCTGAAGCCCACCTCTCTCACTCTCTGCACAGCTGAAGCTCATGTCTCTCTCTCTGCACAGCTGAAGCTCATCTCTCTCACTCTCTGCACAGCTGAAGCTCATCTCTCTCTCTCACTGCACAGCTGAAGCTCATCTCTCTCACTCTCTGTGCAGCTCAAGCTCATCTCTCTCTCTCACTGCACAGCTGAAGCTCATCTCTCTCTCTCTGCATACCTGAAGCTGATCTCTCTCTCACTCTGCATACCTGAAGCTCATCTCAATCACTCTCTGCACAGCTGAAGCTCATCTCTCACTCTCTGCACACCTGAAGCTGATCTCTCTCACTCTCTGCACACTTGAAGCTAATCACTCTGCACAGCTGAAGCTCATCTCTCACTCCCTGCACAGCTGAAGCTCATCTCTCACTCCCTGCACAGCTGAAGCTCATCTCTCTCACTCTCTGCACGGCTGAAGCTCATCTCTCTCACTCTCTGCACAGCTGAAGCTCATCTCTCTCACTCTCTGCACAGCTGAAGCTGATCACTCTCACTCTCTGCACAGCTGAAGCTGATCCCTCTCACTCCCTGCACAGCTGAAGCTCATCTCTCACTCCCTGCACAGCTGAAGCTCATCTCTCTCACTCCCTGCACAGCTGAAGCTCATCTCTCTCACTCCCTGCACAGCTGAAGCTCATCTCTCTCACTCTCTGCACAGCTGAAGCTCATTTCTCTCACTCTCTGCACAGCTGAAGCTCATCTCTCACTCTCTGCACAGCTGAAGCTCATCTCTCTCACTCTCTGCACAGCTGAAGCTCATCTCTCTCACTCTCTGCACAGCTGAAGCTCCTCTCTCTCATTCTCTGCACAGCTGAAGCTCATCTCTCTCACTCTCTGCATACCTGAAGCTGATCTCTCTCACTCTCTGCATACCTGAAGCTCATCTCAATCACTCTCTGCACAGCTGAAGCTCATCTTTCTCGCTTTCTGCACATCTCTGCTTTTCCACTGGCACTTCTTAGTCAGGCTGTTTCACACCCTTGAAGCATTTTCTGTTCAGCAGCACTAATTCCTGTTGGCTACAGAATATCAGTAATTCTGTCCCAGTAGTGCAGAGTGGTATATTTGTTAGGGAAATGAGGCTGAGGGTTTCCTGCCATTGTTGCTTTGAGTAAAAGGTACTCAAATTTCTTCAGTTAAATTTCCTGCTGGAAAAGCGTCTGCTAAATTTTGAAAGAATGGTTTCCCTTCTGTTGTTACACAGACATGCCCTGATTGGGCCATCTAGAGAAAATCAATTTGGCAAAATTTACTTTGCTCAGTGACATTGGCCAGTATGCACTATATCCATTTACTGCAAACATTTTGACGGCTCTGTGGTTTTAATAATTTGAATTCATGTATTGCAGTTTGTAGAATTTTATTAAGTGGTAGATTTATACTAATAAATCTTTTACCTCAATAAGTTGCAGATCATCAATTTCATATTACTTACCATTGGCAAATATTTGCCAATTCTCAGATTGAGAGGCTTTGAGAGGATATATTAAAGGGTTGCTTGTCTTTTGCAGAACAGCTTGTAAACACCAGCTTGTTGTCATTTTCAGATTGCAGATTTCGGGCTCTCAAACCTGTACCGGGGTGATGAATATCTGCAGACCTTCTGCGGCAGTCCGTTGTACGCGTCTCCCGAAATTGTGAACGGCCGGCCATACAAGGGCCCTGAGGTGGACAGCTGGTCCCTGGGGGTGCTGCTTTACACCCTTGTGCATGGCGCTATGCCTTTTGACGGCCAAGACCACCGCAAACTCGTTCGGCAGATTAGCACAGGCGATTACCGCAAACCTACAAAACCCTCTGGTAAGTAGTGGTGCCATATTAGAGCTCAACTGCCCTTTTGATCCATAACCAAAACATTTGTTAAGTGGATATTGGGGGTATTGAATGTTTGTGAATTGGCTGTGAATGGGCGATTGTAATTTCAAATGCTGATTAGCATTAGCACCTTAGCTCTTCTTACCCCTTAAGATGGATAACCCTTCCTTTTTTACATTCTTTGGATGTTCCGGATCTTCTTTTGGAAGTTTTAGAAATGGCTGTGAAATTCAACCAATGGTACCAACCAATGATGCTTTCCAGTTGGTGAATTTTTTTTTGATTAACATTACAGGTACTGATAAGTTGCTGGACTAGTCCCCTTCTGATGATGTCATATTTGGGTAATTCCTCAGAGTTAAACTGGCATTTTTCACTTCTGTAGCTTTCTCTGGATAAGAGCGTCCACCCAGTGATTGTAATGTGATGTAGGATTGAGAACATCAGCTCTAGTGTAAACGAGCAGTTTTCCCAAAAATTAAATGCAGGTATGTTTCCACTTGGGCCAATGATATAGGCTTGCTGAGCTGTTTTTGGGTGAGCTGCCCCTTTAAGATGTTGTGAGTTTGAAAAGGCCAGTGATGAGGTTGAGCCTGTTTCCTGAGTGCTCCTCTCTGCCTCCCCCTCAGATGCCTGTGGTCTGATCCGCTGGATGTTGATGGTGAACCCGGAGAGGCGAGCCACTCTGGACGAAATCGCCGGACACTGGTGGCTGAACTGGGGCTACGGCGACCCCCTGATCAGTGAGTCCGAGGTCATGGCGGATCAGCCGGTTGCCACAGCACCTCAGACAGGCGGTCTCGCGAGCATCACCAGCTGGCTGCGCCGGAACTCGCGACCGCTGCTGGAGAACGGCTCTAAGGTGCGTTGCTTGCTACGGCCACCAGGGGGCGGCGAGGTGGTCCGCCAGCGGTCCGTGCGCAGGTCCAGGAAGGAAAACGACGTCTCCCAGACCATGCAGGACGGGACGCAGGCGCGGCCGTTTAAGGGCATACTGAAGAAGCGGGGCAGCCTCAAGCAGAAGGCCGCGAACGAGCCAGCGAGCGGCCAGACCGAGACCGCTAAACCCGCACCAGCCGCCGTCCCTTCACCCCCCTCATCCATCTCTCTCCCCCGGAAGGGCATCTTAAAGAAGCCCACGGAGCGAGAGTCCGGGTACTATTCCTCCTCGCCCGAGAGCAGCGACTGTGCCCAGACCCCGCAGGTCCCCATATCGCCTGTCCCGCCCCCTCGCCGCAAGGGCATCCTGAAACGGCAAGGCAAGTTCTCCAGCGGCCGGTCCCAGGAATTCGGCTCGCTGGACGAGCTGGACTGCGCCGTCCGGCAGGGGGCGCGGTCGAGGCCTGGCGGAGCCGTTAGCGAGGACAGCATACTCTCAACAGAGTCATTCGACAGGCTGGACCTGCCTGAGCGCAGAGTGATGGCGCCCTCTGCTGAGCGGAGGCCGGGCGGCGGCAGCGGCATGCGCGGGAGCGTTTCCGCAGACGACCTGCTGGGACTGAGAGATGGCGAGGGAGAGGAGCGGCAGGGGAACCTGTGGGACATGCGCTGCTACCAGAGCGGGGTGGCCGAGAGTGCCTTCTCCATCACAGACTGTGAGAATGTGACTGAGACCTACAGGCGGGCAGTGGAGATCAGTGCACACGCCTATTAACCAGGCCAGCCTGCCTCTCCACAGAGACTCTGTAACACTTACTGTGAGCTGGTATCCTCACTTATTGCACATCAACGCTGGCATTCTGAATCCCAACTTGGACTTGTGCAGTTAGGTGATTTGGGCCATTGTGACTGGAATTGCATGGTTGTTTGGGGTTTGCCATTAGTTGGTACATTTTTTAAGATTCCGTGTCCCTCTGTCAGTTTATTTCTGTCCTCCACAAACTGCACCAAAAACTCTAGACAGAAGGAGCAAGCATTACCAGTTTGAAGACATGGCATGTACTTTTACCCTCTAATTTAGCAGTTTTGTTTAGAATCTGCTTAGTACTTGAAAAATGTTCTAGCAGTATGACAAGCCAGTAGGTCTCAGGAAAATCAGTTATTTATATGCAGTCTTAAAATTGGGCAAAAGTTTAATTTGATTCTTTAAACTCCGTCAGATTAATGGTTTTATTTAAATAGGCAGAATGTAACTGCATTTGCATTTGCATTTATCTCTCCGCAGTCTTGTATACAAAAGTCCTTTTCATAGCCTCTGCTGTATGTTAAGGTATTTCCATCACAACTTCTCACTGGACGAGTTTGAAATAAATAATGCCTTTAAACCATTTAAAGCAAAGGTTTTTGGAAAAGTAAATCAAAATGATTTGACACTATTGGATCTCCATGAGACTGTGTTTATTTGATATTTGTCTGGAGTCACTTGAACAGAAATTTAAGTCCGTTTGTCCTGCTGAAATTTACTGTATCCTTTTTAATGTAGATTTTAAAATTTGACTCAAAAGTGCAACAATTTGCTTCAATTACTATATTAACTATGATGCTTACCAAAGACTACGTATGAATGTGAATGGACACACCATTTCAATCCATCCTTGATGTTTTAAATTACGCTTGTATATGGTTGCTTAGTCTAACCATTGGAAAGTCTTCTGCAACTGGGCTTTTTACTTCTACAAATTACAGGCTGAGGAGGCCTGGAAAAGAAGTTCAGACTGTTTGCTTTTTGGTAAATGTATGTCAGTTGAGATAAGCAAATGCCCTACAGACACTTAAAAGGATGAGTGTGTGTACCTGGATTGGTTAATCTGTTGGGAAAGGGAAAGTGAAGTGCCCTATAAAATATGTATCCATGTACCATCTGTGTGATGAGGTTAATGTTTTACATTTACAGCCAGTGCAGAACAGTCCTGCCAATAACAACGGTGCTCTATCTTTCGCATCGTTATGAAAGGTTAAAGTTTGTTTCATTTACTGGTAAATCTGATATTGTGTTGGATGAGAAAGGTCTGGTTACAGACGCTTGCGTCATAAGGTGCCTTCAGTTGAAATCCAGCTTTTTGTTGTGCCTTAAGAATTTAGTAAATACTATTTAACAGATTATGTGCAATGGCTGATGGATTTGTTGAACAATGTTTACAACCAATTACTGCACACTGCATGCAATTCTGTGCACACAGCTACAGATTATTGTGATAATGTGTCAAGAATGTGGATATTTCCTCAATAAAACAGCATTCCGTTCTTAATAATGAATGGTTGCAGGTTGTATTCATTTCGTGATGAGAACCGTAGGTTGGCTCAAGAAGCATCCTGCAGACTCATTGACTCCCCATTCGATAAGGAATTATAATAAATGTGAGCAAGGATAAAAACAGTCCGCAAGCATTAAGTTTCTTAAGTCTATAACTGCTAGGGAAGAGTGCTAGATTTGTTGATCATTAATTGATTCCTTGCTTATATCTCAATACACTTGAAACTCATATTGTGTATTACTTTCATTTATACTGAATTAAGTCTAAACCATCAATACCAAACAAACTAGTCAACATTTTGACAGTAAATTGTAAAACTAAGGGGTCATGTCTGTCACTAGCATAATCTCCGATTTTGGATTGGTTACTCACAAGGTAACTAATCTGGGGGCAAAAGAATAAACATGATAGACTTCTGCCTATTTTTAGTTTCTTAAAGCCGTATCCAGATTTCTTGAACAAGTTTTATCCTAAAAATAATGAAAAGGGGAAAAAGTGCCAAAATTAGGCCAATCCTTTGTGTCTCCTGACCTTCAGTGAAATATTTATATGGCCCTGATAAACTAAACTTCATGTGCTGGAGATATCTGTGCAAGGCAGAAGAATTCTAGGGCAGCAGTCTCCTTGTTTACTCTGATTGGGTGCCAGGGGGTATGAATTCGCATGTTTGTTTTGGCCAGTTATTGGGTTGCTAGGTCACGTGCTACACTGCGTGTTAATTGTATGGCCCTGGTCTAGCAAACGCTGTTGTCTGTGCTGGACCTGGATTTACCCCTATGCTTATCCCTCAAATGTCACAACTAGTCATTGAGCAGGTATTAACAACAGAATATTAGACAGTCTGTTCGTTCAAGATTATTAGATGAGAAATAAACCTGGCTTAGGCCAAAACTAACCACACTCAACTCCACACAGTGCTTGTTGGAGGGGCAGAAGTCCAGCAGCATAGAAAGTAGGGTAAAACTGTCAGAACTTTTTAAAAAGTGACACTGTGCTATCCCAATTAATGCAGAGAAAGGGAAAATAGAGGCAGGACAGATATATTCACCACTCCTAAGGTTCCATGCAGTGTTGACAGTCCGTGAACGAGTGAAGAGGGGTTTTCAAACCTGGTTCTGCCTCAGCCCAGGAGCACATATGGAGGGTGAAAGGGGATTTAATATGTTGCTAAGGGTCCTGACTCACAGGCTCTCTCAGAACTGTGTGACAATTTTGCAGTAATGTGCTGGGCTGGAGTGGTGGGGCTCAATGAGAGAGCTTTTCGTTGGCCTCATAATCAGTGACTGCACTCAGACTATAGTCAGTTATCGCTTGGGCATGGGTCAGGGGGCAGGGTGTACTGTTTCTCAAAAACACAGGGCTCCTTAGGAAATGACGAGTCAATAACCCACCACAAATGCATTTCACTCGTTACCAAAAGACACTTCATTGCTTTTAAAATTTTATTGCTTAATTATAAATTTCTAACCAATTGGGGAAAAAAACGGCCAACTGATTTTGGAATATTTTGTTAAAGTGCAATCTTACAATTGTTGTATGTTCTATAATACATTTGAAGATAAAATGTAAGGCAGCATTTATATGGTACTGTGTTTTTAACAAACTGAACTAACAGTTTTGAAGCAAAGAGTTCAGAGAGCAAATGCATTATGTGCATTTAAATATTTACACTTGTGCAGAAACATTATGAACCGCATCAAGCATAGATCTTACATTGAAGTTAATATTTATCATCGAAAGCCACTGTTTATTGCACCAATATAATAAAACTTCAGAAGCACAAAGCAACTGCTCTCTTTGGCAAAGCCACTTCTAAACAAAAGCCCAGTGAAAATCACTTAACACTACAGCTGTTCAAGAAGAACTTTACAATTCAACAGAACTGAAACTATCAGTGAAGATCTTTTCACAAATTAGATTAATTACTCGGTCAACAGAATATAACAAACAAAGGGCCACTTCCATGCCCTTCCGTTCCCTTCCCCTGTACATCAACACATGTACAGTGCAAACGCTCTGGGCCAACTAATCCTGTGTGAAACCCACTTAAAAAGGCAGAATACTGCACAGTAAATACGCACAGAAGGTTTTGTGGCTGAAGAGTGACTTCTTCCCCGTGTCGCTGTTCTCTCCCGCGTTTCTCTCTCTCCCTTCCTGGCTTGGGACATCCCCTGCGCCTCACGCTCCAGTCTTATTTTGACAGAGACTGATCGGAAGATCTCGATCTGGGGGGTGACGGAGCTCGTGGGTACAACTGCATGTCCTGGATGTTGTGGGGGGTGCATGCCCACTCGTGCGGACCCTGGATGTCGGACACGGGGGTCTTCGGGGGACAGGCGCCCACTGCCGCGGAGCAGGAGGGAAAATTGTGCTCCAGTAACACCTCCAGCTGCTCCAAGCAAGAGTGGAGTGAGCGCTGCGGATTAGCCGAGGATAATTACACCATCAGTGACCATCAGCACACTTTAAATTAATAGCACAAGACATAATTGGTTAACCCCATACAACTTACAGACCCCACACGTGGTTATGTCAAATGCAGTAGTGATATTCAATCCTGTGGAACTCTGTGGAACTCCTGTGGCTCATTTTAAATTCTAGCCGAGCTCAAAAGGTTTCCACATCCAAAATATGTCCTGCTGAACTACAGGAAAATGTGTATAAAATGATGTGAAAGATCTTGATATTTTCCATTTGATGTAATGCTGTGGCCATAAAAACATGCTGTGCTGGGTTTGAATATTTCTTTCAATATAGGCATGATGCAGCTTCCGTGAAGTGCTGCAACCAGCAGATACAGACAAGGCCTACATGTAGCCCCCAACAGCAAGGGGTATATAGATGAAAGACACAGAGCAAAAGCTCCTAAAAAAGAAAGCCTAGCTACAGTATTGCCCCAGACAGCATGGACAACAAGAGTTATAGCAATAGAAAATAAGCGTTGTTCTTTTTCCCCCAAATATTGCAGTACCCCTTTTAGATTATTATAAATGGAACCCGTATGTCCTCAGACTACCTATATTTACTTATTAATAATGAAAAATACACTAAACACACCAAACAGCCCAAAGAGATGTTGTTTTCAGACAGCCTAAAGTTGAAGAGGAACAATCCAACACTCTTAGAGACACCAAGTGTACAACCAAGGTCTCACCGCATCAGAATGCAGAAGGTCAGCAAGCAGCTCAATCAGTGCACTGCAGGAGAGTGGAGCCTCTAGGATGTTGAGACGGCAAATGGCAGCGACCACACAGGCACTAGCGATTGCTGAAGGCAGGAACATGGAAAAGTTTGACTCTGAAACATAAAATTCCAAGTGTCACATCTCAGGTGCCTTGCCAAATCTGAATTCCAGAGGAAGTATTTTATTCATACACATTTTGATGGCAAGGCCTACGCTGTCTCCCTCGATAGCAAAGGGCGATTCGGCGAAAATCCCCTAGCGAAAGCTCCCAAAAAGAAAGCCTAGCAACGGTATTGCCCCAGACAGCATGGATGATGAGAGTAATAGCTGTAGAAAATAAGTGTTTTGTCTAAACATTGCAGTACCCCTGCCAAATTATTATAATCCCAAACCCATTTTTAGATACCTCTCACTGCTCATATGAACTTCCTAATAATGGGAAATACACTACGTTTTTCTGAGGTCAATCAATAAAATGAGCTATTTTAACTTAATTACTACAAACTGAACTTCTCTTAGATATCTTCAGATTACCTGCATATACTCATTAATAATGAAAAATACTCATAACTATTTTTCATGTGGTCAGAAATAAATTTAACTACTTAATTTATTACAAGTACATAATCTACTGATCTTGCACATTATCAAATGGCAAAATTTCAAGGTGATATGGCTTACATATCAGGAAATATTATGGAAGTCAGGTGTTCCAGGAAATTAATAGGTTAATTATTTTATTATTACCAATAACACAAAGCCCAATATCAATCCAGTTCTCCATCATGATAAGATCTAAAGGCATATAAAATTTGAAAATGATCTATAAAAGAGTTTCTGAGTTATCGCATTAATGCAAAGGATCTGCAGCAGACAGATGCCACGGCGATGATGATTCAATAACATCAATGAAACATAGTTTTGCCAACATAATTCACATAATGTATCATCAAAGGCTAAAATACAGCCTGTCATGAATGAGTAAAATACAACCATTTCATTCTACAGTGGGCTCCAAAATTACTGGCACCCCTGACGGGCAATGCACAAACAATACAAAAAAATATACTATAAACAGTATAATTATAGAGAAACCGAATATGCCAATGTGTGAAATACTTTATCAATGTTTCGATAGAAACAACTAAAATCATAACAGTCATTTATTACAAAATAAATTTCAACAAAATCAGGGTTCATAATAACTGGCACACTTCATTTAGTGCTTAGTGCGACCACCTCTGGCAAGGACAACAACATGGAGTCTTTTTGTCTTTTGTCTTTGTCTTTTTCTAGACAAAGTTAAGGCACACATTTAGGGGGATTTTGGACCATTCCTCTAAGCAGATCCTTTCAAGATCCTTCAAATTCTTGTGTTAGCGTTTATCAATTGCCCTCTTCGACTCAGCCCACAGGTTTTCAATCGGATTAGAGGTCTGGCGACGAAGATGGCCATTGCAAAATGTTGATTTTGTTGTTAACCATTTCTGCGTGGATCTTGAGGTATGCTTTGGGTCATTGTCTTGGTGAAAAGTCCACCTACAGCAAAGTACCAGCCTTCTGGTGGAGGCAACCAGATTGTCAGCCAAAATATCCTGATACTTGGTGGAATTCATAATGCAATTGATCTTAACCAGTGCCTTTGAACCGCATGAATTAAAAACGGCCCCAAAACATGACTGACTCACCATTATATTTCACCGCGGGTATGAGGTGCTTCTCCTCGTATGCATCTCTGTCTCGACGCCAAACATGCTGATGCTGTATCTAACTGAAACATGCAATTTTGGACTCAGCCGAACAAAGCACCTTGTTCCAGTCATAATTTAAATGACGTCTGGCGAACTCCAAGCGCTTGCTTCTGTGTTTTCCAGTCAGAAAAGGCTTTCTTCTGGAAATCCTCCAAAAGAGTCTGGGGTTGTGGAGGTGGTGCCTAATGGTGCTTTTTGAAACCTGGTGATCCTAAGATACCACCAAGGCCTACAATTCCTTCACAGCGATTCTTGGGGATTTTGTTGCTTCTCTCACCATCCTCCTCAGTATCCTGGGGGACAAAATGCAGTTGGTCCTCTACCCTTGAGGTTTTCAACAGGTTTTCCATAGCTTTAGAATTTTTCAATAATTGCCCTGGCAGTGCACAGTGGCATATTCAATTGTTTGTGAATCTTCTTGAAGCCATTACCAGATTTGTGAAGGTCTATCTTCCTCTTTTGAACTGACAGTTGTTTTGTTTTTTCCATGTTGCTGGATGACAGTAGGATGCTGAATGTGCGTTACCTCATTTTTATACCCTAGTGAAACAGGAAGTGATGCAATGGCTCAATATAGTTCCTTAACACTTAGATAAAACTTACATAAGCGGAATCTAATACCTGGTTTAATTTTGGTAGGTGTTATTAACAATAACCTTTAAGGGTGCCAATAATTGTGAAACCTTGGAGAGTTTGGAGGGCTTAAACTGATTTTTAATTAAATCAGTAAAAGATTTTGGTCAGTTCCATTAGAGCATTTATATCGTACAGCATTTCTCAAATGCTGTTATTTAGAGTTTCCCTATAAATACATGTTTTTAGAATTTTTAAAGTATTGTTTGTGTATTGCCCGTCCGGGGTGCCAGTAATTTCGGAGCCCACTGTGTTACCCAAATATTTAATGTTTTTCTTATCAGTATTTCCAAATTCAATTAGTGATTTCCAATTACTTAAAGTGTAAATACTGAAGCAAGACAACAAGAAATTAATTGTGAGAAAACAATATCATTTTTACCTGTGACTGCCAGAGCAACATAAGAGTGGGTGTGTTTGCGCAATATGTGGAGGCTGAAAGGCATGATGGGTAGACATTTTAAAATATGCTCCAGGAAGTCAGATGGCAGCACTGAAGCCAGATCCCAGCCTAACCGGGACACCACCACCAGTTCCCACTGCTGTAAAACACACAGTCACATTGCACAGCCATTACTAGCATCGGTCAGTCCCATGTTTTAGGTGTACAGAACCAGCCCCATCATGAACCACAAACAAACTATCATTTCCAACTCTACAGTATACAACACGGACATGGTGCAATAAAGTAGCAGCACATGGACTGCATGTACAGGATAAGCATTTTTCTGTTAATTTATTCAATCTCAAACCATTTTTTCATGTACAGTAAACACATTGGACATTCATTGGACAGTGACATATAGTTTTCGAATTTTGATTCTGCATTCTAGCACTATGAGGTTGAACTTAAGATTGTCAGCTTAAATTCGAGGATATTTTCATCCATATCAAATAAAAGTTTAAGCATGACAACACCTTTTGTGCATACAAACCCCCATATTTCAAGGTATGATAAGTATTTGTTGAATTCTCGCTATTGCCAATAAGAAAAAATATCCGGATGTTGCGATCAAACACCATTTCCAGTGCATTATGGGATAGTTTGGTCGCCAAGTCACTTCCGGTCTCGCGCAGCTCCTTGGCAAGGAATCCCTCTTTCCGTCAAAAAAGCTTTCAGCCAGGGAACGGTCATTTTCTCAAAGTTTTGAGAAGGGTCTTCCATGGCGATACTCAGGTGATATAATTTTAGTATAATATTATAATTTTTGGAGTTGCCATCACGAATCACAGATAATGTAGATCAGTGCTTCTCAAACCTCTCCTGTTTTAGATCTCTCCCCACTTGCACAGATGACTTTAATGATTCGCTCATTATCAAGCATCTTCTCGGGTTCATGACGAGATGATCATTTGACTCACCTGTGCTGGAGCAGGGAGAGCTCTAAAACATGCAGGAGCTTTGAAAAGCGCTGATGTAGATGATAAAATCGTTATCGTTCAATGTTCTTATGCGCATGCAATAGGCCTAAGCTCTAGCGTAAAAAGCACTTCGCCACGCAAGCTGAGCACCAGAAGCGCGGCAGTCCCGGAAGAGTAAGAAACTTTGGCAAAAAAGCCACATCCAGGTATTTTTTGCATATTGGCCATAGCGAGAATTGGCTTCACAAATATGTTTTGTTAGGCAGGTGTATGCATTTGTGTCATTAGTGAATACACAAACGAGCGGCTGATGTCTTGTCTTGATTCTAGGCCTAGGCATTGCATTTAGAGTTTGTTGTTGGGGCATGACAACAGGAGTAAGACAGCAGCGTTCATGCAAATTAGGCTGGCCATCCTGAAACTCAGAAATGCAAATCAATCAATCAATCAGAAACACTGCAAGAACCCTGGGTATGCCCAATTTGGCAGGTACATTCATAAACAAGAAAAAGGCAACTGGTGAACTCAGGTAAAAGACCAGAAAATACTTTCTATGGTGAACAAATGTCCATGACAATAGCCAAACAGGTCAATAGCTCTCTCCAGAATGCCAGTGTAAATGTATCAAAGTCTACAATAATTTACAAGACTGGACCAGTGGGACTACAGAAGGTACACGTCAAGACGCAAACCATTGATAAGCCTGAAGAACAGAGAGGTGAGATTGCTTTGTTTAAAAGCGCCTAAAAGATCCCCAAGAGTTCTGGATCAGAGTTTTGAGGACAGAGGAGACAAATATTAACATGTCATGTATCAGAGAGATGGAAAATGAAAACTGTGGAGAGAGACAAAGGAAATGCCCATGCTCGAAAGCACACCACCTCATCCATGAAACATGGGGCTGGTTTTACAGACACAGATTAAGCTTAATCCTAGACTAATTCAATTTTAAATAGAAAATCTCTGTACAAAACTCTGCTTAGTCCAAGACTACGCTTAAGCCATGTCTGTGAAACTGGCCCATGGAGAGGTAGGTATTATGGCTTAGGCCTGTATGGCTGCCAGTGGAACAGGCTCACTTGTTTTCATCGATGATGTGACTGCACACAGAAATAAATCAATGAATTCTGAAGTCTTCAGAAATATTTTATCTGCTCAGATGAAACCAGAAGTGAAAAATCCTCGACTGGCCGAGTCGATCACCGAATCTGAATCCAACTGAACAGGTGTTTTACATGCTGAAGAGGACACTAAAGGCAAAAGGTCCCCAAAGCCAGAACTGAAGACAGCCGCAGTACAGGCCCTGCACAGCATCACCAAGGAAGATACCCAGCGTCTGGTGATGTCAATGTGTCACAGACTTCAAGCAATCATTGCATGCAACAGACACGCACCCTACCATTTAAAGTGTTTACTTTAATTCTACATTATGCTTCACTGTCCAGTATTTTTATGCTTGCAAATGGGAGCAACTTTGCACAAGAGCCTCTATAATTTCTAAATGGTTCATCTGATATGGCGGAAAGCATATTCAAATTCAAGCTGACAGTCTAAATTTCAACATCATCATTCTAACAAACCCAAATGTTAGACTACAGAATCAAATAGCAAATACTCAATGAATAATGCTGCTCACTGTAAAGGGTAGATGGGGGCATTAAGGACCAGAAGCCAACAGGCTCCACTTTATGAGAAAATCCAGAATGTTTGTGGATATCTGTAGTATTGCTGCTCAAGTATTTCTGGCGTAGGTAGAATATTTTCCCTAATGAATTTCAGGAGGTTGCACAAACGCAAAAGCAAATTTGAACGTTCCCAGCTTGATGAATTGCCATATAAAAAATATAACACTGCACCTCATTGACTCTGATACAATTTTCAGCTCAAGGAATACTTTCTCTCATTGGATTAGTAACAAGGTTACTCTGAGAGTGCATACTTCTGCCAAGGTATTTGGAACTTTACTACCATCCAGTGGATTTTAAGATGTATGGCATGTATTATCCCAATGTTCCATTCCCGCCATGATGGAAAATCCTTTAAAAATTTCATGGATGGGGGATTTGATCCAGATCACTCAGAAAATGAAATCACCTCTAGGATTGGCCAAAACACACGTCTGGTAAAAAATTTCAAGAAAATCTGTCCCAAACTTTCTCCGTATTGTAGCTAACAAACAAACAAACAAAAGAGAAAGGTCATTCTTAGAACGACTTGCCAAAATCAAAATTTAAAAAGATGAAAAGATATATCACATTGTTGAAAGAACAGAATCAAAAAAATCAATTTTGGCAAAAATAAAAAAAAAGTCATGTTGTGACGTCATTTTCACGTATTTACGTCAGAGTGACAGCAGCGCACCCCCAAGCCGCTAAAGCCGTATTGCATTGAGGAAAAGACTGGTGTTAGTTTGAAGTCTCTAGCTTAATTAGAAACAAAGTTTTGGATCAAAATATGTTTTCAACCTTTTGTGTGACCTTGACCTTGGACATAGAAATTTAAAAAAGAATAGATCTGTGGCGAGTAACCAATGCTAACATGTCTCCAAGTTTTGTTAAGATTGGTGCAGGATAAATGGCAAAAGGGAGCGTAACTAACAAACTGACAAACAGATGTCTAACGCAACCAACTGATATACTAGTGAAATCGTATGATTTGGGCAAGTAACAACCCAAAAGAAAAACATAACCTCTTTGGTGGAGATAATGATTCAAAAACACGGCTTCATGGCTTCTATGAGAAACAAAAATACGGTGGATTTTCCCATTGAGTGAAGCCCATTGCCCCCTGATGTTCAATGCCACCATCTACCCTATTACATGCAGCAAGTTTCTTCTGATTTAGAAAGCTATTCGTGAATGTTTATAGTTTGGCAGTTGCTACGGGTACGGCAGTTTTCCAATGCATTTCAATGTAGAGAGGTAATGCAGTCCCAATTTCAAACCCTGCCCTAACCTAACCTTGACCCTAACCCTGACCCCTAACCCTAACCATAATCCCTAATCCTTATCCTAATTCCTTCAAATCGACTGGCGTACCCACAAAACTGCCGTATCTCTAGACACTGCGTTATAGTTTATAGTACGTTAAATGTTGCAACCTTCCTCAGTAAATTTGGGGGCACAGAAAAGTCCATACATCCCCTCTGACACTCAACATGTCAAACCAGCCAAACTCTGACCACTTGAAGTCCCCCCCAGTGTGTTAGTGTGTTCACTTTCATTCATAAAATGAATAGTTCCCTCAAGATTTCACATTATTTAAAATCACACAAAATGTGGATAAATAATTGGAAACAGAAGTCTCACACCATGTTCATATTGAAATATAAGCAGAAATCACCAGAAGCTCGGAGACTGTGATGGCATTGTCTGTGTAGATGCAAAGTTTACTGGAGCCTAGATGGACTGTCTCGCGCAACTTGGAGGCCAGGAACATGCACACAGTGCCGAGGAGCTGCAAATGTGTCTTGGGCACAGTGAAATGGGCCAAGTAACGATCCAGATAGTGAATAGCCAGTGGAAAAACCTCCTCCTCACATTTCTGCTCTTCACAAACCTGTTAGACAAAGTCGCAGAGATTTTATCAGCCAACGTTATCAAGATTTCTTGACTGAGACAAAAAAAAAAAATGCAAACAATTGATCGGTAGATGATATTAACTACCTTCCGTAAAATCCACATCGGTACTTCGCAACCTAGCCGCAGTGGCTATCCAATCGATACAACATACCCCATTTTGACTGCATATGACTAGCCACCTTGAACTGCCTCATACCTGCAGCATCCATACTGCCAATATCTTCCTCATGTAAGGCTGGATGTCTCTCTGAACTGTCCCGAAGTAAGACTGCGGGACCAAGTGTCTCTTCTCTAGCGTCAATAGATTCTCCAGAGTCCGGTTGTCTTCCGTGAGATTGGGGTCACAGCAGGCCCGAATTACAGTCGAGAAATCAGGAGTCGGGAAATTTCCAGGGGTTGATTTGAGCCCACCATCTTCAAGACACAATAACTCCATTCGCTATACTACGTATTTAACAAACCAAGATATGATGTCCCAAGTGCTAATGACTACTCTGAAACCTCTCCTGTAGCCTACCAATAATATCAAGATCTGCTCATTAGAGTGAGCAAACCGATATGCCACTGCCTTGACAATATCCCTCTATGCAGCGAGACTGGTCAAATAGCTAAACTGCGATGTCAATTTTCAAAATGCTGATAGTTGCCATTTGTACGATAAATAAATGAGAAAATATAATTTACAAAAACTTGATCATTGGCTTAAAAGTTAAGTATACATGTCAAATTGATTAAAGTTTTGATGACAGGCCTTCCCGTCGTTTCCGAGGTGCCATTTCCGGTTCTTGGGTGCTTTATGTTAACATTTCTATGGCATAGCCAGGTCAAGTTGTGTTGTGTACCTTTGTGTACTAAGACAACCAATAAACAAACAGACCTGTGCGTAAATATAATAATTTTAGCGCCATAGTAGTTCCCTAGAAAATATGGCTTATGTCATGTAAATTTCGAGAAGCCCAACAAATGTTACTTCGGGAATTTCTGCCGTTTAAGATTTTGTGCTTATGGACTGACCAGGCATAAGACAGTTTAGACCGCCATTTAATTTCACCACTTTGTGACAAGTGCCTTATCGAGAATACCTTGTTGAAAAATACCACTAGCTCCCCCCCTGCTGGAGAAATACGGAACATACGCGAGTGACAAGGTATTTATCCCTTTTTCATGCCCGGTATTTTACTCTGTGGCAATTCCGCCCCTGCTGAAGTCTTGAAGGGTGGAAGGAGTAATCCTATAGGACCAAATCGTCTCGTAATCGTTTTTCCAATGCTAGATTTAACTTTCAAATGCAGTTCACAGGAATTTCACCCTACTCTGCAACCACTGTCGCCTGAAATTATGAACTACAATGAAAAACCTCTTCACTGAAGATGGTACAATAACTATATCAGTTTCGTCATATGAATCGACAGAATAAGTTATAAAATAATTAATTTATTCAATGTCAGAAATTTTCTGTGAAGAAAATGGTACCGCTATGAATACTAAATACATTATCAGGTAAAGCAACAAAACTGAAACTTGTTTTTCATCAACACCCTGATGTACTCTCCTTCCATTGGTATGCTGGCTTCTCAGTTCAATTACAATTTTTGGATCAATATTTGCTGATATCCAGGTATCTACAGTCCTGCACATTTAAAAGTCCCACACAACACTGAATCCCTGTTTTTTTTTTTTTTTTTTTTTTAATACCTCCCTTGAATTTAGCACAAGCATGACGGGTCTAACTCATTTTTTATTTCTTCATACTCAAATAAATGGTTAGTTTTACCGACCATGTGTGCATAGCATCACCGGTTAGGAGCCGACTGATTCATTACCAAGATCAGCTAGATATTCCCCCTCATCTGATGTCATGGTTTCCAATATAGTACAATGCGAATATGGAACTTCTAATCACCATGGTATGCATTTTCATTTCTGACAATGTGAATTAAAAAGGGGTAAATCATCTCTAGATATCCATGCGTCCATTTACACCGCTTCTTCCTCACTAAGGTTGCAGAGGTGCAGGAGCCTATCCCAGTGGACTATGGGCAAAAGGCCGGAACGCACACTGGACAGGTCACCAATCCACTGCAAGACACACAACATGCAAACTCCATTCGCTCACACACTGATACCTACGGGCAATCTGGAGTCTCCAATTAGCCGGATACTCATCTCTAGATTACGGGAGGAAAACTGAGTACCCAGAGGAAACCTACACGAACATGGGGAGAACATTCAAACTCCACAAGGAAAGGCCCCAGCCTGGATTCAAACCCATTACCTTCTTGCTGTGAGGCAACACTGCAACCCACTGCACCACCATGTCACCCTCTCTCTAGACATGAACAGTGTATTTAAAGAAAAATAATCAGCTTTATTAAAATCCTGGGACTGAAACTGTGGTTGCGACACAAATCAGCACACAAATAGGTCTCCCAGGATCGAATACAGTCAGATTATGGCAGTGCAAGTCTGAGACACACCCATGCTCAGTCCAGGTTCATCATGGGGGCAGCAGTCTCCTGGTCACGTGCCTCAGAGTTAACCAATTCCCTTCTGATCTCAGCCGAGATCTGTGGGTGCGTTTGAATCTTGAGGAGCTCCAGTAGCGCCATCTTCTGTTCGGAGGCCAGGTCAGCCTTGTAGCGCTGTGCAAGGGTGAGCAGGCTCTGATGCCACAAGACAGGCAGAGCGCGCTTCTCTGCGCGGAAACGCAGAAAGTGGGCGACCAGAGCATCGAGCACTCGGAACGGCAGGGCGTACTTCTTGTCCAACAAGAGGCGGAGGAATATGCTGTTGGCACCATTGTACTCCATTTCAGCCAGCTTGAGCATGGCAGCGCTGTGGAAAAAAAAAATGCCTTGTTTACAGCCAGCATGCACCTTTCAAATACTACTGTACAAAATTAATTCAAATATTTGAGAATTGAGTGATGTTGCATCCGTCACAAGCTCTCAGATGTCAACAAATGCAACATTGTGTATGCTACTTTGCAAACTTTTTACTCCTTCAAAGAGGATGAAGTCAAACATATGGAAGCATTTCAGATTCTAAAAAGATGCTGTGAGTCAGCTGAGGGGAGCACTATGAAATGATCGGTGGGTTAGCAAGGTACACTGAGCCAAAAGCCGGGGTTTTCAATTAATGTGGCGCACTTTTAACCTGATGCCAATGAATGGCATCTCTGATCTTGAGTTTAGTGTTTGCCCCACCAGCTCGTGCAAACAAAGCCTAGCTAATATTGAACTTGCTTTGTAGTACACCCTTCAGCTGGTTGGGGTACAGTTTTCCCATTTTTAAACATTGCAGAGAAAAACGGTTGCTGTGGATTTGTCCAGTACTTTGATTATGATAGAGCATCTCTGTGATAACTACCAATCACAAAATGGCAAATTCAAAGTAAAGTAACACTTCACGTGTAATGTGTACGTGTGTCAAACATGCGCGGATTATCTGTAAACCTTCAGCAAGTCGTAGCAAATGGATAACCAACGTGAAACTGGTTAGTGATTTTTATATCAGCTACCTTGTTGGTTGCTAGGCTGTCCTGTTTATTAGCTTAGCCTAATTTTTTTTTTCCCGCACTGCATGCACGTTTAATCACAAAAAATATTATCCATCCATTTTAGTAACCATGAATGTTTTAAATTGAAGTCCAGTCAGCAATTTATCTGTCCATGCAACATCATTAGTCAACATTGCCTTTGGCCTAACTTGAACGTTTGTTCGCCTGCCGAGCACATTTAGTTACGGAATCACAAAAAGTTAATGTTGCCATTATCCATGCATTGTGGCTGCAGTTGTTTACAACATATTCATAGTGTTTCTGCATGTTTCAAAATATTGCATTCACATTTCTTATTTCTTTACGTTCCTGAAAAAAAGTATCTAATTATTGATCGTTATTTGCATAAGTTTCCATACCTTAATCAGCAAATCTTCTATTAAATTGCTCTCAGAAACTGTGAACATGCCAGAATGAGATCATAAAGAGAATGCATCTCAGTGAGAAAGACAACATTTTTAGTATTTTTACCCGGCAGAGTGGCAAGTATTTTCGGATTCATTTTGAAAGCACCATTGAATTTATTTTATTTACAATATTATTTAATTAGTTCATTTACAGATAGGTTGTTTGTTCATTTCACCTGTGACATGCTAACATTTGTTGTGCGATTTTGCCCTTTCATGGTGTTTTTTTTAAATGGTTTCGCAAAATTTGCACTAAATTTTACCCTCAGAAGGGATGCAGGTTACTGTGGTTGATAGTTTGTGTTTATAAATAGTTCATTCGTAAAGATTGCCTTCATATTACTCTTCAGACTTTTAAATTTATCAAAAACTGTGGGACTGTTTGAAAACAAGAAATAATAAACTTAAGTTGTATTAAGTTGTAGTAAATCAACTCATTTAAAAAGCAGTTAAAAACCCATCTGTTCTGACTGGCTTTTAGGTAGTGTGGTAGGTTCTGTTTTTAACTTGTAACCTGTGTTTTATGTCTGTTTCTCCTCTAATAATTTCTTTGGTGTTTAATCTTTGTTTGATTTATTTGATTGTCTTTGATTTTATGTCTTTGCCTGAGAGGCACTTTGTGGCTGGCATCTGTGAAAGGTGCCATGTAAATAAACTTGGTTAGCCTCCCCCGTATACTGTAAAGCAAAATGAAATCCCTAAAAAATACCTTGATGGAAAAATGTAGCATCAGCACATGCCTGTTATGGACAGGGTTTGGGTTCAGAAGCCCATTTGTCTCTCCAAATGAGATACCCAGTCAGAACAGAAAACAGAACTTTAATTTTCTCCGACTCACTGCCCACTGGAAACAGCACCATTGTTACCAAGGGGAGAAAATGAGACTGGATGCGGACTTCAAATTTGTGTTTGCAGAATTTGTGCTTTTTAATTTTTACAAAAAGCTTCGAAAAAAAGGCCTTTTTGCAGACACCAATTTGGCCTAATTTGAGAGAAAATACAAGTAGTATAACAGGGGAACTTTTAATGCAATAAAAAACATAAAAGGTATAGTTTACATGTTAAAGACCTTTTACCATTCGACTAGGCACCGACGCACAAAATCTGAATTTTGGCTTTTGTATCTCTTACAACTGTTTGAAATATGAGACCTGCCCATTAACCCCATAAAACCTACAGATCCATACATGGGTCCATCGAATGCAGCTGCTATATTCAAATCTGTGGAACTTTAGGCCTATTTTAAATTCCATTTAGAGATCCCAAGATTTTTAAACACCCAGAACCTGTCCAGTTGAATTACAGAGAAATGTGTAAAAAAAAAAAAATAAAATAAATAAATAAAAATAATGCGCAAGACCTAGATATTTACCATTTGATGTAATGCTGCAGCCATAAAAATGCGCCACTCTGGGTCTGAATGTTTTGCACGATACTGTAATGTAACTTCAGTGATACAGAATAAGGATGCAACACTGTCCTACAATATGGATTAAAAAAAGTATTTTCTAACCTTGACCCAGCTTAAGCGGAGAGTTTAAGGGGTTAATCTTACCTTGAGTGGAGCACAGGGATGGAGCACTTGGTCAGTATGCTGCCGATGATGATGGCCTCTCTCAGAGTACAGGTCCCCGACTCACAGAGGGGAATCAGGATTCCTGCCCAAAGGAGAGAACACAATAATGCCAACACACTCCAAGTGTGGGAAAAGCTAGTGTCTATACCAAACAGCTCCTCCTCTCTCACCTTTAAACCACGCTCCTGGTTTGAAAAGTGCCTTCTTTAGTGCACTGTAAAGGTGGAAGTTGAGACGTTTGTATTCGGCGATGTCGTCCCGAACTCGCGGAAGAAGAACCAGGTTGTAGAAGCGCTGTGCCATGCGCTCCTTCAAATTGGAGGAGAAGATCCTGTGTAGGAGGAAAATGAATAGCCCTATGGTGATTTATTAATCAATCTTTCTGAGCCCACACAGGAAATATAACAGTTTACAAAGGAAAAACCTAAGTGCTAAGGGATGGCTTTAGCACTTCACAGATCAAAGGCTCAGCCAGTAAGCTGATTACAATTTATAAAAATGAAATAATTTATGTTCACACTGCTGCTTGGATGTATGGGAGTAAATGGGGCCCAAGGTATACCAGCCGACCTGAATTGTAATAATTTAACTTATTGGTGCACTGAACTGACTGAAAGATGCACTATGAAACGTAATAACCCCTGCAATTAGTTGACAAATTGATAAGAAGCCTCATAAATATGACTACTGAATAGCAGACACCTCAGTATTAGTAATGTCCATTTATCTTCCCTCTCACACACGTGCACAGACACACACACCTGGTGGCCTGGTACATAGCTGCCGCAGTCCAAGTCTCTGGCTCAGTCAGGTACAAAATCTGCTCCCAGTTTGACAGAGCTGGAATGATCTTGAAAGCCTTTGGTAATTTTCCACTGCGATATTTTGACAGAACCTGAGCAAATAAATTGACACTAAATGTCTCATGACCATCTATCATGACTTTCCTGACAAAAATAGACAAGCCTTTGTGGATTTGTACTCCATCAGTGGAACAACAGGACCATTGTGCCCAAGTGGCAACCTCCCCCTGCTGCTTTGCTGGGGCTCCAATGTACCACCTATTTGCCTTTTTTTGAATTAGTCAGGAGTTAAGTGGAGTCAGGCAATGCCAAGATGGCGACAGCTAGGAGCAGCAGGGAGCACCAACCGAGCATGACTTTGGCTTTTCAGCACTCTGTTGGTGATGTCACGGAGACTACGTCCATTTTTTAAATACAGTCTTATGTCTCATGCCGTACAGCACCTTATTTACTCCTTTGTACACCTCAATGATTCTGGGGTCCAGCTGCGGCACAGGGCACCCGGAAACCTCTGACATCACTGTTCCCACCTCTGTCTGTTTCTCCGTTATTTTTTCCATGATGATGTCAGCAAGGGTTCGTCTGTCAGAACAGAACAACATTCAGTTTTGACATGATCTGCACAGCGTATGATGACTGGCCCTTATTCTGGATCTGATCAATCTCATGCAGCAACTCTTCATGCACTATGGGGACACGTCCAATTTCAATCCATCCAGTGCAGGCTCATGTTGACTGGCCGGTTCACTGCTAAAACTAGCACTTTACAGTTTTCATACTCAAAATTTGGATGTCAACAGAACAAAAGAGCATTGTTCTGAGGCATTATTTAAGTTTTATTTCAATAAAGGTACAAAGCATGAAGTTGGAAAACTGAGTACCCATACTATGTGTACTTCTGTAATCTTGACATCTCAATTTTCATGGTTCATTATTCATAGTGAATCGGATTTAAAGACTAATAATAGCAAAACAATGATCTTATAGGACAATACTGTGCATTACTGAAAAAAAGGAATAATTTGATTAATTAAGAGGTCTTTACAAAAATACTATGCTCTCAGATGGTCTGCACATCTCTGGTTAAATCTACACAATAAAAACTTAAAATAATTAAAGACTGTATATTTAATTTTGTACTTATAATCTCCATTTAGGTTTTATTTATTTCATTGAAACCAAACCAAACAGACCAACAATAAAGTGTTAAAATGCCATAGATGCCAGGTAATTACAGGGGGTTGAGGTCAGTACCTGAGTGGGGGGTTCTTGTTCATGAACATCTGTATGGCCTGCTCATCATCTGGATCCACCTCAACTTCTGTCCCACACACTCCGTCATCTTCGCCACCTTCATGGCCGAGTGCTGGCCACTCTTCATCGGAGTCTATATCCTGACTGCCTGAACCTGTTACAAAAACCTCAAGAGGTTTAAAATCCGAGGCCTGGACTACGAGGGGTCGTGCGGGCCATAATCCTCAGAAACACTTTCTCACACGCCATCAGACACTCACAGTTTGTACTGAATCGGAGTTTGACAGGGTTTGATACTGCGTGAGCGAGCGAATAGCGCATCAGAGTTCAATAGCGCGTATGACAAAGCCTGATAGTGCTTGAGAGTGAGTTTGACAGCGACAGAGAGTAGCCGATGATTAAGCCCAACATTGCCCGTCATGCAGGGGTGCGTTTCCCGAAATCACAGATGCCAACTTACAAAGTTGGAACTAATGACTGTGAATGGACGAGCTATGCAAGTTGCTACCTTAGCAACTATGCTTGTGGGACACGCACCCCTGGACGGCTAGTTTCTGCTGATTGTGATCCAACCGACACGGCTCATCTCAGCGCTGATCTTGTTCCAACCGACACCCTACTACGACACAACTACACAGGTTCACTCCTGCATTTAAAACCTTATTGATAGATCTGGTGGGCAAATCTTCGACATTTAATTAGCCGGCCAAGACGTTTTCAACACCGCAAGTACACCGACTAACTTTCTGACACCAAGAACCAGCTAGGTAGCTATGAACACAAGATTTGCACCCATCCAGCCTGATAAGTCACCACCTGATACCACTAACATTTCACTCACCCAGAACAGTGGACGGTGTTTTCTTGGTCTGAGACTTTCCGATCCCATACTCTGTCTGAAGCTCCTCTTGTTGTATTCTGGCTTGCTCCAAGATCTTTCGCGACAGACGCTCATCCACGTACTCATCTTCATCCTCTTGCCGGCGATCCCTGCTTTTCACTCGGCCACTTGCCCTTACCACGTCGCCCTGTAGTATCTGCTCTGCAAGTGCCACCTGGACTCCCCTTTTCTCCCCTCCACCACCTTTAGACTTCTTAACTTTCGGCATGTTAGTATTCCAATTTATAGTATTTAAACTGTATTATTCTGGACAGTGAGATATTTTTACAACGCCACACATGGAACATCGAGTTCACAGACCAGCCCAAATGTTCGCAGGGAGCTTCCACACGTGTTTTGATAACTCTACAGCACTGCTTTTTGCCCACATTAAAGATGGCGTAACAGGAACACAAATGCTGATTCTAGATCAGTCCAAGAGTTTAATCCAAAACCGATTAGATGTAAAACATTGTTACCAGTCTGATCCCGAATCGGCGCATTGAAGCTTGTTCAATTCGTAAAGGTCTGCCCGAGTCCTGATCCGTTTATCAAAAAGTTAATTTATAGAACTGCGAGTAAATAAGTAACGTTTTCATAAAAAGTAGAAACGCTTCAGCACTAGTAGCCGATAATCGGTTCGCGTGTTTTTAAAAATTGATTCCTAAATTAGAGGTCATTTCCTCTTTTCACAGGAAGTAATCGCGCGAAACCAGTCGCGTTTCTTCACGCTGTGAAAGTCATTACCAGGGTCGAAGAAAGTATGGGGGTAACCTGGTAAGATATTGGCATATAAATATAAAATATAATTGATTTCTGTTATTTATGGTTGTACTGATGTATGTTGAACATATAACTGTACTATCTCTTTAGCTATTTATAGAGAAATGAAGCGGCTGTGTTTGCTTGCTGGTTAAAGTGATAACTTGGCTGCTAATTTGCCGCCTGCTGCCTCAGTAGTGTTGAGACTGAACCAGCATCATATTCCTGAGTCTGATTTGTGCTAACATGTAGCACAATGCTCATATTGGGTGCATCTCAAAACCTAGGCTGCATCCTTCAAAGGCTGCATTTTTAGGGGTCGTCACTTAATTTCATCCACCTAACTGACGTAACATCATTTTATCTCCGTTCAACAGCTTTGGTTAAAGCGACTCGTTACTGGTTTCCCTAACCTTAACCTTAACTCTAACCCAGTTGTGGGAAACGAGGGCCGTATCTTTCCCTGGTTTTCACACCAACTTATGGCCTTTAATTAGTTTATTATCTAAATCAGCCAAACTTTATGAAATCTGACATTTCAGGTGCATTTCTTTAAATTATCAGGAATGACCACCGAAGACTGTTCTTGTCTCCCCGCATAAACCATTTTTCTTTGCATACACAAATATAGATTTATATAATCAATGAACTCAATTAGTCAGGGTAATTGATAGAAATAAAAAAACTGCATACACACCGGCCCTCCAGGACCGGGATTGCCCACCCCTGCTCTAACCCCTAACCCTAAACCTAACCCTTAATTCAACCCTGTCCCTTGCCTAAATGTTAGTTTGGCGGATGGAGGTAAGTGACGACCCCTAAAAATGCTAGGCTTTGAGATGCACCCATAGTGTACATGGGAAACCATTTGTTGGTTCAGAGAGGCAGATTCGACACATTAGCGGTTACGTAACGTAACCTTTTGTTTTATGATTGTCTATGGTCCAGTGCTAGCCCAGTGGGATTATAATTATTTATGGCTTTTTAAGTGCTTGTGTTTATGTGCTTTATGTGTCTTATGCTGTGTTTTGTTTTATGTGCTTTCACTCCTCCACAATGAATTTCCCCATGGGGGACAAATAAATAAAGAAACTTGAAACTTAAAATCTGGAGCGCTGTCCTTAAATTTTTTTTTTTTTTTTTTTTTTGCTTGAAGAGTGCCTGACCTGCAAGCCTATAATTTTTCACTTCGGCTACATAATTATATGAAAAACATGAATTATAAAAAGAGAAACTAATGGCTTTGTGTGAAGTTTAAACACTGCCAATGTAATAGTGATAGGTAATTGGTTTTTTGGCCCAGCCAGCTTGCAATCCCCGAATTTTCACTAGCTGTTTTTTCTTAATTAGTTGATTTTTGTTTAAATTAATTGTTTGCCCTCTTAAACCACCTCAATACAAAAATAGAAATGTATTACATGACGATTAAAAGCCCAGTGTTCATACTGCTGTATTCCTAGTAACTGCGTTAATGGTGACATGAATTACTGATTATCCAAGAAATGGAAAGACTTTGTGACTATGTGCCCATCGTTAAATCAGTTAAAAACCACCTGATTTTGTAATTTCATTACAACTTATGGTTGAACCTAAAATAAGTGTATATCTTAATGCCTCAGCATCATGTTTGGGAGGCAGTGGCTCAGGCCATTTAAGCCTTAATTCATGTTTCTCTTTTTCTCATCTCCCATTTCTCAATGTAATTGTGCCACCATGGTTAAGCATTTTTATGTTCTTTTTATTCCTCATTTTGGTGTGAATCATCAAGACAATGCTAAAGAGATGGTTTTATAAGTATACCCACAATTCAAGGTTTTGTTTGCACATGTGTCTGAGGTTAGGAATTTCCAAATTAGGAGAGATTTTACTACATTTCATGGTAGCTCAGTGATGTAACCGCAAACCCATAATTTTGAAATCACAGTCGGAGTACAGCATAAAGGGCGCTGGTTATATTTATACTACATTAGCTATGTGCATGTCATAATTTATACAGGGTTAAATGGAAAGCAGTGTATTACTTGCATTTACAGAGTCTTTGTATAGCTGTCTGAAAATGCTCTGCAGTGTAAAGGCTGTCTATGGTTCAACCAAATCCGTTCACTCGCAGTATTCATCACCTCATCTTGTCTCTCTTGTTTTTCTCCCAACTGATTTCCCTAGTGTGTGTCAGGTGCCGGTGGCGGAAGGGAAGAGTGTGCAGCAGACGGTGGACATGCTGCAGAAGAAGCTGGAACAGTTGGGCGCCGTGAAGCAGGGAAATTTCTGTGTGGACTGCGAGACGTACCATGCTGCCGGGAACAGCAGCGGTAAGGAGGACAGAACCTGCATACATCCTCAGCTTTGTTTATTGTTGTTGTATCATTGACGAGCACATAATCCTTACCAGTAACCTCGAGCACACAACTTCAGTCCTTTTCTCAAACTGTTACCTCATCTCATTACCTCATGTTTGCAATGTTCTCACTTTCATTGCCTTTGGTACTGACCCCCCTTTAGATGTATCTATCCTGATTTTTTTACATTACAACTAAAATCACAATTTGTCTTACCTCTTTGAAAATGTCTTGCACCATTAGTCTGCTTCAGGAATTGCTTAAAATTGAAAGTGTCTCTGTGTATGCTGATTGTATGCGCTGACATCCAATAGAAGTGCAGGATGCACATGCAGAACTTTTTTTGTAATGTATCACCATACATTTTGGACTTAGTCTTTTTTCATTTAGTTGAAATATATATATATATAAAAAAACTTGCAGATGAAATATAAAAAACCTTGCAGCTTTTAATGCAACATTTGACATTTGGAAAGTATTATGGTGTGAATAAATCAAGAGATGTTGGCGAAATGTATGTCCATTCAGCCGTGAGAAATGCCAGTCTAAACATCTGTATATTTACACAGATTAATTGATTGCCACAACCTGTTTTTCCTCATATTACTCAAGATAAGTTGAATATTTTTAATTTAATGTTCTCAGTGCAATACAACCACATTATGTTTGTGTAGCCTTTTCAAGTTTCTTGATAATTTTTGGTTGAGCTACTTTGAAATGCTGGTGAATTTGCACCTCTACAGAACACGGCTCTTGACACCAACTTTAAACCTTTTTATAAATATTCGGAACTTCAAAAATATAACTAGTATGAATTATAATGAGTACGTGCAATAGAGGATTGTGCAGTTACGGAAAAACATGATATTCCCAAAGCCCTTCATGGCACATTCCCTGTGCTTAAAATGCCCTTTTCCACTGCCCTCGACAGGCCAGCCTCCCAAGCTATTATACGTTATGCACAACACGGAGACGCCGCTAAGCTGCTTAGCCCTGTTTGAGGGAGGTCCGTATCTCACCGCTGACGTCAACTTTGATGTGCTGATGGTGAAACTGAAGAGTCATTTCCAGAATGCTAAAGGCCACAAGGTGGAGAGCCGTGGTTCTCGCTACCAGTACTGCGACTTCCTAATAAAGGTTGGCACAGTTACCATGAGTTCCAGTGCACGGGGCATCTCGGTGGAGGTAAGCAGTGGAAGTAGACCTGTTTTAGGAGGGTGGATGTGCTTGCAAAATGGGGATATATTCTAATGAGCTGGTGCTTAGTCTATCAGGGCACCACCAGGTTTCACCTCCAAGCTGGTGTATCCATCTGCGGCACTGGTCTAAGATCAGTGATTTACTCTGATCTCTGGAAGAAAACACTGAACATGCTAGTATTTATTGTGACCTTGAGTCTGGAAGGGTAATGCGCAACTGCATCGTGGTTAACTGCATGGATTGAGCGGTTCCTTTTTAAATCGACAATCATGCTGTGCACCTGTAGCCAAACATGCCATTTTCTAAAACAAAGATTGCAATAGACTGGACAATGGAGATGAGTGGAGGTGCCTAGAATGGCCTTCAGTGGACATGCATACTGGTTGGGGCTCTTCCAAATTGATTGAGGTTTTTGCTGCAGTGGGTTACATGGGAACAATACAGTTATGCATCCCAAACATTCATGCAAACATACGCAAATTGATTTAAACTGATCGTGACAAAGTCCTTCGACTTTAGCCTCTAGGATGAAAGGCTTCATCAGATGTGCCTTTTTTAGGTTGAAGCTTACAATGATTTGTGTATTGGCTCATCAAAGCTTCAAACCAACCGAGAAATACTGCCATCGCCAAGAACATCTGCCATTTCTCAAAGCGGCAGTTGTATGAAGAGAGTGAGATTATAAATAGGTTCGCTGGCATTAACATCCTGCTGCAGATATTTGACTTCACTTCCAGAGGTCAGCGTCAATAAAGACGGGCCATATACAGAGGAGTTGTAAGTGTAATGGCATATTGATTAAAGTGCATTTAAAACGAGGGGAAAAGCTGAAAGTACAGTAAAAACTAACTACCTACTGTAAACTGCGGCATATTTTTAACGGTAAGAGTAAAATATAGTACATTTATGTAGTATATGAACATGCAGTACATTGGATGAATTACCCTCGGCTAGTGGATAATATTTGTATTGATATAAGCTTTTCTGTGGTTGTGGGTGTGATTTATGGGGTTGGGGGGATTGGAGCTCCTTGATGTTCAACTTTGTGTTACCCGCCCCCGGTTATGGTGTTGTGTGCCTGTGCAGGTGGAGTACTGCCCCTGTGTGGTGCCAGGTGACTGCTGGAACTTGATGAAAGAGTTCATGCAGAGTTTCCTGGGCCCCAGCATCCCCGAGCTGCCCTCTGTCTACACCACAAAGCCTGAAGGCCTCTACGTACCGGTGGACTCCACTGACACAATGACCCAGTACCTGGAACTGTTCAGCAAGGTCCGGAAGCAGCAGGTGGTCCCAGGGAGCAGTGTGCGCTGAAGCACAAAAGGAACATCTGGACCTGCTCACACCACCTCCTGCCACGTGCCTGGAACCCTCGTAACTCTGGAAACTTGGGGCACATTTTCATTCTGAATTGAGGAAGTTCTGAACATTTTCCAGTCTTTTGTTTGTGACCACCTCCAGTACTCTTTTGAATGACTGGACTTCCAAAAAGGTATTCGGATATCTGGATTAACTTTTAAAAATTTTTTTTTTTTTTTAGTAAGAGCAGTTGAGTTTTTGTATCACTGTGTGTATTTTCCTAAACCTTTTCTTTTTGTCTCAACAAAAATTTAATTGACACCATTACATTGTTTTAGTTTGCGTGTTAGTTGTTCATTCAGAAACAAAAACCATCATTGGTGTGGAGATGTGAATTTGTCCACCAAATTGGACAAATTCGTAATAAAGCTATTTTTGAAATGTATATAATTTTACTGGTGTAAATTATACCAGTGATCTTTTGTACAAAAATGCCGTATGTCACAGTTGCTACAGTTTTATCTCTAGTTTCCCCCTGGTAAATCGCCTGTGGTGAGAAATGGAGCCAGACTGCAGAATGGAGTGTATCTGTAGAATAATTAGATGCCTGAAGTTAAATTCATGCTAATTTTGGAGGGCAAAGCAAGAAATAATCTTTGGCAGCATGGCGACGTAAAGTTCTTGGTGAAATAGTTGGTCCAGATGTATGGTTGAGGATGTAAAATGTTGTGATTTTAAGCTACAGGCAAAAAAGAAGTGTTTAATGAGGGAAAAGAAACAGCAGCGGCCAAGATCTGGGGTCTCATTTATAAAATTTTGCGTGGATTTCACGCTCTCAAAAAAGAAGAAAATTTGAAAACTGCACATAATTAAAAATATCCTTTTATAAAACTGTGGGTTAGCTACACTGCATGCATATTTATTGAATATACCAGAATTAACTGAATTCTTTATATGTACATGGGTATACTAATAAAGCATGCTTTTTAATTTCAGATTAGTTCATTCTTTTTGTAAATCCAAAATTTTATTAATTGGTGTACACGTGCCTTATTTCTGTGCCTATGCACCATTTATAAATCAGACCCCAGGGCAAAGTCAAAATGTAGGGGGAACAGCTATATGATGTTTTTTGACAGGTGGCGGCTAACGTTTAAGAATCTCCAGAATGGCTCAAAAATGTCCATTTATAGTACTGTGGAAAAACTGTATGCCCCCCTCCTGATTTCTTCTATTTTTGCATATTTGTCATATTTAAGTGTTTTAGGTCATCCTTCTAATTTTAATACAAGACAGAGACAGCATGAGTGATCACAAAATGCAACTCTTAAATGATCATTGCATTTATTGAAGTTTAAGAGTTATTCAAAATCTATATCAATCATGTGAAAGAATGATTACCCTCTTAAACTGGTAACTGGTTGTGCTACGCTTGGGGTGAACGACTGCAATCAGACGTTTGCAGTCACTGGCAATGCAGGCATTAGTTTTTCAAATCTTGGCGTGAACGATGTGCCGTTCGCGTGCATACAGAACCGAGTAACCCGCCCTTAGGTTACGCAAAATAAAGGTTGCGTAATTAATCGTTCGCCTCATCGGTTCCGCAAAATTGAAAGGATTCAGTTTATGTTGCAGTTACTGAACCTACCCCGCCCCCCTTTTTGCTGGTGTTATCTGGAAACTTTAAATATTTACGCAAGCTATGATAGAAAATCAAACCCGTTTACCAGAGTTGTTGCTTACCGGTTAAAATTCCGAAATGTCAGTAGCCTTGCTTGGCTTGGCATCTATGGTAATGGCCAGTCCTGACAATCAGAATGACCAAACTGTGTAATGATCGTCTCTTATAAAGTTTAGAATACTGCACATGTAGGCCTACATGTGTTTGTTTATGAAAACTATCAAACTGGCGAACCTAAACAACTTTCAAACTTTTGACACGAGTGCGCTGGTAAATTAAACCCCAAAAGACGGTTTCTGTAAACCTAGACTGATATTTTTGACGTCTGCAATTTTATGACCATATATGAAAGTATGAAATAAACATTGCTGTTCCCCTCTCAGGTCTTTTGAAAGAAATAAATTTGTTGTTTTTACTAGGATGTAAGTGTGTCACTTCTGAGTTAAACAAGCCAGCCCGATCTTTACACGCAGTAGCCCCTAAAATGCCTCTTTCACTGCGGCGCTTTGGGGCACCGGTCTTAGCTGAAAGAAACTAAAGAATCCCCCTAACAGCCCTTTGTTTGGCTGACAGCAAACTCAACTGCCGAATAAAGATCCACTGTCATGCAAATTTCAGACAAGACTATTGTTGGACTGAGGGGCTATGACCACTGTGCGATGGGTACCCACCAAACATGCCTGACATGCAGATCATGTATGTATCATGTTTCCCACTGCTGTCGTCCTGGCAACTGACAGGCCAAAGTTCCACAGCATGTGGCAGGTTTACCAGTGTTTGTATCTTGATACGATGGCCGTCACGAATGGCGAATGCGCCAACCTACAGTACCTATGCACACAAATTTTATTATGGCTTACTACCAGCTGCAGAATTTTGAAATTGAGTTTGCGTAACCTTCCGTACCCTGAACTATCATTAGTGCCAAAAATTAAGGCCTGGCAATGAACCTTTTACATCAGTAAGGAGGAATTTTGGCCCTCCCTTTGCAGAATTGTTTTAATTGAGCCGTATTGGAGGGTTTTTGAGCGTGAGCAGTGTTTAAGATCACGACTTGACTTGGTCCATCCAAAAACTCCATTATGTTTCTTTAAAGCCTTTCAGATGTGGACTTGCTTTTGTGCTTTGGATCATCATCCTGCTGCATAAACCAACTGCGTTTGAGCTTAAGGTTATGAACTGATGGCAAGACATTCTCCTCCAGGATTTTCTGTTAGAGAGGAGATTTCATGGTTAAATCAATTATAGCGAGTCGCTCAAGTCCTGAAGCAGCACAGCAGCCCCAGACCGTTGTGCTACCACCACCGTGTTTGACTTATTATGATGTTCTTATTGTGGAACGCTTTGTTAGCTTTAAGCTAACTGCAGTCGGACCCATGTCTTCCATAAAGTTCCACTTCTGACTCATCAGTCCACTGAATGTTATCCCATGAGCCTTGGGGGTCAAGATGCTTTTTTGGCAAATATGAGATGAGCCTTTGTGTTGTATTTGGTCAGCAGCAGTTTTCGCCTTGCAGCCCTTCCATGGATGCCATTTTTCCACAGTCTCTATGTGGAATCGTGAACACTGACCTTAACTGAGGCAAGTGAGGCCTGCAGTCCTTTAGATCAATGGTTCAATCAACCCCTAGGGTTTTTGCTAAAGAGCTGGT
Source organism: Gymnothorax javanicus (assembly GCA_029692085.1). Lineage (NCBI taxonomy): Eukaryota > Metazoa > Chordata > Actinopteri > Anguilliformes > Muraenidae > Gymnothorax > Gymnothorax javanicus. The sequence goes on from CM056202.1 coordinate 81,419,722, forward strand.
TTAGTAGAATCAGGTGTGTAACTGCTTGGTTGGAATGAAAGCCTGCACCCACACCGGCCCTTTCAAGGTAATGTTGACTAGCCCTGACATAACAGCTTGTTAAAATTCTAGCATCAACATTGCGGCTGGAATGAAAACCAGCACACATATGGGTCCCATCAGGACCGAGTTTGAGAACCGGTGCTTTACATGTTAGCCTAGGGTTCTGTCGTGACCTCCTGGATAAGTCATTGATGCCCTCTTGGAGGAATTGTGGTCGACCAGCCGCTCCAGGAACAGTTCACCACTGTTCCAAGTTTTCTCCCTTTGTAGATAATGGCTCTTATTGTAGTTTGCTGGAGTAACAGAGTGCTAGAAATGGCTGTAACCCTTTTCAGATTGATAGATGTCAAGGACTTTGTTTCTCATCTGTTCTTGAATTTCTTTCAATTGCTGCATCATGTGCTGCTTTTGCCTTCTTCACATTACCAATAAGTTCTATTTAAGTAATGTTCAGATTCAACAGTGCTAGCAGTGATCATATCTGGGTGTGAAATTGAACACAATGATCAATTAAATTGAATTTGTTGATTTAGTAACCAAGGAGGGCAAATAATTTTTCACAAAGGGCCAGGCAGGGTTGGATAGCTTTTTTTTCCCATCATTTAAGTGTGACACATATGCAAAAATAAACGAAATCGAGAAGGGGACAACTGCCTTTTCACAGCACTGTACATTTGTAAATGAAATGAGTGCTGAAGCAATTCTTAAGTTGTGCAGGTAATTATTGATGTTTTTTGGATTGTCTTAATTCTCCTGTTTGCAAGTTAAGAATACAGCCCTAATTAACTAATTTTGGCATTTGAATTTTTCTGTAGAAATGCAAATACACAAATTACATTGGTGCAAAATGGTTGAAAAATCATACCAAATGGGTACTGTTCCTTTGTTAATGTCCAAAGCTGAAACTGCGGCAACACCAGTGGTTTGCCAGATTAGTCCTGGTGCACTGTGTTTACAGGCTCTTGTTCCAACCACGATGGCAATCGCAGACTTTTAGCAAGCCGTTAACTTTACTTAATGTTTAACTTGCTACCACTCTTAAATCACATTTTGTCAGAGATAATTGTGCGCGCCATGACGTATGAAAGTTCTGTGGGTGTGTAGCACCTATTGGTCCTCATTGCAATCATTTTTTACATTTCAATTGGCATAATATTGCATATAAATAAGTTAATTGGCTGTAAAATTAAAGATATGGGTAAACCAGTACGCTTATATGGTGCAAGTCTAGCGATATGGCCACCAAACCGAACCATGTGGAAGTTGAAGATTACTTAAACAAAGCAAATGATGGTTCAAACCTCCAGGGCATTGAATTGTGCGGAAGAAATAAATACAGAATTATGGCCTATTCAGCAACCAAGTCAGCCGCTCATTACTCCAAGTCTATGTTGTTACCTGTTTTTGTGTCATTGTTGGCCATATAGTGAGAGCAAAATGAACGGGCATTGCAAATCCATTTCTGGAATGTGGATTGAGCAGGCAAATAATCCCTCGAAATTTGGTAAAAAACCTAATTTATAAAACTTGAGTTTGAAATCTGGGATTGCAATTGTGGTTGGAACGAAAACCGTAATACACGGTAATCCCCTAAAACTGAGCTTGAGAACAACTGGTTTACACTGCCCATGAAGCGAATGAGTTCACTGGATGGTAGCACACCAAGTGTTTTACATATTCCCGCGTGGTAGTTCCGTCGGCCCGAACCGAAACAACAGAAAACCTGCGGTTGGCTGGAAACTACTGCTGCGATACCTGAACGTCGTTTTACTACTACGCTGAAATTTAGCCCGTTGTTCTGTAGTTATTTCCAAAAGTAATGAGTTTGCTCCGCTTTAATTTTAAAACGTGTAAACGTGCGCACTGAGTTCTTATTGCGCTGTGTGTTTTAATTTCGTGTTGAGCCGACTGATGATATATGTAATAGCCCCGGCTCCCTCTGAATTGTCCCATCCATGTTCAACATTTCTTGAGTTCAGGACCTTGCTAACGTGGAGGATTTCACGCAAGGTGCCGCAAGGCTCGAACAATAATATAAATATATATTTTTAAAAAATCAATGCCGTCCAACGTAGCTATAAACTTCCCCGATAGTCCGCAGAAGATGAGGCAGATTCGTGGGCGGAACAGCTTGAAATAGTCATTAAAAACTCAACCAATCGCAAGCAAGGTATTTGTTCTCCACCGGGTATGGTTTATCTCCGACTCTGTCATCTTGACGAGTTCGGCATGTTGTTACAATTTTGCATTTCTCTATAGCTAGTGCTTTTCCCCTTAACTGACATGCTTTCTTAAGACGCGTTCTCTCCTTAGGCTACTTGCAACGTGTGCCCTGATTATGTTAAATTCTATTGGAACAATGCGCACTCGGTTACCATGAGCCCTTGCAAGAAATTACATCGCCAAATTAATAATATACAGCCCTGTCGCTTGAATAAAAAAAAAAAATGTCACCGCCGAAACCGGCACTAATTAAGTGCTCAGGGTTCGTTTATAAGCTGCTCTCAATGGAATGATCGACACTGCGCTTACCAATCGGAGCCAAAGCATGGGGGGAGATTGATCACTCTCACTCCAATCACAGCGACTTGGGTTCGAGCCTCGAATAGTTCGGTTGTCTCGAGGTAGGTGACAGCTCGCGCGTGTAGATGATGGCGGTAAATAAAAGCTACACATAAAAATAAATAGCTATAATGGCTCATATGTTTCGCAAGAGAAATAGCATGTACTAATTGTCTAGATTTAGACAGTGTTTTACAGTCAATGTGATGAGGCCATCATCTCCAAAAGTTAAAGGTTTTTTTCCCTTTAGAATCGGTGACTTTAATCTGGATTGACCTCCTGTTGTTTTGTTGAGGGATTATAGTGAAAGTTGATTTTTAATAGGGTTTTTGTAGCAGCGTCGTTGTTTTTGTCCACCGCCTTGGTACGATCTCTGCCTGCGTGCTGCCGTCTTCTTGAAGTTGCTGAGAGTGTTACATTAACGGGGAAGACTTCAGCAACGGTCTGAGAGAGAGTGGTCTTTGTTCTGGTAAGTAGCTTGCTAGCCAGCTAGCTTTTGATACTGCCTGCATTGTCTGATGGCTAAATAGCTGAACATTTCCATATGGAAAGACGTGGCCATCAGATGCCGACTATAGTTTTACGAGCACCATACACGCCTTTTCTTTAGTCGGCGGGCCACGTAACGGAAGCCGATGGAAGAAATAGTTGAGTGGTTGCTAGATTTATTTAGCAGCCTAGCGAGCTCGCTGAGTATAAACTAGATGGCTCGCTGGTGTAGGCTCGTCCGATTTCTATCTCGCTGCTTATCCAGATGGCTGCGAAGCTCACGAATGTGCCCGCTGTCTCCACGGTGATTTAGCTCAAGTTTTTGGCCGATAAGTTCAAAAGTTGGCTCGCTAGCTAGCGACCCAGATATTTAACAAGGTACCCACATGCACACAACAAGATGGCTAACGTTAGATCGCATGCTTATCCGAATCATTTCGCAGCATTGGGTTATTGAAAATACGATAATCGTTTGCTCAGTAACTGGCAAGCTTGGTAGCAACATCTCCAGCTTGCTGTGATTTCAACGCCCCGTAACGTTAGCACTAGCAGGCTATCCCTGTTGCAGTGGTGTCGGAGGTGCTTGATTGTCATTTAACTTCGCTACCTAGCTAGCAGCTAGCCAACTTAACCGGCACACGATAAGGAACTTTGTGCTAAAGCTAAAGCTGCTTTCAAACCGGACGCGAAACGAATTTTTCGCACGACAGATTACATTCAAAGTTACTGACTTCGAATGTAATCTGTCGTGCGAAAAATTCGTTTCGCGTCCAGTGTGAAAGCGCCTTAACAGTTGCCTCCTTGCTGTGGTCAAGACTGAGTTGGCCTTATGGTTAATGCTTTTTCCCCTCCATAATTTACTGTTCCATTAGCGAGTATAATTTATGGCAGTCAGCAAGTTGGCTAACTTGCCACTATCCAGGTAGCTAGCTAACATTTCCTATTCGATTTAGCTATACGAGCATTTTCTTTCAGACGGCAACAGCGTGCTAAGCGTGCCAGCTAAATAGTTACATAAAAGCTAAGGCGTTTGTTAGCTATGTATACGACCTTAAATATTGCGACGGTCCGTTTAAATTTGTTGAAAAAATAGTTGCAGTCAATGTAAAAGGCGCCAAATTTGATCCTTTTGTCTCACCGGTTTAGTTTTTCTCCATTAAGTTTCATAACGTTTTTTCGCACGACCTTCAAATCAGTTGCCAAGACGCGAATACACGTTTCGCGTGTATTCGCGTCTTTGCATTAACTTTGAATGTAATCTGTCTTGCGAATCGCTTCTTAACTACCTTACTAAGTTCTTTTGAACTTGAGCGGTTATTTCAGAAGTCGGAATGACCAGTGCCTTGAGAGGCCGAAGTTTAAATTTTAACATTTAATAGCGAAACTATAGTTGCAGATATCAACAACGTCATTTTGAAAGGCGCTAGTCATAATTTTACTTCAAGATATCTATAACGTTTTTGACTCTCACCGGTTTAGTTTTCTCACAACTGAATTAAGATATCTGCAGAAACGTTTCGACACATCCCAACTGGATGCGAGGCAGAATGAACATTAAAGAATCTCAAACGTCATTTTTTTGTGCAGCGTTACAGATTGTTAAAAAACTTATCAAGGAATTTTGTGCCAAACGACGCGAATACACTTTCGCGTGTATTCGTAGTCTTGAGGACCTAACTGCATTTCCGATGTAATCTAACTTATCTTGGGCCCATTGACCGTGAATGGATTTCGCGTTGCTAACTTAGTTAGCAACTTCGCTTTTGGGAAACGCCCCTGGAGTAACAACTTTGTTGCAGAATGTAACGTTAAAACTACATTTGACAGCTCCTAAGTTCTTTTGAACTTGAGCGGTTATTCAATTACATTTCGAAATGGAAGTCGGAATGACCAGTGCCTTGAGTCGTAATTCAGTGGCAGATATCCGTAATTCACTTTGGCGGATATCTGCAACTGAAATGTGGATATCTGTAATGAGAAACCCCATTCACATGAATGGAAAAAAGTGACGTCATTTATCCTAGGAAGAATGACGTTGTAGATATCTTAAATGACAATTGTGGATAGGAGGAATGTCATTGTAGATATCTGAAATGCTCTTTGACTAGGAAGAATTGAATAGCGGATATCTGCAACACATATCCAGTCTAGCTATTAAATGTTAAAACGGCTTGCCATAGAAGCTCGTTCATTAACTATTGTTCGCGAGTTGTATTTACCCTTCGTTTGATTTTTTTTTCGATGCAATTTTATGCACCAAACTCTTAGTTATGCAGAAAACCTTTTCACTCGTTTTTACGTAGAAATGAGAGAAACTTTGATTTAAAGTTCGTGGCCTAACGTGAGCCCTGAACACGTGATGCATTTTCAGGGGTGAGTTTAGGATAGGCCATTCTTTAGTATTTACAGCCTCAGTTGGAAAATTCTCTCTTAAGCTGTATTAAAGGTCCCCTATTATGTCACCAGGTGCACAGCTTATTAGTTATTACAAGCCATTTCAAAATCTTTTCCCTCTTGACATCACATGGGGAAGTAACCAACCAGAGGCAAGAAGAACTGATCACTTTCAGCCAAGCAGTCAATCAGATTTCACTATTCTGGGTGGTCCCTTCCCCTTGTGATGTCAGGTAGGGGAGACTGAACTGGCTCTCAATGGCTAATTAGCTGTGCACCTGGCGGCATAATGGTGGACCTTTAATTTTATAGCTAATGACCTTATTCCAGCAGCTCACAGTCTTTGCTCCTTTTCTGTCCCTCGGTGCTGCAGTGCATAGCTTCCACAGTTGCATAGGTCAGCGGCGCACCAGTGTGTCCACGCGCATACTGAGATTGCAATGTTGACGGTATTTACCGGTGTCAAAGCGTCCACAAGGCAGATTATACCCGTAAGTACGGCAATTGCTTTTCTCAAAATGGATAACTTCACTCTTTTTGTACTTGTGTTGATCCCTATATGAATACTTGTTCTGTAACTCAATGATTTCAATGGCATAAAATTGTCGGTGGGCCCTTTGGCCACGGGGGGCTCGACGGGGTTTTTTTTTTTTTTTTTTTTTTTTTTTCTTTTTTTTATTATTGCCTCTTGTTTGGATACCAGTGTAGTCGAGAAAGGGCTTGGTGATCTTTGGGTAAAATACTGCCAACATATTCATAGCCCATGGCATTGTCATTCAATGATTTCATAAAGCCTTGGAATCTGGATTGACTGTCATCACTGTCGTAAAGAAACTTATCTACTTCACACAATCTACTCAAAGTGTTCTGTTAATTCCATATGCTGTACCCGCCATTGAAATATTAAGGGTCCCCTTTTCCTATGCTTCTCAACAGCATGATCCTTTGCCCTGAGCTGGGGCATATGTGGTGACTGAGAGCACATGTGCATGTGGAGAGATGGATCGATGTAAGCATGTGGTGCGCCTTCGCCTGGCTCAGAACCACTCCATCCTCAACCCGCAGAAGTGGTGCTGCGTGGACTGCTCCACCACTGAGTCCGTGTGGGCCTGTCTCAAGTGCTCGCACGTGGCCTGTGGCCGCTACATGGAGGAGCACACGCTCAAGCACTTCCAGGAGTCCAGCCACCCGCTGGCCATGGAGGTGCGCGAGCTGCATGTCTTCTGCTACGCGTGCGGGGACTACGTGCTCAACGACAATGCCGAGGGAGACCTGAAGCTCCTGCGGGGGGCGCTGTCCACTGTGCGCAGCCCCGGCCGGCGCTCCATGCGCTCCCTGACCTCTGCCGGCGACTCTCCGCTGAGGGGCGGGGCGGAGGGCGGGCGGGACTGCTGTGGGACACGCCCCTCTATGCAGACGGCGCTTTGGCACAGGCGGCAGGCTCTGCTTGGGGGTGCTCTGCGGACCTGGCGCAACCGCCTCCGGGCGGAGCAGTGCCGGCGCGAGCAGGAGGCTGAGCGGCAGAAGGAGGAGCTGCGGAGGAGGCGGCAGGAGGTCAAACGGCGCCTCCTGGAGGAGCTGGCCAGCGTCCCACCACGGAAGAGCGCCCGTCTACTGACTCAGTTGCCCCGGCCTGCCGCCCTCATCCCCAGGAAGTTCCGGGACCCCCCGGAGCGCGTACCCCCGCGCCCCGCCCCCATCTTGAGCTTGTCCCGTAAGCCTGTGGGAAGAGCCAGTGGCAACAGAAGGACATTCCGCCGGTATTACTCGTCCCACGCGGTGTCACGGCGGAAGGTGGCGCCTGGCGTGACGGGCCTGCGGAATTTGGGGAACACGTGCTACATGAACTCCATCCTGCAGGTGCTGAGTCACCTGCAGAAGTTTCGCGAGTGCTTCCTCACGCTCGACCTGTGCCAGACCGAGGAGCTCCTGGCCAAGACCAACCGCTCTCAGGGCGCCAGGGGCGTGTCTGCCACCGTACTCGGCCACACAGGGGCACTGGCGGGAGGGCTGGGCCGTGTGGAGAAGCTGGGCGGCGGCGGCAGCGGCGGTGGTTTGTCTGCAGGCAGCAAGCAGAGCCCCCTCCCCTGCCTGAGCGCGGCGGAACTGGTGCAGCCCAAGGAGCCGCGCTCCTCCACCCGCCAGCAGATGTCGCTGTGTCACGAGCTGCACACGCTCTTCAGGGTCATGTGGTCGGGCCGCTGGTCACTGGTCTCACCCTTCGCCATGCTGCACTCCGTGTGGAACCTGATCCCGGCCTTCCGCGGGTATGACCAGCAGGACGCTCAGGAATTCCTGTGTGAGCTGCTGGATAAGGTGCAGCAGGAGCTGGAGTCTGAGGGGACCAAGCGCAAGATCGTCATTCCCATCTCTCAGAGGAAGCTCTCCAAGCAGGTGCTCAAGGTCCTCAACACCATCTTCCACGGACAGCTGCTCAGCCAGGTGAGTGAGGGGTGAGATGCTGTGTGAAGGGTGTGTGAGGGGTGAGATGCTGTGTGAAGGGTGCGTGAGGGGTGAGATGGTGTGAAATGGTGTGCCCGGGCCAGGAGTGTGAGGGATGTGAAGGGTGTGTGAGGGATGTGATGGTGTGTCTGAGAGGGACGGATGAACAAAAGCATTGTGCTGGACAAGTTGTTGGCCAGTAAGTTATGTGCTCTTAGCAGCTTTTGGTTCCTTGGAAAAATGATGGTTTTCGTGGAAAGCCACGCCCAAGTTTAAGTTGAACAAAAATTTTACAGTTGCTATTTGTTTTTTCAGAAGGCCCAGATGTGTATTTTACACCATACAAACCTAAGTTGAAAGGATGTTCTGTAAAGCCTGTATTAATGCTAATTTCAGCATTATGGCTGTCACTGGTACTCTGCATTGGTGCATCATGCTGAACACTGTAATCAGCACGTATTGATATTATGCGGCAACGGGTCATCTCATTGTACACCCTTGCTCTAATTAACTGGAACAAGCTGCAATTTTTTCAGTCTCTCATCCTAATTCATGTTGTCAAGCAAAAACCTGCCTTTTTGTCTTTGCTTTTTTGCATTTCTTTCAACAGGACAAAATGAAATCATACTGCACGAGAATATGTCTCAATATTTGTGGAGGGCGTGATGTAAAAATTGTGCATGTGCAGTTATTGCATCAATCGGTGCTGCAACACTCATTTCTTGGTTATTTCTGGTCTTTTGTTTCCCTGGCTAGTTAATTGTAGCCCCCGGAAAAAGTCAGGCGGCTACTATGGATTCACTTGTGTCGTCTCCTCCACCACTGCGTCCGTAAACACGTCCTGGTGGACGCTGTACAGGCTATAATTTTTGGCCAATTACTTTCATATTTGGTATGGACATGTTATACTGAAGTTATGACATCTATTGATTTTGGTTGCCGTGGCGACAGTATTGGCCTAATGATGCGCAAATTTGTGCTAAAAAATAGAGATTTCCTTGTGGACACAGTACAGGCTGCAATTTTCGGCTGAATATTTTTATATTTGGCATGGACATGTGTTACACTTAATTTATAACACCAATCAATTTTGGTTGCCATGGCGACAGTATTGGCCGAATTGTGTGCAAATTTGAGCTAAAACAGATTTCCTTGTGGACGCAGTACAGGCTGGAGAAGTGGGCTTTTGGAGGCTACAGCCATGTGGTCGCAGGCGACCTGACTGTCTGGTTGTAAATCAGATGGTCCGTGATGGATATGCCCCCGAGAATGTGCACGAAAATTGTGACTTTGCAAGAACACATCAGCAAGTCATACAGGGATAAAGTGCAGCTGATGTCAGTCTTGAAATCTAAGGAGGTCATATTATGCATTAATATGAGTAAATCAATATGATTCATAGTAAAAGTCCAGTTGAAACTTGGAAAAAAATCCATAATTTGCCTTTTTCACAGCTTGTTTCAATTAATTTGCGCAAGGGTGTTTTTGAAACTTGCTTCAAATTGAGAAGATGGGAAAGTGACCGTGTTTGAATCATGATGAGTCTAGACAAAAGCAGCAGGACACTAAAATGTCTAATGCAGCTTGTGCCTGAGCCAAATGTTTGGGTGCACTTAGTGGTGACCGATAAGTCTATCCGCAGCTGCCTGCTGTTCGTTGTTTGCTCAGGATTTTTGTTTACTGTAAAATAGCCTTTTGGGCATAGGACACCAGTATGTACTAGGGCTACACGTACGGGTGGGCAATTTAGCCAAAAAATATTATCACAATATATTAGGGTAATTTGCAGTAACGATATTGAAGATGACGCGGAAAGAAAATACTTTGGTTGCATCATTTGCTTGCTTGTGGGTTGCACATCACCTGCTGCAGCTGTTCAGCTGCCCTCTTCACGCAGCTTCTTAGTTTCTTCATACTGGCGTGTGGTTTTACTTCGGGTGGAGAAACAAATGAGTTGTTTCCACCTGTGACGGTTTAACAGAAGATTGTGGTTAACTGGCTGTCTGACCTCTTAGAGCCAGTGCAGTGGTGGTAAAATGATAAGCAAGTGCACAATGGCAGCAAAGCCAAAAATCCTCAAGGATATTAAGAAATTCAGAAGGCAGGGAGAAGTATTTTGGAGCATTTGGGGCATTTTCAACCTTAATATTATGAGCTTACGTAATGACACTTTTTTTTTTTTTTTTTTAATGCAGTGAAGCTGTTTAATGAATGAATAACCAGTTCAATATTTGTGTTTTTTAATGCGTTTCACTTCTTGCCAGGAATATTGTGTGTATAATATCCAGCATGATACTAGAATCAAGCAATTTTTTTTTTTTTTTTAAATCATAAATTTCAGCTCTTCTGACATGCCTTCAGGCATTGCTTGAACAGCACTATGTGTAAGAATGGCACTATATCTCTGAAGCCATTCTTGTATAATTGGCCTAATAAGAGCAATGAATGAAAATATGCATATAGGCCGAGATCATGTGAATCATCATTATATCAGTGAAACGGTTTTGAGGATATTATGGAATCATCATTGCTGCCGTATCTGCTGCAGATCCTTCTCGTAAAATGCGATTACTCAAGAAGTTATTTATAGATCCTTTTCAAATTTTAAACGCCTTTAGATCTTATCAAGATGGAAAACTGGATTGATTTTAGGCTTTGTATTATTACTAGTAATAAATTAACTCATGAATTTTCTGGAATACCTTAGCTCTATCATATTGCCTGATGCTTTACGAGTATCACCTTGATATTTTGCCATTTGATTTTTTTTTTTTTGTAATGATCAATTATTGCTGAATACTGCACCAAAAATATCAATAGATTAAATAATGGGGAGTTAAATTCATTTCTGACCACATGAAAAATAGTTGAGTGTATTTTTCATTAGTAATGAGTAAATATAGGCAGTGAGAGCATATATGAGATAAAATAGGGTTCAGTTTGAATAATTTCATAAGACTGTCTGGGGCAATACTGTTGCTAAGCTTTCCTATCGGGGAGCTTACACTTGGGGGGTTTCGCCAATTATACCCTTTGCTGTCGGGGACGACAGCATAGGCCTTCTTTAAATACGGTCATTTTATTACTTAGATTCTTCTTTTGAAATTAAAAAATTACTTTAATAACTTAGTATTACTTGCATTTTGCATACAATCTGTAAATGGTGATTTCTGTATATTAATAATAAACATGTGCACACATTACCATTTACTGAAGATGCAACCAGAAAAGCAAAAATATAAATCTTCCTTCAGTAGGCTATTAGAATTATTATATATTCTAGCTAAATCCCAATCTTAATTTCCAAAAAATATAAAATCTTTTTTTTTCCCCTAACAGAAGCAATGTAATTAATATTACAAAGATTGTTCTTATATGAGGTACCAGTATTTGTTTCTGTGTCATAGAAATTAAAATGGTGCTGTTTTGCAGTTAAAACTGATAGACCCTGCGATATTGATGCTCAGAGTTGGTTGTAGAAAAAAATATATAATGTACTGAACAAAAATGAGATTCTGGCTTCAGATTATGACACCTGGACTGCATGGTAAAATTGATGTGATAATGAGAAATGGGTATGCTTAAATTGGCTACTATTTGAAATATCCAGAATATTGCCATTCTCAAAAATTAGGAAAAAAATGTAAACTTGCTTGCTTCCATCTGCTGTTTTAGCAAGTTTTCAAGAGTTTATGAAGGAGGTATCAATGAGAAAATTGAGAAATAAATTTTTTGATGGTACAACCTCATTTCCGAAGAAGTTGGGACGTTGTGTAAAATGTAAATTAAAAACCGTTTGCAATGATTGGAAAATCTTTTAAACTCGAGAATAAATTGAAAATGGTGCAAACTGACAACATGTCAAATGTTGAAACTGAGAAATTATTGTTTTTGAAAAATATCTGCTTATTTTGAATTTGACACCAGCAACACATTTCAAAAACTTGGGACATGGCCATGTTTACCACTGTGTTAAATCATCGCTTCTTTTAACAGTACCCTGTTAGTGTTCTGGAACTGAGGAGACCAATTACTGTACTTTTGAAAGCAAAATATTTTCTCATTCTTGCTTGATTTTTAAATATCAGCTTCTGAACCTTTTCCAGACTTTTGTCACATTTGTGCACCAAATTCTTCAATGGATGACTCATCTGGTCTGCAGACAGGCCATTTTAGCACCCAGACTCTTTTACTACGGATCCAGTGTTTTAACACGCGCATAGTGTGGTTTGGCATTCTCTTGCTGAAATAAGCAAAGGCTTACCAGTAGATGATGTCTGGATGGCTGTATATGTTGCTCCAAAACCTGATATTGTTCAGCATTAATGCTGTCTTCACAGATGTGCAAGTTTATCAATACCACGTGCGCTAATGCAGCCACATACTATCATGGATGCTGGCTTTTGAACTGTGTGCTGATAAAAGCCAGATTTTCCCTGTCCTCCTTAGCCTAGAGGATGTGGCATCCTTGATTTCCAAAAAAAAAAAAAAAAAAAAAAAAATTCAGATTTTTATTGGTCAGACCACAGGATAGTTTCCCACTTTGTGTCAGGCCATTGTAAATGAGCTTGGGCCCAGAGAAGGAGGTGGTGTTTCTGGATCTTCTTTATTTATGGTTTTTTTTTCAATACATAGTTAAGTTTTAACTTGCATTTGTGGATGCAGTTACAAATTGTGCTCTCTGAGAATGATTTTCAGAAGTGTTTCTGAGCCGATGCATTGATTTCCACTACAGAATCCTGTTTGTTTTTAATGCAGTGCCACCTGAGGGCCTGAAGATCAGAGCCGTTCAGTATTGGTTTTTGGCCTTGTCCCTTGCATACAGACATTTCTACAGATTCACTGAATAATTCACTGAATTTTATATTATTACAAACCGTAGATTACTAAATCCCCAGTTTCTTTGCAATTTCATTCTTAAATCGTTGAACAATCTTCCCATGCAGTCTGTCACAGAGTGGCGAAGCCCTCATCTTCTTAAAGACTCAGCCTCTCGAAGATGCTCTTTTCATATCCATTCATGTCACTGGTCCATTGCCGTGAGATGTTCCATTAAGGTGCATTTTTAGCATTTAAAACATTTCCGATCGTACGTTGCCCCGTCCCAGTTTTTTTGAAACATGTTGCGGACATCAAATTCAAAATGGGCAAATATTTTCTAAAAACAACACATTTTTTAGTTTCAATGTTTGATTGTCTTTGAATCATTTTCAATTAAATGTAGGGTTTAAATAATGTGCAAATCATTGCATGGTCTGCAAAAGGGCCATTCTCAGTCACGTGTGTGACCAAAAATGTAACAAATAGCAGAAAAAAATCTCCTTCAATTACTAAAGCATTGGAGGTTCATGACTGTGGACCTTATATAGGAGTACTACTTATCCAAGTCTATCAAGTAAAAATTTTATTTGTTACATTAACTTTAACTACTTAAGGTCAGAGGTCAAATCGACTGGTCACGTGTGTGACTTCACACGAAACAGGCTTTTCATAACTCTATTTGACTTCAAAAACTCTGAAGTTGAAAAATCTAGAATTTTCATAGTTTTGGGGTATGGAGTCTAGCAAGGAATGAATTTGATACCTTACATTAATTTTCAAAGTATTTCTTTATTTGATGACATCTGGTCACGTGTGTGACATTTTGGTTCACTTCTCAAAGAATGGCCCAAAATCATCACCTGCTTCCTGACAACTGCTCACCCCATTTCCTTTTACTTTGCTCAATTTGTAATCAGTTGATTCGCTCAATTAACAGTTTAAATTGGTAGACAGTCTAATTTATTTAGATATCATTTTAGTTTGTCACATTTTGAAATTTAAATGACCATGAAACATGACAGATTCGCCTGAATGTGTTTGCTAGATTATTTCTAGTTTTACATTTGGCCGCTGTGTGCGAATGCGAGAACAATTTACATGTCATGTTTGATACACTTAAACAAAATGTTTTCCACCTTCAGTGTAGGCTATTTAGATGCTACAAAGTAACCAAAATCAAGAGCTATGAATTGCTTTATTTTAAATTAATCTTGATCAATTATTAAATAAAAAATACTACAAATTTGTGGCACAGATTTACCTGAACGTGTTTGCCACGTCTTTGCATTTGACCACAGTGTGCGCTGCGAAAATAATTGCGCTCTCGCATTCATGTTCGATATGCTTTGCAAAATGTGTTTCACTTCGCGTGTAATGTCAAACGCTTAAAACCAGGGACATCTGAAAATGATTTTATTTTTAAGAAATCTTTTTAATAATGCATGAAAATTCTCCGATGAGAGGCAGAATTCAGAGGTAGTTTTTTTTTTTATTTATTTATTTATTATGTTTTTCAACCCCAATTCCGAAATAGTTGAGACAAAGTGTAAATTATGAATAAAATTAAAATGCATTGACTTTCAGATCACATGAGCCAGTATGTTATTTACAGTAGAACATAGATAACATTTCAAATGTTGAAACTGAGACATTTTATATTTTTATCCACAAAATGAGCTTCTTTCAAATTTTCTGGCTGCAACAGGCCTCAAAAGTTGGGACACAGGCAAAAAAAAGGGCTGAAAAAGCAATTAATATATAAAAGAATCAGCTGATTAACATTTAGCAAGTAATTAAGTTAACTGGCATCAGGTGTGTAACATGATTGGCTATAAAAAGGATGTCTTAGAGAAGCTGAGTCTCTGAGAAGTAAAGATGGCCAGAAGCTCTCCAGCCTGTGAAGGCTTGCGTGAAAAAAATTGTGGAATACTTTAAAAACAATATTCCTCAACGTCAAATTGCAAAGGCTTTGAAGGTCTCGTCATCGACAGTGCATAACATCATCAAAAGATTCAGAGAAACTGGAAAAATCTCTGTGCGTAAGGGACAAGGCCGAAGACCTTTACTGGATGCCCGTGATCTTCGGGCCCTCAGACGCCACTGCATCACTCACCAGCATGATTCTGTCATTGACATTACTAAATGGGCCCAGGAATACTTCAAGAAACCACCGTCTGTAAACACAGTCCACCTTGCCATCCATAGATGCCACCTTAAACTCGATCATGCAAAAGGGAAGCCATTGCTGAGCATGATCCAAAAGCGCCGCCGTGTTCTGTGGGCCAAGGCTCATTTAAAATGGACTATAGCAAAGTGTCCTGTGGTCAGACAAGTCCAAATTTGACATTCTTGTTGGAAATCATGGGCGTCGTGTCCTCCGGGCTAAAGAGGAGGAAGACCAGCCCTCCTGTTATCAGCGTTCAGTTCAAAAGCTAGCATCTCTGATGGTATGGGGATGCATTAGTGCATATGGTGTGGGACACTTGCATGTTTTAAAAAGCACCATGAATGCTGAAAGGTATATAAAGGTTTTAGAGCAACATATGCCCCCTCCAGATGACATCTATTCCAGGGAAGGCCTTGTGTATTTCAGCAGGACAATGCAAAACCACATACCGCTGCTATTACAACAGCATGGCTTCGTAGTAGAGGAGTCCGTGTGCTGAACTGGCCTGCCTGCAGTCCTGATCTGTCACCAATTGAGAACATTTGGCGCATAATTAAACGAAAAGTCCGTTAAAGGAGACCCAAAACTCTCCAGCAGCTGGAAGCCTGTATTAAACAAGAGTGGGATCAAATTCCAATGGCTAAACTCAAGAAACTTGTCTCCTCAATGCCCAGACATCTCCACTCTGTGTTAAAAAGAAGAGGGGATGCTACTCCATGGTAAACAGGCCCCTGTCCCAACTTTTTTGAGACCTGCAGCAGCCGTCAAATTAGAAATGAGCTCATTTTGTGGATAAAATTGTAAAATTTCTCAGTTTCAACATTTGCTATGTTATCTCTGTTCTATTGTGAATAAAATACTGGCTGGTGTGATTTGAAAGTCACTGCGTTTTGATTTTATTCACAATTTACACTTTGTCCCAACTATTTTGGAACTGGGGTTGTACTATTTATTCAGATTATTGGCATTCTTTCAATCTAATACAGTAGCCTGGGTAGATCTGTCGGCTTCTCATTCTCTTAATCATTATAGGCTACATTTTTGGTTTTGATTAGTCAGTTGGCTGAATAAATGACTGGATTACTAGTTAGGCAAAATACTTGGGAATTGATTTAAGGTAAGCTAATTATGCCAAGGTGATGGAGGCTGTCCAACTTCGCTGGTAATTAGCGTACTTAAAAACGCAGTTTTTTTTTTTTCCTGGAAGCATTTCAAATGGTCTCTGATGTTTGTTCAACACCACATTAGGTATGTGTCATAGAAAAGGTAATAAGCAAGCTTGCCTGTCTACCCTATACTGGCAGTAACTTATTGCGCTTAAAAGAATTGCAGTAAATTTATGGCCCAGTCCTCCTTGCCAGCCAACTCCAAGGAACTTGTCTGGTGGCATTTGCCATTTTCAGCCGTGCTTACGAAAATATTGCAGTTTAGGGTTAGAACAGAGAGGGTCCATAAATGCTTTTTTACGAGAGAGTCCGTAAATGCTTTTTTACCAATCAGGAATGCTAGCTCACTTAATTTGAATCCCAGACGCATTGATGGGTCCAAAGCAAGCTCTGGAAATCTTACTGCAGCCAAGCTAGTTAGTTAGGTAGCTGGCTAGTTTGGTTGCTAACTAGGTGGACACAGAGAACTTTTTGCTAACACTGTCACCACCTATTTTTGCCCATTTACTAGGGTGATTGAACAAGGAAATGTCTGCCAGGAAAGGAAATTGTACCTTGGGTAATTTTAAGATGGGAAAAGCATTCTTTGACTAATAAAAAAGTTTGTCTTGCCCCCAATGAAATGATCAGAGCAGATTGCACTGGACATGGATGGCGTCCACTGATCTCTTGGGATGGCAGAAAGCCACAGTTTGAGACGCTTTTTGTCTTTCAGTGGATACAAGGATTTTAATGCTTTTATTGGTGACTTGGGGTAAAACCAATAAAGCCGAATTTCAATGGATACTGAAAACACGATCTTTTTACTCCTCTCACTTTATTTTGACTGGAGGAATTCACACAGCCAGGTGCTGCACAAAACATCTATCAGTGTTTCTTTTTACCCAGTAATTGGAAGGTTTAGGCAGGATCGCTTATTGTGCCCATTGCAAGTGTCAATCAGAAACTGCACGACCGCCCTTTATTATTAAAATAATCACGAATCCGTTAATTGTGCAGCCCTAGTGTTAACATTTCCCTCTCGCTGTGTATCGCGAACGAGTGGAATGAATGTGGATGTGAGCTGCCAATTCTGCTCTTCATTTTGGTGTGTTGTCATTTGCTGACTCAAAACATGTACAGTGCCCTCAAAAATTTATTGCACCTGTAGAAAAATGAGCAAAACGGGGTGCAAAAAGTCTTGTTTATCCTTACGATCTTTCATTCAAAATATTTGACAAAGTCTAATCTTTTGTTGCAGTAACATATTTGAAATAAACACTAAATTCTTCTTATGAAACAAATATTTTTTTCTCAAATGTGAGTCACAATTATTGGCACTGCTTCATTTAATATTTTGTGAAACCTGCCTTTGGCAAAATAACAGCTCAGTCTTCTCCTGTAAGTGATGAGGTTACTGAACACATGGCACTGGGACCATTCTTCCACACAGAATCCCTGTAAATCCCTCAGATTTAGAGGTCGACAGTTGTGGACTCTGCTCTTCAGCTCATCCAACAGATTTATTATGGGGTTTAGGTCAGAGGACTGTGGCAGCCATGGCAATACCTTTATTTTAATTTGCGTTTGGTAGGCCATTTTTTTGTGGATTCTGTGTGTGCTGCTTCGGGTCATTGTCCTGCTGGTAGGTCCAAACATGGGCCATTTTAAGCTTTCTGGCAGAGGCTATTTGTTCACTTAATATCTGCTGGTTTTTTATGGAGTCTGTGATTCAGTCTAACAAGGTGTCCAGGATCCCTGGAAGAAAAACAGGCCCATGACATCAAAGAGCCATCTCCATACTTCACAGTGGATATGAGATGCTTTCCTGTACGGCCGTCTTTCTGTCTAAGCCAAACCTTCCTTTGATATTTGTTGCCAAAAAGTTCTATTTTTGCTTCGTTCGACCACATAACCTGGCCCATTGAAAGCCCCGGTTGTGTGTAACAACCTGGGTTCTTTAGTTTGTTGATTGACAGCAGAGGCTTTTTTTTTTTTTTTTTACAGCCCTCCCAAAGAAATTGCAGTGATGTATCTGGTTTCCATTGGTTGTTTAGGAGACTTTCTGACTCCAAGACTCAACTAACATCTGCATTTCTCCTGCTACAATCCTTGGAGATTCTTGCAATATTCAGTCTCTCCTTCTCACAGTGCTTGGGGACAGTGCACACACACATCCTCTTCTTGACTGATTCTCAACATTTCCTGTTGCTCTAAAGGGGTCCTATTATGCTGTCTTGTTCCAAGTCATAATACGTTCTCGGATGTCTAAAAGGGATGTTTGTAAACTTTCTAGCAAAAAAAAAAAAAAAAAAAAAAAATTCCAAGATTTTTGGGCAGTTTGATTCCTGTTATTCCTAGCCCTCTGAAGAATGAGATGTTCTGAGTGGTTGTCCCCTCCATGGAATGAGCTTTGCTCTAATTGGATAGTGAACAGAGCCACTGTCAACAGAGTGACAATGGCATAATCCCTCAGTTACTGACAAGTCTTTAAATACAGACGACTGAAAGCGTGGTTAGCTGGCCATTAAACTACACAGTCATTATGGAATGGTAACATCTAAGCGAGCATGGATGTTGCATTCTCAAGTGCGACAAGCAGTCAGCATAATGGTTTTACTATGCTTGTAGTTCAGTTTTCAATGTTAAGAATGACCCATAGCTTGGATCTGCATAGTATCAACCGTAAGCTAACATTCCATCTACTGTGCTAGCTACTCCATTAACAGTGGCCACACATTCTATTTATTTCCATGAAAAATAAGCCGTGGGTGGGATATTCAGATGAGGGGTGGAAAAATTCTCACAAGCTTGCATCTGACGGAGGATGGGGAGCCAGATCTGAACGTTGTCCTAAATGCCATGTTTTATGAAAAAGGCAGCCCACAAAAAATGACAAGTTGTTTTACTTCACGGTTAGTGGGTGGGGTATGCACTGTAGATAACAAAATGTATGTGCATAAGAACTGAAAAATTAAGTTTTTCACAACGCGTCCCCTTTAAACTTAAGTACTGCCCTGATGGTAGAGATGGACATTTTCATCTGCTCAGAGATTATTTTGTATCCATTTCCTTATTTGCTTGGTTCAACAACTTTTTGTTGCTCATCGTTTTACTGTGTTTTGAGTGTTCCCGTAGTGATGAATGACTTGGGTATTTGGGCCTGTGTCACCTCCTCATATTTATACTCCAGTGAAACAGGAAGTCATAGTTAAACAGCAAAGAAATGTTTTTCACAGCCTGTTTTGCTGATTCACTTAGGTTGACAATTTTTGAGGACACTTTATAATGTTTACCTGCAGTGTGGCTCATGTAGAAGCAGATGATCAGTGCACTCTACACCCATAGAAGATGCAGTCATGAACTTCCCCTGTATAAATTTTCAACACAATGGGTGGGTGTCTGATCCCTCCAGGTCACATGCCTGTCCTGTAACTACAAGTCAAACACAGTGGAGCCATTTTGGGACCTGTCGCTGGAGTTTCCGGAACGATACCACAGCATGGATAAAGGAGCCAGCTCGCCGGCTTACCAGCGCAGCTGTTCCCTGACCGAGATGCTGGCTAAGTTCACCGAGACCGAGGCCCTGGAGGGGAGGATCTACGCATGCAACCACTGCAACAGTTCGTAGCGTTACCCACCCACCCCCCCCTCCTGCATATAGGTTAAAAAACAATCATGTACCACCCCCGCAAGGTGGGAGCTGTGCTGCTGTAGAGGGCATTAGGGACTATCCACAGTGCACGGCTGGTCATGCTGAATATGCTGTGTTATTAGTGCAAGCGTTTGTGCGGTTCGGCCCCATGCTCCCCAGGGTTCATTTTTGTACCAGTTCAGTGTTTTGTAATGCCTGGAAAAAAGAATTTAAGATGCAGCTTGATCTGTGTTGTGTAACCCAGCAGTATTTTACTGTTTAATTTTAGACAACATTGCTGTCAGCACAAAAATAATTAAACAGAGGGCAGCTGTTTATTGACTGTATTTTTAACAGCCAGAAACATTGTTATCCTGCTGTGACTCCAGGACAATAGCTTTGTGCCTCCTGCCTCTCTTGTTCAATGCTGGAGATTACTGGGGCACAAATCTGGTGTTCCAGGGGTTAGGCAGTGAAGCTATGAATTTCCTTTGCATGGGATCCACTGGATTTCTTTAATTTCTTATGATTCCTGCCTATAGGCTTGTGCTAATTGGCACAGTCAGGAGATTGGAACAAAATGGCTTTTGCTGTCTGACCCCGGGTTTTTCAGCTCTCTGGCAGTAATGAAGTACCTAAAGAGCCCTGCTTTATAGATAAGTGTGTTTTCCCAGGATGTGTGCCTCAGAGTCGTGTCTCTTGTGCTTCGCTTCTCAGGGAAGAGGCGAAAGACGTCTCACAAGCCACTGGTTCTTACGGAGGCGCGCAAGCAGCTGCTCATCTATCGGCTACCTCAGGTCCTGCGGCTGCACCTCAAGCGCTTCCGGTCAGTTCCGCCTCCCGCTCTCTCACCGCGTCCGTCTAGTTCTGCGTTCCCCTCTCTTCTCTCAATGAGATGTCACACGACTGACTGTGTGGCAAAACGTGTGGTATTTATACTTCATCAAAGCCACTGCAGGGCGGACTCTACTGTCTATTGCTGTGGTAACGGGCCCTGTTCCAGGAAATCTGCACCCTTTACGTTTTCATTATAACTCTAATTTGACATCACTGACCCTGCTAATTAGCAGCTTGATATTGTATCTGCCTGTTGAGTGAGCTGTGCTTGGATAGGGCTGGAGTGCAGGTTTACGGCAGACTGATTCTCCTGGACTAGGGTTGGGTCCCTCTGTTAGGGGAGAACAAACTCCTTGGCCATTTGTTTATATCTGTAATCTGTCCATGCTAAAATGTAGTGTGATGGGATTGCTGGGATTAAGCTGTAAGGCGTCGCAGAGTGGAGTGGGTGCTAGTTGATTCTGTTTCCAGCTCCTCGCTTGCTGTGCATTGACCACAATTCTTGAATTGTGTATAAAACTGCTTCATTGAGAGAATTGGTTCACGAAAGGCTCACAAAAATATGAAAAAGAAATTGTCAGCACTCACATTGCAAAATGATAATATATATTACTGCATGACAGCAGAAAATAGGTGCGTTTCAGCCATGGGCTTTCCTCAGCGTTTCTGATACAGTTGTGGGTGTAACCCTTAAAAAAACCTAGCCAGGGATCACCAGACAATCATTGACCAGCTGATAACAATCACCACATCATTATTCAAAAAACAAAGTATATGTTTTAAACAACAGGACAAAAATCAAATGCATCACATTTTATAAATACAAACAACCTGAATTACGTGATAATCCATTCCATTAAAAAATTTTTTAATTACATATCCTAATATATCTACCTTATTTTGCATGCATTTTCACAAGAAACAAGACGAAGGCAATTCCTCATTTAAGCCCTTCGGAAACTCCGTTTGTAAATGATACATCCAAAAAGCCTCTCTTTGGAGCAGTTTCCTCTCCCTATCCCCTCCCCTCCACTGCGGCATAAGGACTTCAATACCCATGAAACTTTGTCTGCAAACATCATGACCAACTGAATTGAAATGCCTAGCTATAGGTGACCTCTCATCTTTATTTCTAATGCTGCTCTTGTGTTCAGAGATCCTTAGTCTCAATCCCCTTCTTGTCTTGCCCACATGACAAAACCCACAAGGACATTTCAATAAGTAGATTACATGTGTAGTACATCTTCATTTGTGCTTTATATTCATTGAACCACCCATGTTGTTTATTGGACTGGTGTGTTGGAACGCTCTCATGGGTTTAAATCCCTCTTTTTGGCTGGGTTAACGGGCTTGCTGGACGTTAACTGAAAAGCGATAGGAGTCTATCTTACCCATAAATGGTTTCCTCTTTCCTTTTTCAAATGTCGACAGTACAGTTTTGTAGTTCTCTACCTGGTAGCACTGCATTCTGTGTTCTGTGTTCTTGCATCATCCAACATGTTCGTGTTTGGACCTAGTATGCTGTAACCTGGCATTTTACTCTGTGGTTTTGGTCTCAGGTGGTCGGGGCGGAACCACAGGGAGAAGATAGGGGTCCACGTGGCTTTCGACCAGGTGCTGCACATAGAGCCATACTGCTGCGCGGATTCCCTGCCGCCCCTGCAGAGAGAGGGCTTCACCTACGACCTGTCCGCAGTGGTCATGCACCACGGCAAGGGGTTTGGCTCAGGGCACTACACTGCCTACTGCTACAACACCGAGGGCGGTGAGCAGCCGGGGGTCCGGCAGGGCTGGGATTGGGGGAGGAGGTGTAAAAGGGTGGGCTAGGAGGGAATAAAGGAATAAAATCTCATGGGAGGGTCAGGATTGCCCGGTAGCCTGTCTTTGCCATTGTACCTGCATTTTTTTAAATTCCCTTTTGGTGGTATTTGCACACACCAGAACACAGGAGCAGTGAGCCTGGCTGCTGTCATGGTTCACTGGCTACTGAAATGTTTCCATTTTGCACCATTTGCACAGTATGAGTACATGCAGGAGCCTGTGGAATCTTATGTGTGGAATGCAAGACATTTGGGGGATGGGGGGGATGCAGTGTACTTTTATTGATTCTAAGGGAATACAGGTAATGAGTCTTATCTTAGGAAGGGTGGCTAGAAATGGTCATTGTGTGCATGTCTCTTCTATGGGGGAAACTTGGGAAATCTATCTCTGGTTGCTGCTGTTTAAGGGCTACCTAGCTGGCCGTCAAGTGTCGA
Organism: Gymnothorax javanicus; assembly: GCA_029692085.1. Taxonomy (NCBI): domain Eukaryota; kingdom Metazoa; phylum Chordata; class Actinopteri; order Anguilliformes; family Muraenidae; genus Gymnothorax; species Gymnothorax javanicus. The sequence goes on from CM056202.1 coordinate 81,442,510, forward strand.
ACGGTCACTAGTTTTGAGAAATATCTCTCCTTATTATATAGGCATATTTCAGGGTTTGCATTTAAAAAGAAGTCTGTTTTTTTTATGCAGAGAAGGAGCCAAATCACAGGAAAATAAATGTACTGTGTGAATAAAAGGTATCTCTTAAATGAGCAATGACCTAAACTTGAACCAAAGCAAAATTATCACTACTTTTTCTTTTAGCCCATTGTTTTCAGTATCTGGCATTTGTATTCTTTGTAGATCATAATATTTACAAAAGCTGTTAGAAGCTATTAGGATACTTAAAGAAAAGAGCTTAACATTAGGAATTGTTTTTGAGCTCGTCATCTCTCTTTATTATGGTCAATTAAAACCTAATTTGCAAGCTGCCTACGCAAACTTGGCTACTGTAAACTCAAGCAATAGCTAGTAAATAGTTCCACTATTTCTGATAGCCAGGTGTTGTGCATACTAACTGAAACTACTTGGTATTCTTCTAGAGAACATTGTATAGTAATTGCTGTCTTAATGAATGATAAGACCTCTTTTAAATTTTAAATTTGTTTTTAATGTAGGTAATTTTTAGTACCTTTTGAGGCAAAAAAAAAGCATGTTCATGAGGGTGCCAAAACATTTGCTTATTTCATCCTGCGTCCGTCAGAAATGTTGAAGAAATAGAAACGGAACTAATGTGTTGTGCTGTTATTGTGATTTGGTGTATTATGGTGAAAATATATTTAATTCTAGTGAATTGGTGTTCAGTGCACATTTTGAAGGTTCAGGGAAGGAGTGATCAATTTGCTGAAAATATATCCGTTTTCTCCTGCGCCATTTATCATGGGGGGGATATCGTAGTTCCATCTCGCATGTAATCAATCTGTCATTTATTTTAATAATTTCATTCCAGTTTGGAAGATTATTGATGACTGCACCCATTAATCTGAAGCTTATAACGAAGCTGATGGAGAGAGTGTGCAAATGAAGGAGGATTTATTTTAACCCCCCGTTATTTTGGTCCTTCAGGTTTCTGGGTTCACTGTAATGACTCGGAGCTGAACGTGTGCAGTGTGGAGGAGGTGTGCAGCACTCAGGCCTACATCCTGTTCTACACTCAGAGATCCGCTGAGGCCACTGTGGCCTGACTCCACCTAATCACCTCCCGCCATCCCTCCTCCCATCCACACAGTGGAGCTGTGCCTCCTCGCTGGTGCATGGTGTGTGGTGTGCTGTTGCTCACAGTTGCAGCTCAGGAAGTCCCCCAGCCCAGTAGGGGGCAGTGGCAGAACTGTGAGTAGTGCAGTTTGTCTGCCGATCTTGCCACCTGGATGGATCACGCTGGCAATGTTTGCCAAGCTCAATTTTAAAGACAATTATGAAAAACTTGCAATCTTGGGCTATGATGGCTTATGAATCATGTAAAGTCCCAGGAATTAAGTAGGTTATTTTAGTGTCTAAAAGAAGCAGGTGAGTTTGCCTCACTGTCATAGGTGAGAAAGCTCTTGTGCAGGCTGACTAGGGAGACGGAGTGGCCTTTTGAAAATGATTGGCAGGGGGGGTGGTGCTGTTAAGGGGTCACATCACACGGAAGTGGGCATTGGAGCAATATAATCATTGATCTCATTAAATCAAGACACAATATAATGACGGAAAGGAAATTCAGGAATTATTCTTCAAACTTTGTACTGGATTGTTTTCTACTCTGCTGATTATTTTTTTCTTTTTTTTTATTGGAGTTCTTATAATTGTCTTGTAGACAAGTAATATTACTGTCCTTGGTATGGAAAAGAAAATGGCTTCCTGTGCTGTAAATTACAGAATGGACCCATGGCAATGAATGTCCTGCTTGTCTGGAAGAAATGCGGTTTTGCCAATGTTCTGCATTTGAGGTCCAGATGGACTTGTTTTAGTGACCAGCTGTTGGCTTCTAACCTCTGTCCTGTATTGTAAAAGCACCAGGCATCAGATTCAGAAGTCCCATAGGGCTGCCTAAAGAAGGCAATTAAAAAAACTGAGGTTTTCCCTTGTGGTTTTCTGACTCAACTTTTTTCTTCTGTTCTCAACAGAAAAATCTTGAAAAGCTGCAATACACGACCATGTGGCAATCAAGCCCTTTTTGAATTAATGCTAAGAAAATGCATCTTTTTAAATACTGGATTTCAGAAAGAGTTGAGTCTCGCCATCAATTTTGGAATGGGATGAATGTGGAAAGCGAATATCGCTCTTGGGTATTGATATGTGTTTACATTTGAACATTCATTTAAATTGGCTGGTGAGATCAATGTCTTGCATTGCATTTATTTTTCCTTTGTATTAATGGGATTTATCGTTGTTTGTACAGAAATCCTTCAAACTTGTTTTGATACTCCTAGATAAGTGAGTAAAGAAGGTAAGTAGGTTAACAGTACACTGGTATGTTAGAGATTGTAATAAATTGGGACCAAAATATGATGGTATCATGGGTCTCTCTTGGGCATCCGTATAATTTTTCACCGTTCAGAATGTAGAGATGATAATTCTTGAATCATATTCTTGATAAAGCAAGTTTGCCAAGCAAAGATTAGCAAAATCCCTTCAAAAATACTTCACATAAGGAGCATAAATTCCACGCCCTTGTTGGTTTTGTAGAAGCGCACCAACTGATGGACAAAAACTTGGATTTGTTCGGAGGACTCTTGCAAATGATTTAAGACTCTTGTACCCAGCACTTTTACATATTGTGAAAGTGCGATGATAGGAATTTAGCCTCAATTATGAAGACATTCCCAGTATGGAGATGAACCCTCAAACCATGGTTAAAAAAATAACGACCCAACGAGAAGATGTCTCCAGAGGAATCTAGCTACAGAGGGGTAGCCTATATCGTCTGCTGGCTTTGAAAGCCAGGGAAAATTTGTAAAATACAAAATGGCTATCCTTTGCTGGGTGGGAAATAAGTTGGCTAAAATTCTTGCGTCCTATAGCCATGACTCGGCCCATATCAATCCTTGTTTGTGTGTTCTGAAGACCATTTCGGTGTGTTCCATCTTTCATCCCTAACTCTGTGCCTAAATAGGTTTGAAGATAAAACCCATTTTAGTTTTTATATTTTCTGAATAAAAAAAAAAAAAAAATTTTCACGGTTTATATTTAACATACAGGGGGGAAAATAAGTATTGAACACGTCAACATTTTTCTCAGTGTATATATTTCTAATGGGGCTATTGAAATGAAATTTTCACCAGATGTTAACAAACCAAGTAATCCCCACATACAAAGAAATCAAAACAAATTAGACCATAAATTATGTATAATAAAGTGGAATGAACAAATTAGCCCCCTTCAGTGTCCTTGAAATCACGCTTGTTTGAAAGAAACGCATTATCGTCCATGGTAGCCTACTTCCGCAGTGGGGTGTTCCTTTTTCTGCAAAATCTTGAACCTATACCTAGTTGCACTAGCGTGGTAAAACTAATATAGGCATACAAATATGTCTCGCCTTGGAGTGCTAAATTTAAGGGGCTTTCCCAGGTTCAAAATGATTTTTTTTCAATTTTTCTCTTTTCCTTTAAGGTTCACTAATATGTGTACTTTAAGAAAATCAAAACAGTTTGTCATTAACTCTTTCAACCCCAGATATTCTAGCATCACTATACCCTTCAACCCCACAGCCTTCTGTAGAGGGCTGGTCATTATCTGGACATTGTATCTTACTGTTATCTCTGGAATCCCATTAAATGTAACCTGATATGTTCCAATCAATTAGTCAGATTGTTTGAATTTTCCCTACAGGAATTTGGGGTTGAAGGGAATATGTTGGTCAGCCCTCTGTAGAGGGCTGTGGGGTTGAAGGAGTTAATTTAAGGGGTGATCTGGGGTTAAATGGGCAAAATTTGATTATTTTTCCAAAAAAATTTTTTTTTTTGAATAAAAATATTCTATAATAACCCACCTTTAATAATCACTAATTGCTACAAGGATAAAAACTGAATTTTGCCATAAAATCATGATTTAAAAGCAACTGTGATGATGAAATTTATGCTTTTCACTCCAGGAAACTGATAAACATTTGAATAATCAGATAATACAGTCTGAAAAATGGGTGTAAGCCACAGGCTAAGACTGAACTCAACTTTTCAATGCGGTCTAATGCATTTTCCATTGATTTCCTAAGGTATTACTTTTTCCACGTTTCTCATGTTTGTGGCAGCCATAACTTTTTTATTTATCATTGAAAATCAATGAAATTTGGGCTGCAGGTACTTTACTTCATTAGAAATGCAATGACATAGGGAAATCGTGCCTATCTGTTACATACTTTGAATATTTTGAGTATTTGTCAGATTCTGCGCAAAATAATTTCAAGATTTGAGTAAAATGCCCCAAAATCACAAAACTGATAAATTGGGCAAAGAATGGCTATATCATTGCATTTGGATAAGCAATGGCTTTTAAATGATGAAAGAAAAACTGAATTCTATCATAGATTTAAAGAGGAATTGGTGCCAGAAGTTTTCTGCATATTTAATGAGCTTGCTCGGTTACCATGGCAACCGCATAAACAGAAAAATGCCAACTTGTATCTTTTTTGGTGGTTATTACATATACCTCTTTAGATTAATTCTGAGTTGTTTCCTGGTGTCATTTTTCATTTAACCCCAGATCACTCCTTAATCAATTTTGTTAAAAAAATGACTTTTTTTGAAGGTCTCCCACCTCAAATAATTTTATAAGTCAGCTAAAATTTGATGACTTTTGAGACTTGTGGCACTGATGACTTTTTTTTTTTAATTTTTCAACCAAATTGCCTCAAATTTTGAATGTAGACTTATTGGCTATTTCTGCATGCAATCACTTGGGCTTTTTCCAATAAGGGCAAAGGTATCAATTTCATGGGAGTGTATATGTCATCCAACTGACCCATTTGAAGAATTTTTTTGAGAAAAACCACTGGAAAAAAATAAATGCACAATATATAGAAAAATCCTCTGATTGCGTTGATATGACATATATCTAACAGGGGGGAAAAAAAGAATTAAGTGATTTGGTTGGGTGGTTAGGAAGTAAGGCTTGCCACAATTCAGACAGTGATTTTGCTTAACATCAATTCTATGGTAACAATATAAATGAAAACCAGTGGAATGGTACATTTTTGTGTTGAACTAATAAACTTTAGTGTTTTATCTGTGCTGGAACAAGGTAAATCAGATGAACCTGGGAAGGCCCCTTAATTGAATTTGAAACATTACTCCGAGAGCAGCATACTCTCAAAACTTCTTCCAAAACTAGTTGTGCCAGTTTTCCAGAATTCCTTCGTTTGGGGTATCGATTGCTGACTGTAGTCACATTTCAAGTTTTGATACCTGTGATGTGCACCTGGAATCAAAGATTGTCCAATTTTTCCAAGCAATACAGTATATCCATCCCAACCACCGAAATGGTTTACAATTCGTTACTATAAGATATTTTGTAAATATTCACATCTGAAAATGTTGTTCATTCAAAAAATACTCTGATTTACTGCCGCGCAGAAAACTTGTCTGGCCTACAACCGTTTACTGGCCACATATCTCATTTTTCGGGGCGTCAGGAAAATACCCATTATAACCCATTAAAATGCCCATTTCAAAACCTTTCCTGACTTGTATAGAAAAGTTGTTCAAATTTGGTTTAACTGGTTCTTTCTTGCCAGCCATGCCAGAAAATAGGCCTATTTCAGAAGGCCTTCTCACGGTCTAATTTGGGCGAGTCGGAACTGAACAGGCTATGTAAAGACGCGCTGGCTGCAATTTCAACACTTCACCAAAACAAAATCGCTTCTGAGAATCTGGGATTATTTTTTAAAAGGAAGCGTTGGTTTTTTTGGGCCATTTGCCTGCGGAAATGAGAATTCTGGCAGAATGAGCTGGCTCCTGTACTGTTTTAGGACATAAATAAATGGAAGTATTAATAATTAACGATCGATTAATGTGTGAAGTCTCTCACACTGATTTTCTTAAGTAATTAAATGTGTATCAGTGTCTTCAGTGTGTGGGTATATTTTTAGAATGGCCTTGATTTTGGTTAAGTGTGGAAAATGCTGGTAAACTCAAGTTGGAGGGCTATAATAAAAGGAAACATTTTTTTAACATTCAGTGCACTTCTAAAATAATTTGGTTTTATATTTCTGACTGAGAGATCATTCAACGAGGAAATGTATGCAAAGTGCACCCAGATGTTAATTTTGTCTTATACTTGTCTGGGGAATTCCCATTGTGCTAGCATCTTGGGGAATGCTCGAATGCTACTGTAGGCATTCTCATCTGAGACATTATTCTATAAATTGTGCAGGTACAAATATTTACACCACTAAGGACTCATTTCCCTAAGCTTGCCGGTTCAAGTGAAATGATATGCCATTATAGGGACTCCGCTTCTGAACTTTCCATCCCATTTGCAAAAAAGTTGAGACTTTATAGAAGATTCAAATAATAGAATGTATTTGTAAATCAAACTTGACCTGTATTGAATTTAAAACTGTGAAAATACTCAACATTTTATTATTTTTCATACTGTTGTTAATTGTTTAATACACTGCTGATAATTCCAGCTTTAGCCAGCCTTAACTGGTCACGCTATTTTAAGTTGCATTTTTTCAGCCATAGCAGGTCAATCAGCCCTTCACCAGCTGACTCCAGCTTACTCTACCAGCTTAACTAGGTTTACACTCTTTCATCCAGCTATGACCACCTAATAAAGACAAAAACGCAGCTTAAACCATTTTAAACCAGCTTAGAATTCTCGCTGGTCTTGGATGTGGAATTTTTGGCAGGGTAGGAAATAAACACTCAGTCCAAATTTTATGCCAGGAACATGTTCTCGAAAAGTTGGTCCCAACTTGTGCGTTTACCGCAGTGGTGCATCACCTTGCTTTTTTAACGGCCCTTCAAATAGTCATTTGGGGAACTGAGGGCACCAATTGTTCCACCTTTGAGGGATTTCCCCCCTTTATTCCTTGATCTATGTCTTCAGATGTCAGGGCATCTGTGCATATTTTGTGACTTAAAGCACTGCATCTTTTCAACTGGAAACATTTGTGGACTGCAGGTAGGCCAGTCTAGCATCTACTTTCTTGTTCAAAAAAGGGGGCGTGCCTGAAAAGACCTCATCTGGAAGACTGCATATTGCCAGAATGCATGTCCTTCATCAATGGTCCTTCCTCAGATGTTCAAGTTACCTTTGGCCTGGGGCGCTAACACACCCCCATACCATGACAGAAACTTGGTTTTTGTTAACAGCTGGGAAGGTCCTTTTCTCCGTTGGCCCTGGGGGCAAAATGGCTATTATTACCTTGAACAATATAAAAAGTTGATATAACAACCGCCCATATTTCCACTGTGAACCAGCCCATTTCATATTAGTTCAGGCCCAGTGACGATGGCTGTGTTTTTGGACATTTTGGCGTAATGGCTTCCTTAGTGCATAGTTCAGTCTTCATCTGTATTTGGGGATGAATTGATGGATGGTTTTAATTGGAAAAGTTTTCCAAATTTGTCCCAGCCCTTGTGGTTATACCCGTAAAAAGCAGACCTGTGCTGGCCACGGCGTGTAATATACATGCATCCCGTTCAATGTCCTGGAGTGAGTGAGTGGCCACAATAGACCAAGGCAGCAGTTCATGCACCGTTGGTTGAAGAGAAGCATGTCCGTTTTCAGTAACCTGACACGCCAGACGGACAGTTCCATATATCCGCCACGGAAGTATTTCGCAAGTCCATCTGGGAAAGAGCCGTTCAAAAAAGTTTTCAGAGGAGGAACCTTCAAAAAAATCTGTGGCTGCTGATTGGACGATAGTTCTTCTCGTCACACTCATCACCGACCAATCCACATGGGGTTTGGAGTCCTTCCCATCTTTTTCATGACCAGAGGAGCCAGCTGGTAGATCAAACTCTTACCGAAACTGGTCGAGAGAAGAGCAAAAACATCGTTTCCCGTCAGAAAAGCTTTTAGTGACGTTCTTTGCTCCTCTTTTAATGAAGAAATTGAGTCTATTTCTGATAAAACTGCTGATATTGACCCATCCACAGGAACCGCTTTGCACGCCGCCATTGTATTCAAACATAAAGTCGCTTCCTGGTGATGACACGCCTGCAGCTCCCCTCTCTTTTTCCTGATTGGGCCGTAAAAAATTTAGCCGTGAAATTGTTGGACGACGGTAGTTGGCAAGACAGACCTGCAGGATTTCAGACAATAAATCAGGCAGGGCCGTCTGCTCTGCAAGGCCATGTTTTCAGCGCAGTGCCGTCTGAACGGCTGAGGATAAGGGACACTCAGAGTTGATTTTCAACCTTATTCTTGAAGCAGTGATTTCTCCAGATTCCCTGAATGTTTTAATATTATGCTCCATAGGGGGTGAAATCCCAAACATCCTTGCGACAGCGCAAGATCAGATTAGAGTTTGCTGAACATCTAAACAACCTGTACACTTCTGGGGCAATACCCTATGTTCAGATGAGATAAAGATGAATTTGCACGAGAATGATTCGAAGGGAAGGATATTGAGAAGGGAAGGAACTGCTCATGTGCCATTGAATGCCGTCTAATCTGAGGTGTGGTCATGCTTGGGAAACTATGCTAAGGGAACTGATTTCCTTGTGCATATTGATGTTACTGCTTACAAAAACAGTAGGGTCAATTCCAAACTGTAAAGGGCTATTTTATTTGTTCAGATTCAACCAAATACTTCAAAATTCTGGCTGGTGCTGCAGATTGCATGTGGACAATGACCCAAAGTGAGCTGTAAAAACAACCTCTGACTTTAAGGCAAAGAAGTAGTATGTTCTATAATGATGAAGTCAGTAAACGGCCCTGAATGCAACTGAGCATGCAAGAAATAAAGCAGCTGCAGTGCAGGCCTAGCTGAGCATCACGAGGAGAGAAAGCCTTTGTCAAGTAGCATCTGTGGGTTTCAAAGTAAGCATTGACTGACAATGAAATGAAGTTTTAAGAAAGACTTCAATAGTTTGCACAATTACTTCTGAAGCTGTAAAATTGTGGGGGAGTCTTTTATAAACGGTTGTAATTCCTCCACAGTACATACAATATATTTTGCCAAACCTTAAAATTAAAGGTAAAGGTTTACAATTCAAGCACCTCCCGATTGATTTGTTTCAAGTCTATCGTGGTGGCATAGAGAGACAAAATAGTGGTGATTCAGCCTATGTCCATTTATGTATGGAACTGACTGCAATTTTAACTGGGTAAAATAAGTTATTTTTGGGTAACACCAGTGTTGCTGGATGCAAAGGCATTCTCGTTTGTCTTTCAAGATAACTTTTCCGGAAGCCTTTTGTCTGTCTGCTGTGAAAATGGCATTATCTCAGCATTTATTCCTCGTCTTTCATTCCTGTGAATGATCAGAGTCCACAACCAAAAAATTATGGAATCACCACCCTTAAAGGATGCTTATCCAGTTTTTATACTTCATAGCAAATAAAAAAATTGCAGATATGACACAAAACAATTTTTGTTTTTGTTTTTTTTGTAATGAAGTAGAGGAAGAAATTATTGAATCATCATCAAACAGTCAGAATTAGTTCTTTGTTGCTGCTCCTCTGGCTTTTTTGATGGCCTGAATTCTCTCTGACATGGACTTCACCAATAAAAAACAATATCCTCCAAGCTGGTTCCAACTTTCTTGAATAGTGGTCGACTGGGGCCTTGTCATAGACCTTTTTTTTTTTTTTTTTTTTTTTTTTTTATTTCCACCTTAAATTTTTAATTGGATTGAGATCCGGACTGTTTGCTGGCCATGTCATTCAGTTGATAATTATGGCTTTCCTGAAGAAAAGCTTTTTCACCATATGCTCACTCTGTGGCGAGATGCATTGTCATCCTGAAAAATTGCTCCATCACCAAACCTATTTCCTATTGATGGAAGGAGAAAATGGTCCAAAATTTCAGTGTATACCTGCACATTGACTGTTGAGGTAATGATTGCCATCTTACCTAGTCCTTTACCTGACATGCAGTCTCATATCATAAATGAATGGGGAAATTTACCTCTTTTATTGAGGCAGTCATCTTTAAATGTCTCATTGTAATGACATCAGTCTAAAGTTCTTGCACCATTGTCTTGGCCAGTGCAGCTTTATGATTCACAACTGAGTGTCACTTTCATCCAATCATCCTCACTCCATGATTGCTTCTCTTCAGCCCACTGTTACCTTCCTCTCTTCTGCTTAAGTGTTATTGCTGGTTTTTCTTTGGCTTTTCTGTATGTCAATCCAATTTCATTCAGCTAATTTCTTGCAGTTTAACATTTACTCCTTTTTCTGCCCATTTGGTTTTTTTTTTTTTTTTTTTAATTTGTTTTGTGGTGCATTTTCTATTTTCAAAGCATAATGCTTTGAGTTTTCTGTCCTGGCACTTTGACATCTTCCATAGTCAACCCGCGTGTTTTTTTTTTGACCCTCCCATTTTGTTCATACTTGCACCAAATTTTAGACACCGCTAACTGGGAGCAACCAACATCATTTGCCAATTTCCTTGTTGGATTTTCTTCTTGGAGTAATTTTATAATCCTTTCCATTGTTTCAATTACTCACTCTTTTGTTGGTGCCATGCTTCCTCTCAGCTAAGTTTGACACCTCCGTAAGGTGGGCCAAGTGCTCTCTTCAATGCAGCCTAATTTGCATATTGACATTTGTGCTTGTTTTTCTTTTAGAAATGCCAATTACAAGGTGATTCCATAATTTTTTCTCAACATTGAGTGATTTTATATTTTTGTCCTCTACTTGATTAAGAAAAAATCTGCTAATGAAAATATAGAAATTAATTTGAGGTTTGTTTCATGAAGCCTGAATGTTATGCTAATAAACAAAAATTGTTTTGTGTCATGTCTGCGATTTGCTTATTGTTGCCCCCGGACAACGACGGGCAGCTCCTGTGGATTTGTGGTCGTCTTCTCCGCCGCGTCCATAGACCTTATCCTGTGGACACTTTACAGTCCACAAATTTCAACCTATTCCTTTGATATTTGGTATAGGCATAGGTTATGGTAAGATCAGGACACCTGAAAATTTTGTTGCCATGGCAACAGATTTGGCCAAATGCAGTACAATTTCATGCTGAGAATGTGCTCATTTTTGTGTATGGCTTGTAAAGGCCCGGGGAACAAGCGGGCACTCGTTGGCTGCACCTTGCAGTCGACGGTGACTGGGCTGTCTAGTTTGCTATGAAGAAAAAAGGTGGATAAACATCCTCTTTGTGTGGTGATTCTGTCATTTTTGCTAGGGGTTGTATGCCCAGCTCTTTCAAAGCCAGACTCCTCGTGGTTTCTGTTTGCAATATATTTCTGACCAAGCATTTTATGATTTAAGACAAAATTCCACTGCAAACATGTATGTTTTATCACCTTTTATTGTTCAAAGAACTGCTTCAGATTGACATTCTGCTATTTTTTATAATGTATAGTTTTAAAAAAAGCTAACCTTGGAGACAAGATAAAAAAGGTCTTGCAAGCAGGCATTTGACGACAACCATATGTAAATTAACCACCAGGGGGTGCTTAAGTGTAAAAAATACAGTTTCCAGTTAAGCTATTACACATTTCTGCATACTCATTGTCCGATCCCATATGTTGTTAAATGTACTCTTTTAACTCGCTCCTTCACTGCATGCTACGCGCTTCATCAGCCATCATTCAACTGTCAGTTATTTTGGCAACATTCAATGCCACTATCTAGTTTAGTGAGGAGATGCTGTGCAAAATGAGAATCAGTAGTCACGAATGCATTTACCTGTATTTTCCTCAGCAGATTCAAATGTAAGACAAGTTTTCTGGGACGTGATAAGATAATGAATGCCAAGCTCAAGGCTACGCAAATGGAACGATGGTTTGGCTGTGTATGTAATTATTCAGCATTTCTTAAAAGAAAACCAAACGCCTGCTGGTGCACAGTGGAGTACTGCAGGTAAAAATCCTGTCTTTCCCCCTGACAATTCAAGGTTTATCTTGGCAACTAGTACGGGCAGCCCTCCTCTATTTTGAAAGGACCACTGCAAAGCGCCAGCAATTATCTGTCACTTTCACATTCATTTAGGTCATTCAAATTCCCTGTCTGCCTCTCCCTGAGAGCATCTCACTGTTTTGCCATTATTCAGTTTTCATGTATTTTTTCTCCTCAAAAAGACAATGGAGATGATGAAATAAGTTAAACAATTGGCTCCTCAGAGCCTGTACTCGGGCCGCGCATGCGCAGGACAATCGTGACCCCGAAAAAGAAGAACGGAGCCGAAACTTAGACTTGTGGCCGACTGGCCCGAGTAATGAGAATTATTACCTCATTGAAAGAGATACAAATAATAATCATCTCGACTGTCAGAGTCCAGTCAGTAAGTCTTTGATTCAGTGGGGCAACATGGGTTCAGAACAAAATAGGTAAGGTATCATGCTCATGATACAACTAAAATAAAAAGAAAATGCCTCAATATCTCTTGGAGGTACAAAAGTATGACATAACTGTTCTGTTGCTTTCACATTTTTTTGAAATAAATGCACTGCCGTCCCTTGCTGGTTTGTATACCCAATCAGCTTCACATTCATGGGGACATCATACATGTCAAAATGCTCTCACAAATGATTGATGTCATCGTGATATTCAGCATCAATAGTCATTATGACTGCTTTAGTGGTTCAAAAATGCTGCATGTTATTGAGCATGTTGGCCTTTCTTAATGACTTTCATGTTAGATATACCTAAATGACACATCAGTCCGTATCGATGGGATGTCTTCAGACAGTTGAAACAGCTAAGTTAAGATAAACTATCATTATATGTTCACAATATTTGTTGTGCCTTAAATTCAACCCCAGTGCAAACTATTTTTATCCGCGGAGGGTAAACTTTGTGGTTCTCAGGTCATGTCCATGTCCTGATCTGCTGCTCCAAAATGCATTGGAATCATTCAGATTGTTTCATGTGCATAAATACCTCTGATCACTTTGCCCTGCAGAAATTGCCCTTCACGTGGGTTTACTTGTATTGAGCCTAATCTGGTCTTTGAATTAAAGGATTGTTTTAAAACTGATCCCATACATGAGCATAAATGAAATATATGTACGTTACATCAAGCCAAAAACCTTTGTATGAACATTGCTATTGATGTACTGAGTCACATACTGGGGTCTCCCATTACCTCTTCACTTCAACCTTCTAAGAGATACATATTACATATTTGTAAGGTAGGTATCTAATGGACATACACTGAAAAGTCAGGCATCTATTTTAAGATATTTGTGGATCAGCAGTATAAAATCAGCAAAAAATATGTAATATCTACAATGTCTTGCTTTTGTTACAAAAAAAAGTGTTTTGTTGCAATTGAACATTTTTGCACATGAAGTCACATTTGATTATTGCGTTATTTTTCATGAGCATTGCTTGATCCTCCTGAAGTGTTTCTAGTATCAAATTCAGCCAGGCAATGTGTATTTGCATTTGAATAGTAAAACTTAAAAGAATACAAGTGTTAAAAACGGGTGAAATGTTCCAGACTGAAGGCAAGTACTTTACACAGAAATAAAATAACATTTAATTCGCTGTTCAAAGCCTTGCCTAGCTCACACAAAGCACCCTCAGGCGCATGTCTGAAGAACTGTGTAGTAGGCGCTGAATAGAAATTATGAAGTCCAGGCCACCAACATTTGCTGATTTTAGCACTGTTTAAGATAGAAATAACTCACTGCAGGTGATCAGTGAAATATTGCAATTTTAGTCAGATGGACTCTCAAGAATAGAGCAAACTGATGAGAAATAAAAATGTGATGCTTGTTAATTTCTCGCACTATTGAAAAATATCTTGATGTCTAAATTCTACACTGCTCTATCTGTTGTTATAGACAAATACAGGTTTTGTATTTTGTTTGTTTTTCGGTAACTTGTGATAGTGGATTATTGTTTCAGAAAAGCTTTGTTATTGGACAATAATGAGAAAATATGATCAGCATGCTAACCATTCTTGTTTTCTCTTATTTTGAGATTTTAAAAAATAATTTTGCGGTTTAGCTTTGGAAACATGAGAAGATTTCTTGTCTTTGCAGATAAGTGTATCAGCTGGCCAGCCAAAAAGCAGTAAGTGCACTAGGCTTTATCACAGTTTTTCCAGAATTGTCGTCTCTTGTTCCTCTGCGCATTTTGCGTATTGGCGATAGGGTGATCCATTGTACCCGAAAGTTCTAGAAACATGCTCCAATAAAATACAAGCCATTTTCACTAAACAAAGTTCTTGAGATAAAGCACTACAGTTCCCATGGGGCAGTTTTGTCTTGTGGCACACTTGCTGCATATGGGTTTGCAGGTGTAAGTAAAAGTCACTGGATCAGGTGTGAACGTGCTTTGTGTGCTTTAAGAGATGGGGATGGATGTAGAAGAGCAGAGTTCATGTTGGAGAGCGTGATGCCACATTCCAGCATTTTCCCCAGATCTGGGGATTGGCTTGATTTGTCCATTTATGGTTAATATATTCTGTAATTGTATGAAAGTATCTTTCAGTGGCACAGAGCTCATGCGGTCAATAAGCAAAAGTGGAAGATGTATTTGATTTGTTGAGTCGAGTTAAAATCATTTTCATGGATGTTTTGGTGGTTAATCCCTTAATTTTGCAGTCGGGGACTTTTTTTTTTTCTTGATGGTGTCTGGAAGTGCTGTTCACTCTGAGAATTGTTTGTTCCATCCCAATCTCAACATAAATACCAAATGTGCACTATACTGGCCAGTTAGTGCTTTGTTCTGTAAACCTTTGTGTCCTCTGTCACTGATCAGGGGCATGCTCACGCGTTGACAGCTGTAATTTAAAGCGTCTTGAGATGTGTAATAGGCCGTGCTTTGGTTCTCTTGAAGGTGTTATTTACTTTCCCTGGAAAAGAACTCAGTGGACACGAGAGCAGTGTTCTCTGTCTCGGCTGGAGCATGACGTGATGTCACAGAAGGCTTCCCCTTCCCCATCATGAGTCAGTCTGTGCGTCTCCACAGAAGAGCATCCTGAAAACTGTCCGCCGCTCAGCTGGGCCCCAGCCAGGGCTCCAGGAAGTGCCAGTGCTTCCAGACTGAGACCAGCAGGAGCACAAAGAGCAGTGTGCCCACGACCCGAGCTCTGGTCTTCATCAGCGGCGTGATGAAGCTGGCCAGCGTGGACACGAACACCAGCAGCACGGCCATGAGGGTGAGGATGATGTTGATGAGCTTGCCCAGCAGGGCCCGGGCGTCAGCGTTCTCCACCCCCTCCAACTGCACCACCTGCTGCTGCTGCTGCTGCAGCTCCAGCTTAGTGATGCGAGTGAGGCAGGACTCCACTGCTTCCTGAAACACATGCACGCACATCAGCTTTTCAGGAAACAGATACGGTGGCCTCCCCTACCAAAAATCACCTCCGTAATGTAACAGAAAACTCTATCATGATTAACTCACACGAGTGGCGGGCTCGTACCTGTATGTCTCTAGCTCTCTCGTAAGACTGATAGGCCACCTTCTCTTCCATGCTGGCAAGCTCCTGTTTGAGGTTGGTCATCTCATTCTGGTGTAACTCGGTTAGGTCGTTCAGCTGCTCCTCTAAGCGCTCGTACCTGTGTAGGGAGGGCAGAGTGAACCCGACTGGTGAGGAAGCCTGTCACAGGGTCGAGGAGGCAAATATCAGCTCAGGTAGTGAAAATCCTCCCCAATGTTTCGTTTCAACAACCTGGATTTGCCAGTCAGCACAGTTTTTAAGCTAGTAAGGACAGCTTGTTGATAGAAAGAATGGCTAAGCACCTGTGCCCTTTTAGTGTTTTTTTCTGAGTGCCAGTATCTTTAGTCAGTTGTTTTCAGTGAGGAGAGACTGAATGAGGCCACCTAGCGAAAAAAGGCTGCACCCAGCATCTTTTTTCAGAGGGCTCCACCTTTTATGCACGGCCACTTCAGCTGAAAATCTCTGAACTATTCAGAAAGGCGCTAGTGCCCGCTTGGTTGCTCTTTTTCGAGCGACCGGTCATATATTAGGTAAAGTGCGACTCCTCACCTAGGTGATCATGTTAGTGTATCTTATAACCGTAGTACTTTCCCCATAGCCCAGCTCATGACATATTTTCGATATTACCCTTGGTACATATCACTTTTTTGCGAAAATTTTATTGGCTGAGACTTTGGGAGAATTAAAATGCTCTGCCTTACGTCACACTGTTAATATTTAGCCAAACTGAATACCATGAGTAATGTTGGTTAAATCGCTTTGGCTTAGCACTGCCGCAAACTAGCTAAGTGCCACTCACATAACATAACATAAGTTTACGTTACTGAGCTTGCAAGCTAGTGTGCACTCAGTTCTTTTTTATAGCCATAATATAACCATGGTTTTATAACCATAGTTTGTTAGCTAGTGAGCTAACATATGTTAGCTACTCAGTTGAATGAATTTACAAACCGCTGCTAGTTCAGACGTGAATGTCTGTAATTCAGCGATTAAGTTAGCACAGCGATAGAGTTAGCTCAATGCTAACATATAATGGGCGCTAATGGAAATTGCATTTGTTTTCAATTAAATTACAGAATTCAACTGTGTGATAAACAGAATTTTATACTATTGGTTGTGTCTTAAGAAAGTTATGAAACTCATTGAGTTCATTTTTGGTTTGTTGCTCTTGCAACAAATGCAAAATTTACTCAACTCCATTCATAACTTTCATATGATGCGCCCGCTCGTGTAAGATCCTCTATTTATTATATAACAGCGGGAGTACTGATATTTTGATATTTTAAATTTGTTATTATAGATATAAAACCTACTTGCAAAGCTTTTTTTCCCCTCACTGCACAAACATTGGAAAGCGCCTCAACCCAGTGCCCTGCCAACACTTTTTTTTTCCAGAAAAAACACTTGGTGGACACAGGCCCTGAGTCTGTGGTTGAAAGAAAGGCAGAACTTTTACTTTCCGACCCCTGGAATTCACACCTCTGGGTGAAGCTATCACAGCAGTAGCTTCCCAAGCTTGAGGTGGTACCTGTATCTCTCCTCTTGTAGACACTGGCTCATGTAGGAGTTATCGCTCTGCAGCTGGACCTTCATGTCCTCGATGGCGTCCTCCAGGTGCAGCTGGCTGGCCCTGACCTCCTGCAGGGTTTCCAGCAGAGGGTCCCAGGCCCCATGGGAATGGCCATCCAATGCGCTCGCCTTTGGGCTCCCCACTGTGGGGCCCATCCCCGGCCCGGAGGTGCTGCCCGCGGCCGAGCCGGACGTCCCAGTGGAGCACTCGTCGTCGCTGCCGTATTTCGGGCTGGAGACCAGCGTGGCGCTGCCGCTCAGGGGCCGAGGTGCGTCCCCCTCCGGCAGGGGCTCCTCTAAGGTGTCCTTCAGCTGCGCGATGTTGTCGGCGCTGCCGAACTTGTTGCGGATGAGGCTGGCGATCTCTCGAGGTTTGGACACCACGGCCGCCTGGGACAGTGCCGACACCCCTCCCTTCACCCCTTCCACCACGCCGCCCCCGAAACCGCTGATTCCCGCTCGAACATTGGCGCCCACATCCTTCAGGCCCTGCTGCATGTCCCGCAGCACATCTTTGGGCTGCCGCGCCGGACCGTTCTACAGCCGGGTCGGACAAATAGGAGGGAGTGTGTAGATGAGGAGGGGAGAGAGAGAGATGCACCTCATTTGTAAAACAATAAAAGTGAGAAGCGCCTATCAACGCCACATCTATTGATTTTAATTAAACTGCAGAGAAAAATCAATAGGTCTTGTCCGTTACCAAAAATGATCTGTCAGTGTGTGTAAACGTCTCACTGTGAGCTTATGAATGAAAGCAACTCAATTTCATTCTCACTTAGTAATGTCAACAGATAACATGAGAGTACGATGGCTCTCTGTATGGCGGGGAGGCTGACCTGCTCGATCTCTTTCAGCTTCTTGTGGTAGTGCTCCAGCTTCTTGTGCAGGTGGGCAATGGTCTGCGCCGACTTCTGGTTCTTCTTCTCGAAGACCTGCTTGATGCGCGAGGCCTGCTGCTTGTCGGCGTTGTGCGCCAGCTTCAGGTACTCGGCCACATTCTCGTCGCGCGCCTCCTGCTCCACGCGCACCTGCTCCGTCACCTTCAGGATCTTCTGCTGCAGGTGCTCGATGGCCGCCCGCGTGCGCTGGGGATCGGGGGCCTCGCCCGTCTCCACGCTGATGTTCCCGTCTGAGCCGCCATGGCTGGTGGCCGGGGGTAAGCCCAGAGCGCTCACATCTGCCTTCTCCAGCTGGTGCGGGGAGGACAGGGAGACTGGGCGCGGCGGCTCAGTGGCCATCACCGGCTGCAAAGTGTAGCGAGCCAATCGTCTTCAAGCCCCTCGGGGTCCCATTGGGTTCTGTTTGGGAAGGCCAGCCAGTACAAACCCTCGAGTACTGTTTAAAAATATAAACATTTGTAGTTTGTAGTTACTGGAAGTGGGTTACAGGCAGTGCCTGAATTAGGCCATTTAAAATTTGAGTTCTAAAAATAAAAATGTACCACTTCTGCCTGTACAGCGCTGATGATATTTTTGTTAGTCAAATGTGTTATCAAAATAAATCTTGCCTCAGGCATAGATATGCACTAATTCTGCCAGCTACTGTATTGTGGCTCTAGTAATGAGGACGATTTATGGTATAAATTATTAAATAATTTCACACCTGACCTTGAACCTACTGCCTGATAGAATTTGTGAGATTAAATTCAAAGTTTATGAGAAAGACGTTTTTGGTTTCACCTGAATAGATCAGAATCCAACAGAGTTGTCTTCTGTTTGTCTGTCAATGTACTTTGCTGATACTATGAGCACTATAATTCATTCAACAGAGACAAATGTTTTGTTTGATTCTGTTATTCAAGCTAATCACCAGATCTGAATCTAATTTAACCTGCATTTTACATGCTGGAGAGGAGACCGAAGGCAAAAAGTCTCCAAAACAAACAGGATCTGATTGCTGTTGTGTAGGCCTGGCAGAGCATCACCAGGGAAGATACCCAGCGGTTGGTGATGACTTAGCATCACAGACTTCAAGCAGTCAGGTATATTCATGCAGATATTCAAAATGACCGTCTTTACATTATTTATAAACTGTCCAATATTTTTTGATACGTCAAAAAATGGAGGGGGGTCCAAAAGGAGCTGTCATTTCTTAACGGTTCATCCAGTATGGAAAAGACTTTCAAATTAAAGCCGATAGTCTGCTGTTTAACCTCATTTTCATTGTATCCTCTCAGACCCAAAGTACTAGAGTACAGCATCAAAGTGAAAAAAAAAATGTCACTCTCAAATGAAATATGGTGCTCACAGTATATGCCCAATTTAAATATATTTGCCTTGAGTGCGCATCTGAACTGAGCTGGACAACAATATTTACTCATGTTTCATTGATTGTAGAGAAACTAATTTCAGCACTTCAAATGCTCTCCCTGCTTTTTTTTTCTTGCATCAGGTGCTCAGATTAAAAGCAGAGTGCTACACACATTTGTATGGACACTTGCTTTTTTCGGTTTTCCAAAATGATTATTTCCACAGCCAAAGTCGAAAGTATTTTTAAATCTGAAAATACTAAATGGACCTCTTGGGCCTTTCGAGCACAATTGAAGTTACAGTAATATGGTCCTGTGTTCACAGCTACCCAGCCAAAGAGATTCAATTTTAACTGTTCCAATTATGAGGATTAAGAACACATTTACGTTAAATTTGAAGTACTGTATTTGTGAAATATTTGCAATGATAAATGGAAAAAAGATGTGGCAGCAAATTTTATCGCCTGGGCTTCATGTTCTGACAAAACGGATAAAAATCAGTACGTAATCTGAATCGCATTTTGCTGAATTGCATCTTCGAGCTGAAATAATCATTTTTAAAATAGTAGTAATAAACAAACCAGAAATGTTTACGCTGCCACAAGCGTACATATTCAGAGTTCTTCTCATTGATGTTCTTTCCACTCATGTAAACAAATCAGAATGCGCCTCCTCAAAATATTTTTGCCTGAAATTTTCTTAAATTTGAAAGCATGTAAACTAACCTGATACCTTCTTTTCAAAACAGAGGGAACACAACTCTGAAGACTCAGGACACAACTCTGATTAATGTGTGTAATCCAAGAATCTGAGACCTCCGAATATTCAAATCTGTATAAGCTTTTCACTAAAAGTAAACATTTCCTGTCCGATAAGCCCTGGAAATCTCTACATGACCGCGCAGGAAGGCAGTTAAATCCTCACAGCCATGTCCTAATTTTTTTTTTTTTTTCACTAGGCCCGCACTGGGTTATTTTTTTCCATCACTGTTCCCTCGGCTTTTTTTTTAGTGAAGCACAGGTACAGTGTGTGCTATAGAGAGAATCATAAAGTGGGCAGAAACATTGTCACAGGGTAATCCACGGTATCAAATATCACTCTGGAGACTGATTGACATGTTGAACCCGTTAATAAATGATTCTTTCTAGTCAGAATGCCTGAAGAGCTTTCCATTAATGTATTTCCCCCTGGTCCTACTCCATCTGAACAAAGAATTTTCGGCAGTGAAAAATCATATTAAGTGATTGCATGGGGGGGGAGGGGGGTGATGCACATTGACGTTTACACAAAAAAAGACAAGGGGAACAGCTGATGCAAATGAGAACAATGCAATTCGGGTGTAGTGAAGCATCACTCCTAAGACAGATTCGGAGCATATACAAAGACTGCTGTAGAAAGGGTAGGAAAGAGAGAGAGAGAGAGAGAGATGTTGAATGAATGTGGCTGTAGGATGGATGTTTCTGTTGAGGCGCGCATGGTTGAATCAAAATGAAAACGACTCGGTGGCCAATGACGCACAGACATGGAGGGACATAAGCAGACTTTCAATAGATGGTTCTGGAAACGTTACCATACTGTTTACTGCTGGACAGCCGTGGGGCGAGGTGGTCTGTCGACGGGACGCATCCTTCTTCTTATGTCCCCCATAATCACAGGAGACTCCCCGAAAAGCACACTTCCTCTGCCTTCTGCTCTGTCCGTCAGCGCATCATGTGGCACGGTTTACGGCAAACATGCTCGTAGTGTCTCTGATTGCTGCAGGCTCACTGGCCCTCCCTCTCTCCCTCCCCCGGTTCTGCTCTCTTTTACTGTTTCTCACTCGTTCTCCCTCTCTGTTGCTCGCCACCAGAAGGAAAAACACTAATCTGCTCATTCACATCAGAGCTCAGCATTGAAGTGTGTGGGGGGGAAGCTGCTTGCGCACGCGTGCAGGTGCTATTGTGTGAGAGCTGAGCGGGAGGGGGGCCTCTACAGCAAGCTCTCTCAACCATGAGGTCCCTCTCTCTCTCTCTCTCTCTCTCTCTCTCTCTCTCTCTCTCTCTCTATCTCCCCCCCCCCCTTTCTCTGTCTCTGTACACACCGTGCATCCATGTGTGTGTCAGAGAGACTTAATGCAGGGATAAAGGATGAATCCTATTGTAGAGCTCGGGGCTTTGCCTACATTGGCTTTGCAGTGTCTTGACAATGAGGCCTTGTTCAGCCTCACCGATAAACTGGACTGAATACTTCAAATGAATCCTTACATTTGACTCCAAATAAATGCTGCCATTCATCATTTTCAGTTGATCCTATGGGTGTTTTTGTGCAACCCCTCTCTGCTCGGCTTCCTGCCCCTTGCGAATGACACTCCGAGGCATTCTGTTCAAATTCGTCTGGGGGAGGGGGTGTTGTCAAATTTTCCCTTGGATACCGCTCGTGGGGGGTGGAGACTGGGGAGTCGGAAGGGTAGAGATCAAATAAACGGAAGAAAATAGATGGGAAGTGCAGAAAGGGGAGGGGCAAGACAGACTGGATGGGTGTAAATAATTTAAAATGGCAGAAATTTCTGGAAATTGGTCAGCTTTAAAGCAGATGTCCTGATGCAAAGACCTGGGTTTGGCAAAGGTGATTTGTTGGACATTATAGACTAGCCAGATAGAAATTATAGACTAGCTTTGCTTTGTGTGAACAGCACTTTAATTTGGTTTAATGTTGTTTATTCTGTTACGCCGGTTTGCAACTGCCACATTGGAATATGTTTATGACAGCCTGGGATGCTCTCGAAATCATTTGCCAATGAAGTCTTTCAATAATTTTCTGTCCAATAAATCACAATTTAATATCCTACTGCCAAACCCTGCTTCACGAAATACATTTTTCATTGAGACTGGAAAAAAACAAGTGAAAATATAATTTTTTCAATTACAGGATGTCAAGTTCCATCTGCCCTCAGAAAAGTAAGAAAATGCTTTTTGAAAAAAATAGGAATAAAATAGGAAAACCAGAAAGAAAATGTCAAAAGTAGGAATTTTATAAACAGTCAATGCATGCATAAAAAAATAAAATCACAAACAATGAGCAAATTATACCCCCACTTTGAGATGATCAAAGAAATCGTTTTGGAGCGGAAAAAGTTTACTTTTTTAGCTGTAAACATGCATGAAACCAAGGATGATTAACCTGGCTAGCTTGAGCAACCATAGCA
Source organism: Gymnothorax javanicus (assembly GCA_029692085.1). Taxonomy (NCBI): domain Eukaryota; kingdom Metazoa; phylum Chordata; class Actinopteri; order Anguilliformes; family Muraenidae; genus Gymnothorax; species Gymnothorax javanicus. Next base: position 81,464,955 of record CM056202.1, read on the forward strand.
GCGATGCTATGATCAGAGCAAAGGGCCTTTTACCATCGATTTTAGTTGCTGGCTGAAGTGACCTATTACCAAATCTTGCTGGCTAGCTAGCAGCTATTAGCTAGCGACATAGTAAATTGAGATTCAGTGGGGTCACTCTCGTTAGCTGGCTAACTAGGTAGTTATAACTAATGTTGAAACTAAAATGCACAATAGTGGGGAGTCTATCTACCCATAGACTGTACTGACTTTATTTTGAATGGCTAATTCAAATTTTTTGAACTAGGATTGTATGGGGTAGCTGGCTATCCAGTAATCCATAGTCAATATTAACATAAGCTGCCTTGATAGCTAGCTAGATAGTCCCGGACTTTGGCATGGGAGCTCAGCAATGAACTGCTAAGGACGAGGAGAGCAGCAAACATATTTTAGCCTTATACAACTCTATTTACGTAGAAATCCGAATGCATAACCCTTTAACAAGCCTTCAGTCAGAGTAGAATTGAATATAACCAAGGAAATTTAATATAGTCCATTGAAAATTGACAGTAAAAAGGTAATTGATCTGAACATAGTATCCTGTATGGTTGGAAGCGATCTCAAGTCTCTGTACAAGAGGGAGCGTAAACTGCTTTACACAGAAGCAGCAAAGCCAGGCTATATAAAAAGCTGAGGGGATGCGCTCGCGACTAAGTCTGGCGGGTGTATGGGCGGGACCTCAATACCGCAGTTCAAAACCCTGATCACTACTGCGCAGACTCTGGCTTCGCATGTGCAAGATGGCAGCCTCCGTAGAAGGATATTTTGGCCCCATATTTGTACAGTGCTAAGACATGGAGAAGCGTTGTCCATCTTCATGAACTGTCTATGGTTCACAATGGTACCACAGTTGCAAAATCCGTACACAGCATATAAAATATTCATATCGACTCAAACTGCCAACATAGACATAAAAATATCCGCAACAACATAAATTTGTACATGGGTTATACCATGCCAACTCACCCAAATTTCAGAACTTTTCCCTGGATAGGTAACATCCAATTTTCCAAATACCAATCAAACCCTCCTCTGGGTCATTTCCATACTCAGTAAAAAATTTGCTCTTTTCACTTAAATACCTGCACTTGATGAGACTCATATTGGAAAGATTTATGTAGGCATAAATAGCTAAAAATGTGAATTTTTTTGTCAAAATTCAAAAATTCATCAGTCAGAAGCCATTTGGATTACAACTTGAATATTTTACATGGATTGGTCTCTCAAGGGAAAGTATCAACAAGATTTTTTTTAAAGAAAATTCATGACTTGGACAGGGAGGCCCTCGGTGAGTTGGCATGAAATAGCCCCCATATACACCACCGGTCAAAAGTTTTAGAACACCCCACTTTTTCCAGTTTTTTATTGAAAATTGTGATTTCTCATTGTACTCTGGAATAAAAGCATAGACATGATAGAACAAATCAACAATTGAAGTTAAAAAAGAAATCATGGAATCAATTTATAAACCAAAATGTATTCTAAACTTTTGACTCATCAAAGTAGCCACTTTTGGCCAATATAACAGCAGAACACACTTGTGGCATTCTTTCTACAATGGCAATCAAATATTCTTCAGAAAGTTCCTCCCAACTCCGTTGCAGAAGTTCCCATAAATGAGTGGCACTTGTATGTTGCTTTGCTTTCACTCTTCTATCCAGTTCATCCCAAACCATCTCGATGGGGTTTAAGTCTGGAGACTGTGCTGGCCACTCCATGTTTTTAAGCTTACCATCTTGTTCTATTTTCCTTAGGTAGTTCTGGCAGAGCTTGGACTTTTGTTTTGGGTCATTATCTTGCTGTTGAATGAACCCCTGACCAACTAGGCGCATACTAGAGGGTACTGTATGGTGCTGCAGAATGCTGTGGTAGCCGTTTTGGTTCAGAGTGCCTTTCACTCTGTAAGTCACTGACCCTGGATCCAGCAAAACAGCCTCAGACCATCACGCTTCCTCCTCCATGTTTGACAGTTGATGTCACACGCTGAGGAACCATCCTTTCACCTACTCGACAGCGTACAAAAAACCTGGGTAACCTGACCTTTTGTTTAAAACTTCTGGCAGTTCACCACTTACCTTTGTACCATTCCAAGCTATTCATTGGACTGGAACTGCATCATTTTCAATAAAAACTGGAAAAATTGTGGTGTTTTAAAACTTTTGACCGGTAGTGTATATTGGCAATGGATGCAATTTTTTACTATCAGTGTGAAAAATAGGAATGTTTGGAAAACCGAATGGGAATTGCCCCAAAAAATAGGAAATATGGAACTGGGCGCCCTGCAATTACTATATTGGATATCCAAACTTGTCATAATGCTGTCCAACGTCCAGAAAATAACATTCTGAGCAGAATTATTCATTTATACACACTATATACCTGGTATCTTGTTTTAGAGAAAATGGGTCATTTTTGTGTCTTTCCCTTCCTACACAGGTAGTTGTGAAGCCGTGCAGCTATTCAGCACGTAATTCACACATGCATTATAATGACAACCTAATGCTAGCTTTCGACTAGCTGTGAAGAGACCTTCAGTTCAGAGGGGATCTACCCTCTCACTAATAATCTGAGTAATGTGTGCTACTTAGGAGATCTGATTTTCTTCAGGACCAATTAAAAAAATTCAACTGACCCCAGCATGGTTCCAAGTAATTAATCCAATTAGTCTTTGAATCTATGCCAGATTATTCATGCAATTTTTAGTTTTTTCATGACTCGGTGGAGAAAAGTCGACAGAATTGGGTAAGTCTTGCTCACTAGGAAAGTGTACTGTTTTCAAAATAACATTACATTTCATCCTGGACACATTGGCGACTGGTGAATGTTGGTGTCTTAGTACAATATGCAAAATTGTTACAATTGCACTATATTTTGGTATGAAATTGCTTAAAAGGAAAAAAAAATCAGTCTGTGGTGCTGTCGTTACTGGGAATTGGGTCCTCAGAAATCAATCAAATTTGTTTTACTGAATCATCAGAAGTACAGATTCTAAAACATCAGCAAAACAATCAAAATATTTAATGAGATGCAGATGGTAGTCCATATTTTAATTCACAAAAATGACCAAAGAAAAACATGGAGAATTCAAATATTTATTAATCTCAATTCACAGAAATACACTTACAGTTTCACATAATAAATACAAATTTATATATAGCTTTTGTATACATAATGTGCATAGTTGACTAATTATACGAATACACAAATAGAAGTGCAAATTTTGGGGGGGAAAAAAAAGAAAAAGCTGGCAGATATTTCCTTGGCATGGTACAAAGGTTATCTATCTTATAACGAACACTGCATGGCTGTGAGCTTTGCCAAATCTCCCCAGAAAAATTACCAGTGACAAGAATTTTCCACCATACCAATTAATAACTGTCACTGAATCAAAACTAAAAAGCTGTGAAACATTTAATTGCACTGTACTTCAAATTAAGTTTTCTTTCATACTTTTGTTCGTAGATCATTTTGCGCACTAAATACAATTAGCCCTCTATAATATCAAGCTTGAGGAAGACCATGTCCAGATAGAAAGCAACATATTATTTGTGTGGTCTTCTGCACATACCTTATGTAATTATCTTGCGCTGCACTTAGCGTTCTTCATGAACTGTAAAGGAGAAAAAACTTATTTCATCTCTATGCTAAACCTCAGTTCAGAAGTTCAGGCATTTTCGGGCAATGTCTCGCTTTCCTGTGACTGCCCTCCACCTCGCAATCCAGCTGACAAGAGCCTCCAAGAGTCTCCGCGCAATGTCTGCACTGACACACTAAACACTGTCACCTTCCCCATCAAATTACCAACTGCTCGGAATTGTGAGACATGTATACAATTACCAATAAGAGTGCGTCACGCTAGAAAACTACAGGAAATGTAATGTATATTTCATCATCATTTCAGCATGGGCGTACAAGCTCATTTTGATCCTTGTGCACAACCTCTGGATTTGTAATTTTAAAAATGCACTTCAAGACTGAAAATGCCAGCAAGAGAAGGACAAACTATTCTGACAGAGGACAACAGAAGGTAATACATTTTAAAAACCCTCACCAGTAAGAGAATGAGCACACGCATACAGACGTGTGTGTAACCTCGCAAAGACCTGCTCACCATTTCTATGAAACAGCATCATAGCAATGGATGGGGTCCGGAAAGCTTCCTCCATCTGCAGTGCTGATGTCTAGCTGCCGTTTGCGCAACTCTGACGATGATGTAAATCCAGCGCAGACAGTTTTTCAAAAAGCAGCACCAAAACTAACTTTATAATGCTGTATGAGATTGTGGTGATAAGGCAGACAGAAGTGATGCTGACAGAGCAAAAAGTTGTAAATTTGTTATTCTACATACAAAGATAAACTTGTTCAAGTCCTTCTGGTGATAGTGTGTTTCAGTCTGTGTTGGATTGAGGTCCTGAGAGAAGTAGTAGTCTTCCTGTTGGGCCAAACCGTCTTCACTGCCCAGACTTCCGTGGCGTGGCTACTACTCTGCGCTTTGCATTGTAGAAATCTGGAACGGAAGGAACAGGGAAAAACCGAGTGAACTCCCTGCACCATTATAATCGCATATGCACGCGTCAAATGTTTATCGCCACACCCTATCTACACAAGGAGACCTTCTTTATAATGTGAAACATGCAAGACATGACTCAGCAACTGCTCACAGTCTCCCCCACCTGGCTACAAGGAGAATTGACATTAGAGGACAAGACTGAACATGCCCTTCTAGGCACAGTGTACAACAGAAGATATTGGCAGCATTAAAATAAAGATATAGGGAATATTTAAAAAGTACATGTACCATAAGAAGCCGACTACCTTTCAGTAGCCTTATCTAATTATCCATCAGTAGCCTCACCTTTTTGTTCAAATGAATTGATAATTTTTTAATAAAAAATGCTGAAATACCAGAATGACTGCATGCTGATATGTTACAGTTGCCCACGCAGACACGCACCTGTGATGTTAGTCTGTTTCCTCTTCAGTTTCTGGCTGTGGTTTTTCTTGGGCGTCTTCTCCGGAATTTGGGGAGGTTCCTTGCACCTGGTGGGGGTGTGGGGGATGTTTTCCTTGTCGGCGGGTCTGGGTTCCAGCCTTGAGGTAGACGGACTGGGCCTCTGCCGACCTCTGTGCGCGCCGACCGTGGAGGAGCGGTACAGCACCGGCACGTTTGCCCCCACCACCCCCTCCCACTTGTAGTCTCCGCCCTCCATGGGCGTTTCCGTGGCGAAGTTGAAGCTCCAGCGGCGGGAGGCATCCTCCAGATCCTTCTGCATTATATTCTGGCAGTCCTCCTTCAGCTGGTCCCGGTCCACTGGGCCGAAGAGGCTTCGGCGGGCGGGTCCGTTCCCCAGCGCTGTCAGGATCCGCTTGCTGATGTCAGCCATGGTTCTGCACTGAAGATGAGAAAGAACACAGCCGAGGGTCACATCTCTGCAAAGCCCAGCTGCCACTACCAGCAGATTCCCTCTCATCTATACTCCACTCCACATTCACTTCCAATCCCAGAGTAAGACGACAAAAGTCCTGTCATGTTCCCTCCACCCACAAACCAAGCCAGCTGATTACAAAAAATCTGTTGTACCTCCTGGCTGAAAATACTGTGCCAATTACCAAATATGGGTCGGAACAAAGAACTGGGAGAACAGTTACTTTTTTGAACGGCAGGCTTTTCACTTCTGCGCAGACGTCCTTCAGCAGGCAGAAGGTACAATCCTCTACCCCACACTCCACCCCATACACCAGTATTACGCTGTGGCCGCTAATAAGCTTAAAACAGGGGAAGTACAAAAAATTCCCCTTTCGCTGATGATTGGAATCTGCCAGCTATCCTTTATTAACAATGTTTAACTCAGAAAACTCTCAGCCCTGTGTATTGCTCTCTACTTCCCTGCCAACTGAATTCTGTAATAATCAAAAGGTTTTTTAAAAATAAAAAAAAATTATTAAAATGGGTTGACCAATCATCATTTTGAGGGGATTTTTTCACATTATCCATTTTCAGCCAAGCATTCGCCACTGGGATCACAGCATCCCCTCTCCAAACTGCCGAGCTAACATGCCAGCACTTCAGCAGGTACTGGTGTAACCTCAGGTTCCAGCCATATAAAGCATATTATTATCCTGGAAATAGCCAAAGCAATAAAAGGAGAAAAATATAGTTCCTTAATGAACATTTGGGCACCGTTTCCCTTAAGATGAATACAAATGGCACATTTGATTATTATATTGGTATTTACTGGACACCTTAGCCTGAAGGAGATAAATTAACTTAACTGAATAATCATTTAAAAACAACAATTTCATCTTATTAGACGTAAAATCATTAAAGCAAACTTTTACTTCTCTCTACCACGAGACTGTCAAATGAGAAATGTTCTATGTCATATATATATATATATATATATATATATATATATATATATATATATATATATACACATATAAATATGTATATATAATGTAGAAGTAAAAAATGCTGTCAAGAACTGGCCTACATATTATTTAGTGCAGTTATATTCCGTGAGTAGTGTTTAAAATACAAAATAATAAAATGCTGAAATAAATTATAACATTAAGGAACTAATCAACCAACTTGATAAAATATTTCAACTCACCATAGCTAATGGTCTCACTTTCAGTAGTTGTATGAACTTAAGGTACTCTTGCTGTTTCTACCTGACTGTGGCTAGCGGAATGGTGCTGCATTTAAATGTACTGCGTGTTTTGGCTCTCCTACCTCAAGCAAAGGGGGCTGGGCCAAATTAGGCCCGCCTATTACAGCAGCGCAGTATGGCCGGTATATGCCAGAACAAATTCCCCTCAGCAACATGTTGGGGCTAGTTCTGAGAAATGGTTCCACTATCATCCTATAGACCGCTCATTCCTAACTACGCCCGCTAGAGGTCGCCATTCAAGAACTCCCCGCAGGAGAAACATTAAACGTTGCCTATAGACATTGCAGTGAAGAAAGTGCCACTGCTGAGAAACGAACCAATGGCCAGAACAAAAAAAATAAAATATAGAAGGGCATAGTGAGCCCTACAAGTGGCAGACAAATGCTAGAAGACAAGTAATTTCAATTTTACCTGATCAGAATATTGAAGAGACATCAAAACTGTTAGGTCATTCACAGGAACGTCTAAACCACTTCACAGTGGAATTTATGTTCCCCTATTAAAGTGCAAAAAATAAATATATATATATATATATATATATATATATGAGAATAATGTGTGTATAATGGTGCAGTGAATATAATAAGTTATTTCTCACTCAGTGAAAATAAATAAATTGTTTCATTTATAAATCACCAAATCTCCTCAAATTACCCATGAACATTTTAGATGGTGGACAGCTCAGTTTTGTACTAGTGGCCTTCAAGGTTCCTAGGCTCACTTTGTGTTCACATAGATAATCAGTTATGCAGGTAACTCCATCTGAGACCATCACAGGTCAAATGAAACAGTCTCAAGGTCTCAGGGCGGGGTGGGGATTACTGAACCTTTCTGATGTCACCACAGCAGGAAGTGAGAGGGAACGAAATGGTCAGGGAAAGTCTGCAAAACGCTTTTATACTCACCATTCACATCATTGCCATACAAATAATCATAAAATTGGTTGTGTCTGCTTAGAAACAACACAGAATAAACTCAAATCACTCAAAATAATTACACAAACCACCTTTATTTAAGGTAATTTATTCATGAACGAATGTTCTCTCTTTATCATCAGATCAGGGAGGGGCACAACAGACTGATGTAACAGTCTAGGACATGTCCTTAGATCAGCGGGCATGTCTGCTGTTTGTGTCAGAGAAGCACTAACTTTCCCCGCTGAGGGGCGTACTATAAAGTAAGTTCAACTACAACATTATCCAAGCTTTCTTTGCATGAGCTGGCTCAGCAAACCCTATACTGAAGTTTCATGGCAGGTTAAATGAGAGCCACCTTTGTGACATTGAAAACTTTGGCTTTAGGCTCAACATACCCCGCTAACCCACTAATCTCACTTCACAGTACCCCGCTCCGGTAATTCCAACATCTGCTATCAACATCGCGAAATGAACCCAAATAAGAGCTCAAGTCATCACGTTTTGAAAAAATAATAAATAAATGAATGAATAAATAAATAATGCACCAGTCATATATACTTGAGATGCATACTAGATATTTGAGGCTGTGACATATGCTAGGTGTTGATAATTCTGCATTTAGGTCCTCATTCAAAGTTTAAGGGTCACAGTATATTAATTATCAATGAACATCTCAGAGTCCGGCAAGCCTTAAGATTTGCAGGGGCCTAATTCATTATGAACTTGCTTCAAGTAGGTTCATTAACTTGCTTCAAATAGATTATTTTTTCAGGGAGATTGCGACATTATTTCATAAACTAGAAGTGAAAACACTGGCTAACAGAACTGTATTATGTTTTTATTAGCAAATTATTTTCAACATTAATGCCAAGATGCGTCAATGCGAGCAAGCTACATTGGTTTGAGTGAAAAAGAAAAAAACCGATCGGGGCTGAAGGCTCACTGCCGTCCTCTGTAGACCTCACGAAAATTCATAAAACTATGACATCAAGAAATGGGCGGTCAACCCGGGACAAATTTAAGAGCGCGGCGGGAAGACGAATAACCGCGTGATTGGTGAGTGCGCTCTGAGACGAAAAATTGTCCCTGCCCATTTACTATTTCACACGTGAACTTAGAAAACGTGGTAGCGAGCCGGCCAAGTTCATGCAGGGGCCAGAACTTTCCTCCTAGCTAGACGGAAATCTTGTGGAAGAAAAAAACAAACGAAAAAAAAACTTACTCCTGGCAGAGACCGAACTGTAACATAGCCTGCAGCTTGTAGTCGGTGAAAAATAAATTAATGAACGAATGAATGAATGAAACACATTTTCATGTTCTCCCACTGCACGGATACGCTGTGTTTCTTAATAAAACACATCACAGTTTAGGCTAATCATAGAAAATATCTATCAGGAGGCAAATGAATATTGTTGGCTTATAAGTAAATAATGTCAATAGAAAACGATGGCAGAACGTAGACTGTGGGGAAAAATGACAGCATTATCCTGTCTATAATGAAAAATGTTTTAATATAACCCCAACCACTTTGCTCAGGTTAAGTGACAAAAAAGGATATCTCAAATAAGGTTTCGCTATATTACTAATATATAATTATACATAATTTTATATATGTAATATCACTAATACATAATTATATATAATTAAAGCCGTGCATATTAGTTTCATTATGACAAAACCACTAATGCACTAAAATTTTAAATAGTATTAGCCTCTTGACTAATACCACAGACAAAATTCATAGACGATAACAAAAAATTAGGCAAAATAATGCGTATTTTTAGAAGTATAACTGAAAGTTTGCTTACGGTCTTCGAGTTGCTAGTAGAATGACGTCCGTGAAGTACGCTATATTTTGCTCGAAGCAGTCAAAAATCAATGAATGGAGGCTGAAAGTAGGTCTCGACGAATTTGTGAACGACAGATTTCGAGTGGTAAACAACTGTAATTTGGCACTTATTTCGATTTCAGTAATTCTGCTCAGTTGAGTGGTCCGTATTGTATCAAGCTGTCGCGTAGTATGTCCAGTATTCCACTGAACCAGTTTATGGGGCAGTTAAGTTTATATCTCTTCGGTGGGCGTGAAGCCCATCCAACTCATGTACAGGCGGAGTCAATTCCGGAAAACACGTGTTCCTTTCCTTGTAAACACACGTGAATTTATTCCTCACGCGTCTTTTTTTCCCGGTTTGTGGAAATACCGGTCGGTTTTTTTTTCCACGCCCACGTTGTGGGGTTTCCTCGGACTTGAGCTGAGCCTGCCGGACCAGCGCGAACAAATGTTAATAGACCTTTTTGTCACTGAGGTTCATTTAGTTTTATATGCGTTAGACTAACGTCAGTTGATTTTCGGACAGTCATTTAAGCCTATAGCGAAGAAAGAAATTATATGTTTGAAAAATCTTTTGCATGATCCATGCCTTCTCAATCCAACAACCTGGAATTTTATACACTCAAAAATAGCCTACAAGATAGGCCACACAATGGCATTTTTTTTGGCTTGATTGGAATTGAATGGATTGGAAGCTAGTTGTTGACTGCAGACTCGTCATCTTGACACATTCTAGATTAGGCCTAGCCCCAAAGAAAATAAAATAAACAAAATAGTTTTTGTATTTTCTGGAAATCCAATTGGATATAACTTAGCCAATACCTTTGCGACACTTTGCGTGGCTGGAGAGCTATTGATTTTTACCCAAGCCAAAAATGCCTGTAAAATCAACTTGGCCTAAATGAGAATATTCTTTGGGAAATTAAACTGCCTCACCATTTTCTGTTGTGTCTCCCTTAGCTTGCTGGTTTGGGATGGGACAGGTTTATACTATGTGCAGTACCAAAGCTCATTAGTCTATTGGGAAATCAGATTTGTGTAAGGCTGTGGTTACCACAGGGGGTATGCCAGTGAAATTCAGGTATTTGTTGTGTTCCACCCTGAGCACATTATGTGCAGCATAATTAATTGTTGAACAAAACAAATACCTGGATCTGACTGGTGTGCCCTGAGGATAGGGAAGTGGGCACCTATATCTGCTGCATCAAAGCAAGAAGTTTGTGGGTTCATTTGTGGCTTGTAGTCTTTCTCTGAGTATTGTGGTTTCTATCCAGGGCCCAAGGAAAAGAAGCATGATCGGTTAATTTGAGTGTGAAATGCACATATGTCTGAGCTTGTGAGTAAGTGGTGCTTGTGTGCCCTGAGTTGAGAAACTGTGTCGGGTGTATTCCTGCCTCTCACCCACCGGATGCTGGGCTGGGACTTTTATTGATTTTTTTTTTATTTAAACAAGCGTGGGTTATATGCTGCTACTGCTTATGGACGGTTGAAAATGAATGAAGCTACTTCTTTGAAAATCAAGTTGGCAAGGTCTCTCCACACAGGTAGCTGCACCCAGTAAATGAGAGGCTACAGTAAGCTTCATAGAAATAATCGTCTATTCATTTCTATTGTGTCATGTTGGAAATTTCATTGACGAAGGCAATCAGTATATTGCCCCAAATAATGTGTGTGATCTAAACACATTTGAATTGTATTACTATGGTTCCAGCATATCTGGGCAAGTTGTGTTGGACCTCATAGCTCTCACAAATAAAAATTAATTTACACCAGGGCGATAGCTGACCTTTCGAGCCAGTAAAGTTGCTAGGTTTCCGTAGCCTAGCTAATAAAGCTAGGCATATATTGACTATTACTGAGCTGAATGTACTTTCACAAAGTGTAGCTGTTGGCCAGAAGTATATCCTCTTTATGTTGCAAGCTAAGTAAATCCTTACTATTTTAAGGTTATTGCTGTGTTTCAGAGCCACAGCTAGCTGCACTAGCTAATTAACATTGAACGCTGAAGCTGAGCTGTGAGTGACAATAGGCAGAACAGAGAAATCAAGAACATTAGAAGTCCCAAAATGATTTTCATTGGATGATATTCTTTGAACAAAGTTAAATTTTAGGTTACTGCCATTACATTTCCAACATGCAACTGCACAACATGATATGTTTATGTTTATAATACCTTGATTATGCTTTTACTGACTTGCTCTCTCTCTCTAGTTTTACCTATTCATGCCAGTCTGTCTTCGCCACTTCTTCCGAGAGTGAAGTAATCAGTGACGTGGACAAACTATTGGTCTATTTGCGCTGCTTACTCGTGGTTTACATTATGCAGTGTATTCTCTGTAGTTCTGTATGTGACATCTTCTGCAGAAAGCCATTACTGACACATCCTCACCTACCTGTTGTGGAGTGTCTGATCTGTTGGACCAATGTATAGATGTTTTTCTTAATTTTTGTGAGAATTCATCAGTCATCAACTGTAAACGTCTTCCAAAGCTTATCTGCCCCTTTGCCATGACTGGATTCAACAATGCTCTTACTGAGTCACAAACAGTAAGTTTTTCAGAAAGTTTAAGGTTTTGCTTTTGTTTCTGGTTGTACTGTAGAGTGCAGTGATGATCATACCCTTGACAAAATGAAGATAAATCAGAAACCAAGTACTATTCAAGTATTTATTTCATGTAATATTAGATCATATAGAGGAAAATAAGTAAACTGATAACAATATAGAGTAAAAACAAAAATAATAATGTCTCTCTGAGGGAAAAAGTCAATGACTAGCATGGCCACCCTTTGAATTTAATCTGTCAGGCATAGTCTATCCATCCATTTTCTATACCGCTTCTTCCTCACTAGGGTCATGGGGGAGCTGGAGCCTCTCTTAGCTGACTATGGGCGAAAGGCAGGGACCCATCCTGGACAGCTCGTCAATCCATTGTAGGACACACACACCATTCACTCTCACACCCGTACCCATGGGCAATTTAGCATCTCCAATTAGCCTGACATACATGTCTTTGGACTGTGGGAGGAAACTGGAGTACCCGGAGGAAACCCACGCAAACATGGGGAGAACATGCGAACTCCACACAGAAAGGTCCCAGGCTGAATTCAAACCCACAACCCTCTTGCCGTGAAGCAGCAGTGCTAACCACTGTGCCACCATGCCGCCCAATTTTTTTTTAATTTCCTCACTCACCAAACCATTCCATATGGTTTGAAGTTCATTCCAGAAAGATTCTTTTGATGCAACAACAGATTTGTTTATCATGGTATCAAGCAAATCCCAGATATGTTCAATCGGATTAAGGTCTGGATTTTGAGCAGGCCAAGTCATAACTTTTAAGTTACCAGATGATTCTTTCTGACTGAGATAATTCTTGTAGAACTTAGACGTGTGTTTAGGGTCATTATTTTGTTGAATATAAAATCCATGACCAATCAGTCTCTTTCCAGATGGCAATGCGAGCCTCACAAGGATGCTGTGATACTTTTTTTGAATCAATGATTCCATCAGTTTTTTTGAGATCACCAGCTCCTTTCGAGCAGACTGAACCCCAAAGCATAATATTGCCACCCCCATGTTTTACTGAAGGGGTTAAACAGTCATTTTCAAAACGTTCTCCAGCTCATAGGTGCACATACAGTAAGTTCTGTACTTCGAATTTTGATTCACTGGTCCGAAGGACTTGTTCCCAGTCCGTTGGTGCCCAATCCTTGAATATCTTCAAACTCAAGTCTTTTCGTGACGTTGCAAGCTTTAGGAAGTGGTTTTTTTTGGCAGCAGATCATTTTCACGCAAGCATAATAGAAATAGTAGATCTTGATCCTTTCATCTCTGTACTTCTGGCGCCATTACTATCATCACAGAGTTGTGTTGTCAACCGGCGATTTCTTTTTTCTTGTTATTCACAGATAACGAACATCAGAGGCACTTAACTTTGCAGAATAATGTTGCCTCAAGCCAGCTTAGATAATTTTTTGCATCAATTATCATGGAATGAGGCCTCAAACATGCATTCATGCTATGCAAGAGACAAAAAAAAAAAAAAAAAATTGCGACACCTTTCAGTTGTTATAAAAAATTGATGTTTTCAGTGTTTTTGTTAATTTCCCATATTTTTACCTAAATATATTGATGCACCTGATTAAATAGAAACACCTGCAAAGCCATTTGTCCCTAATATTATATATTTTTTCGATATCAACGTGTTAAAAGGTTGATCTTCTTTACATGACTAAACATTAAAATGAAGGAACAAAAATGCAGTTTTACAGCTATAAATCTGCACATTAAGCACATCAGCACTGTTCATCTGCAAATTGAGAACTGCAAAGTAAACAGCCAAATTAAGAGAAACACTTCATAGCTCTGTTTAATTTGTCCATGAAGTGCTAAAAATGTTGTTTTATTTCATAGGAAATTTCTGTTGTGAAAAAAAGCCAGTCACATTCCCAAAACATCATTGACAAACATTTATTGTCTGGGAATTATTGCACTGTGCAATTCCTTTTCAACACACAGAAATTTGTGGAATTTAGTGTAAGATATCCAGAAGTGTAAAATATCCAAAAATGTTTATTTTAATTTTGGATACTGAATATTTAATATCTAACTGCAGTCGCTCACTAATTACACCATAATTTGAGTGAGCTCCACCTGGTCAATATATTTTCAAAGTGAGGTTTTTATGTCAATAAGGGAGTTTAGCTGTTACAGAATCAGCAATACAAAACAAACAAACCCAATGTTCTCTCCTCTGAAATATTCTTGGCAGAATGCCCAGGTCTTTGCACATGCATGCTGAAGAAAAGTCGCCTGAACTTCTTTCAGGCAGAATAGGAGGATGACCTGGGGCTGCGCTGATGTCTGATTAATGATTAGTGGTTCCTCATTAACCATTGTTGCCTTTGTTGAATTATGAACAAACTTAATAGGAGCAAGAAAGTTTCTCATCATTGTGAGTGCCAATTTTGTTCCTTTGTCAGATATTTAGTTTCTTTTGTTTGCATCCCTAATTAAACAAAAATTCCCACAGTTACAATTATCTGAATTGGTTTTGGTTGGCTGTATTTCCTGCATCTGTTCTCCTCTGAGGTGGTTAGATTTTCCTTGGAGGGGTGCAAATATGCAATTTCAACACAAAATTCTTATTCAGGGCAGCACAGACAATCCGTGTAAAGTCACTTATGAAAGGGAATGAATCAACAAAGGTGATCATGATGAATTTCAGGACAGTGAAGTCCATATGACGGAATATGGCCTGAAATCTAGTATGCTGTGTGCAGTGTTTTTGTTAATACTAAAAGATTTTGTTGAGTGAAAATAACAATTCCTTCTTACACATTACATTTCCCTACAAACATCCTTATTTATCTAGTTGAATCTCTAAGGAAATAAAGATCAACAAACCTTTCATGTTAGTATCTACTTCCAGCCTTGTTATTTCATTGAATATTCATGAACAGGAAAGCACTTCATCCACTAAGGAAATGTTCAAAAACTTCCTAATTATGTTCTTTTGGGTACATTGGTAACTAGTACCTCTGTGTCCAACTCAATTATGCATCATCTAGACCCTGTTTTCACTGTAACTCAATAGTGCAAATGTGGTCAAAATACAAAGTCAATACATTTTTCCCCACAGGAAAATGTGTTTATTGTCTTAAGTCTCCATGCGCCTAAAAATATTGTGTCATTTGGACAATAGATAAATATCTTGTGGAAGAATCAGGAGGTTAAATTACTGCATCTCCTGCAGTTAGTTGATGACTTAGACTGGGCAACTTCACTGACTGAATACCAATGTTGTTCAAAGTGCTTTTCACCAAGTATGAGGAAATTACAAAGTTGGTCCCCTCTCCATATTTAATTGCTGCTATATAGGCCCACTCATTTGGGGAAGCTTTCCACATGATGCTATATATCTGTGGGTATTTGCTTCCAGAAAATTATTTGAGAGGTTGGTCAGTTGGATAATTAGGACTGACTCTAAGTCTACTTTCCAGGTGATCCCAACAATGTTTGATGGGGTTGAGATGAACCATGTTTGCACTTCTGAGCGTAGGGGTGTCGTCATGTTGATATCTACCTTGCTCAAACTGTTGGAAGCACAGAATCATCTGGAATGTTTCTACGTACATATTATGGTGCTAAGATGTTCCCTCAGTGAAACTGACAGGCCCAGCCTAAGAATGAGAAATGTCCCCGTACTTCTGACCTCATAATGACCTCACCAATGTAGTGCATTTGATTGGTCATTATACAAGGTCCAAACCAGTGAGAAGCGTGTGTTCCACAAATGTAGTAATTTCAGCGAAATGAGAGGAAGTCCTGGGCCAAATAAAGAAGTGAGGAATAAATGAGCATCTAGATTGTGTCGCATGGGTTTCGGTCAGGGCAGATCTGCAGTCTAGGCAGATTCAGAAACTGCAGTTCCCTCCACTAATATTGTCTCCTTTGGTAAATATTATCAAAAGAAGCTATGAAAAAAATGTGGTTTTTGTCAATCCTATTGATCTTTTATTCAAACAATAAGCAAAGACATTTTTTAAGAGATTTGTTGATGGAAAAACTATTCTGATCTCAAAATAAATATTTTTACCAAAAACTTGTGCCACATTCATTGGCACCACAAGAAAATTTCTATGAATCTAATTGAAGTACTGCATATTCCCACTCATGTTTTGCTTTATTAATAGTACCACAATTATTAGGAAAATTTAATTAATCTCAGATGACTTCCTGTTTCTCTGGGGTAAAAACAGGAAGTGACAAACGACATAGTCGTGAATAGGTATTTGCCTTCTTCCTGATTTCCACTGTATTTGCATATTTGTAATACTTAAGTATTTCAGATTATCCAACTGATTTTAATACAAGACCAGGACACTGTTTGTCAACAGAAAATGCAACTTTGAATGATAAATTCATTTATTGAAAGTAAGGAGTTATTCAGAATCTATGTGAAAAAAGTTATTGCCCCCCAAATCTTATAACTGATTGCGCCGCCCTTAGCAGCAGCAATAACAAAAAAAAATTTTGGGTGGGAAGGAAATTTGGCCCACTCATCTTCATACAATTGTATTAATTCAGGTACATTGTGGGATTTTTGAGCATGAACTACCTGTTCAAGGTCATGCTACAGCATCTCAACTGGATTCAAATCAGGACTTTGACTTGGCCACTCCAAACTGTCATTTTGTTTCTTTTGAGCCAGTCAGAGGTTGACTTGCTTATGTGGTTTGGATCACTGTCCTGCTGCATAACTCACAGATTGTTTTTTCTTGGTTTTTTTACCTTGCAGCAGAGGTGTAGCCAGTGGGGGGGCACAGACACGTCACTTTATGACAATAATTAGTCCTGGCTAGTTCTCAATCATTTTCCTTTATTGACGCGTTTTCCAATTATTGTAATTTGCAACTGAAGGCTCGGTTTCTCTCCATTTGCGATCTAACAGTGATTAAATCATGGGCAGAATTCAGTACAGTTGCGGAACAAGATCAGAGAATTGGGTTGCACAAAACATCCGTTTAAAACAATTATTATTCCTGACCTGTTCTCAGTCATATTCATGATTAACTAAAGATTCACTCCGAGAGCATTCCACACTTAACGGGTGCTGCTTGTTCTCCCCGATTAGGTAAGACGACAATCATTCATCTGGACACGTATTTGCTGTATTTAAATCGACGTCATTAAAAATTGCAAACCTGTCGACTCTCACGCAAATAGCTGGAGCCGCACGCTTTTTATAGCCTATTGAACTGCCAAGTGCCACTTTTTTTTTAATCAACCCGCACAATACCGAGAGTGAAAGTCCGTGTTTCATTGGAACATGGACCAGTTCAATCAACGCGAAGCATTGGCCTATTAATAAGTAAATTATTTTGCTGTACTGAATTTAGCCCATGATTTCATCGTTGTTCGATTGCATATGGAGAGAAACCGTGTCTTCAGTTGCCAATTACAATAATTGGAAAACGCGTCAATGAAGGAAAATGATTGAGAACTAGCCAGGACTAATTGCTGCCATAAAGGGACGTGTCTTTGCCCCCCCCACTGCCTTGCAGCTTTACCATGGATACCACTTCATACTCGTTTCTGTCTTATTTTGGAGTTGCGAATACACTGACGCTTAACTGAGGCAAGTGAGGCCAAAAGTTTATTATATCTTAGTCTGAAGGAGTCATTGATCTTGGACAAATTTTGGTTGGTATAGTGAAATTAAACCTAAGTACCAATTGCATTTGTTTAGTTGATTGACTTTGAGACATGCAAGGATATCATTCGAACTCATAATAGTGTTCCTTACCTTTCAAGTTTGAGGAGCTTCCTTTCTGAACCCTTATGAGGGGACTTGTTTGCCTTTAATGCGATCAAAACGGAACTTGAGTCTGCATCCCCTATCTTGATTTACAGAAAACAAAAGCTGAACAGGCTATAAAAGCTCGACTGTGATTGGTTCCTTCTAGCGAACGAAAACGGAATCACGTTTCCACATTGGCTGATGACTTAGCAAAATTTGACAGTTTTCCTCCTTCACTTGGCGGGTTTTGACAGAGTTCCGCTTTTTCTGTTACAATTTATAACATGATTTAGTAGGTTTTGAAAGTGGAGCTATCAGTGGGACATGCGCAGGTGCCTGAAAGAGAGGCTAAGGGAGATAACTCATTTATTTTCAAAACTTGACTTAGCAGGTTTTGCAAGTGGACTCCTCACATATGCTGATTTTGAATGCACACACTGAAGAGCACGATTGAAGTGGTCAAAGAAAGACCTAAGGGACACAATTGAAGAATTGTCAGCAATATTATGTTTTGAGGTCAGAAAGTCTCCAAAACTATGACCAGATGGTATCTACACAACCATAAGATGATTGGGAGGGTTGCAAGAAAAAGCTTATCACCAAAAAACTTGTGTCTGCAGTTTGCTTAACAGTGCTGGAACTTCCTGTGAGAGCGGGTAGGTTTGGAGTAAAAACAAATATAACCATTCCATACTAAACCCCACACACATTGTGAAGTATGGTGTTGGATCTTTGAAGTTGTGGACAACATGTGAGAATTCATGGTATTGTAAATTCCATTAAGTGCCAGCAGTAAATGAAAGCCTGACTGCCTCGGCCAGAAAGCTTCATCTTAGTTGTTCTTGAATGTCCCAACAGAATAATGATCCAAAGCATACATTAAAAAAGGCACTGAACTTCAAATCAAGGTTTTGTTATGGCTATCCCAGTCCCTTGACGTAAGCTAGATTGAAAACCCGTGGGACGAGCAAAAGAGGAGCGTCCATAAAAGTGGAACAAGCAATTTAATGGATCTGGAGACATTTTGCAGACAGGAATGATTTGGATTCCTTATCATGTCTTCTCCAGCGTCATTAAGCACTTACTGAAAAGGGCTGTTTTCTTGATGAAGAGAGGCTGTACAAAGTATAAAATGCAGGGGATCCAATAATTGTGGCATACATGGGTTTGAAACAATATTAATTCAATGATATTAATAATTCTTTTTTTTATCACTATATTGAAATTACTGGCTTTATTTTGTAAATATTTTGAATTTTAAATCAAGAGGATAATCAATAAAGGCATTTATTCATCACCGTTTTTGTTTATATTTACCAAGGGTGCCAATGTTATTGGAGGGCACTGTACTTAGGCTTCATCATCTGGGTGGAGCACAATTGTTTGGATTTTTGAGAAAATATTAGAATAATCATTACCATTTTTGTATTGAATTGTTTGTGTTTATTTTTATGGACATCTTCAAATAATGCATTCATTGTCCATAGCAGTATAGCCCTACCTAGCCTCTACAGGAACTGTTTACAGCAGTGCTACACCATTTCCAGTCAAATTTGAAAGGATATTCCAGCATTGAGACTTCTCTTACTTACGCTAACTATCAGAGTAGCTTTTTGATGGCAGTTCACTTCAGGCTGTAAATGTGAACGCATGAAAAAAAAAATCCTTGTGAATAGCATAGCTGGGCACTGCGAGACCTGTGGAATGTTACATAACAGTGAGTGGGAACGGCTGTGATTTCTTTCTGAGTGGATTTCTGAAACTTCCCTGCGAGATATTCTTGTTGTCCGGGGCAGTCTGAGTCATGCTGATATGACGTCAGGGGGAGGTGAGCAATCATGTAAAGCGCGCGGGATTTTGAGTCTCTCCCAGCCTCCGAGAGTGGAGTTTCACGTGGAACATGTGCATGCAGTGGGGCTTGAGCGTGTGCTGAGCCGGGAGGGGGGGGTGAGATGACTTCCACGCAATTGGACGGGGCAAGCAAGCTGGTGACTCAGGAAGGTGGGGTTCAGTTTACTGAGGACATTGTCCTCTAGGAATGGGGAGGAGTATATGAATGGCATTCCAGGACTAATTTAAATTTAGGGTGTACTAAATTACCCAGCTTTCTCTGCCACTACATTAATTTTGTCACCCCAACCTATCTCCCGATCATATTTACATTTATGTTAATATATTAATATAAATTGATCGATTTATATTAATTTATGGTAATTAATTGACCCACTCTGTTGAATGAAAGTGGTAAAATGCTCTGTGAATTTATTCATAATTTAATAGGATGTTCTACAAATGTTGATTTATAAATGAATGTAATTTTGTCTTGGCTTTAGTAACTCACTACTCCTTGCAACCAAAGAGAAGCTTTCACAGAACTACCAAAAATAACTCTCACAAAATATAAAATTTATATTGGGCATGAACCTGCATTAAGTTTGAATAGTTTGGGCTGCCATGGAGTAGCAATTCTGAGAATATGGTACTGAGCTGGCAGGAAAGAATTATGGGTAATCCAGAGAAAAGCAGAGCGGCATTTCTCCACAGTGGGATAGAGACAGCATTTAACTCTTTAGTGCCCTATCAGACTGTTACAGATGAAAAGCATGTGGTATGAGGTTAAAATGCTGAAGCAGATGTCACTTATCTAACAAATTTTAACAAAATCCCAATTTATTTCTTTGCTCCATGCCTATATTTCCCACCATTTTTCAACAGAGTAAATCAAATAAAATATTTCTTACAACTGCTGAATTAGTTTTGCTCATAAGGTGGTTTTTTTGTGTGTTTACGCTCTATTAAATGTGTAATAATGAGAAAACAGAATAATCATGCATATGATTAAACATATGGAATTATCAGTGTGAACAGCGGTGTGCCGTGGTCAGGCTCAGGGTGATGAGTAATCCATGGAAGGGTTAAATTCCCACTCCACTTGCTGTCGCGGTTACATAACAGTGGCAGAGACACTAATAAGACAAACAAAAAATGGAGGGAATTTGCTGGGGAACTTGTATATCCTCCAGCCAAAGGTTTGTCCGAATTATGTAATTCTTTATGGTGTTTCAGGTTCTTGGATGACACAATGGGCATAATCACTAACATTTTATACGGTTAATTTAGTATCTTCACGCACAAGGTGGAAGATTGATGCAGATACTATATTTCTTGTTGCCATTCTTTTTTAACTTAGGTTTCGCTTGAGTGTGAAATGACTTGATCTATTTGCTTTATATATATATATATATATATATATATAAATACACTCACACGTACATGTGAAGGGTTACAGGGCATAATGAGACATATCCCAAAAACTACTTTTGCGAAAATTAATATTTTTATCTTCCTCAATCACTATTTGTCTTACTGTGTTAATTTGTTAATTTTAAACACAGTCCTTAGGGGTTCAAGAGAACAGTTATGAGTTATTTGATACTGAACGTACCACTTGCATTTTATTTGAAGTAATTTAGGACCCTGTTTTTTCAAAATGCTGCATATACATACTGTCTCATCCACCAAGAAAGAAATAAAGTAAGCCACTGAACTTGGACCTTTTCAAAATCACAGAAAATGGGAAAAATATACAAAATTAGTTCACAAAGCATGAAAAATGCTAAGATTTCACAGTTCTTTCATATTTGTTCTACTAGTCATCTTGCTGTTACAATCCTAATGTCAGCATATATGTAAAATACTTTAAGTGCGCATTATTTATGTCAGCGACTACCCTGAATTCAACAAATTTGCTTTGCACTGTCAACAGTTTGGATGGTCTTTGCAGTCAATTATAGACAGAAGTGATAGAAGTAATTAAATTTTCACAAGGTCAGGTTTGATCTTCGAAGGTCAATATGAAGGTCACCAAATGAAAGTTCATACATAACTTCCAATACATCTCCAATACAAACCTTCACTCTATCTGTAACAATTTTGCTGATATAAGTTATTGAAATTTCACTGTAAAGTTTGGCCGTTGAAGGCCACTGAAGGTCAAGTTCAAGATCACAAAATGAAACTTCATACATGACTTCCTATATGCCCGCAATACAAACCTAAGCTCTATCTGTAATAGTTTTGGTGATAGAAGTCATTGAAATTTCCCTATGTGAAGTTTGACCTTCGAAGGTCACCGAGGGCCAAGTTCAAGGCCACCAAATGAAAGTTCATATATGACTTCCTCTAAGTGTTCAATACACATATGTTCCCAATCTTCAATATTTTCAAGCCTAGAAACCTTTGAAAATGGTAACATTTTGCTTGACCTCAAGTTTGACCTTTCAAGGTCATCTGAGGTCAACTTTAACACAGCCAAATATAGGTCATATATGACTTTTTATATGTCAATTCCACAGGCGATTTTGCCCATTCTCCATAAGACCCAATGTTAAAGTACAGCGCCCCCACTGGACCCACTTCTGTTGATTCAATCAAAATGGTGTTCACACTGTACATTGACGGTACAAAGGTAAGTTGACTGCCCGATTTAGAAAAAAATACATCATGCAGTTTTTGAGAAAAAATTTTTTAAAACCCTATCTTTAACATTGGAGCCAAAATTTCAAGGGCCTAAAAAATGGACAAAAATGATTGAATCAAAAATCTGAAAAAGAAAAAACAGCTGGAGATATGGTCTGGTAGTATGTTATGGCAAATTTAAATGAAAATTCATTGCACCAAAAAAAGACTTTAAAAAATATTCCGGATGACAGATGACGGATGGCCGGTAAGCTAAAAATGTCAGAGATATGGAACTGTTGGAAATCTCAAGGGTAGAGGACGCAGCTGCATTTTGCACCCAGGATACTGAGGAGGATGGCGAGTGAAGCAACAAATTCCCCAAAAATCACAGTGAAGGAATTGCAGGCCTTGGTGGCACCTTGGGGTCATCTGGTTTTAAAATGCGTCATCAGGCGCCACCTCCACAACCACAGGCTCTTTGGAAGGGTTGCCAGAAGAGAGCCCTTTCTGACCAAAAGACACAGAAGTAAGCGCTTGGAGTTTGCCAAACATAGTTTTAATTATGACTGGAACAAGGTGCTTTGGTCAGGTTTCGGTCAGATACAGCATCGGCATGTTAGGCGTCAAAAAGAGATGCATACGAGGTGAAGCACCTCATACCCCAGGTGAAATATGATGGTGGGTCTTTCATGTTTTGGGGCTGTTTTAATTCAAGAGGTCCAGGGGCACTGGTTAAGATTAATGGCATGATAAATTCCACAAAGTATTGGGATATGTTGGTCAACAATCTGGTTGCCTCTGCAAGAAGGCTGGGACTTGGCTGTCGGTGGCCTTTCCAACCAAACAATGACCCAAAGCACACCTTAAGATCCACACAGAAATGGTTCTGTGACAACAAAACCAATGCTCTGCAATGGCCATCTCAGTCACCAGACCTCAATATAATTGAAAATCTGAGGGCTGAGTTGAAGAGGGCAGTTAATAAACACAAACCCAAGAATGTGAAGGATCTTGAAAGGATCTGTTCAGAGGAATGCTCCAAAATCCCCCCAAATGTGTGCCTTAACCTTCACAAAAGTTACAGGAGAGGACTCCATGCTATTATCCTTGCCAGAGGTGGTTGCACTATATACTAATTGAAGGGTGCCAATAATTATGAAACCTTGATTCTGTTGAAATTTGTATTAAATGATTGTTGTGATTTTGGTTGCTTCCACTGAAACATTGATACAGTATTTCACATATGTTGGTATTGTGAGGCCTCGCCTCCAGCCCTCAGCCCACTGGTCTATTAAGAACCGGACTGCGCTTCGCCTCATTATTCAATTATCACCTGCGCCTGTTGCTCAATTCCACTGTGCGGTAGTTGTGTGCTGTTTAAAACCAAGCTTCGCATTCAGTCATTGCAAAGTCTTGTGTCAATGCATGCCTGCGCTGCATTGTTAGTCTTGTATAGATGTATTATCCGTGTGTCGAGTGTTCTTAAACTCTAACCAAGTGCTGTTTATTGTTTTATTCCAGCAATTTATTTACAGGAACCTCGTTTCCATTTTGTTTTGTACTGCAACGTTTGTGCCTTCAGTCATGCAATAGGCATAATAAATACAACCAAGTCCATCTTGAACCTAAGTCCAGTCCTTAACTTCCTGTCCTCCATGCACTTTAACTGTGCATGAAGCACAACCGTTACAGGTATATTCCGTCCGTCTATAATTATACTGTTTATATATTTTTTTTGGTGCCCAATGTGTATGTGTGTGTTTGTATTAATGAAAATATCCATGTCGAGACCATCTTGTGGTGGGATCGCATCAGCCGCTCTTACTACCCCATATTTTCAGTGGCCTTGCTCAGACCACGCCCACCTTTGAACTAAGAATAAATTTTGACCTCAAGGGCACACCCGCAAAGTTTTGTGACTGCATTCTGCATGGTTGTGATGCTTTTGTGGTGACAAAATCAGCCAACAGACAGAGACATAAACGCTCAGCGAAGTACTGAAAACTGCTTCTGTGGTCATTCCTGCAACAATAGGTGTCTCCAGGACCATATGTTGCCATTGTAACACACATGCGCGGGCACGCACACACACACACACACACACACACAGTTGCGGCTGTTAACAAATTTGTTTCACAAATTGTTTTTGGTATTCGATTGAGGGGAGGACTGGCCATAGAGCAATAGACAGTAAGATTTTATTGTGGTACATGATACTATTCGGATATCAAAGTAAATTTAAAAAAAAAAACCAAATAGAGTTTCAGGTTAATGCAACATATCCAGAAGAGTTGGAAGTAACGTGGATTCTAAAATCACACTTTAGTTTTATGAACTAAGACCTACATAACTATCAGGAAAATAGGAGGTAATAATAATGCAACACTGTGTTAATAATGTCTCATGTTGAATGAAATGAACCAATATCATACGTGAGATTGGATTATAAAGAGTGTGCTCCCATAATTATATTTTAAATTTGTAGTAAAATGTCAGTCATGTTTTTGGAAAAGTCTGAATTTTTGATTACAGTGATAGTAAAAAAGTATTTTCTATCTTCCTGATTTCTTCTATTTTTGCTAATTTATCAAATTCAAATATTTTAGATCATCCAACTAATTTTAATATGACAAGGCAATGTGAATGAACACAAAATGGAGCTTTTAAATGATCACCGCATTTATTTAAGGTAAAGAATATTTAAAACCTATATCACCCAAGTATAAAAATTATTTCCCCTTACAGCTAATAACTAGTTATGGCTCCTTTGGTGGCAACAACTGAAATCAAATGTTCGAAAAGTCTTCTACATTAGTGTGGAAGAATTTTGTCCTCTCTTCATTGCAAAATTATTTTATTTTAGCCTGAGGAAGGTTTTCAAGAAAGAAATGCCTATTTAAGGTCATGTCACAGCATCTCAATTGGATCACAGTTAGGACTTTGACTAGCCACTCCAAAACCTTCATTTAGTTTCTTTTCTGCAATTCAGAGGTGGACTTGCTTGTGAGTTTTGGATCACTGTCCTTCCACATACCCCAAGGGCGCTTGAGCTTTAGCTCACAAACTAATGACTGGACATTCTCCTTCAGGATTCTCCGATAGAGCGTGGGATTCATGGTTCCATCAATTATGACAAGTCTCCCAAATCCTGAGGCGGCAAAACTGCCCCAGACCATCCACTACCACCACCGTTTTTGACTGTTGATTTGATGTTCTAATTGTCAAATGGTATATTAGCTTTTTGCAAGATGGAACGGGATCCATGTCTTTCAAGGAGTTCCGCTTTTGACTCTTCAGGCGCAGAATATCATCCCCAATGTCCCGGGGGTCATCAAGACATTTTTTTTTTTTTTGGCAAATGTGAGACAAGCCTTTGTTTTATTTTTGGTCAGCAGTGGTTTTTGTCTTGCAGCTGTCAATTGGATGCCATTTTTACCAGTCTCTGTCTTACTGTGGAATCATGAGCACTGACCTTAACTAGGGCAATTGAAGCCTGAAGTTCTTTCGATGTAAGTCCGAGTGAGTAGTTATTTTGCTTTGTGAGTAGGAATTTTGGTCGGCCAGCCTCTCCTGGGAAGGTTCACAACTGCACCCAGTTTTCCTCATTTGTAGATACTGGCTCTCACTGTAGTTTGCTGGATCCAAGAACCTAAGAAACGGCTTTGTAACCCTTTTCAGACTGCAAGATCTCACTGACTTTGCTTCTCATCTGTTCTTGAATGTATTTAGATCGCCACATCTTGAGCTGCATTTTGCCTACTTCACATTTCCAGACAGGAACCCCATAGATTTTTTTTAAGGTTTTTGAGGAGTTATTATCAATAGCAGCAAAAAATTCTCAGCCAGAAAGATAAGAGCAAAACCAGTTAAAAATATTTCCTGCTTGCCCAATGTGATCCCTCAGTCGGGTAGGATACTAAGGATACTATAACTGACTGTTTTGAATGCATTGCTCAGATTAAGTAGTTCCAACACCACAAATTCATTAGCATCTAGCTGTATCCTGATGTCATTGACTACTTTTACCAGGGCTGTCTCCATGTTATGATTAGCCTGAAAAATTTCCAATCTATTGTCAGACTGAAAATTGATTGAAAACTAGTTTTTCCAAAATTTTACTTGAGAATCAAAGAATGGAGACAGGTCTGTAGTTGTTGGGTATGAAGGGATCAAAGTTGCTTTTCTTTAAAGAAAGGTTCCACCACGGCAGTCTTTAAAGCTGTGGGGTACAGACCTTATATTTGGGACCTCTTCAGACGGTGAATTAAAAATAAATAAAAAAAGAAGGTTGGAACCAGGTCAAAGATACAGCGCCCTCCATAATTATTGGCACCCCTGGTTAAGATGTGTTAAAAGCCTTAAAATAAATTCAATTTTTATTGCAGAAACATACTCTCACACTGAAAATTGTAGAAAAATGTAACCTTCAACTCAAGTGAATTTTAAGGGAAAAAAAAAATCCCTGAATAAGAAATAATTATTTTTCATAAAATCACCTGTTCCACAATTATTGGCACCCCTAACAATTCCTAGGAAATAAATGTAATTGAAGTATTTCTGTCATTTCTACAGTAGTTTACAAAGTTGATCAGAGTATCTAGGAACATTTAATTAGTAATCATCACTTCCTGTTTCCCTGGGGTATAAATATGACGTGACACAGAGGCCATTTCTCTTACCCACTCTTCAACATGGGAAAGACAAAGGAACACACCATTCAAGTAAGGCAGATGTGTGTCTACCTTCACAAGTCAGGCAATGGCTACAAGAAAATAGCCACTCGCCTGCACCTGCCCATATCTACTGTCAGAGGAATCATTAAGAAGTTTAAAACAACTGGAACAGTGGTAAACAAGCCTGGACGAGGGGCCGCAAGGTTATTTTGCCACCACGCACAGTGAGGAGGATGGTAAGAGAAATAAAAAAGTTCTCCAAAGCTCACTGTTAAAGAATTGCAACAAATGGTAGCATCTTGGGGTCACAAAGTCTCCAAAACAACCATCAGGCGCTATCTACATGCCAACAAGCTGTTTGGGAGGCATGCACGGAAAAAAACCTTTTCTCATTCACAATCATAAACGAAATGTCTGGAGTTAAGCTAAGCGGTACTGGGACTTCAACTGGGACCGTGTGCTTTGGTCAGATGAGACCAAGATAGAGCTTTTTGCCAACAAACACTCTAAGTGGGTCTGGCGGAACACAAAAGATGAGTATGCAGAAAAGCACCTCATGCCCACTGTGAAGTATTGGGGAGGATCGGTGATGCTGTGGGCCTGTTTCTCTTCCAGAGGCCCTGGGAACCTTGTTAGGGTGCATGGCATCATGAACGCTTTGAAATACCAGGACATTTTAAATCAAAATCTGGTGGCCTCTGCCCGAAAGCTGAAGATGGGTCGTCACTGGGTCTTTCAGCAAGATAATGACCCTAAACATGTGGCCAAATCTACACAGAAATGGTTCACCAGACACAGAATCAAGCTCCTCCCATGGCCATCTCAGTCCCCAGACCTCAACCCCATTGAAAACCTGTGGAGTGAGCTGAAGAGGAGAGTGCAGAGGAGAGGACCCAGGTCGCTGAACGATTTAGAGAGATTGTGCAAAGAGGAATGGTCGAAGATCCCTCTTTCTGTATTCTCCCATTTTGTGAAACATTATAGGAGAAGATTAGGTGCTGTTTTGTTGGCAAAAAAGGGGTTGTACAAAAGTATTAACATCAGGGGTGCTAATAATTGTGGCACACATGATTTGACGTAAAAGAATTATTTCTTAATGTGGATTTTTTTTCCACTGAATAAATGCACTTGAATTAAAGGTTGGATCTTCCTCTTTTTTTTCATTGTGGTCCTATATTATTTAGAAAAAAACTGAATTTATTAGAAGCTAAAGAACACATCTTAACCAGGGGTGCCAATAATTATGGAGGGCGCTGTATATGGAAGACTTCAGTGTTTTTACTTCATCCCTGAGCATTCAGCATCAACCAAATTAAAACTCTGTAGGCTTCACACTGCATGCTGCATGCTTCTTCAGCTGCGTGACATTGTTGTTGAGAGATGAAAGACCTAATGCTCACTATCTTTTCTTTGAATTATCAGCAAATTCATTGCATTTAAAAGCAGGAAAAAAAGGTTATTTGTGACAGGGTTGATTAGATGATTGATGGTGTTAAAATGTATTCTGCGGTTACTTAAGTTAGAATTAATTTGATTAAATAAAATAAAATTGTCTCCTAGTCTGAAATGCTTTATTATAAATTTTCTGTCTTTCTTAAAATACGTTTATGCAAATGTATTTGGTTTCTCTTCATCTTTGCTTGGCTATGCAACAGTCCCTCTTTAATTTGATGATTCCAAGATTTTTTCAAGGCCTGTTTCTCTTTAGGGAGTTCCCGATAACAAAGGTTAATGAACAAGACCACTCCCAATGCGCCTTCCTATTCGTCTGCACGCCTATATATACCGCCTTCATTCCCACAATCCCTGCTCGTCTCGTTTCTACATCCCTCCCTCCCTTCCCCTCTCCAAGAAGGAAGCAAGAAACAGCCACCAGCTGGGACCCCGGGGGGCTTAGGAGCCACACGGACTCTGACGAAAGACGCGAGCCCCACCCTGAGTCTCGCCACCTGGGGCTCCCAATGTTCGCACAATCACAGACCAAGTCCACACAACATCACCATCACCCCGATCTCCTATCCGTCGTTCCACTGAATACTCTCCTCCACTTTGGGAGTGGTCCAGAATTCATTAAATGGTTGTTCTGGTTTTAAGTGGTGCAACGGCATCAAGAGCTGTAGCCATCCTATTGTCAGTAGCATTAAAGGGACTGTCAATTGAAGTGGGAGTAGATGTGATTTCATCCCTGGCAAAATGTGCTAAAAAATTTGAGGTTAATTTAGAAGCAAGACAGCAGTTATTTAGCACTTGCTGACTAGAAGTTGGTAATAAATCATAAAAGACATTAAAAATACACAATGGTGGTCAGAAAGAGCCAAATCCACAACTGAAGAAACATTTATATTTGGCCCATATGATATTGCAAGGTCCTACACATGACCTAGATTGTTTTCGCTCATTAACACGTTGTTTAAAAGCCATATTCTCTATCACATTAAAAAAATCCTTCACTTTGTTAGCAATCTCATCAACATGTCTGTTAATGTTGTGGTATTGCATTTGAAATGAATGCGTGTGAGAAATTCAGAAAACTAATCCAAAAAAGTGGAGCTACCATTTTGGTGGTCTGTAAATTGTAATTATAAATTACACCCCACTAGGGGTGGTTGACAGTTCGAAGTTACTCCATTGTAGTCAAAAGTAGAAATCGTCCTTAAGTCATTATTCCCACTGTTTGGAGTTTTAGAGTATTGTGGCAATATTTACCACTTTGTAATGTTACCAATCCCTTTCTCAACACTTAATAAACATACAGTGATGGGACTGAAAGAATCCATGTTATGAGTTTCAGGTTTATTTTTGTCCCGTTCTTTCTGCAAACCAGTCTTAAGACGTGCAACAGAATAGGGTCTTCGTTGTCTTGTTAAAATGCGCTGTACTTTGTCTGTTGGGGACGAGACGGGAATACAGGCAGACCAATCCAGCACCGGCGCTCTCTCTTTATGCACCCCAGCCATTGTAATGCATGCAGAATGTGGTTTTGTGTTGTCCTGTTGAAACATGCATGGGCGTCCCTGGAAAAGATGTTGTCTTGTAGGCAGCATACGTTGCTCCAAAATTTGTGCACTTTACAAACATTAATGGTGCCTTCACAGAAGTGCAAGTTACCCTTGCCAAGGGCACTGAGAACCCCATATCATGGTTTTAGGACTTGCTGCTAATAACACTCGGGATGGTCCTTTCTTTCTTGGTCTGGATCACGTGGCGACACATTTAATCCATAAAAAAAAAAAGCCCTGAAATTTACATTAGTCTGACAATAAGAGGCTTCCTTTTAGCACAGTGAAGAATGTTACAAAAATCTAAACTGAAACATGCTTACTTTGGAAAATCAGTAATGCACATGTTGAAAAATTGCATAATATGTTGTATTGTTTTCATCATAATACAGGTCAAAAGTAATTCACAAATCACTGATTTCAGTTTTAACATTCCTTCCCAATGTTGTGCAATTTAGCGATTTAGGGTGGTATACCATGCCTGTAAATGCCATTATGACCAAAATGTACGCTTGCATTGCACAGGTCAAGTGTTAAAATATTGATTAGATAAGCTGTGTACTTGGCCAACACAGCTCAGAACCCAACTATGGCCAAGGAAGCAGATTGAGACTGCAGCCAATTATCAGATGTTTTGTAATCATTTGCAAAGCATCTCTCACAAATGTAAACACGGTTAATATTCAATCTTGAGACCTAGGGTTTAGCCAAAATTGTTTCAGCCAGACACCTAGGGCCAGTTGTTCAAAGGTAATCGGATCGGATTTCGGTAATCGGATTGGATCAAATCTTGAAAATGGGTTGTTCAAAAGGGAAAGAAGGATTCCGAAATTGGATTAGATCACACAATCCAATCCTGTTTTTTTCTGGATCAAATCTTCAGTTTGTGTTGTTTAAAACTTTACCGTAGGATTTGGGTAACTTAGATCCAAAAAAGCAGGATTATCCTGATCCCAACAGAGGGTAGGATTTCAAGGTGGATTTCAGGAAGAAAATGTAGTAAAACTTTGAAATTGGTCATTTAAAACAACATTTGTATCATTTAGTGTACACAATTTTATTTATATTTTGCACTTGACTTGTTTAACCCTTACAGTGATAAAGTAGACATAGGTTACCAATTTAAAAGCCTTTCGGTATAGTAAGGTACAAAGAAAATAGAAATAAAAATGATCTTGTCCTCATGAAATAATCCCCCAAACAGCTTTCAATAAACAAAAATAATATATTCAATTTTTCTGTCTTTCATCACTGTATATTAAAAGAAACAATCATCAGAGATGAACCTGTCAAAAATAATTTCTAACAATTGCATCCCTGACTACATGTCCAGTCAGTCCCTCATTCTGACAGAATACCAGAAGTTGGTCTGGTTCTTCAACAGGCTCAGGTGCATCAAAAACATCATCACAGAGAGGGACATTGCGCCTGGTAGCGATGTTATGCAAGACAATACATGCAAGTATTAT
This sequence comes from Gymnothorax javanicus, assembly GCA_029692085.1. Classification (NCBI taxonomy): domain Eukaryota; kingdom Metazoa; phylum Chordata; class Actinopteri; order Anguilliformes; family Muraenidae; genus Gymnothorax; species Gymnothorax javanicus. Next base: position 81,496,300 of record CM056202.1, read on the forward strand.
ATTGCACGCTCCCTGTGGTTCCACTCGCAAGTAGTTCACCCTTTGAGCGCCGAATACATGTTCCAGGAATTAAAAATGTTGTTATCCTGAGCAGTTGAAAACCAATCATGTGGCAACTTGTTTAAAAGAGCTCCCCTGCGGGAGCTCTTTTAAAAAAGTTGCCACATGATAGGTTTTCAACAGCATCTGACTTTGATATCTCACATCATTCGGCGCTGAAAGGGTTAAGGCATGCAAAAGTCTCTTCAGAACTCCATTCAAATGTCAATTGCACATCTTGTTTTGCAGTGAGCAGTGTTGAAGCGTGCCTGCGCACGTGTGGCTGCTGCAAGAAAAGGAGTCATCAGCCATGGTAGGAGTGGATAGGCTCCGTCTCCGAATATTATGCCATCCAGTTGGTGGGTTTGGAGCTCTCTGTATAAAGCACTCTCCCTCAGGATACGTGTGTAATGAACAGACCCAGGCCACTTAATGACGCAGTTTGCGATGATAAGGTCAGCGTCGTCCACAAGTTGGATGTTGATGCTGCGCCTCCCCTTTCAGTTGATGTACTCCCATCCCTCTCATGAGGTGCTTGTATATGGACATGAGTGCAATCAATAACCCCAATAGTATTGGGCAGGTTTCCCAAAAGATAAAACTTGTGCTTGGCCTGGGCAATCTGATCATCCTTTGGAAGTGAAACAAACTGATTGATCAGGCTGGCCAATGCAACTGACACAGCTTTCACTACATCACTCATCATTGATTTGTCCACTCCCATATTGTCACCAACAACTTCGTAGAAAGTCCCAGATGCATAGAAGCGCAGAGCAATGAGGACCTGTTCTTCCACAGACAGACTGTGACTCCTTTGGGTTCTCCGTTGAAGTTTTGGCCTGACAAGGTCTGCAATGTACTTAATATCAGCATTCCCAAAGCAAAAGCAAGCATACAGCTCTTCAGTGGTGTATTTCTCCAGTGGTCTTGCACGCTCAGCATACACCCTTTGACGGTATTCCCTTCCATCAAAATGGTGGTAGTGATGGACAATACCTGCCATGTTAGTGCCTCTCTGTAAGTCCTCTGAGAAAGGCTGAATATAAGATGGCTGTCAAATACCCACCCACTCATTAGCTGACGTGCTTTGGCTCGTGTTCAATGAAGTCAATGATGCCCAAGGACTATAAATTCTACGTTCACTACAACAGATAAGGTGGAACCATGGACTCAAAAGGACCTACAACCCCAATTCCGAAATAGTTGGGATGAAGTGTAAATTGTGAATAAAATCAAAATGCAATGACTTTCAGATCACATGAGCCAATATGTTATTTACAACAAAACAAAGATAACATTTTACATTTTTATCCATAAAATGAGCTTACTTCAAATTTTCTGGCTGCAACAGGTCTCAAAAAAGTTGGGACACAGGCAAAAAAGGGCTGAAAAAGCCATTAATATATAAGAGAATCAGCTGACAGAACATTTAGCAAGTAATTAAGTTAACTGGCATCAGGTGTGTAACATGATTGGCTATAAAAAGGGATGTCTTAGAGAGGCTGAGTCTCTCAGAAGTAAAGATGGCCGGAGGGTCTCCAACCTGTGAAGGCTTGCGTAAAAAAATTGTGGAATACTTTAAAAACAATGTTCCTCAACGTCAAATTGCAAAGGCTTTGAAGGTCTCATCATCGACAGTGCATAACATCACCAAAAGATTCAGAGAAACTGGAAAAATCTCTGTGCGTAAGGGACAAGGCCGAAGACCTTTACTGGATGCCTGTGATCTTCAGGCCATCAGACGCCACTGCATCACTCACCAGCATGATTCTGTCATTGACATTACTAAATCGGCCCAGGAATACTTCAAGAAACCACTGCCTGTAAACACAGTCCGCCGTGCCATCCACAGATGCCACCTAAAACTCTATCATGCAAAAACGAAGCCATTGTTGAGCATGGTCCAGAAGCGCCGCCGTGTTCTGTGGGCCAAGGCTCATTTAAAATGGACTGTAGCAAAGTGGCAAAGTGTCCTGCGCTCAGACGAGTCCAAATTTGACATTCTTGTTGGAAATCATGGGCATCGTGTCCTCCAGGCTAAAGAGGAGAAAGACCACCCCTCCTGTTATCAGCGTTCAGTTCAAAAGCCAGCATCTCTGATGGTATGGGGATGCATTAGTGCATATGGTGTGGGACACTTGCATGTTTTAAAAAGCACCATGAATGCTGAAAGGTATATAAAGGTTTTAGAGCAACATATGCTCCCCTCCAGACGACATCTATTCCAGGGAAGGCCTTGTGTATTTCAGCAGGACAATGCAAAACCACATACTGCAGCTATTACAACAGCATGGCTTCATAGTAGAAGAGTCCGTGTGCCGAACTGGCCTGCCTGCAGTCCTTATCTTTCACCGATTGAGAACACTTGGCGCATAATTAAACGAAAAGTCCGTCAAAACTCTCCAGCAGCTGGAAGCCTGTATTAAACAAGAGTGGGATCAAATTCCAATGGCTAAACTCAAGAAACTTGTCTCCTCAATGCCCAGATGCCTCCACTTTGTGTTAAAAAAAGAGGGGATGCTACACCATGGTAAACATGGTTTTCTGAGACCTGTAGCAGCCATCAAATTTGAAATGAGCTCATTTTGTGGATTAAATTGTAAAATTTCTCAGTTTCAACATTTGCTATGTTATCTCTGTTCTATTGTGAATAAAATACTGGCTGGAGTGATTTGAAAGTCATTGCGTTTTGATTTTATTCACAATTTACACTTTGTCCCAACATTTTTGGAATTGGGGTTGTATAAATGGGATAGAAGGCCAACTTCAACCCCTGGCAAAAATGATGGAATCACCACACAAACAGGATGTTCATTCAGCTTTATTACTTCACAGCATATAAAGAAATTGGAGATATGACAGACAACAATTTTTGTTTATTTATTCAGGTTACATGAAACACTCTTCAAACAAATTTGATTAAATTACTTTAATTAATGGCATTAATGGATTTTCTTCATAATCAAATGGGGGAGAAATATGGAATCACCTTGTCATTAGCATTTATCAAAGAAGTACCAGCACAGATATGAATATGCCAATTATTTTGCAGTTAAGGGAGTACTTGAAGCCCTTGATGGGCTGTTGGATTTGGTTAATTGAGAGGAAGCATGGCACCAACAAGAGAGCTGGTAAATGAAACAATAGAAAGTATTATAAAACTGCTTCAAGATGGAAATTCAATACGGAAAGTGGTGAAGGAAGTTGATCGTTTCCAGCTGTGTCTAAAATTTAGTGCAAATGCTGTATAAACAAAATGCGAAGGTTATAAAAGGAAAGCAGATGGGTAGACCACGGAAGACTTCAAAGCGTTAGGGCAGAAAACTCAAAGCAATATTCCTTAACTCATTCACTATGGCAAGCTGCTGCCAACGGTGTGGCGAATTCTACCATTCCCTACGGTAAGCCAGTGCCAGGGGCGTGGATGACCATTCGCAGTCCAATGAAAACACGAAATCAGTTGACGATCGCGGTCATGGGCCACCTGTACTTCAATACTTTATATTGTGTAATTTTCAGGAAAAGTACAAAAGTTTCGCGTTCCGTATAAACGCGGCAATTTTATATAAAAGTATCCCGTAGGGAATGAGTTAAACAGAAAATGCACGAGACAAATGAAAAACAAATGGACTGAAACAGGAATTAGTTCGCAACAGAACTGTAAGAATTTAGCTTAATGAAATAGTATTTACATGGCAAAGCTCCACAAAAACCAGTATTTACACCAAAACAGAAGAATGCAAGGTTACAGAGGGCTAAAGACAACAATTATGTAGTGTGGATGACTGGATGAATGAAATATTCAGTGACAAATCATGAATCTGAATTGGCCAAGGCAATGATGCTTTAACTTTTGTCTGATGCCATTCCAATGAAATATTTAACGAAGAATGCTTGAAGAACAGCCAATTTCCCCAGTCATTTAGGATATGGGGTTGCATGTCAGGTAAAAGATCAAGGGAGATGGCAATCAGAGTCCCAACAGTCAATGCACAGGTTTATATTGAAATTTTGGCCCATTTTCTAATGCCATCAAGAGAAAATAGGTTTGATGATGATGGAAGTCATTTTTCAGGATGACAATGCATCTTGCCACAGACCAAAGAGTGTAAAACCTTTTCGGCAGGAAAGGCGTATCAGCTCAATGACATGGCCAGCAAACAGTCCAGATCTCAATCCAGTTGAAAATTTTAAAAAATGGTCCATGATCTGTAAACCTTTATTCTTGAAAGTTGAAACCATCTTGATGGAAAAATATTGTTTTTCCATTTGTGAACTCCTTGTCTCAAAGAATTCAGCCTGACAAAAAAGCCCGAAGAGGAGCAACAAAGTACTTATTCAGATTTTTCGTCCATAATCCATAATTTTTTCCTCAACTTATATTAGCTTACCAGCAAGCAATCTTATTGTGATGATACAAGTTATGAAAATTTCATGGGAAGTTGACCTTTGAATGATTGAAGGTCACTGTCAAGGTCACTAAATAAAAGTTGACATACATTCATAAGACCCCCTGTAATACCCAATCCTAAGCTCTGAAGCAGTTTTGGTGATACAAGTCATTGAAAATTCAATATTCCAATAGTGAACTTTAAAGGTCACAGAGGGTCAAGCTGAGGTCAGCAAAAGGACTTCATATATGACTTTCTAAATGTCTCTATACAAACCTTGGCTCCATTTATAACCATTTTGGTGATAGAAGTCAGGGTAATTTCACTGCCGATTTTGACCCTCAAAGGTCACTGAGTCAAGTTGAATGCCACCAAATGAAAGTTCATATGCGACTTCCAAGATGTCTGTAACACAAAACTAGGCTCCATCTGTGACCATTTTGGTGATACAAGTCATTGAATTTTCACCAGGTCACATTTGACCTTCGAAGGTCAATACGAAGGTCACCAATTGAAAGTTCATATATGTCTTCCTATAAGTCTCCAATACAAACCTAGGCTCCACCTGTGACCGTTTTGGCAATACAAGTCATTGTAATTGTATTATGTCAAGTTTGACCTTCAAAGGTCACCAACAGTCAAGTTGAATGTTCATGTGTGACTTCCTTTAAGTCTGTGATACAAACTAAGGCTCCATCTGTGACTTTTTTAAGGATAGAAGTCATTGAATTTTCACTAGGTCAAGTTTGACCTTCTAAGGTCAATATGAAGGTCACCAAATGACAGTTCATATATGACTTCCTATATATACAATACAAACCTACGCCCTATATGTAACTACTTTGCTGATATAAGTCATTGAAATTCCACTGTTAAGTTTGGCTGTTGAGGGTTACTGAAGGTCAAGTTCAAGGTCACCAAATGAAACTTCATACATGACTTCAAATATGCCCACAATACAAACCTAAGCTCTATCAGTAATAGTTTGGGTGATAGAAGTCATTGAAATTTCATTATGTTAAGTTTGACTTTCGAAGGTCACCGAACGTCGAGTTCAAGGCCACCACATGAAAGTTCATATATGACCTATAGGGGTTCAATACATGTTCCCAATCTTCAATATTTTCAAGCCTAGAAGCCTTTAAAAATTGTAACATATTGCTTGACCTCAAGTTTGACCTTTCAAGGTCATCTGAGGTCAACTTTAACACATACAAAATATAGATCATATATGACTTCATATATATTGATAATACAAACTTAATTTCCATCTGTAACCATTTACCTTCCACAGGCAATTTTGCCCATTCTCCGTAAGACCCAATGTTAAAGTACAGCGCCTCCACTAGACCCACTTCTGTCAATTCAATCAAAATGGCACTCACACTGTACATAAAGTGTATCAAGGTGAGTTGATTGGCAGATTTAGAAAAAAAGTTCTGTTTTTGAGACATAATTTTTTGAAATTTCAAGTCCTCTCTTTTAACATATTAATATTTTCCTTGATCTCAAGTTTGACCTTTCAAAGTCATCGGAAGTCAACTTTAACATAGCCAAAATATAGGTCATATATGACTTCCTATATGTCGATAATACAAACTTAATCTCTATCTGAAACCATTTGGCCTCCACAGGCCATCTTGCATATTCATAAAGAACAGCGCCCCCACTAGACCCACTTCCGTCGATTCAATCAAAATGGTGCTCGCACTGTACATTGACGGTACCAAGGTAAGTTGATTGCCTGATTTAGAATTAACCCACTAAGACCTGATGCGCCGTCTGCGTCGCACTCGCTTTAAAAATGAACGGGACACGAATATCATAAATATATTTATATCATTTTTAAAAAATGTGAATGAAGTGCATCATGAGGTGCCCTAGGTCTTAATAGGTTAAATTTAATCACGCAGTTTTTGAGAAATAATTTTTTAAAATTTCTCATTCCTATCTTTAACACTGGGGCCAAAATTTCAAGGGCCCATAAAATGGACGAAAATGATTCAATCAAAAATCTGAAAAAACTGCCTGGAGATATGGTCTAGTAATATGTCATGCCAAATTTATACGAAAATTCATCAGGCCAAAACAAAAGATAACAAATGTTCCGGGCGACAGACGACGGACGCCACACCATAATAGCTTATCGGCCCATAGGGCCGGTAAGCTAAAAATATGCCATTAACCAGTTTAACCCAATTTTGTTGAGGTGTGTTTCATGCAGCCTAAATGTTAAGCTAGGAAACTAAAGTAGTTTTGAATTATATCTGCATTTTGTTGGTTTGCTGCAAAGTAAGAAAACTGGATGAGCATCCGTATGTGGGGATTCCGTAATTTTTGCCAGGTGTGGTACAACTGATGAATCTGCATTTGTTCAAATCTATCCAGAAGACTCCATTAAATCACAAACACTCAATAGAAGAAGAGATGCACAAGCCATTATTAATCAGAGACATTCTTAGCGGTGGCTGGGCTGAGGGGTAGGTGTATCCAGGGATAAGAAATCCAGGACAAACACAAAATAAAATGACCCTTTCCTTAAGAAAATCTCCTGAATATTTAATTTCAGCCAAAGCTTGGCTTTTGGCAGTTTTGAGTTTCATACATAGTTTACATTAATAAGAAGGCAAGTGATGCCATATGGCCACAGAAATGCTAGGAGCAGACTATGGCCGTGTTCGAAACCGCGCTCTAACATACTACTCGCACTTCCGATGACATCTGATTTAGGGGGTAGGGTGTTCACTTATGCGTGGGGAGTGAGTTTGTGTCCACTAGAAGTTGCCAGATGTATACTCAATCGGGCAGATATTTTTTGGGCGCATCATAAGCTCACTATTCATACATAAATAGCTCAAGATGCAATGCGACAAACTGCCAGAAAAGCTTGCTGAGGAATACCAAGAAGCAGCAACAGGAAGAGTTTGTTCGTAGTGAGTAGCATGTAGTGTGACGAGTGTGTAGTGAGAATAGTGTATGTAGACCGTACAGCGCGGTTTCGAACACGGCCTATTTGCTTCCAAAATGTGTAATACTACCCCTCCCCCGAATAAATCAACAGTAAAAGGTGCTGTTATTTTTGAACCATTTCTTTGTGCGCGGCCATATCATAGCATTAACCAATCAAGAGAAACCTGTGCCATTTCCTGTATGACCAAGTTGTGCCTTAGGAGAATGACAAGTGGTGTAAATGCAACCTGATCTAATGGAGGAGACGTGTTTTTTTTCCTACCTGAGCAAACTTTACAAACAGGCAGAGCCACAATGTGCAGCTTTTAGATCTGCAAATAGGACACGATTCTAATAAGAGTTTTAGGTCCACTGAACAGAGGTTCCATGAGTTTCCCATCAAGACCAGTATACTAGAGAACTCGAAGGTGGGCCATGTTGGCTGCGAACCAAACCGTAATTTGCCACTATGCTCTCAGCATTTTTCATCGTAATTGAGAGGACCAGTACATAGACTGTGGTATCAGTCCCATGACAAAACGGCATGAACTATTACCCAATGCTATCCTGAGTTTGTGCATCGTGAACAACGCCAGTTTTCAGTGTCTTGAAGGGAGAATGCCGAAGAAATTGAGGTGAGAAAATATTATGTTCCAAGTATTTACAAATAATGTAACTTCCTTACGATGAAAATGAAACCAAAAATTACTGAATTACTAAGTAGCCTAGGTGACATTTCTTTGCCCATTTAACAGCAGAGTTCCACTAAAAAGACAAGTCGGGTTCCTTGCCAACGACAAGTGCAACGGCTGCCGCATAGCTACTTGGTGTATTCGTGTGCTCAACAGCCTTATTAGAATGGCTCTCCTGTATGGGAGAGCAGTGGGCTCCAATCAGAGCCATGTTTGCAGCTGTAAACAGCCAAGATGGCGAATTAGACAAACTTGCTTGTTATGGCTTTCGTGATCCTCCCAAGAACAGTGGAGAAACATGCCTGAAATGAAAAGGTCAGTTTCGAAATGCAAGGCCATACTCTGACAGTAAGGTTACGTTTATCGTCTATTCCTATAAACGTGAATATATAGACCATCTGCCAGTTCACAAGTTTCACAAGTGGTGTCCATTTTGATTTGTAGATTAACAGTAAACCTGACCTCTAGTGTAATAACTGGCCAATTACAACTAGGCAGCAATGTCCAATGGGACACTCCAATGAAACTATTCACAAAAGCTGAACCACCCAAAACATTTCACAAGCCAAATCTACATGTAGAGTAGGAAGCACTTCTTAACCAGCAGACAAGGAGAAAAACTCCTGCTGGTATGTACGTACTCAAGTCTTTTCAGCAGGTATTTATGAAACTGATGATTCATCATAAAACAAACCAGGCAATGTCCACCAAAACACCACACCAGAGCCAAACCGAATGTTCTGTATCCAGCTTTAATACAGCTAGCTTTAATAGAGAACATTACAAACATTACAAATAGAAAAAAAAAAAAAAAACAATGGAAAAAATAGTTTGAGGAAAGTTCTTCATTACACAAGGTCTGCTTCATCAAGCTTGCGGTAACCATCTCATAAGGGTAAAATACCCCAACTCAACAACTTTGGGTGTCACAGGTGAGAAACAACCAAAACCTTAAATCCCATTTATAAAGAAAATCACAAGTACAGGGAAAATTTGTCACATTATATCCTGGGATTGCCTAGGTTAGCTCACCCAAAGCCATTTATTTAAAAAAAAAAAAAAAAAAAAAAGTACTGCAGACTCCCTGGACTTTCAAACCCTATATGACAATCTGCCGCATGCGGCTAGCAAGCTGGGCGAAACTGGGTTTGACCTCACATGCGTTTTTACAACTCGATACATTCAGTCCTCAATATACACACAGACACAGAACAGCTTTGGAGGAGAAAATGTAAATGTTTGTACGAGCGGGTCAGGAATGCTGTAGGGAGAATGACTACAGACTAAAACAGTACTTTGTGTATAAAGCATTGCACACCCGCATATACACCCACTTATATACAATATGAAGGAACTAGGTACCTTGGATGTCAGAGAAGCAAAACTCAACCGCTAAAAGACGTTTAAAAACAAAAACAAACTCCAGGGCTCATAGTCCATGATGACGATCTAGCTAACAGGATGAACATCTTCTTGCCTTCTGTTCCTTCACTTCCTATCAGTGGACCTAGAACGGCTAGAAAGTAGTCAAGATTAAAACCAGAGTACTTGAGGCCACTTAAGCTGGACAACGATGGCAAACATACAGAGTTAGGTATCAATACTGCTAGCAGCTTCCATTTCAGATAATTCTGTAAACACTCCAGTTTGTAGGACTGAGAGAAGCAACATACACATCAGGAAGAGCAGATGGACATACCTGCGTGACCTAGAGAAAGAGCGCGAGGGTTTATGGTTCCTGTCCCGGGACAGAGATCTTTCCCTCCTCCTGTCTCTAGAGAGAGATCTGTGAAGGAAAAATGCAGTCAATGCAATGACAACAATGGGCATCACAACACAGCAACCACCATACATTAGGGCTTCCCAACCCAGTCCCAAGACACCGCACTGAGCACCTACAGATCCTGAGCAGACCATTAGTACAGTCAGTTTTGTCAGACTAGCAACAATCTTAGAGGATGGCTAGCGTCCAGAAAGAAAGGTGCGAAGCCCTGCCCAACTCCACAAGCAAGTCAAGAACCTTTCAAGACAAAATATAGCGACCAAATGACCAAAGAAAATTACTGGATTTGCCCAGATACAAAAAAAAAAAAAAAAAAAAAATTCAAAATGGTAGGGAAAGTGCAGTTGCAAAAGTTCAGAAGCGAAAAGCCAAAGTAGTGAAACCACCGTAAACCGCTCATCACTTAGGCAATGAGGCCAAAGGCATGAAATGGTTCCCAATATTGGACACAAGATTCTAATAGTACGATTTAGTAGCAATTGAACAGCTTAAACGATCATACTAAATGTTGAAGGGGCATCAATCCACTGTTGACTCAATATAGACCAATTAAGAGTACATCCACCAAACTGAAAAACTCCAAGGGCTCAGAGAGAGCCTGGTCAGCATCCTGTCATCTTACATGGGGTTTTTTGTTAGCAGTTTTCCACTTCTGCCTCCAATGGTCCAGTGCTTATGGGAAAAATGAATGCGATTTTCAAAAAGTAGTAGTAAAAATAAGGTTTGATTTCATTTGTCTCCCAAGACGGTGTACATTTTGTTTAGTGAGACTGCATATGCATTATTTCACAACCGCATGAGAATGAAAAATCCAGCGTCCAATAAAATGTGCTTGTTGCTGACGATATGCCACCATAATGACCCGAGACAAGTAGGAGATGTTGTTCCTTATTGCTTCAACCTTATGTCACTGACAACACCAACCTTTTAGGATCTCAAAAGCCTTCCATTTTTGAAAAGGTTGAGTACTCAAACATATTATCCCAAAAAACAAAACAGCAAAGCTTTCCGTGTGTTTATTTAATCATGGACCCTATTTTTGCTCATTTTCAAAAATCAAGTTAATTTTTCCATACACTGGACCGTTGGAAGCTGAACCAAAATAATGCAGACCAAGCCGCACACAATTGTGTCACACTGACTCAATTGGGGAGAACTTGTGAAAAGGGCATTTACCTGCTCCTGCTACGACTGAAGCTCCTCCTACGAGGCGATCTGGAGGGGGAGGGGTGAGAAAAAAAATGTCACACCAAGGTGGCAGCGCAATGGCGGCCCCGTTACCCGGCATGCCCTGGACCTCAACACCCCCAACCCACCCAAATCCAACACACCCCCTTTAATCACAGAAAGGACACGCCTCTCAGTCACCACTACTCCCCGTCACCTCTGCTAAAGGGGTGGGGAGAAAGGAAGATTCTGGAAAACAAGATTTCCCCAAAAGGCCGAGGGTGTCAATTTTCAATTTCAGAAACTCATCTCCCTCGAGCTTAGCTGGTAAAGAATTTCAGCTTTGAGATCATAGCAAGTAGAAACCAACTTTTGGCTGGGTGCCTTCACTAAAATTACCTCAGTGGCAGAGAGAAAAAAAGACCAAAAAAAAAAAAAAAAAACACCACGGGACAAGGGAATAATAAAGCCACGTGCCAGAGAGACCAGTTACAACTTAACCTTAGAGGGGACTGCATGGGATATCCTAATACTGAGAAACCCCGCATCGTTACTGCAGAACAATTAAGGCTGCACTCAACACAACCGCACACACAACCAAGTCAATGGCCAAATCGTTCAAAGGGAAAAATAAACGAAAACTGTTAAGTGATTCTCATACCATCAAGCAAATCTTTCCAATGTGGGTTTAAAGGTGATGGCTTTATGATATTAAACCGGGCAGAAGCCAGCACTGAAGCTGGGCAGAAATTTAGAAAGCCACTTAGTTCAAATTCCCAGGTTTCAGGCCAATCACCTTTAAACAGTTTGTCAAAAGAAAGCAAGCGTCTTGCTTTGAAACAAAAAACTGATTTCTTATGTAGCAGCTTTCTCCTCACTAATAACTGTAATCAGCAGTAAACTGTACGAAGCAGGTAAAACTTACTAGTATTTTGGTTTTCAACAAGCTAGAAATGGCGAAGGGGAGGCCAGACTGGCAGCCAGGAAGGTAGAATTTGCCGAAAGGTTTTTGCCAAGATGCTGCGAGCTGATTAGTTGGCTGGCGGATGGGGGCTGGCTGTGGATTTTTCCTGCTTTTATCGGTTAGCCGAGGGCTGATGCTTGTAGGTTGATGTGTAGACATTGGGGTAAGTAAAACGCTGATTGGTCGGGAATGTGAGGTAGGTCGCTGCCGATTGGATTAAGGTTGGAGAGGAGGCTGAGAACAGCATGCTCAGGAACCAATGGGCGGTGCAACCTGGCGACTGGCCATGCCTGGGTCATGTGATACGACACCAGCCAAGCTGATTGGGGCACGCTGGTCACATGATGCTGAAAGAGGGCTAGTTGACTGACTCAGAGGGTGGTGAGAAGAGGCATGGTGGTGACTCTGAAACGGGGTTCATTTTTATTAATATAGATGGTCGATAAATAAAGCAACCTACAAAAAAACCAAACAAAATAACAAAAGCTAGCATCACAACCAATCTACATATCAATCGGCTCCTTTTCATTTGAGAGAAATTGCTTTTCAGGCAATAGGACTGGGCTCGGGGAAAGAAAAAAAATAAATCTTAGCAATCCGAAATGTAGCATTGGATAGTTTTTTTGGAATCCAATTCCTACCGCCCGCTTATTGTTTATTTAAAAACAGCAAGCAGGGTTCTCCCATGTTAGCCAATCTCAGCCATAACACGAGATCCACACACACACACAATTGAATTTTGGCTCATCTTACACACAAAATACCTCAGGAACATCATGGTTTAGTGCCACACTACTGCTCCAAGTGGCATTTCCAAGGGCACACAGGGTGAACACCTGGATGAGCAGTCATGAGCCCCTCACCTAAATGAGCCCAGTCTTATTTCACTACATCTAGACCTCTACAGCCCTCACAACCGACATTAATGTTAAATGACTACAAAAATGACAATGAGGATGAAACTGCATTTTCTTTTTTTCCATCTGCATGCCATTCAGATTAGCATACACTCAGCACTAGGTCACCCTACAGCAAATCTGAAATAAGGACGGTGACCAATCAAATTTCAGTACGACAGGGCAGGCAACTGGGAAGGAACAGTACTTCAGAGAGGGGGATTGAGGGATACTGCACATTGTAATAAGCATCAACGCTTCTTAAAAAGCCCGGTTTAGAATGCTGACGGCGCTATGAGCAGAGATGGTGAGCTGGATTCTGAGGAACCGCGTTTCGGCGGACGCCGTTCGGGGGGTTACCTGCGCCTCGGCGGGGGGCTGCGACGCCGGTACTCCTCTCGGGGGCGCCGGCTCCAGGACGGGGTGGGCCCCCCCGACTCCGCGAACGTTTCTCTCCATTGGAAAGCTCCACTCTCACCCTGCACCCACACAGCGTCCTATAATCCAAAAGCACAGCATTCATCAACCCAAAGGACATTACAACAGCCTGAAAGGACCCACAACTCTCCTAGAAAGCTCCATGTTGTAAATCATGGGTTAATTTCACAATCATTGAATTTTAACTACAAATCAGAGTACGCGATGAGAAATCTGTATTACATGGATCCTTTCCTCCAAAATACACCATTAGCAAGTCTATTAGATGGCATTTCTGCCCTTTTAGAACGAGATAATGCAGAGCAGACATTAACCAAGTCACATCCACTCTCTAAACCATAAACTGTTTTTCTCAGGCTTCAGTCATCCTGCCCTCCCACAGAGGCCTAAAAACAAGCCAAAATTCATCTGTGATCTGTCACTAAACAGCTGAAAGGGGCGAACCAGCCAAACGAGCCCTCCCAGATGGTTCTAGAGCATCAAAAGCATCAAGTCAAATCGACAGACGAAACTGCCAAACCCCATTTCAGGGCAAGACAGCCGCCGAGCTTAATTCTAAGGTCCAGAGTTTGTACTGGCAATGGATAATCGAAAAAAAAAAAAAAAAAAAAAAAAAGCCACTTTAGGGAATTTAAAGGCATTTCCAACAACCAAGCAAAAAATAAATTAAAAAAATAGTCCCCCCAGGAATATGCTTTGACACCATTAAAATACAGATGGAGAAACACCTACAAAAGTAGGGTGCAATTAACCACCAAGGTAATTTTGAGCTTGTAGATATAAAAGAAATACTAGCAATTGAAAAAGGACCAAAAAACCTTCATGACCACACAATTTACAGGGGCTGGCACACAATGCTCACCCTAGAAATACTATAAATTTTCATTTCGAGGTGCTCTGCACTTGGATCCTGGCAGTTGGAAAATCCACTAACCCAGAGCAAAATATGCAGATTACCACCTGCGAAACCTAGATATTCTAATGAAATGAAGCAATTCTGGTTAAGTGCCTTGCTCTAGGGTACAACACTCGTGCCACACCTAGGAATGTGCACAATTCCCAAGCGTCACGCGACACCTTTTCATTTAAGCGCTGCCAAGAACTCAGATGCAGCTTCAATAGTTGTTCCACCCCTTTTAGCCCTACAAACAAGTACCAGTGCACACACTAGTGGATCAGGGCTGAATTACCTACACTGGGAACACCTTGAGCAAACAGCTTTAACAGCGTCAAAGAGTCAGTATTTAGTACAGTCAGTCCTCACTCTCAGGGGGCTCGGCTGCCACCTGTGATGCCATTCAGGAAGAGCTTACCTTCCATCAAGCTCTCTCACAGCATCAGTGGCGTCTCGGGGATCTTCGAACTCCACAAAAGCGAAACCGGGAGGATTCCTGGCGACCCAGACGCTGCGCAGGGGGCCGTAGTAACCGAAGGCCCTCTCCAGCTCCGTCTTATTCCCATTGTTCCCCAAATTCCCCACATAGACTTTGCAGTCCAGAGGACAATCTCTGTGCATGCTTGGATCTGAAAAGCAAAAGCACAATTGACCAGAGGGACCAGATTCTTACAGAGGCACAACTGCACAGGTTTAAAAATTTAAAACACACAGGAGCAGTCATCTAAGCCAGGGATTACTTTAAAATGATCACTTAGATCAGGGCTATTCAACATTATCCAGATAGGGCCAGTGTGGGTGCAGACTTTCATTCCAACCAAGCAGTTTTACACCTGATACTACTAATCGAGCTCTTTGGTAAAGACTCTTTGGGATTGATTAGTAGTGTCACGTGTGTAAGTGATTGGTTGGAATGAAATCCTGTGCCCACACCATCCGTTTCTGGATAACGTTGAACAGCCCTGACGTAGATCATATCAGGGAACCATGTGGAAAGGAAACAAACATGCAACCCACCCATTATAAAAGTGAGATTTACGCTGTATAAGAGCAGGTAAAGCCGCTTTGCCACAGACCAGCTGGAAAAGCTACATCAAACAGTTCCAGCTCAGTGCTGTAGACAAAAATCATTTTTACAGCCAAACAATGAACGCAAAGAAAATCAAAACTGACATGCAAGGTACGAATAAAAATTGTATTACCTCCCATTTCAACAGGCCTCAACGCTCTAAACAAAAATTGTTACTCCACAAAGGTCTACCAGAAACTGAAAGAAGAATTTGTCCATTTAGATTTTCATGTATTACACATTCCCCACACATAGATCTGCATCACACAAACAATGAAATATTAGAAGAAATGCACCGTTACGGACAGCAGTCATTCAAGATCAAGATGCACAAATTTGGTACTTTGCATTAGTTAGTATAGCTGATTCAAGGTTCGCCCGCACAAAGCCACATTTGAAACTTCAGACAATCAAATGATTTAAATGCAAGCTGATGTACAATAAATCGAATTTGATTTAAGTCGGCAACAAATGGCCACAAAATGGATGACTACAGGCAGGTGTGGGGTGAGGAAATGCGTAGCACATGGAAATGCATCAAAGCTGTGCTGAAATCCCATCGCCAGAGCAATAAACACCAATGAGCCGATCGACAGAATGACCTAGTGCTTCAGGAGTGCAGTGCCCCGCTTTCCTCGCATCAATAAATTCGGCATTTCATAGCCGCCATTCATCAACCGCTGCAGCAAACTAAGAATGCAGCAATAAATAATACGTTTAGTCAGTAGCCATTAACCTACCTAGCTGCGAACAGAGTAACTTAACGTTAAACGCATTAGTGAAGCTCATCGTTTCGGGCTCCCAAAATCACTCGGTGTCTTCTTCCTGAGAGAGTACCTAGTTTACTAGCAAGCCAACTTAGCAACTCTGTAGGACAAAACACAACCAAACCCCAATTGGCCTCGCTAGCTAGTAAACAACGTAACGTTAGCTAGACTAGAACGCTTCGTAGCTAACATTAGCCAAGTTAATGTTACACTTTAGTCAATTTAAAAAATTACATTTCATTGGATTTCAATTAGACAAAACTTAGATTGAATCGAACTGTCCTAGCAAGCGAGCCAAGTTTACTTCCGACAAACTGTAAGCTTAAGTCAAGTCAGCCAACTGACCAACTTGGCTATTACCTAAGTTACCGAACGACTCGCTTGATTAACCAGCTAACATTAACGCTAGCCAATTTATTAGCGAGTTCGGCCGTAAGACCATTTAAAGAAAAGTTAACGAACTAGGTCTATCAAATTCGACTCTTAAAACCAACTAACTAGCCTGCTAGCTTGCTTCAACTTCGCTGCCTAAACAAGCTAGCGGGGTACCTAGCTAAGGCTTAGCCTAAATAATCCTCAAGCTGCCTACACACCCGGACGCGAAACGAATTTTTCGCAAAACGGATTAGCTACATTCAAAGTCAATGCAAAGACGCGAATACACGCGTTTTGCATTGACTTTGAATGTAAAAATTCGTTTCGCGTCCGGTGTGAAAGCGGCTTCATACCGAATCGCCGTAGTTTGTTCGACGATGCGACCAAAATGGCGGACGGGCTAGCCTACAGCTAACATTTCCTAGCGGTTAGGTCTCGATCGACAATGTAATAAGCTAACGTTACAAGATGCGATGTCAGTTCTAATCGCCTCATTGCCTTCAATAAACCCAGGTTATCCGCATACATTTTAGATCGATGCATCGAATAGCTGGTTGGCGATGATGTTATTCTACTTTGAACAGTAAAAACACTTGAAAGCACACGGAAACAAGCTGCGCAGCAGTATGCCATACTGAAAAATGGCTGCCGCTTAAACAAGCTACCCAGCAAAATGGCTAGCTATCGAACGACAAATTGTATCACGTACTTTCGTCAACATTTGCTTAGTTCACATTTTACAGCACACAAGCAGAATTAACATACATTCCACAATATTGCACTTCACCACTTACCGAAGAAAGAGCGCTCAGCAAACTACTTCAACAACTTCAGCCGTGCCTATTTCTCCTCAAGGAAACACACGAAATGGCGTTTTCCGGAAATCAGCGCTAGATATCTCCCCCTTACGCACACCTACTTCCTACTACGCCGTAGGTTTTCTCTGAGACACGTGTATGCTTGGCGAGGTCACGGCGCGAAAACGGAGTATGAAGTGATGGATGGAGGGGAAAAGACTAGGAAAAAAAGAAATCGAAAAAGAAGTGGACGAATTTTCCGTTGTAGGAATGAGATAGGTTTGGAAAAAGTCATGAAACAAACTGTTTTTTTTGTGATTGGCATTTTGCGGGAAAATTCGTCAAACAAGAAAGCGGGGATGTGAAAGTTGTAAGAGTGCGCTGAAGTGTTTTAGTGATAATAAAAGGCACAATGAGGGGACAAAGGGGAAAAGCGTTAAAAATCAAAGAGTTTGATTTGACATGGGTTACCTGTTTCTCAATGCGAAATCGACCGATGGCAAAGGGAGTAGTTAGTGGCGTTTAGGGATTCATTAAAGTTGCTTTATTTCTGGGTAAGAAGGGAGTTTGTGGAGCTGGACTCTTAAAAAGTTACAGAGACAGGGAAAGAAAGTGATAGTACATTGGTATTAGTAGAGTTGGAAAGGGAGTTACCAGACCGGGCACTGTTGAATTATGTTGGCTACAAGGTGAGGACATTTGAAAGGGCTCCACTAGGGTGTTTAAGATGCCAAGAGTATGGGCATGTAGCAGCCGCATGCAGGAGAGGGAAGTTCAAGATGTAAAAGGTGTGGCAAAGATGGATGAATGAAAAAGGAGTGAATTTCCGACAGAAAGCTGTGTGCTTTCACTGTGAGGGAAATCATGAAGTGGGTGCAGAGCAGTGTGAGAGAAGAAAGCTTGAAAGTGAATTGGAATGGACAAATACACTGCCTGTCTGTTTTCATCAAGAATCAAGTACCATTATTGTTCTAATACAACTTTAATATAACTGTTCCTTGTGCTATAACAAGCAAGAGTCTTAATATTAGCAAAATGCACTATGAGAGTAATTAATGCCCCTTGCAGAATTAAATTGTGGCACTATTTATAAATACAACTTTTGTCAGACCACAGCAGTTTCTTTGATAATTTAGATTTAGGCATATGTTTTTGTATTGGTGCAGTGTCACATTAGAGATGACATTCTGTCATTGTGACAATGCAGTGTGACACGTCACTCGGAGTCCTCTCTTACCCTGCTATGGAAGCCACTCCTAACAAAAGCTGATAGGCAAGTGTACACAGTTGTGTCACCAAACACAGCTGGTCTGCCTAGGGAAGTCACTCCTTCAAGTCTATATGTCAACAACCAAAGCTGGCCTTCGTAGGGAAGTCACTCTTACAAGTGCACACTGCTGCAGGGTGGTCCACAACTTAAAATTCAAGCATATAAACCTGGAACCTGGAAAGTGTTAATCACGAGTGTGAAATGTGAAATGCCCTTGCGGCTGGGGTCCAGGGCCGAGTTCTGGGGTTTTAGATGCTCTCTGGTGCAATATGAGCCTTATTTTGGAGCATATTTAAACATCTTGAATGACAAATAATCCAGAAAGAATTTATTCTTACGTATATTTATACTTTGAAAATTGTGTTATACCAAAGAGAGTCGGTGACAATGACATCTAAAGCCCAAGTTATCAGTAGTATCTGAATAAGAAAACGATACAAATTTTTCAAAGCATGAAATAAAAAAACTGTATATAGATAAATTGTGTTTTTTCTTTCACCAAATAAAGATTTAACTAAACTCGACAAGTGCACAAAAATTATTTTGATTAATTGTACCAAGCATAATGCCGACAGGCAGTCAGAATACAGTCATTTTCATGCCACTTTATTATGACCAATTAATTCTCACAAAAAAAAATTTAAAATGTTCCCACTAAGAAACAATTACCTGGTCTATTTAACCTTAAAAGATAAATAGGACTAATATGATTGTAATTAAGTGCGATAGAGCAAGTATTCAGGCTAGAAAGGAACCATGTATGGATATAAAACAAATAAACGTTTGAAATTCTGTTACCATGAAGCTTCAAATTTTTTTTTTAATATAGAAGTATTATGGAAACCTTGCCTATGTTTGGTGATCAAGTAACCCTTAAACAATATAGCATTCACCATAAAAGCATTTCTACAAAAGAACAGTATGTTATGGGACATTTACTACAAACCTGTAAAAATGATATTAACTTTTTGAAAGTCTGTTACCGAGTAGTTTTTTGCTGAGAGTCAATAGAGCGTTTGTGATTTTTACACACTATGTGCCTCAGCACTCAGCGAGCCCGCTCAGTGACTTTACATGGTTTACCAATTTGTGCCTGCGGTGCTGTTATTCCTGAACACTTCCACTTTTCAATAACACCACTTACAGTTGGCCATGGAGTATCTAGCAGGGAAGAAATTTCATGAACTGACATTGCAAAGATGGCATCCTATATGACTATACCACACTTGAATTCACTGAGCTCTTTAGAATGACCCATTCTTTCGCAAATGTTTGTAAATGCAGACCGCATGGTTAGGCGCTTGATGCTATACACCTGTGGCAATGGGTCTGAAAAAACACCTGAATTCAATGATTAAGAGGTGTTTTTAATAATTTTGTCCATATTGCGGATGTTACGTTGCATGAGGCAACTGGTGGTCTCACAAGATGTTGTCTGATATTCAGTGCACTTTATAGTAGATTCATTTTTTGGGGGAATTTTTTAGTGCATTTTATGGTAGATTCATTTTTTGGGGGAATTTTTTGACTAGCAAATACATCTCTGTCTCTCCAGTCATATGAAATCAATACAGGAGCGCCTAATAATTCTCTTTCAGTTGACTAATTTATAGTTAATACCTTGGACTTACATAAAATTCTGCTTGCTTTTAATACCTGATCACAAGTCAGCTCTGCAGTAGGTCATTCTTGATTAGCTAAATGGTGTCCTTGATGAGTGTAAGACAAACCGGACTGAGGGTTGCTATCAGTTTGCCAATATTGTGCAGTGGAATCCTGCAGTGATGGAGAGCAGCTTGAGCAAAGCAAGGTCTTTGTCCGCTGCATACAGCTGCCGGCCATAATAAGCGCCAGCATTCTTAGGTGAAGGTATCTTTTCATGATGGTGTTGTCAAGGTGTGAGTGTTCCAACAGTTTCTGTGGAAATATTCCTCAGCACCATGAAGGCATGGTAAAGATATGCAGAGCTTCTGTAGGTCATGATAGTTCCCAACATCAGCTCCCAGAGAAAAGAATTTTAACTCAGTGCAAACGGGCAATATTTAAGGGTTTGTGCATATGTGTGTGTGTGTGTGTGTGTGTGTGTGTGGGCGTGTGTCTATGCATGCATGTAGCCGGTAGTCTTAAATGTTTGAGCCCCACTTTTAAAAGGAAAAGGTCAGTGAAATGTTATGACTCATTCAAATAACATAAAGTAATTAATAATTTCAAATAACAGTTTGACCAACAGCAATTAGCAACAACAATGTGAAATAATCAGCCCACTCAGACTTCCATGACAAAGTTCAATTTGTTGATTAACAAAATTGTCTGTGCCTTTCTATTTTGTTTGAGGTTGTCACATCACTTACATTTGAAAGGTCATCTCAGTTGGGGGCTGGATATATAAAGGAGTAGGTCAGGAGCATGAATCCACTTCAGAGGCACTGGTGCACTGGAATAGAAAACTGCTTCCTCACCTCTGGCTGAAGGGGACAGTGTGAGTAGCTTTGTCTGATGATATTGCAAAAATCTCTCCGATCAAGGAGCCAATATACTTTAGCACCTTGCGCACTTAGCATACCTTTCAGCACAGATTAAACTAATAATAAAACCAATGATGGTGAAAAATAAGCACCTTGACCAATCATTGGTTTATCTCTGTTTTTGCATAAGAAAAATGTTTTGCATGTGGTGCTGGTCTTTGTAAATGAAGCCCTCGGATGGGTTTTAAAATTTTTATGTTTGTATATTGAACATTTTGATTTATTTAATCTTTCATTAGGCTTTAGGAAATGTTCTCACAGTTGGGAAATAAATGGATCTGCTTGCTGTTTCTTAAGTGTGTCACGAAGGGCCAGTTTCATAAACAATGATAAAGCTTCTTTACAGACTAAATTATATTCAGTTATATGTAGTTTCTCTATTCAAGATAGTTTATTTCAAGATTAAGCTTAATTAATCAGTGTCTGTGAATTAAGAAGTTCTTTACACCTTGCTAAGTTTTGGCTGAACATTAATCAGTCATTAACGTTGATATTGTATGAGTTGAAGTGTTGCTTTTATGTTTGATCGTAAGTATGGACAATCAGCTTAAATTGAAGACCCTAGTGCTAAAAGTGCTTAAGTCACAAAATGTCTATTTTGAGAACATTGAGAAAATCAGCTTAAGAGAGTACAAAAGATGTTTTCCCATCCTAACCTCACAATGTGTCAAAATGAGACTTAAGAACTTTTTGCACTAGGCTCTTCAATTTGAAAGTGTTTTCATCCACATTGGATAAACTGTTTAGAAATCACAGCACGTTTTGCACACAGTTTCTCCATTTTCAGGCTCATAAAATATTGGACAGTTTGAATAAAGTAATAAATTTTAACAGTTGGTCACATATCTTTGGCATACAAAGTCTGCTTGAGGCATAGACATCACCAGACACTGGCTTCTTCCAGGTGATACTCTGCTAGCCCTGCACTGCAGCTTTCTTCAGTTCTTGCTTGTCTTGGGGACTATTTTCCCACAGTGTCTTCTTCAGCATGTAAAATGCATGTTCACTTGGATTTGGATTTGGTGATTGACTCCTAACAACAAAACTGACATAAATGTGTCACTGTCCAATGCATAATGGCGCTGACTGTACATTGAAAATATTGTATTCTCTATTATTTTTTAAGTTAATCTAATCATTCATTTTTACTGAAGGCTGGAACAAAAATGGACAGTTGTTGCATAATTCTAGGTGGTCAAGGGCATAGATTTATTCAATCCTGGCACAGATATCTTTACAGCTTAAATTTAAAACACCAATATTTAGTAACTTTAATGCATATGAGAAAAGTGTAAACCATGATGGAGTTAGACTATGTGACAGCATTTGTAATTTGTGCATTTCTGAGTAATATTCAAACCTCAACATGAATTGCTTCATGTACATTGAAAGGGCAATGTCCATTCTTACCACCGTGGACACACCGCGGTCCCATTTAATTTCCATTTAATTGTGAATAAACAACTGAGTGAAAAACAAAAAAATAAAATGGGCAACAAAGTGGATGGATCTTTTGTAACCCTTTCCGTTCTTGTCTTTCAAGTTACAGATGATGCTTGGGTCACAAAAATGCATCCAGTCCATGGCTGTTATGTTTGTCATTACATGCTCGCTTGCCTGGTGTCAGGAAAATGAGAGGTGAGTGATTTTTTTGAAATTCAGCCGCATGCATCTTCACACCTATATTTTAAAGTGCAAATTCATCAAATTTTGTCAAATAAAAAGTAATCTAGTGTACGTTTGACCGGACAGTTCATGAAGAATATCCTGCAAATTAATGTCCCAAATTTGCCACTTTTTCTTGAAAATGAGTCTTTTATTGTGGACTGATCGGAGTTTTTAAAAGACATAATGAAGATTGGCCCAAATTTGCCAATTAGCGGATGTGGCTTAATGAGAGGGGTTCCAAACGCGAAAGTCAGGCTGAAAACAACAGGACGACAAGATGTTGTCCATAAATTGATGAAAACAAATATTTTTCACATCACGGGGGGTGATGGGGTGTAAAGGAACAACGTAAGAATCAGCTTGTAGGCATGGTGCATTGAAACTAGACCGTACTAACAGAGAGTCTTATTAGGCCACAATGAGGAAAAGTGTCCGAACATACATGATGACAACAGTGCACAGTCTACAGCTTCTCGCTATTAAAGTATTAAGTTGCACGTGTAACAGTTGTCATAGAAACTTGAATTTATTAATTTAATCACGAAAAGTGATAGCTTGTTAGTTAGCAAATTACTCATCACATTGACTTGACCAGACTAGAAGCTTACGTTTTTTTTTTCATTCTCCAATTGCAGCTCCTGGTCTCGTGCCGGTTTCGCTATCATGACCGAAGTTCCGTTTTTACTTAAGGTCTCATGATGGAAGATGGATTTAGTTTCATTTTGAGTCATTTTTTGCATAAAATAGTTTCTACTCTCATTTTAGGATAGGCTTATTAAGTGGTGCCCTGGGCTCATTAACTGGCTTTTCTGAGTATAGAATAGATGGGGAAAATTTGGGACCGAAGCAGTTTGGGCTCGGCTCATCAACCGATGGGTTATCAAGCGGTGATTTCAGTAATTACTGAAACCCACAGTAATATCCAGACTTTTCCTGTGACTCAGAATCTGGCTGATAGAGCCAGTCATCAGTGAAGTGTTTAGAGCAGATCACTGATACTGATCTGGGCTCCGTGAAATCGGCTTGTTTCCTCCTCACAAAATTCACCCCTGCCTTTCAAATTGTGTAGTTTTTGGAAATTTATGGACCACGATGCCTCTGCTTGCATCGGCCTTCTTGTTGCAGCCAAAACAGGGTAGATATTTTGCATTTTCTCTGTCGCTGGCTGGATACCTTTCATGACGTCATTGCCGAAGATGGGCTGCAGTAGATGCAGTGGCATTGGAAATGCTAGTTACCTGGATGTAACTCCAGTTCTATGAGTACGTGCAGAGCCCTGTAATGGGCTTCGCTATTGGTTTACCCCGTGCCTGAGAAATAAAATTTAACTCACCTGCTCCGTAGGAGGGGGTAGCCGCACTCACCTCCTATAAAGCCTCGGTGATGTCACTGCTCGTCTCCCCTTTCAAACTCACCAACACGCACTCGGGGCCAGCTGGGCAGGTTGTTAGAGGTCTCCGCATGCACTCATAGAAATGGAGTTACATCCAGGTAACTAGTATTTCTGTGTCGTACACGCTCCGCCCTCTAACGGGCTTTGCTATTGGTTTACACCTAAGGCGAAGGCCATTAGGGATTGATCTACTCCTAGCTGGACCCAGATCACAGACTTTCATTTAGAAACCAAAGAGAAAGCCCCACACGCCAGGGTGAGCACTGCCAGACTGAGTGTCTCGCTCCAGGTCGTGGCACAATAAACAGAACATAAGTCGGTGTTGGAAGGGGACCCCACCGATAGGGTCCCCCGGAATGAATGGGAGAGAGTGCTAGCTGTCATCTCCCAACAAGAAGCCCCCACACCCCAAGGCGAGCACCGCCAGAGCGCATCTCCTCAGTTCATGGTAATAACCAGAACACTAGTCAGGGTTGGAAGGGGACCCTGCCGGCAGGGTTCCCAAAACCGAATGTGAGACCGTGTTGGCTGTCATATCCCTGAGATATGACCGCGCAAAGGTCGATACAGAAGACCAAGAGGCCGCCCTGCAAATCTCCTCTACCGATACGCCCTTAAAAAGCGCTGCTGAGGGTCAAACACGACGGGTGCACGGAGAGAGCGCCCAACTCGCTCACCCTCCTCGCTGATGCTAAGGCCAAAAGGAGGGCAGTTTTAATAGACAAAATGCGCAGGTTCGCCTGGTCCAGGGGTTCAGGCGGTGGCCCTGCCAGACCATCCAACACTGTCTGCAGATCCCACTGCGAGATGAAGCGTTGTGTAGGAGGTATCAGCCTGTGAACCCCCCTCAAAAAGCGCTTCTGGCCATGAAGCGGTCAAAACGTCATGTCCAGCCGCGATAACTGCAGCAAACACCCCCAGAGTGGATGCTGCGTGACCCCCCTTAAACAGTCCCTGTAGGAAATCCAACACTGCCTGTGGGGGGCACGAGCGTGCATCCAAGTTTCTTGTCTGACACCAGTCAGCAAAAACCCGCCAACTGGCCGCATAAGCCTTGGATGTGGCTGGGGCACGTGCACTCTGAATTTTAAACACCACTGGCAGGCAGGCATTTCAATTTCCAGGCCAAGAGGGGGCGGGAGAGAGTGGCGCCCGGTGCCCAAATCAAGGTTGAGGGAATGTCCGGAATCCTCCATGGGCTTGTCACCGCCAGCTGGATAAGATCCGGAAACCACCTGGCGCTCGGATTCACTGGTGCCACAATAATCATGGACAGGTGCTGTTCCCGCACCCTGTGGAGCAAAGGCATCAGTAGCCGCAGGGGCAGGAGTGCATACAGCAGGTCGGCCGGCCAGACTGGATGGGCCAACGCATCCACCCCAGGGGAGGATTGTCGGTAGGCCTCAGGGAGAAGCAAGGAGGGCACAAAGCGTTCTCCCTGCTCGCAAACAGATCTGCCACCGGTCAACCGAACAGCCTCCAAATCTGTTCGGCCGTCACTGGGGAGAGGCTCCAATCCTCGTTGGGCAGGGCTCCCCTGGACAGCCCGTCCACCTGAGTATTGAGGAAGCCTGGAACGTGCCGGGCTCTCGGGGAACAGAGATGGCAATCTGCCCACTTTAGGATGGAAGCAGCCATCTTGTGTAGGGCCCCCGCCCCCCCACCGTTGTGTTGTCTGATCTCACAAGGACATGCCTCCCTTCCAGCTGTGGGGCAAATTGGTGCAACACGTTCTGAACTGCCATGAGTTCCAGTGGGTTGATATGACGTCGGGCCGCCTGCCACGTACCTGCGACAGAAGCAGGGCCGCAAGTCCCGCCCCATCCTGTGAGGGAGGCATCCACAAATATGTGGGTGTATTGAGACACACACCCCATCCGAACCCTCTCGTGGAGCCGGCTGGGTGAGGCCCAAAACAACAATGCGCGATGTGCTCGAATTGGCACGCGGAGCATGTGCTGTTGGTCTCGTCTTGGGTCCAGACGAAGGCGTAGGAACCAACGCTGAAAACCGTGTTGCAGCCCTAAGCGGACTACTGAATGGGCTGCAGCCATCATTCCCAGCAGTGACATGACTGCCATCGCTGGCACTGAGACTGCGTCCAGTATTCTTTGGGCCAGAGACTGGATCGCTTCTGCTCTGTTCACTGACACGTGCGGTCATGGATTGAGAGTCCAACAGCAGCCCTAGATACAGCACTGTCTGGCTGGGCTGCAGGGTACTCTTGTTGCTGTTGATAGCAGAGCCCAGTTGAGAAATGAGTTGCATCACCAGCACAGTATGGGCGACTGCCAGCTGCCTGGATGGGGCAAGGATCAGCTAATTGTCCAGATAGGTTAGGATCCGTATCCCTTTCTGCCGGAGTGGCGCTAGCGCTGTCTCCACACATTTGGGGAAGGTCCGAGGCGTTAGGGAATATCCAAATGGGAGGCGCGACCACCTGAGCCGCACTAGCATAGCAGCAGTCGAACAGGCTCGCTGTCATCCTGTCCCTCTCGGACGGGAGCAGCGGCCGACCGCCTGGCCACATGGAGGCGATGCAGAGGAGACACACTCTCACCACATCTTCTATCGCTGGCACCCCCGTATCCCATTCCCAGCCCTTCACAGTGGAGTAACGTGCATAGGAGATAGCCGGGGATTTGGCTGCCATCTGGTTCGTCCGATCTCGCTGGGCGTACCCAAAGATGGGCGACATCTTCAGACACACTACCCAGGGCCGCGGTCTTGACTTCAGCTGGGCCAGCAGGCCGATGGTGAAGTCGTCCCACTTGAGCACGGGAGGGAGGCTGCGGAGGCAGGGGCATCTCCATCTGCTCTGCCGCCGACTGGAATAATCCGGGTAGGTCGTCAAGAGGGTAGCGGTGTTCCGGGGGAGGCTCGTTGTCCCGGAAGAGGGCCGCTGGATCTTCCTTGTAAATACGATGTCGTCTTCTTCGTCATACTCGTCCCAAGGCTTCGAATGGACCACCGCCGCCGGCTCCTGGGCTGGCCCCGAGCCAGCCTGGAGGGTGCGTCCGGCCTGCACAAACTGTAGCCGCCGCTCACGCTCCCCCGGAAGGAGCGCTGCACAGGCGCACTGGTAGCAGCCTCCGCTTGGTGCAGCCAGCCCAGACAGATGAAGCAGTCATCGTGCTGGTCCGAGGGCGCCATGGGGGAGGCAAACTGGAGACAAACCTCATCCATTTCTTTTCGCGACACTAGACAGTGACTGAAATTCATGAGAGTCCAAACTTTCATAAGGCTGAGTGAAAAAGGGGAGACGAGCAGTGACATCACCGAGGCTTTATAAGAGGTGAGTGCGGCTACCCCCTCCTACGGAGCAGGTGAGTTCAATTTTCTTTCTCAGGCACCGAGGCGGGGCCTCGGAGGGGTAAACCAATAGCGAAGCCCGTTAGAGGGCGGAGCAAGTACGACATACAACAAGCATAAAAGTGCGCCTAGAATTGTACTTGTGAATCACTTTAATTTGTTGTATAAAATGTTATAGAACTCAGAGTGCATATAGGTAAATGTGAAAGAACTCGTATAAAAGAGAATGACAGTCAAGATGGTGGACATGGCTCTGAGCAGTGACTCATTGATTGCAGAGTTGGGCCCAAGTAC
The DNA here is from genome assembly GCA_029692085.1 of Gymnothorax javanicus. NCBI lineage: Eukaryota > Metazoa > Chordata > Actinopteri > Anguilliformes > Muraenidae > Gymnothorax > Gymnothorax javanicus. The sequence goes on from CM056202.1 coordinate 81,523,984, forward strand.
TTTCAAGTACTTTTGAGAATTGTATGCAAGCATTTTTTTTTCACATACCATAGTGCTTTTATTTGTATCTGAGTACTACCTAATAATGCCTAATATTAGGCATTACGCCAAATAATACCTAATAATAAGTACATGTACTTGTATCCAAGTACTGTTCAAGTACTTGACCAATCTCTGTCAGCACTTAGGAGACAGATTGGTCAAGAACTTTAAAAAGTACTTGAATACAAGTACAAGTACTTTAGGAAATAATAGGAAGTACTCCGATACAAGTGCAAGCACTTCGGTATTTAAAAAAAATACTTGCATCCAATTCTTGAAAGTACTTGAAAGTACTTGAATCCAACTCTGATTGATTGTAATCATGTAGCGCCTCCTAGTGGATCAATTTCTCCACTTTCAAGCAGATGCCCTCTGCAATCAACAGAAAGTAATTTTTTTGACATCCAGCAGTGGTAATAAACTTTACGATCTTTGCTTTAAGAAAATAAAATGCAAGTTTTTTTTCAGTTTGGCAGGTTTTTTTTGTTCATTTTTGTATGAACAGTGACTTTGCTCTTGTGATCCATAGACATACATTATTTATTTTGCCAGACTTACGGTCATAATTTTTACAAAAGAACATGATCTGCCCTCATGATTTTGAACAGGGCACCCGACAGTATAAACGGCATTTAAAAGAAGCAGTGACTACTTAGTGAGTAAGGTTTATTGATGTATTTACATATCAGTGGTTTAAGGGTGTTTCAAGCTTTGGAATTCACTAATGATTCTGTACTGAAAATGCATGAAGACACATTATTATCACTATTGTTGTTGCTGTTTTTTTATTATTATTATTATTACCTTTTTCCTTGTTTCTCAGTTTTTACACCCCAAAGCATGGGGAAACTGTGATGGTTCTGCCCTGCAGTCTCTCCCCCTCCTGCTGTCTTCGCCTCCACTTTAACGAGCTACACCTGTTGCTCGTTGAAGTGGAGGTGAAGTTTAGAGTTTTTAAGAGCTGCATTCTGGCATTTTATCTCTGTATGTGTTGCTGCTGCTCCCCTGTCTCTTTGTCATTTTTTAAAGTATATTTATTAAATATCTTTCTATTTTTTGTACCAGCCTGTGCGAGTGGGTCCCTTTATCAGCCTTTGGGTACATGGTCCCAGACTAAACCATGACAGGAAACTACAAGTTTTCTGTTTTCTTGGAAATGACTTGGGGGGAGGAGTGTCTACATAATGCAATGTACCTTTCTTAGAATATGGGCGGTTCCCCGTAAACTGATCTTCTGTCGGTTTTTGATGTGGATGTTTCCAGGCATTCTTTGGACATATTTTTCCACACCCCTTTTAGTTAGATCAAGAGCACCGATCACTATCGCCACAGTTTCTGTGTCAAGAGCCCACATCCGAGAGATTCTGAATCCTTATATTTGGAGAATTTTTCCTCCATTTTGATGTGTTGATAGATGTGTTTCATTCAGTGGGGATAGCCATATCAATCAGCGGACATGGTTTCCTCTCTTGAACTTTGACAATAATATCTGGCCTGTTAGATCTAGTTTCTCGGTCAGTATTAACTGGCATGTCCCTGAGGATGGTAGTAATACTTGTTTCCCTTTCATTTTTCATTCTTCTTCTTCTTGTTATTACTATTATGATTACTCAGACTCCAGAGTGTAATCTCCTGTGTTGTTATTGTGCAGACGGGCGGTGGCAGAGCACCAGCTGATGCATGACCGGGGCCGGGCTATGCAGGGCCTGAGGAGGCTGCAGTGGCTCTCCAACACCATAGCAGGGCTGCACACGGCCCAGGCCAGGAGCCTCGACTGGGGCTTCAGCCCTTCACACTGCAAGGCTGAGGCCATCCAGCAATTTCTGTCCCAATCACAGAGGGGGGTTAAAAGGGACACCCTAGAAAGAATGCGACGAATTCTGTGGTGCTGTGTTCATAAACCCACACTCAATCGCTTTCCTGAAAGTAAATAACCCCGGGTGAGAAACATCATCACCTCCTTATCAGCTAATGCTGCGGAGTTGAGCATGTGATGTTTCTCGTCCTTACTTCCCTAGATCCAAATACCTTGCCCCTGGTCCTGTCCTTCTTGTGATGGAATTCCTAATACAACCCCAATTCCGAAATAGTTGGGACAAAGTGTAAATTGTGAATAAAATCAAAATGCAATGACTTTCAAATCACACCAGCCAGTATTTTATTCACAATAGTACAGAGATAACATAGCAAATGTTGAAACTGAGAAATTGTACAATTTTATCCACAAAATGAGCTCATTTCAAATTTGATGGCTGCTACAGGTCTCAAAAAAGTTGGTACAGGGGCCTGTTTACCACGGTGTAGCATCCCCTCTTTTTTTTAACGCAGAGTGGAGGCGTCTGGGCATTGAGGAGACGAGTTTCTTGAGTTTAGCCATTGGAATTTGATCTCACTCTTGTTTAATACAGGCTTCTAGCTGCTGAAGAGTTTTGGGTCTCTTTCGACGGAATTTTCATCTAATTATGCAGCAAATGTTCTCAATCGGTGAAAGATCAGGACTGCAGGCAGGCCAGTTCAGCCCACGGACTCTTCTACGACAAAGCCATGCTGTTGTAATAGCTGCAGTATGTGGTTTTGCATTGTCCTGCTGAAATACACAAGGCTTTCCCTCAAATAGATGTCATCTGGAGGGGAGCATATGTTGCTCTAAAACCTTTATATACCTTTCAGCATTCATGGTGCTTTTTAAAACATGCAAGTGTCCCACAATCATATGCACTAATGCATCCCCATACCATCAGAGATGCTGGCTTTTGAACTGAATGCTGATAACAGGAGGGGTGGTCTTTCTCCTCTTTAGCCCGGAGGACACGACGCCCATGATTTCCAACAAGAATGTCAAATTTGGACTCCTCTGACCACAGGACACTTTGCCACTTTGCTACAGTCCATTTTAAATGAACTTTGGCTCACAGAACACGGCGGCGCTTCTGGATTATGCTCAACAATGGCTTCCTTTTTGCATGATAGAGTTTTAGGTGGCATCTGTGGATGGCACGCCGGACTGTGTTTACTGGCAGTGGTTTCTTGAAGTATTCCTGGGCCCATTTAGTAATGTCAATGACAGAATCATGCCGGTGGGTGATGCAGCGGTGTCTGAGGGCCCGAAGATCACAGGCATCCAGTAAAGGTCTTCCGCCTTATCCCTTACGCACAGTGATTTTTCCAGTTTCTCTGAATCTTTTGATGATGTTATGCACAGTCGATGATGAAACCTTCAAAGCCTTTGCAATTTGACGTTGAGGAAGATTGTTTTTAAAGTATTCCACAATTTTTTTTTACGGAAGCCTTCACAAGTTGGAGAGCCTCTGGCCATCTTTACTTCTGAGAGACTCGGCCTCTTTAAGACATCCCTTTTATAACCAATCATGTTACACACCTGATGCCAGTTAACTTAATTACTTGCTAAATGTTCTTTCAGCTGATTCTCTTATATATTAAGAGCCATTCCGTGAGAAAATGGCACTTTTTGAAGAAGTTGAGGAGTTGACCCCCCTGGAATTGAATGAAACTTGGCACGGGGGTAGATATGGTAGTCTCACGGAAAAAGCCGAATTTTTAGTTCCGTATCTCTCTTAGTCTGCCGGTGGCGCCACCTGGAACCCACAAAAGTGGCTCAGTTTTGCTGTTGACACCACATTTTACATCAATTATTATGACTTAAGGATACACAGTACCAGATGTGTTATACTTTTATCATGACCTGTGACACTTCAAGTCCAGTTAGACTTCAGCACCACATCAGTACCAAGCTGGGTAACTACATTATCGAGCCAGAATTATTTGAGAGATAACAATAAAAATTGAAAATGGGAATGGGATTAAAATAATATCCCAGACATATACCAAACTAGAATGCTTTATTATGTGTTTACTCACAACAAGACTATCATTTTCAGTGAATAGTACCTTGGTATCTTGCTGTGTTTGTGCAATGGATGGCCAGAAAGATAGTCAAAATTCATTTTTGGTGCATGTTTGCGGTATATTTTCTCTGTAACCCAGATTTGTTCTGTGAGGGTAAGTGCTTTTTGTTGTGCTTTTGGAACTCTATTTTCGGGAATACCAAGCATTTCTTTGGTAGTATCTACATTTCAATCTAGACGGAGCCAGAGTTGGAGGAAAACTCTAAATGGACCGTTTCATAGCAGATTGTGCCTGTGTTTAGGTGGCATTATTTTGTTTACCCAGCAAGATAGGGATCTGAAATTCTCTGGATACATAGTCCCTTTGGGGTATATCACAGAATTTGTAGACGATATTCATCATCAAACGTTGGAAAATTTCACCCCCAGGGGTGCTGTAGGCTGGATGCAAATACTGGCTATCCCCAGTAATGTGCCAAATAAATTGTTTTTGAATTGTTATGCACAGTTAGTTTTCTCTGAACGTGAAGAGCTTGGTTTGGTACTATGCTGGGTAGATAGCTTTCTGACTAAAGGTGGCGCTCTAAAGAGCTAATGTTCTACCTACCTAATATTCCATATTCCCAGACATATACCAAAGTTCTGTCTTTTCAAATATATAAAGTACATGCACAGTTATACATAAAATTTGTAATCTCTTTGGTATTAAGCTGGGTTGGTTGTAAATTGGAAAAGAATGTTGGTGGTGATTGTAGCATTGTGTCAACATGCAAGACTTTTACCAGTAGTCAGTACAGAGTACAGTTTTGTAGTGTTGGTGCGTTTTCAGAAAATAACAAATTCTCTGCATTTTTACTTTACTATTAGAATTGGAGAGCAGGCTTCAATGTTAATTCTAGAATTTCCCTGGGGAATGGTGCTTGGGTATGAAAAGGGGCACAGCAGTCATGTCTAGCAAGTGGTTGTCCTGATAAAAGGCACAGAGGTCCTAGCAAGCAAGCAGCACCCTGCCAAGAAAAGGGCAGTTCATTTGTAGTGGGAACTTGTATGCCTTCATTCCTAACACCTGCCCATGACGTCTAGCCTACGGGATGCCCGCTGGTTGGAATGGCGGGGTTTCTTTCACAGACTTCCCATTTCCGTGCGTACCAAGCCATGGGTGTTGATGCAACTATTGCGCCATATAGGCTGCAGCCCGCTGTTTAATTCAGAGACAGACAAGCTCACTATCAATGGCCTGTAAGCAGCCCTGTAGAGACCCAGACTGCAGTGTAGTAGGGCTTGCTTTGGGCTCAACTTAGCTCCGCGGGTAACATCGACCCAGATCGAACTAAGAAGGCCATGGATGGCTGCTCAGGGCCAAGGCCAAGGAGCACCTCTGGTGCGCACCACCAGGTGCTGCCAACCCGCAATTGAATTCCAAAAACAAACTGACGGATAGAGCTAGTCACATGATGTGTTGACATCATTTCGCTGTGGATAACATGAAAAGTATAAAACAGTTTTAACTTTTGTACTATACATTCTGTCTTCATGTACACGGTTGTGTGACTAAGATTATTTTCTAGAATTCAAATTATGGACTGTTATTTTATGTAAGTGTACGTATACTGTTGATGCATGTCTGCATGCACACTTATGGTGGTACGCCTTTTACATTAGTTATTTTTTGGCATTAATAAATTTTGGACTGGTCATGTTTTATCACGTACTGTACATTTTTGACTGCGCTGTACCCGCACTTGGTAATAGCCCATGTATTGTGCGTTTTTAACGCTCACAGTCACCACCAGTTTACAACCAACCCAGCTTAATACCAAAGAGATTACAAATTTCATGAATAACTGTGCATGTACTTTATATATTTGAAAAGACAGAACTTTGGTATATGTCTGGGAATATGGAATATTAGGTCGGTAGAACATTAGCTCTTTCGAGCGCGATTTTTAGTCAGAAAGCTATCTACCCAGCATAGTACCAAACCAAAATCTTCATTTTCAGAGAAAACTAACTGTGCATCACAATTCAAAAACAATTTTTTTGGTACATTACTGGGGATAGCCAGTATTTGCATCCAGCCTACAGCGCCCCTGGGGGTGAAATTTTCCGACGTTTGATGATGAAAATCGTCTACACTGAAACTACTACCATTGAGATTTTACTAATGCTGTGATATACCCCAAAGGGACTATGTATCCAGAGAATTTCAGATCTCTATCTTGCTGGGTAAACAAAATAATGCCACCTAAACAAAGGCACAATCTGCTATGAAATGGTCCATTTTGAGTTTTCCTCCAACGTTGGCTCCATCTAGATTGAAAGTGTAGATACTACCAAAGAAATGCTTGGTATTTCCTCGAAAAAAGAGTTCCAAGAGCACAACATACAGCATTTACCCTCACAGTACAAATCTGGGTCACAGAGAAAATATACCGCAAACATGCACCAAAAATGAATTTTGACTATCTTTCTGGCCGTCCATTGCACAAACACAGCAAGATACCAAGGTACTATTCACTGAAAATGATAGTCTTGTTGAGAGTAAACACATAATAAAGCATTCTAGTTTGGTATATGTCTGGGATATTATTTTATTCCCATTCCCATTTTCAATTTTTATTGTTATTTTTCAAATAATTCTGGCTCAATAATGTAGTTACCCAGCTTGGCGCTGATGTGGTGCTGAAGTCTAACTGGATTTGAAGTGTCACAGGTCAAGATAAAAGTATAACATATTTGGTACCGTGTACCCTTAAGTCATGATGGTTGATGTAAAATGTGGTGTCAACAGCAAAACTCAGCCACTTATGTGGCTTCCAGGTGGCGCAATCGGCAGGCAAAGTGAGACACGGGCCTAAAAGTTCGGCTTTTTCTGTGAGACACCCATATCTACCTATGTGCCAAGTTTCATTCAATTCCAGGGGGGTCAACTGCGCACTGAATGTCTCGTGGAATGGCTCTTAATTGCTTTTTCAGCCCTTTTACGCCTGTGTCCCAACTTTTTTGAGACTTGTTGCAGCCAGAAAATTTGAAATAAGCTCATTTTGTGGATAAAAATGCAAATGTCTCAGTTTCAACATGTGAAATGTTATCTATGTTCTATTGTAAATAACATATTGGCTCGTGATCTGAAAGTCATTGCATTTTGATTTTATTCACAATTTACACTTCGTCTCAACTATTTCGGAATTGGGGTTGTAAATTATTATTCAATTCTACTGTAATTTTGAAATTTGGTATGCTCGTAAGCAGCATTTTGTGGACTTCGAATGGAGTGAGACTGTGAATAGACCATCAATAATACATGGCATGTGGTAGTCTTTTGACCGTGTGTTCATATTATCTCACACTGTTTACGATTGTAAACCTCACCGTGGATATTCCATTTCAGCAAAATCTTTGGTCTAATGTAAATGAACCTTGCATTGACCTTGTCTATCAAATGTCAGTTTAGTTTTGGGATGCGCGCTGTGCCCTCCACTAATATTGGCACGCTTTTTAAATATGAATTGAAGTGATTATGAACTAATGTCTGTATTGTTTTACATCTTGATATTCAATTCAAAATATTCACAAAACAAGACCTTTAATTGAAATATAGATGTTGAATGATAAAAATTTGTGCCACAATTATTGGATCTCCTGCATTTAAAACTTTGAGCAGCCTCTCTTTTCTAAGAAAAAAGTTCTGAGTCATCACCTATGATATGTAATGAATTTGGAGAAGACAACTGATCTGAGACCATTTTTCCAAGCACAATTTCTCTACATCCTTCAAATTTACTGGTCCACATTTATGGATCCTTCATTTTTGTTTTCATTTCGATGCATACTTCGGATCATTGTCCTGCAAGAAGACCCAACCATGGCCCAGTTTATGCTTTCTGGCAGTGGCAGTCAGGTTTTCATTGAATAACTGCTCATACTTGATGGAATCCATGAAGCAATGAATCCTAACCAGTTTTTATGGGGCCTTTGGAGAAAAAACAGCCCCATCAACATCAAAGATTCAGCATCATACGTCATAGTTGGGATGGCGTTCTTCACAGAATGATTATCTTTGTTTTTATGTCAAACCTACCTCTGGTGTTCATTGCTCTGTTTTTGACTTCCTTACCCTGGGATATAATTAATGTCTGCAATCATCCAGCTGTGATCCTTTTAGTTACCACAGGAACCTTTCTCCTCACAGCTCATGCATCATTATAACATTACCATATTCTTTACACTGAATTATTGCCATGACAATCAAAATGGGTATTTTCAACTTTTTAGCTTTTCTATTATCACACTTTTCACATATGTTAAAAGCATAAACTTTTGGTCAGACTCCATTGTTTTAATTCTTTAGTCTTACCAATGGAGATGAATGACTAAGGGAAATTGGCCTCTATATAACCTCATATATATACTGTATGTTCCACAAAAAAAAAACAACAAAAAAAAAAAAAAAACAGGAATTCATTGGTGGCCATTTCAGTTTTCTGAATCATAACTGAATTTTAAAAAGTAAAATATGAAATATCCTTAAATATTTCTGAAAAGGGTTTCTAGAGGAGCCAATAATTATAGAACACGTTCTGTGAAAAAAAAATTAATAAGAATATTTTCCTTTCATTGTTTTCTTTAAATTCAAGGTTAGATTTTTAAAATATATTATGACTGAAAGATTTGAGGGATGAACAACAACCACCTTTTTTGATTGCTTCCATTGCTAATATTCGCAAATGGTGCCAATGTGTTTGGAGGGTACTTTATGTACAAACCATGGTCTAAATGTAATAATTCCATACTTTCTTTGATCAATCAGATCAATTATATCATTTGTTTTTGTTGATTTTCACTGATGAGTGCAACTGTAATGAAAAGAAGTTATTGAGTAAATTTCTAAGTGCTTAGTGAGGTTATTGTGATGCAAACTGCTTTCTTGCCCATTTGCTTTCTCATTGCCTGCTAAGTCTTGCCTCAGATGCAAACCAAATTTGGATGCATATGTGCAGTTTGTGGAATTTCCCTTTTTGCCACTGTAAAATAAATCATCCTTGTATTAAATTCCTTCTCCCTTGCCCATTATAATTAGATTTTTGAATGGCGCACTCTAGTCAAGAAGTACATCATGAAATACAAAAATTGATGGAACAGAATAGCATTCTGTATTTTGGCTAATGAATTAATAATGCTTTATCCAGACCATGTATGCAATTGTGAATTCATAAGAGTATTTAACACAGAGAGAGATAGAGAGAGAGAGAGAGAGGAGATCCTCAAGAAAAAGGTGAAGGTCTCAGTAACTCTAACCATAATGGTGGCTCATATGAATTAGTGGAGGCTATTATGCAAATTCAGAAATATGCACACTATCCAGTGAGACAAGAGTAAAAGACAAATGTAAAAATATCAGGTCATCGGAGCCCACATGTTCATTTTCATTAGTTTTCTGAAAAGCATGTATTACCAGCAACCTGTATAATGAAACCCAGGACATAATCCTGAGGGACTATCGCTCACTCTTTTTATTGAACCATATTTCATTTGCAAATCTAGATATAGGCTTTTTAAATGCTGTCAACATCATTTCAGTCTTTGATTATTCTTTGTGTTTATAATTATTAATTATCTGTGTATACTTACTGAACCGCTTAGTACAGAATAACATGGACATCTCGGCTTTTTGGTTTGCTTTAGTGCATTGTAAATTTTATTGCACAATTAAATATGTTGTAAACAAGAGCTAAACTGCAAGAAAAGCTAATCATGCTCATCATTAGCATGCCTCCAAATATATGAAATGAAAATGATCAGTGATTGTTTGAAAGTGACTGTTTTTTATAGTACAAATGTTGTTTGAGAACAAAGAGGTGTGTGTTATGAATATTATTGAAAAATGACGTACACAACTTGATAGTACATCTCTCGGGTTTAAACTGTAAAAAAAAAAAAAAAAAAAAAATCCAATAAAATGTTTGGCTTGTCAATTATTGAATCAGTCAACATATAAAAAAATCTAAAACATAAATATCTGAATATAACTCTTCAACCTAAGGACTTTCCCGGCATAAATTGAAGACAGTAAGGCACTTTAGAAATATAAAAAAAACTACCATTAGATATCTGAAGGTAGGATTTTGTATTTTGATTGACCCCAAAGGTGTGGAAAAGACATTGATGCATTAGTTGAAGGATTGCTTGCAAAAAGCTGGCAATACAGCTGACAGACATGATCTAATGTAAGCACAGCATTAATTTTGGGAAGGACCAGGTGTCATGGCAGCATCTCTGTTTGTGTTGACAGAGGGTCCCTGAGGGCTGCTGGGAAGGTTGAAGGTTAACCGCCTTGGCAAGCTCTGGGGTTAAGAAACAGCTGCTTATAGGGCAAAGCCTCTGTCTTTATATGATTACTTTAGGAGAGGAGAATTCAGTGTACCATATAGTAATTGTAATTGTACATAATTGTACCATATAGAGTCTATAAGCGCGACAATGAAAAGCGTTGCTTCCATAGCAAGCAGAAAGTGGGGATCCTCATGTTGGTAGGACATTCATACGCTGGTCTTGAGGGTGAGGATGAATTCTGGGAAGAAGGAGCTTGTGAGTGTGATTTACAGCAGCTGGCCCTGATAAAGAAAGGAACAGAAGCTGAGGTGAGGGAATGGGTGGTGTCAGGTTTGTTTCAGAACACCTCCTGACTAGCTGATTATGCTAATTACCAAATCCAGGTCATTAGATCAAGACTCAATGGAGGTGGTTTGGAAGCTGGATTCTCTACCTCTGGCACGTACCTTTTTTTTACTGCATACTGTATGCATGGGGCTGTGCGCTCAAGAATATACTATCCTTGGATGGATATTACTTAAGTCCCTTCCCTGAACCAAGAATAGAGTCTGTGGAAAAATTAAAAATAAAAAACCCCTTACATCTCACAAGTGCTTTCAGAGGATGCTAATGAGATCACTAACAGAGAATATCCCCAGGGGAGGATTCTGTTTCTTCTAATTGCTTGAGAAGTTCAGGTTGGCCCTTAAGGAATCACTGCTCCCCTGAACATTCTCATATTCTCTTATCAAAAACACAAGGCCTCATTTATCTCTCAGCGCTCAGCAGAATTGTCAAAAGTGACACTGCAGATTCAACCTGCATTATTCCTATTTCCTAAATGAGAAATTTAAATGAATTTTGGTAATGTCTAACTTTAATTGTGCATGTTCTGTGTTGAAGTACATGAAAATAGCTGTGTTTCCATTTCCCTGTTTTAATGCGCATTTTGAAGTTTTGCATCAAAAAAGGTAGCTAATGGAAAAACCATAATTCGAAAAAAAATCCTGATTCACAAAAAAAGTTTTTACACTCGCTTGAGGTGGATTTTGACTTATGCGAAAAAGACTTAATGCGCAAAATCTGAAATGGAAACACATTTTTCGAATAAACTCTGACGTAGTGAGCTCATTTACACCGCTCCAGAGACCGTTCTCCATTTTCGCTTTTGAGGTTGCCTAGCAACGACGTACGTGCGTGTTTATCTGACATAAGTAGGGGAGAGCCGCCTTGATTGTAACGCGTCACAATTGTAACGTGCATGTTTTCTCTTGATTGGTCAATGTGGTCGTGATGTCATCACGTCAGCATGTGACGAGTACCGTAATACACGTGCCCGGGAAGTTGCAAGTCTTTTCATCCATGCTGCAGGGAAATATCGCCAGAGAAGTTGGTTTTCCACAAAGTTAGTAAAAATTCACTCCCACAGTATTTTTTTGGCTACAGATTTTTTCTTTAATGTTACAGAGCTAAAATCCGCTTGGGTGTCTGTATGTATATGTTTGTTACTAATTTGCATCGTTTTAACACACTATGATTGTTAGGTCCGTTCTGTAAACAACGCCAAATGAATGTTGCGCCGAGCGGCGCAGTTGTAACACATGTTACATCTGAGACAACGGCAGACATTTGCAAGCACAGCTCGAATAATTTTGCTCTTTGTTTGCTTTTTTGTTTGTTTTACAGAATGTCCCCGCAAAAATGCACATTTTAAAAAATGCACTAGATGCTGAACGGCACATATTGTAATGTTCTTTGCACTGAGATGTAGGCTTAGTCCTACCTTGAAATTTAATAAGCTAACCTATTTGGTTCTGTCTGTAGGCAAATGTTATTGTAGCCTATTTTGGATTTTTGCAATAAAACTTTAAAATACAAATAGACTGTTTTTCTATAGCATAGAATGTAAAAAAATAAGTGATTTGGGGTGTTGTTACATAATTGACCCTGCAGGGGTACCAGTGCAGGTATGAATGGGACTTTTACAAAACTCATGTGTCATATTTGCCAATATTCTGTGTTCAGTCAGCTGTTATTCAATTATATTCTAAATCAAATTAGGGTTGTATAACATTTTTACAACTCCATCAGTCAAAGTCGCTAACTTTGTAGGCTCAATCAATGCATTTTCCTATCAAGGAACTCACACAAATGCTCCAACTGGTACATCTGGTAAGTTTTAATAATATTCAATATTTTTGATAGGACATTCTTATCACATTATTGGTGTTAAAGAAACGTTAAACAGTTGCCTGAATGAAATATAATTGATTTGACCTGAAAACGATGAGTTTAATGCTACTTTTTAGCAGTGTTACAATTGTAACTCCTGCTGTTACAATTAAGACTCAAACGCGCTTCAGTTGTAACATCTAACTGAGTCCACTTTCAGTTATATTACTCAAAACCTGTTTTATCAGTTGAAAAACTTTAAGTGGTTTATGATAGCAGACATGTGTTGGTGCTTTGCCTGAAAATATTACATATGTAGGTAAAACGATCTCTTAGTAATAGAGTGAGAAGTGAAAAACGTTACAATTGTGGCGGCTCTCCCCTACGCATGCACGTCACCGCCTACATAGTGTTGTTTATTTGCTCTCAACCGCTTGAGGGAAACATATGGAAGTGCACTTAATTTGCACTTAATTTGCATTTCTTTTTGCGAATTTTAACAAAATTTGCTTCAAAGTTAAATGGAAACATAGCTAATGTTGATGCATATGGAATGAACTCAGATTATGGTTGCCGATGTTTTTTTTTTTTTTTTTTTGGCAGGATTGTTGCCCTGATTTTCTCAGGCATACTAAATACATCTTTGCATGTTATTATAGCAATTTTTTTCTCATAATAAAACTAGAATCTTATTTCATGTGAAAATATATTGCATTATCTGAGAACACTGTGAGAACGTTTTGTGTTTTCTGGGAATCAACTTGCTGTACACAGCATGTTCAGTTAAGCAGAGCCGACTATGGGCTGAAATTGCGTATACATACAATATTTTAATGTTGGTATAGGTTTTTGGTAGTTTGCTTGGTGCAGCGTAACTGGACTGCATGAAGGTGTTCTCAACACCTGATTAAACCCCAAATATTTTTTTTACTGAGGTCCCCAGTGTAAATTCAACTCAAACAGTCCAATAAGGTCCATAGACACATAGGAGTGATTTACAGTGAAGTCCATGGGTATCTAGACCATGAGGGATTTCTGCAAGATTCACTCTGTATGCATATGTAAATATCAGATTAGAGCTGAGTTTTGGCGCATAAGTTTGATGGTATTTACATTCCTATAGAGTGAATTGGGAACTGGAGGAATTATAGCCCTGGATAATTACATTGTTGTCCAAATACTTATGGGCCTCTGTAACACTGAACATTATTATGCCTGTGGATGGAGGATGAAAGCCATGGGTGGAAGGGGATGTTGTTTCGGAGGCTGAGTGATTTGGGACATTGCACCACTCACCGTTACTGCAGTATTTCCATCAGCTTGTCCACGTAGTAATCGTAATTCTCCAAGCAGTCCTCCCAGGGCTCGAACTTCTTATCTTCGTGGTCCACGAAGGTGTCCCAGGTGTAGATAAAGTCTGTGGGCTTCATCATACGCAGCTTGCAGCCGGCGGCGGCCAGCGACTTCAGGGCAGCCTGTGCCTCAGGCTCCTCCCACATGAAGATGCGGGAGCAAAAGATGGTGAGGCGCAGCGACTTGCGGGCCTTTAGAACCTCCACCAGCTTGGCGGCGCAGGCTGGGCAGGGGCTGGACGACACGTACCAGGTGACGGTGCAGCGCTGCGCCGGGTCGCACTCGGGCAGTACCTGCTGGAAGAAGGCCTCCTCGGCGTGTGGGGACACCGCGTGCTCGTCCTCCAGGTAGCCCCGCTTGACCTCACCGTTTTGCGATTGTGCGTCGATCAGAAAACATAGGAAGGTCTTGTTCCGGCCTGAAGAATACTCCACATTTTTAAACTGGAACTTAAAAGCAAAGGGGTCTATTCGATCCCTGCAAAAGAAGAAAACAGATGACAAGATTGACAATTGATAGATTTAGTTGATTATTTAAATGCCATTGATTGTTTTACTTATAACACAAATTGATTTTTTTTGTCAATAGCCAGGCCGTAATTTGCAGTCATTCACACAGCATTCAACAGTGTTTTTACATGGATGCAGTAAAGAAAAAAAAAAATAGAATAATGTTCAGATCATATAAACCCTTGTGTGAAAAACAATTATTATTACCTGACCCCTTAAAATGACTTTTTTTTTTCACACTTTTTATATTTTAATACTCCATGCTCACAGTAGTAGAAATTGAACATTTTCCCAATCATTCCAGCCAAAAATAATGGAAAATCACTTTGAACTGAAGAAAATTTAGGATGCAGGAATTAAACAGTTCTCCTCTTTTGAAAAAGAAAGTGTTTTGTAATGCATCTGTAACTCTCTGAAAAGCGGTCAAGGTCAGTTCTATTGGAGGGACATCATTTTCAAAGTTTATTTTCCATTCTGAAAATTGAGCCATTTTTGAAGATTGTCAAACTGTCAGTGTTTGAGTTTGTTTTATGATGATTGTTTATTTTTCCTTGTCTTTATCATTTAAATTTTTCGTTTTTTTTTTTTTTTTTAGCAGTTCTCTGTATTAGATCAGTTGTTACCATCACCAGTCATCTGCCTCACGCTTTTTGTGTTCACTCTGTGATGGACAGGTGTATGTTCCAGAATATTCTGGAAGATTCGAATTTAGAAGAAGGATTAAATTTAAACAATTTATTAAATGACTGAGCGAATGAACGTAGCAATTACAATAATACAGGAATGGATAATGAAATTACTACATTAAAGATAGAAATACTATTCACTAGCCCGAGCTGTCCGCCCTTGCAATGTTCCCACGACAATGGTGAAGATCCACTGGAATCTGATGTCTTCGATGCAGTGATCCTGATAACCGCACCCAAGAGGGTACGGACTGTATAATCCAAAGTCCGATTGCACCCAGCAAAGCTGGTCTATCTTTCAGGTGTAGCAGACCAGAAATGATTTACTTTCTACATTGGCTGCAAGTTCCTTTTAAATAGGCCTTGTACTCCTGTACAATGTCAAAAAGAAGAATCTTGAAGGTGATGGCTCTTGAAGAATCCTGCAGACAATAGAACCCTCTAGATGGCTCCTGAAGATTCTATGGTGTTCACAGGCTAGTCACAATGTCACAAGCACTCATGAATATTCATTACCCCTATTGGCTGAGCAACATATAATACAATCAGGTCACAACTCCCACACTCGCACTCCCTGTCCTGTTTGTCAGTTACTTCTCTCATTCACCTATTTGTAACCACACCTCCCTGCACGACTCCTCAGCTCACTCACACCTGTAACCCATATTATCAGTCACTCTGCTACCCTTTATACTCCTCTTCCTGTTGAGCCCAAATTGTGAGTCTTTTAGCAAGCCCCCCCTGTGTCTACCCATGAGCAGCCTTTGATTCCAATGACTTCTTGGTTTTGGCTTGTTTTGTCCCTTTTGTTTGATAGATCTCCTATGTATTACATCCAATGCCTTCCAGGTTTTTTGATTCTGACTATCCTTTGGCTTTGGTGTACTGACTTCATGGTTTTTGATTTTTGGTTGTGTTGGTGAGATGAAGCTTCATGAAGCGTTGAGGCTTTCCAGCCAGATGTGTTGAAGTGTGGTTCATTTCTTGAGGTTTCGAATGCACTCTAGAGACCTCTATTGGTCAATAAAAACACATACGAATTGTGCTTCGTAGGTAATGATAGGAAAGCATAAGCCTTCAGCCTGAAAGTGGCAAAATCAATAAATGCAAAATAAAATCAAGTATTTTGACTACAAATTATGTCATCACGAAACTAAAAGATACTTTCGGGGACTGAACAGAAGGCAGTGAATGTGCTTGTGAAACAAAGAGCATTGTATTTTTGTTCAAAAATAATAAGCATTTCCCCTAATAATAAAATGGAAAAACGATCAAAATAAGGGAATTTATTATGTATTGGAAATTATTTGAAACGGCTTTAAAATATGACATCACATAATAATCAAACAATTAGCCACACTAAGCGACCTTATTCGGTGAAATCAAATCAAAGTATTCCGGAACGGATGAAAACTTTCTCTTTCTTGCTGGCTCCATCGCACGCAATGATAAACTCGCACACCGCACAAAATCGCAAACCGCACTGGCAAACTTAAACTACTGACAACAACCCACAGAAGATCTGCAGAAGAGAAATGGGACATTTTATAGTCGAATCACTCGCCGAAAGTGAACCCCCTTCTCGAAGCAGCATCCCAAATGAGGCTTCGAACGTAATAATTGACGTCATTTCGCCGAGACGATACAAGCCTCGACACGGAGCTCCGTTAGGAAGTGCTTCACATTTTTGATACACGCTCCGAAGCCTTGGTATCGAGGGTAACATCACTAATTTTTGGATAGTTTGTGTGTGTTACTGAACTGGACTGCCCAACCAAGTGTTTTTATAAAATCTGTGAACTGAAGTTTCACCCGCATTTGAGTTCTGACCCTGCTTCTTGTCAGGAACATTTCATTATAAATTTTGGATGTAACTCTGAATCAATCTCCAATAACCTCTCTAGTCTTGCATTTTTATTATGTCCACCGTGTATTTCTGACTTCAGTGACTTAACATCCATCTCCACAACGAACCATTTCCAGTCAAAACATACTATGGTGATATCACTTTATTCCAATGTGTCGGAACCAACAGATTCAAAATAAAGATTATAGACTGACTGAATGTTTAAGCATTATGATTAAGATTCCATTTTTAGAGAGGTTTTTGATAATATACCAGGTTTAGGCCATAAAGATACACATCCGTTAGGCCCAGTCGTTGGGTATGTTGCTTTTGGACGTGACATTTTGACATTTTGACGTGAGGAGTGACCAGCCCTGCGACTCTGAGCTAAATATGGTCCTCAATCTAGCAGTGCCTGGCATGTCAAATCTTTATTATTAGGACTCTGACTTCATGACCCAATTCTTTTTTGGCTGTTGCTGTGATTTAGCTGTCAGCATGCATTGTATTATTCCCTCAATTCTTTTGATAGTTAATGTAATGTGAGGGTTTCCTTTGTCATCAAGTTCTCTTGTTGGAGAGCTGCTTATGTGTGCCTCAGAATTATTTTAGTGAGAAAATTACCCATCCAAAGCAAAAGCATTGCATTTGACTCTTTATTCTAACCAATGAGTTTAATCAGAGGATTGTGGGATGTGCAGGCCTGTGTTTACTATTGTTTAGAAACTCTTAACTGAAGCAAAATAAACAGAAGTCTGGAAGGGGGGTAGGGGCAGTGACCAGGGTCAGTGTCCAAGACCCACCAGATATTAAAAAAACACAAAGAGACTTACAGCATAACTTGCAGCTGATTATGACCGAGAGGGGCAAAACACGTGATTTCAACATATGCTATTGCATGGCAACTAAGGGAAGACTTTCCATTTGTCATTTCATTTGTTGGCATCACTACATTTCATATAATCATAAAACACAATGAAGTTTGCAGGTAACGCATAGACAACATGGCCAAAGGTATGTGGATGCTCTCTCATCCACCATTTCATTGCAAAATCATAAGCGGTCTCCCTCTTTGCCACTATAATAGCCTCAACTCTTTTGCTAAAACTTCTCACTAGATTGAGATTATAACTTTGAAGATCTGCTTCAATTCCAGCCAGGACAGATTTAATGTGGTCAGGCACTGAGTTTGAGTAATTTGGCCCAAGTTGACGTTGGTTGTCACGTTGATCCCTATGGTCTTTGATGTGGTTGAGACCAGAGAGATCTACGCTGATCACCAGAAACAATGTATGGACCTTGTTCAGTTCTAGGGTCATTGTTTTGTTGAGACAGGGAAGGGTCATGGTCCACAATAACATCAATATTGTCTTCAGTGGAACTAAGAAGCTCAACCTGAAACATGAAATGCAGCTCCAGGCCAAAGAATGTCCAAATATTATTGGCAATCTAGTATACATTTCAGTAAATTAAGTCATAACAATAAATTAGATCAGCACTGAAATAGCTGTAACAGCTAGTCCCTTCTTTATGGAATCATCCGTTTTGCCATACACTGCATTAAAAATTTTGGACAGGCATTATTTTGGCAACTATTTGAACAGCAAGGACCGAACAGTTCTCACTGACGTCGTTCTTTTGAATAATACTGCAACCATACATATACATACAGTGCCTATAGAAAGTCTTCATACCCCTTTGAAAAAGCAAGATTATTATTCATACAGCCTGAAATCAAACTCATTGAAAATAAACTTCAATAAACTTTATTTAGAAAATTATCCTTTTAACATCAAACTAATAAGAAAAAAATGGTGATGGTTCTAAAAATTAATAAAAATTAAAAACTTAAATAACAGAATTGTGAAAGTCATCATATCCTGATTTAATACTTCATAAATCCACCTTTCACTTTAATTCCAGCCACCAATCTCTTTGGACATGTCTCTACTAGCATTGCACACCTAGATTGAGGAATATTTTAACATTCTTGTTTGTAGAATTGTTCAAGTTCAGTCAAAATCCGTGGTGTGCAACGATAGACTACTCTCTTCAAGTCCATCAACAGATTCTCTTTTGAATTTAAGTCAGGGTGTAAGCGTAAACTGAGTACTCATGATCTCCAATCACTCAGACTGCACTGCATCTTTGTAGCAGCTCTGTCTGTTTGTCATCTGTTTGTTCTGGATTTAAAAGCACACCATTGCTCCGATCGCCTTTGAAATTTGCCAAAACATTTCTCAGGCGTCTTGCATAAGTTTGAACACACCAGAAAAGAAACCTCTTTGTTGCAGATTTCTAACCCTGCTAACTTCATACATAAGTGATATAATCTCATGGGCTCACGACTACTTTTGCAAAAATTTGTCACATAGTACAATACACTTAGGTCCACAAATGCTGGTTAGAACTTTACTTCACAAAAAGGAAGCCTTACGGCAACAGTGTTCAGAAGCGCCATCAACTTCTTTGGGCTAAAAGGCATTTAATAATAATAATAATAATAACTTTATTTATATAGCACTTTTCCAGCAGGAGCACAAAGTGCTTTACATAAAGTAAAACAAACAGGAGTAAGAGTACAAAAGGAGTAAAACATAATAAAAAAAAAATAATAAAATAAAAAACAAATAAATAAATAAATAAAAGTTAAAAAAAAAAATAAAATAAAATTAGCTAAGACCCAGGAAAAGCCTGCTGATAAAAATGTGTTTTAAGACATGTTTTAAAAATGGACTCTCATTCAGCTGATCTGACGCTCGGTGGTAGACTGTTCCAGAGTCTAGGGGCCATTACTGTATAGGCAAGGTCCCCCTTGCGTTTTAACCTAGACTCTGGAACAGCCAGAAGACCCTGGCCAGCGGATCTGAGAGGCCTCGGTGTTTCATAGGGATTTAGCAACTCTGTAATATATTCAGGTGCGAGACCATGTAGTGCTTTGTATGTGATTAATAAAATTTTAAAATGAATTCTAAAATTTATGGGTAACCAGTGTAATGAGGCCAGCACCGGGGTGATATGGGACATAGTTGCTGTCCTTGTCAGAAGTCGGGCAGCTGAGTTCTGTACTAGCTGGAGGCGAGACCATGTCCTATGGTTGAGGCATGAAAATAGGGCATTACAGTAGCCCAAGCGAGATGAAATGAAAGCATGTATAATACACTCAGTGTCCTTAAATGACAAGGCTGATCTTAGTTTTGCAATGTTCTAAGTTGGTAAAAGCATGACTGAATCAGTTTTTTTAATGTGCTGTTCAAGGTTTAAATTTGAGTCGAATAAAACTCCCAAATTTCTTGAAACAGATTTAAGGTAAGGAGCTAAAGGCCCTAAGTTAGATTGAATTTGTTTTAATGACGGCTCCGGGCCAATAATAAGGACCTCTGTTTTCTCAGAATTTAACTGGAGAAAGTTTTTGGACATCCAAGATTTAAGGTCATTGATGCAGTCATGCAAAAGAGCCAACTTACTAACATTATCAGGCTTACATGAGAGGTAAAGCTGGGTATCATCGGCATAGCAGTGAAAAGAAATGCCATGCCGACGAATAACATGGCCTAATGGCTGCAAATACAATGAAAAGAGAATAGGCCCAAGGATAGAACCTTGAGGTATGTCACATTTGATTAAAGATTTGGAAGATACATGATCATCAACAGTGACAAAGAAGGATCTGTTAGACAGATATGAAGAAAACCACTCCAACGCAGTCCCAGAGATACCAACCCAGTCTCTCAATCTGTCAATTAAAATAGAGTGGTCTACAGTGTCAAATGCTGCACTGAGATCAAGTATGACCAACAGAACATTCTCCTGCATCAGTTTTCAGTAAAAGATCATTCATTACCCTCAGGAGGGCAATTTCTGTACTGTGGTGTTGTCTAAAACCAGATCGGAATTTTTCAAAAATATTATTTTTCTCCACTACATCGAGAAGTTGTAGAAATGACTGGCAGAATTTTGGAAATGACTGGCAGTTTCAAGATGGGTCTAAAATTATTTAAGACAGAAGGATCAAGATTTGGTTTTGGTTGGTTTGGATTTGTGATGGGCAATCACTAAACGGAAATTTATATTGTGGTCAGACAAATCAATATTTCAGGTCTCTTTCGCTGTATGCTTTGGACGAAAAAAAAAATGGACCATGCAGACTGTTATCAGCGGCAAAGCTAAAAGCCATCCTCTGTGGGGTTGTGCCTGTGCCCTTAGCAACTTGCAACTCTGTGAATGCACCATTAATGCTGAAAAGTACACTTTATTTGGATATTTGGAGTAATGAATGCTGCCTTCAAGATGTCATCTATTCCTGGAACGCCCATGCATATTTCAACAAGACAAAGCAAAATTGCATTCTGCATGAATTACAAAGGCATGGCTGTATAAGAGAGTGCAGGTGCTGGACTGGCCTGTCTGCAGTAGCGACTTGTCCCTAATAAAGAATGTTTGAAATATAAAATGTGACAGCAAGTTTGTTTACTTTCTGCGCGATTATATTTTTGTCTCAATTCACCGACATCTCTCCATGATCCGCTAGCTGCCTGCCCCTAAATTCACTGTAAAAAAAAAAAAACCTGAGCTCTGGAGACCGCAGGCGTCCACAAACTGCAAATAAACACAAGGGGGCAGGCTGTGCCCCATAACATAACAAACCGTCCCGCCAATCACCGACAAGAGTTGACAGTTAATGGGAAGGAAGGAACTATGGGAGGGAGGGGCGGGCTACCTCTGTTTTGTTTGAGTCCAAATGTCAACAGAAGTGAAAGTAAACAAACTTGCATAGTGCACCTTTAAGGCTTGTTTGCACAAACCTCTGTCACCATAATGACCACAACAGAATTCCCTGTGCCTCTCTGACTGAACTGCCACTGATAGTTTTTGTAACAGGGTATGGTTGCAACATGTCATTTTTCTCCAATCAGAAACAAGCTAGAGTGATGACACTCATACTGCACATGCTCAGTTGGATGCCCCCCCCTTGCAGAGAAAAAAAAGCAAGCAGTTTCAAGGGCTGCTCCAGGATTTATTAGAAAAAAACTGTTTTTTTGCTTTGTTTTTGTTAAACTGTTGTCACTGTTTTTGTGATTCAACTCAAACTTACTTGGTTTAAATGAGTGATATGTTAACTTTTAGCTAATGTGGTTAGCATCTATCAAGGTCACCTTGTTTAGCTAGCACATGAGGTTTTATCTTGGCGACAGGAAGTTGCAACAACTGTTGCAACTGTCCCCTGCCTAATGCATTATTATAAAAACAGACCACATAACAGTATTTTTTTAACATTTTTTTTCATTAGTTTTTTACTTAAATATAATTCAGTTCATCAGGTTAGAGCAACAGAAGGTTTATGTGTGTGTGTGTGTGTGTGTGTGTTGTGTGTCTGTGTCCATGCGTTTGTGCAACTGTGTGTTTATGTGCAGAGGAGGATACAGTGAATAGTCTAATTTTAATTAATTAATTCTAGTCTTTCTTTTCAGTATGCCCAGAGTGAGAAGGAGGGTCACAGACAGAGGGGTTCCACTCCATATTTTGGAGAGAGCCTCCAACATTATCAGGGATGAAGGCAGGGCAGTCAGGGCAGTTTTAACAGTTGCTAAAATGAAAGTGATTCCCGTAAAGTTATCTTAACCAGATGCAAGACACAGTTATATTGATGAAATTAAATTTTTTTACCATTGTATTGCTAAAATGAAAATGATGATATAAGATATAGATTTTTTTTTAAAATGTTTAAGTTGTTTTGACCAGACGCAAGATGGAATTATATTGTTAATGTTACAGTTTATATAGCTGCATTGCTAAAAATTGATGGATAAAAAAGTTTAATGGATAAAAAAGTCAATGATGCAATTATATAGTTATCATATACTTAAGTAGATAATGGGGTGTTAATGGCAGTTTTATAGTTGAAAACTTATAAATTTTTAAGATGCATTTTCTACAGTTGATTTTTTTCTGCAAAGGTTTTGGAAGCCCAGTTTTCAATTTTGCAAGTCAATTTTTGCATAATGAATGCATATACTGACAATAGGCAAAATAAAAGTTAATTGCCTCAAATTGTTCCATTCTTCCTATGTCACTGAAAGCCTACTGTATTTTATATCAATTTGAATCTTTGACATCGGCACATAAGGCCTACTCATCTAGACAAATCTGTGTCATCTGATAAAAGCAGATGAATAAATAACACTGTAATATTATTATAACTTACATTTTTGATAATAATCCTTTTATTGACACTGAAATATATTGTATTTGTAACATGTTGGAAACATCCACAAACAATGTTGCAACTGTCCCGGGCCCGGGTACAGTTGCAACATCTGACTCCTTACATTTAAATGCAAATTGTGAAGAATGTACTTTCTGTAATGATCTTTAAATGGTTTTGACTATTAACAGACAGATGTAAGTTTATTGTATAAAAATTTGGTTTGTCTAATCCAAACCATCTCTGAGTAACAGAGTCAAATGCAAAAAGTGTTGCAACTGTCCCCGGTCTCCCCTAATGTTGTTGGTCCCCTTATTGTTATTTTCTGAGCATTTCAGTGAGGTGCACATTTGCCCACTGTGAAAATAGTTTGCGACAAAGCATACACAAAACCCTCGATGGATAATTTGTTACAAGAGTGTGCACATACCCCTCAAAGGATAGTTTGTGACAGAGCTTACACATATCCCTCGATGGATAATTTGTAACAAGAATGTGCACTACCCCTCGATAGATAGTTTGTGACAGAGCGTAAGCATATCCCTTGATGGATAATTTGGAACTGAGCGAACACATTAGCCAACAATTTAGAGACCATATGGGTTAACTAAATATAAGCTTTAATAAGCTAATCAGTTTATGACATTGAGTGAGAAGGTTCTTATGTGATGCGCTGAACTGAAATAGCTATTTTAAGGAGCTGGCATGGATGCATTGAACAGAAGTCATGGGTTAAGGTGGGTCAAGTTTGGCTCCAAAATCAGAGAATGTATAATCAATGCAAGTTTTTAACGTGACTTATTCAGTAATCATGTGGAATCACTCCCAACCCCACTGTGGCATTGCGGGGGCAATCACCGCAATGCCCCACGTAGTCGGCGATAGTGCCTATTACAGCTAGCTGATAAAGTTAGTGCAAAAACCAAATTTGCTAGCTCATCATAGACTGTAAGCTGTGGGCGTGCCATACATTATGTTTCGGCCAATCAAAGCAGCCAAAACATCTGCTAATTCCTAGGCCACTGCAAAAAGGGCTGAATGTGCTGCAGCTAGCACCAATTCGAACATTTTCCAATACAAAAAAAAAAAAAAAAACCAGATGTGGCTTTTTCATTGAAATTTCCTACACTTTCGGGACTGCCACACTTCTGTTGCGCAGCTTGTGTAGTGGTGTGCCTTGTAAGCTAGCGCTTAGCCCTATTGCATGCGCATAATAACATTGAATGATAACGATTTTATCACCTACATCAGCACTTCTAAAACCTCTCCTGGAGTACCACTCCTCCTGCATGTTTAAGAGCTCTGCCTATTGCAGCATAGGTGAGTCAAATGATCAGCTAGTTATAAACCCGTGAATATGCTTGATAATAAGCCATCATTAGAATCATTTGTGCTAGCGAGGAGAGATCTAAAACATGCGGGAGAGGTGGTACTCCAGGCAAGGTTTGAGAAGCACTGATCTACATCATCTGTGATTCTTGACAGCAACACCAAAAATTATACCAGAAATGACAAATCAATCACCTGAATATTGCTATGGAAGGCCCTTCTCGAAACTTCGAGAAAATGACTGGCTGAAAGCTTCTTAATATGGCTTCTAGGTTCAGTATCTTAGAGCGTACACATGTCCCTCAATGGATAGTATGTAATGGAGTGCACATAAACCTCTTGATGAATAGTTTGTGATAGAGCATACACGTACCTCTCAATGAGTAGTTTGTAACAGAGGGAACACATACCCCTCCATGGATAATTTGTAACAGAGCTTATGAATAACCCTCAATGGATAGTTTGTGATAGAGCGTACACATGCTCCTCAATGGATAGTATGTAATGGAGTGTACACATACCTCTCGATAAATAGTCTGTGATAGAGCGTAAGCCTACACATACTTCTTCGATGAATAGTTTACAATAGAGCATACACTTACCCCTCGATGACTTCGAAAGGAGGCAGCTCAAGGGGCTGGAACTGGAACTCTCCATTTTCATCAGTGGCTGCGGCTCCTGCAGGAGCACCTCCATTCTCTCCTGCCTTCTCTCCTGCTTTCTTGGCCTCGGCTTGCACAGGCTGCTCCTCTGCCTTCTCCTTCTCCTTTCCCTTCACCTCCTCCGGAGCGACCTCTGCTTTGGCCTCAGCTTTGGATTCTGCTTTCTTCTCCTTCTTTCTCAGAGGTGTCCTGCCAGTGCCCTTGCTGTCCTTCCTGTCTGCCATGACTGGCTTGGAAAACTGTCCCCGTCTGTCTGTCTGTTCGTTTGTGTGTCTCTCTGTCGGTGGAGGGGGGCGAGAGTGGTCTGGGTCGGATGGAAGCAGGAGGGAGCCGAGTCGATGAGGGACAGCAGAGACGGAGAGGCGGACAGGACGTGGGGGCTGGGGGAGACTCTGAGAGGGCAGGGACAGAAAGCTGGTGTCAGTGACCAGTGACAGCTGCTACACTCCCTCCAGACATGGCTATAAAAAGATCGGGAGAGACAGAAAGGGAGGGGAGACAGTATTGATGATTGATACTGTGCAAGGGTTTTATTTTGAGAAAAAAAAGCAGGGAAGGACTTGAATTTGCCACTGCCGTTGTCGGAAGATCACTTGCAATAGGGTAAATTCCACACATTGCTGACGGAACACCTCTCTAATGCAATAAACAGACTGCACAGTCAGCTGTTACTACAGTTGCAGAGCAATACTGGCAGGCTGTATGTTTCTGAGTGATACTGTAACTATGACAGTAAGGTTAAGACCGAGATCATATTCCATATATTTAAACCAGCCGCTCAGGCTGATCTAATTCCATATAATCTCCAAGCAGACCTTAGTAGTGTTCACTGAGACACTGCTGTGCAGCCAGGGCAAGTGCCCAGACACCACCTCTACCCTCCTAAAATTCAGCCGCATGAATTACAGCATGCTTTTCAGAACCTTCAAATGAAGAAATTAAAAAGAACCAATCATACAAAGTTACAACTGTGAAAGGTTTTATTGGGGTAAATACTGCAGCTTGAGTGGCAAGTGTTTTCATCAGTGATTAAGAGCAGTGAGTGCTGAATGTAAATGAAAGGTAATTCATCATCTCCTCACTATCTTCTTCTATATGAATTTTTTACATTTTAGATGATATTGCTACAACTGGAAAAGGAGTTAATTAGTCTTTATTCTGAAATCATGCCGCCCGGATTACGACCCCCTTTTCAGCGCATTTCAGATCCATCTCGTTCTGTCTACAGATATTTTGAAAGAAGATGAATCCTATCCCGGTTTAACTCCATTCTATCCAATCAAGTTGTCGCAAATGAAGTTCTCGCAAAAGTTCTTGCTTTGTGGGTTTTCTGGGTTCTGCGCGGTTTTCCTCTCATGTTAATTCTGGAAGCCATCATATAAGTGAAGAATTCTTGAGTACGGCTAAAAAAACAAGCAAACAAATAAATATTGTAGAAATGGATAAAGGGGCACTGCTTCTTGGAGATGAGTAGATCAAAAAAAACCAACAAGGTGCTCTTTAGAACTGGGGTTTTGAATCATGAAAACAAAAAAAATGGAAACCATGGCAGCTCTTGTGGTAGAAAAAAAATTTCAAAAAGCCTTTATTACATGGCTAATGCATGGCAAGCATAAAAAAGCACCAATGCGTTGCAGCATAATTGCCTTCATCAGGGTGACCAAACGTTTCTGAGACACAGGCAGAGCATATCAAGATAATGAACAGGAAATGACATCACTCATTACCAACAAAAATTGGGCACAGACTCCATGAGAAAAAACTTAAGAGCGCCATATTAGATCCATAATATACACAGATTAAAACCGCACAGTAATACAGAAAACAAGAGATCAATTCCAATTTCAATAATACAATTAACAAAATTAAAAATATAATGACAAAAAAGTAGAAAAATCCATTTCTTCATTGAGACCTGGGAACACCATGGCTTTTAGCTGGAAAATCCAAAAAGTTTAGCGTTGTAAGAGACGTTTCAGCCGATCTTCCCCCCTCCGAGAATTGGGAATCACCTCAATAGCCATGGCTCTCAAAGAACTAGGGCTGCCATGTCCAGCCTGAGTCAGCCTGAATGAGGTATCAAGCACAAACTTTTCTGCTGCTGCATGGATTTGCTCTCAGGCTTTAAATGAGAAGTCTGGTTAGCCGGCTGGGAAAGGTAATAATGGGTTTCACCTGACCCCCCAGGTCTTGCTTGTACAATGAATGCAAATTGCAGTCAAATTATAAATGCTCTTGTGTTAGCACCATGCAGAATATAACGCAAGGAAAAAAAGAAGACTATGTAAGAAAATCTACAATATCTAACCCCTGAAAAGAACCAGGATTTGAGGTCTAACTGGATATAATGCAAAATAGAACTTAGTGCAAAATCCCCTCTAGCTATGTGTTTTTTCCCCAATTAAATGGTCCACAGATATCAAAGTAACATAACATTTACCCCAAGGCATTTATTTATTGTTCCTGAAAATCCAACCTTTCTTAGACGTGCACTCCTCAAGGTAAGAATCAAAAAGAAGGCCTCAAAGTTGTGCATTCCTTGGACATTGGACAAAATCGCACTAATTCAAAGTTCCGGAAAGTTTCAGAAAGTACTATCTCCAAGTGACAAGTTTTCATTTCCTTGAAAATTCTCAATCAGTTTCTGCTAAGTTGAACGTTCATAGTGAAGTATGACTACATTTACAGTTAACTGCAAAGTATTAGATGTAGTCAATGAAGGAGAGACAAATTCCCTGATGTTGAATATTGGACGTTTTATTTATCAAAACCAGAAATATAACAAGATAGCACTGAGGTCACGATTTATTGAGTCAGCACTTATGTGAGCACCATAATTCATGAAATTATTACACATTTTTAGTTATTTTGGTTCTGTTGACAGAGTCAATGACTGGATCTGAATCCAATTTTGTTATCATCTGTGTTCTGCCTGTTCTGGTTTTATGTTTATTTTCACTTGGTTTATTTCGTTCGTTCATTCAGTATTATTTACTAGTTCATGCACATTGTTTTCCTTTTTAATGTCTTGCGTTTCTATGTTCTTTGCCAGTGCACGGCCCCTGTCTGCAAGCTGTCACATTTCGGGTGATTTCTGAAGTTTCCAGTGTTTCACTAGTTCCTTCATGCCTTGTTTACTTCCTTCAACACTAATTACTAAGTAAGTACTAATCACACTGACACTGTACGTTTTGTCTAGTTTATCTACTAACCCTCAATAATATATACTGACCAAAAAAAGAAACGCAATTTTCTATTTCTTGATTTTATCGAGTGTAACTGTTATTAATCAACACTTCATTGGTATCAAATGAAAGACGGAATCTCAGACAATAGATTTAACAGAAAATCAGGTCGGAATATCGCCATGTTGGCCTTTATTTAATAAGGTGAAGTTCGACATTATGAAACACAAATGACACTATCAGTATCTCGTATGTACCCCGTTAGCGTCGCGCACGGCGGTACACCTGCATCTCCAGACATCTGATTCTTGCTTGTGGAACGCTGTTCCACTCTTCGGTCAGTGCTTGTCTTAGCTGACGTTCTGTAGCTGGCGGTGGTTGACGTCTCCAGATCGCTTTATCCAGAATGTCCCACAAGTGTTCTATAAGTGAAAGATCTGGATAAAATGCTGGCCAGGGAAGGATTTGCACGTTTTCGGCCCGAAGGAACTCCACACAGATACGTGCCATGTGCGGACGCGCGTTGTCCTGTAGGAAAGTCAGTCGATGACGTCAGACAAATGGAAGGACGACTGGATGGAGAATTTCATCGTGGTAACGGACAGTGTTGAGGTTTCCTTCAACAAAATGAAGGTTGGTTCGATGTCTAACGTTAGCAGACGGTCGGTCATGATACGACGGTCTGATGCTGGAGTTGTAACACGTGGCCTACCGGATCTGGGGCAATCAGCCATGTGTCCAGTGGCATTAAACCTGGTTCTGAGGCGACTAATTGTCGCAAAATGCATGCCGAATTGACGGGCAACTTTATCTACCTGACTTCCCGCCTGTAGCATCCCAATCGCGCGTTCTTGTTGAACTTCCGAGTATAACTCGTCTGAGTTTTACTCATTTTCGGTCCGACTTTTATCGGCCCCGGTGTCTACGAGGAACTCAAAACAAAAATGGGAGAGTTAGGACGATGGTAGTACTTGAACCCAAGCACTGCCAATTGTTTGGTTCCGGACGAATGGCGGCTCCAAAATACGCGCTGTGACCGCGAAAATTTGTATGGTAGAAGTACTCACCTCCAAAAATAACTCAGAGCAAAAGCATCTTTTTCAATGAGTTTGTCGAAATTTGGCACTGGATTACGTAATTGCATTTCTTTTTTTGGTCAGTACACTAATCCTGTAAATAACTAACATACTACCTTGCACATTTGGGTAATATTAATTCTGCACAGACTGCTAACTCTACTAATTGATTCTCCACTTTCCACGCTAATCTGTAACTCCGCCCTCTTTGCTCTCTCAGTGCTTTGCCTTTGTTTCTGCAGATACTTGCAACTATCTCTTATACTAATCTGTTTCTTCCATCTCTCCCCACTTAGGCACTCTTTGAATGGAGTTGTTTAAGGATGTCCTGTGCAATCTAGTCTTGGTCATTGTTTCCCATTTTGTATTGTTTAGTTACCTCTTGTGTTTTCCCCTCTCAGTTAATGTTTAGACTATTCCTCACACCTGTTGCCCCACCTAGCTCATTACCTCCCTTGTGCATAAAAGTCCCTCACTTCTGCCTAGCTCTTGTCAGACAATTGATCAACTTTTCACTGTGCTGAGCTCCTTGTACGCCAGTGATCTATTTGTGATTCTGTGACGCCCTTCTGTCCGATACCAAATTCTGTTTGTGCCTGCCTGGATTTGTTTGCTCCTGATTACGACCCATTTCCTGCCCAAGCACGATTACTGTGTATTGCTGCCCTGGCTTTTGGAATTCGGATTACGGACACTCAACTCTCCCACTGCTTCATGAATTGGTACTGTTGCCTGTGCTTTTTGGTTTTTAAACCCCTGCCTGTCTTTGGACTCTGTTTTTTGGATTGCCCTTCTGTACCATCACTGTGTTTACCTGGCTTTGGACTCAGACCGAATAAAGACCACAATTTTTGTTCTTTTGGAAATACTTGGTTCCTTTTACTAGACATTAGAAATTTAACATGCATTTTACATGCTGAAGAAGAGACTGAAGGTAAAAAAAAGTCTCTAAAATAAGCAAAAATGGAAAATTGCTGCAGTGCAGGCCTGGCAGGGCATCACCAGGGAAGATACCCAGCATCTGGTGATGTCTGTACATTGCAAACTTCAGTCATTGCATACAAAGGATATGTGACCAAGTGATTACTTTCTTCTGACATTATTCTAAACAGTCCAACATTTTTAATACACTCATATGGGGATGACTATGAACAAAAGGTTATTTCTAAAGGGCTCATCCAATATGGACAATAACCCTCTCAGATATAAGCAGACAGTCTGTGCAGTTCAACCTCATTGTCATTATATCCTCTCAAACCCAAAGAACTTCGGTGCAGAACCAAAATAAAAAATGTGTCAGTGTCCCATAAATTATGGTGCTCACTGTATACCTCTCGATGTTATTTTTATTAAACACGCAGCTTGGTACTTCCCTCTGGGCCATCTAATTACTCCTGATAGACATATTTGCCCTGCTGTAATGTGCAACTGCTCTGACCTATTGTATGTTTAAGGTTCACTATCCACAAGGAGGCAGTAAAGTCATATGTTTGTGAGAATCCAGCACAGCTGGGCCTTTGTCAGTGAATATTGCTGCCTTTGAGCTGGGCACGCTGAAGGAGCATTATTCTGCCTTTCCCAGTCTTACAAATTTACATTTTCCATGTGGATGTGAGTGATTTAGTGTTAACAGAAGAGTTGTTAGTGGGAGTGGTGGGGGCAGGGATCAGGGTGCTCTGATTTCACTCCAGATTTAAAAAGACAATGACAACAGTAAAGCTGTGCTGTATCACAGCTCAGTAAGAAAAAACAGAAACCAACTGGTAGAAAATCTATGCTGGTTCAGAGATGCCACAGTATGCTTTTAACGGCTTTGGAAATCCTGACCTGAATGTATACATGTCAGAATGCGGAGAAAATTGGCTTTGCAAACCTTTTTTTATAATTGTTTCTGACGGTAACGGCTGTTTTCAAGGGAGCATATATACACGGGAGACAGACTAAAAGAAAAACCCTGAATAAAAGTGTTTGTAGACATGAAATAACAAACACAGAGTCTTCTATTCATTTTCCTGGCATAGCTTGGGTCAACTCATCCCATTAAAGGCAGAAGGGTCACTGCAAATGAATGCAAAGTTATTCTACGTGATCACCGTAATGTCTTATGAAGTATTCCGACCATGATGTCTCCTCCAGTAGAACAATGGCCCAAGCGCCACAGGGCGCAAGGGGTCACTGAATGATTTTGTGAATACAAAAAATGATTCTAAGCATATGCCACTGTCTTCAGTCACCAGATCTCAAACCAACTGACCTCATGAGAAATTTTTAAACAATGCATGAGACAGAACTCTCTATCACCATCATCAAAACATCAAATGAAGGTTTGTCTCAGAAGTAAGATGCTCTATCCTCCAGTAAAGCTATTGAAGCTGATCTGGCCGCCCAAATTTTTTTTTTTCTTTATTTTTCATATTTGTTTCTTGTTTCAGGTCATCCAACTAATTTTTATATGAGACATGGACAAGATGAGTAAACAAAAAGTGCAATCATCAAATGATCATTTCATTTGTAAAAGGTAGAGAGTTATTCAAATTCTATTTTACCATTGTGCAAAAATTATTGCCCCAATAAACGTAGTTACCGGCTGTGGCACTCTTGGTGGCAAAAACACAATCAAACGTTTGCAATAACTGGCAATGAGTCTTTTTCATTACTTTGGAGAACTTTTGTCCCACTATTTTTTGGAGTATTGTTTCAATTCAGCCACTTTGGAGGGTTTAAGAGCCTGAACTGCTTGTTTAAGGTCCTACCACAGCATTTCAATTGGATTCAAGTCAAAACCTTGATGAGGCCACTCTGAAACCTTCATTTATTTTATTTTATTATATTTATTTATTTATATTTCAGCTATTCTGAGGTAAATTTGCTTGTTTGATTAAGATAATTTTCCTGCTTCATAACCCAAATGTGCTTGAGTTGTAGGTCGCAAAGTGATGGCCGGACACACTCCTTCAGTATTTTCTGGTAGAGAGCAGAATTCATGGTTTCATCAATTATAGCAAATTGCCTTGTTTTGAAGCAGCAAAGCAGCCCTAGACCATCAAACTACCACCCCCATGATTGTCTGTTCATATTTTGGAATGTTGTTTTTGCTTTACACAAGATGTAACAATTCTCACATCTACCTATATCGTTCTACTGTTGCCACATCAGTCCACACAATATTATCCCATAAGTCTTGGGGGGTCATCAAGATGTTTTTGGCAAATGAGAGAGGAGCCAATGTGTTCAATTTGGTCAGCAGAGGAATTTGCCTTGCAACTCTCCCATGGATGCCATTTTGTCAATTTCTTTCATTTTGTAGAACTGTGAACACTGACCTTATGTGAGACAAGTGAGGCATGCAGTTCTTTAGATTATAGTCTTTCTAGATATTATTCTTTTATGATCTCCTGGATGAGTCTATGATGCTCTCTTGGAGGAATTTTGGTTGTTCAGCCACTACTGGGAAGGTTCGGCACTTCCAAGTTTTCTCCTCTTGTAGGTAATGGCCCTCACTATGGTTTGCAGGGGTCCTAGAGCCTCAGAAATGGCTTTGTAACCCTTTCCAGACTAATATATGTCGACAACTTTGTTTTTCATGTGTTCTTGAATGTCTTTAGATAGCTGCATCATGTGTTGTTTTTTGCCTACTTCATATTGCAAGACAGGTTCTATTCAAGTGATGTTTAGATTAAACAGGACTGGCTGTAATGTTTCTAGGGAAATTGAACCCAATTATCATTAAAATTTGTTTAATTAGTTCAGGTAGTAACTATGAAGAATTATACTTTTATATTGGGCCAGGTAGGGTTGAATAGCTTTTTTCCTTCAACAAATTAATTTACATTGTTCTTTGTTTAAAATAAAGGGGAAGAAAATTGTTCTATTCTGTCCCACTCTATTCTTTTATATGTTAACAAAATGTATAGAAAGGTGACAACAACAAACAAAACTAAACTATGAAAATAAACAGCCCCTACTGTGCCAGGTCCCATGTCCCCCGTGACCTGTGGTAAGGTAGGCTGGGTCTATTTGCTATATTACATCAACATTTAAAACTCAGTTAGCTGAAGTGAAGGAATCCGAGATGACCTCTGCGCTGTGAGCACAGGAAAACCCCTGGTTTGTTTTCTTTGCTGTTTCTGGTATCAGGCTGGTGACCTCTTTCACTGGCCAGTGCTTCAGGAGACTAAGGGTAGCCCGTTGGTCATGCATCAATAGCCAGCCCAGTAAATGGTTAACTGATGTATCCCCCATGGCAGGCTTGCGATACTGCTGGAACCACAGCTTAATGTTTAACAGGTATCGGATACTCTCTGTGGGAGACCTGTTCCAGGATCTGAGCCATAAACTCTGTCTGTTTCACCAGTATGGTCAAGTCAACAGCCTTGATTTAGCCAATCAGCAGTCAGGCCTGTTTGAGCATGATGTATTGTTTCGGGTGTGGCCACTTCAACTGGCTACTTTGCCCAGGACTGGGGAATCCAAGTTTGACAAAGACACCACCACATACAATGGAAACCTTTTTTTTTAGCCCATTAATCATTTGCAGGTAAAGACATCAGATGTCAGTTCAATTGAAATTTATTTGTATAGCACACATCCTGAAGCATTCTCCGACAGAAATAAAATATCAACATGTTCCTCTTCGGGAATTGAGATGAATTTTTTTTGATAGTGTGTCATTTTTGTGGACACACGTTTTGTGGATTGGGTAGCTCAACCTATAAAACAATCATTTATCCTATTACTTATCAAATGCAGCACATGGAACAATGCTGACAAGAATATTCAAGAGCTAAATCGATTTGTTAAGTTTATTCCAAATTATGGCTTTTCATGTCAGAAGAAGAAAATAGAATAAAAAATTTAAATTAAATGCTTCATGTACTATCCCTTTTCAGCATTATATTCTACAACCCCAATTCCAAAATAGTTGGGACAAAGTGTAAATTGTGAATAAAATCAAAATGCAATAACTTTCAGATCACATGAGCCGATATGTTATTTACAATAGAACATAGATAATATTTCAAATGTTGAAACTGAGACATTTTACATTTTTATCCACAAAATGAGCTTATTTCAAATTTTTTGACTGCAACAGGTCTCAAAAAAGTTGGGACACAGGCAAAAAAGGGCTGAAAAAGCAATTAATATATAAGAGAATCAGCTGAAAGAACATTTATGAAAGTAATGACATTAACTGGCATCAGGTGTGTAACATGATTGGCTATAAAAGGGATGTCTTAGAGAGCCTGAGTCTCTCAGAAGTAAAGAGGCTCTCCAACCTGTGAAGGCTTGTGTTAAAAAAAACTGTGGAATACTTTAAGCACAATGTTCCTCAACTCAAATTGCAAAGGCTTTGAAGGTCTCATCATCAATAGTGCATAACATCATCAGAAGATTCAGAGAAACTGGAAAAATTTCTGTGTTGAAGAAATGCCCGTGATCTTTGGGCCCCTCAGACGCCACTGCATCACTCACTGGCATGATTCTGTCATTGACATTACTAAATGGGCCCAGGAGTACTTCGAAAAAACCACTGACTGTAAACACAGTTCGCCGTGCCATCCACAGATGCCACCTAAAACTCTATCATGCAAAAACAAAGCCATTGTTGAGCATGACCCAGAAGCGCCGCCGTGTTCTGTGGGCCAAGGCTCATTTAAAATGGACTGTAGCAAAGTGGCAAAGTGTTCTGTGGTCAGACGAGTCCAAATTTGAAATTCTTGTTGGAAATCATGGGCGTTGTGTCCTCCGGGCTAAAGAGGAGAAAGACCACCCCTCCTGTTATCAGTGTTCAGTTCAAAAGCCAGCATCTCTGATGGTATGGGGATGCATTAGTGCATATGGTGTGGGACACTTGCATGTTTTAAAAAGTACCATGAATGCTGAAAGGTATGTACAGGTTTTAGAGCTACATATGCTCCCCTTCAGACGACATCTATTCCAGGGAAGGCCTTGTGCATTTCAGCAGGACAATGCAAAACCACATACTGCAGCTATTACAACAGCATGGCTTCGTAGTAGAGGAGTCCATGTGCTGAACTGGCCTGCCTGCAGTCCTTATCTTTCACCGATTGAGAACATTTGGCGCATTATTAAATGAAAAGTCCGTCAAAGGAGACCCAAAACTCTCCAGCAGTTGGAAGCCTGTATTAACCCTCTATTAACCACCGTAGCATATCTGCTACATAAAGTGAAAGGATTAACAGCCTGGACACTCTGCTGGTTTTGTTTCTTATTGCCAAATAAACATTTGAGAATAACTTGAATGGTCCGTCACTTTATTTTTCCATTCGCATTATTACCCAATGTAACAGATCTGCTACATTTTGGAAAGGTGGGCCAAAGGGTCGATTTTTTTTTTAACTACTTTTCCAAATATTGGCCCACAATCAACATATTTGCCTAGGGAAATGATTTTTACACAGTTGGAAAGGTACTTGGTTAACAGAGGGTTAAACAAGAGTGGGATCAAATTCCAATGGCTAAACTCAAGAAACTTGCCTCCTCAATGCCCAGACGCCTCCACTGTGTGTTAAAAAGAAGAGGGGATGCTACACCATGGTAAACAGGCCCCTGTCCTAACTTTTTTGAGACCTGTAGCAGCCATCAAATTTGAAATGAGCTCATTTTGTGGATAAAATTGTAAAATTTCTCACTTTCAACATTTGCTATGTTATCTTTGTTCTATTGTGAATAAAATACTGGCTGGTGTGATTTGAAAGTCATTGCGTTTTGATTTTATTCACAATTTACACTTTGTCCCAACTATTTCGGAATTGGGGTTGTATTTCTTTGACAAATTTATATGTGGAAATCAAATGTGTTATTCTCATTTATGCTTGTCTGCTTTTCAAATTAATCAGCTCTGTGAAATCTAAGGATTTTTCAGTTTTAAATGACAATTTCCAATTGAGTTATTTATGTGATATGCTTGATGAGATACAAACAAGTACATGACATTGTTTGACATGGGCTTTTCATTGGAATTCACTCATTATTTATTCTGCCACTCTGCCAGCAGGAATTAAAGTTGTTTTCTGATAATCTCCTTTAGTTGGTGTGCCACATTTTCCCCTGGATTGAAATTGTTCCGCACACACCAGTCTGACAAAGCTGTGCAAGAAGTTTATCCTGTCTTGCAGCCCCACCCCTTTAACGGAAAGATCATATGAATGAGTTTGCAACCGTTTATGACTTCAGTGTTTTTGACGACAGTATTGTTCATACGCTGCAAAAAAAAGAAGTCCAAAGTTCACATTACTAAGCATTTTAATCTTGTATTAAGAATTAAAACACATTTCTATTGCCTTTTTTTCTCAGTGAGACAAAAAATTCTGCCAATGAGGTGAAATAATTTAGACTAATTTCTAGATTTGCCAAAGGGATTAAATAATTTCACTGTTGAACCACAAGGTAATTCAAAATAACACCATATTTTATGCTTCTGAAAGGAAACATAAGATAAGACTCATAGTAAGTTAAAATTACTTGCTAAAACAGACATTTTTACAGTGTATCAGCTGGAGGGAGCAGCCGATGGATGAAGCTAAGGATGAGTTGGAAGGGTTTGGCAGCAGAGGCAGAGGGGCAGAATTTTTTTCGTCCGAGTTTGGGCCGCGGGGGACGAAAGCAGGGAGCCGCGGCTGGAACCTGCCCGTCCACATTCTGCCTCTCTCCATCTCCATTCATGTCCCCGAGCTTTCGCTCACGCAATAATGGAAAGGCAAAGGCGGGTGGAGCCAGGTTGTGAAACTGTGGGTAGATGTCTGTAAAACAGGTCCTGGAGGCAGAGAGACAAAAGGGTCACCTTCTATTCAAGCTGTGTTTTGGGCTCAGAGATGGGGGATGGGGGGGAAGGGGAGGGACTTGCAGGAAACTGGTGTTTACACAGCGCCTTTACCACGCTTATCCTTGACGCCTCAGTGTAATGATGAGTATGGTACCCTGCCTTGGAAAGACAGTGACTGGTCTTATAATGTCGCACATGTATGAGAGGACAACGCATGAATGAAGGCCTTTGAAGTGGTGGCGAAACTATTCCAGAGAAAACGCAGACATACTATGTACACAAAAGTTTTTTTTTCCTCAAGTGTTGAAAGCTTGGAAATGAAATCAGTCTCACCGACCCACACAAAGCCATTCATGACAAAAAGAAAAGATGTCCTTGCTGACATACAGGAATGGTTATATGAACATATTCACAGCTGATCTACTGTCACTCTGTCATGCACTAATGACTTTAAATGGAGAATGATGGTGAGTGCTGCTAGTTGAGATCAATATCTGAATTTCTGTGCCTTTGGCACAATTACACAAAGATCTTGACCCTCAATGATCATTGACTGATTGGTTCAGTTGTCATTGCTATAGGGGCCAATATAAGCTGTGCCACATACTTCATGGGTCAGAATGACACAATAACACAAATTTTATTGTATGAATCATTGTTAAAAAATGATGACACACGCTTTAATGGCATCAATGATACAACTGTAATTCGTCAGTGATTGATATACTAGTTTCCTTACACATAGAAAGAGAAATATAACAAAGGGGTAAAATTTGAATCATGCCAAAGGAACAAAATCACAACAAAAACAAAGATGACTGACTGAATAAGCATTTCAAAAACAGCTGTGATAAAGTGTAAAGATTTCCTCAGTATTTCATGATTATCCATTCTATCTTCGCTCTTGACAGCACAATGATGTGTACTGGCCACTTGCAATTGATATTTGGTACTTGACATTTGTTAGCTTTCACATGATTAGGTGTAAATGTTAATTTATGTTAAGTCGTAATTTGATCAGCTCGGCAATACTGGCAGTTTTCAGTCAAATATTCTGAAAAATGGCAACAGAAACCTGGCATGTGCGATGATAAAGAACAAACCTCGAGACTCACAAGTGACAACAAACACAGAAATAGACTCTCTTAGTTTTGATCTTCATTACTAATTGGCAAGAATGGGTAAGACATAGTTTTTTAGACAATATGTTAGAGCAAAAGTGTAATTGAAGATTCAGTTTTAAATTGTGCTGGATTTGTATTACTCCTTGTAGTAATGAATCTTTATTTTACAAGCAGAGATTGGAGCACAATAATTGTTGTTTACGTGTAATGCATTGTAAGTTCCTTGAGGACCAATAACATAATTACACTTTTTTTCAGGCAGCAATGAAGGAAGTGCCATGAGTAACATGATTATAAACTCATTTGTGGCTCAAAACCATGTCATTCAATGGCTACAAGGGAAGCCACTTTATAGGACAGGTAAATCAAATTACTGCTATTAAAATACAGCCATCAAAACTCTCACGTGAGCAAGCTAGTTTATATGCACAAATGACTGAGTGGGGTCACTTTTCACCCAATTATATTTTAAATGGAAGCAGGACTTTTGAATGGCTCCATTTTTGTCTATGATATATTTACTGCTTTCTAAACAAGTGGAATACATACCAAAATGCTTTAATGTACTCATTTTGGTCTAAAATTACTTTTAAATGCAAAATAAAGTTAGAGAACACATATCGGAAGACAAAATTAATTTATTTAGACACTTTTTATCTGTTGCCACTTATATGACAATTCTTTTTTTAAATATCACCAGATACAAGTACATTTTACAAACTAAAGTTGAAGTAAGCTTGAGTGCAAAATATATTACCCCATAAGATTGTCATGATGAGACCAAAACATGAGCGTGATAACTCTGCAATATATTTGTCAACAACAAATTGCAATCAATTTACAAACATTCGGTGCTGTCAGGGTGTTTTCTCATCTTTCGTTTTAAACACAGTCTTATCATAGATATAGTCTATAGATTTGCAGACTCTTAGCTTGTGTGGGCAGAAAACAACAACAAAAAAAAAAGAAACACAAAACTAGATAACTAAATAATCTAGAAAGCTGTCATCGTCACATTGAGATGCCTTGTGATGGAATAGTGACCAAAAACACAATGAACTCGCAGTGATAGGGGCAGGTGGGTAGTCTAGTGGTAGGTTGCTTGACTCATAATTGAAGAGTTGTTGGCTCAAGCCCCAAGTGGGCAAACTCTAATTTGATCTGGAGGTGAAGTTGGGAAGGGCTCTGCAGTTGGATTGTTGAGCAAGGCCCTTAACTCCAAGATTGCTCCAGATGCTTTACCCCTGTTTCTCTCTATTCCTCCTAACTTGCAACTGTTCAATCTGGAATTTCTCTGAGGGCATCCTTGAAAATGAGAAACATGTTCTCAATAGAATTTCCCTGGTTAAATAAAGGAAAAAATGCAGTGAAACATGTTCTCAATAGAATTTCCCTGGTTAAATAAAGGAAAAAATGCAGTCAGTAGCTATTTACAAAGAAAATATAGCCTGTAATGTCTGAAATCTAACAGATCCTTATGGGGTCATTTCTAACGCCATACAACTTTCCGCTGCCCGTGCCACAAAAATGCATCAATCTTTATAAAAATATACAAAAATATTTATGAGAAGTTGATTGACAAAGTCATCATAGATAACCTTGTTATGACTGAAAGTGTTTAAATGCAAAAGATTATACTGCTGGGGTCAAAATCACCCTACTCTGTCACTCGTACTGTAGGTTGAACAAAACAAGGATGTGTGAAGTCAGTTCAGCAATGTTTCTGGTAAATACCCTAAGGTGCAATAAGCCTACTGGCAATAAATGACGATTTGAGAGCAATATAAACAACGCTGCAACAAAATTTTGCTTTGTTGTTTATTCGACATGATCCTGAGCCAGGATCATGTATATTCCTGCGCTCTTTTGGCCACAAGGTGTAGGCAGTGAGCTAGCACTTTTCCTCGGCTTCCGGCCATACTTCTATTCTTAGTCTGAAAGCCAAGGCAGTCAAAGTCACTGTCCCCATGTTCACCATAAATCCAACATTTTTTAATTGAGTTTGCCCACCTAAATGAGTGCAGATTTTTCTGCAGGGTCAAACTTGGGTTCACTCAAATTCAACAGATGGACAATAATTCTGAACCTTTACACCCCCCCCCCCCCCCCCCCCCACACACACACACACACACGCACACACACACACTCAAATGCACCACACACACACACACACACACACACACACACACCATTTCAGAAGAGCTGCAATGTCTTAGACAAACAGACTGGAGCTATCATAGTGGACCCGTAATGTATGTCAAATGTGGTGGAGTCACACAGGTATATGACCTACATTACTGAGCCACTATGACTGCTCCAGCCTTTGTGTTCAACACATTATGGCTCTGAAATGGTCGCCTTTGGCTAAAGCGAGTGATAACACAGGAAATGTGACAACCTGTCTGATGAGTTGTAACATGCAGAAAGCATATTTTGGAATAAGCAGCTGCTTATGGGAATACATTCGCCACCGAGCATTTCAAATTGGGGCAAATAAGCCCACCTTCCCAAACCAATTTCCAGTTGTGCACTGCTTATTGTTTTGGCAGTAAATGAACTTGTTTCTGCAAACACTTGACTGTGCACCAATAGGTTTTTTTTTTTTTTAATCTTTTCTCCTCATCCATTGGGTTGTACCTGTCTTGAATGTTTGGCTAGAACTGATTGATACCTGCTGTGAGTAAACATACCCGGTTCAGTTTTTGCACATTCCTCCTATCCTACATATGATCAAAGTGTGTGGATATTATTGCTAATAAAAATGTTAAAGCATCCCATTTGGTTCAATGATGATCTCATCCCACACCTAATGTGACAGGTGTTTTTTGGTTTTTCGCTTCGAGGAATATGCTGGCCTAAAGAACCTGTTGACAATTCAAGGGTAGCCTGATGTAATAATTAACTGCAGTTGGTGTTTGCAGAGCAGACGACTGCCTGAGGAGCCACTCTGTACTCGGACTCAAAACCCTGAGGCGCCTAAGATGTGTAATGGAAAGAGATTTGAGATTTTCATAGCTGTGTGTGGGGAGGGGGGCGGGGTCAGTGTTATTGGCTCTTTTTTTTGCTTTGTTTTTCAGCTTTCACAGAAAGGGGCAGGGCATTTGCCAAATGTTTCTGTGGAATTTTTTTTCCCCTGCCACCAAGCACGTTCACCTGGCCCCGCCCCCCTCGCAGGTGCATGTATATAAGAGACGTGCTCACAGATAGAGCCAGCGACAGGTGCACTTAAGAGTCCTGGTTCATATGTTTACAGCACTTCTGAGAGTAGTTGTCAACCGAATCAGAAGCATCTCTGGAATCAAACTTCATTGAGTGGATTAATTACATTCTTGCATTCGATTTTTTTGCTCAGCAGAATTGTTTTTTTTTTTGATATTTTTTTTCTGTGCCATCCATCACTGACCAGTCCAAACAGGTAGGCAGGACAATTTCAGCTCGCATTATTGTTTGCACATTGATTGATTCATCTCAGTATTTGCAGTCATGAAGATCAAATTTAAAACAGGCCTTAAAAAAAAAAAAATGCGCGCATTAGCTTTTTAAAATGAGCGAAAATGTAATGCTAATTGTAAAATGGTCAAACATAATACATTTTGTAATGTTCAATAAAATGAATTGCAATGAAAGAAATTTCAGCGTGTGAGAATACGTATGTTTTATTAAAATTAGAGGTTGTCCCTGCTTTTGCTAATAATGCAAAAAAAAAAAAAAAAAAGTGACCATTTTTATATTCTTTCTCATAAGGTGCGATTTTATGTCTTAACAAACAGATCTGATGTCGGCATCCAATGATCTTAGCAGCATTCTGACTAACGCCAACTGGACGATGTACCAGTTTGGTGCTATGGAGCACCCGTTAGCTCCACCAATGGCTCACCCATTCATGAGGGATCCACAGCTTGACAACCTAGAGTTTACTCCTGAATTTCTGGGTAAGCTTACTCAAATCAATCAAATCAGTGCTTGAAAAATTGTCTTGTTATTGCGGTTTCTAATATAGTGTAGGATATTTACACTCTGCCTCTCACCTACAGTATACAGCATAATCACATTCTTACTGCAGCTATAAGTAGATCCAGTTACATATATTTTTCACCACTTGCTATCAATTGTCTCATTCCATGTGATACATTTTGAATTTGCAACAGATAAGATTATAATTAAAGTCTTGCAATTAGATAAATACTGGCGGCTAGTTGAAATTAGTGATGAGCTTGTCTGTTTTGTTTTC
The DNA here is from genome assembly GCA_029692085.1 of Gymnothorax javanicus. Classification (NCBI taxonomy): domain Eukaryota; kingdom Metazoa; phylum Chordata; class Actinopteri; order Anguilliformes; family Muraenidae; genus Gymnothorax; species Gymnothorax javanicus. The sequence continues at coordinate 81,566,368 of CM056202.1, forward strand.
ATAATCATTAACTTCATGAAAATCTGTAACTGCTTTCATCTCCATCACAACTATAAATCGGCTGATCCTTTGTCGCCTTTGAGCAATGCCTCAAAGTGTGTTTAACTTGCCTATTCAATATTGGCGTGACAAGACCAGTGGGCGAGAGTCCTGTAAATAGGTTAACAACCTCTGACCATAAGAGGAGATAAGCACGCTGCCAAACATTCCATTTCACTGAAACCATAAACCACAGGCCTCAATTTAACATACTTGAGCAAACAAGGTGTGGGCGGTAAATGGCTCAGTCATTGTTCTTTCACTGGATCAATGCCTAGATCCAAAGACCTTGTAATGTGTCCATCAATTGTTATTTTCATCTGTAGTTGTCAGTAAACTTTCAGAGGAACAGGGCAGGCCTGGTCAGGCCTCATACCATGTTAACTGAAAAATGGCACCTTTAGAGGGCAGGGATGCATACATCTCCTAGATCAGGGCTGCCCAACCCTGTTCCTGGAGAGCTACCATCCTGTAGGTTTCTGCTCCAACCTTAATTCAACACACCTGATTCAGCTCATTAGCAGCTCGTCAAGATCTGTAACTGGGAAAGCAGGTGTGGTTTGCTTTGGTTGGAGTGATAACCTTCAGGATGGTAGTTCTCCAGGAACAGGGTTGGGCAGCCCTGTCCTAGATCCACAAATATACCCTCGGTGAAACTGTAACTTTAACATCTATGCATGCTTGTAAAGGGGAAAGAAGAACAAAATCGTGTGACATAGAGTGGAATCACATGCAAATTTTCTTTTTTAGGGCCCCTTAAATGGTACCAGTTGCCCCCTCAGCAGTGGACCAAACAGAATGTTCTGGAGTGGATCAGCCACCATGTGGAAGAGAGCAAGTTTGATGCCAGCACACTGTCCATGATGAACTGCTCTATGGACGGCGCCCTTCTGTGCCAACTCTCCCATGAAACACTGCTGGCCATGTTTGGCCCTCTTGGGGAGAAGCTGTACCACAGCCTCCAGGAGCAGAAGGCTAAACACGGTGAGGAAAAGAGCTGGGATAAAGGCTGATGTCTTTTGGTTCTCCAGGGGGGCTGGAGGTAGATGGACCTTCTGGAAAAAAAAATTATAATAATAAACCAAAATGGCGAGGTCAGTCTTACACAACCCTGTACTGGCTCTTTATTTTATTTGCTGCCATACATGAAATTCATTTAAACGATTCAAGATCGGGTATGAAATATTAAAGAAAAGAAGGGACCAAAATCTAATAGCACAATATACGCTCCATTTTTTATTTCTTACCTCATTTTAAATTGACCACAGTTGCCACATCTGTAAATGCAGATGACCATATAAAATAGGTCATGGGAAAGTAAGTCAGGTATGGATTGCTAATCTGAAAACAATAGACCCTCAGTTAATTACAGGCTGTCTGTTTCATTCTCTGTTTGAATGTGGTAACATGAGCCATGACAAAGGAAAATGCTTTCCCAGTGTGGGATTTAGTAGAAAGCTTTAACGTAGTGGAATATACACATTGGGGTGAAGCGAAGAATCTGGTCAAACAGCATAAATTAAAGCACAGCCAATGCCAGAAGGGTCACTACTGGCTTAAAACTGGATCTTAATAGAATCTTCACAGTGAATGCCATTATCTGATGGCTGTGTGATGGTTGCAGGTATGGACGACCTCAACACAACATATGACTTGCTCAGCAACCTATTTGATGACTTCCCAGAATTCCTGAACATGACCGGAGGCGATGACTTCAAACTTCTGAGCACTGTGGTTGTGCATGGCACAGGTGCGGTCAGGGGCTCTGTAAAGGGAGGGGGCCGAGGATAGTAGCAAGGGCAATGACTGACAGGAGTGCTCAACAAAATATTAGAGACATGTTAGTCCAATGAGGGGTATTTTCATGGGGCCTATAATCTGTGGCAGTTTGCAGAGTACTGTGTGCCAGGGGTGTAAATTCAGAAAATACAAGTCCAGCCGGGCATTTCTTCCATCTATGAACTCAACCAGCAGATTTCTCATTGTTTCAACCTCCTGAATGATGAACGGTGCCAATTAGCAAATTGTGGAGAGGAATTTTACTGTTTTCACCAGGATTTTACACCTCTATGGCACACACAGTTCCTCTCATTCAGCACACCACTGTGGAGCTAGCGGATTATTCATATACTTCAGTTTCTCTCAACACTGTATAAGAGGTTTATCACCACACCTGTTCACACGGCAGGTTTTACAACAGGTCACTGAAAGTGATAAAAGAAATTGCGAGAGTGATTAGAATGAGTGGTGATGATGGCAGAAGATAGCACTCAGTATATCAGCAAAGGACAGGAGAAATGCACTGTTAACAGGCTGTGAAAAATGACTGTGAAAAAGTGTTGTTAGCGATACGTTTTGTAACTCTGGGAATTGCCCTAATTTACAGAACAGCAAGCCAACGACCTCAGTGCTGGAGGAGACAAAGTCAACATGGTGGGTGCTTTGACACCCTCCAGTGACAATGGCTACGAATCCGGATCCACCTCACCTGACAGCCTTGATTGCTCAAACTCAAGTGAGTACACCTCAAACCTGCATGAGAATGGAGCCCAAAAATTGGCAACACTCGGCAGCACTGATATCACAGTCTTGTGAATCCTAAATGAGAACATACTCCCATAAAATTAGTCAATTTTACCCTTTTTTAGTCAATATCTTAATAACGGCTTTTGAAAGAGTGACTCATCTGTCTTGTGTCCCTGCAGGAATGTTAAACTTCCTGAACCCCAGTTCGCCAGAATACGGAGGAAGTGACTCCGATCCAGAAATCTCAAATCTGCCGTTTCTTCTCAATACAAGTAAGTGCTGTCACCTCTCGTTCTGTTTTCTTAATGCAAAGGGCTGGACAAGGTGCAAACCCCTCCTAAGTGCAGGTCTGAGCTGCAGCTCAATGCATAATGCATATATACCACTCAAAGGGCCTCATTTAATAAAGCTAACAATTAAGACAAAAAATGACATGTCATGCTTTTGGTTTTCCAAGCACAAAAACATTTTGCTAGTGCTCAAGATTTTAAATTGGACCTAAATTAGATCCAAAGTCCTGCAGAACCTCGGTTGTCCATGTGTGCACCATTTATATGAGCCCAAGTGACTACCACAAAAGTAAACTCCCAGGTTGGACCTTAGCATCAACTTCGATAAACCTCCGCCTTACGCTAGCTCACCTAAAACCTCCCCCTGAAGAGTGATATTTTACAATTCTGTAGTTTACACAATGTGGAAGTGTTCTAGACAGGTGTCATAACCCAAGGTGGGCGGTAGGAGATAACAATCGACAGGTTTTATTGAGCTGTGATGCAGGAGGGGCAGCGTATGAGCCGGATCCGGAGATGTCATGCCCTGTTGTGTTGCTCCTATTCACAGAGGCCCTGAAGACTGACGAAGACGATCTGAAGCCTTGTAAGAGGAGCAGAGGGAGGCCCAGGAAACTCAGTCGCGGCTCTGAATACTTCGCTGAGGCTAAGAAAAACAAGCACAGTAAGTTCTGCTTCCGCAACTCAAAGGTCGCCCTCACTTGTTGGTTTCTTTGGCCTTCTCTATCCAGGGAACCACAGCAGAGTCATTTTCCCTTTGCATGGCATGACATCTGCTGAAGAGTGAAATGTCATCTGTACCAGTGAAACAAGCTGTATGGTGCCTAATTAGGGCTTGCTGCCTGCCCTCTCATATTCGGCTTCTTGTACCTGAAAGTTTATCATGAGTTAGAACACAGACTAAAATGATTAAACCTTTACATTTGACTCTTAGTGATATCATTATAATAACTAGAGATGACTTGGACCACATGCTGGGTCAAAGCTTCCTAAAGGTGGCAGAGGTACTTGCAAAATGAAAACTTTTGTGGGCTTAGCTTGACACTTTTTTTCCCCTTGATAGCACCAAGAGGCGCACACCTGTGGGAGTTCATCCGGGACATCCTGATCCACCCAGAGCAGAACAACGGGCTGATGAGGTGGGAAGACCGGCGGGAGGGCGTCTTTAAGTTCCTTAAGTCAGAGGCTGTGGCCCAACTGTGGGGGCAGAAGAAGAAGAACAGCAGCATGACATACGAGAAGCTCAGCCGGGCCATGAGGTGGGACATACCGAAATAAAGACATTCTCATATCCCCTGTATTCAAATCTATTGTGCTGGAGCTCAGAAATGAATAGTGTCACTGCCAATACAACAGACAGCACTGTAGATTTTACAAGGTTTGGGGAGTAGAGGACAGCCCTGATTTGGTCTTTTCCATCCTGCAGGTACTACTACAAAAGGGAGATCCTGGAGCGAGTGGACGGCCGAAGGCTAGTGTACAAGTTTGGAAGAAACTCCAGCGGTTGGAAGTTGGGAGAGGTGGGCACTGGAATGTGAAGGGGAAGTGACAGACAAGAAGAAGGAATGCAGTAAGGAGAAGGAGCCCAGGACAGACATGGGCTCAGAAATGGACCTAAAGATGGAATGACTCCATTGAAAAGGCCGCAGATACACAGACCCGGCTGCTTATATCCCTTCACTGTAGGGATGGTGTTTGCAGAAAGAAGTAAGCCATTTTGGCTCAAGTAGGTTTTATGAACCAATAGCAAAGTTTCGAAGTTTATTATTTCTTTGCATTATTTGGAATACATGAAAGTCTTACCTTGCAAGTGGAAGAACTTCCTGAGTATAAATGACATGCTGGCATGTCCGCTTCTGCTTCCTCAACCTACAGACTTTGTCTACACATGTTCATCATTCTTCGTACACATGCTCTGATACCAATAGCCCAGTTTCCAGCTTTCTTACAGCACACAAGTCAAGGGTTCAGATGAAAAATTTGACCATGTCTCCCAAGCTGATAATCCAGTGGAAAAAAAGGTTTGCACTGGTCCTGTTCCAGTGCATAATACTACCTAAGTTGGTGAGATTGGCGGTACCCACTGCATGTTGTTATTGTAATTTGTAACTAAACTGAAGGTCTAAACTGAAGAAATGCTCCGGCAAGAAGGTGAAGACAACTGTGTGAATACAACAATCCCATTATTTAATGATATGAAGTACATCAATTCAGAGTGTGTATTTTTCTTGGTATACATGGACTCACTCGAATTAAAATTTAGAAGTTTTAATCTCAGCGAGAAGGCCTGAGTGAATGAGGACAGGAGTACTTTGTGACTAAGAGGCAGAATGTTTTGTAAATAATGACATGTTAAATATGCTTTGGATATATTGACAGTGTTTTAAATAATGAAGAATTATATTATGTATTTACAATTATATATTCAGCTGGTCTGTTAACATTTTCGCTCAATATTTTGATATGCAAGGATTAAATTGTATTTTTAAGATATCTTTCTGTATCAGTGTGCCACATTGTTTTATACTGTTCAGATATTTTTAATAAAGGTTATTTGAGAAAATATGTCTTTCTTTATGTATAGGAATATAATAATCACCAGAGAATTGCAATAAGCAAAAATATACTTCACCTGCAATAAAAGAGAATTTGCTTACAGAATAAGCTTGCAAATATACTGCTCCAGGATAGGGTTTGAAATTCACTAATTCCTCTTCAGTTCATTTTTATTCATATCCTGAGGAATAACTCAGAGCGATGGAATGGAGGAAACGTAACTATTTTAAGAAATTTAAAAATGAGTCAATAATGTTTCCATAGAAACTGAAACAAGCAGTTAAACACAAATATCTGCAAAATGTGCAGTATCAACATTACGAACTGTGAAGTCCATAAAAATATTTGAATAGAGACGGTTCTTTTATTTTAGCTGTCTACCACAGTGTATTGGAGAATTTAAATACAAAACCCAAAACCAGTGAAGTTGGCACGTTATGTAAATCGTAGATAAAAACAGAATACAATGATTTGCAAATCCTTTTCAACTTATATTCAATTGAATACACTGCAAAGACAAGATGTTTAATGTTCAAACTGAGAAACTTTATTTTTTTTTTTGCAAATAATCATTAACTTAGAATTTTAAAGGCAGCAACACATTGCAAAAAAGTTGGCACAGGGGCCTTTTACCACTGTGTTACATCACCTTTCCTTTTAACGACACTCAGTAAACGTTTGGGAACTGAGGAGACCAATTTTGAAGCTTTTCAGGTGGAACTCTTTCCCATTCTTGCTTGATGTACAGCTTAAGTTGTTCAACAGTCCGGGTCTCCGTTGTCGTATTTACGCTTCATAATCGCCACACATTTTCAATGGGAGACAGGTCTGGACTACAGGCAGGCCAGTCTAGTACCCGCACTCTTTTACTACGGAGCCATGCTGTTGTAACACGTGCAGAATGTGGCTTGGCATTGTCTTGCTGAAATAAGCAGGGGCGTCCATGAAAAAGACGTTGCTTGGATGGCAACATATGTTGCTCCAAAACCTGTATGTACCTTTCAGCATTAATGGTGTCTTCACATATGTGTAAGTTGCCCATGCCTTGGGCACTAATACACCCCATACCATCACAGATGCTGGCTTTTGAACTTTGCGCCTATAACAGTCCGGATGGTTCTTTTCCTCTTTTTGGTCCGGAGGACCACGGCGTCCCACAGTTTCCAAAAACAATTTGAAATGTGGACTCGTCAGACCACAGAACACTTTTCCACTTTGCATCAGTCCATCTTAGATGAGCTTGGGCCCAGCGAAGCGGGGCGTTTCTGGGTGCTGTTGATAAATGGCTTTAAAAGCTTTGCATTGTAGAGTTTTAACTTGCACTTGCAGATGTAGCGACGAACTGTAGTTACTGACAGTGGTTTTCTGAAGTGTTCCTGAGCCCATGTGGTGATGTCCTTTACACACTGATGTCGGTTTTTGATGCAGTACGCCTGAGGATCGAAGGTCACGGGCATTCAATGTTGGTTTTCGGCCTTGTCGCTTACGTGCAGTGATTTCTCCAGATTCTCTGAACCTTTTGACGATATTACGGACCGTAGATGATGAAATCCATAAATTTCTTGCAATAGCTCGTTGAGGAATGTTGTTTTTAAACTGTTCGACAATCAGCTCACGCATTTGTTCACTAAGTGGTGACCCTCGCCCCATCCTTGTTTGTGAATGACTGAGCATTTCAGGGAAGCTGCTTTTATACCCAATCATGGCACCCACCTGTTCCCAATTAGCCCGTTCACCTGTGGGATGTTCCAAATAAGTGTTTGATGAGCATTCCTCAACTCTCTCAGTCTTTTTTGCCACTTGTGCCAGCTTTTTTGAAAAATGTTGCAAGCATCAAATTCCAAATGAGCTAATATTTGCAAAAAATTACAAAGTTTACCTGTTCGAACATTAAGTAACTTGTCTTTGCAGTGTATTCAATTGAATATAGGTTGAAAAGGATTTGCAAATCATTGTATTCTGTTTTTATTTACGATTTACACAACGTGCCAACTTCACTGGTTTTGGGTTTTGTATTGAAAATAAGTTAAAACCACAGACTTTCAGCTTCTTTTTGCATTTTCATCCTAATCAGGTGAAGAGCATAAGAATTAAAGAAATCTTAGTAACAGTCCCCGCCCACCCCCAATGGGAGCAAAAATAATTTCGCAAATGGCCACTCAGCTGTTCCATGGCCATGTGTGTATAATTCCCACAAGAATTAATTTAAACATAACATAAAAGGTCTACAGTTGATTTTAAGCATGGCATTTGCATTTAGAATCTGTTACTGTTAGCAATATGAAATCCAAAAAAGTGTCAGTGTCAGTGTAGCAAGCCATCAGTAGGCTGAAAAATTAAAATAAATGCATAAAAGATGTAGCAAAGACATTAGGTGTGGTCAAATTTACTATTTGGTACATTCTCAATAAGAAATAATGCACTGGTGAGCTCAGGAACACCAAAAGCCCTCGTAGATCACAGATAACCAGCGTGGTGGATGATTGCAGAAATATTTTCCTGGCGACAAACCATCCTTTCACCACTGCAGGCCTGATCAAGAGCACTCTCTAGGAGAAGGGCATATTTGCGTCAAAATCAACAATCAAGAAAAGGCCTCACCAGACTAAATACAGAGGGTTAACCACAAAATTCACACATTTGGTAAGCCTCAAAAACAGAAGGACCAGTCTCGCTTTTACCAAAAAAAAAAAAAAAATCGATAAAGGTACAGGTCTGGGACAACACCCTACAAACAGATCTGATGAAAAGAGCTGATACCAGAAAGGAAGAGAACAGTATGTAACAATGAAGGAGCTGGTTGTGATCTGAAGTATACTACCACATCTGTGAAGAATGATGGAGGTATTGCTACAGTTCAGGCATACATGACAGCCAAAGGAATTGATTTCCAACTGTTTAATGATTATTGATGATGGGGCCGCTGATGAAAACAGTATGATGAATTCTGAAATATATAGGGCTATTTACCCACTCTAATTCAACCAAGTGCTTCACAACTCATTGAATAATGCTATACAGTGCATTTCACAGGACATTTTCCAGGATAATTAGGGATACAAGCGAATGTGGGAGATAAGTCTAAACAAGACCAGATACAATACAAATAACACAGAATCGAGGTTCCAGGATAATTAGCGATACACACGAATGCGGGATATAAGTCTAAACAAGACTAGAAAGTAAACACCGGCTTGTGAGGCTTATGCAGTTTACGAAACTTCAACCTGAATGAGTACGAAGCTCAGACTTAAATAGGAACACTGCCACACAGTGGAAATAAGACACAAATGCAGGCAATAATTACGGAGCTGAAGAGTGCAGTCCGGGTCTTAATAAGCTGATCTGTGAAGACCCCTGAAGGCGTGGCATTACACTTTCTTAGGTAGAAAGTCCTAGAAAGTCCAGGTTCAGAAAGTAAAAGTCCTCCTTGTACTTAGCTCAATTAGTACAATCTTTCAGCAGAGATGGGAATATTTGGCAAAATCAGCTGGCTGGGCTCACAGATGGATGAAACACATGGCTGGGCTCTGTCTGACCCCTGGAATTTTTGCCTCTGGTTCAAGCCATGCTTGAACAGAATGTGTTAAAATCCCCACAAAAATGAGTAAAGACAGTCATACTTTTAAATTCTGTAGATTGTTAACATATTTCAAATGTGACAGACTAATGATGATAGACAATTGTTTACTCAACCATTCCCCTCAGGCGAACAAAGAAGGACTCAGGACTTATGGTGCTGCTGACTGGACATGATAAGACTCATATACTCCTAAACATGTGAAATGTCATTATTTTTTCCACTCGTTTGCATATGGAACCTGAACCAACAAGGTGTAAGTGGGAATGGGTCTTTACACAGCTACACTATAAATGAATAATCAGATTTACAGATGAATTGGACAGTGGCTGCATGAAATTGACAGTGATTGCATGAGAACTTACATTTATGTGGCATTAATTCATTACTTAGTTTGCAAAAAGCATTTATTCATTATAGAAACTGTAAGGGAGACTGGGGTCCGATGAGCAATGGGGACCAATGAGCCATATCACTATTTTGCGATCAATCGATACCAAAGGTGTTTAAAATAGGCAAAATAGTGATATGGCTCATTTATTACCACGACTTATCAGTCAATGGTCAAATATTTTGCCTATTATAAGCAGCTCTATCATCGATTTATCGCAAAATAGTGATATGGTTTATTGGTCCCCATGGCTCATCGGACCCCGGTCTCCCCTACAAGTAAAATTTAAAGAATACTTCATAATACTGTACAATCACTGAGTATAGTTCAATAAAATAATATTTTTTGAGTGTAGTTTTATCAGCAAATATATTGTATATGCAATAATATGGCTCTGTTGGTGCCAATAAAATGGCAGCCTCGGTGGATAAATCACATAATGCATTAAAATGCACAAATATTCGATTGAGATCATAAATATGGCTGCAAATCCAATAAATACAATCATTGCCCTACTTAGCAGCTGAACTTCAAGTTCTTAAAGCACAGAACAAGCCCTTATTTTATGAAAAAAAATGTGTTCCACCTGAGCCACAGGTGCAGTGTAGACAGGAATGTTCACACTCGACCCATGATATGAATCCCAGTACAAACAGGCAAAACCCCCACAGTGTGTGAGGCAGAACTGCAAAGATGAAAATATGGTTACAACAAAAGTCATCATTACAGTTCAAAAACCAGTAAACAATTCCAGAAAAAGATGAAGGAATAATGTATTTTTTTAACTTGTTCATTGGTATGGAAACGTCACACGTGAAATAAAGACTATTCAACGGTATAAGTGTATAAATAGTTGACAAATCTCATTCTCGGTATTCAAGTGAAAACCTGGTTACATTTGATTGACAAGGAATGTCCAGATGAGGAGATCATAGCCAGGTTATTTAAAAGTAAAGCTTGAGTTATGCAGAGTGAGTCAAAAAAAAAAACTATACACTTTTTAAATGTCCAATTATTATATTCTTTTTACATGAACATTTTCGGCAGCTCTTTCTGCTTCTTTTGATACCAGTTTGCACCTTGTTAGATTAAACCCATGACTGCTGTGGAACAATTTAAGGAGTTAAGTGAAATTTCACTTGTGCCAACTGATCAGGCTCTGATACAAAGCAAACAAAACAGAATTCCCTCTGTGAAGTTTCAAGTCAACATAAAACATTTATGGCACGTTAGGAAACTGATGCCGAAAACTCCGCAGCACATTTGTAACATTCCGTGTCCTATGAAATTCAGCGACCAAGAAGGCTCTTTGCCTGGGGGTAAACTGTAGATGCACCATGCTTGGCAGTGCCAGGTCATTACGACCAATGCACAGGCAAGATTCATATGCCTGTTTTTAAGTTCAAATGACTATGCAACCCATTATGACATGCATGATCAATTTCATATCCAGCCCTGGTCAGTTGGCACAAGTCAGATTTCACTTGAGTCCCTTAATTGTCCTCTGTGCAGTCATGCCTGAAACCTAATGAGGTGTAACTAGTACCAATATCAGCGGAAAGATCTGAGGCAAAAGTACAAAATATGTTGTATACATGTATATGGCTACACCATCACAAAATGACCCGTTAAAAAGTGTGTAGTTTTTTTTTTTTACTTACTCTGTATTGAGGGTGACTCAGCCAATTTATTTTAAAACATTGTTTGATCTTGATTTCTACCTCCAACCCTGAGAAATATCCATAGCTTTGCTGATAATGTAATGAATAAGAGATTTTTGACTATGTTTGGTCCTCTTTGATCAAGAATGCTCTTCATTAATTTCATTTATCTGTCAGCCAAGGCATTTTTCTTAAAATTCATTTTCTTTAGCTTTAGAAATGCAGACATGTTAATTAACCAAATACCATGCATTCCTATCAACTGAACTAGTCGGTTATAACCTTGAAGCGCAAAGTTTAACAATGCTTTAATCAGAGCCTGCAGCACTGCATATCAATACAGCCAAACTCTCACAAAAGTAATTTAGGTCACGTAACCTGCATGAGAGTTAAACTACAATGTGCCCAAATGTGTTTTTCAAAAAGTTTTCCATGGCTATCTCTCTCCATTGAGATTTGGTAATTGGATAATTGTGAAAAGCTGGTGGACCAGTCTAGCAACAGATAGTGATTTGCCATTCAGCTTGTAACAACCACTACTATGCTTATAGATTTTGAAAATTTTAATTCTTTGAACTGCCGTTAATCTTGTAATATTGCCGTTGGTAGCATACATGTTCCTGGCGTGAAAAAGTAATTTGAATGACCTTTGTGAGCGATAACGGGTCAAAAAACACACTTTTATGGGGAGGCACAGTGTGTCGCGCAGCTGCTTTATGGCAAGAGGGTTGTGGGTTTAACTCCTGCCAAGGCCTTTCTAAGCTCGTCCATCTCATGCTCATGTGGGTTTGCTCCCACAATCCAATGACATACAGTGAGCATCGCAATTCACTGGATCGCGACAAATTTTTAGTTATTTTGGTCGTGTTGGCTGAGTCAATCACCTGATTTGAATCCCTTTTAGCACGCATTTACATGCTGAATAGGAGACTGAAGGTAAAAAGACCCCAGTACAAACAAGAACTGAGGATGGCTGCAGTGCAGGCCTGACAGGGCATCATCGCAGAAAATATCCAACGTCTGGTGACGTCTAAGCCTCACAAACTTCTACTAGTCATTACATGCGAAGGACGTGCGACAAATTGTAAAAAACTATTGCTTTATTCTACATCATCTAAAATGGTCTGATATTTTTCATGCACCCCAAATTGAGGGGACCAGGTACAAAATATGCTGCCAAGTCTACATGGCTCAGCTCATAGGGCTGAAAATACCCTCAAATTAATACTAACCCTTCACCGCATCCTTTCAAACTCAAAAACTCCAGTGCAAACCAATGTCTGATCAATGACTCGTGCTATTCACTGTACATCTTAGGCTAATTGGAGACTCTGTATTGCCCACAGGCATGTGTGAGTGGATGGTGACCAGGCAATGGATCCCCGAACTATCATGGTCTCATCCAATGGATGCAGGAACAGGCTTCAGCTCCCTGTGAAACTGAACAAGGATATTCCAATAAGATTGTGAATGGATAGATATGCATGCCATTCTTTGAAGGAAATTTGGGGGCCTCCCCTGGCCTATATACTTGTTTATAAGTGCTTTGAGTCTGTCATGCTGAATTAGGCCGCAAACCAGACGTGATCAAGCGTGGGATGCGCATGAAAGGATTATGAAATGGTGTAGTGTGGAGGGGAGCACCAGAAACTATAACACTGTACCATACTGCACAGTCTCACTGAGGATAAAAACCTCCGGTACAACAGGTCACATCTAAAACAAAGTGTTAAAATATGACTAATTAAGAAACCACTCCAAACATCATAATACTCCCTCTTTCGCTTTGTTTTGCCTGCGCGCTCTCTCGCTCTCTCTCTCTCTCTCACACACACACACACACACAAACACACTCAGTTAAATAAATAATATAATGGATTAACCTTTCAGCACCGCCAACCACAACATACCTGCTCAACAGGTGTAATTGGCAAGCAGCCAAAATGAATGTCGCACGTAAGTTACTGGAAACCCCAGATTCAGCTGCCAGTAAATCCAGGATCCGTGGGAGGGGCCTGATTGGCGTGATCTCACCTTGACAACATAGATAAAGTGACACAGAGCAAATGAGCAGGAAGGGGGCAGGGTTGCTTTATTGAAATCATGGTTTCAGTTCATCTGGCCAAAGTCTCTCTCTCTCACTCTTTAGGTTATGCTTTCTCCCACACTTTCACTCTTGCCCTCACTCACTTCCTATCCCTCTCCTGCAAAGAGGCAAAAATGTATTTTCTCCATAACCAAATGTACATTTCTACACATGCTCGGCAGAATGGCTAGCAATACAAGTGAAAATGAAAGCATGGCAGGTGGGCTGCAATGTAGTGGTTACCCCCAAGAGGGCTTCTAAATTACCAACAAGCAGTATTCGTGCATGCTTTTGCCTTTTCAAAAAGTGAAGAGAACCAATCAAGACACAAAACATGATTTCCATAAAATTATGTAAAAAGTTGAGCATTCCCAGTAAGCACATATACGTCGCTGCGATGTAATGAGTGTGTAGGGAAGATGTCGGATTTACATCGTTTGCTCATTGGCCCTACATCGCCGAGACATCGGCATTTGTTAAAATGCATTTTACCTAATGCTGATGTCTCGGCGACGTAGGGCCAATGATCAAACGACATCTTCCCAACACATTCTCATTACATCGTGGCGACGTATATGTGCTTACTGGGTTTTTTAAACAAGTGGATATGATAGTCATTTTTGTTGCTGATTGTTGAGATCAATTTATAAAGACAGACACTCATCTTGCTCTCAAGAGTGGAGTTGGAGTGATTTGTTATAGTGCTTACAGTTTTTCACAATTGTTAAAACACTTTTCTTGAAACCCCCACCTATTTTCTCAAAACCTTAAACACAAATCCAAACTACATTCACAAAACCCCAGACTTTTCTATCACAATCAAGTATCCTGTGTTCAAAACCAAACAATGTCTTCAGATCATACACACAGCAAGTAAAAATATATTCACCATAGAGCATTTGTTAGACACTACATAAAATTTAGGACACAGCAACCAGGCATGTAGTTAACAGAAAATATTTATTGTAAATGCATTTAGCAAAAAAAATTATCGTAATCAAAGATATATCTACATTCAGCACTTTCATAACAAAAAAAAAAAAAAAAATGAAAAGCACATTACTGCATAGTCAAAGTCACTGAGATTCAGTCTCCAACATGTTGTCTTTGTGCGGGGTCCGGCCAAAGGACTTCATCCACATCACAGGCAATATTTTCCCTTGCCAGACAATGGGGGAAGAACCCGCTGATGTGCCAAACCCAGCCTTGACAAGACTCCAGTTAGATCATCAAAGGCCTGTTCCATTGCCTCCAATAGATTTTCCCTGGTGTAGGGCTGTCGGTCATAGACCTTCCACTGCCATGCAGAGAAAAACTCCTCTATTGGATTCAGGAAGGGGCTGTAGGGTGGAAGGAAAACCTTGATGAAGCGCTGGTTGTTGGTGAACCACTCACGTATCAGGACAGCATGGTGAAAGCTCACATTGTTCCAAACTATGACATATACAGGATGCACTGCTTGCTGATCCAGCTGCTCACTTGCCGTCATCATATCCGGTAGACCACCCAGAAATGTCAGATGTTCAATGTATGGCCCCAGGTTTGCATGATGGTGGAGAGCCCCCCAGTTATTTATGGCTGCACAAAGGGTGACATTGCCACCACGCTGGGCAGGGACTTCCACAATGGCACGTTGACCAATTATGTTCCTGCCTCTCCGCCTCCTTTTTGCCAGGCTGAACCCTGCTTCATCTATGAAAATTTATTTATGGGGTCTTTCCATGGAATCCAGTTCAAACACTCTATAAAAATAGATATAGTTTTGTACAGTAAGTAATACAGACTTCTGTAATAGTGCCTTTACAATATGCACTCCAGATTTGCATACATTAATATAGTTTACAGTACTGTAAAAGTAGCAACTGCAACTACTAGCCTACAGTAACAGTCGGCTTACGAGAATAGAATTGTACTGAGAGCAGTGCTGAAAGTGTGTGTAGGTTACACTTACTTGCACATACTGATATCTTAGATCTTTGACTCTAGCGGAGTTGCGCTCAAAGGGTACTCTGTACACTTGTTTCATGCTAAGTCTGTTGCGTTGGAGGACATGGTCAATAGTTGACAGAGACACTGTTGATTCCAAAGTTGACATTGTCTTCAATCACTTTCTGCTGGATTTCGCAGAGCCATATGACGGATGAAGGACCATGTCAACAATGAGTGCTTCTTTTTGTTGGGAGAAAAGAGCAGTCCTTCCACCCTCATTTGGTGGTCTTTCAATTCTAAAGAGGAAAATGCACTTACAAACATATACAGCCAGTAAAAATAGTATTGTAATGAGCATTACAGTACAGTATTCTGTATGTCAAATGTTGTACAACAAGAAACAGACCTGTTCTCTTCTCTGAATGTCCTGATGATGCTGGCCACAGAAGAATCTGCTCAGATAGGGTTGGACTCTTTGTCCCGCTTCTCTCATTGTCATCCCATGAACAAGGACATGGTGTACAGTAATTTCCTGAATTTTATCAGTGATGATTGTTCTTGGTCTTCCTCGTCCCCTTCCTCCTCGCCCACCACCTCTCATGCGAACTCCTCTTCCTCTCTGTATGTCTCTGTCCATTGTAGATGGAAGCACGTGTGCCATCTGTGCACTCTGAACTGGCTTTTATCCTGCCCAATAGGCCTGATCACATCATTAGAAACATGTGTGTTCAGTTTTGAGTTATTGTGTGTAAAAGATGACAGCTGTGTTGGAGTTGTGTTTACATTTTGCTGCCAGTGTTTACAATTTTGCAACACAAGTGTATCACAGTGTGAAATGTGTTTAGCGACTGAGAATCTGTTTAAGGTTTTGCAAAAAAGAGCAGATGAGATTTGCAAATTGAGTTTAAATACCTGAACAGTGTTTAAGTTTTGGCCAAAAGAGTGTTTTTTTTCTATTTTTCTGCTAGTTGAATTGAATAACAAAAGCAAGATGAGTAGGCCAACTGAGGCCAAATGCGAGCAGGCATATGCTCAGTAAAAACAAATGTATCTTCCAATTTTGCTTTACAAAGTTGAAGACATTTTTTTTTTGATAACTGGATAAAAATTCAAAACAATACTATATGACTTCAGATGTATGTAGAATGAGATGGGCGGTACAATACTGAATGACTTCAGATGTATGTAGAATGAGATGGGCGGCATAATACTGAATGATTTCAGACGTATATAGAATGAGATGGGTGGCACAATACTGAATGACTTCAGATGAGTATAGAATGAGATGGGTGGCACAATACTGAATGACTTCAGATGTATATAGAATGAGATGGGTGGCACAATACTGAATGACTTCAGATGTATATAGAATGAGATGGGTGGCATAATACTGAATGACTTCAGATGTATCTAGAATGAGATGGGTGGCACAATACTGAATGACTTCAGATGTATATAGAATGAGATGAGATGGAATGACACAATGTACTAGAATGAGATGGGTCAGATGTTCAGATGTATATAGAATGAGATGGGTGGCACAATACTGGATGACTTCAGATGTATATAGAATGAGATGGGTGGCACAATACTGAATGACTTCAGATGTATATAGAATGAGATGGGTGGCACAATACTGAATGACTTCAGATGTATATAGAATGAGATGGGTGGCACAATACTGAATGACTTCAGATGTATATAGAATGAGATGGGTGTACTGAATGACTTCAGATGTATATAGAATGAGATGGGTGGCACAATACTGAATGAATTCAGATGTATATAGAATGAGATGGGTGGCACAATACTGAATGACTTCAGATGTATATAGAATGAGATGGGTGGCACAATACTGAATGACTTCAGATGTATATAGAATGAGATGGGTGGCACAATACTGAATGACTTCAGATGTATATAGAATGAGATGGGTGGCACAATAATGAATGACTTCAGATGTATATAGAATGAGATGGGTGGCACAATACTGAATGACTTCAGATGTATATAGAATGAGATGGGTGGCACAATACTGAATGACTTCAGATGTATATAGAATGAGATGGGTGGCAAATACTGAATGACTTCAGATGTATATAGAATGAGATGGGTGGCACAATACTGAATGACTTCAGATGTATATAGAATGAGATGGGTGGCACAATACTGAATGACTTCAGATGTATATAGAATGAGATGGGTGGCACAATACTGAATGACTTCAGATGTATATAGAATGAGATGGGTGGCACAATACTGAATGACTTCAGATGTATATAGAATGAGATGGGTGGCACAATACTGAATGACTTCAGATGTATATAACACAAGATGGGTGGCACAATACTGAATGACTTCAGATGAGATGGATGGGTGGCACAATACTGAATGACTTCAGATGTATATAGAATGAGATGGGTGGGCTGAATGACAAGATGTATATAGAATGAGATTCAGATGAATATATGTATATAGAATGAGATGGGTGGCACAATACTGAATGACTTCAGATGTATATAGAATGAGATGGGTGGCACAATACTGAATGACTTCAGATGTATATAGAATGAGATGGGTGGCACAATACTGAATGACTTCAGATGTATATAGAATGAGATGGGTGGCAGAATACTGAGATGGTGGCACTTCAGATGAGTATAGAATGAGATGGGTGGCACAATACTGAATGACTTCAGATGTATATAGAATGAGATGGGTGGCACAATACTGAATGACTTCAGATGTATATAGAATGAGATGGGTGGCACAATACTGAATGACTTCAGATGTATATAGAATGAGATGGGTGGATGTAATATACTGAATGACTTCAGATGTGTATATAGAATGAGATGGGTGGCACAATACTGAATGACTTCAGATGTATATAGAATGAGATGGGTGGCACAATACTGAATGACTTCAGATGTATATAGAATGAGATGGGTGGCACAATACTGAATGACTTCAGATGTATATAGAATGAGATGGGTGCACAATACTGAATGACTTCAGATGTATATAGAATGAGATGGGGGGCACAATACTGAATGAATGATGTTATAGATGAGATGGGTGGCACATACTGATGAGATGGGGGTGGCACAATACTGAATGACTTCAGATGTATATAGAATGAGATGGGTGGCACAATACTGAATGACTTCAGATGTATATAGAATGAGATGGGTGGCACAATACTGAATGACTTCAGATGTATATAGAATGAGATGGGTGGCACAATACTGAATGACTTCAGATGTATATAGAATGAGATGGGTGGCACAATACTGAATGACTTCAGATGTATATAGAATGAGATGGGTGGCACAATACTGAATGACTTCAGATGTATATAGAATGAGATGGGTGGCAGAATGAGAATGAGATGGCACAATACTGAATGACTTCAGATGTATATAGAATGAGATGGGTGGCACAATGAATGAATGACTTCAGATGTATATAGAATGAGATGGGTGGCACAATACTGAATGACTTCAGATGTATATAGAATGAGATGGGTGGCACAATACTGAATGACTTCAGATGTATATAGAATGAGATGGGTGGCACAATACTGAATGACTTCAGATGTATATAGAATGAGATGGGTGGCACAATACTGAATGACTTCAGATGTATATAGAATGAGATGGGTGGCACAATACTGAATGACTTCAGATGTATATAGAATGAGATGGGTGGCACAATGATGATGTATATAGAATGAGATGGGTGGCACAATACTGAATGACTTCAGATGTATATAGAATGAGATGGGTGGCACAATACTGAATGACTTCAGATGTATATAGAATGAGATGGGTGGCACAATACTGAATGACTTCAGATGTATATAGAATGAGATGGGGTGGCACAATACTGAATGATGTATAATGAGATGGGTGGCACAATAAGATGTATATAGAATGAGATGGGTGGCACAATACTGAATGACTTCAGATGTATATATAGAATGAGATGGGTGGCATAATACTGAATGACTTCAGATGTATATAGAATGAGATGGGTGGCACAATACTGAATGACTTCAGATGTATATAGAATGAGATGGGTGGCACAATACTGAATGACTTCAGATGTATATAGAATGAGATGGGTGGCAATACAATGCTGATGTATGAATTCAGATGTATATGTATAGAATGAGATGGGTGGCACAATACTGAATGACTTCAGATGAATAGAATGAGATGGGTGGCACAATTGACTTCAGATGTATATAGAATGAGATGGGTGGCACAATACTGAATGACTGATGTATATAGAATGAGATGGGTGGCATGACTTCAGATGTATATAGAATGAGATGGGTGGCACAATACTGAATGACTTCAGATGTATATAGAATGAGATGGGTGGCACAATACTGAATGACTTCAGATGTATATAGAATGAGATGGGTGGCAGAATGACTTCAGATGTATATAGAATGAGATGGGTGGCACAATACTGAATGACTTCAGATGTATATAGAATGAGATGGGTGGCACAATACTGAATGACTTCAGATGTATATAGAATGAGATGGGTGGCACAATACTGAATGACTTCAGATGACTATAGATGTATATAGAATGAGATGATGGGTGGCACAATACTGAATGACTTCAGATGATGTATATGAATGATTCAGATGTTCAATGAATGTAATGACTTCAGATGTATATAGAATGAGATGGGTGGCACAATACTGAATGACTTCAGATGTATATAGAATGAGATGGGTGGCACAATACTGAATGACTTCAGATGTATATAGAATGAGATGGGTGGCACAATACTGAATGACTTCAGATGTATATAGAATGAGATGGGTGGCACAATACTGAATGACTTCAGATGTATATAGAATGAGATGGGTGGCACAATACTGAATGACTTCAGATGTATATAGAATGAGATGGGTGGCACAATACTGAATGACTTCAGATGTATATAGAATGAGATGGGTGGCACAATACTGAATGACTTCAGATGTATATAGAATGAGATGGGTGGCACAATACTGAATGACTTCAGATGTATATAGAATGAGATGGGTGGCACAATACTGAATGACTTCAGATGTATATAGAATGAGATGGGTGGCACAATACTGAATGATTTATTAGAGATGTATATAGAATGAGATGTATATAGAATGAGATGGGTGGCACAATACTGAATGACTTCAGATGTATATAGAATGAGATGGGTGGCACAATACTGAATGACTTCAGATGTATAGAATGAGATGGGTGGCACAATACTGAATGACTTCAGATGTATATAGAATGAGATGGGTGGCACAATACTGAATGACTTCAGATGTATATAGAATGAGATGGGTGGCACAATACTGAATGACTTCAGATGTATATAGAATGAGATGGGTGGCACAATACTGAATGACTTCAGATGAGTGTAGAATGAGATGGGTGGCACAATACTGAATGACTTCAGATGTATATAGAATGAGATGGGTGGCACAATACTGAATGACTTCAGATGTATATAGAATGAGATGGGTGGCACAATACTGAATGACTTCAGATGTATATAGAATGAGATGGGTGGCACAATACTGAATGACTTCAGATGTATATAGAATGAGATGGGTGGTACAATACTGAATGACTTCAGATGTATATAGAATGAGATGGGTGGCACAATACTGAATGACTTCAGATGAGTATAGAATGAGATGGGTGGCACAATACTGAATGACTTCAGATGTATATAGAATGAGATGGGTGGCACAATACTGAATGACTTCAGATGTATATAGAATGAGATGGGTGGCACAATACTGAATGACTTCAGATGTATATAGAATGAGATGGGTGGCACAATACTGAATGATTCAGATGTATATAGAATGAGATGGGTGGCACAATACTGAATGACTTCAGATGTATATAGAATGAGATGGGTGGCACAATACTGAATGACTTCAGATGTATATAGAATGAGATGGGTGGCACAATACTGAATGACTTCAGATGTATATAGAATGAGATGGGTGGCACAATACTGAATGACTTCAGATGTATATAGAATGAGATGGGTGGCACAATACTGAATGACTTCAGATGTATATAGAATGAGATGGGTGGCACAATACTGAATGACTTCAGATGTATATAGAATGAGATGGGTGGCACAATGAATGACTTCAGATGTATATAGAATGAGATGGGTGGCACAATACTGAATGACTTCAGATGTATATAGAATGAGATGGGTGGCACAATACTGAATGACTTCAGATGTATATAGAATGAGATGGGTGGCACAATACTGAATGACTTCAGATGTATATAGAATGAGATGGGTGGCACAATACTGAATGACTTCAGATGTATATAGAATGAGATGGGTGGCACAATACTGAATGACTTCAGATGTATATAGAATGAGATGGGTGGCACAATACTGAATGACTTCAGATGTATATAGAATGAGATGGGTGGCACAATACTGAATGACTTCAGATGTATATAGAATGAGATGGGTGGCACAATACTGAATGACTGATGTATATAGAATGAGATGGGTCAATACTGAATGACTTAGATGATATAGATGGGTGGCACAATACTGAATATAGAATGAGATGGGTGGATGACTTAGATGTATGAATGAGATGGGTGGCACAATACTGAATGACTTCAGATGTATATAGAATGAGATGGGTGGCACAATACTGAATGACTTCAGATGTATATAGAATGAGATGGGTGGCATATAACTGAATGACTTCAGATGTATATAGAATGAGATGGGTGGCACAATACTGAATGACTTCAGATGTATATAGAATGAGATGGGTGGCACAATACTGAATGACTTCAGATGTATATAGAATGAGATGGGTGGCACAATACTGGATGACTTCAGATGTATATAGAATGAGATGGGTGGCACAATACTGAATGACTTCAGATGTAGATGTATATAGAATGATGAGATGGGTGGCACAATACTGAATGACTTCAGATGTATATAGAATGAGATGGGTGGCACAATACTGAATGACTTCAGATGAGTATAGAATGAGATGGGTGGCACAATACTGAATGACTTCAGATGTATATAGAATGAGATGGGTGGCACAATACTGAATGACTTCAGATGTATATAGAATGAGAT
This sequence comes from Gymnothorax javanicus, assembly GCA_029692085.1. Classification (NCBI taxonomy): domain Eukaryota; kingdom Metazoa; phylum Chordata; class Actinopteri; order Anguilliformes; family Muraenidae; genus Gymnothorax; species Gymnothorax javanicus. The sequence continues at coordinate 81,588,587 of CM056202.1, forward strand.
GGGTGGCACAATACTGAATGACTTCAGATGTATATAGAATGAGATGGGTGGCACAATACTGAATGACTTCAGATGTATATAGAATGAGATGGGTGGCACAATACTGAATGACTTCAGATGTATATAGAATGAGATGGGTGGCACAATACTGAATGACTTCAGATGTATATAGAATGAGATGGGTGGCACAATACTGAATGACTTCAGATGTATATAGAATGAGATGGGTGGCACAATACTGAATGACTTCAGATGTATATAGAATGAGATGGGTGGCACAATACTGAATGACTTCAGATGTATATAGAATGAGATGGGTGGCAATACAATGACTGAATGAGATTCAGATTTATAATAGAATGAGATGGGATATAGAATGAGATGGGTGGCACAATACTGAATGACTTCAGATGTATATAGAATGAGATGGGTGGCACAATACTGAATGACTTCAGATGTATATAGAATGAGATGGGTGGCACAATACTGAATGACTTCAGATGTATATAGAATGAGATGGGTGGCACAATACTGAATGACTTCAGATGTATATAGAATGAGATGGGTGGCACAATACTGAATGACTTCAGATGTATATAGAATGAGATGGGTGGCACAATACTGAATGACTTCAGATGTATATAGAATGAGATGGGTGGGTACTGAATGACTTCAGATGTATATAGAATGAGATGGGTGGCACAATACTGAATGACTTCAGATGTATATAGAATGAGATGGGTGGCACAATAATGAATGACTATAGAATGAGATGGGTACAATACTGAATATAGAATGAGATAGAATGACTTCAGATGTATATAGAATGAGATGGGTGGCACAATACTGAATGACTTCAGATGTATATAGAATGAGATGGGTGGCACAATACTGAATGACTTCAGATGTATATAGAATGAGATGGGTGGCACAATACTGAATGACTTCAGATGTATATAGAATGAGATGGGTGGCACAATACTGAATGACTTCAGATATATAGAATGAGATGAATGAGATGGGTGGCACAATACTGAATGACTTCAGATGTATATAGAATGAGATGGGTGGCACAATACTGAATGACTTCAGATGTATATAGAATGAGATGGGTGGCACAATACTGAATGACTGATGACTTCAGATGAATGAGATGGGTGGCACAATACTGAATGACTTCAGATGTATATAGAATGAGATGGGTGGCACAATACTGAATGACTTCAGATGTATATAGAATGAGATGGGTGGCACAATACTGAATGACTTCAGATGTATATAGAATGAGATGGGTGGCACAATACTGAATGACTTCAGATGTATATAGAATGAGATGGGTGGCACAATACTGAATGACTTCAGATGTATATAGAATGAGATGGGTGGCACAATACTGAATGACTTCAGATGTATATAGAATGAGATGGGTGGCACAATACTGAATGACTTCAGATGTATGACTTCAGATGGGTGGCACAATACTGAATGAGAGATGAGAATGAGATGGGTGGCACAATACTGAATGACTTCAGATGTATATAGAATGAGATGGGTGGCACAATACTGAATGACTTCAGATGTATATAGAATGAGATGGGGCACAATGACTGATGATGTATATAGAATGAGATGGGTGGCACAATACTGAATGACTTCAGATGTATATAGAATGAGATGGGTGAATATATAGAATGAGATGGGTGGCAAAATGAATGACTTCAGATGTATATAGAAATGAGATGGGTGGCACAATACTGAATGACTTCAGATGTATATAGAATGAGATGGGTGGCACAATACTGAATGACTTCAGATGTATATAGAATGAGATGGGTGGCACAATACTGAATGACTTCAGATGAATATATAGAATGAGATGGGTGGCACAAATGACTTCAGATGTGACTTCTGAATGATTCAGATGTATATAGAATGAGATGGGTGGCACAATACTGAATGACTTCAGATGTATATAGAATGAGATGGGTGGCACAATACTGAATGACTTCAGATGTATATAGAATGAGATGGGTGGCACAATACTGAATGACTTCAGATGTATATAGAATGAGATGGGTGGCACAATACTGAATGACTGGAATGAGATGGGTGGCACAATACTGAATGACTTCAGATGTATATAGAATGAGATGGGTGGCACAATACTGAATGACTTCAGATGTATATAGAATGAGATGGGTGGCACAATACTGAATGACTTCAGATGTATATAGAATGAGATGGGTGGCAATGAATGACTTCAGATGTATATAGAATGAGATGGGTGGCACAATACTGAATGACTTCAGATGTATATAGAATGAGATGGGTGGCACAATACTGAATGACTTCAGATGAGTATAGAATGAGATGGGTGGCACAATACTGAATGACTTCAGATGAAGAATGAGATGAATGACTTCAGATGTATATAGAATGAGATGGGTGGCACAATACTGAATGACTTCAGATGTATATAGAATGAGATGGGTGGCACAATACTGAATGACTTCAGATGTATATAGAATGAGATGGGTGGCACAATACTGAATGACTTCAGATGTATATAGAATGAGATATAATGACTTCAGATGTATGAATGAGATGGGTGGCAATACTGAATGACTTCAGATGTACTGAATGACTGGCACAGATGAATGACTATATATAGAATGAGATGGGTGGCACAATACTGAATGACTTCAGATGTATATATAATGACTTCAGATGTATAGAATGAGATGGGTGGCACAATACTGAATGACTTCAGATGATATAGAATGAGATGGGTGGCACTGATAGAGATGATATAGGATGAATGACTTCAGATGTATATAGAATGAGATGGGTGGCACAATACTGAATGACTTCAGATGTATATAGAATGAGATGGGTGGCACAATACTGAATGACTTCAGATGTATATAGAATGAGATGGGTGGCACAATACTGAATGACTTCAGATGTATATAGAATGAGATGGGTGGCACAATACTGAATGACTTCAGATGTATATAGAATGAGATGGGGCACAATACAATACTGAATGACTTCAGATGTATATAGAATGAGATGGGTGGCACAATACTGAATGACTTCAGATGTATATAGAATGAGATGGGTGGCACAATACTGAATGACTTCAGATGTATATAGAATGAGATGGGTGGCACAATACTGAATGACTTCAGATGTATATAGAATGAGATGGTGGCACAATACTGAATGACTTCAGATGTATATAGAATGAGATGGGTGGCACAATACTGATGACTGAATGAATGAGATTGGCAGATGTGAATGACTTCAGATGTATATAGAATGAGATGGGTGGCACAATACTGAATGACTTCAGATGTATATAGAATGAGATGGGTGGCACAATACTGAATGACTTCAGATGTATATAGAATGAGATGGGTGGCACAATGACAGCGGGTGGATCTAGAATGAGATGGGTGGCACAATACTGAATGACTTCAGATGTATATAGAATGAGATGGGTGGCACAATACTGAATGACTTCAGATGTATATAGAATGAGATGGGTGGCACAATACTGAATGACTTCAGATGTATATAGAATGAGATGGGTGGCACAATACTGAATGACTTGAGATGGGTGGCACAATACTGAATGACTTCAGATGTATATAGAATGAGATGGGTGGCACAATACTGAATGACTTCAGATGTATATAGAATGAGATGGGTGGCACAATACTGAATGACTTCAGATGTATACTGAATGACTTCAGATGTATATAGAATGAGATGGGTGGCACAATACTGAATGACTTCAGATGTATATAGAATGAGATGGGTGGCACAATACTGAATGACTTCAGATGTATATAGAATGAGATGGGTGGCACAATACTGAATGACTTCAGATGTATATAGAATGAGATGGGTGGCACAATACTGAATGACTTCAGATGTATAGAATGAGATGGGTGGCACAATACTGAATGACTTCAGATGTATATAGAATGAGATGGGTGGCACAATACTGAATGACTTCAGATGTATATAGAATGAGATGGGTGGCACAATACTGAATGACTTCAGATGTATATAGAATGAGATGGGTGGCACAATACTGAATGACTTCAGATGTATATAGAATGAGATGGGTGGCACAATACTGAATGACTTCAGATGTATATAGAATGAGATGGGTGGCACAATTCAGATGTATATAGAATGAGATGGGTGGCACAATACTGAATGACTTCAGATGTATATAGAATGAGATGGGTGGCACAATACTGAATGACTTCAGATGTATATAGAATGAGATGGGTGGCACAATACTGAATGACTTCAGATGTATATAGAATGAGATGGGTGGCACAATACTGAATGACTTCAGATGTATATAGAATGAGATGGGTGGCACAATACTGAATGACTTCAGATGTATATAGAATGAGATGGGTGGCACAATACTGAATGACTTCAGATGTATATAGAATGAGATGGGTGGCACAATACTGAATGACTTCAGATGTATATAGAATGAGATGGGTGGCACAATACTGAATGACTTCAGATGTATATAGAATGAGATGGGTGGCACAATACTGAATGACTTCAGATGTATATAGAATGAGATGGGTGGCACAATACTGAATGACTTCAGATGTATATGAGAATGAGATGGGAATGAGATGGGTGGCAATAATACTGAATGACTTCAGATGTATATAGAATGAGATGGGTGGCACAATACTGAATGACTTCAGATGTATATAGAATGAGATGGGTGGCACAATACTGAATGACTTCAGATGTATATAGAATGAGATGGGTGGCACAATACTGAATGATATTGAGATGTTTATAGAATGAGAATGGGATGGGTGGCACAATACTGAATGACTTCAGATGTATATAGAATGAGATGGGTGGCACAATACTGAATGACTTCAGATGTATATAGAATGAGATGGGTGGCACAATACTGAATGACTTCAGATGTATAGAATGAGATGGGTGGCACAATACTGAATGACTTCAGATGTATATAGAATGAGATGGGTGGCACAATACTGAATGACTTCAGATGTATATAGAATGAGATGGGTGGCACAATACTGAATGACTTCAGATGTATATAGAATGAGATGGGTGGCACAATACTGAATGACTTCAGATGTATATAGAATGAGATGGATGGGTGGCACAATACTGAATGACTTCAGATGTATATAGAATGAGATGGGTGGCACAATACTGAATGACTTCAGATGTATATAGAATGAGATGGGTGGCACAATACTGAATGACTTCAGATGTATATAGAATGAGATGGGTGGCACAATACTGAATGAGATGAGATGGGTGGCACAATACTGAATGACTTCAGATGTATATAGAATGAGATGGGTGGCACAATACTGAATGACTTCAGATGTATATAGAATGAGATGGGTGGCACAATACTGAATGACTTCAGATGTATATAGAATGAGATGGGTGGCACAATACTGAATGACTTCAGATGTATATAGAATGAGATGGGTGGCACAATACTGAATGAGAATGAGATGGGTATATAGAATGAGATGGGTGGCATACTGAATGACTTCAGATGTATATAGAATGAGATGGGTGGCAGAATGACTTCAGATGTATATAGAATGAGATGGGTGGCACAATACTGAATGACTTCAGATGTATATAGAATGAGATGGGTGGCACAAAATATCGAATGAGATGGGATGAGATGGTGGCACAATACTGAATGACTTCAGATGTATATAGAATGAGATGGGTGGCACAATACTGAATGACTTCAGATGTATATAGAATGAGATGGGTGGCACAATACTGAATGACTTCAGATGTATATAGAATGAGATGGGTGGTACAATACTGAATGACTTCAGATGTATATAGAATGAGATGGGTGGCACAATACTGAATGACTTCAGATGTATATAGAATGAGATGGGTGGCACAATACTGAATGACTTCAGATGTATATAGAATGAGATGGGTGGCACAATACTGAATGACTTCAGAATATAGAATGAGATGGGTGGCAGAATGAATGATAGATGTATAGAATGAGATGGGTGGCAATACTGAATGACTGAATGAGATGGGTGGCTTCAGATGTATATAGAATGAGATGGATGTATATAGAATGAGATGGGTGGCACAATACTGAATGACTTCAGATGTATATAGAATGAGATGGGTGGCACAATACTGAATGACTTCAGATGTATATAGAATGAGATGGGTGGCATAATACTGAATGACTTCAGATGTATATAGAATGAGATGGGTGGCACAATACTGAATGACTTCAGATGTATATAGAATGAGATGGGTGGCACAATACTGAATGACTTCAGATGTATATAGAATGAGATGGGTGGCAATAATAATGAATGACTTCAGATGTATATAGAATGAGATGGGATGGCACAATACTGAATGACTTCAGATGTATATAGAATGAGATGGGTGGCACAATACTGAATGACTTCAGATGTATATAGAATGAGATGGGTGGCACAATACTGAATGACTTCAGATGTATGTAGAATGAGATGGGTGGCACAATACTGAATGACTTCAGATGTATATAGAATGAGATGGGTGGCACAATACTGAATGACTTCAGATGTATATAGAATGAGATGGGTGGCACAATACTGAATGACTTCAGATGAGTATAGAATGAGATGGGTGGCACAATACTGAATGACTTCAGATGTATATAGAATGAGATGGGTGGCACAATACTGAATGACTTCAGATGTATATAGAATGAGATGGGTGGCACAATACTGAATGACTTCAGATGTATATAGAATGAGATGGGTGGCACAATACTGAATGACTTCAGATGAGTATAGAATGAGATGGGTGGCACAATACTGAATGACTTCAGATGTATATAGAATGAGATGGGTGGCACAATACTGAATGACTTCAGATGAGTATAGAATGAGATGGGTGGCACAATACTGAATGACTTCAGATTTATATAGAATGAGATGGGTGGCTATACACTGCATCTTCCTCGTGCTCTATCACTTTCAATCAACCCAAGTCAAAAAAAAAAGGAAAGAAAAAATCTAATTCTCACGCCAGCCTATTTTCAATAATGTGTTTTGTTTATTGTTTGGATTGGGACACTTGAAAATTTTATCAGCTCAATGAGCATTAAAAAATGTATTCTTGCCGCACGTGCAGACTTATCTCGTGAAGCCAAAGTTTCCCGTAAGCCCTCATTGACACGGCTCCCGTGCAATATAACACCTTTATCAGTTACGGCCGCTTTTTATTAAAGCACTGAATCATCTACCATGCTGAGTGCCCTGCTCCACTTCACCCAACCTATATTAATATTGACAAAAACTGCAGTACGTTGGCGTAAACGATTAACAGTTCAACAAAATTTCCCTGGTAACAGCCTCGGCCGAATACAGCAAACATGGATAGATGTTTGGTTTGGATTGGACATGGATTAATGCATATTTTGAACATGAATGGGCATGAATTGCTAAGGCTTGCATCATAAAAATTAATTATTTATGCCGACCTAAACACAGGCAGTAAACAAAAATGTGAAACAGATGTTTACAAACCTCAGATCTCTGGGTATAATAGTGAAGGGTTTGGGTGAATTCACAATGGCCTTGGACCTCTCTATTTGGTTGCATGTTCCACACTGTCATAAACTGACTGAATTTAACAGCTAAATGAATGTATTGCTTCCTGGTTATTTTCACTGTAAGTGGAGTCCTGCGCGCATTTAACTGTGGTTTACTGTGAACATGCATGGAACCTCTGTTGTAAACATATTGTAAATTTACAGTTAAATTAACTGGAAAAAAAGGTGCAAGTTTATAACAGTGGATATACTGTGACATATAGTAGGTAAAATGAAAACATTTCAATTCCACTTTTCATCAAATAAGAGACATAGTTTAGGAAGACAAATTTATGATGATATTAATATATTCCTGGATTAGCACTATGGCAATGATATACAACAAACAGCATTGCAAGTTGTAATATTCCAGGAAAAATAGGCTTGGCATCACAGATAAACACTCTCATAATCATAGGACATTTGCTGTGAACCCATCAGAACAGTTACAGTGAGCACATGCAGTCAGTGCTGGGCCAAAGATTTCAGCTTGCACTGTCCTAAGCACCTTATCCACTCAGTCACCCAGGTTTACAAGGAATATTGCTTGCAAACAGAACCAAACCAGTGCCATACCAACCTCTGGTGAGAAAAGAACAGCTTAGCGAAGAGGAGTGCTTATCTCAACCCAATAAACAAGCTTGAAAACACACTGACGTCATGAGCACTCTATATACAGGTCCTTATCGGACATTATTTTAGCTGGAACTAGCTCATGACCTGGCACTTATTGTATTTTTGTGTGCAGACGACGTGGCTTACCAGCATTTGACCCTTAATTGCTTAACAACCCACCCTTAGGAAACAAAGCCATGATGAATGTGAGGCAACAGTGCCAAACTGTCATCTTGATAGCACCTGACTTTGTCCTCACATGAGGAAAAGTACAAAGGCTAGTGAAATTTCTGGTGCCCAGTACAATGCCTTTTCCCTTAAATTCATAAGGCATGCCCACATGACGGTACAAAAATAGCACACATTTAGAGATCATAAGCCTGAAATTGCACTCTTATTTTGCATCAACAGACACAAGATAAACACAAGCTAACGCTGAATGCTTGTTTGCTTTACGACCTGCCAGACAACTATGCTACAACAATGATAATAAAGATGATGATGATGATAAGATAAAATGAATATGAACAGTTTCATCGCAAAAATCAATATTTCCATTTCAGGCATTTTCAGAAAAATGCAAATTTTTGGCAAGGGAAAAGTAAGCATAGAAGAGCTTACTTATTTGTTAATATGTCTTGCTTAATAAGTTAAAACACTAAACCATAATGTAATTAAGCATAAGAATTATGAATTTTGTGAAAGAGTGAACTTTGTTGTGATTTATTTGGCAAAATGCATTATATCCGCAGAAGTGCAATTTGAAGTCAAATGCCTGCCAGTCAATATCATAGATGCAGACATTTCCTTGTTTTTGTAATAATTTGTAATACTTCTCTGCATGTACTTCACTGCCCTTTTTACGAATCTGCTGCTCAATGTGGCCTAAAATTCAATCGGCGGGGAGAAAACTATGTCCACTGATGGGAGACGCATTCTTGACGATTAGAATAGTGAGTCTTTTTTTCTGCTGCACTTGCAGCATAAAAATTTCACTCATATTTTTGTTATGCCCAAAACAAGAGTTGCTAAACACCTGTTGGCAGTTTGTGATTTTCCATCAGTGATAGGCTGCGTGAATATATAGCAGCTAGCGGAATAACTGGCTGGCTTGGTGTTTATTGTGCTTTGGAATGAAAGCTGATGTTCAAGCATGCTAAACACTGAAATAAATAGCGTGTTGCTCAGGCCTGGGCTGAACTTGACATGACTAGCAGACCACCAATGATGATCCTCTTGAAGTGGTGGTTCAAAAATTTTGAAAGTGGCATTTATTGTATTTTGCAACAAAACTCTTCATATTTATCATTAACAAGTAGATGTCGAAAATTATTTAAAATTCGTTTCCTGCTGTATTTGCTTACATGAACTTCATACCTTGAAAACTATTGACAATTGGTTGATAAATATAAAATGTGAAACAACAGAAAGTTCCATTGCAAACATTAATAATAAAACAAAACAAATGTAATTCTGCACAGAGAGTAGTGCTGGTAGAATGCTTTTGGGTGGTCATAATACAGAAAGAACTGAGAGCAAAATTATTTAAACAGGACTAAAACAGGGATTGAACAATGAATTTACACTGAAATGTCAACACACTGACATTTTGAGGAGTGAACTGTTAAACACTAAATCCTCTGTATTGTCTACGATCAGTCTTTAGCTTATTCTGTTTGCTTTTTTGAGTAATTATCCAGTTTAAGAACATCCCTCAATTAATTGACTGCTCATTGTTCCTTTGTGGTTTTGTCATTTTCACTACATGTACTGTAGTGCATATGATCCGTAGTTCACTGAAAAAAAGTAGCGAATCAGAGCCTTTCAAAAATGCTGCAATGTTATATGGTCATTTGTGTATTGGCTGCCAATTGATACAGACGTAATAATCCTGCCAAGGAGCAAGATCCAATGACATCCACTGGATGACGCAGTCTTTTCTCCAGAAATGTCATAAAGTAATCTGAGGCAGTATTACCAACAATAATAAATGTTTGTTATGGTGAGCAGGTTCCAGGATTGACTAAATTAGCATTCACTGATAAATGGCAAAGTGAGAGATAAAGCGTGTCCTAGTAATCAGTACTTCAGCAATTGGTCTCCTCACAGATGTTTACAGACTGTTGCTAAAAGAAGAGGGAATACTAAACAATGGCCCTATCCCAACATTTTTGAGACGTGTTGCTGCCATCAAATTCAAAATGAGCTAATATTTTTCATGAAATGGTAAAATGTCTCACTTTCAACATCTAATGTGTTGTCTATGTTCTATTGTGAATAAAATGTCATTTCATGAGATTTGCAAATCATTGCATTATGTTTTTATTTACATTTTACACAGCATCCCAACTTTTTTGGAATTGGGATTGTAGAGTGGCTGAAAATGTCTCTCTGATGTGCCCAGGCAGTGTTATTGGTATAGAGTTCATCCGGATATTTATATATGCCTGTGCCTCACGGCTAAATGTTCTCATCATCAGTGTTTTACGGCTCAGTTAACGCTATTATTTACTGCAGTTTCTGTTATCAAACACCCAAACACTGCATTAAGTGTATGCTCAGTAAGTTGTTTTGTGCAATGGAATTTGCTGTACATTACTTAATATTGCAAAAATATTCATTCCTGGTGGTCAGTGTATCTCTCAATGCAGTTGCAGGACAGTCTCCTCTGCAAGGGGGGGCTATGGAGGCAGAACTAAAGCACAGCAGAGAGGGAGGGGGAGGGACCAGGAGGCTGTATGCTTTCAAATTTTCAAGCAAAGACCATTTTTTTTCCATCTTACAGACTGCAGCTTTGATAGTCTCAGTTGAGGAATGGTTGTTGCGGCAACATGGGAGTATTTATGAAAATCCCATGTGAACGGTTAATTTCATGTATTTCACCTGATGGCTGATGACAAAAGACTTTTTTAGCTGAAAACTCAATAATGTTGTGCCGTGAAAAAAGTATTTGCCTCCTAACCAATTTCCTCTTCTCATGCATATTTTTCACATTGAGATGTTTCAGATCATCAAACTATTTTCAATATAAGACAAAAATAACCTGAGTAAACATTAAATGCAGTTTTTAAATGACTCGATTTATTGAAGGAAAAAAGTTATTGAACCCCACCCAGCCCTGTTCAAAAAGTATTTGCCCCCTTAGTTACTAAGTCGAGCAATCAAACAAATTTAATTGATTAATGGCTTCAATTTCACTGGACACACCCAAGCATAATTGCTGCCAGCCCTGCTGAATCTAACAAGAAAAAAGCGAGCAAAGCTCGCGTACCCCCGCTCCCCATTTGTCGCTCAATGAATGTCAATAGCAAATAACGCTGCTATGGAAATGTAATATGCAGTCATATTCAAATCATGAACCAAAAAGGTCCATTTAGTGTACAAACTTGTCTCCATTGATGCCTCCCTGTCGATTTTCGTACTAAGTTGAATTAAGATTCAAGGGCAATAACTCTGTAAAAAATACAGTTTAAGAACTTCGGTTTCAAAACTCGCTCGAGAGTATCGTCAGGAGTACCCACAAGCAAAATGTCATTGATCTAGGTGTAGTAATTTCCGAGTAAACTTGTTCCCATTGACGATCCCAGCCAATTTTTAGCACTAAGTCGAATCAAAGATTCAAGGGCAATAACTCCGTAAAAAATAAAGTTTCGAACTGGGTTTCAACTCGTTCAAGAGTATCGTCAGGAGTACCTACAAACAAAATTTCATTCATCTAGGTGTAATAGTTTCCGAAAATTTGTCCCCATTGATGCATCCCGGCGGATTTTTGCATTAAGTCGAATCAAAGATTCAAGGGCAATAACTCCGTAAAAAATAAAGTTTCGAACTGGGTTTTTGAACTCGTTCAAGAGTATCGTCAGGAGTACCTACAAACAAAATTTAATTCATCTAGGTGTAATAGTTTCCGAGAAAATTTGTCCCCATTGATGCATCCCGGCGGATTTTTGCACTAAGTCAAATCAAAGATTCAAGGGCAATAACTCCGTAAAAAATAAAGTTTCAGAACTGGGTTTCGAACTCGTCCAAGAGCATCATCAGGAGTACCTACAAACAAAATTTCATTCATCTAGGTGCAATGGTTTCCGAGAAAATTTGTCCCCATTGATGCATCCCGGCGGATTTTTTGCACTAAGTCGAATCAAAGATTCAAGGGCAATAACTCCGTAAAAATAAAGTTTCGAACTGGGTTTCGAACTCGTTCAAGAGTATCGTCAGGAGTACCTACAAACAAAATTTCATTCATCTAGGTGTAATAGTTTCCGAGAAAACTTGTCCCCATTGTCCACTATAGAATAAAGTACAAAATGTGACGTTTCCATGGAAACGTCAGAAAATTGACATCCCAGAAAGCTGAAAATGACTGGATGCGTAGTTTGTGACATGGTTCACGATTGTACAAAGTTTGGTCGAAATATTTCCAACGGTTTTTGAGATATGACCCCGGACGGAAGGACGGACGGACGGACGGGCGGGCCGCTATATACCGCTTACTTCGTAGCGGGGGTACAAAAAATCAGTTGAATATAACTTGTCTGACATTTCGAAGTAGGCAAATTTAGCACATGATGCCAAAATCTAAAGAAATTGGAGAACAGAAACAACGTTGTTGACATCTATCATTCTGGTCAAAAGTGGAACTTTTTAGAAAAACTGGGGCATGAAGCTAATAAAGCATAGCACAATAAGAACATCGTACCCACAGTCAAACATGATGGTGGTAGTGTGAATTATTTTGCATTACTGTTTTATTTTCATAAATAAAATTATTTATAAACTGCATTTTGTTTACTCATGTTGTCTTTGTCTTTTATTAAAATTAGCAGGATGATCTGAAATATTTACATCTGACAAATAAGCAAGAACAAAAGAAACTGAAATGGGGGCGAATGCTTTCTCACAGCTCTGCACAACCCGAAAGCAATTAAAGCAGGAACACAGCGGTTTCTAAAAATGTGGCTGTTTAATTTTTATTAATGAAGGTGATCACACGCATGCAACACTTTCAGTTGTAGGAAATATAAAAGCGGTCAATTTCTAAGCAAGACCGATGATCAAGGAAAACATGAAATTATATCTCCTGTGTCTTCCAATTTAATTCTGGCTCATTTTACATGCATTTCCAGCATTTCTTGAGTGGCTGGGGGTTCCAGTCAAGCCTAATTTTATTCTCTGGAGCATCGTAGTTCTGCAACTTACCTTTGCAGTCATGAAAGCAAAATGTTTTGAGTTAACTGATTTCTCGCAAATTCCATTTAAGCCTACTTTCAGCTGAGAGTGGATTTCATTATGTACATTTCACTGCATGTTTGCAGGGACACACATTACTTCACCCCATTTTGGTGTGTCACTTGTTGGTGTCACAGTAACTTGTACACAGAGGAGTAATTTTTGTTGCACTGACCTGAATTTGGCCAACCCACTTAGATTATTAATTCTGGCCTCCTTAAAAGAGAGCAATAATTGGCACCCACAAGCAACTGTGGATAGTTGGACTGCAAGCCGGTTATGAAGCTCGCAGTCACTCCATCACTCTATTTAGAGGAAAATATCCTTCATTTAAAGACTGTTGGCTTTCATTTAAGGCTTAACGAAGTGAACCACGTATTACAGCACTTAAAAATTGTGTCACAGTCCGAATACTTATGGAACTTACTGCCCCAAATACTTATGGACCTGATTTTCAGCATGGATGCTGAAAAGTTGATAGAGAAACAACAACAAAAAAAAAGAACTACCCAGTCACCACTGTTACTAACAGAAAACTTTCAGGGGTAGTACTGGAGCATATTTCCTTAAGAATAAAAAACACAGTCAGAACGAGACTCAGGCAGACACCCTGACTTGGCCAGATGCCAGAATTGAATGTGGCACGTAGAAAAGCCATCGCTATGCCCCTCATAAGCCAGTAGGAAGGGTTTCAGTTCTTCAGCTGAAAAGGAACTGAGACCTTAGCAGGATTGCAGATGATTTTCCTGCTCAGACCAGCTACCTGTAATCCATCCCATTCGACACAATGCTACGTTAAAGCACAGCGCCACCCTAATCTCCACGGGTCACATTCGAACAAAGTCTTCCCCTTCAGTAAGTCAGGCGAACTAAAGCAGTGGTTCAGAACAATGAGAGGTTTAAAGCGGGCAGCTTCTGAAGAGGAGCCCTGAGCTGTGATGGACAGGAGGGTCTTCTGATTCTTAGTGCAATAGAGGCCCGTTGGAATCACAGAGAGGTTCACAAGTATATGGGCTGTGTCAAAAGGTTTAAGTGCCGTAAGTCTGTCAAGGCTCAAGTAACACCCATGTACAAGATAGTCTGCGTTTTAATTAGAGGGTCTTCACATTCATGCGGAGTGAACCATGTAGTAATTACTGCCCTTTAAAATTTAAATTGGGTCACTGTCCGATACAGGAGCAATTTGGAGAAGGCCAAATTATGAAATGTAGCGATAATAAGGTGATGCGAAAAAGTTGACCAAATCATGTTTTAAATTAATATAAAAGGAGTCTCCAAAAAAGGCCTTGTCCCTCAAGAGCAAAGATGGGTCAAGCCTCACCAATTTGCCAACAGATACGCAACCCATCACTTTGAGAACAACGTTCTGCAAAGACATATCTGGTAGGATTTACAGAATTTTAAGTTCAAACAGTAAATGAGTATGATTAAAAGACAAGATGATATGACACCGTGGTAAACAGTTGACGGCCAACTTTTTTACTCAAAAAAAAAAAAAAATTGTATATTTTCTATGAGCAATTAAATTCACATGCTTCAATATCAAGCAATGCGTTGTACTGTTTTCAATATAAGAAGTTGAGGGTGAAAGGACTGATTTATTATTGATTTTACTTACAACTT
Source organism: Gymnothorax javanicus (assembly GCA_029692085.1). Lineage (NCBI taxonomy): Eukaryota > Metazoa > Chordata > Actinopteri > Anguilliformes > Muraenidae > Gymnothorax > Gymnothorax javanicus. The sequence goes on from CM056202.1 coordinate 81,603,729, forward strand.
TTTTGGAATTGGGGTTATACTTACAAGCCTTACTGTAAAAGAAAAAATTAAGTTGATGGTGGCTCTGGCCTTTGACCACACCAAATGTACTCAGAGCCTGAGGGGTAAATATATGATTATGGGAGCAATTGTCTGCCATCTAAAATTACAACAGAAAGTTCTGCTGTCAACTTGTCTTTAAATTCTGAGGAAAATAAAATGGATTCCATTGCGGGTAACCAGATAAAAACTGTAACCTTTGCAGAAGGTACATGCCAAAATGTTACAAGCAAGATATTTGATTATGCAAGATTAACAAAACCACAGCGGCAAACAGAACACACAATGCAAAATGAAATCTGAAACCCGTCACACTTCTGGGAAATGGGACCAAAAATGAAGGCAATGGTGGCACTGGGTGCTTATGAACTTTCAAGGGATAATGCAATCTTTGTTCAAGGTTAGGCGCCATTTACGCCGTGCTTTTAGCATGGGTGGGGTTTTATGAAGCTTCGGAGAAAAGTATCTATGTGCACTTGTGTGTATACAAGTATTTATTTTGTAATAAATATATTTCTTCTTAAGTTAATACTAACCAGCAGTCAAACAAAAATATATCCTCAAGTTTGATATTACTGATCACGCGTGCTGCATTTTGGATGCATTTTCGGAACAAAATGCATTTTCTACTTTCATGCAGGGTAGAGATGTCCTACGCCACAAGGAGAAGCAGAAATGACTTAATACTCGAAAGATCAGCATTTATTGTAATGCACTAAAAGAACAACCAGTTAAATCTGATTAAACTTTTGGAAAATGCATTTTACATTCTTTCACAGTGCCCAGCACAAATTTTGAAACTATTGATAAATATTAGAATAAAAGGCTATGAAATAAAATTTGTTTGCTGTCAATGCTCTTATTCTTTTATTCAAAGTTTACACAAAAATCAAACTATGAATTCAAAGAAAATAATTGAGGGAAAAAGTTTTGGTATCTTAAAATAAATTTTTTTTTTCTAGAAACGTGCCACACCCATTGGAACCCCATGAAAATTTTATTAGAAAAACTTAATTGAGGTAGAGGCCTATTCCTGTTCATACTTCATTTGTAGTTCACCATAATGACTAAGAAAACTTAAACTGTCACTCATGATATTCTGTTTCCTTGGGATAAAAATATGAGGTGACTCACAGATATTGCCAATTTCTCTTGACGTCTTCAACCCAAACGCCCACAGAATTTTTATTTTCTGTGGCCTGCAGTCAGAGCTATAGAAGCCGCTTACCTTTTAATGCTTACTCGCTCTCAACCTGTCCCTTTTTAAGATCACCAGATTAACAATCGAACAATTTATCTACTGAATAATTCAGACTGACACATAAGCCCATAATCATTGAGGAATTTTTAAGAAATGACAGATCGCCAACTGGCTATACTGACAATGTAAATGCAATCCACGTGATATTCTAAGGATGGCATTAATACAATTAATTAATACTATTAATTAAAATTAATACTTATTCTGAGTTCCATTTCCCATTTTAGCATTTTTTCAGCGGTGTAATTTATTTTAATATAGCTTTTAACTTATTCAAAATTTTTTGATGTTAAAAAGAAAACATTTAAAATTGGAAACATTTTCTAAGTTGCATGGAATTACAAACATTAGCACAAAACGCCATCATTTTTTAAGCCTACCTATATGTGCTGTTTTATGAGCTACAGCAGGGCTGCCCAACCCTGTTCCTGGATAGCTACCATCCTGAAGGTTATCACTCCCACCAAAGCAAACCACACCTGCTTTCCCAGTTACAGATCTTGACGAGCTGCTAATGAGCTGAATCAGGTGTGTTGAATTAGGGTTGGAGCAGAAACCTACAGGATGGTAGCTCTCCAGGAACAGGGTTGGGCAGCCCTGAGCTACAGGAATTCAGAATCTTCAAAAGACATATTGACGTTTTCTCATCCTTAATGTGGATAGGGAAATGCCTGATAACTTTTTGATTCAATGAACAATAATGCCAGCCAAAAAGAAATTGGCTGGTCATTTTACAAATCAAATGAGCGAATTAATGTTTGGTTGCTAAATAGATATGAAGAAAGGCAGTCTCACGATCGCAGCCATGACGCAATAATAATTAATTTATAGAATTACCAACATTTTGATGTCTTCTTAAGAGGATTGAGGGATGATTGAATACCCTGAAGAAGACTTACATCTAAACCATTGGCAATTTAATAAATTAATCATCATCACATCATGGCTATGAGTGTGCAACTGCCCCTCCTCACATTTGTATGTTCACTGTTGTCAGCCCCTCTTCAACACTGAACACTGGCATACATTCCTTCTCTCTACTACAAGAAAACCAGTTTGGAGTAAAGATGCATTTTAAGTTATTTCAGTTAAAGCTGCACCTAGGATAAGTTATGCATCTAGTCTGAATTATCACACTTGGAGGAGTATGGTTCAGGTGGCAAAGGAAACAGTAAGGTTCACAGGTAGAGAAATGTGGACATTCATCAGGCGTATATTTTTGGGTCAGAAAGTCTCCAAAACTACAATTAGATGCCATTTACACAACGGCAAGATGTTTAGGAAGATTGTCAGAAAAAAAAGCCGCTGTTGTTATCAGAAAACAAACTCATGCACCAACAGTTTGAAATTCAATGCGGGAACTTCCAGGACTATCGAATCAGATTTGTGTCAAAATTATAAAACAAAACTTTTTGGATATCAAACAAAAATTTCAAAATTGAGAGAGAATGAAACTCACTGAAGCAAAAAAAGTAACCTCAAAGGTAAAACTTACAACTTGTAAACAAATTATTTGAGTAATCGAATAAACCATTAGTCTTTTAGTTGTTTAATAATATGTCTGTTCATTCACAGTTCCCTCTGCTGCCTTCACAATGATCAGATTTGCGGTTACGCCTCCATCTCCTGTTTGCATTGCTAGATTTTTTTGTTCGCAATTCTGACACAAACCTCTCATGTGGGTGGGATTTTTTGCGGGGTGTGTCCTCATTGGCTAACGGGTTTTTGAGCTCAGAGCCTGGAGTAATGAATCCGACCATAGAATGTAGCAATGAGTCTGACTTTGGACTCCAGTCACAACTGAATGAAACTGGCAAAGACATAAATGCTAGACTATGAAAATAAGATCCAGATACAAGCAATTAAATCCTACGTATGACAGAATGCTGTCCTTCGATGGAAATCTATACGAAAGTGGGGAACACTTTTATTAAGGCAATTGCACATTATTTACTTATTCACAAACGCAAAAGCATGAGACAGACTAATGTACCGTTACGGTAACAGTGCAGGAATACGTTTCCCATGAGCTTAATTTGCACTGGCCAGGGAAGCTGTTAAAAGAGTTAGCAACTAGCTACGCTTTTAAGAAAGGCATCCAAGCTCAGTAAATTGCTAGCCTGACTCCGCCAGCCTACATACTTTCGCTCAATTTCATTTTGCTTCACCACACCGTCTGATCACAAAGAGCTCTGCCTCGTTTACCTCGGCAGAAAATACACCGGACCAACCAACGAACAGAAGGCATGGCCGAGAGCCATGATGTAGCCGCTGCGCCGAGTTTGAAATGGTAGTCTCCGAAATCAACAATGACCACGGACATAGATACATGGGAGGCCATTCACTCTGTCGTGGAGGAAATCCCCGATATCAGCGACTTATAGCCACATCAAAATGAATGTTTGGTTAGTTTTTTGAATGGAAATGATGTCGTAGCGCTACTCCCTACAGGTTTCGAGAAAAATTGTCATATCTACTTATTATCCATCATGAAACATATGAAATAGGCACCCTGTTCATCTCTGTGAGAGACAGCCGAACCACTTCAGCTAGCTTGTAGCTTCTAGTGTTACATTGCCCACGAATCTCACACTATTTAAGTTAGCAGCAAACTTTTTATAAGCCGTGTTTTTGTTCGTGTCACAAGACTTATTTGCTGTGTCAGTGTTATGTTGTCACTATCCATGAATGAAATCGATGCCTGAAACAGCTTAATGCTTAGAGCCAAACTATGTTGCTATGAAGTTAGACAGCGAGCTCGGTATGATGTTAGCGCAAGTATAGTTAACGGTTCAGTTTTTGTGTCAACGCAGGTTTTGTCCTGATGTAAATAATGCATTATTCTTGCCGATTCTGCCTATCAGAACAACAGAACAACTTATTAAACAACTAAAAGACCAATGGTTTACTCAATTACACAAATAATTTCTTTACAAGTTGCAAGTTTTACTCTTGAGGTAACTTTTTTTTGCTTCAGAGAGTTTTATTCTCCCTTCAGTTTTGAAAGTTTTGTTTGATATCCAGAGTTTTGTCTGATAATTTTGACACAATTCTGATTTCATATGGGACCAGGTTCTACGGTCAGATGAAACCAAATAGAGCAATAGAGCGTTAGCAATGAACAGGTGAATTTGGCAGAAAACCGAAGATAGCCAGCTTATAAAGAATCCATCCCCACTGTGCAGTAAAGTGTTAGGTCTTTGATGTTGTGGGGTTGATTTTCTTGCAAACAACCTGGATAAGTTGTTAGGATTCATGGTACCATCAATTCAATCTGCTACCAGCAAGGAATCATTAAAAAAAAAAAAAATCAATTTTCCCTGGCATTGGCTTCATATCTGAAGAGGTGTAATGAAAACCTAGCTGCCTCTGCCAGAAAGCTTTAAGTGGGCCACGGTAGGATCTTCTAACAGGACAATGTTACAAAGGATACATTAGAATCAGTGACGACATAATAAAGGTTTTGCCAAGCCATCTCAGTCCCTTGACCTTAACCTAAAAGAAAGCCAGTGGGAAAGGCACAGGGGAAGAGCACATCAACGTAAACCTAAGAGTTTGAAAGATCTGCAGAGATTTTGCATGGAGGATTAGTCTTGGGTCCCTTGCCATGTCTTCTACTCAGGTTCGTCCTTCGAAATCAAAGATGACCAAGTACTTCAGCATGTTTTGTCACTGTTGACATTTACTAAAAATGTTCATTTGTTTTGATGAACACGCAGGTTTTGTCCTAATGTAAATAATGCGTTATTCTTGCCGATTCTGCTGTTGCTTTTGGGTCTCTTACGTTTTTTTTTTTTTAATAGCAGCAGTATCGGCAGGAGAAACAATAGCTCAACAGTTTGTTTCTTGTAAGGAGAACAGAAGGAGCACCTTTGGTTCTTTTAAGTGAATGAGTGAAGGCTAAAATGAGGTAGATGGGCATATGTATGAGTACAGTATTAACTTTATCGTACTGATCAGTTTGTTTTCGCTGCATTTCTGGCATGAAGGACTATGTTTACAGTGGAAGTACTAGGCGGCTGAGTCAGCGCATAACATACCTCATCGCCAAACGTTAGTGATTAGTGTATGGGTACACCAATGATTTTAAACTTCAGACAAGCGCCCACCCACCAGGAAGTAAACACTTGTCAATCTTGACTGTCCAGACTCTGTGTACGAAGCAAAGCAAAGTAGCAGAGTCTGGTATTACCAGGCTGTAAATTGCAGGACGGTGGCCCACATTCTATTACATTCTTTCTGTGTTGCTTGGCTACTACAGTAGCAAAGGACGATTTGTTATTTTCAATCATTTTTTTTTAAGGGTAAGCCAAGGCTATGAATCAAGGACACACATTGATTTCCTTCAGCCTTCGTAATATTTCCGTCTTCGCTAGTTTCATTCACTTCTGACTGAAGTCAGAAGTCAGACTCATGGCTACATTCTATGGTTAGATTCATTACTCCAGTCTCTGAGCTCAAAGAGCCCGTTAGCCAATGAGGACACACCTCACAAAATATCCCACCCACATGAGATATGCGCCAGAATTGCAAACAAAAAATCTGGCAGCGCAAACGAGTGTGTTATGGTCAGCGATGGCAAACACCACTTGCGAGACAGGAACTCAAAACAAAGGGGTTTGTTACAAAACAGAAAGAAACGGGGCACGAGGGCCAACAAAAAACTGCACTCCAAGAGCTGAAAATATGAAAGGAAAAGACACAAGAACTAATAAGATTGTGGCAAACAAAGCAGTGATAAATAAGGCTAGAGGCAAAAAAAGCTGTGGCGATACTAGGCTGTGACACACAAGAGAACATAGCAGGAGCAAGGATCTGTCTGCCAGATTGGAGCTCCACCTCAGAATATAAGGACTCAGGGCGGGATCAAGGAAACAGGGGACACCTGGGCAAAACGAGGGGGGCAGGGCATAGGAACATGAGACATGGACAGGCAGTCAGACTTAACGAGCCCATTGAGGAAATGGGCGTGTTTCAGCTTAAGTACCAATGTAAGATGCAGCAGAGAAAGAAGGATGACACTGTTAGCAGCAAAGCAAAGGAGATTTAGAAAATAGCAAATGTGGGAAATCGTGCCAATCGATACCCTATCTAAATTAGTAATGATTAGTGTGTGCCTGTCTAAAGAAATACCTCCTGTGTGAGTTAGTAAATGGTAGTAATGAGTAAAAACAATCAACAGGCAATCAAGCTTAGAACAGCCGCGGATTCAGAACAGCTGTGAAGGAAGTGGAAACACCACCAGCCAAACCAAAGCAATGAAAGGTGCAGCACGCAGGAACAAAAACATTGCATGGAACACGGACTGGATCGGAGCTAGAAAAGCAGACAAACAGAATAAACAACACATGGCAAGAACTAAGGGCATGGCTAAGGCAGAACATGAACATAGCACAGCAGGAACTGAAAATGCACGAAACAGGCACACAAACAGAGCAGAAACATAACAGAGAGAGTTGGAGATGTTACACAAGTAAAGTTATCAAACAACTAAAAGACCAATGGTTTACTCAATTACACAAATAATGTCTTGACAAGTTGCAAGTTTTACCCTTGAGGTAACTTTTTTTTGCTTCAGTGAGTTTTATTCTCTTTCAATTTTGAAAGTTTTGTTTGATATCCAGAGTTTTGTCTGATAATTTTGACACAACTCTGATTTCATATAGGACCAGGTTCTACGGTCAGATGAAACCAAATAGAGCAATAGAGCATTAGCAATAAACAGGTGAATTTGGCATAAAACCAAAGATAGCCAGTTCATAAAGAATCCATCCGCACTGTGCAGTATAGTGTTGGGTCTTTGATGTTGTGGGGTTGATTTTCTTGCAAACAACCTGGATAAGTTGTGAGGATTCATGGTACCATCAATTCAATCTGCTACCAGCAAGGAATCATTAAAAAAAAAAAAAAACAATCAATTTTCCCTGGCATTGGCTCCATATCTGAAGAGGTGTGATGAAAACCTAGCTGCCTCTGCCAGAAAGCTTTAAGTGGGCCACGGTAGGATCTTCTAACAGGACAATGTTACAAAGGATACATTAGAATCAGTGACGACATAATAACGGTTTTGCCAAGCCATCTCAGTCCCTTGACCTTAACCTAAAAGAAAGCCAGTGGGAAAGGCACAGGGGAAGAGCACATCAACGTAAACCTAAGAGTTTGAAAGATCTGCAGAGATTTTGCATGGAGGATTAGTCTTGGGTCCCTTGCCATGTCTTCTACTCAGGTTCGTCCTTCGAAATCAAAGATGACCAAGTACTTCAGCATGTTTTGTCACTGTTGACGTCACTAAAAATGTTCATTTGTTTTGATGAACACGCAGGTGACTTAACAAGCAGATCCGAGCCTTGCAGTCCCGACCATATACGGGGCATACATGGGGAGATGCAGTGGGTGGAATGTTGGCTGCACCAGCTTTACGCTCTCTTCTCTTCTGCTCGGCTTCAGCGACCCTCCTGTCTTTGGCATGCTTGGCACTGTTGGCAGTCAAGGTCCTCCACGAGGTACCGTCTTGTGCAGAGCTCTCCCATGAGAGGACGTTGATGCTAAAATCCTTCAGGGATCACTTGAGGGAATCCTTGAAGCGCTTCTTTTGGCCACCAATGAACCTCTTTCCAAGTTCAAGCTCACCATACAGTAGCTGCTTTGGTAGGTGGTTATCATCCATGCGAGCTACATAGCCGGCCCGTCGAACTTGGGCTTTCTGAAGAAGGGTGTGTATTGATGGGGTGCCGGCCCGCTTCAGAACTTCCGTGTCTGGCATTTTGTCCTGCCATCTGATGCGGAGGAGTCTTCGAAGGCAGCTCATATGGAATTGATGAAGTTGCTCAACATGCCTTCTGTAGAGGGTCCAGGACTCGCAAGAATAAAGAAGAGTGGTGAGGACAATAGCCTGATATACCATCAGCTTTGTGGAGTTGCTAACACCTCTTCCATCCCACACTTTCTCACGGAGATTTCCAAAAGCAGCACTGGCCTTGGCAATCCGGCTGTTGACCTCGTCATCAATATTGACAGCATTTGTGAGAGTGCTTCCAGGGTAGATGAAGCTGCCAACTGACAAGGTTCTGTCCATTCACTGTGATGTGAGGATTTGTTTGTGGCTTTCCAGGGGTAGGCTGGAACATGACTTCAGTCTTCTTGACATTGATCGTGAGTCCAAAGTTGTCAGAGGCTGAGGAGGAGCGATTCATCTCGAGCTGCATGTTCCACTCAGTGGTAGCGCTGAGGGCGCAGTCATCAGCAAAGAGAAAGTCTCTTCTGATAGTTTCCTTCACCTTCGTGACGGCTTGCAAGCGACAGAGATTGAAGAGACTGCCATCAGTTCTGTACCTGACCTTGATGCCGTCACTGCAGTTCCAGAAAGCATCATGTAACATGGCAGAGAACGTCATGCTGAATTAGGTAGGTGCCAGAACACAACCTTGCTTGACGCCATTAGTCACTGGGAAGGAGTCGGACTTCTCTCCATTGTCCACAACGCTGACCATCATGCCATCATGGAACTGTCGAACAATGTTCGTGAACTTACTGGGGCAGCCGAACTTCTCCATGTCTTCTACTACCACTATAGGAGAACTGATGGTTGATATTGAGGCAAACTGAGGCAGCAAGTACTAAATGAAGGGATCCAATAATTGTGGCACACATAATTTTGCAAAACATATTCATTTAATGATAATTTTTCTTTCAATCCTTATATTTCAATTAAAGGATATAAAGACTCCACAGGAGTTTAAAATGAGTGTAGTCACTTATTGAGATTATATTGAATTATCCCCTTGCTGCATACCTAACCTACTAAAGTACCTACCGGGGTAATAGTGGTGTGTAAATATTATTGTAGTGACTCTTTAGAGACAGAAGTAAAAGCCAGTACTGTGGAAGAATGACTTCCAAGTGTTAGTATGGAATAGCGAGTGACATCTATACATGTGATGTTGTGAAATATCACATGACCATAAAAGCAAGTACTGAGGAAGAATGACTTCTAAGTGTTAGTATGGAAAAGTGAGTGACATCTACAGTATACATGTGATTTTGTGAAATATCACATGACCATAACTAACCTATCAGTGACTGTCCTCAGCAACACATATTTTCCTGATACAGTATCTTTTTGCCATGACCTACAAATGTATGTATGGTGCTGTAAAATGTTATGTGAAGATTTTTAAAAATATGTAAGTGGTTTTTCAGACTGAATAAAATATTTTAATGGAAATAGAGATTGGATATAAAAATGTTCTGTAGAGTATGTGATTTTCTTTTGCAAATTAGCTGTTGCATGAAAAATACACAACTGAATTTTTGAGTTCCATTTGTTTATGTATCAATACTATTTTACATTAAACTAAACTTCACACACCTGGACTAGAAATTTATAGTAGCGAACAATGTGCAATAAAATTGGTACCATTGTTGAGAGACCATCAAATAAAAAAAAAGCAATTAAAGTAGACACAAAAACTTTTATCTTAAACACTGTATCTGTACAATAGCATTCTATTTTACATCTGAAGTATGAGTTCCAAATATCATCACTCAACCCACTCAACTATTTCAAGGTTTTCAATGAAAAAATGAGTGATGTCCATTGGAAGGTATGTTTCCAGAGAAAGTTATGTCTACCAAAACGACCGAAGTCGTCATGGAAATTTGTCCTTATAGTCAACTGAGCGGCTTTTATGATTTAAAAGCGTGCAGTGTATCAACCCAGTAAAAACAGTGGTGATGGGCTTTCAAAGTTAAAAATTCCGTTTTCTCAAAACAATTAATGTTTATTAAAAAAAAAAAAAAAAAAAAAAACAATTAATGTGTGACAACACTCACTTTTCCCCTGGGGTCTTCATACATTTTTGTAAATATTTTGAACTAAATATCAAGACAAAAAAAAAAAAAAAAAAAAATCATAATCCTTTTTGTTCATATTTACCAAGGGTGCTGATATTAGTTGAGGGCACTGTATGGACACTATAATTTGGATGAATCAATAGAAGAGTTGCCTTAGTTTGTTCTTGTGTGTTGTGGACAACTCAACGTTGGATTAGGGTTCCTGCTGTCACCAGTGGAAATATCCAGACATAAGCCATGTGCACAAAGCATATGTGTTAATAACATAAATAAACAGGATTTCAGACTTAATTCATGAAGCACGAGGACATTTTCAGTCTTCCATTCTGTGTCATTGGGGGTCGTTGACCCAATTATAAAGTGATTACAAATTATTTTCACTGATTTCCCAAACACCATAATTCCTTTTAGTACTGGTTACAACAAATCAAAATTGAGATGCTGCAAATGCCATGAGAGTATACAATGTTTGATTTGTTTTAACCTTAAAAATGTGTAACCGTTGATGATGCAGTGACCAGACCTGACAGACAAGTTCTTTAGTACCAATGAGGATTAGCTGGTCATACCAGGTCTGCCGCTGAAAACAATGGACCGTTTCTTTACGTTAGAAAACGAGATGACACGGTTCGCTTTGACTTGCAAAACCAAAGTTTGTGACTCAATGATATTATGTAAGACAACACAGTAACCCTCTATTCTCTGGCCCCCAGCCATACACTAAATCGACCCCCAACCCTCTTCCCGCTACCCTTTGCTAGTTGAATTGTTGTCCCGTATATTATTAGAAATTGAGTCAAATTTTTACAAGATATTCAAAATCCAACAAACTAAATGGTAAAGTCATTTTTTTAGTTCAGGCCTCGAATATTGATAATTGTGTCTCCTGTACCTTCAACAGCAGTACATGTAAACTGGTCTCCAAACTAAGACAGAGGAATCAAAGCACAGTCTGCAATGGTACTGATATTCCTGGATATTTTGAGACTATCATCTGGCAATTACTATAATATGTCTAATGAGGTAGCCATATGTGCACCTGAGATTTTTTTGTAAAGCAAGGTCAGTTCAGGTCCCCGTGGGCCTTTGACACGGTTATCCAGAGGATCAGGTTGTGAGCAAAGCCAAATATACTTCCCTCTCTCTTTCCTCTCTTTCTTCTGAAACACCTCCCTCCCAGTTTTCCCCACCAACTCGCATAACCTTCAATAAAGACTTGCTTCCCACCACAACCCATGGAGATCCATTGTAGGGTGATCTGGTTACTGGTGAAGTGATATTGTTGGGCCTCTATTGTGTTGATTAGACCTGTGTTTTATGAGAGTCCGACTTCAGTTTCCCACTGCACGTGAGAGTCGAGTTACTGGAATGAGAGAACGCCTCGGGAAATTCTGGCAAAACGCTTTACTTGAGATGGCTGACAAAGGTGTCCCTCATCATCCGTTTAAAGCCACGGCGTTGAAGCATTTTCTTGTGGTTTCTAATTGACAACCTATTGTAGCCTGAACTTGCAGATGTTTAGAATATGGTTCCTCCCAAGGTTTCTTCTTCTCTGAAATTAGGGAGTTCTTCCTTACCACTGTAGTCCTTGGCTTGCTCCAGTCGGTGGATAGGCCAGGGTTGTCTCTACAGCGCACTGTGACAAATCTTTTTGAAATGAGCAAAATGAACAAAATTTGATTGGATTTTCCCTGTTGCCTGTCATTGTGATACACCTTGGATGCATGATCTTTTAAACCAATGGCTGGGAACACTCGATCATTTGGTCTCGAGATGTTTTGAATGATGTGTTTACATTAATTTGTTTTCAAATCTGAATAATGGTAGCCACTCAGTTTATCCAATATTTTGCGGCAAATTATTTCCAAAAAGGCTCATTATTGCACTGCAGGAAAACAAAATTGAAGGTAAAACATGCTCTGTAATTGTTAAATTGCCTCCCATCTTTATCTTGATACAGATATAACTTATGTGTACCAAAAACATAGCACAATAGATTTCAGTTTTTTTTTTTTTTTTAAAGTATGCCGATTTCAAAAATCCAGTATGAATACGAAATGCTGTGTCATGGTGTATTTGACCTACTAAATATGAGTGAACAAGTGACTGGCATGTGCTCAGAAATACTTTTGCTTGCAAAACACTCACCCAGCTATAGCCTTCCAGAGAACTGAGGACAAAAGAAAACATTCCTTCCAAGACATTTATTGAACTTTGCGAAGTTCAGGAAATGTTTTCTAAAGCACAGAAGACAAGGCAAGAATTAACTTATTTTTCACTGACAGCAAAAATGCAATGCAAACCTAAAGGAAAAAAAAAACATGGTGCATTAAATAACAAAATAAATAAATAAATAAATAAATAAATCATTATGCAGGTTATTAGTCCTGGCTGCCTAAATGGGCAACAGTGTCGGCTGGTTTGTGTTGCTGCAGAACTCTTCATTAATCAATCACAGCAATAGGCTACATTACATCAGGGTTTCTTGACCTCAAGGTGCAGTCACGTGCAAAAAGAACAAGCATCAAAAAAATCACGCTCCACTCATCCCAATGAAGATAGTGAAAAAAAATTGCTTCTGTGGACGAAGAAAACTTGCTCGTTTTTGTAGTGCCGGGTTCAACTGTGCTGAAGTTTGACATGTCAATTATAGTACACAACCAATATGCGACCAGAGAGTGGAGTTGACCTTCACACCCACAAATTTCAACATGGAGGAGAGGCTAATATTGGGTGAGTCCTGGCATCCTATCTTGACTTGGACGTCATGTTTTTCCACTGTCACAGTATTGCCCGCTATACCAAGCATTTTGGCCACAGCAAGCCTGAAAATATTACTTGTTTATTTTCATACTGTATGTGATCACCCAGCAATGGCCAGTATTGGGGCTGGCTCTAATTCCAGACATGCAGTTAGGCATCTGACTTTACTAATCAACCACTGGACTTCTTGCCAAAGACCCCTGCATTCAAACAGGCCCTTTCAGGATCCGGTGGACAACTACGGCGCAACTCAATTCCTTAACTCCATTAAGCTCTTGAATCTGAACTAGTCGTTGATTTAGGTTTTCTTTTTTTTTTTGGAAGGGGAAACAACAGCTGATAGACCCTCCATGGTGAGGGTAGCAGACTAACAGAACTGATTCGGCTCCTAAAAATGATGCCTAAAATTATTGTAACTTTTTTAGGGTAAACAGTTGGATGCGTAGGAAACAGTTAAAGAAAGACCCAATTACTTGGTGCAATGTTAGTCTTCTTAATGTGTTTCACAGAATGCGACAATTTTAAAATGGCTTAATCCCATTTTTCTTGTTTGGAAACCTCTGTCATAACTATCAGTGTTCATTGCCATAAACACATCATTTCAGGAGAAGGCAGTTAAACATGCACATGCATAATGTCACCCATTACTTCAAGACCAGTCAGGGCTTCACATTCATGCGCACATACAGCGAGGGGGCTGGTGGGGGGGGGTTGATGGTAGGCCAATAGTTAAATCTGTTGCCTTAGGCATTTATTTGCATTAAAGGCTCTGGAAATGTGGCCTGAAATAGTAAAATTGAAAACATGATATCAAAGTTATGTGTCTCATAAAGCATTTGTAGAAATCTGAGCGAAAATAAACGCTCCTAACTAATAGAAACCAAGTTGAAAAACTGTTCATTTTGCTGTTTATACCATTTCTCAAGACTGAGTAGGCGTGATAGATCACTGTTTGATTGACATCTCCATCTCTCACGCTGTACAAGCGTTTCGCAATAATGGTATTTACACTGTGCTGCCATGGATGGAACTTTGTCAGATTAGTGAGATACGTATTGAACTACATACGGTTTTGAACTACAAAGTACTTTGGCAGGCTTTGGATGATATGTTCATGCACTGCCCGGGGTCAGAGCTGCACTTTCTATCAAAATCAGGTCATGCCACTGCTCGCACTACAGGCCTGCAATACAAGCAGAAATTTTCTGGCATGTCAGAAATCAATCACAACCTCCTACTGCTCATCAAACGCACATCGCAGGCATGTTTCTCCGAAATTACATTTGAGTGATGCCCGATTTACAACGATGATGAAGTATTGGGAATTTGTTCTTGATCTCAAAATCATCTGCAAATCCTTTCAAATCTGTACATTGTAGGCTCAGTTTTGGGTAATTATCTGACCAATCTAATTCATGTTTGCACAAGACAAGTGAGTCACATCCCGGTAGCATTTATACATTAACATTAGCAAGCTAGTAACATTAGCTACAAATCACTGGGGCTAAATATGTTAGTAACACCCAAAGTTAAATAAGCTTAAATATAGTTTGATAATATGCTAATCAGTCAAACAGAAAGTATACAGTTAATTTTTGTCTATGGTGAGCAACTTACACATTATCCGTCTCCATGCTCTAAATCCATTGCTTTCTGGGGTAAATTACTGAACTGTCTTGGGGGAAATGAGCAGTGCAAATGCAGGAGTTTTTTTGGCCGACTCCACCGACTCTATGCTGGTTCGGTTCTCTCCCTTTCAGAGACTAAATTCTCTCTTGAGAGAGAGCTTGCGTCAATTCGCGTTTCTAAATTTACCTTTCTAAATTTATCTCTATTTCGGAGCTCGCGTATCCGCGTCTCCTTACTTTTATTACTACTGTTTTGGAATTGGCTATCTCTCCCTTTCAGGAATATTTAAGCTTATCCATTTTGTATTACTCATTGCTATTGTTCTTTGTGCTTGTGTGCTCATTGTGTACTTTGCGCAATGTTAAATAAACCAATCATTTTGCCTGCTGCTCTGTGCTTGGGGTCTCCCTCTATTCCTGCACATAACAGGTTGGGCCACCCAAGGCGGACAGGTCGACAGGCAGAAACCAGACTAAGAGCAGCCTCCTGGTCCTCCAGGTTGGGGGTTGGGTGATGGGCTACTAACCCGTTCCCGTAAAAACAGTTTTATTACGGACACCAATGACACCCTATGTTCCAAAGGAAATGACGAGGAATAAGTCAAGTAGATCCTGAGTGTCCTGGCAGAGTCCTCCGCTGTTCTTATGCACATTAAAGCCCTTTTGCAAAGTTAGTTGACGTTGTGCTTATGTAGATGTATATTTATTTGTTGATGCGTTATGAACTTATGAACACCCTTACGCACGAGCATGGTGTTTGTCATGGATAATCCATGACCAGCACAGAAATCCAATAACAAAACACCACTTGGGTTCAGATCAGGGAGGCTGTTCCTCCCAATCACTCCCCTCCATGTGTCTTCGCAGTTGCCCATGTGAGCGTTGAAGTCTCCCAGCAGAACTATGGAATCCCCAGAAGGAGCCTTTTCCAGGACCCCACCCAGGGACTCCAAGAAGGCTGGACACTCTAAACTTCTGTTCAGTGCGTAACCACAAACAACAGCCAGAGCAGTCCCCTCCACAACCCTCAAGCAAATGGCAGAGACCCTCTCGTTCACCGGGGCGAACTCCAACATGAAGGCGCTCAGCTGAGGGCACGCAAGTATCCCCACGCCTGAAAGCCGCCTCTCAACTTGGGCAACTCCAGAAAAGGGGAGAGTCCAACCCCCCATTAAGGAGCTTGGTTGCAGAGCCAGAGGTGCACGTAGAGGTGAGTCCGACTATATGTAGCCGGTACTAGCTCAACCTCCCGCCAGTGTGTTGACGTTCCATGTCCCAAGAGCCAGATTCCATGGCCAGGGCCCAGAGCGCAAGGGCCTCTGCCCCTGTCTGCCACCTGGTCTACACTGCACCCGACCCCTACTCCTCTCTTCGTGGGCCGTGGGCCCACATGGAGGCAGCTCCCCGTCGCCTCTTTGGGCTGAACCTGGCCGGTTCCCAAGAAAAACCCGGCCACCAGGCGCTCGTCTGCGAGCTCCCCTCCCAGGCCTGGCTCCAGGAGGGGGCCCCGGTGTCCCTAATCTGGGCGAGGTTCTCAGTTCCATCGAGGAGCTTGTCATAGGAGGTTAATGAATCGCTATTCAAATGGAAAATATTTAAATATTGTACATCATTTTGTACACGTTTTCCTGTACACATTGGCATATCTGATATACCCGAAAACCTTGGGATCTTTACACGAATTTAAAATCTGCCAAATTCTCCACAGGTTTGAATACAATACCTGCTGGTTCTATGGGGAAAAATAGCCATACATTTTCATCCAATAGCCTAATCTGAAAATGGCATGCCAAATGAGAATTGTGACGATTTGTCTGTGAAATAAGATCACCCCAGACATACACTATTATCAGCCTTATTGTGTAACTGAATGACCATCATTTAAAGAATTATATCACCGCCTAATTACATAAAATTACACACCACTCTATTCTACTATAAAAGACCTGCCGAATGACGGACTCAAGCTATGACCTAACCAGGGATTAACCTATTTTTCAAGAGGCTCGGTTAGCCAGTGGAACTGGTTCCTCTTTTGAAATTAGGTCGAGCATATGTTTGTTTTCCTGAAAAGGAATTTGATTTCATCAAAATTTCTACATGTTAAAGGCAACCCTACGAGTGAAAATTAATTTTTCAGCAGTGCTGATGCTGATGTCATTGCTTGTAAAATATTAAAATCAAAAGGCAAGATTTTCCACACAAATTTATAAATACTTATTCATGAACTGAATATCAAAATAGATAAATGAATAAATAAATACATTTTAATCTGTCTCGGAATTGCTACCCTTGAAGTCAGAAGTTTACACACACTCAAGTTGAAGTCATGAAAACTGACCGGGCTTTCACACCATACGCGCAATCTCGACATCACGCGGAGCAAGACCCGTGTTTTCAATGAAGGACGCGACACTGCTCGGCTGAACGGTGGTGCAACCAAGCGGTGCGAAGCAGCTTGATTTTCCGCAAAGTTTTGCATCCAATGGTCAACTGCATTGAACCTTGACCTCAAATTGCGCTGCCCTCTCCAAAGCGCGTCCAATGACATTGCAGAATTTGCGGAAGTACATTTGAGGGAGTGTCTTAGCAACAATCAACAGTAAAGGAAAAATTAATTCTATGTGTGTCCGAGCATCCGGAGTTATAAAACTCAAAATGTACAGGAACTTGGGCAAGAAAACACTGGCAAGGCCGATAGGGATATACGGTTTGAAAAAAAAAAATTGTTATTTACATATTTAATTTTCTGATTCCAAAGAAGCCAGACAGCAGCGTTGCCGAATAATTTGAAGCGACACAACAGCCATCTGCGAAAATGTTAAGTTTGCTACATTAAACCGTGTAGCGTTGAATATATTTACCCAATAAACACACGAGGTGGCGATCCAGTGAGAAAAAAAAAATCCCTATCACAATTTATCAGCTTTAGCTACATTTCGCTAATGTTATCCCTTCCTGCTCACGTGCTTCCTCATGACGTAATGCGCTCGATCTTGCTCTCAACCTCGCGCGAACTATGCTAGTTGCTTATGGTGTGAAAGCCCCTTAATTGTTTTTTCACGGTGACAAACACTAGTTTTTGCAAGTTGGTTAGGGCAGCTACTTAGTGCATAACACAAGTAGTTTTTGCAACAATTGTTTTCCAACAGATTTTACTTATAATTCACTATACCACAGTTGTGGGGGGTCAGAGGTTAACATACAAACAAACAACTTGAAAAATTCCAGAAAATGATGTTATGGCTTTAGAAAGTTTGGATAGGCTAATTTAAATCCTTTGAGTCAATTAGAGGCGCACCTGCGTATGTACTTTAAGGCCTACCTTAAAATGCAGTGCCTCTTTGCTTAAGATCATTGGAAAATCAAAATAAATCAGATAAGACCTCAAAAAAAAAAAAAAAAACCTCATGTCTGGCTCATCATTAGGAGTAATTTTCAAATGCCTGATGGTACTTTATTAATTGGTGCAAACAACTTTATGCAAGTAAAAACTCAAGGAACCATGCAGCCATGGTTCTGCTAAGGAGTGGAAGATGAATTCTGTCTCTGAGATGAACATACTTTGCTGTGAAAATTGCAAATCAGTTCTATAACAACAGCAAAGGAACTTGTGGAGATGCTGGAGGAAAATATACTAAAAGGTATGAAAGCATTGATGACTTCCTTAAAAAATGCACCGCTCAGTTGCAATACAACATGAATTATCTAAAAAAAATATGATTTTCTGAGGATAAGTAAATTTCTGATCCGTGTATTTAGCTGGCACAGTTAATTTCATGGACAATTACAAAATGAGACCATGAAATTCAGCAATGGGGATGAATATTGTGTGTATTTGCAAGTGGAACATACATATTGACTTGCTTGATATTAAGCCGCTTGTGACCTACAGCAGTTTCTGCTGAAGTTGAACTTATAGAGCTGAAGGTGTGTTGCCTCTTTAAATGGTGTCACATGCAAATAATTGTCCAGTAACACTTTCACTGTGACCTGCTTTTCGTATACATCCTTGAAGGCAATTATGACTTTTTTTTTTTTTTTTTTTTTGTTGCTTTGAAACAAAGTCATCTCTCAACAATGTGATCATACATAGTGAATTCTTTTGAGATTTCACACTGCAGTAATTTAGGGAGTGCCTTTCCCCATATCAAAATGGGCCATGGGAATCAAATTACTTTAGCTTTTTTTTTTTTTTTTAAAAAGCAGTTTGTCTCAGAGATGTTTTAAACTTTACATATAAACTTAATGTCTTAAATGCAAAAGGAAATTCATAGTTGAATAGAAATTTTTGCCAATTTGCCCATTTTGGAATGAATAAAAATGTCAAATTCAGCTAAATAAAAGAGGTGAGCAAATTATTTCCATTTTCTTGGTGAAGGAAAACAACCCAAATATGTAGAAACATCTACTGTCATGTTACTGTGAACCAAATTACATTTGAAAACAATTGAACAGTTTGTTTCCCAAACGCAGTAAGTGCTAAATTTTTTCAAAAAATGGGATAATACCATGGAGCGATAGCTGTTCTTCTTACACAAGGTGCAAAAATCCATTTTTAGAAATTCATACTATAAGGAGTATTTCTTCATGGTCAAAGTTCACGTTTTTCTGTAAAATGCAATAGCCGCCACCATAGAAACAGCTGATTTGCTCAAAATGATTAAAATGGATATATTGTGTTTTGGAAACAAACTCTTCAAAGATTGCATATGTTCTGGTATATTCCTTATTGTAGCTGTGTTCCACAGCATATTGGAGACAAAAAGAAATGTGGAATATGAGTTCAAAGCGCAAACTTCAATTTCAAGGTACTTAGATCAAAATTGGTTGAACCATGTAGGAGTTGTGTTTTTTTTCCACACGCCCCCTGCCCCACCTTCTTTGAAGGACAAAAAATAATTTCCTGAGCAGCAGTTCCATTGCCATGTCTGACTCATTCTTTTATTATTTAACTTCCAAGTAAGCAGATTAAAGGTCTTGGGTCGCATTAAAGTCTGGAAATAGCACTTGGAATCTTTTGCTGTTACGTGTCCGATTTGATGATGAAAGAGCTGCCACTGCTGTTGAATCAAGCCATCATTTAGCTGGAAAATCAAAGTAAACCTACAGGATGATAGCAAAAAAAAAAAAAAAAAAAATTTTGTACTATTTATACATTCCTGAAATATAAGAACACATCAGTGAGGTCAAAAACACTAAAAGACCCAGAGAACCATGGGTAACAGCTGTGGTGGATAACAGAAGAATTGCTTCTCTCTAATGATACAAAGGTCAGCCAGATCAGGAGCACTGTCGAGGAGGTAGCGTGTCAGGGTCAATAATCAGGAGAGGACTTCAACAGAGTAAATACAGTGGGTTTACCACAAGATGTAAACAGTTAGTAAATCTTAAAATAACGCGGGAAAAAAAGCTGCACTGAAACAATTCCAATGGACAGATGAGACTAAGATTTCTAGCAGAATGATGGGAAGAGATAACTAAGACAAAAGGAATGAAATGCTCATGATTAAAAGCACACCACCTCATCTGCAAAGAGTGGACATGTTGGGCTGCTAAATGAGCTTGTTTACTTGTATTTATCAATGATGGGGCCACTGACAAAAGCAGCAGAATGAATTCTGAATTGTATGGGACTATATTGTCTGCCCACATTCAACCAAACGCTTCAAAACTAACTGAAGAGCTTTTTTGCTAAAAGTACTTAGTCACATTTTCACACACGGTGGGGCAAGGATGGGAAAATGACTTTTATAGTTACCCAAGTTGATCTTTTCAATTTCCTCAAAATTAACATTTTTTTGACTTGAATACTTTGAGCACAGGGGTCTTAACTTGACAAATACAACATGTTTTTATACAGAACTTGAATAGTCCAAAATATGACTTAAGTATTTTTAGCTCTGGAGTCTTCAAATGGATTTCACTTGCTAAAGGCAAAACTGGCAGCGGAATACCCAGGAACAAGCGGGTGTTGAGGACAGCTGCAGAGGACGCCAGGCGGAGCAATACTACGGGTTCCAGACTTCAAGCAGTCCTTCCGAAGGATTCACAACCAAGTTTAAGAAATAAAAATGAACTCAAGATTATGTTAGTTTGTCTAAATACTTTTGAACCCATAAAATCTAGGGGCTATGTATAAAAATAACTGAGAATCTGTCCTTCAAGCACAAAATGATTGATTCATTTCAAAACCATGTAGCAGCATGGTCAAAATGATGAAAAATTCTGTCTGTCCAAATGTTCAGGGACCTGATGCGATAGACTGTTAATTGGAAAAAGGTGACACTTGATAGAGCACGAATAGCACAATATAATGATAGCAGCACAGTGAAACAACCTGCTGATATGCCAAAACATTGTGACCACTCACAGATGAAGCTTTTTATGATTATCTCATAATAATGTTGCATGTTAAGGTCTGGGGTGCATTTGATGCTAAGAAAACATTGGAGTTATTGTAGACAACGGCCCGTATTCAGAAACGACACTCACACTAATTGAGTGAGTGAGTACTGAAACTTAGTGTCAGGTTATACTAAATGAGTCAGAGGTTGCCCTAACACTGATTTGCTTTCAGAGACCTCACTCACCCTGAAATTAGTATCCCTTTCTGAGTGAAGTTTGAGCGCAGCGAACACCTCCCTAGAGCCGCACTAACTTGCGCCGGTATTTCGTTGTCATGGCTTTCAGGTGGTTACAAACATTAGAGACTCTGGATCACTTACAGCCACGTGCTCGACGCAATCGCAACTACGCGAATTTTAACTATAATGATGATAAGGATGCCGGTAACTTGCTGACTGACCCCCTGGTTTCAGTGGTTACGAACTGCACTGTGGTGAACTCGAGGTTAGCATTTGTGTACCCACCAGTGGCTACTGGTGAACTGGCAAATAGGGGGCAGCTCAAAACCATCCCTTAAAAATGATGACTGGACATGACCTGTTTTCAATAATTTAATAAAACTGAATTTACTTGAACTCCAAAAATCCTACCGACCATCATGTGTCGCCAGTTCTACTTGTTAAGCTAGAATGAGCACTAATAATTCTTGCCCTCTTTTCAATCATTCATTTAAATTACCACTGGAGAAACTCCAAAAACTCACCATTATCAGGTGTTGCCAGTTTTCATGAATGACGCATATCTGTCAACACTCACGCATTCGGATTTCTCGCGCTTTTCTTTACTCATGGGTTAAATAATTCGCAGTGTCTAGACATATGGCAGTTTTATGGGTACGCTAGTCGATTTGAAGAGATTAGGATAAGTATTAGGGATTATGGTCAGGGTTAGGGTTAGGGTCAGGGTTAGGTTAGGGCAGGGTTTGAAATTGGGACTGCCGTACCTCTCTACATTGAAATGCTTTGGAAAACTGCCGTACCCGTAGCAACTGCCTAAATAATTCTGCGCTCAATTGGCTCGTGGGGTGCCGTGTGGATTGGTCTGCGCTGCTCATTTAGCTGTAAGTCACGAGAATCCATTTTTTTCTACATCCTGAATTGCTGAATGTAGAAGGAAATGTCTGGCACGTTTCACAACTTGTTGCTTAGTGAGCCTCGCGAGCTGTCCTGCGCCTTTCGCGAGCCACTCGACCACAGAATTTATGAAGACATGCTGATATTTACGTCGTCATTTATGTGCGAAAGAAACGCCTCAATTTTGTGAAGCAATGTATAACAACGCTATTAAAAATAAATTTTGATTGTCGTTTTACCAATTAGTCTGAGAAACTTTCTAATCAAGAGAAGTAAACTGCGACAGGTTTAGGTCATTCAGCACTGAAGGGTGAGGATTGAGCGTCCTTTTGCAGCTGCCGACGCACCGCCTGTGGCACCCAGTGCCCACCACTGTCAGTTATGCTCGAGTGGCGTTTGTGAATAGCAACTGGCGAGGAGTGGGACCGCTCCCTCGGTTAGTGGTAGGTCGATCTCTCTCTCACACTCCAGTTACATTTCAATCGTACTCACTATATGGTGAGTGGAGGGTGAGTGTGAGTGTCGTTTCTGAATACGGGCCAACATGTTGGATGCAGGAGAAAATGGGCATGCTTAGATATGTGAGCAACTTTGATGTGGGTGAAATTGTTATCGCCAAATGACTGGGTCAGAACATCTCCAAAACAGGCTTGTAGGATGCTTTCTTTCAGTGGTGGTGAATACCTATTGATGGTAATCTGAGTAGAAAAAACCACATACTCCCAACTGATGTTTGGTGTACGAGGCTCAATGATGCGCCGTGGCTTCAAAGGCAATCTCGTCCATTCCAGAGCATCTGACAGGGCAACTATGACAGAAGCCATGAAGGTTAATTTAAAAATTTGTTCGCCACCCTTAATTAATTTTCCATTTATTTGGCTAAATCACACTGACAACTTCAAGAGATACTCGTATGTCACATTTCTATTTAGCTAAACAAGCACTTCTTTTTATTGCGGCAGTTGGTCCAGGAAAATTTTGAGATGGTGTTTCCCGTCATCACAGACGCCATCTTTGTACACAACAACTCTGAATAGCAGATCTCAGGGATGTCACTAGACCGTATTGCACTGCAGGAAGAAGCTATCGCACTGCAGGGAGACACATAGGCTATTTAGTTAGTTAAAAATGTATACTCATGGGGGGTATGGGGGAGGCTTGCCTGCTTAATGTTGTACATATGCAATAAACTTTACGACTCATTGAAGGTAAGTACATTATGCATTTTCAGTAGTACGTGTTGTACGGGATGTGTTCGTGTCAGACCACCTACGATGTATAGCTAATGTTGGGTTGTATAAGGTGGCAAACAAAATGTAAAACTGCTCCATCGTAAAACATTTTTAAGGATTGAATGTGTCACTGCACACAATGTACCTCACCCTGCTGCGTATGCAGCTGCATAGCCGCAGAGCGGTCAGAGTGTCCACACTGACCCCTGTCCACCATCGAAAATGGTTACAATGGGTATGCTCGCATCAGAACTGGGCCTTGGAGCGAAGGAGGAAGGTTGTCTCGTGCGATGAGTCCCATTATCTTTAACATCATGGTCATGGCTGGGCACGTTTGCCATTTACGTGGGGAAGAAATGGATGTGAGCTGTGGGAGGAAGACCAGCTGGTAGAGGGAATGCAATACGCTGGGCAATGCTCTGCCAGGACCCCGTGGGTCTGGGTATTAATTTGGATATCAATTTTTGTGTTTCCCTGACTTCTGATCTGACTGAGCACTTGCTGGATGCACACGGAAAAAAAAAAGGTCTGGATTGAAAGTCAAATTCATGCAGCCCTCAGAACTTGCAGGATTTAAAGGGTCTGCTGTTAATTTCTAGGGCCAGATAATACTAGGCTCCTTCAGCAGTCTTGATAAATCTATGCCTTGGCAGCTCAGAGCTATTTTGGTGGCACGAGGAAGACCAACAGAATATTGGGCACGTGGCCATAATATTTATGGGGGTCATAATACAAACCCAAAACCAGTGAAGTTGGCACGTTATGTAAATCGTAGATAAAAACAGAATACAATGATTTGCAAATCCTTTTCAACTTATATTCAATTGAATACACTGCAAAGACAAGATGTTTAATGTTCAAACTGAGAAACTTTATTTTTTTTTTGCAAATAATCATTAACTTAGAATTTAAAGGCAGCAACACATTGCAAAAAAGTTGGCACAGGGGCCTTTTACCACTGTGTTACATCACCTTTCCTTTTAACGACACTCAGTAAACGTTTGGGGAACTGAGGAGACCAATTTTTGAAGCTTTTCAGGTGGAACTCTTTCCCATTCTTGCTTGATGTACAGCTTAAGTTGTTCAACAGTCCGGGGTCTCCATTGTCATATTTTACGCTTCATAATGCGCCACACGTTTTCAATGGGAGACAAGTCTGGACTACAGGCAGGCCAGTCTAGTACCCGCACTCTTTTACTACGGAGCCATGCTGTTGTAACACGTGCAGAATGTGGCTTGGCATTGTCTTGCTGAAATAAGCAGGGCGTCCATGAAAAAGACGTTGCTTGGATGGCAACATACGTTGCTCCAAAACCTGTATGTACCTTTCAGCATTAATGGTGCCTTCACATATGTGTAAGTTGCCCATGCCTTGGGCACTAATACACCCCCATACCATCACAGATGCTGGCTTTTGAACTTTGCGCCTATAACAGTCCGGATGGTTCTTTTTTCCTCTTTGGTCCGGAGGACACGACGTCCCACAGTTTCCAAAAACAATTTGAAATGTGAACTCGTCAGACCA
Organism: Gymnothorax javanicus; assembly: GCA_029692085.1. Taxonomy (NCBI): domain Eukaryota; kingdom Metazoa; phylum Chordata; class Actinopteri; order Anguilliformes; family Muraenidae; genus Gymnothorax; species Gymnothorax javanicus. The sequence continues at coordinate 81,628,511 of CM056202.1, forward strand.
CAGAACACTTTTCCACTTTGCATCAGTCCATCTTAGATGAGCTTGGGCCCAGCCGAAGCCGGGCGGCGTTTCTGGGTGCTGTTGATAAATGGCTTTCGCTTTGCATTGTAGAGTTTTAACTTGCACTTGCAGATGTAGCGACGAACTGTAGTTACTGACAGTGGTTTTCTGAAGTGTTCCTGAGCCCATGTGGTGATGTCCTTTACACACTGATGTCGGTTTTTGATGCAGTACCGCCTGAGGGATCGAAGGTCACGGGCATTCAATGTTGGTTTTCGGCCTTGTCGCTTACGTTCAGTGATTTCTCCAGATTCTCTGAACCTTTTGACGATATTACGGACCGTAGATGATGAAATCCCTAAATTTCTTGCAATAGCTCGTTGAGGAATGTTGTTTTTAAACTGTTCGACAATCAGCTCACGCATTTGTTCACTAAGTGGTGACCCTCGCCCCATCCTTGTTTGTGAATGACTGAGCATTTCAGGGAAGCTGCTTTTATACCCAATCATGGCACCCGCCTGTTCCCAATTAGCCCGTTCACCTGTGGGATGTTCCAAATAAGTGTTTGATGAGCATTCCTCAACTCTCTGTCTTTTTTGCCACTTGTGCCAGCTTTTTTGAAACATGTTGCAGGCATCAAATTCCAAATGAGCTAATATTTGCAAAAAATTACAAAGTTTACCTGTTCGAACATTAAGTAACTTGTCTTTGCAGTGTATTCAATTGAATATAGGTTGAAAAGGATTTGCAAATCATTGTATTCTGTTTTTATTTACGATTTACAAAACGTGCCAACTTCACTGGTTTTTTGTATATCAATACAAAAATGGCTGCAGTGGAATATAAAGTTGTACCTGTTGCTTTTCAAGATCAAGTAAGAGTCATAGTGACACAAAAGCGAAGAAGGAAATTTTTCCATGAAACGAAAATGAGGTGAAATCCCGTCTGCCTCTGCAGGAAATGAAAACTCCCTCTGAATAGACTCTCACACAACAATTTATTTGGAGCAAGATACAACTGTTCCTCTCAAAGGTGTTTCAGAAAACATTCCACTGAGACACTAGATATGCCAGTGCCAGAATGCCTGCATGTAATTTTGTGAAACGAAAAAAAAAACATTTTTGTAACCTACAACTCAGGACTCATCCCATCACAATTAAATCGAAATTCCATCTAATAGTACTCAAGTATTTAATTTTGGGTTGCATATTTAGGTGCTCTATTCTGCTGAGCGATAATGTTCAGATTTACCATGTTTGCGGTTTAACATGACTACTTTCGGAATAACGTTTTCAAAATTCTGCCTTAGCTGTGAAAAAACAGGCTCTGTTGATTCACATAAATGTTCAGGAGCCTATTCATCTCTTTTGCCCCATAAAGTCCATCAGCAGGGTTAGATGTCAGCCTACACGGTAGATTCACAATAGTTGCAAGTAGACATGTCGATTTTGAACACCTCCAAATCATTGGCCTCTTTATGGTTATTGTGGTAAAGTATGGCGGTCTTCTGATGACTAAATCTAAGAAATGAAAAGAATGAAGGACCTAGGGTTTTTTTTTCTTTACAGCAAATGGAACCCATCTGGTTTTGCCAGATACAGAGATGATGATCGTGTCATTAAGCCGACATGACAATTGACATAATAACCTTCTCTTGTCCAATCTGTTTATGGTTAAAAGTTTCAAGTAAAACCAGTTTGAGTGGCTTCCCAGCAGAGCTGTTAGCATAAAGCGTGAACATGATGCTGCATTGTTTCACACACGACAATGAACATCTTACCAGTAATCCGCTGGCATAGAATGCCATACAGGCTAAAATAAAGGGAGGTCTTGGGTCTGGTGAGCCAGTCTCCTGACTTAATTTCACCTATTTACACAGAACCCATTTTTACAGTCTTTGTCCAGAGAGAGAATCGGTGCTTTAAAAAAAAGTTAAAACGACTTGTTGATTCTGCTTCTGACATTGATGATGATCGAATCAATCTAAAGGCTAAACATTCAGTTAACTAAGCAAAATGAACCGTCACCTGCCAAGTGCATGATGTTTTGCAAGACATCTTATATGGCAGGTTTAAAATATTTTTAATAATTAGAAAATCAGTTTTGTATCATGCCATTGTGCTCCTGCAGACAAGAGCAAAGAGAACTAAAATGCAAAGGGATTGCAGTAGTCCTGTATTATTTGTGGCCGCTCCAGTAATTGAGTTTTTGCTGATGAGACAGTCAATACCGAACCAGAAAAAGGTAGAGTGGGGCACTTGCCCTATATCTTTGGGACTCTGTGGAAATGTAAATTAAAAAATGTTATTCATGACTTGATAGCATGTGTTGGGATGCATGCTAACGGGATCCATTGATCCATTGACGACTTTGCTTGTTGCACATATGATACTTTTGAGTTATCTGGGCTAGTTTGTTTACAGTGCCTGACAAAAGTCTTGTCGCATAAAGACATAGTAACTAAAAATAGCATATAACTTTATTTCTAACCAATAAATTGTTATAATAAATGGTCCATTTTAATGTCAAGGGCTTTCACATTAATAATTTGGTGCAAAATGAAACCGTCAAAAAGGGTTCTGATGTTCACAGCCTGGCAAAGCCCATAACATGTGTTTTTGCTGGGACAAAAGTCTTGTCGTCTCTTCAGATGATGCAACAAATCACAGATTAGAGTTTAACCTATGACAAATACTGTAATTAACACATTCCCAGATATGTATAGAAATAACCCCAGCGCACCAGACTTTCATATGAGGTGCGACTAGACCTCCGACAACATGCCAAAGATTCAACCACAGACCAAAGTGCTGATCATCAAGAGCCTGAAGACTGAGTCTGCTGCTGAGGTGGCAGACATCTTTAATGTATCCAAATGTCAAGTGGAGGGGATAAGAAAAATATTTGAAGAAACTGGTAATGTTCGTGGCAAGTGCAGGTCAGACAGACCCCGGTATGACAACTGTTTGAAAGGACCGTTTGTTGCTTCAACTGTACAAGGCTAGCCCTTCTTCAACTACAGCAAAGCTACATTAGGAAATGTCACCAAAAATCCCGGTATCTACAAGAAGAGTTTGTCAAATTCTCTCTCAAAGTGGTTTTCATGGCCGAATTAGTACACAGAAGCCTGCATTAAACAGAAAACAAATAATCTGCATTGCATTTGCCAAGGCCCACAGCTTGCAGAAAGGATTGATACTGGAAAAGTGGCTGAAAGTTTATTTTTCTGATGAATCATCCATTGAACTGCATCCCAGTCGCCGTACAAGACCTGTTGGAACCCTCATGGACCCAAGATTCTCCCAGAAAACAATCATGTTTGGTGGATGAAATATCATGGTTTGTTGTTACAGCCAGTATGGGGGGGTGAGAAAGATCTGCAGAGTGGATGGCAACATCAACAGCCTGAAATATCAAGAAGTTCTTGCTGCCCTACTTATACTGCTGCTCCTTCTCATTCTTCTGCCTCCATGTCACAGTTCCTGAAAGCGAAGAAGGTGAAGGTACTCCAGGATTGGCCAACCCAGTCACCTGACATGAACATTATTGAGCATTTCAGGGGTAAGATGAAGGAAGAGGCTTGGAAGATGAAACCAAAGAATCTTGATGAACTCTGGGAGTCCTGTAAGACTGCTTTCTATGCCATTCCAGATGATTTCATCATCAAGTTATTTCAGTCATTGCCAAGATGTATGGATACAGTCCTCCAAGCTCATGGGAGTCTACGCAATATTAATTCTTTTTTCCAAGGCACCATGAATTTATGTTCTAATATTATGGTGGCATATTTGTGTATTCAAAATAAAGTGTATGTATAATTTCCACATTTTTTTCAATGCGACAAGACTTTTGTCCAAAGCAAAATCTGACCTTTCTGTACTAATTAAATAATAAAACTCAATGAATGACACAAAACTCTATTTTGGTATATTTTGCATAATCTAGAGGGCTTTGCCTTTCATATAAGCCATTTTTTGATTCCAATTGATCAACTACAAGTCAGGTTATTATTTGTTGTTCTTACAACTTTGATAAGTGACAAGACTTTTGTCAGGCATTGTACTTCCACAGTTTGTTTATTTCCAGGGTTGCAGAACAAAATGTTTGCATGAATAACTAGCATTGAAATTTAAATTATGTTAAATATCTTTGGTTTATTGCAATGCAGTACCTGCACTTTTTATGCAGATTTTCTAGTTCTAGTGTTTTATTCATGCTTCACTTGCCGGCGATTTTGCCACAAGAGCGTGAGACCGAACAAGACGAGACCGATCAGGTTGGGCTTGTTCTAGATTTGGAAGTGAGCTGCAATGATGTTTGGAATCTGAGAAGGGAATTGTGCCACGCTCTTCACTCTGAATCATGCCAAAGTAGGTCTATCCACATTCCCTATGGGTGAGCGGTCTTTTTAAACCTGCTTTCTGGGTTAGTAAATGTGGTAATTCTGCCAACTGCTGTTTGTCTGCCTCTTATCAAGCTGCTGCTTTTTGCCATGTAAAAAAAAAAAAAAAAAAGAAAAAAAAACATTGGTCTGTCCTCCAAACCTTCAAAGGGAACCAAACCCCTAAAAACAAAGATATTTCAATTAAAAGAGGACTTTCCACCGATTATAACGATCTATGTAACCCCCTGCCAAAGTACTCTACAGAGATACAAATCATGATTTTCTTGGCAAAATTCCAGCCCCCTCAATGTGCAAGAACATGGCCCCGTCCATGACGCAAGCATTGTGATATATTTGGTACCTTTCGGCAAGCTGTAGCCACGCACTCACAGCACCGAATTTGATTATCAATACATCAAATTAAATAATTCTCTGTCCTTGAGAATATGATGCTTCGAAATTTCCTGAGGTTCGGTTCCCTTCAATCCTGTAGGGGCGCAGATCTGAATGAAGCCTGTGTTTTTCATGCCGAAATGGAATTATGAATTATTGAAATTTGTTTTTGCACTGCAATTACAGAATATTATACTGGGTGTGTGTGTGTGTGTGTGTGTGTGTGTGTGTGTGTGTGTGTGTGTGTGCGCGAGCGTGCATGTGCGTGTGCATCTGTCTGTATGTGTGTGTGTGTGTGTGTTGTGTGTTTTTTGGAATGGGGGTAAGAAGTGGCTTGAAAACCTGGACTATTTTGGGTTTACTACTGAAAAGTAATGAGAGGATTGATTGATAAGAGGTGCCTAAAACATTAATCGTTTGACATAATCTAAGGTAGCTAAATGACCAGGATTCGCATGTTTTTGGGCTTACTTTAGGAGTAAATCGCCAGAGAATGTTGCTTATGAAATTCACTAGATGATCTCCTGGCCCAGTGGGCAGCTTTGTCCCCTCACAATAAGAAGGTCTTGGGTTTGAATATGCTGTCCTTTCTGTGTGGCGATTTTCTGTTCTCCCCATGTTCACATGGGATCATCCAGTACTCCAAGTTCCTCCCACAATACTGAAAGATGCAGTTTAACGGGTAATCGGGAGCTATTACTTAAAGAATAGATGTAAGAAGTCGTGTGTGCTCAGTCAAACAACCCTGCACACATACGGGTCAGAATTGCTTGCGGATTTTGATCCCGCAGACATCTCGGCTTCTCACGCTGTTTTAAGTGAAGTAGTCGCTGTGCATGGAACACTTGACTGCAGACCATTTGGCAGCTGCTGAAACAAATCGTCAGTGTGAAATGTGTATGGCTTTTTCATGGACTGTACACTGAGGCGTTTGGGCTTCGCCGATATGCTTGGAGCTTCTACTGTCCTGATCATGAACCAGTGTTACAGGCTGGACATTATTGTCTTTTGTTGCCCTCATGTGGTCAATACTTGAAACTACCTGAACAGCAGGGAGCTGTGATGTTTTTTTTTTTTTTGAATCTGGGGCCTCATTTATAAACGGTGCGTAGGCACAAAAAAAGATACGTATGTCACTTTCTTTGCAGATTTCTGATTTATAAAAACAAACTTGACATAAAAAGGGAAATTATTAAGATTTTGCACAATGTCAATAAATTCCAAGTCCATCCTGATTAAATAAATGAAAATTCTATCCAGTTTATTTTACCCATAGGTTTATACATTAGGTTATTTTCCACAAAATGTCATTTTTATTTTTTTGCGCGTACGCATTATTTAGGAATGAAATCCACGCAAATTTTTATAAATAAGGCCCCTGGTGACTACAGTGCAGGGAAAATTTACTTAGGATTTTTGTGTATTTTTCGTACAGTTGCATATTTGTTTGGACAAATCATAGAGTAGAGATGTGTAAAGCATTCAGATTCAAACTCAGAGCACTTTGATTTGTAATATGCTGTAATTGGGCTTTCTGAAAGCGTAATAACTCATGTCAGTGGGATTAATTTTCACTTGATCAAAACATTGCTATATTTTTTTCCAATTAAATTTTAACACATATTAAAATACAAAAACCTCAAAAATCAATATTACCTGTATTACCTTTTGGTTAAATGAACAGAGTACCAAAAATTTTTATAAGAATTTTAGCCAGCCAAAGGCAATATTTCTGGTATTCTACCTGATCTTGTGATTGTGTTCCCACAGCATTATTTGGAGAAGCCATCTTGAAAAGGTCCTCACCTGACACTCTGACAGTAACTTTGAGTAAGAGCAGTCTTTGTGACTCATTGGTTATTCCACAACAAGCCTTCAGTCCTCAGGATATGTTTCTCAGCATAAAGAGCCAATTGCACTTTTTAAGCAAGTTACAAAAACCCCCTGAAGTAATTGCTGTCATATACATTCCGGCAACACGTGATCACAGAAAGGAATGCCTCTTTAAAATAAAAGCCATTGCAACATTACAAATAATGCTATTTGGAAAGTATTTGGAAAGTCCAATGCAACTTAAGCATTCCTGAGCCTTTCACTCGCACACACACCTCCACTGAAGCTATATTTAGAATGAGTACATACCCAGAATCGAAACAGGAAATGACTCATCACGTCTGAAGGGAAAAAATCGCATGTTTACATTAGATTCCGCTGGGAGTGTCTCAGCATTTAACACTATTAAAAAGCAGGAGCATTGAGGACAAATTTCATAGTGTTAGTTTGGGTAATAAAGAAATCAAATTAGCTGTGTATGGAGTGAGAAAATTCAAAAAGGATAAAATGAAACAATTGAAGACCACAATGGAAAAATGATCAGTCACATTTTCACGTTGTGCAGAAATGATGAATTAAAAATTCAAAACGATCTTAGAAACAAGGCACTGAAAAAATATGCAAAAAATATAAAATATACAAAAATTTTATAATAATATATAATATAATATAATTATATATTATTATAATTTATAAGAATATATAAAATATACAAAAATGCAAAATTTGGACTCTGATAGTTTTTCCTTTGTGGTCTTCAAATGTATGCATAATATCTTATTCCTATTTGAATTAGCAAATACTCATTATAGTAAATAAATATACTCAAAGGCAATGAAAACAGAACACTCTAAATTTTGGTTTATTTTTGCTCAGGACCTGAGTAGTCCAATTTGAGTTCTTAAGTGACCATTGGGGTCACAATGTGTACCTCGTTACACATGAATGATCATCATGTAACTCAACAGTGTGAGTTGGACTCTCATCAATCCACATTGAGTACAACATATGGGATTAGGAGTTGTGCAAGTACAGTGGTTGAAATGAAGGAGGGGTTGTCTTCCCTATATAAAGGCATGATAAAAGCCACACGAAAAACATTTTTAAGTGTCATAATGCCACGTCTGTTGACTGAACAATGGAACAGGGCCCTGGGTAGGCTAGAGGTGGGAGTAAGTGCCCGGCAAGTGGCTCACCGTTTTGGGTGTAGTACGTCCAGCATCAGTATGTTTTGGGTGTAGTATGTCCAACTGGGACGAGCTCTTTCATCAAGAGTACCCAGACCTCAAACCAGGCAGCAACTCCAGAATGCACTACAGGCAGAGTGGCGACAACTTCCCCAAGACAACCTAAGACGCTTAGTCAGGTCCATGAGGAGACGTTGTACTGCCTGTGTGGATGTTCGTGGGGGGTCACACCCGATACTGACTGTTCTTTTGAGTTAATTTTTAAATGTGTGTTCTGTTCAGTCTTGTTGTGATTTTTCATTTTCAACTTGTGCTCGTTATGCTTAATGCATCTCTTTATTATTGTCCAAATCGGCCCATTAACACATTTAATTAATCAAAGTCAACCCACCCAACATATTTGAATTGTTAAAATAAGAAAATAAATTTGAGTCACAAAATTATTTGAATCCAAACTGGTGTTGTGTTTTCATTGCCTCTGAGTATAGTTGGGGCTAAATGGATGTTTTCCCTCTCATATACCCATAATAAATGGGAGTGTAAACAACTTTTTGGAAAACATATTGCCTGTTCAACAAAATTGTTCCCCCCAATGTTTCATACCAAATGCCTGGTCGGTTATCTTTCTTTACTCAGCTTTATCAAAGTAATGCATAATTTTCAAGGGCACGGTACTAATGAAATACACTTTCTTTTTATAAAACCAAACCTGCTGCTTATTATAGTTGTTCTGTTGTTTTTTTGTGCACATCAGTGAGAAGATCTGCTGATGCTGGCAATTTATAGTCACCAAACATTTTGTTAGGAATATCTATACACCAGCTTATTAATACAACTATCCACTCAGCCAATCATGTGGCAGCAGTGTATTACATAAGATTAAATAAATAAATAAATAAACCATCTCACATTGCACAACACGTTGAACCTTGACACCGTTGAGCTAAAACAGAGGAGGACCACATCAGGTTCAGCTTCTTTCAGCCCAGGCTGCAATGGCCAGAGGTTCACTAAACCTCAACAGTTGAAGATTTGAAAATGGAAACCTGGTCTGTTGAGTTTCAATCTCTACTTTGATAGGTAAGCGGGGTCAGAATTTGGCATGAACAGCATGAATCCATGGACCCAACCTGCCTTATTTCAACTGTGCAGGCAGGTGCTGATGTAATGGAGTGAAGACTGTTGTTTTTTTTTTTTTTTTTTTTGGCAAAGTTCGGGCCCCATTATACCAATCTATCATTATTTGAGCACCTCAGTCTATCTGAGTAATATTACTGGCCAAATGCATTCCTTTATGATCACACTTTAGCCATCTTCCAGCACGATAATGGGTGATGTCACAAATCAAAAGTCGTATCAAACTGGTTTGTGAATATCACAACAAGAAAATTCCTAGTGGTCAGATTTGAATCCAATAGAACACCTTTGGCACATGGCAGGGCGGGAGCATGAATGTGCAGCTGACAGATTTGTGGAAATGTTGTGAAGTAATCATGTCATCATGGACCAGATTCTCAAAGGAATGTTTCCGACATCATATGGAATCCATGTCATAAAGAATTGAGGCTGTCCTGAGTGCAAAGGGAGGCCCTTCCCAGTATTAATATGGTGTTCCGAGTAATGTGTTTGTAGAGTTTATATGTAATTTATTCACACTGATATCTTAAGATGATATCCACACTGTGGGTCAGTACAATGGTGCCTGGGGATCTTTTGTTAAATGGTGTTATAATTGACACTGCCATGGACACTGGTCTGTGAATTTGTCAAATATTAACACACAAGGGCATTCAGCTTTTTTTCCATGTTAATTTGTCAGCTGGTGCTTGTGGTGTCAATTCTGGCACACACCAGAAGGCCAGCTTAAAAATTCAAAAAGCAATTTGTAACCACTTGATTCATATGAACTGAATTGTCTATCAAGGAGGCGTCTATACATTCTTTGGCAAAAATAAAATAAAATTAAAATTAAAAAATGGGCCGAACCCATAATGGCAAAAATGTAAAGCTCTTTGTGATCTCAGCAATAAATCACTGGTCGGAAAATCAGCAAGGATTAGACAAAGTGCTCCAGAGATGCGTGCCTCCATTTGCTCGCTGTCTCTCACTGCAGAGAACTGTTCGAGAAAAGGCTGGAAACTGCTTCACTGTCAAGATGGGTTGCCTCACTGTGAAAAGTCAGTTAATGCTCTCATGTACAGGAGAATACTGCAGAAAGGCTTGCTTCTCACAATTGAAAAGTTGATTTCTTGAGAGGAATGATCAGATGTTATTTTTCAGCTCTTATTTCTGCAAAAAGCTGTCTTCATGTTTAAGCATACGGCTTTAACATTTAAAGCAATAAAAAGGAAAGTCTTTCCCATTCCCAAACAAAGTTACTTTGTCTATTTGTTTAATTATTGCTAATTTTATAACTGATGATTTATTGTTAAGACCATTGAAACGTTCATATTTTTCAATTCTGGGGTTAGCACAATTATTTATTTTGCCAGGAGTGATGGCATGTGATCACATGGCTGATATCTGCGTGGGTATGTGCATGTCCATGCCCCCACGCGTGAATTTGATGAACCTGTCAATTTTTCGTATAAACAGCATGTGCCCTTTACATGTTAGCAAAAAAAAAAAGATAGCGGAAGATCGCATGATAGTAAAAGGCCTACAATAAATAGGATTTTATGATGATAAAAGCTTATGAGCATTTGTTATTTAATTGACCAGCAGATGGCAAAATGCTTCCGTTATAGGTTTATGAGAAATACCAAATCAGACCATTTTTTCTTCAGATGGACAAAGCCATGCTTTTCCATTCAACAATGTTCTGGCAGACGCGACGGCCTGCGTTGCCATAGTGCTGCAGCCAACGGGGATGATTGGAGCTTTCGGAGACGCACAAAACTGAAACATCGATCTCACTCTGGAGAATCAATTTTTACCCAACTTTTCTTTACCCGATCTGTTGGTGATTTATCAAAGGCGATTCATATTTTAATTCAAGCCGCATGCAAAAACTGGCAGGATAAGCGAAGTCTGCCCAAGATAATAGTTGAGAATGCTTCGTCTGTTAACTTTGACGATGGTTTTTGTGGCCTCTGAGCCTAAAAATGTCTTTCAACTAAATGGACCTCAGGCTCTTTTGTTAAAATCTGCCGAACCAGCTCCGAGGAAATTAAACAACGCCGCACTCAACTGGAAATATGGGCCCAGTATTGCGCCTTACTTCATCCTAAGTGATGCAGATGCGGACTTTGGCTTGAGACGCAGGAGAGTGCCGCGGGGCTCAAGCGATGGCAGAACCGAACAGCACAGCCAAAGGGACCACAGGCTTTATGAAACAAATGATTACTTGACCACACCAAAACCTGTCCAGCGCTCCGCCGCGACTATTTTGCTGGACACAAGCAGTATCTCTACGAGTGGCCCGGTTATAAAGACTAACAGTACACCAAAGAAGGGTACAGCAGGCATCTACAATCCCCTGTACCCAGTCATGGATGGCTCCTACAGCGCTTATGCTGTGATGCTTCTGTCCCTCATAGTGTTTGCCGTGGGTATTACTGGTAACCTGGCTGTCATGTGCATTGTTTGTCACAACTACTACATGAAAAGCGCGTGGAACTCTATACTGGCAAGCCTAGCATTTTGGGACTTTTTGGTGCTTTTCTTCTGTTTACCAGTGGTGGTCTTTAATGAAATAACCAAGAAAATGCTACTGGGGGATATTTCGTGCCGGATTGTTCCCTTCCTGGAGGTGAGTTTTAATTTACCCAATTGCTGTTTCCGAGAGTCTCAAACACGTGCGGAGAGCAGGTGGTGTCTGTAAACACAGTGTAGCCTACTACAGTCGGGTTCGAGTGACACAATTTTGGAGCCAACCGTCTCCAGACTATTTTAATTTCTGAAAAAAAAAATGGGGTCTACATATAAAAAGTGATATACTTCCTACATCGCTTACTCGATTTGGCTGTACATACCGTCAGAATAAAGCTGCAAGACTGCACTTTGCACTCATATGCTATGCTGCCCAAATTTTAGAATTTAGAAAAGGAAGCAAGTTACATGAACATGTACGTCACTCGCTTCTTTTTGTCAGAGTTGGGCAGTATGGTAGACAGCGATAACAACATCAATAACCTTGTCAATGTCTAAATAGTATCGACCTGACTGCCAAAATGGTGAGCAATGCCGTGCAATGAGATTTTTTTTTTTTTTTTTTTTTTTTTTGCTGACTGATCGAGCTTATCATAGTTTGAGAATTTTCCTATTCCATTGTGGCTTATTTTCTTTGGCAACCATTGTGCTGAACGTTAATATAACAGGTATTAGTTGGAAGGGAGTATAGAGAATATATAATATCAAGAACTTAAAAAATATACTGGTATGTAAACTTCTTGAATAATTTCAGGCAGTGTAATTAACCCATTAATGCCCCAATTGCTTTTCAAAGTAAAAGTTACATTTTACTATCGGATACGGTGTACAATGAATGTGTAACGCTTAAATTCTGGTGACTTTTTTTTTTGTCATCGAGGACCCCAAATATGCATGTCCCATTACAAATGTACACAGATCATTGGAAGCATAAAAAACATCATTCTGAGAAAAACATATTTAGATAATGCTATAATCTCCAATTTTGTGCTTTGTGTTGTATAAAAACGTGTCTCAGAAAAAAAAAATGGCGCATCACCTTTTAGAGCATCGCATAGTACTGTTACAGATTCAAGAAATTCTAGCAAATAGCGGCCCCCACCACTCTGTGAAGGGAGACTACTCTCATAAGCACTTTTCCTGGATGCAGGTTACTTCCCTTGATTAACCCTCAGCAGCTTAGTCACATTAACACATTCACGTGGGTTACAGAGGTTAAATGTGCTGCGTCCCAGAAATGTGGTCATTAATGGGTTAAAGGAACTCATCCTCGGAGGAGGGAACAAAAGGGAGTCCTTAACCCATATTCGATTGTTCAAGATTGTTCATGTTTTCAATGAAAGCAACAACCCCTCTTGACCAGCTACTCTTATCTGTTTTTAAAAAAGTAGCTCTGCTGCTCAAAAGATACTGCATTCATATCTTAAAGTAGAGAATGTCCCTATCAAATGCAGTTTGCCTATAAATTACAGGACAACAAACTGGGAGGAGGAATTGATAACTATATACATGCAAAAGCATAACAGATATGGAAGGAACCAGACTAATCAAATATAATTTCCAAGCCTTTGCCCGGTAGTATCATGTAGCAATATTGTGGGGCGTCTGTGAAATGAAGGAGTATGACGTGGCACTTGGGATAACTCTCACTTCCCTTAACCCCACAAAAACACATGATCCAGGTGACATCCCTGGGGGTGACCACATTCAGCCTGTGTGCCCTGGGCATCGACCGCTTCCACGCCGCCACCAGCTTGCAGCCCACAACTCAGGAGGTGGAGAAGTGCCAATCCATCCTGGCCAAGCTGGCCGTGATCTGGATCGGCTCCATGATTCTGGCATTGCCGGAGCTACTGCTGTGGCAGCTCAGCCAGGACGCATCAGGGACCGGCGGCGGTGTGGTGGACTCCTGCTCCATGCAGCCGTCCCTCAGCCTCCCAGAGTCCATCTACGCACTGGTCCACACCTACCACGATGCGCGCATGTGGTGGTACTTTGGCTGCTACTTCTGCCTGCCTCTGCTCTTCACTCTGTCCTGCCAGCTGGTGACGCAGCGCATTGGCGGTGCCGACGGCGCCCGTCTGGAGCCGTGCCCTCCTCCCTCTTCATCATCATCATCCTCATCCTCCTCTTCCTACTCCACCTGTTCCTCACCCAAGAAGCTTCAGGAGAGGAGACGCCAGCGGAAGCGCGACCGACAGCTCGGCTACACAGTGGCGGCGCTGGCTACGGTCTACGCCGTCTGCGGGCTGCCGGAAAACGTCTGCAACATCGCCCTGGCCTACACCTCAATTCAGGTGTCCGCCCCCACGCAGGCCCTGCTGACGCTCATCAATCAGTTCTTCCTCTTCTTCAGGTCTTCAGTCACTCCGGTGGTCCTGCTCTGCCTCTGTAAGTCGCTGGGCCAGTCGTTCATTGACTGCTGCTGCTGCTGCTGCGAGGAGTGTCTGTCCGATGGGGCCTCGTCCACCTGCGCAGCCTCCACCACCTCTTCCACTCCATCCTCCATCTGCAAACCCAAGCCCGTCGCCACGGAAATACCCCCATCCGTCCTTTACAGGGCCAAGGACGGCTCCTCTGTCTTAGCCATAGGCACACCCTGCTGAGATGTGACCTTGAGTTTGACCTTGACCTTGCTATGACAACATTGTGCTTCAGTAAGAGAGCAAAAATCCTTTCAGCAGATTGCGAGAGGTGGAAGAGGTGGACAAGATTACTTTTCTCTTGCTAGAGTTTATGTTTGTATTTATTCCAGAATGTAAAAAAAAAAGATAACTGTGCCATAACTGTGAAATATCAGCGTGGTTGCTAACATTCTCCATTTTTCATTGGCAATGATAAAACATGCACTCCCATTAATGTTTCGTGTTCTGTTGATTTGGAAGTTGTGTCTTTGGATGTATTTTGACCTGCTTTGTGCTGTTATTTTCATATGAAACAAGTGGCCTTGTTCTTTTGTGATACACAATTGTGAGTGATCTGAAGCCTCAGAGCTAAATTCATGGATAGACTACAGTTGGGAAATGGAAAGGCAGAATCTTTCAAATTTGCCTCTTTCACTGAGACTAAAACTAGAGCCTCAGGCTCTTTCATGCTGTGATAGATCTCCTGGAACATTAAATTAAGGGCTGACTTCACAGACACCTGTTAGATTCAATTGTGGACTAAGCTAATCTTCAGTAAACATAGAATTTAGTCGTGAATAGCATCAGTCTATGTTGATGAAACTGGCTGTTTTGCCTCATATCTTTTAGTTTTGATTGTGCTGAAACATCCATCCCACAGTGAAATGAAGTTTTAATCTCTAGTATCATTTACATGTGCTATGATTTTCATGGGAAATGGTGAAGTTCTAAAATACAATTCTGTGCAAAATTCAGTCTAAATGTACATCAGATTCAGTACATTATTGTCAAAAACATGATTTCATGGGACCCATTTTCATTTAGAATTTGAGCGGTAAATATATTTGTATATGAAAAGAATGTGGTTGTTACATGAAATGCCTTTTTTACTTTTTGGTATACGCTCATCATCCTCTCGTGTAGTTTTAGGTCAATCATGCTATCTGTGAGATTTATTGAAGATTATTTTGCCTAGATAGTGCAGCATAATTAGCCTAGCATAATTTGCACTCAGCTTATGTAGTGGTTTCAATATGTTGTGCATCTAAATGTGACATTCTGGACCTCAGCGCATGGCTCTGTACCTCCTGGCAGGCTTATGACAAAGGTTGTAAAGGGGGGATTTGGGAACATGAGACAAATATTGTTTCATTCAGAACACCATGTTTCATTCAGTTATTATCTGCAGTATTTTTCTGTTGTTGTCAACAGATGGCTATAACCAATGCTTGTGATAATTTGCTAAAAATCCAAACAAAACTTTTGTGCCACTTTAGGTCTGTGACTTTTAAATGCATGGTTCCATTGCTGAATATGATCTTGTGGTGGATTGCTGATGGTCACTATCAAACTCTGGTGTCAGCATCTCATTGGGGTTTCCTGCCCGGCTGCCCAAATTAGTTGTTAAACTTAAATTCCCAGTGTTTAACTGATTTTGAACTTGAAGTTCAAAGTTAAGGACTTGCGGTATCAAATATTTATAGTTTACTGGGTATTTAAGCATAGAAACTCATCAGCCGTGCTACATTTTTATTAGAAAACAAACAATTGAGGTTGCTCTAGAATATTATTTTATCCCTTCTTATGGATAATGTACCTGAAATGGGAGAACTTGCAAAAAATATACTAATCAACAAACATATGTAAGTCATGGCAGCCAAAGATCAGTATGTAATGGAGCACTTATAATTGACGTAGACTCAAATCTGGTTTCAGAAAGGAATATGTCTTGAAGGTTTGACCATAACCAAACTTTAAATTGTCTTCAGATTTACCATGATATGCGAGTTTTGAACTCATACATTTGAATATGAGTGATTTGCACAAGCTGTTTGGGTATGCTGTTTAAATAACAATGTAACTCTCCTTGTTTTGAAATGGTGGTGGTGTTTTCATGCCATGAGAAACATTTTGAACTGCAAACCATGTAGAAACAATGCACATTACATTTTTTTTTTAAACATGAAATAAATATTCTCTTGTAATTTGACCTTTTTATCAGAAAAATGTATTCGGGGGTCTGCCCAATTTTTGTATTTTTATGTTTGTTCTTCATGATAAAATGTTTATAAGGTATTGGTTTTGCATGTTTCCCTCCACAAACAACTTAACTGGTTTTTTTGGGAGAAACATGCATGAATGTACGAATTTTGGAAGCTCTACCCCCTCTGACTGGACTCATAAACAAGTTTTATGGGACTGCCTGCATAACAGCAGAACAAGATTTAGCTTCTTCAGATTTTAATGTTGTGGCTGGCCAGTGCTGAATGTCCCGTTTATAGGCCAGGAATTTTTTGTACTCCTACTTTGCAGGACCTTTGAAAGAGAGAGGCACTTGCTCATAAGGACACCATTGTTATTCCCTCCCAAAATGTGAACCCCACTCTGAATATTAATGTTCTCAGACTAAAATGGGGTTGCTAGGTTACCATCACATGCAAGTTTACATCATATAGGCCAAGCCAGAGGGAAAAAAATCAAATGTGGCATTTTCCCCCAAGATGGTTTCCATAGCAACGAGGCCTTTTATTCCTCTGTCCCACCCAGACGCTTTCAGTTGCTTGCACTCATTCATTCATATGTGAACAAAACCTTATGCTAAACGGAAAACAATTACAAGGGTCGAAGGGTCAATGAAGCTGAAATTAGTATCCCTGCCAAAAATACAAGCTGAACTATAAATAACAATATTCCCTTTATTTTGGTTGTCCCTGTATGACATCTGCCATGTTGAATAACCTACAAGATATCTGTATTTATGCAAAAAAAAAAAAAAACCATACTTTTGAATTTTGGCTCCGTGGGACTCCATGGTTAAGCTCATTAACAGCCTGGACATCTGACGGCCATTAGATTAAGCACAGCAGTCTCTCCCATTTGGGGAGGACAGGGGTATTTTTTTCACCTCATAATGGAGCGAGAGCACAAGCTAAGCCTCAGCATTCAGTCATGAAAACTAACATGGGCCACATCTGGGGAAAAAAATAAAGGGCAGTATTCAGAATTCTTCAGTGTGCGCAAAGAAAAGGACTGTTTTTGATGTAGGCGAGAAGGTCTTTTGGCACCCCCGGTGGTGAATTTTAATGTTGCTGAAAGCACCAATGGGGTGGAGGGAAAGAATGAGTGAACATCCACTCAATGTACTTATAAGGGTGTGAATAGGGAGTCAAAGCTGAATGCCTAATCCCAGCCTCACAGTGCGGCCTCTGTAGTTTGAGAGAGGGGAGTATGGTAAAATTAACTTTGTCAGCCTCTGAGCTCTGTGGGGCCAGGGCCCGGGCAGGAGGGAACGGAGATGGTCGTGAGTCCAAAGAGGAAGAAGGGAGACAGAGGTCCACTTCAACATGGAAAGGCTGTGAGAGGCACTCTGAACTGGATTCGAGTGAAACTCACTTTGCTGTTAGTAGTGGTGTACGGAGGTGACAACATCACGCTGGTGTCGGGAGATAAAATTCCCATTCTTTTTACCAATAGACTTTTTAAAAAATTCACTTTTTGAAGTGCCTCCCTTTATTTTTAAGCCTCCATTGGTTTCAAGATTTTGCATCACATTTCCAAGTACCTACACTTGCGTTTTTTTAGACCATAGTCAACTATAATTCACACGGTTAAAATTTTTCACCAACACGCTAACCCCCCATGAGTCTAAAAACTTCATGTTCTTGACGTCTTGAGAACTAGGCAATTAAAAAGCAAGGCAGCCTGGTGAGACAGCTTGCTAGCTAATTAGGTTGCAACTGTATGTTCTAGTACCCATTTAAACATTTGGCTAATGTTAGTCAGTATAAAAACCTGGTAGCCGACAAACTAGCCAGCCAGCCAACATTATCAATCTCATCAATGTGTCACTGACCCAGCTAGCTACCTACCTAGTTAAATAATCACTACTAGCTAACGTTATGCCAGTTAAGAGTTATGATCCAGTCTAGGAACCAGATGCAGTGACAGAGCACAATCCATCAGTAGGGTTAATTGGTAGTAAGAGGGTAATGACTGCAAGGAACAGAGCCCTGAGTAGAATGACACAGTTCACTTCAGATAGAAGTGCATTAGGGTGGAGGGTGTGTCTGCGCCTGGCCAGTGGTGACCCGAGGCAGTAGGCAGATGGATATCACCCTCACCAGAGCAGAACTGTCACATGACTGGTTTGGAGGGTTTAGCAGGAACGCATTCTCCAATCCCGATGACTGCTGAAGTCTTGGGAGGTGTCCCTAATAACCTGGGAGAGGAACAGACTAAAGACTGATTACTGACCATTACCTGCCTGACCACACATTCTGATCATGAATGGCTTTGGCTTATTGGAACTATACTGTCTGCTCCTGAGTCCAGTATGGTTTTAAGTTACCTTAGCATTACATTACAGGCATTTAGCAGACACTCTTATCCAGAGCCATGTACAATACAAAGTGCATCAGCAGCGAGACTGAATAATTAATTTAGCAAATAAGGCCACTCACTGGGCTGCTCAGTCAGTGCAGGCTAATATGACATGAAAGCTGCCACTTACTCCTCTCAAACCTCTCATTCTGTCTCACGAACAGAGCACTAACTTCCCGTCTGCGTGGGCATCACTGCTGGGACAATGTGAGGCTTGTTCTGATGGGAATACGGGCAGGAGGGTTTAAAGGTGGGGGCATTATAAGGCTGTGGATCTCTCTGAATTTTCTAGTCACCATGGCAACCTCCCACCAGCATGCTCTGGCCCTCTGAAGCACACAAATGTCTGACGGAGACTGATTCTATGATTTGGGTCCAGGAGCATGCAGGGGTCAGAGCTCCAAGCCAGAGTCCTTTTGCAAAATTAAGACTTGGCAGACAAAGTGTTAAGTTCTCAATACGACAAGCTGCTTCTGAAAATTTTGTTTGGATGGCCTGGGACTCACCTCCCAGCAGAACCAGTGCAATCTAAGATTGCAAACCTCCACAGAGGTTGAAAAATCCCCCATTTTCAACACTATGCATTTGTGATATTTTTTTTATGTCATAGAAATAATGTCCGAAATTTTACTCATATGAGAATGTCATGCATTCTTGAAAAAGTGACTCAAAATGTCAAATTTTGTCCTAACTTCAATGGCAAAGAATTCTTCAAAAAAAAAAAAAAAAAAAAAAATCCTGGATGCAGATACGGATTAGAATCATTCCCAAAATCTTACCACTTCTCAGTCTGGCCAAGATCCACGTCTGAAAAAAAAAAAAAAAAAAAAACTGTAACCAACAAATAAAAAACAAACACGGCTGATCACACAACCTCCTTAGCTGAGTTAGGTATGCACAACTCCCAGATGATGGCGCTATGCCTTTCAAATTAAATTTTTAAAGCTGAAATTTAAATGACATATTAATATCTCAATGAAATTTGTCCATCATACTTCTTTAAATTTTGTAAAAGACACGTGAAGATAAAGATATGTTGCGAGAATCAAAACTGAAATGGTTTTTTTTTTTTTTTTGAAAATTCAATCAAATTCTTGCGGTGAGACGTCAACTGATGTGCTCTTGAATTGTTTTCAGTGTAATACAGGTCAAAGATGATTCAGAAATCACGACTTTAGATGTTAATTTGGCATACGGTTCGAACGTATTCTGATTTGGGGTTGTGCATTAAACGGCCCCGACAGAAAAACACTTCGGTTTCCAGCTACCAGTATACACCAGGCGACACACCACTAATGAACGGTTTTCTTAGACTAAATAATTCACTCAATGCTAAAAAAAAAAAAAAACACTAATACCAATAAAAGCTTAAATTGTGATTTTCAATAGTGTTGATATTCTAATAGGCTATGCTATTGTATTTCATAATGTATAAACATTTTACGTAAAAACAATGCGTATTTTACGGCTTCAATCGAATTCTCAGGAGCAGATACATCAATTGCGAAGTGCTGGTTTCAACGTCGTCAATGCCAGTAAGCAGGTCACTGAATCATTTATGCCCCCTGCTGTTTGAAAACTGAAAGTACACTGAGAGTCCAAAAAAGAGTCACTCTTCAGCTTTGATCATGGCACGCATTTGCCGTGGCATCGTTTCGATAGGCTTATGCAATGTCACAACATTTATTTCCGTTCAGAGCCACATTAATTTTTCGCCAAGATCTTGTATTGATGGTGGGAGCATCGCACCGCTGCGGAAAGTCTTCCCCAGCACACTCTAAAGATTGGCAATGGGGTTGTCTGTACTCTGTGGTGGCCAATCCATGTATGAAAATGGTGTCTCATGCACCCTGAGCCACTCTTACGCAATTTCAGCCAAATTAATTCTGGCATTGTCATCTTGGATATATGCCCATGCAATCAGGGAAGAAAAAAATCCACTGATGGAAAAAACTGGTCATTCAGTGTATTGAGTCAGATGACCTCATTTTTTGGGCACATATCATTGCTGAACTTAGACCTGACCAACTGAAGCAACCCCAGATCATTACACACCCCCCACAGGCTTGTACAGTAGGCACTAGGCATGATGGGTGTATCACTCCATCCACCTCTCTTTTTACCCTACTGCATCCATCACTCTGAAACAGGGTAAATCTGGACTCATCAGACCACACAACCTTTTTCCATTGCCCCAGAGACCAATCTTTATGCACCCAAGCAAACTGACGCCTGTCTCTCTCATATTAGCTTCACTGATAAATGGTTTTCTTAAGGTTGCACAGCTGTTTAGCCTCCATCCCTTCAGTTCTCTTTGCCCTGTGCGTGTGGAGATGCTCTTACTTCCACTGGCCTTCAGTTCACTGTTCATTTTTCACGATTTGATTTCAACAATCGTTTAAGTGATCTCCGATCACGAAAATTCATGATTTTTTCCGACCACATTTCTTCCTTGAAGATGATGGTACACCAGGTTTTAATAATTTTAATAGTGCATTGGACAGTTCTTAACCCAATCTTAGTAGTTTCAAGCAATCTCCTTAGTTGTTTTCTTTGCTTAATGCAGGCCAATAATCTGACTATTTTGAAACAGGATAACATCTTTTCCCACAATCACAGGATATGTCTTCCAACATGGTTGTTTAAAGGGCATCTAAAGTCAATTCCGATTGTTTTTGTTTATCGGCCAATCAGAGAGCCGCACCTGCGCAAACAAACCGAAATAGAAGGATTATCTACGCAAATTATGTACATTTTATTATGTATTATGTAATTATGTATTATGTACACAAAACATTGGTTTATATGAATGAAATTGGTCATGTGACAATGCAAGATGTCAACAAAAGCAAGTGATTTGTTTGTAAACACTGGATGTTCAACGTCCCGTCTGAGAATCAACTTTAGATGGCCTTTAAGAAATGAGCAGCAACTCGCTGCATCAGTAAGGGTTAAATGACTTGTTGCCAGCTGAAACATATTAATCACTTTCAACACATTAATCACACTTTGATTAGTTTCACACACTTTGGACTGTAATACCCTTCAATATGGCTTTGGTGGGCATGGCCCTCTTTATATTCACTTTGAAGTGAGCAACCCTAACTTTTGAAATACGACTTTTTTTTTTCCCTTTTGCAGTTCAGCAATATGAAAGCGCATGCATTCAGTCATGACAGCACCCTCATTCCATCTGGAAAAGTCATCTCCAGCTTCTTATACTTGCTTGGCTACAGATGCACAAAAGACCAGCTCCACTTCAGTGAGATTTGAGGCAGCAGATGCACAAATTGCACTGAAATAGTGGGGAGTTATTAGTTCTTTCACTTTCTCCATCATAAGGCAGCGAACAGCATGGATTCAGGCTATAATCAGGAAAAATTTTGTTCCTAAGGGGTGTGTGGTGCATATTTTGTGTCCAGGTGGCCCGATTTTGTAGACCCTGACGAGGAAAGAACTCTGTGTTCAACCTCCACCAATATCAAATGAAATCAGCGCTTTCTCGGCTTACCTTGATGTTTGGGTACCCAGAGAAACATTCGGGTGTGTAAAACTGTCAAGCGTACATCCAGTCAAGAAAATTTAGAGTTTAATTTCTAGTGCTGCTAATCATGGTAGTAGCATATCACGGTGCCATGTTACTGATGACACGGCGGGGTGCTAGGGTATTCGCAGAATATGCATTTGCAATATTAAATATTCATATTAAATTTGCAACCCTCTTCTCACTAATAAAAGCCCCCAAAATATATTGGCGCCCTCTTTTAAAATCATTCTAGCAAATTAAAAGCCGAAAAAAAGTGGAGGTTGGATACAGAATTCTTTCCCCTGATGATGTAATCTAATACCCCCGTTCCACAGACCTTTCTGGCTCATCGGTCACTCGTCGGAAGCAAAGTTTATTTCTTCCGGTCACTCACGGAAGACTATCGTATCACAGGCCGATGAATCCGATTCGCGTTTGTCCACTAATCAGGTCAGTGTCCGATGTGTCGGGCGTGATCCGATGAGGCGAAATCAGAGCTTAGTTTCTTCATCGGACGATTTTGCCTCATTGAATCAAAGAAATAAACTTTGCTTCCGACGAGTGACCGATGAGCCAGAAAGCTCTGTGGAACGGGGGTATAAGCGCCATCAGTCTTCTCCAACAAACCAAAAACCATTGACTCCTTCGGTGCAATGTAGACTTGGAGAGGCTATATTGGCGAGATATTGTCAAGGTTAGTCCTTGTTACTGTCATTTTCAGCACAAATGAGAATTCAAAATCCATCTGCTGTGTTTAATCAAGCAGTAATGATGTTGTTTAGGCATGTCCTGGCCTTGTACTTTACATGTGTAGCTGCGCACATATTCATCCCGAGAAGAGGTTTGGACCATGTGTACTTGCTGGTTGTATTGAACAGTGAGAATTCTTTGCAGGAACACTGTAGCCATTAGCTGTCTTATGGCCTGGGACCATGGACTGTATACAGTGAGACCCAATCATCGCGGTGTTAATAACATTAATTCACGTCCGCAAAACGAACTGGCTAATAAACTCAACTTCAGCTATATTTAGCAAGTAATTACGTAGTCGAAATCGCAAAGAAATCAAATGATTATGACATTAAATCTGTGCTGAAGCAGCTGAAATGAAAACCATGTCAACCTAGTTTTCGGACGTTTGAAGTGACCCAATTATTGTGGTTGTTGAGAAAGAGCGGGCTGTATATGGGGATAGTTAGCCTGTCATGTGTAAATGTTTGTTTCGACAGCAGAGATTTTTACCAATTCTCCCTTTTTGACCTTTGAGTGCGGTACATCCAAATCTTAGCATGTTGGTCTCAATTCACAAACCTTGAGTTGAGAGATTGCTCTCCTCTCGCTGACTGCAGGTTTGTTAACGGTCTCTAGTTTTTCTTCTGCCATACACAATGTCCAGTGCTCATGCATTCTCCGAATCTCACTTTTTCACGCCCTTAAACCAAAAAGGTCTATTGCAGGGATCTTCAAATCTGGATGTCGAATCCAAATTCAGTCCAGGTTTTCTTCTATCCCAGGTAAGTAAATGAACATTTAGCACCCCTGATTGGCCAGACTGTCTTTACATCTGACTCCCAGGTACAGGGAGGGTGGAAAACCAGCAGGTCACTGACCTCAAGGACCGTGATTTGAGGACCAGGGATCTATTGCTTTTGCCTCAGAAGGCCACGTCACATTCATGAAATATCGTCTGAAATTTTAAAATGTAGTAGGCCTAGTCGATCACACAAAGCACATTAGTCTGCGACCTCCTAAAACCACGTATCGCCAGCCCCAAGGTGCTAAGACTCAAAAAAAAAGAAACTAAATTTAAAAAATTGATAATGTGTGGAAAAAGTGCATTTCCTGTAGCCCACCCTTGATATGTAGGATGGACCAAATACACAAAGCCATAATTTCTAATCTGCGCGTGGTCCAAGTAGCCTACTGTTCATTTCCTGCAACATTATTCTGTTGTGTCACGGGAATGCCAATTTTGTGCGATGTATTGACATTTAAGTTATACAATTCACTCTGAATCAAGATTTCCATTTAAAATGCATCTGCTTATTTATTCAAGGCCCGCATATTAGGCTACCAGTTCAGAAAAATGCTTTCGAGCCGACGTGGGTGGCTTGTCGGTATACCTTTTCTGAAGAAAATTCATGGTCATGCAGGAAACGACTGAATAAATACATTGCGTTGTAAATTGTTTATTTATCATCTTAAATTATTATTATTACAAGATACCAATAGCAACAGTACAGTTATCACTGGCAGGACGATATAATATTAACAGGAGTTAAAATAAATTGGCTTGTATAGCCCCTTGTTTTTTCCTCATCAAATTTGTATTACATAACACAATTTTGTTATATCAGACCATGTTGACAATATTTACAGATTTTTTTAAAACAAAAATAATTCAAATAAAAAGAAAGGACAGCCATTTATTATAGGCTACACGCTAATGAAAATTGCATGTTCTTTATCTCGAGGAAAGCTAGTGCTACTGCCTAATACGTTTGCCACTGACATTACATGCTACAGTTCATTGTTGAGAAGATCTCCGTAATACTAGCATGTGATAAAGAATGGCGGTAAAAGAAGCCGGTTTCAAACAACCTGTCCGTATATAACACCCCTCTACCCTAGTTATAACTTCCAGAGGGGCACGTGGAGTAATCCACAGGTACGTTTGAGGGTTGGATGCTTGGTCGATAAACCCTTGCCGATTTGTACAGTACAACACCGTGGAGTTCATGAAATCAGCAATAACAAAACTGAATGAAAACTTCAGAGAAGTGAGAATGGAAGGCTGCAGAAGAGAGATAAGTTGGCATTGACTTCTACGCGATTCCTTAAGAACTTATTTTTCACACTGTAGAGCCACATTCACTTCTTGCTGCCACCCTCAGTGGGATGGAAATCAAGAATGCAAATAATGAAGACATGGCTACTCCTTGCAGTTGCCCCAGAACATGCACACAAGTATCCAACAACTCAGTGCAGGAGTATCAGAAGTCAACTTTACTAAAAACCAAATAATCAGGAAAATGAATGTTTCTAGCTCATTGCTCTGATACTTTAAGTTGACGCAAAGCTAAACGACAGAAGAGCTTCAAAGAGGTCAGTGTACCAAAGTATCCCAGAAGGAAGACAAAGGTATGTAATGATGCATTTTTTTTTTTTCAGAAAGCATGACTAAATTCTCAACTTTCATAACTGCAGGGAGAGGTCTCATTGCATTACCGGAAATTTATCAGCCACCTTTGCGGTCACTCTCCTTGAGGGTGCCAATGTCCCTCAAGGTAATTTCATCAGCCTTTCTTTTTAAGCAGTGTGCAGTGGGAAAGAAGCACTTTGCAACAGCACTCCATTTTGTAATTGCACTCACCCATTCCAAAAACTCCATTGATTGTGGACCACAAATAGCCAATGATAGATGGCCATCTCAGGACCGCTGATTTCAACAACATGAAATGCCAAACTAGTACTGCTGCCACTACAACTACAACTACCATACTACTACAACTAAGACTCCTACTAAGAATAAAAAATAATGATCTACTCTTTTTTTTTTTTTTTTGCAATTTTCTATTTTGATGGGAAATCATCTGTGGAAAAAAGCAATATGAAGTTTTGTGCTTTAAAATTAATCTTAAATACCTGTCCCAACTGCAAGGCTCCAGGGTTCGGAATGTAAGGACAGGCAGCGACTCCACAACACTGACTGCGTGGAGAGGCCATGTTTTATAGAATCCTTTTATATCCTTTTCATTCCTCCCCCCCCCCCCCCCCTACCCATACTCATTCAAGACGCACATACACACACTTCTGACACAAGCAGGATTCTCCCCTCCTCACCAGCTAATATAACACCAAGCTGTCCTGACACAATAAACCAAAATTAATCTGCAGAATGCTTACCGAGACATTTTGGAATCAAGTCACTATATACAAGGTCCCACCAGGAAAAAAATGACAAAAAAACCCACAAATAAACACAAAGTCATTATAATGCACCCATGTTTAGTACCGAGCAAAATAAATTCTTAACGCTTATGTAGGCAATGTTGTGTGAAATGGGCGCTTGCAAACAAAGCGGTGACGTGCAAACGGGCAAAATGAAAGACAATGGCGGGTTACACAAAGAGAAGGGTTATCATTAGCATTGCTACTGAAATCTTCTCCCATTATGTTCAAATCACAGGAATGCAAAACAATCTGATGACACTAAGAGGGGACAGAGTTTTACTCCTACCCATTGCTGAACTGCAATGATTTTCAACCACAGACTGTATAAAAAGATGGACGCAGCACCCGGGTCTGAAAACTGAGGCCAATGCGGAAATCTCTAAAATTTGCATTCTATTTAATGGCCAGAAAGAGGTTCAATCCTATAGAAGTCTATGAGAAAATGATCCTACTTTCCCACCTGATTTATTATTTCAATAATGATTTTCCACATTATTTTACGGTATCTATCTCTTTCGATATATCAAGATGTTAATTTTTGTAAATTATGGTCCAAAATAGACTAGAATAAAGGATAAAGCCAGAATATGCTTTAGGGCGTGGCCATCCTCTGGTCCTCGTCTAATAAGGTCAGATCCACCCGCAGATCCACCCCTCGCTCCTCCCTGGATATTCAATGCATGCTCTCGTCCAATAGGAATCACATCCAGTTTCAAAATTACAAAATGGCGCACTTCAAATTGCCAAAATCGAGGCTTCTTAAATGGTATGCCGAAACCAATGGGTGACGTCACGGTTGCTTTGTCCATCTTTTTATACAGTATGTTTTCAACAGTGATCATTGATTAAAGTGAAGGGAATGCAAAGGAATTAATCTATGCAGTATGGGAATACAATACACGAGTAGCCTTTCAAAGTCATGTAAAGAAAAAAATGAAAATTCATCACAAATAATACATTTAAATCTGTCTTTATGGAACAAAAAAAAAAAAATACATTGTAGCTATAACAAATGATACTAGGACACCTGATCATCTAAATCATAAACCTGTGTAACCCAACAGAAACTTACGGAGAAGAACTGCAGAACAAGAAGCCTGAGAATGAATCAATAACACAGTAACTGAGATGGACAAAATGGCGGTTCCAGACACATATAGTGCCAATATGTTGCATCAGAAAGCCGTATATACATCTCAATCACTACGGACATTTTCTACGTATGAAACACTGTATAAATGTATTTCCATGCTGTAAAAAATAAATTGTACAATTCCGTTCCACTGCGATCATGAGCAGGAAAAGCAAAACAATGTCTGCCTTTTAATTAATATTTGTATAATCTACAATTAAGTTAGAAACATAATAAATACTTGAGCTGTAGACAAACGGTTCTAAATTTGTCACTTGGTTTCATGATCCCCTTGACTTGGGTGAAGTGTAGCATGATGCCAGAAAACATACAAACCGATTTAACAACTAACAGTAATGTGGTTAAAAAAGCAAGCACAGCCTATGTCAAGAGAAGGAGGTCAACCCATTCTTCAGAAATATGATGTCCCATGGGTTTACAAATAAATACTGTATGCTGTAAAACGTGTCACCAAGGCCCCCATAGTCCAGGGGTAAATCAAGTTGATATGTTACTTCATTCAGACAGAGCATATATGCTTGGGTGTAGCAATCGAGACAGTTGTTTCATTACATGTTTCAAAGAAGAATAGAAAATCATTTAAATCAACAAAACTTGGTCAAAAACATCAACAACTGGGATGCAAGATGCAAATAAGAACGATCACTCAAGCTGGCACAAAAACATTAAAAAAAAAAAAAAAAAAAAAAAAAAAAGCTACTAATATACCTGCTCTGAACAACAGCATGTTCATGCAAACAAAACAGCCATGACATGAATTTATGATTTCATAAATGCAAACTCCATGGAGTAAAATGACAAGCACAAAACAAATTGCTAAAAATTTGATGACTGCCCTCAGTTAAAGGTTGAATTCTCGGCTATAAATTATGATGGATGCATTACACATAACAGCAACCAAGCATAAGAGCACCTGAGCACTGTGCCGACAATTAATGACAAGAGCAGCTGAAAGCTCTAAATACTATTGCTATGAACAATACAAATGCATTTTAGTGTCTCAACAAAAAAGCTTCAACAAAATCGATTTCCTCAAAAGCATAGTGCTTTCTTTCAAAAAAATCTAGGATGCGGATTAATTGGCCTCAATTGCTTCACTTGAGACATCCAATATGAGTGTAATTCAAAAAAAAAGAAAAAAAAAAAGAACAAGGTGAGTGCAAATATCTATGTCTGATTGGTTGAGTCAACCATCATGTGATACATACCACCACCTTAAAGTTTACAAAAATATGACATATCAGGTAAGTCACTTGATCTCAAACATATTTTGGCAATTTACAAAAGCAGTAGAGGTTTGATGAAGAACAATGAATAAGGCTGTTAAATTCTCACTTTGTTTCAAAGCTCCTGATGGTGAATTGTAATATTTCCATGTTCATCACACAAATATTCACATTTGCTTGGAGGAACACATCTCTGTAGGACTGATGAACTTGACCTTCACTGCTGTTTTTAGCAAGTAGTAAACCAGGTTGTCACTAAAATAATACTCGGTGGCACGTACCGTGGGTATACATACAAAAATTAAAAATGAAGGAAAGGGTGAAGTGGAGAGACAGGATCTCAAATCTATGACTGTCAAGTGCAAATTTCATCCAGTTGCAATCAGATAACAAAGCAAAAGTATAAAACAAAAATATTGAAAGTGCAAATAATAGTCTTCATACCCTCTTTACAAGAACAGAATCAGGAGGGGCCTTGGCAAAAGAGGAGGGGGGGCGGGGGGTTGGAAGGTGGGACTAGGGGAGGAGTTTTTTTTTACACTAGAGAAAAGATTCTGGACGAAGAAGAGGAGGAGGAGGAGGAGAAGGAAGGGGGTGGTCAGAGTGGTCACATGATGCTGCGTCTCAGGTCACTCAGGTCTCCCGATTCAGCTTCTCCTGCTTCTGGAGTGCTGAATCAGCCACTGTAGTGTGATGTCTGGAAAAGAGCACACCAAGCGCAGGGAGACAAATAAGTAAGGCCAAGACAATCTTTGCAACCTCTTTCTGTCTGATGAATGGTCTCTAGCAGTTTACATCAGCACGGTGCTAAAACACAACTCCAGCCAGCAGGTCTACTGTCCCTTCAGACCCTGGAAACCAACAAGAACTGGTTTACATCTAACGACCATGAGGTCTGAACCTTTTCCCCCTCATAATAACAACATCCTCCTGCACCCCATTCATAAAAAAAAAAGACTTCACCAGGATTGCAGGGACTAGGCAAGCAAACAGGATGAAAGGCTTAACTGTGATCCAGTTGAAACCACACAAAAGACTTTGCTAAATTACATGCACATTATATAATGCATACGTTATTAAACGATGGTCTATGTAAATATAAGACACTGATTGGCCACAGGTGGCTGATTAAAGGTGACAGATACAAGACTAAGAGATTCGGGATGTTTTGCCCCCATCTAGTGTGTCGAGGGAGAACTGCAGTTGAAAACTGCTTATGGCACATACTCCCTTCTGCAGGCTTGCGTCACCCAGGAATATTGCTTGATTACTGCCCATGGGCTTTACTTGATGGACCTTACAGGCAATAAACAAAAATAAGCGATCAAATAATAAAGTGTATCACATTTGGACATTGTTTTCTCATTAGTGTTAGCCTGGCTATATTCAACAGTAGCTTATGTCAGGTAACTGGCTTACAATATTAACATTACAATATCTCGGTAGTTTATAAAATTTTGTTAGGATATTCCTGGATCAAAATGGTGGAAATGTGTTTTCCACAAATTATTCTGCTATTGCTATAGGCGTAAAGTACATCACAGTACAGAACAATGCAGTATGGTACAGCATAAAAGTCAACATCAAACTTAGCTACTTTGCTAACGTTAGTAAATGATGCTGGAAAGCTACTAAATGTACCCATATGCTAGCTAGCTTGTTATGCCTAAATGTGATGATGTGAAAACAAATTCCATTCGCTTTCAAATGGTAAAGTTGCAGCAAATAAACCAAGGTCTAAACTCTTTAGCAGATCTAATCACTTGTATACATCCAAGCTGACTTGGCTAGCAAGCAAACATTAGCTCACTGGTTGCTACGTGCGCATCACTTCTCAGGAATCCTGCTACAGGGATAACACGCGGTTTCAATGTCTTAACACTTCTGGCTCAATTGCTGTGTTTCCGGCCAAAATAAACAAAGACTCATAGTCTTTAAAACTTAAATTTCCATAAAAGTCTTGTATCCATCACCTTTAATTCCTGATTCATAAACAGCTGCAAAATAGTTCTAGTGAAACTGTCTGTTCACCTTTCTAAATTAGTGCTCGCTCATATACCTAGATAAGAATATTAGATTTAGATTGCAATAACACATGAAAATACAAATTTGTTGTCTTAATTTTTATCTTTGGTTAAGTGACAATGGTATAAGTGAGATAATGTCCTTTGAGGAGTCCATTATCAAGAATCAATAGAGGCAACCGTCCTCTACTGCCCATTTGGATGATTGTGGCCTCTTCGTCATCCACTGATTCCTGATCATGAATGCCTCCTCGGCCATTATCCCTCACCTAAAATAAGAATTCTTGCCCTTGTAGCTCACTCACAAGGTCTCTGGGTTGGAACTGCCTTTTGACTGAGAAATCTAATGGCAATGAGGAATAGTTCTCACCAATGTTGTCCTTTTCCTTACAGGAGATGGAATAGCAGCAGATCTCTCTATCCTGGATAGCAGACAGGTTCCTAGGGGAATAACAGATTAAGCAGGTGAAATGACACACCACAGAGAAGGGTTTGAATGTAAAAGCAGCACAGGAGGAGCTACTAGAATGATATACGCACATAAAAATAAGTATGCAGGTGTGGTAGAGAAGAGGACTGCGACAAATGGCACAAGAAACTGTCTTGCTCCAAGACTTGCTTGGGGCAACATCATTTTTCCATTAGCATTCAGAACCCCCGTGACAATATTTATGGTTCAAATGTGTGATTCCTAGAGGTCATTATATCTTCAAATAATATACGTCTTCACGTTTTTTGTATTATTCATTTCCTAAGTAAGATTAGCAGAAATGGGTTCTTATTAAATGTATTTAAGTAACTAAATGCACTCAAATTACAAATCAAATCCAACATTAAATAACAAAATACATAGCGTTCATGGTTAGAAAACCAATATTGCAAACCGAAAGAGACCAGAATGAAAGCCATAATTGGTTCATTACAAGTGTAACATCGCAAACATGGTTTAATATTTTCCTAGAGACATTTCTCTAATTTGCTACTATTAAGACACACAGTGAAATGTAAAAGCTGAGGAGATGGTGACAGTGATAGCACAAACAGACTGATCAGTCTCTTCTGCAGTTCCTGCTACCAGCTCCATGCAGAGCAGCCGAATTTACAACTTTCATTACACACTCCCTCTGGGCCCAGCTCACAGTATGAGCAAGACAGAAAGAATATGACAGAGAGAGAGGAGGAGAGGGGAAAAGAGGGACAGAGAAAGACAGGGAGAGAGCAAAAGTGTCAAAACACAGACAGAAATACAAATTCCCCTATATTAGTCCAAGGAAATGAACAATATTTAACTTTTCTCAACGTTGCTTGTACTGAGAATTCCCTGCTCGCATGCCAGAAATCACCGGGCAGATGACACAGTTCACATTATCTGGCAGACAATCTCTGGCTCTCGGGCGGTTGATCGATCTACAGATTGTACTTACACATTTTTTGTTTGCCTGCCTCCAAGGATATAGAGAGGCCGGCTTGTCAGATCCAAAGTCTAAACATCAGGTCCGCCATGTTTTCAACAATCATTTGAATACCATGGCAGAAGGCAATATTTCCGTAGATATGGAAGAACAAGAATTTAATGGTGGACAAAGAAATTCAGCTCTAAGTTCAAACTGGGAACAACTGCTGCTGCTGCCGTGCTGAATGTGCTGTGTGCTCCGAGTGCTTCCCTGCTACTGCTATGTTGCAACAATTCAAGAGAAAACATTTTATTCACTTTACAAAAAAGATAAACTAGAATGTTAACTTTTGCGTTTGCTTTCAGCACATCCTGCTCTTTCAAATCTTAGCTTCATGATTGTTTAATTGCAACGAAGACAGCGAAAATCAGCAACAAAAATCTGTAAATGACTAACCTTGATTGAAATAGAATTTCATGTCGATATGACGCATTTTCTTTGTGTTAAATTACTGAGACAAACTCATCAAATCTGACAATGTTGTGTGTTCTTGGAGTTCAAATAATTTTAAAATAAATTAATGATTGAAAACAGTTTAAGACCAATAATTATTTTAAAGGGATGTTCAGCGCCTCGCCAATTTTTATTTCACCATCCGTCACTGGTGTGCAGTACTCGTATGACCATGGCCGTGTCCGCGGCATAGCTAGCTGCAGCTTGCTTAGATTTACAAGGTTAGGCCGTATTATGGATATTTCATATTGTTTATTTTTGCAGACTGACATGTAATGGTGCATATTTTGACTTGCAAAGTTGCATCAAAAGCAGCTATTACATGTACAATGCTATGCAAGCCAGCTGCCTCTCACTGCCCAGTAATATAAAACAAAAGTTTAAGTACAGCATGCAGCAATGAGATAGTAGTTTCAGGCCATAATCTATGCAGCAAGGGAGCATGAAATGGCTATCTTTTATGTTCTATATAAAAGAAAGAAATCTAGATGCACTTTTTCGATACTCTGACTTTGCAGGAGTCAACTACCCGAGATGACGGACACGGTCACAAAACTCACATTCGTGGTAAGTGAACTTTTTTAAGGGGCGCTTTTTATCATGCCTACTTAAACAATAGCACTGCGCACACGTTTACTTTTAAACAGAAGAACCACTCCAATTGACGGATCGTGAACACGGTTGCGACACTCTTGGTGTATATTGCAAATGACAGGAAAAATGACAGGACTTTTTGAGCTCATCTCAATAATGTCATTAATTCTTTTTTTTAATATTATTTTTAGTGCGTGTCCAGCCAGGGGTTCCAGTTATTCTTCAGCCCAACATGCATATTTATTATAAAGATTTTTCAGTATTGTTCCGTTTTCAAGTTGTCACACTCCTTTGTCTTTCTCATCCAGTACAATTGTGCCAATCTGTCATGCCAATAAAGCACGGCGAGTTGAATTGAGAAAGGCCAAGGTAGAGAGAGAGAGAGAGAGAGAAAAGAGAAAGAGAGAGAGAGAGAGAAAGAGAAAGAGAAAGAGAGAAAGAGAAAGAGAAAGAGAAAGAAAGAAGAGTGAGAGGTCCAGGAGGATTAATTAAGGGAAGCTGCACGAGGAGGTAGGAGAGAGCACAGAGGCATTTTATCCTCAACCTCGCTTGTGACCTCATCACCAAGTCAGTGCCATTTCCTTAAACCTCACTGGCTACCTGCCCTATATTCTGTGTCATTTTACCCTCAGTAACAATCAGCCGTAGTCCTTCCGCCATTTCTTCAATTCAAAACTCACATTCTCTCTATCAACTCCTTCTCGTCCAAGGCACCCGGGAGATCCCTTTTATTTCCCAGCACAAGGACCTGGTGAGATACACATCCAGTTAGGTTAGAGACATCACAGATTTCCGTCAAAATGATTTCGCCTGGCATACCTGGTGTGTAAGGGTAAATTCCCATTTTATAAAATAAAAAAACTTTAATCAAAGTGGCCGCACAAGATCAATTTCCAGAATTTTGGATGTGTGACCCAGAATTTTGGATGTGTGATTATCAGAAACAGAAACTTTAAGCAATCATTTCACACTAAAATAAGGTATTTATTTGGTATCAAAGGCAAACCAAAGGCAAAAATCATTTTGTTTATCTTAGCAAAAAGCAAAGTTGTGCGGGGGGTCTGCAAATGCATCATTTTTCATCCCTATAATTATCAGTAACATTTTTTCATAAATATATAAATACTGTTGCAAGTAGGGCTGACAATTATTTTTAGCAAATACCTAAATATCAAGTTTGTAGCAACACTGCAGGGATAAATACTGTTGTTGTCAAAAAAAATATTTACAAAATTATATTTTTGATAAATAGTTATAAGTAATGTGGATATTATGACCAGGCAGGTACAGGCAACAGCTAGAACAGTCTAATTGTAGAAAAATTTATCCCTTTACTGTAATGCAGCTTTCAAAATCAGAAAAGACAAAACTTATATTACAATACAGTACATTTCCAAAATCCCAGTCGATATCTTATCATATATCACAATATCAATATAATATCAGTGTATTTCCTAGCCCTAGTTGCAAGAACCATTTAAAATCAATATCATCCAACCACTCCATCCATTATGGATTATCATTGTGTGCGACTCATGCTACCCTGTATTAGTCAATACAGTCCTGGGCAGACGAGCTCTCATGAGGTGATAAGTCCAGAAAAAGCAGCAGCATCTGCAGGTCTAGCCCCATCCCACTTACACACTCAATAAATCAAGGGAAAGCATCCTTCTCATTACTCAACAAGCACAAATCCATTATTCATCGTCACTGCGCTTTCTGCACGAGCCCTTCTTTGAATCAGTTGGGGCTAGACTGGCCTTGTAAAGCACCTCCATTAAAATCAATGTATATGAAATCCATTACCTTCTTGGTTCTAAAGCAAATATCATAAAGATTGACACAAACACGTGGCAAACAAGTGCCAAGTAAGACTTAACTTATGTGTTCCTCCCACTTCTTTGTGCTGCCAGTTATTGGGCAAATGAAAATGCATTCAAACACTGTGCTGACAGTCAGCGTCACTCTGTGCCCTGCATATCCTCATTGCCTCATTACCCTTTTGCCTCACAGTTAAAATGTTACTTTAATTCAAAGCCACTTCCCAAATCCTTTCATCATTCAAAACACAAAGCCCGTGCAGATGCACGGACCATTACAGAATCAGAGATGTCTGAAAGATAAACAGAAGAAAAATATATGAATTCAAAGATCTACACAAATCTCAATGTCACTTGACCTGAGAATTGGCATGATCACAATTGACTCAATAAGTTTACAACACAAGTTCTAGATCCGAGTACCATATTAAGCATGGCAAAATTATCATTGTATAAGAATGAAAAATATGAAAAAAGTAACACGAAAGCATACTTCAGTCCTCTGAGGAATACATCAAGACAAACACTATGTATTCAGCACCCTTAATTTAACACAAGTCATGAGCTGCTGCTAAGAGCTCATGGGACATGTAGTGTGAAAAAGCACTCACAGGAATACCCTGGAGCTGGGGTTTGTCCAGCAGGTTGTGCAGTTCATTCTTTGAGGCTTCAATCTTCTCGGGGTCTGCGGCATCAACCATGTACCTTTATAAGAGGGAAATATTAATTGAACATATAGACATGAGTTTTTTAAAAACTTAAAAATTAAATTAAAAGTAAATAAACAAGTGAAACGTCAAGGAGACCTTGACCAGTCTTGTCAAAAGTCTGATGCCTCTTGTGACAATGCATCAGGTCAATGTGACATCAATGTGTCCGTTTTATGATCCCATCAGTCTGGTGTTAATGTCTCTTCTTTCTCCATCATGGTGCCGGTAGGGCCGGTAAGCTAAAAAGTTACTTTTAAAAATTACCTACCACAGCTTTAATGTCTAGCATTGTTTTATAGGTAATTTTTTTTTACACCGATGCACTAATGTAAACATTAAAATTCTTTTTCAACCAGTACGGATGGTAGAGCCCAATTCATATTGAGGCACATACTTCTCATAGTACAATCACAGCTCCAAAAGAATTTGGAATGTAAGTAAAATGCAAATAAAACCAGAATTGAGTGATTTATAAATCTTCTTTTATGGACATGTAGTTGAAAACGGAGCATAAATAAATATATTTCAAATTTTCACCCTGTCGACTGTTTTGATTTCTGTAAATACACAGAACTGCCAAATTTGAATCCTGTGATATGTTCCAAAATACAAAGACTGAAAAAGTTGTGAAATATTCAGAAACAAATTCTCTGTGTTTGGGCTCATATGAAATAAACTCAAGCAAAGTGGAAAGGAGTGCTGTGGTCTGCGAGTCCGTCTTTCAAATAGTTTTTGGAAATAATGGACGTCATGTTCTCAGGACCAGAGAGGAGAAGGACGATCCCAACTGTTATCGGCGACATTCAAAAGCCAGCATCTATCTTGGTACTGGGGCTGCATTAATGCTTTTGGCATTGGAAAACTGAAGGCACAATTGGCGCAGAGGGGTACATGCACATTTTGAAACAACCTGTTGCCTTCCAGACTTCCTTTTTTTCAAGGACACCCATTTTTACCAGCAGGATAATGGCAAACCACACTCAGCACATATTACAACAGCAAGGCTTTTTAGTCACCGAGTGTGGGCAATGGACCAGTCAGTCTGCAGCCCACACCTGTCTCCCATTAAAAATGTGTGGCAGATTATGGAGATCTCCTACTGTTAACCAACCAAAGTCTTATATCAGGCAAGAACAGGAACAAATTCCACTTTCAAAACAGCCAGTGTTCTCAGTTCTAAAAGGAAAACGGAGTGTTACTGGAAGGAGATGTGGTGAGTCAGTGGTGAACATGCACCTGACACAATTTCATTGGAATGTGTTGTAAACATAACACTTCATAATAGCTATTATTTTCAAAAAAGCAACAAAGTTGATAAGCTAAAACATTATTCTTTATTTGTTCAATTGAATACAGGTTAAAAGTGATTTACAATTTACTGCTTGCCATTTTTATCTATGATTTACACGTTGCCCCAATATCCCTGGAATTGAGGTTGTATATCATTTGCAATGCTATATGTTGACCAGTTCTACCGTGACCTGAGAAATTTGCAAAACAGGAAAAAAATTCAAAACTCTTGCCAAGAAGACTTGTACTGTTGCGGAGCAGAAATTATGTGCTTCGGCACATGCGGCCATTTTGAAGCAACAATATTGCGGAAATGTAGAAGACAACCCCATTGTCCACAGTTTCCTCTGATATTACTTATCCTGTGCAAATTGATGGTAAACATTTCAGGCGCCCTGAGGCAACAGTGACTTCACAGACATATTTCCTGAAAGCTCATCCCATTCGAATATGGTTATTGATGGGAAGAACTCCAGACCTGATGAATTCAAAACAAAGTAAACAGTAAGTGTTCGTTCTCATTAATGCCCTCAACTACGTGATCGTGATCAATCTCTCAAACCTCATGGCAGTAACCAGTATCTACAGCAGTTGAAAGATGTTAGCATAACGTGGTCCTGAGAGTGGTGCTGAGACCAGGCAATTAAACCCAACACAGCACATTTTCTAAACACTAAAGTAAGCTTAACATCGTCTACTTAAGACTGAATAGTATCTAGCATAATATCAAACCTGTTCTTGAAACCCCCTGAGTTTCTGCCAGTACTAGTATATGACTATGCAAGCTATTCCACACTTCAGCCACACTCAGAGTTAAAAAAATGTCAGTGTGTGAAATGTACTTTTAGCAAACTTTCATTTATATGCCATCGATTGACTTTGGTAATCCCTTTCATGAATCTGAACACCTCGATCAAATCAACACCAATTTGCCTTTTACCCAAGACTGAAGAGATTGAGCCTCCCAAGTAATTTTTCATAACTTTTTCCCTTTCTTACAGGAAATCACACAACAGTACATGGTCTAACAAAGGTCTAGTATAAGAGGAGTTTAACTTTCTTGGACTTGTAATATATAAATTCGGCAATATTTCCCATCATTCGCTAGAATATACCCCTTTTTTGACAGGCAGAGCATAGTGAGTAGAACCTAAAAGGCTTCAGTCAACCATGTGGAGAAAACTGTTGACTAAAATTTCCAATTTTAACACATTCCATTTCAACACCTCCCTTGAAGTAGTCCTATCTTATGTTTTTATTTCTAACAAGAAAAAATTAAAGTAGGGATTCAAAGAAAATAAGCACCCATAAAATTGGTCCGTTATGGCAATTTCATGATAGGTTGAAGGTATTCACTCATATAACAAGAGAAAAAAAGTTTCATGAGACTTGAAATTCGCTTTCCAAATGTTGCTCCTTTTACACCGTAACCAGTCTGC
Organism: Gymnothorax javanicus; assembly: GCA_029692085.1. Taxonomy (NCBI): domain Eukaryota; kingdom Metazoa; phylum Chordata; class Actinopteri; order Anguilliformes; family Muraenidae; genus Gymnothorax; species Gymnothorax javanicus. The sequence goes on from CM056202.1 coordinate 81,666,606, forward strand.
CGACAGTCTCAATTTCCGTGACGTCACATACGGGTTGTGTACTCTGAAAGTACCCAGATATTCCATAGTTATAATACAGAGAACACTGAGAAAACTGTTTTCAATTTTGTTTTTAAAGCCTGACGAGTCAGAACTCTTGATAGATTTCTTCCAGATCTTCCAGTAGTTCGTAGTTTTAAATCCCAAGTTTAAATCTTTATTTTTTTAAGCTACTGTCGCATAAAGGCGATTTCTTTCATCGATGCATATTAGTTTTGCTGCTTATTTTGGTTCATTCCGTGCCAGCAAAAAGTCCGGTCGCCGCGCTGGCTTTAAGCTATACACATTGTCTAGTTTAGAAAAAAAAATATGTTTTTACTGGAGTCAGTAAAAACCATTCCAAGGAAGGTTGGATAAGCCATAGCTGGGCTACAAAAAAAGACAGTATTTTATGAACACGATCAAGTGGACTCTCAAAACAGCGATTGACTGACATAGAAATATGGAGTGACAAGGTCGATGCCATTTAGAACACAATCGTACCCCTCAAATAGGCCGTCTCCACCCAATACCTCAAAAGCAGCCTGAAGTCCGTCTGTATTTCTCATGCACTCAAGCTCAATTTCAGGTCTTAATTGCTTTTTTATAGTTGTTGCATCTCTTCCCATGGTTCTTTCTTCAACTTCTAGTCCTTCCTCTTCCATGATGGCCAAAACGAAACAAAACCTCAAATCTAATAACGTTAGATAGTTGCAGTATACGCAATAGAAAGATCTGACGACTGGCAGCTGCAAGTGCATGAACAATACGTATTCCTGCGCGAGTTAAGAGAGAGAATACATTTTAAAAATCTTCCTCTCTTGTTCTGTCGTCGCTCTTATCAAGTCTACTCATCGAAAAAATATCATAATAAATTAAGGTATCAGTCCTTCCCCGGGTTTCCGCTACATGCAATTGATCATGGCGCACCGCCACGGCAAAATAAAAGCCGCCACGCCTATGTAAAATGACTTTATATGAACTCCAACAAGGCAACGTTGTCACAAATATCCCCCACCACGGTAAGAATGGTCACGGGAGATTCCATATTCCCATTGCAACACCCATACACCAAGTTCACTTCCACAAAAAAGGTGAAGAACATGATTTGCAGTGAAACAACTGATGTGAATTTTGCAACAAAATCCATTTCACAGGAAATACTTTTAGGTTCATAATTAGAAAATTAAAGAAACGCAGTATACTAAATCCAAAAGTCAATGGAACCTTCCATACACCCATACCGAGAAAACTTATCCCCATTGCAAATCCCGTACACCTAAGTCAACGAACAGAGTCAAGGGCCATAACTCCATGAAAATAAACTTCTCTGAATCAGTTTTCAAACTCATTCAATAGGGTCATTACACTACTGGCCACACACACAAAATTTCTTCCACGTAGATGCAATAGTTGCTGAGAAAACTTGTCCCCATTGCAACATCCATACACCAAGTTCAGAGTCACGGGGCAATAACTCCATAAAAATAAATTTCTCGGAATCAGTTGTCGAACTCATTCAATAGGGTAATTAGTATTGGCCACACACAAAATTTCACCCGTGAAGGTGCAATAGTTGCCGAGAAAACTTGTCCCCATTGCAAATCCCATACACCAAGTCAACGAACAGAAACAAGGACCATAACTCCGTAAAAATAAATTTCTCGAAATCAACTGTAGAACTCATTCAATAGGATCATTAGTACTGGTCACCCACAAAATTTCATCCACGTAGGTGCAATAGCTGCCGAGAGAACTTGTCCCCATTGCAACACCCATACACTTAAATCCACGAACAGAGTCAAGGGCCATAACTCGGTAAAAAAAAAAAAAAAAACTTCTCAGAATCAATTGTTGAACTCATTCAGTAGGGGCATCAGTACTAGCCACATACAAAATTTCATTCACGTAGGTGCAATAGCTTCCAAGAAAACTTGAACCCGGACGGACGGACGGACGAGCGCCATTCCAATATCCCCCGATCCACTTTGTGGCAGGGGATAAAAATCCTAAGGACAATCAGGTGTCGCCAGTTCTCATTCTTAAGTTAAAATGAGCGCTAATAATTCTTGACCTGTTGTCAATCATGTTGCTTGATGAACACGTTTTCCAATGAATAAAAATTAGCCATCGTCAGTAAAACATGCTGCTTTCTTCTTAATGCAATGTGTGCAACGATTGGAGGAAAAATATCTTTGCAAAACGATAAACTGCTTTGTTAACTTCTGTGTTTGCTGTGAGCACATCCTGCTCTGCCTACTTGTATCTTCATAATTATTTAATTCCAATTTCGGAGTCCGGAGTCATAATCGGTTTTCATATCATAGACTATGTGAAATCCACCGTGACGCATGTGAAACTGATAAACCTCCGTGCGCACAGACTTCAATTATTACATCGTCTACGTGCTGATTAATGAAAAAATGGCCACACCTGATAATGCTGAGTTTTGACCCGACGCTGAAGCCCTCCGCCACAGTTTCAAAAAATCCTGGAGGAAACCCTGCCTTCCCCGTATTTACACGATTTCCGTCAGATTGTTTATATGTCCATTTTAATCTTCAATGTACTTGGCCTATATAGAAAAACATGAGTTTAAATTTAAAAAGAAAGACAAATAAATGTTCCTCCATTACAATCTAAAAAAAGTCTGGAGATATGGCCTAGTAGTATGCTATGGCAAATTTACACAACAATTCATCAGGCCGAAAAAAAGATAAAAAATGTTCCGGACACGGACGCCACACCACGACAATAGCTTATCGGCTCATAGGGCTGGTAAGCTAAAAATATAAAGCTTAGAGACAGACATGATATTTCAATTGACATGTAACAGAGCAAAGCTTGTATAACCCGTACGTGACGTCACCCAAAACGGGCCCCTTTCCTAGCATCACGGAAGTATTCACGCTCGATAAAGTACTGTCGTTTCGTGCGTGTTTCCATTTTCTCGTATCGATAATGTGACGGAATGACATTACATTGCATTCTTTGCGTTCTAAGCTTTCCATTGATGTCGAAATTGCCATATTTCAGTTTTTCCTTTGAATCCCTACTTTAATTCTGTCCAAATGTTCTAGAATCACCTATTTAGACTCCAAACTGCCAGCCTAACTTCCCAGACCCAGTCATGAATCATCAGCAAATTTAACCAATATGCTCTCAAAGTTCCTGTTCAGGCCAATAAGGTAAATAAGAGCATTAGCCCAAGTATGGAACAGAGAGGGACACCGCATCCCATAGTATATTCCAATAAGATACTATTCTTCGTGAACTATCCCTCAACCAGTTCTACATCCACTCTGAAATATCTCCTGCAATTCCAACCATCCTATTTTAATAATTAGTTTCTAAAACAGAACCTCATCAACAGCTTTTTGAAAAACTGAATACATCATTAGCCTTCTGATCAAAATGAAGTTAACTCTACCTAGAGACTGAAGGTCCAAGCATCAGCACTAAGGAGGGTGACAATGCAGAAATGTCAGTCAATCACCGAATCCACTACAGCGGATGATATGGTGCCTTAGCATCAAGACTCACACAATGGCACTGACTCCACGGCAGTAACGTTCCCACATGCTTCGGAATCGCGGCTGTCCTCCAATGTCCCACAGCTGAGGAGACAGGCATCACCATCAGCATGGTTATGCAAGACAACATTCAGACACTTAAAGGCAAAGGCCGCTGATGTTACTAAACATTAATAATACTGTACACAGACTTGATTTTCAGAACAGAACCTGTAACACCTTTATATGCCAGTGCTATATATAAAGACAAATACATTCATAAAGGAGTGGCACCCTGAAACTGGAATCTGACTGCATAATATTAATAACAATTCCATCCTACTTACAAAGCATGTAAAAACTGATTCAATGAATATTTGTCCTTTCCGATGACTATTAATTGAAAGCAATATTTTCCTGTCCTTAAGCAGTTTCAGCAATCGCTGATGCAATCACTCGCCAAAGTTTGCAAACAGAAAACCTAATGCTTGAATCTACTCGTCAGCTAAAGCTAGGGACAAATCCAAGTATCACAGCCCAATTTCTACTTAGACCAGAGTAGACATCAGTTGCATACCCATTAGTCTAACAACTTTAAGATGCACTGAAACAAGTCTGTTTTTTTTTTTTGTTTGTTTCTAAAAAGCCTGCAATTATTACCAATAGTCTTCAGGCAATTTGTTCCAAGTGAGTAATGTCATATTTAGCTAAAGTTTCATAATTTTAACAAAGAGTGATACATTGAACATCATCTAGGCGTTACTCCTGTTAAACCTGTAATGTCATTATTGTGTCTGGCATTGTAACCATGTTTTCAGGTTTATCTGAACATGTTCCTGTAAGAGGTGCCCTTTTAGCTGCAGTGCCGAAGAAGTCCCATAAGGCCTAGCTCCTAGCAAGTGCTGCCCTTGCTCTCAACGGAAATCTGACCTTGATGGTGACATTTCCCTTGGTGATCTTCCTCATGTTGAAGCCGACTGTCGGGATCATGTCTTCACTGAACTGACCAGACTGTGGGGACAGAGAGAGATATGAAACTTTGAATGGAATTTCACAGTTTTGGTGGTAGAGAGATGCAATCTGTGTGTAACTTCCTCACTGACTTTCAAAATGTTTCAACCTTAATTCAATCAGGGGAGGACAACTGATCATATTTTTCTCTTTTTCAAGAATGGAGGAAGTAGAACAGGGGAAGAGAGGAACAGGACTTAAACCAGTTTGGACCCTATGGGCAGATTTAAAGCCAATTTCACCTCTCCACATGCAAGTAATAAAAATTCAAAGCCCCACCAAGGGCTCAAATCAGCAACTATTTATTAGTCAAGAAACCTACCACTAAGTAGCCTCCCCCTTCCAAATAACAATGAACTCTGTGCATGCGTATTTGTACGAGTATTGTGGTAGATTCCCCAGCACTCTGTCACAACAAGTCAGAAACAATCTATTCAACACACATCAGGTTTCTCAAATCTATTTTATAACTCCAGTATCAGCAAGTTACCAACAGAACAATCAACTGTTATACATCTGATATACAAACTTCCTCTCTTGATGAAGAATCTTGCTGCAGTACTTGCTGCAGTGCAGAAAATAATTCACATAAATTCCTCAGAACAATTACCAATGCAGCCATAGTGCAAGAAATTTAATGATTTCCAATAGAGTATTTATAATGTTCTTTTGCATTCTGTACTTGTAAATTGCATTCAAAAAATGAATGCTTATTCGCTGGAGTTAGCCAACAACAGGCAATCACTTTTCCATTTTGAGCAACAACTTGGACAACTGCTATAGAAAATGTGATTGCCACATCAGCATCCACCAGTATCTGATAGACAGACTGACCACAGGCATTAAGACACAAAGCACAGTGTCATTCCGTGCCAAGTGGACCAGGGTCTTTGAGGGTCCCAAGGTAAGTTGATTGCCTGATTTAGGAGAAAATGTATCAGTTTTTGAGAAATTTTTTTTTTATTTCTATGTCCTATCTTTAACACTGGGGCCAGAATTTCAAGGGCCCATAAAATGGACAAAAATGATTCAATCAAAATCCAAAAAAAAAGTCTGGAGATATGGTCTAGCAGTTTGTTCTGGCAAATTTATATGAAAATTCATTAAGTCAAAAAAAAAAAGATAAAAAATGTTTTGAACGACAGACGACGGACGCCCATAGGCCCAGTAAGCTAAAAAAAAAAAATCTGAATTTATACTTTGTACCTCCACCTGGGGCTTTTATGACAGCTTGAATTCTTTTAGGGATAGACTTCACTAATGAAAAACAATATTCTCCATAAAGCTGGTTCCAACTTTCTCAAATAACGGTTAACAGATCAGCTTTGCAGGATAGAGCTTTGTCATGGACCATTTTTTTTTTTTTTTTCCACCATAAATTGTCAATCAGATTGAGATACAGACTGTTTGCCGGCCATGTTGAGTGAATATGCCCTTCCTGAAGAAAAGGTTTTACACTCTTTACCCTGCAGCAAATGCATTGTTATCCTGAAAAATGACTTAATCACCAAACCTACTGACCATTGATGGAATCAGAAAATGGTCCAAAATTTCAATGAACACCAGCGCATTGACTCTTAAAATAATGATTGCCATCTCTCCTGGTGCTTTACCGGACAAGCAACCCCATATCATAAATGAATGCTGAATTTTGCTTGTTTTCTTCAAGAAGTCGTCTTTATATGTTTCTTTGATATGACACCAGACAAAAGTTCCAGCATCATCGCCTTAAGGTCAATCCATGCCAAGTGAGAACACACTTGGTCCATCATGATCTTAGATTTTCATATAGCTTTACTCATTTGTTCATTTTGGCCCAAATAACAACTCAGCCAAATTTTTCGGAAATCGGACCGTCGGTATGGGTTTTACGGCACTTTGAAAAATGGCCACTAGATGGCACTGTACACAGATTGCGTAAAATGCCCCTCAGAAAGATCCCTACATGAAAACTGCAATAGATTCATGCCTGTAAATAAGCATGATGAAGGACAAGGGCCATGTCTTGGGAACTGAAAAGAGAAATTTCTGAAAAAGTCTTTGGTTGCCGTGCAGTGGGCCCTCAAAATTGCCAAAAATTTGAGCGTGGCCGAAATTTTTTCACTTTTGAGACCCTTGTAATTCAATCATGGAACAAAATATAGAAGAACTACTGACATAAATCTTTGACTTCATGCAGAATCTCTTTATTAACCCTTTAAGGCCTAATGCAAAAATCCCAGCAGATAGTAACCTGTATTTGGGCTGAAGCACAGCTTCTCAGTTTTCAGGAACAGTTGGAATTTTTTTCTATTGCGCAAAACTTACAGTAATTACGGTACTTTCAAAATTACGCGCATATCTGTGTCGGAAACGACACGTTCTTGAAATGCGCACATGCGGTCCAGGTTTAAATGGGTTAAATGTAAAAAACCTCTTATTATATTATTAGTTTTTCAGATTAACCCCTTCACAGTCGGCTGCAGCAGGAAAAGTCCCCTTTTGAAGGGCACTGTAAGACCCCGGGGCCAACTCCAAACCTCCAATTTGAGATATGTAACAGTCTAAGACCTATATTTTGTGGTAAAAGTGAGAGAAAGTTATATATTTGCCTATTTCAGGATGATATATTGCCATCAAATGTTCAATTTTCAGGGACTATGATGTAATGTACAGCAAATGCACACAAATGTTCAAGAAAGTATGGGAAAAGCGCCCCACATACTTTTTAAATATATTTGGAAATGGTTTTATACTTGGGATTGTGGTTCCTATCTTCTTAGAATAGAATGACTAACTGTTGGGTCATTCCATGCCATGTGGAAACACACCTGGGCCACCATGGTCTTGGATTTTACTTTAACTTTGTCTATTTGTTCATTTTGGCCCAAATAATGGATATCTCGGGGGTTTTTTGCAAACTACCCTCTGGTATTGGTTTTATGGACCTCTGAAGAAATGGCCTGCATTGGGCGCTTTTCAAAACATGCCCTTATATCTCTGGCCCCATTACTGATACAGGTCTGGGGTTTGGATGGATTTGTAATATGAGGCTTCCTCTGGCACCACCATCATTTACAATGGTTGTATCTGTTCATTGTTTCCATGGAAATTGTGTTTGAAGTTGGGCAAATTTGAGATTTTTTCCACTTTTTGGACCCTTATTACTCACCAAATACTGGTGATACTGAAGAAGCCACAAAAGAAACTTTTTATTTCGGATATATCGTCGACACTTTTACTAAAAAATTAAAGCAGAACATAATGGTTTATCAGATTAACCCTTTCAAAGTTGCTTACAACAGAAAAAGTCACAAGTTCAAGGGGTCTGTCCTAGGCCTGTGACTAAAACCCGGGTACCCGGGTCCCACCCGAAGAAAATTGCAATACCCGATTCCCAAAAATCAGTACACTGATTGCGCACACGATAGGCCTGCACGATTAATCGCCAGAAGATCGTGATCTCGATTCACCCCATGCGCGAGCATTATTTCACGAGCCGCAGAGCAAACAAACTGGTTGTTTTCAAAGACAAGAGTAGTGAGTAGTAGGCGGTCTCTTGGGAGCGCTTGGGACCGCCCCCAAACGCAACACTGACATTGCATTCGCGCTCATCCTATGGCAAAGCAGCTCTACATCACGTGAGCTCATGTAGAAGCCAGAGCAGATAAACCAGTAACTGGCGCTGGTCTTTCGAATCAAACGGAGTTGGCTAACAGTGTAGGTCCAGAGGCAGCGAGGGAGAGACGAAGAAACGTAAAAGTGCAGAGTGCAGGAAAGTTTCACCTTGGTCCCATGTTCAATTGACAATCAAGCACTTGATTCGTACAATTACAAATTTTAATCGGAAGACAGTCCAATTTATTTCTATATTGTTCTTTTGGCAGTCGCATTTTGAGATTCAAATGGCCTGGAAACAGTACAGATTCACCTTTGTGCGTTTGCCAGATTATTTTTATAGGCTTACATTTGACGATTTGACGTGAATACGGAAATAAATCACACCTCATGGTGGATACGCTTAATAAAATGTTTTCCACATTGCGTCAGCCTATATTGTTATATTTTTGAAAACCAGGGCCATGTTAAAATGTATTTATATTGGCACTCTTACACGGAAGCCTCGTTTGGTATATCTACTTCTCATTATCGCTTTTTAATCATTATAGGCTACATGCCGGTTGTGCTTGTTGGCTAAATAAATTGCTTGATTTTTAAGCTGCTTTTCCACCGAACGCGAAACGAATTATTCGCACGGCAGATTAGTGCATTTAAAATGATAGGGCCATGTTCAGGGTTTGGTTTGGGTTTCGAGGGTTGCCTCAAAACTACTAATCTTGGTTTATGCTGGAATGCAGCCCTAGAAGAATCGTGCAGCCCTAGCACACGATAAAATGATGGATAATCATTCATGGCATCACCCAGACATTCGCTAATAACGTGTACATTCCTGTAGCTCACGACTGTCGTCCGCCAACGATTAGTTTATCAACTTTCTTGAATGGGAAACAGATGGAGAATCAATCAGTGGCAATTTGGAGATTTTATATAATCAAGGAGGTATTAATCCCTACCTCCTTGGTCTAGTCAGCTCGCGCTTGCTAGCTGCCTTTCGATCTCATCGGCGTCATGGTTTTTTTTTTTTTCTTTTTCTTTTCAACAGTTATGATGATGAATTTTGATGATATTGATACAAATTATATTATATATTTATTGTCGTTGTGATTGATAGTCCTGGTTGATTGTAATAGTGATGATGAAGACGGCGATTCGGTATTCGGTAACGATTGAAGTTGATGGAATAATTATCAAACGATGATGATAATAATGAGGAAATGGGAAATTCAGGGATGCAGATATGATTTTGAGTTTTGACGATGGGACTGTTATGATGGTATAATGAAATGCGTATTAATAATAATAATGACATCAATCAGACATCCACACACTTTGATATAGTAGCCTAAATGAATTTCGAAATTTGAAAAGTAAAATATCGTTTTCGTAAAATACCGATCAGTCCATCTAACGTTCGTGCATGAGACTAGTTCACTCGGTTGTTTTTTTGTTTACTGTTATATCTCAGCCCTTTATGCTAGCCGTTATCATCTAATTAATGGATTGTTGATGTTTGGTTTTTAACCCACTTCGGTGTCTAGTAGAAAGTTCTTTTATTATTTCCATTATGGCGGCAAAAGGCTTCAGTATAGATATCGAATCAAATTCCAGAATGATGAAAATCCCCTATCTCGTGAGAAAAAGGCACTCTGTGTGTGTGTGTGTGTGTGTGTGTGTGTGTGTGTGTGTGTGTGTGTGTGTGTGTAAGTACGTGTAGTATGACTTTGAAGTGATATCGGACGGATGTTGACCTGCTTGAGCTGTGAAGTTTGTTTACGAATTAATTCCTCTAGCCTACACCGTCGATCACGATGTGATTTACAAGATTCGGACTTGGACATTATTCATACTTGACAGTTGACAATGAAATACTTATCACCTCGAACAAGGTTTTCGTTGTAAGTTATCTTTGTTTCTCGGTCTTTCTTCAGTGTATGCAAACGTGTTTGAAACTTTGAGGTAAACAATGAACACGGTCATGCATGCCTCGTAGATGCAAGACACTGGCATATTTTCTTCACTCTCCATCTTTACTCTCTTGTCTCAACAATTTCCTCCACCTGTTTTTCTTTTCTGCCCATGGTTTATTTCAACTGTCAATCACGAAAGAAGTGTCCTATGGAGACAGGTTTTCATCTAGACTTTATTCTCGGGGCAGTGGGCTAGCAGAGGTCTAGATCAAAAATACCAGCTTTATGTTCGTTTAAGTAATTTTCCGGTACCTGGGTATCCGCCCGAAAAATTGTCAGGTTCCCGTTTAGAAAAAATTCCCAAAATTCCTAGGCCCATTACATTATATGTATATTCCCTGAAAATTGAACATTTGGTGGCAATATTTCATCCTGAAATAGGCAAATATATAACTTTATCTCACTTTTACCACAAAATATAGGTCCTAGACTGTTACATATCTCAAATTGAGGAGGTTTGGAGTTGGCCCCGGGTCTTACCGGGTCCCCCAAAAAGGGACTTTTTCTGCTGCATCCGACTTTGAAAGGGTTAATCTGAAAAACTAATGATATAATAAGAGGTTTTATACATTTAATAAAGAGATTCTACATGAAATCAAAGATTTATGTCATTAGTTCTTCTATATTATGTTCCATGATTGAATTACAAGGGTCTCAAAAGTGAAAAAAATTTGGCCACGTAACAGGGATCTTTCTGAGGGGCATTTTACACAATCTCTGTACAGTGCCATCTAGTGGCCATTTTTCAAAGTGCCGTAAAACCCATACTGACGTTCCGATTTCCGAAAAATTTGGCAGAGTTGTTATTTGGGCCAAAATGAACAAATGAGCAAAGCCACAGGAAAATCTAAGATCATGATGGCCCAAATTGTACCCCAAGCGTTCTCACTTGGCATGGAATGACCCCTTAGCCAATGCATATTTGAGATTCATCACTAAATATCTCTTTCATCCAATCATCTACACTCCATGATTGCTTCTCTTTAGCCCACTGCAAGCTTGTTTTCTTCCATTTAGGTGTGAATTTTGGTTTTCATTTGGCTTCTCTATAAATCCTATTTCATTCAGCAGATTTCTCATAGTTCTGTTGCAAACATTGACTCCTGTTTCCGCCAATTTGTTTTGCTGTGCATTTCTATTTTCAAGACATATTGCTTTGAGTTTTCTGCCCTAACGCTTTGACGTCTTCCGTAGTCAACCAACATGCTTTCCATCCATCATCTTCTTATTTTGTATATACCTGCACCAAGTTTTAGACACAGCTGTCTGAGAACAAACAACACTCTTCACCACTTTCCGTGTTGAATTTCCTTCTTGAAGCAGTTCTATAATCCTTTCGCATTTTTTCAATTACCAGCTGTCTTGTTGGTGTCCTGCTTCCTCTCAATTAGCCAAATCCAACACCTTATCAAGATCTACAAGCAATCTCTTGTAACTGCAGACTAATACGAATATTCAGGTTTGTGCTGGTATTTCTTTTATAAATGCCAATTACATGGCGATTCCGTAATTTTTTACTCAACATTCAGTGGTTCAATAATTTTTTCCACTACTTGATTATGAAAAAGTATGCTATTAAAATAATTTAATCTAGTTTGTCTGAAATGTATTTAATGAAGCCTGAATGTTAAGCTAATAAACAAAAATTATTTTCTTCATTTCTGTGATTTGTTTATTTGCCATGAAGTAAAAAAGCTGAAAGAACATCCTCCAAGTGTGGTGATTCCATAATTTTATCCATGGCTTGGAGTTGAGTAATCAAGCAATTATAAAGCAGGAGCCAAGCACAGTCCATCTCCCAAGATTGGTTTCCGCTTGGTAAGAACAGTGAGAATTTTGCTTTAGACAAGACACCATGTGGCAATGCCTCATTCCTTATTGGCTCAGGGTGAATTTATCTGCTTTCTGTGGCTCAGGATTTATGTGAACATGACCTTCAGGCAGGCCTTGGTTTAATGCCCCAGGGGTGCAGTGAGAATGCTCATCAGACCACACCTCCAGCAAGCCAGTGTAAACTCCCCCGAATCAATCAACGAGGCACCGCCGCTGAAAAATAAAAAAAAAAGACAGCCATCTCCACCTCCCCACAACCACCACGAGCAATAAAGCATTGTACGACCATGTGCCAAGACACTGAGCCAGACAAAGTGCTATTTTCTGTTTGCCAACCCTGCCAATGGAAGCATCCAACTTCAACTGATGGACATCTTTACAAGTTTCTCAGCCATCGTATGGATAATACAAACTTCCCAAACAAGCCGTACATGAATTCTTCCTTTCAGATGGCAAACTACATTGTAAACTTCGTCAGGCAGCAAACAACTCTGTACACAGTGAGCTAAAAATACAAATAGATCCACGTTTTACCAGCTACAACTCACAATTTTGGTAAAATACCAGAAGTCAAATATACCAAGGAAGCACAAACCCCCAACCAACTGCATTTCCAGATTCTCTTATTACATATTCAGATGTTAAGACAAGCTAAACCATCACAGCTGCATCTGACATATAATAAAAGACAAATGAGTTATTCGGTGCCAAGTGCACCAATTTTCGGAAGGTTTGCATCACACTGTCTCAGAAAAATGTGAAAAAAAATCAGGGGTGTTTGCCATCATTTCAAATGGTCAAATCCCCAATCTTAGTTCCAACTCCAATTTTTCATCAAGTAATAGCCAATTTAAGGAAGGGGTGTCTAGTCACTTGCAGATGTAACAATGACTTATAAGCATTTTTAATGGGATACAAATACAGTTTCCAAAGCTGCCAAATTAATGTCAATGGGTGCACATAGGTAAAATTACCTTTAATTTATTAATCTGCTATCAGATTTGGCATATCTCATTTGATTTTCCTGTAATAGGCTGTTGAAAATGACAATTTTTACAGAACCAAAATTTTTCTTTGATTTTTAGTTGGTCCCCTTGAATGAATTATGCATAATCAGGGGTTCATATTGCAGCCTCATCCTCAGCAGCTACAGCACATTGGCCCCTTACACCTAATCCAATCTCCTGTTTCTAGTTTAGAAGTAACTTGCATCTGAAAATGTTTATGATAAAAAATGCCTGAAAATGCCTAAATTCAAGGCATATTTGGTCATGTGGACACGCCCGAAAAAATCTGAGAAAATTTGTGGAACAGCTTTTATATTTGGGCAATAAACAGTAGAAAATTCATCAAGTGTTTCCAAATCCTTCTAGGAAAATTCCGGCATTTTTATTTACCATGCTGTGTAAATCTCACAATGATGAAAAATAATTTGTGTTCCAAAATTTAATGGGTTCCTCCATTGCTCATGCTATACCATTCCACCAAATTTCAAGGAAATCGGGCCAGTATTTTTTTTTTTTTTTTGCAACTTTGCTGACAAACAAACCAAAACAAAAACATGCCCTCCTCAGCAGAGGTAATTAAAGGGATCTCAAATCTGTTTCATCTTGATTTGAATTTCAGTGAACTAGGCACCACAACATCACAAAGCACATCAGACTGGGTCCGTACTTGCAGTCAAATCAAATCCTATATTTGAGAGAAGACTCCAACTGAGATCCAAATGTTGGCCCACTCTGAGGTAATTCAAAAGGAAAAAGGAGATTTATTTGCAGCACAGACAGAAAGCAATTACACTAAATTAAAAAAAAATTACATAATTACATAAAAATTACTCAATTTAATTCACATGGATACGACCATTACCACAAAACATTTCAACTCAGATTGTGCAATCTGTCTCTTTACACTCCCATACTTTCAGAACGCGTTCATGATACAAGTCACTTTACTCACGAGGTTTACATTTACTGCAAGCAATAATCTGTCTTCCTGTTCGCCACAGAGTTATATTTTAGAAACCAATGGGCAACCAATTCTGTTGACTTATCATGTTGAAGATAGCCACGCAAAGCATTGTAATACGCCCACATGGCAGCCCTGTCACTGACATGTTATGAGACTAAAAATTTTCCAATCATCACCAAAGTCAAACAAAAATTGTGGACGGACCGACGGATGGATAGGGGCAATCGCACTACGCATGCATCCAGTGGAGTGGGCATATAAAAACGAAAATGATTTGACAAAAACTGTATCATGTGCGAGAACAAGCTATACATTAGCCATTCTTTTATTAAATTGTAAATTTTTCATCTTTAAGTCATGTATAGTGATGCGCCAAGTTGGGTGGTACAGCTCCAGGAAAAATGATCTGATCATTACCAAAATCGACAGGGATCCTCTTCATATCAATATTGACCAATGAAACAAACATGAAATAGATGCAGCCAAAACTGTACCCTGCAGAGTGAGAACAACCTATAGGTAAGCCATGTGTTTTGCATGAGCAAAGTTCAGTGCCACAACTCCGTGAAAAATTTTCTGATCATCACCAAAATCAAGAGATCCTCTTCATATCACTATTGATGTACAAAACAAAAACGAAAAGGATTCAACCAAACTTGTACCCTGTGGAGTGAGAACAATCTATACGCAAGCCATCTATGGCGATGTGCCAAGTTTGATGACACGGCTCCGTGAAAAATTTTCCAATCATCACCAAAATTAGGATAAGGATCCTCATCATATTGCACTTGATCCAAAAAATTGAATAGAATCCAACAAAAACTGTAGTCTGTAGGGTGAGAACAATGAATTATGTACTGACGGATGGACCAATGGACAGACAGTGGCGATTGCAATATACGCCCACCATTCCGTTGGAGTTGGCGAGTAAAAACGATGTCACCGGTGGAACTTTTTTTTGATTTATGAATAGCTAACGAATGACAATTTATTAACCTTATGATTACTTCATCAATTTAGAAATGCAATACCTTCTTTCCAACTAAGGCCTATGTAAAAGACGAAAGCTATACACAAACTGAACACTACTAGGATTATTTTAACTGTGGCACAACAACCAACATATTTGGGATAGCAGCAAACAACAAGTGCTGTCAAATCAGAGAACCTAAACTGACAGCACATCGCAAAATAATCCAAGATGCCTATGCCTTCACAAGTACATCGCATTGAGTAAATGCACAACCCAGCTACGGCAAATGACTTCGATACGTACTGGTCCCTTCATGACAATGCTAATAAACTGGTAAAACATTCCAGTAACACTGTAGCTTAGCACTGTAAGCATCTTGTTGGCGGGGAATAATACAACTGCAGTAGGTAGCAATACCAGCACCTACAGTAATGTTACCCACAAACCAGACAACTCGAATTTTTAACTGCTCCCTACTTCATCCATTCCATATATTGAAACGCGTTGATTGCAGTGTTCTGGCCCAAGAATGGATGCGACAAAAGTAACAAGGCTAGCAATACCAACCAACAGTACTGACGTAGCAATTACGCCTTTGTAGATGTAAATTGAGTGGATACTGTAGCTAGGCCTCGCGATTGAAGCATGCACTACAGATCATTGTCCAACATGACACCATGTACAAGATATTTAAAACAAGACAGACAAGTACAAACTCACGTGGGATATTCGGAAATGAATAAACCAGCCCTGCAATACTGGCGGTATCATCTTGTTTTTAAGGCAACATGATCCATACGTAACGCACAAAGCCCTTATAGCAAGTGCTCACAATTGCAACCATCTTCCATTCATGGTGAAACATAGCTAGCAAGCACCAAATCATCTTTCATTAAGCCACTGGATGCACATCACAGCGTTAACAGGAAATAAACGATACTTTCACGGTACTCCAATTGCATGAGCTCCATTACATTCGGCCTTGAAATATAGCCAGCTTGAGGTGACCAAGAAAGCTAACGTCAGGTAACTTCAATTTGCCATGATCGTGCATAATACGTAACCCACGTTAGCTTCATCAGTTTGCACGGCATCGGGGCAATCAGAACCGCTAGCCTCAACCACGATATCAGCGGCCGCCAGCTTGATAGGCCAGATGACAGACCAAAATAAAACATGGATTACCGCAATCACGTTCACAAATGTGGTCTTCCCCGAATACTGTAGGCCGACTAATGTCAACTCCATCTCTTCCTTCCAAAACAGTGCTTTAAACCAGTCCAGGAGCTTGTTAAACAACGCAATCATTTTGGAAAATCAACCCAGAGGGTGATATTGTTGTCGCAAAATATCAGCTGACTGTCTACACCGCCGCCGTGCTGAGATCGCACAGAAAGAAAGCGGAATACTAGCGAGCTAGCAACAATATGTATTCCAAACGATTTGCTGTTCAGCGTAAAATCTAAGTAATTAATTTTCTAATATCCACCCCAACTCCCTATGACCCCACTGTATTTTTCACTGGCCGTCAGCTTCCCTGTCGCTTGCCCTTTTCTGCTGGGTGGGGTTTCAGATCCATGCACAGCTGATCCGAGACAATGCACAGAGAGCCCGTTTAAAGATGGCACGGCAGGACAATTAAATGATACTTTCGTAAGATGGCGCCCCCTGGCGAAGACATACTTAATATCGGTAGTGTTTAGCCGTAAGTTTGAGTAATTAGGTCAGATTTTGAATGAAGTATTTATATCAAGTCCAGTTCTGAAGCTCAGGTACTCAATGGGGGCACATTTAGAGGTAGACCAGGGTTAGAGTGGGCACTCTCACTGGTCTGCGAGCTAAAAAGTGCAATACACAGCAGGGTATAATGCACTGCGTGTTGTGACACATTCCTTATGGGTATATTATCAAAACTCTCAGCAATGTGCCACACTCATCCCTCTGTCAGTTTGAACCAGACAGGATAGTCTTCATCGCTCTTGTGCATCGATGAGCCCTAGGCACCCAAAATCCTGTCGCAGATTCATGGTTTGTCCGTCTTTGGACCACCATCAGTAGATAGTCTTTTAGATACTCACATCCGCTGACAGGGAGCACCCCAGAAGTCTCGCCACTTCGGAGATGCTTTGTCCCACTCCCCAGGCCATAACAATGTGGCCCTTGTCAAGGTCATTCAGTTCACATATCTCCCACATCTAACATGTTGAGTATGAGAACCAGCTGCTCTCTTACCATTTAAGATCTGTCTGCAGACTTGGACGTGATGTTGTTATGAGATAATCAACATTACTTGCGGCATCTGTTAGTGGTTTTTATGTTTTGTTTGATGTATTGGTGCATCTGTGTGTGTGTGTGTGTGTGTGTGTGTGGGTATATGTATATACTCAAAAGATAAATTTATCGAGAAACTCTAAGTAACAACGTGAGAAATACTGAACGATACTAATGTCCCAATGGAACCAACCAAAATCATTTACTGATTTAATTAAAAATCAATTTCTTCTATATCAAGCACTATGTTTACAACCCCAATTCCGAAATAGTTGGGACGAAGTGTAAATTATGAATAAAATCAAAATGCAATGACTTTCAGATCACATGAGCCAATATGTTATTTACAATAGAACATAGATAACATTTCAAATGTTGAAACTGAGACATTTTACATTTTTATCCACAAAATGAGCTTATTTCAAATTTTCTGGCTGCAACAGGTCTCAAAAAAGTTGGGACACAGGCAGAAAATGGCTGAAAAAGCAATTAATATATAAGAGAATCAGCTGAAAGAACATTTAGCAAGTAATTAAGTTAACTGGCATTAGGTGTGTAACATGATTGGCTAAAAAGGGATGTCTCAGAGCGGCTGAGTATCTTAGAAGTAAAGATGGCCAAAGGCTCTCCAACCTGTGAAGGCTTCTGTAAAAAAAAAATTGTGGAATACTTTAAAAACAATATTCCTCAACGTCAAATTGCAAAGGCTTTGAAGGTCTCATCATCGACAGTGCATAACATCATCAAAAGATTCAGAGAAACTGGAAAAATCTTTGTGCGTAAGGGACAAGGCCGAAGACCGTTACTGGATGCCTGTGATCTTTGGGCCCTCAGATGCCACTGCATCACTCACCGGCATGATTTTTTCATTGACATTACTAAATGGGCCCAGGAATACTTCAAGAAACCACTGTCTGTAAAAACAGTCCGCCGTGCCATCCACAGATGCCACCTAAAACTCTATCATGCAGAAAGGAAGCCATTGTTGAGCATGATCCAGAAGCACTGCCGTGTTCTGTGGGCCAAGGCTCATTTAAAATGGACTGTAGCAAAGTGGCAAAGTGTCCTGTAGTCAAACAAGTCCAAATTTGACATTCTTGCTGGAAATCATGGGCGTCGTGTCAACGGGGCTAAACAGGAAAAAGACCACCCCTCCTGTTATCAGCGTTCAGTTCAAAAGCCAGCATCTCTGATGGTATGGGAATGCATTAGTGCATATGGTGTTGGACACTTGCAAATTTTAAAAAGCACCATGAATGCTGAAAGGTATATAAAGATTTTAGAGCAACATATGCCCCCCTCCAGACGACATCTATTCCAGGGAAGGCCTTGTGTATTTCAACAGGACAATGCAAAACCACATACTGCAGCTATTACAACAGCATGTCTTCATAGTAGAAGAGTCCTTGTGCTGAACTGGCCTGCCTGCAGTCCTGATCTTTCACCGATTGAGAACATTTGGCACATAATTAAACGAGAAGTCCGTCAAAGGAGACCCAAAACTCTCCAGCAGTTGGAAGCCTGTATTAAACAAGAGTGGGATCAAATTCCAATGGCTAAACTCAAGAAACGTGTCTCTACAATGCCCAGAAACCTCCACTCTGTGTTAAAAAGAAGAGGGAATGCTACACCATGGTAAACAGGCCCCTGTCCCAACTTTTTTGAGACCTGTAGCAGCCATCAA
This sequence comes from Gymnothorax javanicus, assembly GCA_029692085.1. Classification (NCBI taxonomy): domain Eukaryota; kingdom Metazoa; phylum Chordata; class Actinopteri; order Anguilliformes; family Muraenidae; genus Gymnothorax; species Gymnothorax javanicus. Next base: position 81,685,446 of record CM056202.1, read on the forward strand.
ATTTGAAATTAGCTCATTTTGTGGATAAAATTGTAAAATTTTTCAGTTTCAACATTTGCTATGTTATCTCTGTTCTATTGTGAATAAAATACAGGCTGATGTGATTTGAAAGTAATTGCGTTTTGATTTTATTCACAATTTACACTTAGTCCCAACTATTTCGGAATTGGGGTTGTACATCAGGGTTGGGTTCAATTACTTTTTTCAATTACAATTACAGTAATTGTAATTCATTACTTTCATAATTGTAACTTAATTTTAATTGAATTTTTTATCGAAAAGTAATTGTAATTGTAATGGAACATTCTGTCCAGAAAGTAATTGTAATTGTAATTGTTTCTGATTCTTCCTTTATGATTTTTTTTTTATTCCTGAATAACACATGTAAATAAATGTATACAGAATGTCATTCTTTCAGTCTCTGTGTACAGTCACAGATTGTACTTTAAACTCTGTTGTTGCTACATTTAGATGCTACACAGACCTGTTTAGTTATGTGTAACCATAGATTGTAATCTATTATGTTCTTTTATTATAGAAAATGTTTGGGGGACTGGCTTGGTGTTGGGGGAGCTCGTGTGTGTGCGTGCGCATGTTTGTGTGTGTGTGTGTGTGTGTGTGTGTGTGTGTATCCTGTATTTTGTTTTGTTTTGTTTTGTTTTGTATTGTATTCTCTGTATTGTTTGTATGTTCTGTAAAGGACCCCCTCGAAAATGAGATGCTCCATCTCAAGGGGTTATCCTTCAAATAAACAATAAACAATAAACAATTAATATTATTTGCATCACCATCATCCATGGACGGCTGTGTTCAAATAACAAACAAGCAACGTACAATCTTACTGAATTGTACAGGTCCCTGCAATGCAGTGTTATTTCGCATATTAATTAAGTACGATGCAACGAGGCTGCTTGTAAACTCAGGATCTGTTCAGAGAATGTAACCAGCTAATGATGGCAATGCTTAGATTATTTTGACCCACCCAGGATAATTTGAGGTTTACTGTTGCCAGCTAGCTAGCTAGAGAGCTACATGAAAAATAGGCTGCTCAATGCTACGGTTTTCATGTAGCTCTAGCTGGCTACTGTAGGCGTGAAATGAAGTTAATTGCAAGTATTGTCAGTGCAGTACACCTCAACTGAGACAGAAACACAAAATAAACATTGCTAGCATAACTACTGGTGAAATCGGGCCTTCATCAAGCTTTGACTGAATTGCTAATAATTTTATTGATGCACTAGCTTGCTTGGTTAGCAAGCTACCTGATAGAAGTAACGTACAGTCCTACTGGATTGTACAGGACTTTGCGATGCTGTGCATTTTTGGATATTAATTTAGTATGATTCAACCTCACAGATTCAACCAAATTTTGATCAGCTCTTCTGCTACACTATATCTGTTGGTATGCAAACTTAAAAGGTTATGGATAGTACCATTCTTGAAATATTGAGTACGACAGGATCGTGACTCACTCACTCACTCACTTCCATTATGGCCATATTAGCCCGCTATCACAGGGAATATTTCCTCCTCAATTTCATTTTCAATTCCTTTTTTCTTTTCTTTTTAAATCCCTTAGCTATATCAAAGTCCATTTATTCCAAATTTGTTCATCCATGATCCAAACTCTGTACTGAAAATCATGCAAATAAAACAATCTGTCCTACAGTTCAATTGGAATAGTGTGTTGAAATTGTGCGGTTTTATTTGCATACATGAATTGGCCAGCTAATTTAGAAAACAGTTGATACTATAAGGGGTGATCTGGGGTTAAATGAAAAATGACACCAGGAAACAACTCAAAATTAATCTAAAGAGGTATATGTAATAACAACCAAAAAAGATACAAGTTGGCATTTTTCTGTTTATGCGGTTGCCATGGTAACTGAGCAAGCTCATTAAATATGCAGAAAACTTCTGGCACCAATTCCTCTTTAACTCTAGGATAGAATTCAATTTTTCTTTCATCATTTAAAAGCCATTGCTTATCCAAATGCAATGACATAGCCATTCTTTGCCAAGTTTATCAGTTTTGTGATTTTGGGGCACTTTATTCAAATTTTGAAATTATTTTGTGCAGAATCTGACGAATACTCAAAATATTCAAAGTATGTAACAGATAGGCAAAATTTCCCTATGTCAATGCATTTCTAATGAAGTAAAGTACCTGCAGCCCAAATTTCATTGATTTTCAATGATAAATAAAAAAGTTATGGCTGCCACAAACATGAGAAATGTGGAAAAAGTAATACCTTAGGAAATCAATGGAAAAAGCATTAGACCACATTGAAAAGTTGAGTTCAGTCTTAGTCTGTGGCTTACACCCATTTTTCAGACTGTATTATCTGATTATTCAAATGTTTATCACTTTCCTGGAGTGAAAAGCATAAATTTCATCATCACAGTTGCTTTAAAATCATGATTTTATGGCAAAATTCAGTTTCTAATCCTTGTTGCATTTAGTGATTATTAAAGGTGGGTCATAATAGAATATTTTTATTCAAAAAAAGATTTTTGGAAAAATAATCAAATTTTGCCCATTTAACCCCAGATCACCCCTTAAAAAAATTAATTAATTAAAGAAGTGACCATATTTACTGTTTCATATGAAAAACTGATTAATTATGTACCAACACGATTCTACTGTGTTGAGAAATTATTGTTGAAAGTAACTTCAATTTTCTTGTAAAGTGAATTGGTGATTTTTCAATAAGAAATTAATTTGTCTGTGCCAAAGAGCTGTTGGCAGAAGTTAACCCTGAAGACTTTCTGTCAGCCTTTAGGAAATCAGGTTACACAGTATAAAGAGCCTTAAACTCTGCTTAGTCAGAACGTTGTAGTGGGTGAATGAGTAAAGCATCAAATTTTCATGCAGATGAATAAAGTTCAAATCCTATGTGATACCGTATATTGATTTATTACTTTTAGGCATAGTTGATGATTGTTTTCAGTTTTATTCATGATTTTCAGTTTTCAGTTGCAATTTGGTTAGCTTTAGGCTGCAACACTATTCGGTAACTTTTAGGCAACAAAACTTCTAGGTTGGGTTAAGGCAATAAAGCTGTTTTTTTTTTAGGTTTACGCAGCAAAACCATTTAGTTAGCTTTGGGGAAACATTGTGGTTTTGGTTAAAATAGACCATTTCACAATGTTTACCACGTCTTCAAAAGGATTTCTGTTAGAAAGCTTTATAGCAGATGCGCTCAGGGCTAACTTCTCCCATGAGCACGATAAAGTGGAAGTAGGGGAACGCAATGGAGCGGAGCACGGTGGGAAAATGGTAATTTTAATTTTCAGATTGTTTGGTTTTGGATACTTGTTTGGTTGTGAATTTGACCATGGATGCATGGAATGTGAAATATTGGTACGAGAAAAGAAAAAAGGGGAAAAATGAATTGAAATTGAAGAAGAAGAAGAAAAGTATATAATTGGTATGAAAGTGAAAGCAAATGGTTGGTAAGTGAAAAAAGCTATTAGTGATGCCCATGAAGTTGGGAGATTTGCGAAAAAAGAGTTTGGGGATGTACGTAAGAGGAGTGCGAGTATGTAGAAGTGAAATTGAAGAGTCTAGTGCTAAAAGCACTTCATTTAAATTTTCACGCACCGTGAGATAAGGATAGGAAAATGTCTTTTGTAGTTACCCTTGTCTATTTTCTCAATTTACTCAAAATGCACATTGTCACAAAAGTACTTTTAGCACTGGGGTCTTCCATTTTAACAGGGGAATGTCAAACAAGGCAGCAGAGACTAGGCTTTAAAATATGCAAATTCAACAAGACCAAATTAGTTTGTTTTTGATCTAAGAAAGTTTTTTTGAAGGGAGAAGTTAGTGGTGTTTCGCAATAAGTAGGTTTTGAAAATTCTTTTGGAAATAGACTGAGTCCGCAGGGCAAGATGGCTGAAAAGCCATATCAGTGTAGAAGTAAAGGAGCTTGTCAGTATTCCTGGAGTTTCATGGGGAGTTACCACATTGGGTGTATTTAAAATATGTTAGTTATCAGGTTAGGCTATATGAAAGGATTCCCCTGATGTCATATGGGCAAGATTGTAGGCATGTGGTGGTAATTTGCAGAAAGGAGATAAATAGGTGTTGGAGGTGTGGGAAAGATGGGCGTGATGAGGACGAGAGTGAACTAACCAAAGGCTAAATGTTTTCACTGTGGAGAAAATCACAAAATAAGGACAAGTCACAATGTGAGTGAAGCAAGATGTAGGCTTAGGTGGAGCGAGCGCAAGCAGAATTTCATATATAGTGATAACAAAAAGGGTGAGAGCAGAAAAGGAAACAGTAAGGAGAGAATTTAATAAAGATAGATGAGTGTAAAAACAACAAGGGAGAGGGGATAAAAATATCAATGAAATGGACAGAAAGTTTTTTGGCTTTTATTGCAATGGTCATTGACTGTACAAGCAAAATGAAGACAGAAAGGATCAGAATGGTGGTGGATACGGCAAAGGGAACTTTAAGTTTTTCTTATGTGAAGGGTGAAGAAATTCAAAGATCATTGGCAAAGGGTTTTAGAGGGAGTTCGATGCCAGGGAGATAAAAAAATTACAAAAGGGTGTTTTGTAAGCAGATGTAACACGAATAATGATTAAATACTGTATAATATATAGAGGATCTTAAATGGGTGGTCATCTCATATGAACGTTATGAAATGAGTTCAGTAAATTTTGGGTTTGTTGCAAGCTCAGCAAGCAACAAACGCAAAATTTACTTTACGAGTTTCATAATTTTATTTTGAGATGACCTAGAATACCGGTATAATATTCTCTTTATCACATAAGTGAATCACAGACTTTAATGGAAAACTAACAAAATTTCTGGTAGCGCCTTAATGGTATTTCCCATTAGTTGTTAGAATTGAACTCCATCACTCTGCTACTCAGCAAGCCATTGACTCACAGACATTTGCGTTTGAACAAGCAAAGGTTTATAAATTCGCATTCAACTGAGTTGCTAGTTAAAGTTAGCTTGCTCGCTAACAAACTAATGTTACATAATGATATTGAGAGGTACTGCGTGCACACTAGCTGGCTAGCTAGCTAAGTAATGTTAACTTAATTATAAGAGTGGCACTTAGCTAGCTCGCCACTGCACCAAGCCATACCAATTTAACTACGTTGTAACATTACACTTGGTTTGTTTGGACATTAATATAAATATTTATATATATATTAAACTGGGTTAACAGTCACTCTTAACTCGCTCAAGTGATTGGCTGATGCTCGAAGTTCCATGAGTAAAAAGTAGAATTGGGAAAACATCCTTTACCCTTTGTGCTGCACACTCCTGGAACACTTTACAAGGCGTATTAAAACTCAGTACAATTGTCTCAATGGGTCAATTTAAAAACATGATAACAAACTATTCCGCTCATGAATGTAACAGTTTTTAACTGTGCTCTAATTTTCCTGCTTGTCTATTTTCCTCTAACTTATCTTTGTTTAAATTTTGGTAGTTTCTTTTAGCGTTTGCATTTATTATTAGGGGTCCAAGCCCAAGGGGGCTTGGAGCTTCTGCTGCTGCAGCAGCAGTGACTTTTAGCACCAGTGGCGCTGGGAACCCTATTGTTTTCGTTAAAGTTTTTGTTATTCTTCCGCTTCGCCATTTTTATTCTTCCGTAACTACAAGCCATACTGCAGCCTAAATTGTACAAGCCAAGAATGAGATATTTGGAGGGCTGGTACACACCACTGCATGTACCTAAGGCAGTGTTCCCAACCCTGTTCCTGGAGTACCCCTGCCCTGCATATTTCAGATGTCTCCTTGATTTAACACACCCAGATCAGGTCATTAGGTACTCCACTAATGAGCTGATCAGCTGAATCAGGTGTGTTAAATTAGGGAGACCTATAAAATGTGCATGACAGGGGTACTGCAGGAGCAGGGTTGGGCCTCACTGATTTAACACACCTGATTCAGCTGATCAGCTCATTAGTGGAGTACCTAATGACCTGATCTAGGTGTGTTAAATCAAGGAGACATCTGAAATATGCAGGGCAGGGGTACTCCAGGAACGGGGTTGGGAAACACTGACCTAAGGCACCAAAAATGACACATGTCCACCAGCAGGGGGTGCTATAATCAAGGACAATACGTTTTTGCGTATAATTCAAACATCTTGCTTTGCACATTCAAAAACCTTATATCCTCAAGTTCCCTGAATTTCACCGAACCACATCATGTAAGCCACACCCACTTGACCTTTGAATTTTTTTTCTGCAAAATCGCAATGAATACGAAACATACTGTTTAAAACTCCTCCTAGGTCACAACTATGATCTGCACCAAACTTGGCACATTGCATCTACACATAATTCTGATCAAAAGTTACCAAAAGAATTTTGATACATCCATTTGTTTTGAATGTGTAAATTTTCCAACTTCTGTCTTTAGGCTAACCATTAGGAAAATACTCATAAAACAAAGTTGCCTGCACCAATGTTCCCCAAACTTGGTGGGCATATTTGAAACAGTGCCCTTAGCATCCATGTACAGTTTCACGTAATTCTACTACTTCGGGGCACCACAAAATTTTGTTTCTTGTAAACAGCCATGTAGATTTGCACAAAATTCAGTTTGCACCATCTGGGGTCATGTCTGAGTCAAATTATGAAATTCGGTTATTATTGATTAAAGGGGGCGTGGTTTATAACATAAAATCTAAATGTCAAAAGTTCCAAATGGCGAAATTTTCAAAAAATCTTTCAAAATCACCGGTACTTCCATCAGAGCAGAGATTTCTCCAGCACATCCATTGAATGGTCACAAGCCTTTTCTGTGCACAACATATGGTCAATTCAAAAGTCCATCACTCTATATTTTTCAAAATATGAAAATTTGCACAATATTCGTATTTCCACCAATCTTAATTCAAATTTCCCAGAACTTCACACAGACATTTTGTAGGTACTGTTTGACAAGAATGTCAAAGTGTTCAGATCTGCCAAACGGTGCGTCTGCATCAATATTTATATTTTACTGCACGTTGTAAAATATGTACAATAATCTTTACTGAATCGAATTTGGATCCAAAGTCCACCAAAATTTTTGAGAGTGCACTGGAGACAAGCAGGATGTTGTGATTTTTTTTTTTTTCAGAATTTAATCTCGAACCATTGAATTATGATGAATTTTTTACATTTTTTGCTATTCCTAGTCACGATAAATGCAAAACCTAGTTTTTTGAACTCCTCCAAGGTCATAAATGTGATCTGCACCAAATTTTGCAGATTGCATCTACAGATGATCCTGACCAAAAGTTATTAAAAGAATTTTCACACAATTCATTTTGGGCGTGTAAATTTATAAAATTTTGCTGTCAAGCTAACTTTTACAAAACTGCTTGTAAAACAAATTGTTAATTTAATGTTTCCGGTCTGTGCGCTGCTCTCAATCTTCCTCCAGAGGGCCTGCAAGTACGAATCGTGTCCCCCCGGTGGGCCGCCAGGTTGCGAATTGCGTCGGTGGTTTGATCCCTGTTCATACCTCCTTCGCAGGTTTAGCGTTTTTGGGCTGGGCCGAGCAGCGGCCCGGCCCCTATAAACGCGAATGTCACTGAGTGAGTGGGTGAGTGCCTGAGTGATCAAGTTCAACAATTGGCAGGCCGGTGGGGAAGAAATTCAGCAATTGGTCGGCCGGCGGGGAAGAACTTCAACGATTGTGTAGTGGCCGTTTGTCAAACAAACTTTAACTAAATTAAATTAAACTTAAATTAAACAAAGCAAACGACAACTTCTGGCACCCTGGGCAGGTAATGTACGCAGGCAAGAATAAACGTAGTTTCCAGGCAAAAATTCTCTCTTTGAGGCTAGTTTATTGTTATTTTCCAGGTGAGCAAACAAATCCATGTATCTCTCTCGCTGGTAAAAAACCATGTGCTCACTACCCAGGTGCATACAGGTGTCTTACCACTTCTTACCTATATCCACCCTTTCCTGTGCACACTACTACCCCCAGGTGTCTAAACCAAATGTTACAGTTAATAAACCAAAATAAAGACTAAACACATGAAGCAAAGCAATTAACTAGACAAATAACAAAAGAATATTACCAAAATATAAATTACTAATGTGAGCAAAATCATAATAATAAACAAATTAATTGACAAAATTACCACTATTTAAAGCAAAACTAATGTACCTCCAACAGATTGGTTGGCCGACGATTGGCTGCCTGGCGGGGAAGAAGTCCAGCGATTAGTCGGCCGGCAGGGAAGAACTTCAACGATTGGTTGGCCGACGATTGGCTGGCTGGCTGGCTGGCTGAGCATTCACGTCACTTGTATTTACTGGTCTGTGTATTTGCAGTATAAATACATGGGTCTTGGAATTTCGGAGACATATAAACTGAATACTTTTCTGTTGTTGGATCTTGGATCTGAGAGATTGCAGCAGAAAAGGAAATTAAAAAGTGGAATTGAACATGCCACACACATTTATGCGTGTCATTATCCCGTCCTTTCTTGTTTTGTTCTTTCAGATTGGTTGGTAACGTTTACGTTAAACATCCCTCAGTCCAACACAGGAACTTACACGGTATTAGGAAAAATTGATAAGTACTGTTTCTAGGAATATAGCTGAACCATTTACGTACGCGGTGGTATTGGCGCCGGAACTATTATGTTTCAGTATTTTCAAGAATGATGCCCCGACTGGTTTCCAAATTAACTTCTTACCTTGCGCGTTCATGAGTTGGTTCGCTTGAACGGAAGCAGTTGTGGTGGCTGCTTTGATTGTAGGCTATCTAGGAGAGCAACTTTAACTGACACCAATGAAAACAATACATTTAAGAAGATTGCGCCAAGCTGGATTCGACACCCCGTGATTGAGGTAGCTACTATGACTATAGCCGGACTATTTACATACACGGTGGAATTGGCGCCGGCACTATTATGTTTCAGTATTTTCAAGACTACTGGTATGATGCCCCGACTGGTTTCCAAATTAACTTATTACCTTGCGCATTCATGAGTTGGTTCGCTTGAACAGAAGCTGTTGTGGTGGCAGCTTTGATTGTATCTATGAGAGTGACTTTAACCGACACCAATGAAAACAATAAATTTAAGAAAAGTTTAAAATATCACGCCAAGCTGGATTCGACACCCCGTGATTGAGGTAGCTAGGCATTTCTCCACTACGTTGTTGTACCCACTTGGGTCTAGCAATAGACTGCAATAATCAGGCACTGTTCAATTAAAACACATTTTTCTATGTATAAAATGTTCACAATGTCTAATTTTTGACGCTAAAAAATGTTTCTTGGCGATATTGGTCGCCATTTTACAAAAATTAATGCATATTTTCTTCTAATGAACAGCAAAAGGTGGATTAAATATTAATATAGCGGATGCATATGCTGCGCTTGCCCTAGCTAGCGTCCCGGTCTTTCAAAAAGTTCCATTCGATTTTGTTGCATTATGAGCACAATCCAACCATTCCCTTAGCAAAAAGTAGTATACTTGAAGTTCATTTTATTAAGTATACTTGAGTATAAGTATAAGTATAGCAAGTATACCACGGACCATGTACTTGTAGTATACTAGAAAGTATACTAATTTAATACTTCTTTGGACTAAATTGGAACATTTTTAAGTTTATAAAAGTATTCTTTTAAGTATACTTCAAGTTTCAGCAAAGTAAACTTAAAGTACCCATCTAGTTTACATCTAAGTTTTATTCTATACTGCAAGTACACTACAAGTGAACTTTTTAGTATACTGTGAGTGAACTAGTTGTATACAACTAGCACAACTGTAACGATAACTTTATTGTTTCATTACAATTCATGAACATACATTCATACATACATACTTTAACTGCTGTTTACATCTGCTGCTGCTGTCTCTCTCAAATTGACATTCACAAAATCAATAACAGCTACCCTTACTCTAGCTCTTTGTTTATTCAAATGTATAACTTGCTTTTGATATGTTTTCCTTACTCAAGACCCCCCCCACCTCCCACTCCCTTAAACACTCTCACTCCCACATTTACACACTCTCACACACACTCACACTCTCACTCTTTCACACTCTCACTCACACACTCTCCCACTCCCTCACTCTCACTCTCACACTCTCCCACTCTCCCCACCCACTTTGTAAATAATTTATCAGATCCCGCTCATTACTAAACTTGCACTTCATATAATTGGGTGAGCTTTGCCTCATTTAGCACCCTTTTCTTGGGCCCACATTCTCATACAGCACTTGGCGGCCCAGCCATATACTAGGTTGCACATAGTCTTGTATTTGTACTGAATTTGTTTTAATTGTACTCTCCATATCATTAAAAATGAGGGCATGTCATAAATGATTTCTCGACATTAAATTAAGGTTGAATGAATTAATTAACATCGTGACGTAACGCGGAGCGGTTTTCTCTCACGCTTTCAGCCGACGAAATTTTCGCGCAAGAGTTATGTACTGAGCTGGGGATGAATGCGAACTACTATTTTTGTGATAAACGAAGATACTCAATAGGTGGTGATAATACAGCAATAGTCTGTGGTACATTACATCCAAACACAAAGAAGAAGAGATACCAAAGCGGAAGTGAAGTGAGAACTCCGGTGCTTGTAGCTAGCAGGTGGAATAGAGATATAAACAAGGAAGGGACTTCTTGCATTCACCGATGCCGCAGTTGAAATAAATGTAAGTATTGACTGCGTGTATTTTATCATTGTCGTATCGATCTCACTATAATTATTTTAGACCAGTAAACGGTTTAACTGGTACCCTGCTGTAGTATGTTTTGCCATGATCGTTACCTTCATCTTGCTGCATTGCTAGCTGGTAGGTTCCTTTGCCAAATTATAGCCAAGTTGCACTGGGAACAGCTGTGCTATTTGTTTCAACGCACTTCTGAATTTTACCTGCGGGCTAAATCGTTTATTTTCTAACTCGTTCCGAATTGTTGTTCTTTATTTCAGTCGTTCTGATCATCGATGGAAAGAATTTCCTGTTGATCTGGGATATCTCCTGTGCGAAGACAAATTGTGTGTTCCTGTCCTATCAAAGCTGTTTTAGAATGACACTTTAAAAAGCTATGGAAAGATTTTGATGATCCACCTTGGCTGTGGAGCGCCGCTAATTGGCTAAGGTTCGATGATTTGTACTGATAGGGAGAAAAGATGACGCATTCTTTTTACTGTGGCTTCTAATGTGTCCAGATATGTGTTTTGAATGGGCTAACCACGGAGAAGTGCGATGAATTAGTGCTCTTATTTAATGTTTAAATCGTATTGTTGCTTTATAGCACGTCGCTGGCAATCTTGTTAGCCCATCAATGCTGGAAGTTGCAGCATGCGTCTCTTGACCAGCTCTAAACCGAAAATAACACCATTTCAAATTAGGTAACTTATCTAATAATTCTTTAACTCTCACGAGATATACAGGCAATCTGTCTTGATTGCAATGGGGACTACTCTTAGTGAACCGTGTATCTATGACAAGCTCTCGGAAAGTATTGATATTCTGCGCCAGTCGGGATATCGATATGGCATGTCGGAGAAGGAGATTGAGAAGTTCATCAAGCAGGTTCTGGAAACCAATGAGCCCCGAAGAGAACCGCCTCAGTTCCCCATCCTTCGTGCCACCATAAAGGTGAGTGAGCTCCAGCTAGAAGACCCGCAATTTACCTCTCCCCAGTATATAGAAATTAGAATTTGATTTGTATTACTTTCGTAGAAGTGGAAGACAGAATAAATTACGTAAATAACGCGTTATTAACATATTTTGCAACTTTGAAACCAGCGACGAAATATGAAAACTAAGTACAACGATTGGAACACACGCTGGTGATTTACTGCACGCGTGACTGCACCAAAAGACTTAAAGATTTCATGGGATTACTATAAGAAAAACAACCTTGTACTTCGAGTATAGTCACTGACCAACAGTGTGGTAATCCCGATTCCTGAAGGAGATGGCACCTGTTAATTAGGTTTTTGCCAGAGTACTTCAGACTGAGAGAGCCCAATTTTTTTTAGATTCAGGCAGCGGGAGATGTATAACCATATCTAATTTGCCTGAAATGTTTTTTTTTTTTTTTTTTTTTTTTTTAGGTGGAAGGTCTATGGGTTGATGGAAAAATCCTAGTCTATGGGTTGATTGAGAAATCCTAGTTTTCTAGGCTCCTGAACCAAATTTTTTTTTTTCCACCTAGGGCTTCCAGAAAAGTCAGTCTTTGAGGGCCAGAATTTGACTACTTTAAAAATTAGCTGTTGAAGTTAAAATATCTTAATGTGCCAATGACTGCCCAGCTTTGATTTGATTGATGTCAGTCAGCATTGAGAGGAGTTTGGGGAAATTGCAAAAATTTTTGTGGGCAGCTGAGGGCACTGCTTATAGGAGGTGCTGCAAAACACTACTTTTTGCAGAAGTGGCATTTGTGTTTGAGGCATTTCTGGACTGAGCTCCTCTACATCCCAAGCTAGTTCATACATAATGTGATTCCATGATCAAGCCCAACTCTATGCCACTTGAAATTAATTTTGGATAATGAAGGCACGAGAGCGTACATAATGTTCAAATCGATCAAAACGCAAAATTTGGTATTTTTGGGGGTGACCTATCTTAATGTGCCCTCACCAGATTGAATGAAATCTTATTTATCAGGCAGCTCTGCATGTCTCCTAACTGTCATATAAAGACTATAGTGCAGTTCAGCTCTATTAATACTTCTCTGACCATTATTCAATCAGTATGTGACACTGCATACTGCATAATTTGCCAAGAGATGTCCCTGTCAACTTGCACTTCAGCCATTGTCTTATTCATTAATATGCAAATTACTGAAGCTGAACCTCACTATAATCTTTACATGACAGCTTCTAGGTGCCTATAAATTCAAGACTTTTCTATCTACTGATCGGTCTTCCACCAAAAAACTATAAAAATAAAGCAAATCTGAGGGGGTTATACATCACCCTTTAAGAGAGGTTCGACTGAATTTTTAAAAAATTGGCGGTAGACCCGAACAGAACCGAGTGGAGATTGAGGCCACAATTTGGCAATTTTTGATCAAGATTGGGCCTACCTTTCACCAAGTAATTTATGGGTCATCAGTGATTGTTCAGGTATCTCAAATACAAATTTTTTTATTTTTTTTTGAACAAGCTCTCAAAACGAAACAAACAACTCTAAGATGATTTGTCGACTTCCCTGCATGAAAGCCACCCAAGATGTTGAATTTGTACGATGTGTGCTTTGTCTCTGTGAATATTTGTTAGAAGGCATTTATTGAAATAGTCAACACAAAGAGACAGTCATAAACAGTGAAGTTCATCAGTAGTCTTTCTCAGAATGTGACCAAAAACTTACATCATCTATAGAGGAAGTTTGGTTGTGTTTGAAGTAAGATCAGTCACCTTGTTCCCCTGTCTGAATTTGACGTAAAACTTGCATAATCTAGGAAGGAACTTGATTAAAGAGGTTAGGTTGTGTTTGAAGTAAGATCTGTCATCTCATTTCACTAATATTATGCCGTCTCCAGTTTATAGTTGTAGTTGGCTTCCTGCTGGTGGCAGTATTGGTGTTCAGCTATCCTCAAAGTTCTCCTCAGCTGGGTTTGGCCATCCCTGGGGGGCACAACTGGTCTTCGCCCCTCAGTCACGTGCGGCTGCTTTCCCTACCGATTGCCAAGAAGTACAACCTCCAAGGTAACTTTACAGCGGTTGGCACACAATGTATGTGTTCAGTGCAGATCTGAATAAATATCAGAACTGACAGTCCTGCCAACATCGGGCAATTAAAAAGGATTTGAAAGCAATGGAAGTATGCTGAGAAGTGTGTGTGTGTGTGTGTGTGTGTGTGTGTGTGTGTGTGACTGACTGACTGACTGACTGACACATACTAAGTTTTGTAAATTACCAGTAACAGTTGTACAACCAAAAAGAAGTTCCATCAAGGCATTGCATTATTTTGAGGTTAGGCTTGGGAAAGCCTATGTTGTGATGAAAACTACCTGTAGGCCTGAACTCATTGATCTGGAGGAAATGCAACTGGCCAAGTTGGGAGTTAATTACAAAAGTTTTTAAAATGCATTTGTTAACATCAATTAAAGATAAAGCATTTTCTCAGATATCGCGATCTCTGCAAGGTGCATCCACAAGCAAGTTGCAAGGACAGGTCAGAATGAGCATCATTTTTCTGGCAGACCGGTCATTCTAAAAAATGTTTTGGATAATTCTGATCAAATGCAATTATTGACAAAATGATGTGAAGGAAGAGTCCTTTTCACATTGCAGTCTGCTACTTGGTAAATCAGAAGATTCATGGAGGATGAAGCCTTCCTAATAGAGTGTGCTGTGTAATTTTTAGCGCGTACTATTATTTGCACGTTGGGTCCCGTCTCATTTACCCTGCTTTAATATTGCTTAATTATTTTGAAAATCCATTTTATAGAGCATTTCCATACCATTGGCAAGATTGACAGACTGTGCTTCAACAATATCACTATTTGACCTCAACGTCTGAGAGCAGAAATGTTGTTTTGCTGCTGCACGACTGGGGACCATAGAAATGGCAGTCAGAGATGAAGAGGTCTGTAGACCCAAAGGAAGAAGACCTCTGTTGTGAACATGTCATTTACGGATCATTTCTCCTGTAGTATTAGTGGGATTGGCACATGAAGCCGCCCACACTGATGCTGACGCGCTCCCAGTGTGACGGCCTTGACAGGCTTTGTTCCAATATGATTTCAGTCAATTCATTTTCCTATTTGCTGTAAAGAATGAAAGTGATAATGCACAAGCATAGATGCATCAATTGGAAGTCAACGCCATGCATTAGAGTCTAATTTCAGTTTATAACACTGACAAACTAACAGAAAGTGGCACACAATTTTTAGCTCCTGAAGTGGAATAGAAAAGGATTGATGCCACGCAAGATTGCTTTCAGGCAGTACTGAATAAAAATGGATTGATGCTTAATCTGCTGCATACATTACAGTAATAATGTACAGTACAGAGCAAAAATTTTAAGCACTCTAATTTACTTTTATTTAAATTTGATGTTGGATGTTTAATTTTTTTGTTTTCCATATTGGTGGCGCTATAGATAAAAAGCACATTTGAAGCAGTGCATGTTTATTGAAAAAATAATCAAAAGAACTTAATATTTCACTAAATACAGTTGATACAAATAATGCGCCATGACAGAGCTCTGATCTCAACATCTTCAAGGCTGCTTGGGAACACCTGGAGAGACAGACTCAAGTGAGCCTGTGAGCCTGCAGGGGAACTGTGGCATATTCTCCAGTATGCTTAGAACAACCAAACAGTCAGTGATCTTATAAAACTACAAAACTGCATACCAGGATCCCAAATTTTTAGGCAAAGGGTAGCCTGACCAAATATTGATTTCAGTTTGTTTGTAACAGTTCACAGCACTTTATAGTACACTTTTTAATATTTAGAAACCTTGAATGATTTTTTTGGAAGCATCTTCACCTCATGGAATTGCGTGAAATGTGCCTAAAACTTTTGCGCAGTACTGTATCTCTGTGCTATCAATGCAATTGGCATAATACTGGCTGCGCTTCTCTTCTAGGGTTTCATGAGTGGTGGAGCATAGGAGCCTTGCGACAGGGACTTGTAAACTGCTCTGGCTGTACTGCAGTGTCCTCGGTCATGGAGGTTCCAGAGCCCCTGAGCGTTCCTGGAACCCTGCACCGGGGGCCCCAGCCAATCCTCCTCAAGGTTGGCACCCCATTTTACACTTTTCCGTTATAATTTTTTGTGTTTATAGCTAACTGTGGGTGTATTTTCTTATTAAGCACACCATTGTAAATTGGTGGCATGTCATTCACCTTTGAACCTGCAGATGGATATGCTAATGCTGCGTTTCCACTGAACGCAAAACTAATTTTTTTGCGCGACCAGATTATAATCAAAGTCAATGCAAAGATGCCAGTACACGCGAAAAGACGCTTGTTCACGCCGGGCGACTTGAAGCACGCAGGAAATGCGGCGCGATGCGATGTGAATGGCATGCTCGAACGGCGCAAATGCATGAAATTCACATTTCGCTCTACATAGAAATACTCTTTCGCGAAAAATTTGCAGGAGTTGAGCAGTGTTCTGAAAAGCATCTTTGCTACTAGCTGCAACATTGGCTAGCTAGGCTACCTAGCTTCACATTCAAGCCGCAGTTAATTGCATTGCTTGAGATAGAGGGAACGCTAGCTACCTAGCTCGCTAGCTGTGTCAAATAACCTATCGATTGCAGTTTCACACAAAAAAAGTGGTCTAGCTCAACATCTGAGATGACAACATTATCAGTTTTGTGAATATTTTTATTTTCAAGCTGGCACAATGTTCATAAAATTAAAATTTTTGTGACGTTAGCATAGCAACATTAGCATCACCATCTGGTGATTTTTGGAGATTGCCGGAAGTACCGCCCCATTAGTGTAAACAAGGCTCAACTCTCCTGTGATCTGGAAAAACCTAGTGAATTTATCAGTAGCAAGGATTCTCGCAACTGAACAAAAGCCTTTGGATTCTTTTTTTTTTTTTTTTTAAATTTTTTTATTTTTTATTTTTTTTATTTTTTTTTTGGATGCTTTTCCTAACCGGAAAAAAATTATAGAAACCTGATTTTGACAGTTCAAATAACACTAGCTATTGCATTAAGATTTTTGCCACTCTTAATTACCGCAAATGAGGGTCAAACTCAGTTTCTCCCAACAGTGACATATGTACTAGGTTTTTCCAGATCACAGGAGAACTGGAATTGCTATCGGTTGGCCATGTGAATTTGCGTGTCAATCCTCTGCCAGGTTGTTCTCCGATAGAAATGAATGGGATCTTCGCGCAAATAGGGTGGAAGATCTTCAAAGCGAAACAATAAAAATGGTCCCGTGGTCAAACTCCCGAAAATATTGCAAGGAGAAATTTCGCTCTGCGTTTGGTGGAAACGCGGCTTAAGAGCGAGAGAGTCCAGTGTTGTCCATACAGGGCTGGTTTTGTTGCAGGAATGCTGGGTTTTTTTTTTTAAGGTTCATTCTTAGTGGCTGTTTTGACTAATTAAATAACTTCTGCTAAGACTTTGATAAGTATTATCTGGTGGGTGCGTGCTAGGCTAAAACAAAGTTTGAACCCACGCAGAGAAAGCCTTGTGTTTGAGCAGAGATCTTGAAATCGGTCATTGATGGCTGTTATCTGGTGGTTTTCCATCCATCCTTTACCTTAGCGTCAGGCATGAAGATGGTCTAGCCAGTCAGTAGCAGTAGTTATTCAGTTATCAGGCCGTATTTAATGATTTGGGCTCAGAGCTGTTGTCCTTTTTTTCTGACTGCTGGCTGTGCAACAAATTGCCCTTTGGAGATAATAAAGCTCTTTGACCTTTTTTAAAAACTTTTTTTTTTATTTGACCTTTATTTAACTAGGCGAATCATTGAGAACCAGTTCTCATTTACAATGATGACCAAGCCAAGAGGCCTTAGCAAGAGTACTTAAGCACATAAAAGAAGCACATAAAATCAACATAGTCAACAAAACACGAAGCAAAGATGGCTACAAACGGCATAAGAGATGGAACGGGCAAAAAGGCAAAAGTACATAAAAAGCGAGTTACAGGATATTATTCATGGAGTTTTAAAGGCGAAGAGAGAGGGGAGGGGTGATTAGCTTGTTCAGTGAAGTGTTGATCCGCTTCTCCCTGTGGCTGTAGGGTGGTGGAGCCCTCTCCTTGCAGTACCAGGAGCTGGAGCAGTTCTACTCGGCCCACAAAGACTCTGTGAGTGTGCTACTGGAGGAGCAGGAGCACCTGCTGGCCCACAGCGAGGGCTTCCCACAGGAGCCTGCTAACTTTACCCTGCTGTGGTGAGCCCCGGACCTTTGCCAGTCTCATAATATAATATAATACATTTATTTATATAGCACTGTTCAAGCAATACAGCACAAAGTGCTTCAGAAACAGGTAAAAATACATGTACATAAAAGCAATAAAACAAAATGGGGGAAGTAGGGAATTAAACACCAAAATAGGAAAAATTAAGATTATAAAAGGAGACTTACATGAAAACACACCCATACAATAAAAGAATTTAAACCCTAAAATCAGCAAAAGCAAGCCTAAAAAAATGAGTCTTTAAAAGAGATTTAAAAGACGATAAAGACTCAGCATTTCTAATATTGTCTGGGAGGCTGTTCCAGGCCCACCAATTGGCCTTGGCCTCTGAGCTTTTTTTTCTGAACAAAATAAAGTTTAAAGCTAAAGGCTGAAATCAAAGCTCATTGGATGCTAAGGTTCACCATTAAACACCATACCTATGTGTTGCTGGCAACTGCACGACTGATTACATTTATTGAGTGTCTCTGGTAGGTTATTTCCCACTCCCTTTCTGTCATTTACATAATTCGGATGAGGTAAGGGGGCTAATGTTGAATAGATAATCTATTTTACCTCTTCACTGAAGAACGCAGGGCTGGGAAGATGGCCATGCAGGCTCATAAAGTATGGAGTAAATGTAGGATAGGGTTTGAAATATGTGTAGTGTATCTTTATTTCACTTGTCCATGAATTTTCTCCCTCCTCTAACCCCCCCCCCAGGCGCACCACCTCAGGCAGGGAGGAGGTGTTGCGGTGGCTGTTCCCGGAGCCCGAGCTCTGCCCCCTTCTGGACAGTGCTGGAATGACACTGCAGCGCTGCCTGGTGTCTCATAGCACCGGATCACAGAGTAGGGTGAGTGGGGTGTACTGTGCATGAAATGGTTGGTTACTGAAGTGTATATCTTGGTGTGTATACATGTGTGTTTCTGCACACATGCCTGTGTGATCTTGTGTGTGTATGCATTTCCGTGCTTCTTTCTGGACATGAACTGACTAGGCTGCTGTTGATGTGTGTGTGTGTGTGTGTGTGTCGCATGTGTATGGGGGGCATTTTATGCCAGCGAACTATACTATAACGCTTGTACAGCGCGTATGCGATGACATCAAACCTCTAACGTGCGCGTGTAAATTCCATTCACTTTCAATGGACAGATGAGCATCACGTAGGCGTCGCTCAGACGCTGCACACGCGTTGTTGCGCATACGCCTACGTGACGGGTGAATTATGCCTTAAATATGTGACATGAAGACCACGCGTGACTGTTAAGTACAATTCTACATGAGCGTACAGGCACACGCTGTGTCGTGTTTGTGGAAATCATATAGCGAGGGGTCATTCGTGCCGTGCCACGCGCGAACGCAGCGGACGCCTGTGTGCACCATTGTCTCAATGTACAAATAATTATTTACTTTATGATGACGAATTTTGTGTTTAACAGCTGCTTCGCTTCACAATTCAAGCAGTCCATTCAAGCAGTCGTACTGGTTCACCATCTCAGAGCTGAGCAGGGACAGGAATGGGTTGCGGCAAAGGCGAGGCGTGCAAGCATCATAAGCCATTGTCAATAACTTTCTGTTCCAGATTTATTTTATTTTTTAAATAAATAAAATAAAGTTGTCTGACATTGAACCATAGTCTCTTCATTGGTGAAACATAGCTAAGGCTAAGATTAGATGTAGCCTAAACAATAAGACCATATAACGGTGGGATCCTGCTAGAGCGGCGAAAAGCATTCAGACGTCTCGCTCCGTTTCTAGCTCTAGTGGGATTGAGCTGCATAGGTCATATGTCAAGTTAACGTTGGCTCATGGTCGGCCGTCATTCTAGTGCCGACATCTCCCCGATGTCTTGCCGATTAGCTACCGATCTCCACAATAAATCTCACCGATGCACTTAGCTATGTCAGAGAGGCACACGTTGCCCCGACGTCGGCAAGACCTAATTTATTGTCAGGGTAGTAGCCTAATATCGTTCCATAAAGCTGAAATAAAGCAACATCTTTACTTTTTCCTAACAAAGATCTAGATACAATGTAATTACTACTTCGGCTGTGCAGATATTTGATATATTCTGTAAAAATAGCTAGAAGTCGAACACACCTCATCCCTTTTCTTCCGCTATCAAAACCTGACAAAAACATTTATTTTCCAGAGAGAAATGATTTAATGGAATGGCCTTAACATTAAGCTTTGGTATTTTTATCTGTCAAGGACACTTTCATATTTTTGTGTTGGGAAATATTAAATAGTCTACATAGGCTAATTCAAAGAAAACCTCAGACGAAAAAAATTGACAACATTTGGGCAGTGGGTCTTCCGGTCTGCTCGCCGGAATTGTAAAATTAAAATACATGAATAAACTCATTAAATATTGAGTCGTAATTTCGTTACTATCTCGCCACCTGTTGTGACGCTGTGTTGGTCTAGACTTAGTAGACACATGTGGGGTCGATAGTCTGTCTGTTATGAGTTGTCTGTGAAAAGAAAGACCAAGGAGACGAAGGCAAGTACTTCCTGTAACCCAAACTCTTGTTTTTTTATGAATGAAATGTTAAAAAAAAAGGTATGTGAGTGGATGGGGGCAGCGGGGCGGAGGGATTTCCTCGGGAGCATGACGTCACTCGGGATTCCCCTGGTCGTCCCGTTGTTGTTTCGTTTTTTTTTTATTCTTCACAACGACAGACACGATAGTGAAATAAGCGTTCATGATGCGCAAAACGTGAACGAGTGGCATTATAAGATGTACGGGAATTATAAATTAATACATTAATTAAAATGAGTAGCTATAGGCTACGTCCCGCGGAAAAAACACAGATAAATTAAAGAATCACTTGGCAAATGTAAACTCTTGGACTTCTCACCCATAGGCTAAATCACAGAATATTCACAGAAAAGTAATAAAGACAAAAAGGTTGTTGTCCGCGTGAGGCCTGTTGAAAAAACGAAAACGTTACCAACCAACATAATCCGCAGCAAATGACAAAACGTTGTATTCATACAATATTGTGGAGACATGATATTCCAGACATTATATATAATTTTTTATTTTTTTTTTATTTATTTTTTTTTTTGGTTAAAACGAAATATCAAACTGACAAAAGGTAGGCCTACATGGACCTGTTAGTAGCCTCTGGTCTGACTCTGAGGTGGTGAGCCAGTCTGAGGGAGAAAATGATGCGATGATGCGCCTAAGCAATGGTACAGTGCCTGATACACCTCAACATCCCGTTATAGGCGTTCACACGTTATAGGCGTTAACGCGTATGTCACTATTGTACTAAAGCGAGCACTTCAGACGCCTTAACGTGTACACGTGTAGACTGAAATAGCCTAAACTGTGTCATCGGTCTCTCTTGGTAATACATGGACTGCTTGAACTGTGAAGCAAAGCAGCTGTTAAACACAAAATTCGTCATCATAAAGTAAATAATTATTTGTACGTTGAGACGAGCGTGCACACAGGCGTCCGCTGCGTTTGCACGTGGCATGACACTTGTCATCCGTCACCCCTTCATTATTTGGTGTACGCACGCGTATTTATCAGTCTTTATGCAGGCATAGGCGACGCGGTTAAGGCGTTTTAGTATAGTTCGCTGGCATAAAATATCCCCCCATAGCATGTGTGTCTGCGTGTGTGTGTGTGTGTGTGTGTGCATGTGCGCCTGGCAGCTCTTATTTGTGTGCGTGTGACTTCTGGAGTGTTTATCTGTGTACATTTGTTAATGTGTGCGGTGTGTCTCAGGGCCAGCGGGTGCTGGGGTGGCTGCTGGTCGGAGAGGGGTTCCCATCTGTCAGAGTGCTGCCTGTCCCTCGCTGCCAGAGACACTGCAGCTCCTTCAACCTGTGGCTCAGCCCTGGGGATATGGGTGAGGAAGCGCCTGCAACGTGTGCGCCACTGTGTACTTAGCTGAAGGTTAGCCGTGAGCTAAAGATGAATGAAAACAATCATTACGTCATTACTGTTATTCCTTAAGCAGCAGCATAACAAATGGTGCAGGGTTTACGTCTCGGTTGTGTCACTTCTTTCACAGCTTGCGTGAGAAGTTTCAGCCGCTGTCTCTTGTCCCCACAGTGTATGCCGACCCCCTATACTGGCAGATGGAGCTGTTTCCAGGTATGGGCAAGACCCTGGTGTGCGATGGGTCAGCCTTCTGACGTACAGCCAGATCTGTGGAAGGGCCGGTTCTGACCCGTTCCTTGCGTTTACTCAAATTGACCTTTGACCCTGCACTTGCTCACACCTCTGAGAATGGACAGTTGAGGTAATGCTCCGCTAACACACTGCAGTGTCCTGCAAGAATGCAGTGTGTGAACAGAGGAGCGAGCATGGAATTTTCGGTTTGCAGGTCAGGCAACAGCGGCGCTCTAGGGGACGCTCTCTCTGCCGATTTTGGTTTCAGCTCGTAATGGATAACTCCGAGAGTCAGGTGGCTCGAAGCCTGGGAGCCAAAGAAAGCGAAGTACCTGTATCTCAACGAAAATATAAAGAACATGCCATTTGACAAGGATGAAACTGACGTGGCCCCACCTCTGTTTGCCAGAATATAATTACTGGCCGTGATGTAATTCGGATAACAGGTGTGCTTGAACTGACCAATTGCATTAGAAACTTGGGAATTTCACAGCTGTTGGAGCAGTTCCTTTAAAAGCAGCTGATGGCCAATCTGTGTCACAGAGTACCACTGGGTCAGAGAGTTCTTTTCCCCTTCTTTTAAATAGGCCTAAATATAGGCTTAATAGACCAATTAGACCTAGTAAAGCAGATGATTTATGTTGAGTTGGTAGTGTCCTGCTTAAGTTGATTTTTTTTTTTTTTTAGTACTTAGCACAATATCCAGACTCCTGGTACCAGGCATGTTCTCGAGGTGCGCGTGCGTGCAACGAATTGTTATTTAGCAGAAACAGCACTGCAGCAGTGGAAAAGTGACTGACCTTGAGGGAAAGGGGAAAATACAATTTTCGGTATTTGTATTGTAAATTAATCAATTCTTGCATCCTAGATATTTCTCAAAAATTGCTATCTGGAAAAGACTTGATGTTTTCAGTGGAGGTGCCATGCTGTTAAAATTGCTTTTCCTTTTCAAATGTTCATATGCAAGTCATTCATCATTGTGGTCTTCAGTAGTAGGTTTCACTGTCTGTCCGTAAGCTTCTTGTAAAAGCACTTTAGTGGTTGACTCATTCGAATGACGTCACGGCATTCAATGAGTCTTTGTCTGAAGATGGCATTTTTATTAAGCTATTTATAAGGCATGTTGGGACTGTTTGGATCGATCAATGAGAAGCTTTTTTTGGTTGGTTTATCTAAGATAATTATTAGGACACAAAATGCCCATAAATGCGGTCTTTTGAATCCTTTAGTCTTGAGCCGTAATTGTTGTATCTACCATGACATAAAATCATTTGGCTTTAGGACTACAGATGCATTCCACCTTATGCAGACGTTTTGATTAGAAAATTTGTCTGGCTGTAATCCTCTCTTGTGATAAATGGGATCTTGATAAGCTTGATTATGTTGCACTAACAATTTTTTTTTTAATTGATGGCATATTGAACAGAGGAAAAATAATTAGCCATGAAAATTTGTTATTTTGGAAGCTTTTCCTTTAATCAGTGGCTACATCGTGATGTAAATTAAGTACTGATTCCCAATTTTACGCCAACTTTTGTGGTGGAAAACTACAAGTTTCTTGCCTTTGCAATTACAGAAAATCAATACTGAAATTGCTCAAATTGCAGGATGCCCCTGTCATATTGACCACATCTAAGGGCCCCCTGTGTAGAATTCTGATATGAAGGAAAATTGCATACACTGCACAAAACGATTGTCTCTCATACTGACGGTGTTCTCTCTGTAGCAGTATTAACTCCAGTGATTCTTCTGTAGCAAGCTCAGTTTAAGGGGATCATATAGGTGTGGAACTCTCCATGCTTCATCTCCGAGAGAGCATCCAGTGGTTGTATACATGATGATGGGTTAAATTTGGCTGTCCATGAGAAATTTGAATGTTCTTGATACTGATGCACCTGAAGCCCATCCACTCCTTAAGAACTCCTTTCCATGTACTAGGCAGCGTAACAAATTTTGGGCTGGTTTGGTACAGCTAGATGGATTTTGGCTAAGGTCAGTTGATGGCTTGGTTTATCTTGTGTTGACTGAGAATGCGGAAAACATGAAAATTGTGCCAAAAATGATCTTTTGGGGGTAATTTGGGATTGAATATGGAAACTAATTGAAGTGATCTGGACAACCATCGCCATACTAAATTGACTGAGAGGAGATGTATGTTTTTTTCCAGGATTACAAGCTGTGATCTAACAAGATCATTGCGCTCCTGTACTTTCCTGCCTTTAATATCAAGCCTTATTAATTTTGTTGTTGAAATGATTTGCTGATTTCTGCACTTTTTCCCCCCTGGCCGTTTATTTCATACAGTTTATGTCACATGCTTACACTGTTCATAAAACATTCAAACTGCTAAATGTTATGATTATTTCTATTGATTTGTTATAAAAACAAAAGTGCTCTGTGCAGATTTGTGAGCAAGACGTTGTCTGTTGAACTTCGAAATGACTGACTTGCAGATCCCAGAATGATTTTCTGTCTCCCTTTGAAGAATCTTGATTCATTAATGGTGCAATAAGTGAGCTTGTATGATTCATTGATTGTAAATGTGATGTACATACAGTAAAACCCACTTAATTTCTTTGTAAGATACGATCTTATTTTTTCCCCTTCAGAGTGCTCAATGTTTCTAAATAAATGAGTACCTATTGATGCTTTTCTAATATCTGTCTCAACCATGGAGCTAAAACCCTTTCCTATGAAAGGGAAAATAGAAGCTATAAAATTGTTGAAGAGAGTTTGAATAATAGGACAGATGTGTAAATGAAATGTCTATAGGATATTAATTAATGGGGCTGGGGCGATTCTGAATCGATTTTTTTTTTTTTTTTTTAAGGCGTAGTGCCACCACCTGCTGCCATGAGGCGAACATCTGAGCTTTCCCTTTTCCTTTATTAAACCCGACGCAGGTTGAACGAAAGTGCCAAACGTCAAAGGGCATGTGAAATGCTTCCGGAAAAAAACTTGACTGACATCAGTATTTTTCGGCGAGATGCTGCACGAAGCCAAGTAAAGGACTTTAGAATCGACTCCTATTAACCAATTAGGCTACTCTAAGAAAAGTAACCTGTTCCAGTTTACTTGCTTGATTAGCAATCAAATGGTCGATGCGTTTACTCTCCAAGTTGAATGAGTAGAGCTGTTTATTAAGACAGCATGTTTGATTGCTGCATTTTGAAATTTAAATGGCCATAGAACAGCACAACATGAACACGATTGCCATTGCCACGGAATTTCGTGCGACTGTGATAATTTATATCTCCCATTCACGTTTCATCCGCTTTACAGAATGTTTTCCACCTTGTGTATTTTTTAGACGCTTGAAATCCAGGGCGATCTGAAAAAAAATCTCTTTATTTTTATTTTATCATTATAGATCTCCTAAAAATACTACAATGAGAGATGAAATGCAGAGTTGGGATATGGTGATGTTGAACGAGTATTTTTTTTTTTTTAAGTGTGATAAGACCACTTGCCGTCATAGGGTGTGTAGGCAGTCGTGTGTAATTTCTTGAAACATGCACACCTGAAGCGGCTTAAACAATTTAAAATGCCGCCGGGAAGAAACCTGAGTTTAGATGCAGGTTCTCTGCTCTTCCCTAAATCTGCTCCCGTGTACTTGTCCTAAATAACAATAAAGCAATTTTAGTAGCCTATAACAATTAAGATGTGATGGTGAAAGGCAGACAAACCTAACTGGGCTATGGTGTTAGTGAAAGAATGCCACTAATTTGAATAATAAAAAAAATCTTCCTCTGAGTTACATCTCTCATTGTAGCATTTTAGGACATTATTAAAGATTAATTTAAAACAGATTTGTTATAAGATCGCCCTGGATTTTAAGCGTCTAAAAAATACACAAGGTGGTAAACATTCTGAAAAGCGGATGAAACGTGAATGTGAGATATAAATTATCACAGTCGCACGAAATGCCATGGCTATGGCAATCATGTTCATGCCGTGCTGTTCTATGGCCATTTAAATTTCAAAATGTAGCAATGAAACGTGCTGTCTTAATAAAAAGCTCTACTCGTTCAACTTGGCCCCCGTTTACATGTACACGGTTATTTTGACAAACGGAGACATTTCCCTGCGTTTGTGCCCTTCGTTGACACCCAAAAGGAGAATTCGCCTCTGAAAACGATTCTTTCTAAAAACTCCGGCCAGAGTGGAGATTTTGGAAAACTTCAGTTGCAAGTTTTCATGTGAACTGAGAAAAACTGAGTTTTAGGCAGCCGACATCACAGTAGGCTATGCGCCAGAACTTGCACTGCGCCAAAAGTGCGACCTATGTTGACATTTTCATTTGGCTGTGGTGATCATGGATGATCGTGATTCGTTTCTGTTGTTGCTATTTTCGGGGTTCTGATTGGCTAACGTGGGCTTGAGCTTCTCGTTACACTGCCACCTACAGGTTTGTAATGCTCTTGACGGCATGTATACACAGGTACGTGTAAACGAAAACTTTTCTGAAAACTGATACGTGTGCATGATATTATTTTTGAAAACTGAGATGGTGAAATGTTCATTTATGAAAATGGCCAGCCACGTGTAAATGGAGTGGAACGAATCCACCATTTGATTGCTAATCAAGCAAAGTAAACTGAAACAGGTTACCTTTCTTAGAGTCATCTAATTGGTCAATAGGAGACAATTCTGTAGTCCTTTACTTGGCTCCGTGCAGCATGTCGCCGAAAAATACTGATGTCAGTCAAGTTTTTTTCCGGAAGCATTTCATATGCCCTTTGATGTTTGGCACTTTCGTTCAACCTGCGTCGGGTTTAATTAAGGAAAAGAGAAAGCTCAGATGTTCGCCCCATGGCAGCAGGTGGTGGTACTACGCCTTAAAAAAAAAAAAAGATTCAGAATCGCCCCAGCCATATTACTTAAATACAAAAAAAGTGATTCTACTGAATACCTTAAATCAAAATCTCAGCAAGAGGAGGAATATTTCTGGATGTAACACTGCCTGAAGTCTGTGGCAACTGGCAGATCACTAGAGGTATATTGAGGAACTTGCACTCACCGATCACTTGATTTGCTACATCAGTCTAATACCGGCTAGGACTACATTTACTACCAGAACAGCCTAACGTCTCCATGTGTTACAGTATTAATACCTCCCCGGATCATTTTCATCTGCACTGTGCCTGCAATGTATGAGAGGCAGGACTGCAACCTTACGTGAATTGTAGAGACCAGAAAACCAAACAAAACCAACAAAATGGAAAAACTGACACCAGAAGGTCCTTATGAGAGATGTGGCCTACCTGCCTGCAGAGATTATTGTTCTTGGTGTCACTGGGGTCTTGCGCGGCGTTGCTCTCATCCATGTCCAATTCTGGCCCTGCTGGATGTTCAAGTTTTTTCGTTTTTTCATCCCCAGCATGAATGGCACCTCTAAAGAACATGCATACATAAAACCTCAGCCAGCTGAATGGTATCTATGGCATCCTTTTCAGCTTGGTTTTATAGTTATGCCAAAATTTCCCTTTATTGTTATGAATGTGCAAACACATCCTGTAAGCCCATGCTTCAAGCTAGTCTGCAAACATTCGGCTGTAACCTTCCAGTTCATCTGACTCAAATCCTCTCCTTAGTAAAGAGGCAAAAACCAAATTTTCTGCCATCCAAAAAAAAAAAAAAACCAGCAGTGTTCCACCCTCATCTTCTATCACCTGGAACCACATTGTAAGGCAATCACAGGAGCCTCCACCCCTCGAGCGACCATCAGCTGCACAATGATATAACTGCCTCCATGTTCTCCAGAACAAAGATGACCAGGACAAACCAAGATGTTATCAGTATCAAGACCAAACGCCAGCATCTGTCATGTTTTAGAGGTGTGTCAGTGCACATGACATGGGTTATGTGCACAGTTTTGAGTGCACAATGAATGCAGGATGATGTGTATAAATTTTGGAGCAACGTGTGGCTGTCCCTTCCAATGGCAGCCCGGCATTTTCCAGCATGATAACGCTGAGCTACATTCCTCACTGATTTCACATGCATGACTGTGAGCAGAGAGAGCGGGCGATAGATATGCCCACCTGCAGCAATCCTCATCTGTCTGATTGAGAATGTGTGGTGCGTTAAGATGGAAATATACAGCAATGGGGGCTGTGCACAATTGCACAATTGAAGACCAATATGATGGAGGAAGGGTGGGTGGGGAATTAAACTTGCTAGTCTTGAGGAACTGGTGTCTTCAGCGCCCAAAGGCTTAAGTGTCATCAAAGGGCATGGTGATGTCACACAGTGATAAACAATCAACTTTGCCAGTGTTATCAGGCTCTCTTTCAGTAATTACATTGTGCTTGTCCAGTAAGCAATTAAGTTCATATGTTGGAACATCAAATAATGTTGTATCATTTTCAATATTGTTGATAGCTAATGGACTTTTCAAATTGGTCTTTTCCACGATGTGCCAACTTTTTCAGAATTGGGTTCTATTTACAGTGTGGTTCATAAGTATTTGGCCACTGATAACATAATTCTTATTTTAGCCGTTAACCACATAGAATATTTGAGTTGAAATTACTATGAGTTCTATGAGCAAACGTTCAGCTTCAGTTTGAGGGTCTACACCAAAATGGGATGGACAGTGCAGGAACTACAGCACTCTTTTAAAGAGGGCCCCTTTTTTGAGAGGACCAAAAGTATTTGAACAATTGACTGCTCAGCTGTTCCATGATCAGGTGTGCTTCATTCCATAGTAAATCTGTTTTAAAGTGAACACATGAAAAGTCTACATATGATTTGAAGTGTTGCATTTGCATTTAGGATCTGTTGCTTGACTCTCAATATGAAATATAAAGAGCTTTCAGTGTCAGTAAAGTAAGCCATTATTAGGCTAAAAAAATCAAAACAAACTATTATGTGTGGGTGACTGTACTAATTAGTATTCTTAAATAGAAATAAAGTGCTTGTGGGCACAGGAATACCACGAATAAAATTTTTGGTGGATGGCAGAAGAATTAATTCCCTGGTTCAGACAAACTCCTTAACAGCAGTTGGCCAGATCAAGAACACTCTGGGAAGCTGGAGTATCAGTTCGGAGAAGGCTTCACTAGAGCATATGCAGTTAATGCCCAAATGTAAACCATTGCTAGAGCTCGAAAATTGGAAATTTGCCAAAAAAAAAAAAAGCATGTAGGAAAGCCTTTATAGTTCTGGAACAACATCCTATGGACAAATGAGACAGAGATCAACTTGTACCAGAAAGGTCGGAAGAGAAGAATATGGAGAGGGGAGGGAATTGCTCATGATCCACTGCGTGCCACCACATCTATGAAGAGTGGTTATGTGTGGGCATGTATGGCTGTCAATTTAGCTGGTTCCCTTGTTTTTACTGGTGATGTGACTGTTGACAAAGCCTGAAGTTTTTTGTCAATTTTCTATGGCTATATTCAATGCTAATATGCTAACTCTGTTACAGTTTGGGCGGTATGGAAAATACACACTAAAACAGAACAGTGAATTCCAAATTTACTCTGACTTGTACGTCATTGCAGACAGTATGAAGACTGGATATTTCATGTTTTGACAAATCAGCTTCATTTTATTTGTGAATACACCTCCACTCCTGGCCTGCAATGCATTAAAAAAAGTTGTGACAGGTGCAAGTAATGCGGAAAAAAAATAAATTAGAAAATGATGTGTTTGCTAGAGCTGATGTCAGCAGTTGTTTCTAATCATGATTTGGTACAAAAGCAGCATCCAGGGAAGCCTTTGTCCTTCAGGGGCAAAGATGGGCTAAGGATCACTAATTTGCCCACAGAAAGTTTTGGAAGGTATTTGGGTATTTCCCCCTCTATGGCACATGTCATAATTACAATATTCAGGGAATCTCTTTGCAGGAAGGGTAAGGGTGCAAGCCTGAGTATTTGTAATCTCCGATCAGTCTGATGGCACTGCATCAGGAACTGTCATGTACCTACAAGTGATACAACCACATGGGCCCAGTATTACCATGGCAAACCTTTCTTTAGTACCACAATACATAGTTACATCCAGAAATGCCACTTAAAACTTTACTGTGCAAAACAAAAGCCTTAGGTTTACAATCTTTAGAAGCCTCCATAAACAACTCCGGGCAGCCATCTGCGATGAACCATCCCATAGTGGAAACGAATACGGTGGTCAAGAGCCCAAACTTGGTTCCCAAACAGGGCACCCCATTTATGCTGATTTTTGTTCCAACCACAACTGCAATCATAGGATTGTGATAAGCAGTTCATTTGTCGTAATTAGGTGCAATTAATGTTTAAAGTGCAAATTTATAGAATTTTCTCAAAAATTAATATGGTATACGCTTGACCAAACCGTTCATAAAAAATATCCTGCTAATTAAATGTCCAAATGTGCTGCTTATTCTCGAAAATGAGTCTTTTATTGAGGTCTGAGCAGAGATTCCAAAAACAATATGAAGTTTTGCCAACTGGCGGATGTGACATAACGGGAGGTGTTCAAAACGCGGAAGTCAAGCTGAAAACAATAGGAAAACACTGTTGTATACCTTAAGACTTGTTTACATAAAGAATGGAAAAAAATTGCTCCTGGAACACCTAATCACTCTTCATTCTCTAAACAATTATTAAGTGTTGTGAAAAAGAATGGCTACGTTACAAGGTGGCAAATGCTTTACTTTCCCAACTTTTTTTTGAAATATCTTACAAGAATTGTTTATTTTGAAAAATCATTGAAAATTATGTAGTGAAACATCAAATGATGTGTTGTTATATTGCTTTCAATGTAATACAGGTCAAATATAATTTTCAAATCATTGCTTTCAGTTTTAATTGTAATTTAGCATACCATCCCAACTTTTTTTCTTTGATTTAGGATTGTATAGCGCTAAGTGCTTCAAAGATAATTGGAGAACACTTCACGGTGCAGTGGGATAATAACTTGGAAGCATACTACAAAAGCAACCCAAGATTTTGTAAGGCAAATAAGTAGAATGTTCGTCAGTAGATAAGTCAGTTATATGACTTTATTGTTTTCACTTGCTGAAGGCAAAACTCTTCGACAACAAAGCAGGAACTGAAGAACACTACAATGAAGACCTAGCTGAACATGTCCAGGGAAGAAACGCAGTGTCTGACTTCAGGTAGTCATTGCATGCTAAGATTTTGGTCCAAGTTTTAAAAATAATAAATGTAATTGATTGTCTCTGTGTGTAATAATGTAATTGATTATCACAATTACTTTTGAGCACCTGAAAGTGCATAACACGGGTGTAATGCCTTCATAGTTTACACAATATTTTGACAAATCCTTAAAACTGAAGCTGACGGTCTGCACTTCAAGCATATCTTTATTGTTAGTTTTAATTTCCACTGTAGTGATGTATTAAGGTCAATGAGCATTTTGTCACTGTCCAAATACATATGGACCTAGCTGTGCACACACTCAATGCATAATAACCACTCAAAAAAAAATGAAGGGAATCAGTTTGATTATCTTGCTACAACGGCACGTCAAGGTCTGTGAACAGTCCTTTGGCGGATGATGAACATTCAATATGTTGATGCTGGATATGAGAGAAATGGCACCTAAGTGATTTTGAAAAGGCTGAATTGTCATGACAAGATCACTGAGTTGGAGGACCTCCAAAGCAGGAGGAATTGTGGGCTCCTGCTGTTAAGCAATGGTAAGTAGGCCTACCCACAGACAGTGATCCAAAGAGAGATAAACCACAAACTGGCGACAGGGTGTTGGGTGCTCAAAGCTACTTGAAGGGCCTCAGCAACAAAGGCTATTCCGTCTGGTCCAAATCAACCAAAGGGCTACGGTGGTTCAAGTCACAGAAATTTTTAATGACATTTACGAGAATAATGCATCATAACACACAGCGCATCACACTCTGCTGCCTATTATTCTTATTTTATGTGTTGCCTTGAGTAGGCTGATGCACAACATCGTATCCAAACTTTCTGATTGCAATGCTAAGTCGTAATTTCGTGTTTTCGTCGTGTTTTCGTCCAAGCGCTGCGTACTTCTAACGTCGATTAAACGCGGACATGTTTGTTTACTTTTCGTGGCTACGAACATTCATGTTCCCGGGCTGTTGTTTCTGACTAGTGCATGGCGGGCTCTTGGAGGTGAGTATCCCAGTTTGCGCTGCTGTTTCTCAGACCAAGGGAGAGATGGGATTGGAAAATGGGGGAGCAGTGACGACCATGCTATGCTGCACAATAGATTATTTAAGCATTGCCTTTCTAAGTGTGATGGAAGTGAATAGTAAAGCCCCTGTGATCGCGGAAAGAATGGGGGCAAACAGCTTCTGCTTCCAAACGCATGAATCGTGCAAAATGTAATGCAATGGGGAGGATAAGGCCTGATAGCAAGCTAACTAACGATTATCAAGTTGGCTAACAGTGGCTTTCAACTATGGCCAGGTAGCTAGCTAGCCTGTAACAGTAGAAAGTACTTAGCTGTGTAACACAGCTTGTTTAGAATGGACTCCAAGTCGAAGTACGATAATTTATCTGGAAAACTCTAACTGCAAGTTCTTTTGCTGGCTAGGTTGCTAGCTAGCAAACTATCTGACGTTTGACAAACGTCAGAATAATGTGTAGTAGGCTATGTGACTCACTAGCTACCCAGCAAAGTAACTGGTCAGCTAGCTTACCGTAGTTGTTAGTTTATCATGTAGCTTGAGTTGCTGTCAAGTGTAATTTGTTCTTGTGTAAGTTAGTTGATGTTACTTGGTGCAAGCGACAGCTTTTGTTAAATGTTGCGTGTTATTTAGTTAGCAAACGGGTCGATTTCGAAACAATGCTGTGCTGGTGAAAAATGGTCTCATCCGGCCCAGTGACAGTTGAGTTGACGTTGTGTAACTAACTTGGCTACTGGGGCTAATAAACTGATACGGTGAACATTCGCTTGAGGTTAGCTGGCAGCCTGGCGGTATTGTTCTTTCAATAAGATAAGCCTGCAGCCAGAAAGCTCACTTCAGCTGCACATTTCAAGCGAAGATGCTTGTCTACGATAAGACAGAACACTTTGCTAGCTAGCCAGCTAGTAGCAGTTGCTATAGTATCACTATTTAGCTACCTGACTAACGTCTTAGCCACCCAGCAAACGATAGACTTCAGTGGTCGATTCCAGTTAGGTGTACTTCTGCTAAATTTTGGCTACCATATTATGTTAATATTGACATCGACGGGATTGATAAGGCTGAATATTTATCCGAAAATTTAGTGCTTTTAATATTTACATGCGAATATTAAATCTTATCACAATGCTGAACTATCCTCATCTGTAAGTTACGTTTTTGTAAAACTTAGACAGGCTGTTTTATATGGAGTAGTTTGCTGCTAGTGGTTGGCAAGCATCGATTCAGATCAATAAAGGTAACGCTCGCTTGACCCCAGACCCAGTAGCGCTTATTTTTAAAACGTGATAGATTTCAAATGACGAAGTTACAATACAAATTTTGTTTCGTTTGCCATTATAACCTTTTCATGCCATTCTGAAATTTGAATGGATAAAAATGTGATCCATCAGTGGCCTCGAGACCGTGCCATGGTCAATGTGAATTAAGCATCATGGTGTTACGGTCGCATATGATCAATGTGTCAAAAGTCCTTTGCAACATACAAACGTTCACATCCTACGCTACTTGGGGATACCTATTGCTAATGCATTCCAACATATAATTATGATATCTCTGTCAGTATGTTCACAGTTTAAATGAACACGTGAACATTTTGAACACGTTAAAATATGCATATTGCAAAGCTTTTTATCTCGACAGATAAAATTGCATTCGTGTATCCCAATAAAATATGCTGTGACCTGATTCTGTAGATGGTGGGGAACATTAAAAAAAAAAAAAAAAAAAAAAAAAAATACCTGCTGTCTCAGCAGGGCCATTATGCTCTCCCATATCCTTGCTGTGGATGCAGTACTCCTCGACTGTATTCTAAAGCCTGTTAATTGGCAATAAGGCATGTCTGCACTAAGATTGTTGTCAGAGCTGGTAAACCAGCTGATTCTCACCCCAGTTCAGCTCAGGCTCCCCAGTTGGTGCTCTCGTAGCTGCTCTTCAAAGATTACTTTTTTTTCTGCAAAATTGAGTGAGTTAATAGTAGAACCTGGGTTAAGTTTTAGTGGATACACGAGACGTTGAAAAGCATTTCACAGTATGCCTTATCCGTTTCCACCGTGGTTGGAAATTGTTAGCTACGTTTTCTGTTTGAACTGACTGTAGAGCTCTGCCATTTTTCTTCTGGGCATTTTATTTTTAGTCTTGTCACGTCTCGTCCCTGTGTTTGCTAGGCGCTGCGTGACTCCAATGCACCGAGTGACAGGATTTGTCGTGTGACAGGAGTGTTGATCTCAGGTGAAGGATGGAGAGTCTAGGTCTACAGGCTGTGGCCCTCAGCGACGGCTCCACCGCTTACATCCAGCAGCCAATCAAAGGTGAGTGATCAGGGCCCTGGAATGATGCTGCAACTTAGCTATTCTGCCTAATTAGCCCCTAATGTTAAAGAAGTTTCATTTCTGGGGTATATGCAGTACTTAGCAGTTTGTAAAACAAGAGCAGTGCTACAGGAGGATCAAAGTCGAGGATTGGGAAGTAAAATACTTCTCCCTTGTGTTTTGTTCCGAATTGCTCATTCGCACAATTCCTCAGCCTGAAAGTGCAACTAATCTGCTGGTTAGGTACATGGAGTGAATAAATAAGAGGCAGGATTTTTTGCTTTGTGACCCCAGAAGTTTGTACCTCTGAATTCAGTGGGCAGTGAGCAATGTTTTCTGTGGGCAAACCTTTATCTCAAACATTGAATATGTGATTCTACTGAGTGCTTCAAGTGATTTAGTCAATTTGTTGACCTATTACAAATTATAATAGGTTTCCATGTGAGTTGCCTACCTGTTGCACACACCTACGATATCATGGTGAGATTTGGGTGTAAAATTGGGGAGAAATGCCTGTGAATTATCTTCCAGAGGGGTGCCTGGTCGAAGGGGACACCGTCCAGTTGGAGGATGGAACTACTGCATACATCCAGCAGGTCTCAGTGCAACAGAAAGGTCAGCAGCTGTTGGCAACAAATGCGGAAGCACAGTGTCTCAGAAGTTCCTGTGGGGTGTAGTGAGAGATTAGTGAGTTAGCGAGGTGTGTTCGGCCTAAAGCCAGAGTTTTCAATGTCATGAAGGTGGCTCTCATTTAATCTGTCATTGGTAACTTATTGTATCTCTGATTGCAAGTTTAGGGTTTGTTGAGCCAGCTCATGCAAAGAAAGCCTGGCTAATGTTGAAGTTGCTTCATAGTACACCCCTCTGTGTTCAGTGGTTTGGATCTGTGTTCATGGACAGCCTCTGCCCTGCTCGTTTGCATTGCAGTCTTAATGTTGTGGTTGTCCTTGAAAGGTAAATGAGCGTCATGAAAAGCCTGACGGCACTCCTGCCCATTGAGTTGGAGGTTGGCAGCATGCTTTGTGTGATTTGCTGTTGCTCTAAAGGTACTGTCCCCCCTCGCCCATACAGAGGCCTTGCCATTTGAAGATGGGCAGGCAGTCCAGTTGGAGGATGGGACCACAGCCTACATTCACCACACACCTAAAGGTATTTAATAAGATGTATATTTCTGTGAAGGTATGGCACTAGGCCACCATGAATTTGTCATAGCTCAACCTGCTTGACTGTAACTCCTGACTCCACCAGATGGTTTCGACCCAAACGCAGTGGAGGCGGTACAGCTGGAGGACGGGAGCACAGCCTACATTCACCACCCCTCAGGGCTGCATACGGGGAGCACCATTCTCACTCTACAGGCAGGGGGCGCTCTAGAGGAGCTGGCTGGAGAGGGCCCTGTCGACAGTGAAACAATCTCAACGCTGGAACACTATGCTAAGGTATAAGAGCACTGTTTTTTTTCATTGTGTCAACCTCTCTTCTTATCTGTCTTTTTTCTTTCACGCTTTTATGGCCAAAATGACAATATTCATTTTAGAGGGGGAAAGTTGGTGTATTTCTGATGTAAAATTCATGTATGTACACACTCATGCCCTGTCTTTTCTGCATTCATATGGTCTTTTTTTTCCCTTTCCTTTACTCTTTCTCTCTTAAATCTTCTCAGTCAGTGATCTGAATGCACTGGAACAAATATGTTTAGATTTTTAGCTTACTGGCCCTATGGGCCGATTAGCTATTGTCGTGGTGTGGCGTCTGTCGTCCATCATCTCTCGTCTGTCGTCCAGAACATTTTTTTATCTTTTTTTTAGCCTGATGAATTTTCATGTAAATTTGCCATAACATACTACTTGACCATATCTCTAGACATTTTTCTCGGATTTTTGATTGAATCATTTTTGTCTGTTTTATGGGCCCTTGAAATTTTGGCCCCAATGTTGAAGATAGGACTGAGAAATTAAAAAAATAATAATTTCTCCAAAACTGCATGATAAATTTTTTTCTAAATCTGGCAATCAAGTGACCTTGGTACCGTCAATGTACAGTGCGAGCGCCATTTTGAT
The DNA here is from genome assembly GCA_029692085.1 of Gymnothorax javanicus. NCBI lineage: Eukaryota > Metazoa > Chordata > Actinopteri > Anguilliformes > Muraenidae > Gymnothorax > Gymnothorax javanicus. The sequence continues at coordinate 81,721,907 of CM056202.1, forward strand.
TGAATCGACGGAAGTGGGTCTAATGGGGGCGCTGTAACATTGGGTCTTATAGAGAATGGGCAAAATCGCCTGTGCAAGCTAAATGGTTGCAGATAGAGATTAAGTTTGTATTATCGACATATAGGAAGTCATATATGACCTATATTTTGGAGGTGTTAAAATTGACCTCAGATGACCTTGAAAGGTCAAACTTGAGGTCAAGCAAAATTTTACAATTTTCAAAGTCTTCTTGGCTTGAAAATATTGAAGATTGGGTACATATGTGTATTGAACACTTACAGGAAGTCATATATGAACTTTAATTTGGTGGCCTTGAACTTGACCTCCGGTGACCTTCAAAGGTCAAACTTCACAAAGGGAAATTTCATTGATTTCTATCTCCAAAACTGTTACAGATAGAGCTTAGGTTTGTATTTTGGGTATGAATGAAGTTTCATTTGGTGACCTTGAACTTGACATTCAGCAACCTTAAACAGCCAAACTTTACAGTGAAATTTCAATTACTTATATCGGCTAAATTGTAACAGATGGAGCGTAGGTTTGTATTGGAGACATATAGGAAGGCATATATGAACTTTCATTCGGTGACCTTCATATTGACCTTCGAAGGTTAAACTTGACCTAGTGAAAATTCAATGACTTGTATCACTCAAAATGTCGCAGACAGAGCATAAGTTTGTATCACAGACTTAAAGGAAGTAACACATGAACTTTCATTGTGACATTCATCCTGACTGTTGATGACCTTTGAAGGTCAAACTTGACATAATACAATTATTATGACTTGTATTGCCACAACTGTCACAGATGGAGCCTAGGTTTGTGTTACAGACATCTAGGAAGTCACATATGAACTTTAATTTGGTGGCATTCAACTTGACTGTCAGTGACCTTTGAGGGTCAAACTCGACAGAGAAATTACAATGACTTGTATCACCAAAATGGTCACAGATTTAGCCAAGGTTTGTATAGAGACATTTGGAAAGTCATATATGAAGTCCGCTTGCTGACCTCAACTTGACCTTCTGTCACCTTTAAAGTTCACAATTGACATATTGAATTTTCAATGACTTGTATCACCCAAACTGCTTTAGAGCTTAGGATTGTATCACAGTAGGTCTTATAAATGTTTGTGTACTTTTATTTAGTGGCCTTGACATTGACCTTCAATGATTCGAAGGTCAAACTTCACATGAAATTTTCATAACTTGTATCATTACTATAAGATTGCTTGCCGGTAAGCTACAGGACCCTTGGTCCTATTTTTGATTTTTTTATTGGTTGATTCCTGCCTTCATCGTCCTTGTCCACATTACTAACCGAAATGTAAGCTTAAGAAGACCCTACACTCATTGCATTTCTCTCTCAAAATTGCAGATTGTGGATTCGGAGGCTGAGAAGATCAAAAGTAATGGATTGGAGAAGATGGTCCCCGGGGTAAAGTGCGCCACTGTGCAGGTGCACACTATGGCCAGGGCAGAGAGGAAGCGTGTACGTGTGTGTGTACGTGTGTATGTATGGGTGCGGGTGGACATTTGTGTGTGACTTTTTTCTGTGTGTACCTATCAGGTGATGTTCGAGGGGAAGCCCTGGGGCTCTTCTAAGGCACTGCAGGCCGCGGAGAAAAGTTTCCAGTGCAGCTACATGGGCTGCGGTCGCCTGTACACCACTGCCCATCATCTGAAGGTACTTTGGCTGCATATCCTATGGTCTGGCCCACTGCCTTTATACATATTAATGTGAGAAACCGGACAGAATCAGACTTTAATGATTAGATTAGATTAGATTAGATATACTTTATTGTCCCACAAGGGGAAATTTGTCTTGGGCAAAAGTGCATTTATTCCGCATCCACATTTAAAAAACACAGACAGACAAACAGGCAATAGCAGCAATTGTACAACATTAAAAGTAACAAACAACCCAGGCCCTACACTAGCAGCAATTGTTCAACATTATAGGTAGACAAACAACCCAGGCCCTTCGATTTGGGCCGTCCCCATGACAAATATATTGAAGTGCAAATAAAATATAATATAGTAGTGAGAAACAAAAAAGTACTGTACACAAGAACAAAATGATCATAATCATAATAAATAACGAGCAGACAAGAGATCCCACCCACACTGAGGGCTATGATCTATGTGCCGATTGTTCAATAGAGCAATTGAAGTGTTGAGGAAAGAATTTTTAAAGCGATTGCTCTTACAATGGCACGCACGATAACGTCTACCTGAAGGTAACAGAACATACTCTGCGGCTAGAATATGCTGGATAGTTGCTTTCTTGTGGCCTCCTGTGACTCCAACTTAGTGACTTCACAGGAATTTGGCCCTTACCGCCTTGATGTTGTTTCTGTTTGACCATGTTTAAGCCATAGAAGCGACTTTTAAAGCCATGAAGTAGTATGAGTGTAATTGTATATACCGTAGTATATATATGTCTGTATGCATTGTGCGACTTGATGCAAACTTTTTTATGTGTGACTTATTCATCATTTCAACCAGGTTGTGGTTTTTGAGGTCACTTAGTGTGACTGCTGTTAATTTCTGGGAAAACAAAAAATTGTTTGAAGTGCAGGGGATATTTTCAAGAAAAAGAAGAAAGTAATTGTTTGTATGGCTGTGACTCGCAAGATTAAGACGAATTTGACACTGACCACCATTTGGTGGTGTCCCACCGTCTCAGGTACACGAGCGCTCCCACACGGGCGACCGACCGTACAGGTGTGACGTGCCGAGTTGTGGGAAGGCCTTCGCCACGGGGTACGGACTGAAGAGTCACCTGCGCACGCACACGGGGGAGAAACCGTACAAGTGCCCAGAGGACATGTGCTACAAGGCCTTCAAGACGTCTGGGGATCTCCAGAAACACGTGCGCACGCATACAGGTACAGCTCAGAGCAGATCATTCCTGCTCAGCACAGCTCTTACACACCCCAGTCCTGATCAGCATGGTTTTGTGCAGCCCTGCTTTAAGCCTGGTGATTTTGGGCTGTACACTGAGACAGGGAGGTGTGTGGTCATTGACATAGTTTTGAAGGATTGTTTTAGTGAATACCATCGCATTAAAGCGCAGGCTGTTGGTTTAATGTGGGGATATATGCATCCAGGGACTGTACATTACATAATGGGAATGGTTTAGGAAGTACAGCCATTTAGAGTTGTGCGTATGGTGCATTTTACCTGTGCTATCTTGTCAGCAGTGATCGGCATAAAAATTAAAGGAGCTGTTGTCACGATTACTGCGCATGCTCACAACTTTGAGCGAAGTGAATCCGCTGGACTGCAAGTCAAAATTTACTTCCATCCTTGCAGATCTATCGTCAATTTGCATTGTATTTATACCAACCGCCAATAATCATAGAAGAAGAAGGTATTCTTCTTCTGTGATGTTTATTGGCAATAGGAAACCAGTTTACATTACTCATATCCTATGGCTAAAGCGCTAAAATAGCACTTTGAATTATCAGATTTCCATTGAGAACTCCATAATATAAAAAGCATAATGCCTGAGTAACTAAAATATATAATTACAATGCAAAACGATGATGGATTTGCAAGGATGGCATCAGTTCATGACTCGCTGTCGAGCAGGTTCACTTAGTTAGGATGTAAGTTCTAAGCATGTGCAGTAATGGTGACACAGCTCCTTTGAGTCTGAGGCATTAGGACTGTAGTAGGGGTAAAATGTGTGTGACTTGTGGGCCCTTTTCTCCCCCTCCACCTCTGTCCTCCAGGTGAGAAGCCTTTTAAATGCCCATTTGAAGGCTGCGGGCGCTCTTTCACAACCTCCAACATACGCAAGGTGCACATCCGGACGCACACTGGTGAGCGGCCGTACATGTGCTCCGAGCCGGGCTGTGGGAGGGGCTTCGCCAGTGCCACCAATCACAAGAACCACATGAGGATTCACACGGGTGAGTCTCTCAAAGACCTCCAGAACCCTGAAACTGAATATAGTGTCACTGTGTAATGTGCTTCTGACCTCCCTAAATACTACCGTGTGTCATTATGCCTCCGCCTGACTCAGTGGGTGGGAGACAGACTGTTTTCTGCTTATCCATCCGTGCATGCAGCTGTCACATCTTCCATCAAAAATACCTTGTCTGCGCTGTATCTACTGAAGGAGTGTGCGTATTTTCACTACCTGCAGAGGGCTGAGCTGATTAGGTTTTGGAGGTGGTTGGGTCAAAGGTCAAGGTCACATAAGGTCAGTTGTATGGGTGGGCTGAAGATCAACTTTTAGGGCGTATGAAGCTACAGCAGGTGCAGGTATAGCATTCAACACTGTGTTTAGATTTACATGTTGTGTTTAATGGTGTTTACACTGTTGTTAGAATGTGTTACATTGTCACTTATCTGGTCTGATCACCTTTACATTAAAAAGATTGATTTTTCCTGCTCTGTAGTAGGGGTGTAACGATTCTGAATCGATGTTTTTTTTCAAGCGTAGTAACACCACCTGCTACCATGGGGCGAACATCCGAGCTTTCCCTTTTCCTTTATTAACCCCCGTGCTGTCCTGAACGAAAGTGCTTAACATCAAAGGGCATGGGAAATGCTTCCGGAAAAAACTTGACTGACATCAGTATTTTTCGGCTACGTGCTGAGAGGAGCCAAGCAAATGAAAACAAAATCGTCTCCTATTAACCAGTTAAGCAACTCTAAGAAAAGTATTCCTGTTCCCGTTTACTTTGCTTGATTAGCAATCAAATGGTGGATTCGTTTACTCTTTAAGTTGAATGAGTAGAGCTGTTTATTAAGACAACATGTTTGATTGCTGCATTTTGAAATTTAAATGGCCATAGAACAGCAGATTTGCATGAACATGATTGCCATTGCCACGCCATTTCGTGCGACTGTGATAATTTATATCTCACATTCACGTTTCATCCGCTTTTCAGGATGTTTCCCACCTTGTGTGTTTTTTAGACGCTTAAACTCCAGGGCGATCTTATAACACATCTGTTTTAAATTAATCTTGAATAATGTCCTAAAATGCTACAATGAGCGATGTAATTCAGAGCAAGTTTTTTTTTCTAATTATTCAAATTGGCATTCTTTCAGTCTAACACCGTAGCCCAGTTAGGTTTGTCTGCTTTTCACCATCACATCTTAATCGTTATAGGCTACTGGCAAAATTTCTTGATTGTTACTTACAAAAAGGCCAAGTACATGGGAGCAGATCTAAGAAAGGGCAGAGCACCTGCAATTAGCGAAATCTAAATTCAGGCATCTTCCCGACGGCATTTTAAATCGTTTTAAGTCACTTCAGGTGTGTCTGTTTCAAGAAATTACACGCGACTGCCTACACACCCCATGACGGCAAGTTGTCTCATCACACTTTTAAAAAAAATCCTTGTTCAACATCGCCACATCCCAACTCAGCATTTCATCTCTCATTGTAGTATTTTTAGGAGATCTATAATGATAAAATAAAATTAAAGAGATTTATTTTCAGATCGCCCTGGATTTCAAGCATCTAAAAAATACACTAGGTGGAAAACATTAAAGCGGATGAAACATGAATGTGAGCTATAAATTATCACAATCACACGAAATGGCCGAATACGCATTCTTGCAAATCTGTGCTGTTCTATGGCCATTTAACTTTCAGAATGCAGCAATCAAACATGCTGTCTTAATAAACAGCTCTACTCATTCAGCAAAGTAAATAAGCGAATCCTCTGTTTGATTGCTAATTGAGAAAAGTAAACAGGGACAAGATTAGAGTAGCCTAATTGCTTAAAAGGAGACGATTCTGTAGTCCTTTACTTGGCTCCGTGCAGCATGTCGCCGAAAAATACTACTGTCAGTCAAGTTTTTTTTCCGGAAGCATTTCTCATGCCCTCTGATGTTTGGCACTTTCGTTCAAGACTGCATCGGGTTTAATAAAGGAAAAGGGAAAGCTCGGATGTTCGCCCAATGGCGGTCCTATGCCTTAAAAAACATCGATTCAGAATCGTTACACCCCTACTCTGTAGAGTGCCTGCATATTGATATTCACGACAGACCCATGGATTTGTGCTCTATTCAGGCTTAATCAAGAAAATGGAATGGAATGAAGGCTTCATTTCTAAGGTGAAGTTAGCTGCTGGTGCAAAGCAAATTTAAAGACACTGATGTATACAGAGCTTGAAGAGCAGGGGTGCCAAATGTGGGAAAAACTCTTACTATTAGCCTTAATGCATCCACCCCCACTTTACGCACTTCCATATAAAATTTTTTCATAACTTCATTTCCGGTTTGACGAAAGGTCTGTTCAGGCTAAGGCAAAGACATTGTCGTTAGTCGCTAGCTTCCTAAGTGAAATTCACGGAAAGCAAAATGTTAAGTCACTCCCACCACATGTTATACTCCCATTATGTTCTGTTTTTGTCATTCGGCCGTAAACCTACTAAGCTAGCAGCAAAAATGGACAACTGAGCCTGTTCTGTTTACCGTCACTGAGCTGCTCTGAATTGAGTCGTGTGCTGAAATGGGAGTTCATTTTCAAAATAGCCAGCTTGATGTCCCTTATTCTGTGGTGAGTAAGGTCAATGGGGCACAATGAAACTGTAAATCCCATTAAAGACAGGGGTAATGGTGTCTACATTCCCCCCCCACTCCCCTGCCTTCGGCTCAGGTGAGAAGCCGTACGTTTGCACGGTGCCTGGGTGTGGAAAGCGCTTCACAGAGTACTCCAGCCTGTACAAGCACCACGTGGTGCACACGCACTGCAAGCCCTACACCTGCAACCACTGCGGCAAGACTTACCGGCAGACCTCCACACTGGCCATGCACAAGCGCACCACACACGGTGACTTCGAGGGCTCTGAAGAGGCCGAGCAGGTCTCAGCCGAGGGTGAGAATCTGAGAGGCGCGTGCCGGTTTAAAGCAGTGACTGTGTGTGTGTACAGCACATTTCACATAGTGCACTTCACTGGGAACCCCAGGCTGAACCACTGCAAGCGCAACCGTAACAATGAGAAACTGTGCGGCTACACTGGCCACTGAGAAATCAGTGCAGGTGCTGTGGTTTAGAGCTGAAAATTAAAAGGAAATGTGTCAGGAGAAGAGCAACCAAAAGTTATGGAATGACGCTGGGAAATTGTGTTTTATGAGAAGTTATTTTTACACATGAAATCTGGAGTCTATGATTATTTGGAGAGCAGTCTGAATGTATTGTAACCTCACTTTAAAAGCCATTGTTCATAAATCCACGGTATATTAATAGACTGGTCACAGAAGTATGGTGTCAAAAAGCAGATAATTGTGTCTCTGTCCAAACCCTCATGGACTGCAATGTAAATGGAATTTTCAATTTGTGAACAAGTTGCATAGTTGTATAGACTACCCCCTCACTAAACGTAGAGTGTAATATGTCTGTATTTTGATGGTCACTATGTTTCAAAATGGCTGTAATTCTGAAAATTGCCCGATATGGACAACAACTCTCATGAGATTGAAGAGTTTGTGCTTTAATGTCCTACTCATTGTTAGATCATTGCTTGAGTAAAGAGCCTAAACAAAAACAAATGTGGTCAAACAACCTGGTTGCGAGATCAGTATTCAGCTAATGTTTAATCCTTTATTCTGTAAACATGATCCCATGTTTTTTGTCAGATTTGGAGTCGCTGGAATCCCCGCCTCGAAAGCGCACCAGATTAGCTTACCTGGAGGGGGCAGAGTCAAAGGCAGAGGACACCCATATCGCTATGGTAACTGAGGACACCATTGGCTCACAGGTTGCCCTGATCACACAAGATCGGCCACAGCAGGTGAAGGAGTAGTTTAAAATGAGACTGTAAAGGAATGTGTAAGATGAGACTGTAAAGGAATAGTGTATAATGAGATTGTAAAGGAGTACTGTAAGATGGGACTGTAAAGAAGTAGTTTGAGATGAGACTGTAAAGGGGTAGTGTAAGATGAGAGTGTAAAGGAGTATATTTGTGACACAAATATAAAGCCTTAAATAGGCTCATGCACAACAGGAAAAACTGGCGTTTTTTTGTATTCTGTGCAAAGGGCTTAAAATGAGACTGTAAAGGAGTAGTGTAAGATGAGACTGTAAAGGATAGTTTAAAATGAAACCTTAAACGTGCAGTATAAGATGAGACTGTGAAGAAGTAGTGTAAGATGAGACTGTAAAGTAGTTTAAAATGAGACTGTAAAGGATAGTTTAAAATGAAACCTTACACGTGCAGTATAAGATGAGACTGTGAAGGAGTAGTGTAAGATGAGACTTTAAAATGAGACTGTAAAGGAGTTGTGTAAGATGAGACTGTAAAGTAGTTTAAAATGAGACTGTAAAGGAGCAGTGTAAGATGAGACTGTAAAGTAGTTTAAAATGAGACTGTAAAGGAGTTTTGTAAGATGAGACTGTAAAGGAGCAGTGTAAGATGAGACTGTAAAGGAGCAGAGACTGTAAACGAGTAAAGAAGGAGCATTAAATTAGACTGAAGGAGGATGTTTAATTGAGATGTATTGCTAAAAAAAAAAAAAAGTAATTTTTTTCTTGAGTAGTGAATCCTTAGTTGAGTTACTTTATCTTGACATTAGGAAAAGAAAAAATTAAACTCACTTAATTGGCGAACAAAAGTTTTTAATGTATTAATATAAGACTAAACTACTTAAGATTTCTTTTTTTTTTTTTTGCGGTTTGTCAATCATTGTGACCAGGTACACATGAATGTGTTTACAGGCCAGCCTACCCCACCAAGATCTGCAGGTACTGGGCACGGCCATCACCATGGTGACACAGGATGGTACAACCATCACTGTCCCGTCCCATCAGGAGAGTGGTGGTGACCACAGCGAGCACACTGTGGCAATGATCACAGGAGACGGCAAAGAGCTGCAACCCGTACGTTCCCCCACAATCCTCCACAGCTGGTGTATAAATTAACCTCTGTTGGGATAGTTGGGGCGGGATGGCTGAATGGGATTTTTTCAGTTTCAACCAATGGCTGCTATTTATTATCCCCCCGCCATGAAGTGTCCTTCCATCTCTTGTGCTTCTTTTCTGGGCCAGAACTCCTAAACCATTCAAAATTTCTCACCAAAACATAATATATGGATACATTTTAATGTATAGATCTGCCATTTCATACATCCATCCAGTCTCCTGTCTGCCTGTCCGTCCCTCCATCGCGTTTTGTTTCCAGCCCAGATATCAGATCTCCTTCTTTCCAGGCCAGAACTCCTTAACTGTTCAATGTTTCTTAACAAAATTTCATATTTGGGTACACCTTATTGTGTAGATATGCCTTTTCATACCCCTGTCTGTCCTTCTGTCCATCTGTTTGTCACTCTATCACGCTTTGTTTCCAGACCCGATATAAGTCATGCCGTGGCGGGGAGATCTGAGTATTCCATGCTTGTTTGTCTTTGATCTGCATTTTCATCATATTGCTGCCATTGCAAATGAGGGTTCTACCCTCTGTGTGTCATCAAGAAATCAATGAAAATAATGAAACAAATGAACATGACTTGATTTTTGGGGATGTTGCTGCAAAGTCCCAGAATACGCTTCACTTCTACCCTTGCAAACTCTCCTTGCTGCTGGACTATTATTCGTTTGGAATCGCGATTCCTATCGTCGTCGACTTTACTGCTAGACTACTGGAATGTAGAGCCTTTGTTTTGCTGTTGTTAAGTGTACATTATTATTGAGCTCTTCACTAATTTGCTGTTTCTTCCTCCAGGTTGCCATAGTGTCCTCTGACAGCCTTATGACTGGAACCTCAGAAATGTCCAACCCTCATTACCAGCAGGTGGCGCTGTTAGCCACTGCCAATGGCACTCAGATTGCTGTACAGGTCAGTTCCTGCATTGACAGTGTTTTGTTTTGACATATTGTATTGTTGAAATAAATCATGTGCTAGGGTAAGTACAGATTATTTGAAAATATATTTGGTGTGTCTGTGACTTAGCAATGATTTAAATTTAATTAGCCATGCATGAGTCACTGATTTTTCGCCCTCCTTAAACTTTATTTGATGACTTGTTTTTTTTAGCTCCCGCCGCTCACGGTGCGGGAGCTATGGTATCGGGCTCTGAGCGTGCGTGCGTCCGTCAACACATTTCACTTTGTCTCATCAAAGATTTCAGTTACAGATACAGACTCCTAATTTTTACTGGACATGCATCTCATAAAACCCAACAAATGACGTGCCTAAAGGTGACCTTGACCTATTTTTTTCAAGGTCACTGGCCTCAAAATATCACCAAAAACTTCGACATTTTGCTTTATCTCATCAACTATTTCAGTTACAGGCTCCTAATTTTTACTGGACATGCATCTCATAAAGCCCTACAAATGACGTGCCTATAGGTGACCTTGACCTATTTTTTCAAGGTCTCTGACTTAAAAATATCACCAAAAACTTCAACAATTTGCTTTATCTTATCAACATTTTCAGTTACAGACTCCTAATTGGCTCCTGCCGCCTGAGTGGCACGGGAGCTAGGTATCGGGCTCCATCCGTGCGTGCGTCCGTCCATTCGTGCCTCCGTCAACAAAAAGTTTGACATGTTCTCTATCTTAACGGCGGGAGCTTCTGGGGCCGCCAGTGCTCTATATTTTATGTTGTGTTGGTTGCGGATGCTGCATGTGAATGTCTGTTTGTGTGCACCCTGATTTGTGTATATACCTGCATGTACTAATCTGTTATTGAGTAGACCCACTGCGTGAATGTGTTGTATTTCATTGTTCCTCTGTGCATGTATGTGTTTGTGAATATGTAGGGACTTTTGCATCAGTGCGCTTGTGTGTCACTATGCGTGGATGTGTGTGGCCGTGCGTGTTTCCGTGTGCGTGTGTCAGTGTGTGTGTGTGCATGTGTGTGTGTGTTCATTCAGTCCTGCATCAGCACATGTTGCCCTGTGTTTCAGTTGGAGGAGCAGCACAGTCTGGAGGAGGCCATCAGCATGGCCACTGCAGCCATCCAGCAGGGCGGGCTCACCCCAGACGGGGGGGCCTCGGAGGTGGGGTGCTGAGGGGGTCCCCTGCCACGCACCCCTGTACCATCCACTGACCGGACCCCAGGGCGGACCCATCCACCCAGCACTTTTCCTGACTAATGCCCCTGAGCTTCTCAGTGGAGGACTGGGCAGCTTAAAGACTCGTCTTTTAGGAGGCTGTGAGCCATAGTTTGAAAACCTCTCCGTGAAGAGGTGCTGATCTTGGATCAGCTATGCTCGGAACTCAACCTAACTGTATTTTCTTGGGCTAAAGGGAGGAGCTGGTCTCGGATCAGTGCTCTGATTCGTAAATGTGTTTGTGAATGCAGGCCCAGATGCCCCCGCTGCATCTCCTCTGTGGTCCTCGGAGAGAGCAGAACCATGGCTCCCTCGTGCAGTGCTGTGGTGTGCATAGGTCTGCACCCCTACACGGAGAGGTGGGCCTTGGGCAGAGCACTGATCTGTTTCTGCAGCAGAGCACGATGTGTTGTGTGTGTGTGTGTGTTTGCATGTGAGAGCAGGAGTAAGTGTGTTTCTATACGGTGCGTGAAGTGATGCTGTTCTTACTTGTTTGAAGGATAGCAATTAATTGCACAGATGCAAATCTAACTGTTTTCAGGTCAGCTGAGGCGGACTCTGAGTGTTGAATTAAATTGGAAGAATGGATATTGTTATGAGGGAATTAATGTGTGGTGTCACAAGATGATAATCACAGCCTTAAACGCGTCGTACATGGAGGATTAGGATTAAATGATAAAATAGCCAGTGCACAGCACTGCACCTGAAGGGTTATATATAGTTCAGCAGGGTTTAAATCATTTATTTCTGATTTTAGTTCTTTTTTAGGCTGGTTTTGATAATGCCTTTAGGATAATTAATTTGATCAAGTAAATAAAATCTCAGGTCCTGGCTGTGTTATTATGTTATGCCCAAAGTCTGTAGCAAGAGGGCCAACATGTCCAAAGCAACTTAGATTCATTTTCTGAAGACCCTGAGATTATGGATGAGTCACTTGCTCTTTCATTTCTGATATGTAATTGCAACTTAATCACGCAATGTTTTGAGTCTAGCTGTGCCCAGATCAGTAGCACTTGACTGAAACTAGACTTACTGCATGACAGCACACCTGCCTGTCTGCAGCTGTGTTTGCGTATGAAGTGTGCACTTGTGAAGGCTGATTGAGAAGGCCTGTTCAACCCCTAGTCAAATGTGGGGCCAGTTTTACTGACAACAATTAAGCCTAGTCCTAGACTAAATTTAGATTAGAATGGAGATTCTCCACACAGAGTATACTTTAGTCCTGGACTAATCTACCTAATCTGTGTCTCAAGCACTTCTGTGTGGTTTGAATGCTGGCCTCTGCCTTGTGTATTTTTGTTTTTTATTTTTTGGTTTGACCTAGGGCTGGATTGCGATAAATTTATTAAATTTATAAATTTATTGCGATAAATTTAAGCGCAATAAAATGAACTGGCGCCATGGGGTGAATAGATGAGCATGCTTCCTTTCGTATCTATAACTCATGCATGACGCAGTCGTGGACTAATGGTAATCAAAGGTCAGAGGCCATTTGAAATGCTTCTGGGAAGAAAATTGCTTTGAAGTCAGCTAATTACCAAAAAGTTTGGACAGCTTCCATCGCCTTGGCATAATTTGCCTACCCTAAATCCATTCCTGTGTACTTTACCTAACTGAGAATCTGGCGATTTATTTAGCCAACTTACTAATCAAAACCAGTATGTAGCCTATAATGATTAAGAAGTGGTAATGAGAGGTAGATAGACCTAACTATAGGCTTCCACATTAGATGCCAGTACCCTAAATGATTGAACACTTCTGCTGAATTCCATCCCTCATTGTTGCAATTTTGCGTATTTTTACAGAATCATAAAAAACTGTGTTCATTTTAAGATGTCCTGGGTTTTCATTCCTCTAAAAGTATAGACTTACGCAATGCGGAAAAAAATTTTACTGAGCGTATCGAACGTGAATGTGAGATATAAATTATTTTTGCATGGCACAAAAGGGTCAAATGTACAAAAAAAACTAGAAAACATATTCAGACAGATCTGTGCCGCAAATTTGTAGTATTTTTTTAGTTTGAAAATTGAAAAAAAATTAAAATTAAAGTCATTCATAGCTCTTCATTTTGGTTACTTTTGAGCGGCTAAATAGCCTACAGTGTTGGTGGAAAACATTTTATTAAGCGAATTGAACATAATTTTATGGATTTTTTTTCGTATACGCATGAAATGGTCGAATGTAAGCCTAGAAAAAATCTTGCAAAAGCAGTCAGGGAATCTGTGCTGTTTCATGGTCACTTAAATTTCAAAATGCGATGGCAAAAATGTTAACAAAATAAATTGGACTGTCTACCGATTCAAATTAGTTATTGAGTGAATCAAGTGTTTGATTGTGAATTAAAGTCAATGAAAACATGGTGGGAGCAATTGCTGGTTAGAAGGTGATGATTTTGCAGACACTAATGTCCTGTTGAGCACGTCACTGAGAAATACTGGAGTCAGTGAAGTTCTTTTTCGGAAGCATTCCATATGGCCTTTGATTTTTGGCACCCATTAGTTCAAGACCGTATGATTCATGGAAAACAACAGGAGCAAGCTCATCTGTTCACCCCATGATGGAAGTTATTATTATTGCACTTAAATTTATCATGATTTTATTGTCCAGCCCTAGTTTGATCACATTAAAAATGGGGCAAGGAGGAACCATTGAGCGGATAGATGTGATTACAAAACTCACTGGACTGTGTAGGGTTTATCTTTGAAAACTGGCGCAAGCAGGAGTAACATGTAACGTCCTAGTGTTTTTACAAAAACCTTCAAGACTGAAATGTCTTACACACTGAAAGCCAATTTCACTAGAAAATGTATGTCCGTCAATGAACGAGGTCTATATACCACTGGGATTCCCTTTTCTCAGGGAAGCAGTGTATTTTTCACAGCCTTTGTTATCATTTTTGCCTGGCAATTCTCAATAAACTTGTTTTTGATACAAATTACGGCATTTGTCTTTGACTGGAAAATCTGTACAAATGATGGCTATTGATAGAATCTCCCAACAGCATTTCTGCTATTCTAATTATTAATACCAAATATGAAGACATTTCCATCACATCTCTTTTCTCCTGGTTCATATTGATCTCCATCTCCCTTTTGGTCTTCCTTGGAGTGTCCCAATTCCCCAAAAATGTATCATTTCCTCCTTGTGTCCCCCCTGCGTACTTCCAAGAAATGCAAGGAGATGAGTGGAGGGCCAGTAACGTTTTTAGAACCAGTAATAGTCAGAAGGGATTAGTGTAAACAGTACCACTGCATCCAAAATTGTGGGCAGCTTGTCAAATGCACAGCACTTGGAAAAGGTATTTGTCACCTTCTCGATTTCTTCTATTTTTGCTTATATGCCATATTTTAATGTTTCAGATCATCCAGTGAATTTTGATGTAAGAAAGACAATATGAGTAGATAAAAAATGCAGCTTTTAAATGATCATTTCATTTATTGACGGTAAAGTTTTTCAAAACTTATATCACCCATGTGAAAAAATTATGGCCCCCCTAAACCTAATACATGGTTCTGACACCCGTGGCAGCAACAACTGCCATCAAACGTTTGCGGTAACTAGCAAAGGGTCTGTTTCGTTGCCGTGGAGGAATTTTAGCTCATTCTTCTTTGCAGAATTGTTTTAATTTAGGCACCTTTTAGGGCTTTTGAGCATGAACGGTCATGCCTCAGCATTTTAGCCCTTAAATGCCCAACTATAGTAAAAGTTGAAAGAAAAATCTATTTATTCTGTTAATATATCCTGGGGAGGGGCTAATAACAACCCAATAGCAATTTTTAATTTTTGATGACCATTGACCTCATTTTAGTTTTGTGACATATACGTCACAATGGGCATTTCGGGGACCTTATTGCTAAAATGACTTGAATGATATTTGACATATAGCTGAAGTATTAGGCATAGCTTATTTTTCATTAGCTTACCTGTTGGTCTACTTTATCCAGTGATGAATGGGTGCTGATCTATCGTGTGGATTCCAACATGGGGGCGGCCATATTGGAAAGGTTAGCTGGTGCAGCCAGTGTAGTGTCAGTTCCACTTTTATACATCAGATGGCAGCACTGATGGTCTAAATATGTTACTATGGGCATTAGGTTGCAAAATTTATGTGGGGTCAGTGGTTTTGACAACCCCCAAAATCGTGTGACAAATTTGTCACAGGGGGAATTTAAGGGTTAAATTGATTCAAGTCAGGACTTTGAGTAGGCCTCTCCAAAACCTTAGTTTTGTTACTTTTGAGCCATTCAAAGGTGGGCTTGATTGTGTGCTTTAGATTGTTGTCCTTCTGCATAGCCTAATGGCGCTTGAGCTTTAGGTCTCAAACTGATGGCCGCATATTCTCCCTCAGGATCTTCTGGTTGAGAGCAGAATTCATGGTTCCATCAATTATGGCAGGCTGCCCAGGTCCTGAAGTGGCAAAGCAGCCCCAGACCATCACACTATCACTACCGTGTTTGACTGTTTGTATGATGTTCTTATTGAGGAATGCTGTGTTGGCTTACACCAGATATAACTGGCTCCATGTCCTCCAAAAAGTTACACTTTTGACTCATCAGTCCACTGTATATTATTCCTGAAGGGTCATCAAGATGTTTTCTTGGCAAATGTGAGATGAGCTTTTGTGTTCTTTTTGGTCAGCTGTGGCTTTCGCTTGGCAGCTCTCCCATGCATGCCATTTTTTCCCAGTTTGTGTCACATTGTAGAATTATGAACGGTGATCTTAACTGAGGTAAGTGAGGTCTGCAGTTATTTAGATGTGTGGGTTCTGTTGTGACCTCCTGAGTAAGTTGTTGGTGCACTCTTCAAGGAATTTTGGTTGGTGGGCCACTTAGGAAGGTTCACGGCTGTTCCAAGTTTTTTCCATTTGTACATAATGTTTCTTACCATGGTTCACAGGATTCCCAGACCTTTAGAAATGGCTTTGTTGCCCCTTTCCCGACTGAGGGATGTCAACGACTACATTTCAGTCAGGTCCACTTTGTCAAAATCCCCAAATTATATCATTTTCAGCAAATTCATTTGCAATATTCTGAGTTTGGCGGCATGGCTCTGTTCAGATATGCATGAAAAGCCAGTAGGCAGGGAGAGCCAAAAACCCCCCTTTCCATGCATACGCGTGAATGCCACTGTTCTTTGTCCCCATGTGCAGTTGAAAACTGTAGTTTGGCTTTTAAGGCTTCTGCCTTGCTGAGTGGCCTTCTTTATCTTGATATAAGCCTTGTTTTTACTGTGGATATTGATACTTCCTGTTTTCTCCAGCACCTCCACAAGATCCTTTGCTGTTGTTCTTGGACTGATTTGCATTGTTCATGCCAAAGAACATTCATCTCTTGGAGACAGAATGCATCTCCTTCCTGAGTGGAATGGCAGTTGTACGGTTCCATGGTATTTATACTTGCACACTATTGTTTGTACAGATGAATGAGGCTCCTTCAGGCATTTGGAAATTCCTCACCAAGGAAGATCATGACTTTTGGAGGTCTAGATTTTTTCTGAGGTCGTGGCTGATTTCTTTTGATTTTCCCATGATGTCAAATGAAGAGGCTCAGAGTTTCAAGTTAGGCCTGAGGATGTATCCACAGGTACACCTCCAATTGACTCAAATGATGCCAATTAGCCTATCAGAAGCTTCTGAAGCCGCAACTTAATTTCCTGGAATTTTCCAAGCTGTTTAAAGGTACAGTCAATGTAGCACATGTAAACCTCTGACCCACTGGAATTTCGATGTACTTAAATTTTAAGTGAAATTATATTTCTGTAAACAATTGCTAGAAAAATGACTTGTGTCATGCATGAAGCAGAGTTCCTAACCGACTTGCCAAAACTATAGTTTGTGATCATGAAATTTACGCTATTGCTAAAAAGTAAGTGTTATTGACTTCAGCCTAAATGTATGTAAACTTCTGACTTCAACTGTTGGTACCTGTCCCTGGTCTTCATTCCACTTCATAGTCCACAGCTGCTCCTTTAGGTGCCAGTCAGCTGCTAATTTAAAGGTGACAGCTATACCTTCATTGCAGTTTCAGATACACCCATCCATCACCTCAAGTAGGGGGTTAGCATTGAGCCTTACTTCTGGGACAACATGAAACAAACTGATATTTAAGAACACCTCCCGCGACATTGGAATTCTCGTCCAAATTCTGAGCCACAAACATACATAATGGGCTCCAGAATATTAGCTGCGTTCATTTTAAAATATCACCTCTTTTCTGTTCTCGTCAATGAGTCATAATCTCTATTGATAGCGTAAGGATCTGTGCTGTTCACATGCGCGGGAATGGATCATTATTACCGCAAGAGGGCAAACTTGCACCATTAAAGCCTGAAGCGCCTGAACTTGTTGAGCCCAGAATTACGGAATTTAAAATCGTACCAAAGAACGCCAATTTCTGCATTACGTATCCCTGTAGTACTTTTGGGATGCTTGACTGATACATTTAAAATTATTGTAGGTCTTTATCTTATTTCAGGTGAATGATAGTAATTCCGTTGATTTTGTTTGTCTATGTGTCAAGTTTTTGATTTATGAACAAGATGAAATCCTTGCCAGGCAAGACCAGGGCCAGCAAACGAAGTCGAAATTTGGTTTGCTTCTGAATGATGAGTGAATCAATGAAAAGGGATAGAACAGGAATCACGGCGGCATATAGTCGAAGTTTTACATTTGCCGCATTCGTAGTGAATTTAGGTTTCTCCAAGCTAATTTCCCGTTTATGGTGATACCGTCTTAAAGACAGAAGTTTGAGTTATTTACCGTACTAGGAATTTTCAGTATACTGACATGACATTCTGGAGTACCATGTTTTATCTGCCTTTGACTGTAATCAAGGCAGAGACTCAGAGACTCAGGCTCTCTGGAACTTGGGATAAGATTTTATGACGGCTGTCTTACTGTAGAGATGGTTTTGTGACCACTAGAGGGCGGGCTTATCTCTTAGTCTAGGCTATTTTCAGTGGTGTTTTTGATCATACTCATTTCTGTTGGGATCAAATTCATTTTCAGCGTGGTCAAACACAAATGCAAATTGCACAAGGATGTGCATTTGAAGCAGAATAATGCAAAATAATTTAGATTTATATTTTTTAAGACTTAACATAGGCTCAGTAATCCCAATTACATTGAGTTTTGTGTCAAGATACTTCAATATCTACTGAATTTAGTCTAGGATGTGACTTTATCCGTATTTATGAAACTGGTGTAAACTAAAATGAAACAGCACAACGCAGCATATCAAATCATAGCATAACATAACATACTGTTAAAAAACAGGTCTTTCTGCCCACAAATGCTTGCTATTTTTTGACCGAGGAAATCTAATTTGCACCTGGTTTACCTGAAAGCTTGATAGTATCTTGCCCTGTGTCAAGCCCGGTCTTGAAAACCCCATTGTGACTGCTTGTACCACATGACTTGGCAAGATAATCCCCTCAGCATAGTCTCACCAGTGGCCAAGAGTAACAAAGACAGAGAAAGAATTCCTGACCTAGCTCAGATAATTTATTGCAATTGCTAATCCATTTATCAAAATGTCTTTTTTCATGTCCACATGCAAAAATATGTTTGTAGGTAGATTTAAAAAAATGCTTAATTCCTTTCGTGTACCCTCTGTGATCATCAGGCAGCTATCTATATATTATTACTAAATTGATGATTTGCGTAATTTCACACATCTCCTCCGAAACCACCGTGAAAAGTGAGTCTGTTTTCCGCATACACCGGTTTCACTGTGTGACAAAGACGATGCGCCAGGTTTCGAACTTAGTTATGAAATGAAAACTGCATTTTGAAGCCATTTTTGCAAGTAAGACCAGCTAATTCAGTCAGCTGTTTTCGTGCCTGCGCGTATAGCTCGTGCGTAGCACGGGTATCAGCTAGTTTCATGTGAACATCGTGATCACTCATTGCTATTTCTAAGCTTCTGTTGTGCTGTGACTAATGCACAGGTGATGAGAAAGTGAGGCTCTTTTGGCAGAGAGAAGAAAGGCTGTAGGTTAAGGCAGAGTTTGTGTTCTTTCAACTACATGCACTAAACACACAGTGAGTGGCTGGTTCTGAATTCCGAGTGTTTAGTTGGGCCCAGTGTTAGAGCTGTGTTTACTCTGGTTTAAAAACTCATTCAGCAGAGGGGCTGGAGGCTCAGGTGTGGCGTAATGCGTCCCAACAGGCCCTTCCTTTTCAAATTTACATAATGGCTTTACTTTGTAAGTTGATGTGATAATGCTCAATAATAAGGTCATACAAACTGGTATTAACTAATGTGGCTATTTACATGAATTAATTATGTGCAATTACTTTCACTGTGCATGAAAATACAACCCCAGCTTGGAAAACATTTAGAGGGTATGAAAAATGCTGATGAAAACAGGACGACTCAGGATTACTTTGACAAACCCATTCAAGTATGACAATATGTACGTAGATGCATCCATAAATGCCAGTTATATCTTTCAGGACTTCTTTGGAAGAAAGTCACGCCATGTGCTCTGGACCAAAGAAAAAAAAAAGACCATTCAGACGGTTGCCAACAACAAGTCCAAAAACCATGCTCTGTCATGGTATGGTGTTGTGTCAATTGCCCTTGACAAGGGTAACTTGCATTTCACTGAAGGCACCATTAATGCTGAAAAGTACTCAGAGATTCTGGAACTACATATGTTGCCTTCAAGACAACATCTTTTCCTGGGGATTTCAATATATATTTCAACAAGACAACACAAAAGTGCTGTCTGCAGACATTATGAAAGCATGGCTGCTTAAGAGGGGTGTCCAGGTGCAACACTGTTCTGCCTGCAGTCCTGACTTGTCCCCAATAGAGAGCTTATGGCGCATTTTGAAATGCAAAGTGTACCAATGAAGATCGCATACAGCTGCACACTTCCTGACTTGTTTCCTGGAAGAATGGGACAAAATTACTCCTGAAACACTGAATCACTTGGTGTCTTCTTTCCCTTAATGTTCAGTAACTTTTGTCAAAAGGAATGGCAACATTACAAAGGGGTAAATACTTTATTGTCATGTTGGAAGAATCAAAATTGAAAGGTGTTTATTTGAAAAATCAATAAAATTGATGTGGTGAGGCTTCAAATAATGTATTACTGTATTGTTTTCTACATCATACAGGTCAAAGACAACTTACAGATCGTTGCTTTCAGTTTTATTTTAACATACCCTCCCAAGTTTTCATGATTGGGGGTTGTAACTTACTAGTAATTATTAGTTATCAAATGCATTTACTAATTTATGAGATAATGGTTACTTGTACAACAGCAAAGCATATGATGAATGTAATAATAACTTAGAAGTTTTGTAAATCTATTGTGCACGAGCATGACTTGGAGAATCTTACTCCATTTCATGTACACTGCCTGGCCCAAAAAAAAAGAGAAAAAACTTGCACACTCAAATATTTGTTGCAACGCCTTTAGCTTTGATCACGGTGCACATATGTTGTGGCATTGTTTTGACTATTTGATGCAATGTTACTCCATTTACTTTCAACCTGAGACGCAAAACTTTAGTCCAACGACAGAGGAGTCAAACCACTCCATAAAGGTCTCTCCAGCCCAGCCCAAAGCTTCAATGAATGCAGGTCAACGCTCTATGGTGGTCAGTTCATGTGTGAAAATGATTCCTCATGCTCACTGAGCCCCTCGTTCACAATTTGAGCCCGATGAATCTTGGCATTGTCATTCCACTATGGAGGATGGGTGCATCACTTCATGGGCTTCCTTTCTTACCCTGATGCGCCCATTGCTCTGGAATAGGGTAAATATGGACTCATCAGACCACATTACCCTTTTCCAGTGCTCCATTGTCCAATCTTAACGACCCCTAGTTGTTATTCTCGATTATCCTCACTAAATAGTGGCTTTCTTGTGGTCTCTATTGGTCACTTGGTCTCAATCCTGCAAGTTATTGCGAGTGTAGAACAATCTGAAAAATAAATTCTGGTATGTAGCATGAACAAGTCCAAAATAATGACTTATGGAACTTTGAAAATTTTTAGCAGCTCTCATTTATTAGGGCCATAACTCCTCTTTTAAAGCCGCTACATCTTAGAAACTAAACTAGGATGGAAGCCTAAATTTGGCACACTAGTACTTTGGTAGACTGACATTATTGACATTAAATATGAAGCAAATCAAATCCAAGATGGTCAGTCTAGAAAATTTTATAAAAATCTGTTGATTTGACATGGAATTACCATCCTGATAAAAGTTGCTGTTAAACTGATGATATAGTGATATATTCTGTATCTTATTATTGGATACATTTGTAAGCTCTCAAAAAAATCCCTGTGTATATTGTAAAACAACAGGTCAACTTGTCAGGTATTTGTGCATGGATTCTCTTCAGGAGGAACTTAAACTGAGGATTCAGATTTGCCCTCCCTGCTTCCCTGACTCATCTCAACCCCAAACTCTCATTGGCTGGGCAACTGTGACATCATTTACAGCCAATATTTGATTGAGGAAGTGCAGTCTGGCTCACAGCCATTTGCGGGGCTTTTCTTTTCCTCCCCCAATTCAGGCAGGCCCTGGCAGTGTTCCTGTATTGAATGAAATACCCTTCAGCTCTATTGAGATGGCCTCAATATCTTTTCTGTGACATTAGCAGGAAGAGATAATTCGACCATGAAACAAATTATTTGTATATGCAAACTTATGCTGCCAATAAATGTGATTCAGCTCAACCCTGCTGAAACTGCACTGTTCTCTGCCCAGTTCACTCACAAAGCTTATCCACATGCTTGCCCAGGCAGGTGGCTGTAGTCATAACTATATTGTTGAAAAACAGTTTTTACAGCAGTCCAATCAGATAACAGGGCCGTGACAAACATATTGGCTTTCTGCCCCAGGTGTTCACATCACTGTCATGCAGGGTGGAGACCAGTAAGACAGCAGTCAGTTGGCTCATGAATGGAAGGCACGTACACAGTGAGGGCTTGATACTGATCAGTATTTGGTGCAAACAGTAGGTGTGGGCCCACCCAAAAGGGGACTGTTTATTCTTACTTGTTTAGTCCTTAGACACATTCAAATACACTTTATCAACCGCTTTATTCTTTTGTTGATTACCCTCATAGACTCATAAATCACAAATTTACTTTCCTTTATTAACTCGTTCCCTACGGAATACTTCTATATGAAATTGTCGCGTTTGTACGGAATACTTTTCCCGAAAATCACACAATATGAAGTACTGAAGTATAGGTGGCCCATCACCACGATCATCAACAGATTTTTTGTTTTCATCGGACTGCGAATGGTCATCCACGGCGCTGGCACCGGCTCACCGTAGGGAATGGTAGAATTTGCCATGCCGTTGGCAGTGACTTGCCGTAGGGAGTGAGTTAAATCTGTGAGGTCTTGTTGTGAAAACATAAATAAAATGGACAGAGTCATGGTCTGTCTGTATCTATGTAGACAGCAGCTCATCAGATTGACTGCAAAATTAGCATATATATTGCTCAGGACCCCAGGAAGCCCAATGTTTGGCTGGAGTGGCTCTCAAGAAAAGTGTTAACAGCAGTACTAGAAACAAAGCAACAAACCCATCTTGAACAGGTATGTTTTGAAAGGGCAACTCAGTCTATCATAAACAAGCAGTATAGTCAAAGTAGCAGCTCAGCTCAGGGTTGCAGTATGAAATGTTTTTTTTTTTTTTTTTTTGCTTCTTATATATCCTCAGGCAACAGGCAAAACCGCTGTCTGGAATCAAGCATTTGTTTCACATCAGTGGTTTGGACAAAACTGAAGAACTGGATTTTCTGCCAGGTTATTGTGAATACACATTCAGGGCCGAAGGGCGCTCCAAAAGAAAATGGCCAAAAAATCTTTTTTTTTTTTTTTTTTGCAGTTTTAATTATGAATGCAGGTCTTGGATTCTCAGTTGATATATTCTTTCAGTTAACGCAACAGTTATGTGTTTTTAGTTAACTCTTGAGATATTCTGCTTTCACTGGTGTAAGGAGATCTTATGTATTCCTCTGTAATTATGCAAACCAGTAAAGCCAATGGGAGAGTGCTACTGGGGAGAATACCCCACACCAGCCTCTAGGAGAGCAGTACTCAACCCCTCCCTTACAGAGTGTGTGTGGCTTGCGGTTTGTCTGGCCTCCATCTTGAGCAGGCCTTGATTTGCCTGTTTGTTTGGCTGCGGTTAATCTGGGCTCCTGTACCATCGCCTCATCGCTCATTCTGTTATCTGACTGGAATACCCAAGGGTGTGGTGAGCAGGAAAATTGGTTCAGTGGATTGTGTTTACACTGAGCCTTGCTAGTAAAACGAATGGCCCCACCAGCCTTCTCCCTTTCCAGATATTCTTTGTCAGTCTTGGCTAACACACTTGCTGAAATTAGACTTGCTATTTGGTTCCTCGGAGTAACATTGTTTAATCAGAACAACAACAACTGATGTAAAAGGATAAAATGTGGTTCATTGGTAAAATTACCACCATGTTTAACTAAGCACATTTCTTGAATTTATTTATGGACAAAGCCATTTTAGGTTTGGTATGCTGAATGATCATTTTTTTCTTTCAAAGATAGATGTGATGTATCTCTGCTCAAGCTTGTTTTGCCCCTTTTCTCAGTGAACACATACCATGAACAGGAAGTTAAATGTTGGTTTTAAAGCCAGGCCGCGTGTGTCTCACAGATTCTATATTTCACCAGTGGAATATGGAAATACTTCAAAAATAAACTTGTACTTGAGGGTGCCCTTTCCCATAAAAAAAGGCTGAAAAACTTGAAAGAAGAGAAACTAAGATGAAAGACTGAAAGACACACAGGAGTCTGGCTGGCAGGAAGGGGTTAACGCACTGAGGACTGCTGTCAAGGAAACAGCTGGGGTGTGTTTGGTTAGCGTAGCCGTAATATGGGGGTTTGTTATGGAAGGGCAAGGCAGCCAGTGAATGGCGGTGGGGGTTGGGGATCTGACAGGGGGAAGTGAGGAACTGGCGATTTAAAGCCTGAGAAGACCCCCCTCCCCTGCCAAACACACACACACACTACCAACAGCGCCAGTGTTCTGGGAGGAGGGGTGTCGAGCTGTGCTGACAGCTGCTTTGGGCTGGGATTCCCGTCAACAGTGAAGCGGAGCAGAGACAATGTGGGCTTTGTGAGGTGGAGGTAGGCAGGGATAGAGATAGAGACGAGGGGGGGGAGCACAGACAGCCCGAGACGAGGAGAAGGAAGTTGATAATCTGGTAAACAACTGTGAATTTGAAAAAACCCCACACAAGTCTCGGAGACTGCGTTCTTGTTGTGCTTTGCTTCCACCCTTAATGGCCCTAGTTTTACAGTCTACAGCCTTCTTCCTAATGTTTAGGGCTTTCTTCTCGCCTGATCAAGTGTCCCACCTAATTTGAGCCTTTCAAACATTAGGGAATTGCAGCAGCAAAGGATTGAGGCTTGTGGTTACTGAAATAAACATCTGAAAGCATTTAATGTTTAATCTCTTAGATTTTATGTAGATACTTTGTGAGTTTACTGTACATGTTGAGCCTTTTAAAGGAACAGAATAACCTTATCATTAACCCTTAAAATACATCCTTTCAAGGAACTTGGGGGTGAACCAAAGAAATAAGGTATGTTTTTTAATTTTATTATTTTGCTGAGATTAAAACGTCCTTTAGGGTCATTGGTTGCTGAGGCATTACATTAGCGAAAAGACATTTTAAATAAGACATTTTAAATAAGTACATTTTATATTACATCCATATGCAATAGGTATAATGTACATATATGCCTTTAAAAGAGTTTATTTGGCTTCCTGCAGTGTATTTTTTTATGCTGAAGTACTCTTTCATAAATGTATGAAAGTTGAATGCATTTCACCGAGAGCACTGTCTGCCACCCCCAACACACACACACACACGCACACACACACACAAACAAAATAGGGACCGTCCCCTGATGATGATGATGCAGCTGTGGGTGTCATTTCTGCCTGGCAACACGAAAGTCTGCTCACCATTTGTCACTCAGGAAGCCGGGGAACTGCCCATCAGCCGGCAGTCACGACTCTGCAAAAGCTCAACTCTCGCTCTCTCTCTCTCTCTCTCTCTCTCTCATTCCTCTCACTTCCTTACTCTCTCTCTCTTCCCCCTCATTGTCTGAAAAAAAAAAAAAGATTTTCAGGTCAGGCTCTTAGAATATCACTTGAGCACATTTTCAGCTGTTTTGCTGAAATGCAGAGAACGGGCAAGGAACAGGCTCTGTAAAAGAACAGAATATGAATACAAAATGCCAGGCATCGGTCAGTGAAATGTATCGATTGAGACACGGGAAGGGGGAGTCCAAACTGAATGACATTATCTTGCAAAGGGAAGTAAGGCAATTACAGGATGTGTGAAGAAACATTTTTCTTTGAGCTGGCGAGTTTCACCATTACTCAAACCCTGCATGTTCTACGCAGGGTTTTCTGTCTCAGAGTCACCTATTAAGGTCATGCCCAGACATGCTGGGATCAGGCCTATCGAGAGGTTTCTGTGGCCATATGTGTTGACTCAACTCTATCTGAATTGATCATCATGAGAAAAATTAGGACATGGCTTTAGTACTCAGCCATCCTTAATTTGATGTGAGCTGACAGGAAGGACTAAAGAAAAAAATGCTGAAAACGGGCATAATAATCAGGTTCAGGCCATTGTTTCACTCTGAATTAATTCAATGAAGAAATCATAATCCTCTGGGGCAACAGTACACTGGGAAGGTAGGCTTGACCCTGTGAGTGGGGTACTATACTTGTAGAGACTTTCAGATGCTTTGAGGGAGATAAAAGATCTTCCAAGTATTGTATGTGAAAAAACAGCAACGCAGGGACAACTTTGGGTCCCCATTTGGAAAAGGCTTCATTCTGGGCTCAGGGTTGGGTTTAAGTCAAAGGGTACCATTGGGGTTCTGGTTCAAACTAAGTCTAGTTTTAAAGTTATGTATAAGATTTAGGCTCTGGGTTTAAGTTAAATTAAGGTTAGACTTGGATTATTTCAGGCTAGGGTAGGAATTAGATTAGGGTAAGGGCTAGGTCCCTGAAGGTGTAGTAAAATCAAATCTGCGTGTGTAAGTGTGAGAATGTGTGTGTGTGTGTGTGTGTGTGTGTGTGTGTGTATGCATTAATGCGTCTGTGTGTAAGTGTGTTTATGCGTCTACAGGGGGCCGTTGGGGGAGACGTGTGGTTGGTGGGGGTTGTGCTCCAGCTCTCTGGTCTTTTCTCTTCTTTGATTGGTTAAAATGCAGCAGGCTGCTCCCTGAGCAGAGGGATTAACCAAATGGCTGTAGGAAGGACCGGCCTGCGGCACCAACTGGTGTCTGACTCAGAGAGGGGCCTCGGCCTGCTGACAAAGCCAGAACCTCCACACCTCGGGGCGGCAGGGGGAGGGGCTGACCAGGATTAGGGTTTGGCGGGGTGAGGTGCGGAACAGCGCGAAATGAGACTCAAAACATAACACGTCCTGCGCTGGGACGACCCTTAACATGGACAACAGCAGAGAAGCACAAGTCCCGTTCACTCTTAAGAGGCAGGAGGTTTTTTCTGGTTTGTGAGTTTTTCCAAAAAAAAAAAAAACACTCTCACCACTAAGTTCTTGTTTACTCATTTACAAATTATTGGTCGAGCATTATTTTTGTGATTTTTATTTATGTGTAATATTTTAAAGTAACATTGCTGAAATATTTGAGGCCCAACAGGTACTTTGATGCACCAAGTGTTATTTATCTCTAAAGACTTGACCCTGATTGTGCGTGAAAGATTGATCACAGTTTAAAACTAAGTTCTGGTCCTACAACAGAAGAAAGTATACTTAAATCCTCAACAAAACCAATTTATATAGCAATGCAAATGAAACAATGTGTCTGAGAGATAATGGACATCATTTTGTTTGGATGTTTTTCTATTGAAATAATTACTATATTACTATTACTAGTACAGATTCAACCACCAAAGAGGAATTTAGACACCAAACAGCAATTCATTTTGGGTATTTCTGATCATAAATATAGTGTATTGTATAACTTAAAAATCAATTAATGTAAACACTTCAAAAACATTTGTTTTGGTGTTTCTCCTCAATGCTGGTGCCCATATGGGTCCTGAAATCTATTAGTCCGGGAGCCAGCATGGTGAACCTGGAATTGCAAGTAAAAGTTTTTTTCTCTGCTGATTTTGGTGGTGTTGGGGTCCCTCTTCAAGAATCTGAGTGATGGCCAGCTGCCACTATTGGGGAATTTCAGATATTAACCCTTTGATGTCTACATGCCTCATCTTTTGAGTCGTATTCTTTTTTATGGAATTTTTCCCCACTGAATGGACATTCATTTTTCTGAATGCAAATTGACCCCAGTACATCTTTGAATCATGAACATGGCTAATTATTCCAGTGGGATTACGAAAAGTACCACTTTCACCCTTTGTTTTCACCGCTGACAACGACAAATCCGGTCATTTTCTTAAAAGTCAGGAAATTTCATTTTGTATTGATATTATTGACATTTTGGGGATAAAAGGTAAGCTGTTCAACTGACATATATATATATATATATATATATATATATTTTATATATATATATATATATATTTTTTTCAAAAATCCAAAATTTCATGAAATCAAGCCTTTTCCTGTGGAGCGTTACTGAATTCAACACCTCTCACCAGCTTAAAACGACTTGTTGCAAAGCAGCTCAGTAGATGGCTCTGTGGGTCGCCTAGGCCCAAGTTAATTTAGGTCACTAACAACACGATAGGTGGCCTAAATGCAGTTTATTCAAGAGTTATTGGTCTGTTATCAAGTTCCCAGGAAGCTGACATTCAGGATGTCATCTCGCATGAACTTGCACCAGTGCCAGCTTCTATGTTCACTGAAAAGGGGATGCGAATTGCAAAGAGCAAATCTGCCCTGAAGAATAAACTGCAAGGGGAAGTGTCAGACCATAATAGGGGACATGCAGATGCAACCATCATAGATGGCTCTGCTTTGCTATGGGCTGTTCTTTGGCCAGAGCAATTAGTTGTCTCAGACTTTGTTGATAATTTCAAAAACCGCATTGCCAAGTACCTTGAAACAAGTGATGTATACCTGATCTTTGACCGGTACCAAGACTTCAGTATCAAGTCTGTAGCTAGGGGTGGGCGACAAACTGGAGTCACTCGTATTCACCAGTTAAACTGCAAAAACCAAATTGCCATCGCAGACGGTTATTCTGACTGTTGTTGAGAATAAGAAGCAACTCATGCATATCATCTGTCAGGACCTGCGGCAAGATTGGTTGTTTCATACGCGTCTTAAAGGCCCCAAGCTAGTTGTTACAGGGGAAGATCCATGCCCCATTGAAATCTCTAATGGAGGTGAAGATGTTGAGACAAAATTTGATCTGAAAACTTCTCATGAGGAGGCAGATATCATAATTTTTCAGCAGTTAGTGCAATGTGCACCAGACGCAAGGACAGTAACAGTGATATGTGATGACACTGATGTGTTTGTCCTACTTCTGTACCACTATCAAAGGGCTGAACTAAACATACCTGTGTACATGGAATCCCCAAGCAAGGGTAGAACTGTGATTGATATTAAATCAGCAGTAGGAAAACATTCTGAAATTGTTGCAGATCTGCTCCCTGCCCATGCGTTATCCGGTTGCGACACTGTCGCATGCTGTTATGGAATTGGGAAGGGTACTGTTATGAAGAATCTTCGAGCTGGACATGACTTATCAGCGATTGGTCACATTGACTCTCCGCTCAAAGATGTTCTGAGGCAGTCCACTTCCTTCATTTCTGCCTGCTATAGACTTAAGACAAGTGATTCTATGTCTGAGACGAGGCTGCATATTTGAGGTAAGAAAAAAAACGGAAAAGGTCATTGTTCTTCGCCCAAACTCTGCTCTTTGCCACCTACAACACAGGCATTCAATGAAACGCGAAGCAGGCACACTTCCAAGCAACACTTTGGAGAAATTTAGAGTTTAGTGACCCGCCGACCCTGAATGCTGAGGACTTTGGCTGGAAAAAGGACATGGCGAACAAAGCCCTCATTCCTGTTACTACACCTGAAGGTGTCAAATGCGCTCCAGACTACATTTTGAACTTGATTTGCTGTGGTTGCAAGAGCAAGAACCCTTGCAGATCTACGAGGTGCACCTGCAGATCCCATGGGACACCTTGCACCATATTTTGTGTGTGCTACAGCATTGGATGCACTTGCCTGTAAATGCGTCCATTAGAGACTAATGAGATGTGTCTGGTTTTGACACACATACAGAATACTTCGATATGGGGATTTGTTTCCAAACCTATTCAAATTAAAATGTTGTATTAGGAATGGAAGGGTTAAAAATTTATCACTGATCCTGAAAGGCAGCAGTTTTTGTTTTAATGTCTCTCTCACTCAGATATGTGCTTGTAAGTGTTGGAACCTTAATTTTGTTTCAGTTTGCCATTAGAATTAAGTAAACTCAGATATAATACGGCACTTCTCAACTGTTGGGAATGGGTTAATATGCAAATAAACACACAAAATTGAGCTTCCAGTTGTCAAATATCCTCACTCTTTGTAACTCTGTAGCAATATAAGTGGATTTTTAAAATAAATGTGACGAAATGATGAAAAATGTATTTTTTCAATTATTTTTTGGAATTCGGACCCTAAGGGGTTAATATCTAAATTTCCCCAAAAGTGGCTGCTGGCCATCACTCAGATTATTGAAGAGGGACCCCTACACCACCAGAATCAGCAGAGAAAAAAACTTTTACTGACAATTCCAGGTTCACACAAAAATCCTTGTTTGGCTCCCAGACTATGTATGCTGGTTTTTGTTCCAACCACACTGGCAATCCCAGAATTTTAAAAAGCTATTAATTTTCCAAACCAGGAGCTTATACTGTAGGAGTACTTAAACTCTTCAATCATATTCTGTCAGAAATGGCAATGCAAGTATCTTCTGTGAGCACGGAGTTTGTATTGGATTAATTTGCAAACAGTTAATTTCATCATGCATGTAAAAAATTAAACAATCTATAACCAATGAAATTAAAGACTGATGCCAATCAGCATGTACACCTGACCACCAATTGCAGTCATCAGGATGATAATGAAGAATTCAATAACAACACAAATGATAATGGTTTTGCATCGAAGCATATGGTAAAAATAGCTCATTATTGCATATATACCATTTAGTAACCTATTAAGTCTTTGAATCGGCCAATTAATCTCATTCACTTGTTACCTCTTTTTTGCCTAGTGTACAATAAGCACACTATGAAATTGGTAATCTTCGGGGCACAGCAAAGTTATTCTTGAAATTCTGTGTATTAAGATGGTAGATAACCTCTCTGAACAACAAAAGCACCAAATTAAGAAACATTAATAGCTTGTTAAAATTCTGAAATTTCAGTTGTGGTTGGAATGAAAACCAGCATACCAGGACCGAGTTTGAGAACCACTGGCTTAGAGGAGTTCAGAAAAGCCATTTTCTTTGAAAGAAGAAAATCTGCCTGGATACAAATGGTGACAAATCAGGAGTCAGTTGGCTGTGTGAGTGTCCACAGCAGCTGCTCAGGTCAATCTCTGCCCATTTCCATTCAACGTTCTTTAAAGACTTTGATCAGGTGAGATTTATGGAAGTTCAAGGGTTAGGTCTCCAATCCGACACAAGTAAATCTTTGGGTTAACTTAAATAAATAAATAAATGAATAAATAAAATGCAGCACATTTGTACTCATATGCAATTTCGTATCAAAAGACATTTTTCATATACAGAACAATCCACACAGAAGATGCGGTGTACCTTTAAATCTTGCTCTGTTTAGAAACAAAACTTTTCACATTTGTATTGTCACTCCGCCTACATGTGCCAAAATGATTATCGGCCAATAGTTTTCCCAGCCAAGATTTTCTTTCTGTGGAGCAATGAGCTGAGTGAAAGAAAAATAAATACACTGCCACTATAGGACAATCAACATGAGGGCAAGGCCTATATCAGGTAAATAATGACTGTCAGTTTGCATGGCTGAAGGTAAATGCTCAGCCTCCATCAATGTCTACAAGGCAAGGGCGCACATGAAAGAATTACAGTCCACTTCAGCTGAAAAACCAGCTGAGATCAATTCATCCGGTAAACAGAAACCTTCTCTGACATTTAACGCCCTTTATCTCAATACACTTTCAGAGTTTCATTGTTAGTCACTGCTGTCAAAGCTCCATTCGAGCATACTCTTCGACTGGCGCTATATATAGAATCAGTGTGAACTGGTTAAATTATTGAGTAACCTCTGTCTAAACAAAAAAGCCTGAACCATCAATCACTGCTATGTCTTCAGCTCTATATACAGCTCTGAATTATTTTTATTAGGAAATAAAAGGGGGAAAATGGTTTCTTATGGCAAAGAGGACCATCATTTTTTCAGCAGCCAGTACCCCAGCTCTGCCTCAAAGAAAACAGCCATAGTTCACTTACCTGTCCCACGCTCCTGTTTTTAGGACTTTGTAATCATAATGTGCCACAGGTGTGCAATTGGCCATAAAAAGCCAGACAAAGATTATCAGTTGCTTAATGACACAGTGGACTAGTATGATATCAGACAGCTCAAATAATTAAACAACCATCAAACACAGAGGCAATCTTCTTGAAATTATAGCAGAACCTGCCCACCCTGTTCTTGGAGAGCGACCATCATACTGCAATCCGTTTCAACTGGAAAACCTTTTCCACAATTATGTGAAGTTATAGTTGGTGTAAAGACCTATTTGATGATCCATCTTCAGGGATAGGATCTGGCTATCCGCTGTACATTACTTATTCTAATTCAGAAGTTCTCGACCTTTCACAGAGAGGCCTGGTGTGAGTTTTGCTTTCTGCTCCAGGCTTGCTGTTACACATATGCTTCTACTAATCAACCCTGATAGTCTTTATAACATAACACAACATAACATAACATGAGTGGCGAGAACAGGCCATTCAGCCCAACTAGGCTCGCCAGTTTTTTCTTACTATATTGAATCTATCACTTCAGATACTCAATGACTCAATGGTATCTATTGCTAAACCAAGCCTGCTCTTGAAAATTCCCGAAGTTTCTGCCTCAACAACATGGCAAGCTATTCCACACTGAAATTACTCTGGAAAGTCCTTGACA
The DNA here is from genome assembly GCA_029692085.1 of Gymnothorax javanicus. Classification (NCBI taxonomy): domain Eukaryota; kingdom Metazoa; phylum Chordata; class Actinopteri; order Anguilliformes; family Muraenidae; genus Gymnothorax; species Gymnothorax javanicus. The sequence goes on from CM056202.1 coordinate 81,754,072, forward strand.
ATTAGAGTCTGATATATAGCTTCTTGGTCGCAATGAAAGGCTGCACCTTCACGGACCATCATGGATACAGGTGGAAACCCCTTTAAGGTTATGATTAAACCACTTAGAGCCATCTTAGAGTTGTATATTACTGTGAGACAAGTCTCATTGACCAGGAACCCTTAATTTTCATTAGTCATACTGCCTTATTACGCTATAGTACTGACATGAGGACCTTTCACCTCACAGGAATGCTACACTCAGTGGGTGTAGCAGCCACACCTTTTAGCCGCGGCACACACTAATGTTCCCCTGGAGTTTGTTGATAGCTCCTTCAGGGCAGCTCCTTTGTTTTTTACATACAGATGAGAGGTTGAGGTAGGGGCAGAAAAAAGCCTGTTCTTCCACACTGTCAGTTTGCCCTATAGAAATATTGGGGGGGGGGGTGCGAGAGCAAAGCATGAAAATACTGTCTTTTTCTCATAGTTAAGGATGTATTCTCCAGAATATGTGAGGATTGCTACCCGAGATTCAACCTGAAAATGAGAGATTTGGCTCATTTTCTTATGCATGATGCATAAGGAAACATAACAACAAAGAACTGGGAAACAGTTAAGAGCCAAGAAAATGTTGATTTATCAGGCTTTTAAAGCACCAGATAAATAGCAAGCTGTGCTGTAAAGAAGGCTACCAGACAATTTCCATGAGATGCTAACTCATTTGAAGACAGACACTTTTCCTCAAAAAGCATAAATTCTACTTACACAACATTTCCTTGCTCATTTTTGAATTTTGACTCGGGAATCATGAGGAAAATGATAGTCACATATTGACCCCTATATATGGGTATGTATGGGATGTGAATGGCTTTTGAAGCCAAAGTAGACAAGGCATTGAGAAATAAGGGAAGAACTTAGCATTACCCACAGTAGTGTTATCCTGAATGAGTCTCTTTGTGGATACCTTGCGCCCAATTTTATTCAGGAAAACCTATGGCAAAAGTACAGCAGAAAAAAAAAACATAATTAAAACTAATCCTGCCATTGCACTGTCATTTCCCACAACTAACTATGTTGAAAATCTAAACACCGAGAATCTAAGTTAAGGCCTACAATGACTGATACCTCCGTCAAGCAAAAAGCAGCAGTCCTGGGGGTGTTTTAACATGTTTATGGATTATCGGCCTTACAAAGAACCTCTGGGGAGTCGACATCTGTGGGATCAATGAAACAGAAACACGGTTAGTGAATGGGAGACATATTTTAACTCTGTAACTCAGAACCCACATGTGGGCCTTCAATAATAAACAGGGTGAGGGGAAAATGGAAGAAGAAGGGTGGAGAAAAAAATGATCCCAGACCATGAAACAGGCAGAGGCCTGTAATCTTATCAGTGTTTCAACAAGAGCAGCCACCGCCTGTGTGTACCCTGTACACAAGGACAGGCCAGCCTGCTGCTTTACAGAGTGTGACTGGGGGGTTTAGAAGGGCAGAGTGTGCACAAACACGGAGAGAGCATGGGGGTTATCTTTGACTGAGGAGAAGGCCAGTGTAGTGGCCTCGACTGAAATGTGATCAGGCATACTCCTTTTCCTTTCCTGGGTCATGGGAGACATGTGAACTGAGTGTGTGAGGGCGAGCAAGTTGTGCCTGAAGAACTTTACAACTCCTATCCTCTGTCCCAGACTCCTGATTACCCCTCACACTATCTTTGTCTCCCGACTGACAATAACAACCCCCTGCTCAGCATGAGGACAATAAAGTAACCCTATCCAAAACCCCACCCCTGCACCTTATCATTTGCTCATTATTTTACTGCCCTCTGCGCGTTTACTCCATAACAACACCATTACTCAGTGGCAAAGTTCCCAGAGATATGCTACGAATTCAATTGTCTAAACTAATATCGTATTCAGGTCAAATTTGGAGCTAGATCAATGCACGCTCTACAAGTGCCAGTTCACTGATGATCACTAATTCCATGAGCACTAATATTGCATTCAGTTTCGTAAACAGATTTTCAAAAATAGTGAAACGAACTAGCAACATGCTGCAGCTCTAATAAACAGAACTCACTTCAGTGGTATCTCGTTCCAGGCAGTACCACAACATTAGTTCAGAGCTGAGTTTAATTAAAACTGTATTTAAAATTGTATTTTAGCCAAAATATCATTGGCATTATTTGACCAAGATTGATGCTCATTCCACAATCTCAGACCTTGAACAGATGGAATTATTCCTTTACCTATTAAAACCCTTAAATAACAGCATCACATTTTATGCCCAATGTTATTATATCAACATTTAAATAATAATAATAACAAATTAGACTTGACACACCCAGTCAGCGCCATTATCTTCAAATGTAGAAACTTGGAACAGTGGTAAATCTACCAAGGAGTGGCCGGCTAAGAAAAATTCCTCCAAGAGCACAATGACAATGCATCTGGAAAGTCACAAAAGGACCTAGACAAACATATAAGGAACAACAGGCCTTATTTGCTTCAAATAAGGTCAGCATTCATGATTTTACCATTAAGTTAGAGACTGGGCACAAACAGTACCCATGGGAAGGTTGCAAGGCGAAAACCACTGCTAATTAAGAGGAACAAAGCTACTGTAAAGTCCATCTTTGAATGGCTGAAAAGAACTAAAATCTCAATCTGAGCTACCTAATCAAAGTCCTGCCCTGAACCCCATTCAGGTACAGTGGGGTTACAGTTTGGCTGAGTTACAGCAATTACACAAAGAAGAGCGGGTCAAAATTCCACCACAGCATTGTGACAGGATTGATCTCCGGCTATTGGAAGTGTTCAGTTGCAGTTGTTGTTGGTAATGTTGGCACAACTAGTTATTAAGCTAAAGGGGGTAATTACTTGTTCAACATGGGTAATATAGGCATTAGATCACTTATTTCTTCAATTAATAAAATTGTAATTTGATAACTGCATTAAATTTTTCGTGTTGTTCTCACTGTCTTATATTACATTTTGTACAAAGATCTGAAATAATCTAGCGTGACAAATTTTGAAAATCAGAGTAAACCAGGACAGCATTGTATGTGAAGGACCCAAGAAAAATGTCATTCATTATAAAGTTATCTTGTGGCTTTTAGTACCAAATACAAATGGAATGTAGAAAGTAAGGCAAAATAACTAATTATTACCAAGACCCTGGTGTTTTGCTTTGTCAGCAAAATATTGCATGCGTCTAACAATGAAAATGGACAAAACTCACTCTTTTATTCCCACTTTTACTTGTCTGATGGCAGATTTTTGACATTTGTTCACGTGTTCTGGTGATTTGGTGACTTCCCAGTAATCTACGAACCGTCCCTGTTCAGTTCTGCATTATGTCCATTGATTTGACGTCGGACATCCAAACTATTTATCAGTCACACTTGTTGAATGGATTCAGTGGCTGATAAATTTGGAAAGGACAGCTTTCTTCTCAAAAGCATTTCTTCAGTCAACTTTCTGTTGAACTGTAGAGGGTGACTTGTCTGCTTCACCTTTTCACAATCATTCAGTTGCGCCCGCATAGGAAAATTTCCATTCTCAAACCCGTCTGGAGGCAATTCAGCAGGATACTCAGTCCAGGCTGGATTGATTACCTACTCCCCTAATCTCTCTTTCCTCAGAGCATCACTTCAGTGAGATCTGCCTCAGCACTTGTTGCCTCGTGAAAGGTCTGAGGGACTGCAGAGGGCCTGGGGTTGAACTGGGGGTGGGGTTAGGTATTGAAAGAGGCCTTTTGCTGGCAGTTTAGTGAGGGGTCAGGAATAGGGAGGGGAGCTCCACAGATGGCAGGGGGATCATGGAGAGAGACGGGGGGGGGGGGGTATTGGGAGCTGGGCTGGGAGAGACTCTTCATTGTCTCCTTCCTTCAAAAACACCAGATGCCCAGTCATGAAAGGCCCAGTGAGGCGGTGCCAATTGTCCCACTCGCGTGCAGCTAGCTCCTCACCCACCGCCCTGACACTGGATCAACAGGGGGAGGAGGAATGGGCCTCTTTTTTCGTTTTCGGTCATTCACTCATGTCTTTTTTCATGCCCCCTTGGTTTTGTGGGCACAAAGTGGCAGTGGGGGAGAGAGAGAGTGCTGAGGGGTGGTCACCGCAATGTTCCACTGAGAGCATTCCCGCTTTTCTTATGGAAATTACTCTGCTGCGAGGCTCCCCCTTGCTCTCATGCGCTGGGAGTTTGTGGATGCGGTCACGTTGATCACCCAAACAAAAGAGCCAGGCCTCTGGGAGACCACCTCGTCTCTCACCCTTCTGTTTACGCATACTGTATTCAGCCCACCACCAGTTGCTCTGCTGATTTCTCAGAAATGCGAGTGCCCATTATGCTGGTATAGGCCTATACACGCTCTTGTTCTGAGTCTTTGTTTTACACGTGCTAGCAACGGATGCGATATGCATAGCTTTTTCATCCATTTGACTATATATCCCACCTTACCAGTATGCTGACGGAAAGTTCTTGAAGATAGCAGACAAAGATTTGCATGAACTCGATCAGCCAAATATTACTTAAAATTATGGAATCACTAGGAAAAATGAAAAAGATTGGGTCAATAATGGTATATCTGGAACACTGAGGTCGGTTTGCGTTCTTTTGTTAGCACACTCTCCCCTCGTGTACCCTGGTGCACACTTACTGCTAATTTTGCTCAGTAAACAGTGGTTGCCAGAATCAGTGACTTCTGATAAGAAATGCAAAATAAATGAGTAAAAAAAAAATTAATTAATTAACATAAACGCAAAAATACAAAGATGCAAAAATAGTGTAGTTTATTAATTTTTCTGTGGAAAGAACCAATGTCACTTTGTTCAATTAATAAACATTCCACAAATTTAGATTCAATAATTATTGGCATCCCTGATTTACTACTTATTGCCGCCACCTCTAATTTTTAACAAGGTTAAGGCACATATTTGGAGGGAATTTAGACTATTCCTCCATGCAGATCCTTTTTAGATCAAAAATATTCTTGCATTTATGCTAATCACAGCACACAGGTTTTGATTGGATAGGTGTCTGGTAACTGAGATGGCCATTGCAGAACATAGCGAGCTGTCTGGCAGAGGCAACCAGATTATCAACCAAAATTGCCAGATATGTGGTGGAATCCATTACACTTCTGATCTTAACCAGTGCCCCTGCCATTACAACAGGCCCAAAACATTACCCATCAACCACCATATTTCACCGTGGGTATGAGGTGCCTTTTCTTAAATACTTCTCTGTTTCAACGCATACACGCCAATAATCATTCAATTTTTGTCTCATCTGACCACATAACATAAATTAACTTTGGAAAATTGCAAGCGCTTGCTTCTGTGTCTCGCGGTTAGAAGAAACTGTCTTCTGGCAAAACTTTTTAAGAGCCTGTGGTTATGGAGGTGACATCTGATGATACTCTCCAAAACCTGGTGACCCTAAGATGTCACCAAGCTCTGCCATTCTTTCAGTGATTCTTGGGGATTTTTTTTTTTTTTTACCTCTCTCACCATCCTCCTTCCTACCCTGAGGGGCAAAATGTACTTTTGTCATCAGCTTGTCAAATTTTCAGCTGTTCCATAGTATTTAATTAGAATAATTTCTCTGAGAGTGCTCAATGATATACCTAACCTTTTGTGGGTCTTCTTTAAGCCATTCCCAGATTTTTGGAGGTCTTTGACCATGTACCTCTTTCGAACTGCAAGTTCTTTAGTTCTCCTTTATGCGCTGGGTTATTTGGCTTCCATGTTACCTCCTTTTTATAACCAAGTGAAGCAGGAATTGATTTAATGACACAAAAGGCTTTCTTAAAACTAAGTTGAACTTAAATTAAGTCAATTTTTATTCCTGGATTAAATTATGATGACTTAATTCACTTGTTCACTCACATTATTCATTTTTACTAGTAACCTTTGGGGGTGCCATTCATTCTAAAACCTTGATTTGGAGAAATCAGTTTTTAAAACTATTTTGATTGGTTCAACTGAAACATTAAAAAGTATTACTCAATGATGGCATTTTGGGTTCATATTTTTTGTATGTTTCCAGTCAGGGGTGCCAATAATTCTGAGGTAGGTTACCGTTGATGTACGTTCATCAATTCTCTCATCCGGTGTTCTTCAGTGCACGCTTCCAGCTTAATGGTTCTTTTGAGAGAGACGGTAAAACAGCTAAAAATATATCCAGGCACTTTGAGTCATGTCTGAGTTCTTGTGAAACAACTGGATCCGAGGATCCATGAAACCAACTTCCTGTTTTCTGGCATAACATAAAAATTCGCCGCAATGTTACGGATGCATCGTTCGATGAATTCAAAAAAGCTTGGCAATTTAACATCGGCAAAGTCTTTATATGACACGAGCCAAATTTGAAGTTGATCAGATAAAATCTGTAAGAGGAGTTTGTTAAAGTACGACACCTATAAATGGAGAAAAATCTAAAAAAAAGTTGCAATTTCAATTCAAAATGGCAGACTTCCTGTTGAGTTCAGGTCACGCACAAAGTGATTTTTTTTTTTTAGGTCTTGACATAGTCCATGCGTCCATCGAATTTCATACCTGTAGGTTAAACTGGCTGTGAGGGCTGCTTGGTTGAAATTTTCCACGGGGCGCTATGGAGCTATTGTGCCACGCCCACGTGCAATTCCTGTAACATAGAAAAAGGTATGTTGGGCTTTGTGTGTGTGCTAAATTTTGTGAGTTTTTAAGCTTCCATTGCATCTGAAACCACCACTTCCTGTTTTATGGCGAATCATACCCTGCCATGGCAACGTCTTTTGATGAAAACTCACAATCTTCACAGTAAAGTGTCATCAAGGTCTGAAGGCTTTCCTGACCAAATTTGAAGTGGATCTGGAAAACGCACAGGGAGCAGTGCGCCAAAGAAGAAATCATGGTATTTCCTGTGGCCAGTAGGTGGTGCTATGTCTGAAACTCATTTTTGGCATATGTATGTCTTCAGAAAGGCACCATTATCAAGCCCATGAAGTTTTGGGCAGATTGGATAAAGTATGCTTGAGTTATAACATAAGTACCCTCCCAAGGATACAGCCAGGAAAATAAGAATTGAACACGTCAACATTTTTCTTAGTAAATAATATTTCTAATGCGGTTATTAACATGAAATTTTCACCAGATGTCAGCAACAACCCAAGTAATCCACACATACGAAAAAAATCAAAACAAATAAGTCCATAAATTATGTGCAATAAAGTGAAATGACGAAGGAAATAAGTATTGAACACATGAAGAAAAGGAGGTGCAAAAAGGCATGGAAACCCAAGAAACCAGCTGAAATCTGTCAGTATTTGGAAAGCAATCCTGCTCCACATCAGTGAAAATTAATATCAGCTGGTTTAGTCCTAATTGATGGCCTTTAAAAAGGTTTCTCATTACCATGGTGTCACAGAAGAAGCATTTCATGATGGGTAAAAGCAAAGAGCTCTCTCAAGACCTTTGCAACCTTATTATTGCAAAACATACTGATGGCATTGGTTACAGATGTATTTCTAAACTTCTGGAAGTTCCAGTGTGCACCTTTGGGGCCATAATCCTAAAGTGGAAAGAGCATCATTTCACCATAAAACAGCCACGACCAGTTGCTTCTTGCAAGATTTCTGACAGAGGAGTCAAAAGAATAATCAGAAGAGTTGTCCAAGAGCCAAGGACCACTCGCGGAGAGCTTCATAAAGACCAGGAATTAGCAGGGACAATGGTTTCAAAGAAAACAAAAAGTAATGCACTCAACCGCCATGGCTTCTATGCACACTCACCGCGCAAGACTCCATTGCTGAAGAAAAAGCATGTTGAAGCTCGTTTAAAGTTTGCTGCACAACGTCTGGTCAGACGAGACCGAAATTGAACTCTTTGGATGTCATAGCACTCACCATGTTTGGGGGACAAGCGGCACTGCACATCACCCCGAAAATCCCATACCAACAGTGCAGTTTGGAGGTGGGAACATTATGGTGTGGGAGACTCTTTCAGCATATAATATGGTACTTGTAGACTTCATATAATGGAAAGAAGGATGGAGAAATGTACCAAGACATTCTTGATAAGAATCTGCAGCCATCTACCAGGATGCTGAAGATGAAACGAGGGTGGACACTTCACCAAGATAATGATCCTAAACACGCAGCCAAGGAAACTCTCAGTTGGTTTCAGAGAAAGAAACTAAAGCTCCTATAATGGCCCAGTGAATCACCCGACTTGAATCCAATTGAAAATCTATGGAAAGAACTGAAGGTCAGAGTTCATAGAAGAGGCCCCCGGAACCTGCAAGATTTGAAGACAGTTTGTGTGGAAGAATGGGCTAAAATCACACCTGAGCAATGCATGTGACTAGTTTCTCCATACAGGAGGAGTCTTGAAGCTGTCAGTCCCAACAAAGGCTTTTCTACTAAGTATTAAAGGTCCCCTATTATGTCACCAGGTGCACAGCTAATTAGTTATTATAAGCCATTTCAAAATCTTTTCCCTCATGGGGAAGTAACCAGCCAGAGGCAAGAACTGATCACCTTCAGCCAAGCAGTCAATCAGATTTCACCATTGAACCTCAAGGGCAGTAACTCTGTTAAATATTGGTTCAGCGCAACGAAAATGTGATATGCACATAACCAATGTGTGTTTATAATTTTTGTAAACTTTCATGAAAATTCCTCAAAAACTGTGGGAGGAGTTGATTTCAGAACATAAGCACCCTCCTAAGGATATACAATAAGCCACAGTTTAACGTCAAGGACAGTAACCCTGTTAAATATTAGTTTGACGCGATGAAAATGCGATATGTGCATAACCAATATATGTATATCATTTTCGTGAAGTTTCATTAAAATCGCTCAAAAAATGTGGGAGGAGTTGATTTCAGAACATAAGCACCCTTCCCGGGAAGTGCAGACCGATGGATGGACGGATATCGCCATGACATAATCCCGCTTTGGTCTCCGACCGGTGGGGGATAATAAAAATTGGACAAAAAATATTTATGAAGCAACAGTCACACTCATTTGCAGATTTTGCAATGGCGCAAAATTTTTCAAAAAATGATTTTAACAATGTTAATACTTTATAACAGAGAGAAAATTAGATTAAATTTTCCTGCAAGACAAAAATCACTTAATTATTTTGTCAGCATCTCTCCTCCCATTTTTCAATTAGACAGAAACCAAACATTCATTCAAGCCCCACCCACAAAAGACTGACTATCATTTATGTCAAGATTACAGGTTTTAAACTGGACGCGAGGTCCGCTTCTTCAGTTAAAGGCCAAGGGAATCAAATGAAGATACATTCATGGTCCCTGACCATTTCCAGTAAAATATTTTGCAGTTCTACTGGAGAGAGAAAAAACTTGCTTCTTCCAAGTAGTGATATGGTACAGATAATCAAGTTTTCCCCCCCTCCCCCACAAGAGACCAAAAAAAAATATATATATAATAATAATAACAATAATAATAATAATAATAATGATAATTCAGACTCAGATTCTAAATAGTTCCTGAATTGAAAGATCCAAATGTACCAAGCTATTACAGGTTGATCAAAGGTGATGTCAAAAAACATTACGAAGGAACAGGCATTTCACTTATCAAAATGGTTATTCAGTGATGCATTTGCTGATGTAAACTGACCTCTACAAGGAAAATCCTGATTAATCAAGACTTGTGAAAAATATGAGCAAAGAGTGTGAGGGACAATTCAATCTACCAAGAGGAATTTAAATATTAAATTTTGATAACAAAGCGACACAAACCATTAGCAGCCACATGGAAACATCAACTGCAGCAAGATCACGTTTTACCGGACAATTTTGACAAGTGCTACAGCATTACCCATATCTTAGGGAACACTCCCAAAAGGCAACACAAGTGCTCCTGATGCAGGAGAAAGCACCAATATCATGGAATTACTCAGGTTTGTTAAAAAAATGGGCCACGACTGGAGCCAGTGACAGCTTGTGCCTTTTTTTGACATGCAGTCTCTTAACACCCTTGCATGACAAGCATGGTTATCAAAAATAGTATCCAAATGGTAGAAAATTGTTGTTACATTAATAATTGGCATATATACACTGGCTATATTTTTACATGTGATGTACAGTCAGATAAGTTATTGACTGTCCCTTAATTCATAAATACTCCGCAGCAAGGTACCAACTTGAATTCATAAAAGGTTTTATTGTCTTAAAATTACTTTGTCGAGTACAAAACTGTACAAGTATCTATATATGTACACATCCATTTAAAAATGTACATAAAAAAATGCATACTTTTTCCATCTTGAAAATGCTACGTCTATTCAAAATAGTAAACAAGACCAGCTGCTCAACAGCCCTGGAAAATGCCGTAAAGGAGGACAGTACACATGGGCTAAAAGACGTCAGTTTTTGTGAAATCACATTTTGACCATCATAAAGATATTGATGGGCAATGGACCCTTAAGGGGAACTGTAAAGCTTTAAAGTCCATACACAAACATTCAAATGCAACTATTCAAAATAAAGAGGAAAAAAAACCCACCCACAACATTCCCTGTATCCAAAATGACAATACCATGGCCAAATCTTAACCCAGCAGTAATAACTCAGTTTGTGCTCCAATCCGCAGATTGACTGTCTCGGAGAATTGTGCCGCAATCAGTTACAAGCACAACTAAATATCCACTTAGCTTATCAATAGTGCATCTTTGAATTATCTGGCTCAATTGCACGACCAGACTCAAACCATGGCAGTAATTCAGTGTGATTCCAACTTAGATCAAGCAACAGATGAATTGAATCAAGGCAACACAAGGCAGTTATCATTTAGTCAAGCACATAAAGCATAAATAGTCGAGTAAATCTAATTTGGAAGGAGAAAGGGATGATTGGTCCCAATTTAAAGTAGTGCATTCTAAGACAAAATGGTTCCTAAAATTGTCTAGCATTGTTCAGTAAACATTTGGAATAGCACCAATGCATTCATCCTGCTTACCTTTAGCCATGTTATTGCACCATTTCTTTTCATTTGAACCCCACTGGTGTCATTTTTTAAATAAGGCTCTAGCTCAGGTTCAAACATACCAAACACTGTAAACATGGCCAGTGCAAAGAAAGCGCATGGGTCGGCTGTCAAAAAACCCATCTCAAGTCATGGAGGACCAAATGAAAACTTCTGAGAAATAAGTTTACAAGATATACATTAAATGTTAAGCGTTTCTGTGTCCTATAAATATAAAGGGGAAATTCCAAGAGCTTCCGAATACAGTCAGAAAAATATCATTTTAACAGGGATCTTTTAAGTTTTACCCGAGTTCAGAAATACAATCAGAATTAGTGGCAGCAGGCCCGACTGCTGGTGTATGTATTGTCCCCCCATCCCCCACCTATTCACGGCCGACGGTGTACGGGACACACCGAAGATTTAACTGGAAACAGTCATCAGGTAGTTTTTAGGAGGACTTGTGCGCCCCATCAGAGCATGGTTCTTGCAGTTAAGTGTCGAGTTGTGCAAAGTGCTGCCATTGCTGGACCCAGAGTTGGCTGCGGGTACTTCCGCCTCGTAGAGCACGCAGATGGATCCGTCTTCTCCGATGCGATAGGACACTTCGTAGGGGTCAACCCAGAGAGTCAGCTCTCTTGGCAGGAGTCGAAACAGCTGTTGACTGCTTAAGCCAATTCTACCGGCAGCTTTGCTAATTATGGGATCCATCTCATGGTTTATCCGAATGCAACGGTAGCCCGATCCCTTCTGTGGTCTGTCTGGGAACCAATGGTGTTTGTAGTGCTCTGAAAAATATAAACGGGTTAAATGTTAAATAAGTAGCAAATACGATGATGGCGTAACGTCATTTGGCTAACTTTGTCAACATGACCAATTTTATTCAATTAGCTGCCCATCTAGTTCACGTTAGTTACCTTGCAGGCTAGCCGGGAGGTTTTAGCTAACAATGCGCTTGTGTAACAGCAGCAATGACAAAGGCTGGAACAATTCCTTCCATATTACCCACTTTACTTGCTAGTATGCTAGGTAAAGTGGCATACTGGCTTTCTAAATCATAGCAAGAAAAGCCAAATGGATGACCAGCATCGTAAAATCAGCTGCATTTCTTCTGTGATCTGGAAAAACCTAGTACGTATGTCACTTTAGGTGGTAACTGAGTTTGACCCTCATTTGCTGTAATCTAAAGCAGCGAAAATCTTACAACCCTTGCTATTTATATTATTTGAACGGTCAAAATCAAGTTTCTATTATTTTTTTCTTTTAGGAAAAACCCAAAATCTAAAAAGGTTTTTGTCCAATTATGAGACCCTTGCCACTGATAAACTCACTATGTTTTTCCAGATCACAGATTTCTCCTCCTCTCTAAACTGGCCATCTGCTCGTAGTTTGGTTGACGTTCGTCTAAGCGTCTAGGCCCACGCCAATCAACTCGCTAGCAACATTACACGGAGCTGGGAAAGACTGCACAATTCCGTTCAATAGAAATTTAGTCACCCAGAATAAATTTCCCCATCTTTACCAAACGTTAGAAAGGCATTTCCTACACTAGCAAGAAGAGGAAAAGCAGTAAACCATCGTTTAGTAAACTAGCTGGCTAGCAAGCAAACAAGTAGTGAGAGATGTTACCTGATAATGCCTGCTGTAGGCAGTCGCTGAAATATTGCAGTTGCTGCTCACTGAGGAAGCCTGTTGTCTTCAGCAGCCTAGAAACAAAGCTGGCCGCCGCCGTAACCTCAGGTAACGTTACCATTTCGGCTTTGGTTCCGTGGCCAAGGCTCATTGTCCTTTCTGCGGCGTTCAACACAGGAGTCAATTCGATGAACAAAGTGGCACAGTTAGCTCGCCAACCAGTGAGTAATCGGAAGACTGCCACAAGCCTTGATTCAGTCAAGTATAGTTCATCAACTTCAAATCACTTAGTGACTGGTCGCGCTTACTTTGGTATCAACAGAAAATACGTGCCGCAAACAACGAATTGAATACTGTCACGTTTCACAGCGATGTGGACAGATCACCGACTCTCGGAGAGTCGCTAACAACTGATCTCTTTGATAATGGGACGCAAGTTTATCGAGGATGAGACAATGGCGCAGCTCAACCTATTTGTTTGATCGACAGTCACGTTAGCCAATGAGATTTCGATAAATTGATTCAGGCGAATATTCTCAGATTATGATTGGCTCATGTTTTAACAGCGTCGCGGGTGTATGTAAATACATTTCCCATTTATCCTTATAAAGAAATTGACGTCAGAGCCATAACATCTGGTGACGTCAATGACGGAAAGTACACAGCGTTTTCAGGGTCCTTTTACTGAGGCCTGTGATCTTCTTTTTATCGCGAAAATTGAAAAATAGAAAATTTACATCAAAAATCTAATCATGCCTGTAATGCGACACAGCTACTTTGCTATTTAATACACACCTGGAAGGCTCTAAATACAGAAATACAAAAAATACCGTTTGAAATATAAATGATAGACAAATTGATTGTTCAGCCATTTTTGGAGGCTGTCTTTTGCGAGTATTTTGGAGTCACTTGGAATAATTTTCTTGTGTAAAAAAATAAAATAATAACAATAATGATAATGCAGTTGCTTTTGTGTTTTTTTCATATTTTTCATTTTTGGATTCATACATAACCCATTTGGGTGATTTGTTCTCTAATTATGATCATTTACAGAACATCAAAGTAAAATTGTAGAATTCTCAAATCACCTCGCTGCTATATATGCTATTTTCTGTTCATGTAGAAATAAAATGAAATGAATGCAAAGTAATCCTCAGAAGTGAACGCATGGGATGTTGAAAACAGCATTTAGCCAGTAGCCTCAAACATGCGGTTGATATTACACAAGCCATTTAATGTAAAATTTGGTGCATTTATTTTGTATTTCTTTGGAAATATTTATATTATGCAGTCAGAATGGCTGGATCAGTGAATCAAAATGAACAATGCAGCTGGTTGGTATACGAGCAAATAAGCCAGGAAATGAGGTCTCAAGCAATTTGCACCTTTCAACACCATGTTAAGCAGCCTTTTAACTTTATAGCTTGATGCATGGAGGATTGAATGCCACGTCTTCTGGATACCACCCAAGAGCTTCATTTAAATATGCATCAATTACTATATTTTTATGATTGAAAATAACTGCATCATTTAGTTGGCATTTTACTTTATGTACGTTTTAAACACATCACAGTTCGTCTGCTTTTGACCCACACTCACTTCATACACCAATCAAAATACTCTTTTGCAGTGTATAATTAAATGATTATGGTCATGTTTATATTCCAATACATTTTCCATCACATTCTAATTTTTACCAATTACAAGGTGTCCAAGAGCAAAACAATTATATGCTATAATCACAAACCTGTATTTGATTATGTTTAACAGTTTATATATCTCGTGAAGGCACTTGATTGTTAAGTTGCGAACATGTGATCAAGAGACACAGCTTCTGGAAAGATTTTTCATTTGACCAAGCAGATGCGTTATTTCAACCCTAGTCCAACTGTGAGGCTGCAAGTCACCTCAGCGACATCTTGAGGATGAATATTAAACTTCAAAATTAAATGTGAACTAAAATAGTCTTGCCACCAGGGGGCTACATATTGTTTTGAGTCAATAGAAACTTGAAATATACTACTCAAAATTTGATAGGGATCATAGGAATTTTTTTGTGAAATGACATGCAAATTTGGTAACTGCCACTGATGAACAATATATTGGATAAATGACATGCAGTCAGACACAAAACACATTTGCACATGCATTTCATGACATTAAATGAGCGTGCGCCTCACATTTTGGCTTTGACTAACACTTCACCATTTCAACTCAGAGGTGTGTGTTGCTTGTTGGTGAAAATTTGGAAGTTCCCAAATTTTTTGCATTACATTTAGCAATAACAATGTCTCCTCAACGTCTTAGACGTCGATTGACTTCAGAGCAATTGGGAAGATGCATCGGAATGCTTGACTCTGGCTTCTCACAACGCCACGCTTGCTAATGCATAACGTCAGCCAAAGCGTTGTGAACAGAGCGTGGAACCGCATCAAACGTTTGGTACAGCAGCACACCGTCATGGGGGTGGTCGTCAGAGATCGACTACACAACGACAAGACCAGTTTCTCACACTTCAGGCACGACGTCATCCTTTCTGGACAGCCACCACCCAACGAAATGACCTTCATAACGCCTCGGGGGTCAGGGTATCCACTCAGACGATACGGAATCGTCTTCATACTGCCGCCCTCAACTCAAGAAGGCCATGTGTTCGAATCCCACTGACCGTGCGTCATAGGCGTGACCGTTTGGATTGGGCTCACAATCATGTCACATGGACACACAACGATTGGGCTCCAGTTCTCTTTACTGATGAGTCCCAATATTGCTTGGACTTTACTGACAGGAGGCAACGGGTGTGGCGAAGACAACGTGAGCGATTTAATGATGCCTACATCAACGAACACGACCGTTATGGTGGCGGATCAATTATGGTCTGGGGAGGAATGAGCAGGAACGGCAGAACGGACCTGCATGTCATGGGGAGAGGGACGATGACAGGGTGCGGTACAGGGATGAGATCCTCAATGTGTACGTAAGACCATACGCTGGTGCTGTTGGCCCTGATTTCATCTTGATGGATGATAACGCCCGTGCCCATCGTGCTAGGGGTGGTGAATCAATTCCTAGAGCAGGAGACAATTGTCCCCATGGACTGGCCAGCGCGTTCGCGGACCTAAACCCTATCGGCGCATGTGTGGAACATGCTGCAGGTCGCCATTTCGGTCGTGGGCACAACCCACAACTCTAGAAGAGCTCAGAAATGCCCTTGTTGAAGAATGGAACAACATTCCATTTGCAAGCATCCGGGTTCTGATTGACAGTATGACCTGACGTTGTCAAGCCGTCATTCAAGCTAGGGGAGGCCATACCCGTTATTGACATTAACTGTGGTAATGAAACATCAAACGAACACTGTCTGTTTTCACTTTATATGTCAGAGGTGAAACCATGAAGTGTTCGTGAAAGCCAAAAGTGTGAGGCTGCACGCTCATTTAATGTCATTAAATGCACTTGCAAATGTGTTTTGTGTCTGACTGCATGTCATTTATCTAATATATTGTTCATCAGTGGCAGTTACCAAATTTGCATGTCATTTCACAAAAAAATTCCTATGATCCCTATCAAATTTTGAGTAGTATATTTTCAATAGGTTTTTGACCGTTTTATACCATCTATGTCTCTCTCTGACAGTCTCTGTCAGTGAGTGGAATGTACTGCATATCCACGAGATAAATTTAACCGTTTCAGCCTTCTTGCTAATTTCAATTATTTAGATCATACGTTAGGCTTCACAAGTTCAGAATAACCAAGGACTGTTTGTTTTCGAAGGAAATTTATGCTTATTCACCAAGGTATTGTTACATGCACCAAAAAAAAATGAAGTCAATACATTTTAGATGTTGTAAATTACTATGGATTTGAATCAATCTTTATGCAATTTTTGAATGTTTTATTCAGTCTTAAATATGATAGCAAAGTCCTATTATCAGCCATTATCGTAAGAAGGAGGGCCTATAGGGGAGACCAGGGTCTGATGAGCCATATCACATTTTTGTAATCAATAGATGACAGAGGTGCTTAAAACAGGCAAATATGTGATATGGCTTAATGGTTCCCATGGCTCATTGGACCCCAGTTTCCTCCTAGCAACACCACATGTGTTATCATTCCAATGTACTGTATGCCATATAAAGTGCTAGACAGCTCGGTCGACCGTGACTGCATGGGTGTAGCCCCCGAAAGCCCGCTTCTCCCCTTTTGTGCATTATTTGGCCAATACTGTCGCCATGGCAACCAAAATCGATAGGTGTCATGAGTAAAGTATAACCATAGATATATATATATTTAGAATATATATCTGTGAGTATAACACATTCTTGAGTGTTATGGAAAAACCTAGCAAGTCTAATTTTGGTCAAAACTAAGTTAGGACCATTTTTGTACTTATTAGGCTTTGCCTCATCATATACAGTAAGATAAATGAAAAATAATAATTGATTTCCTATGTTTTTCTGTGGCAAAACCAAGCAAGTCGTCAGTATTTAATCAGTGGTGAAGTAAAAATCAAGCAAGTTGATCTTCCTTGGTTCTTCCACATAAAATGTTCTCTTTTTTAATGATAAAACCTGGTCAGTGAATTAGCCAGTTATGAAGCAGCATACCTATATTATCTGATCTGTGAGGTAAGTCCCCATGCAAAGCATTGGATGTGCAGGACATTCATGGTCAGAATTCGTAATCTACGCAATTCACGTGCTAATAACGACTGAAAAATGGCTTGAAGAGGGAAGCAGGTGGTGGAGTTAACACTGAAAAGCTGTCAAATGCCACTGCAGCTGCATTATCGTTAGGTTTTTGTCCATCATTTTGAGATTTGACATTTTATATTTTCAGATAGAAAAATTTCTTAAGTCACATTGCCAGGGATACAAATAAAAAAGAAAAAAAAATTCCTCCATAAATATCTCTTATTATGTAATGAACAAATAACTACCATGTCAGTTTCATTGTCGGACAAGAGCTTAACCCAAGAGGGATACATTTTTCCGTCTTTTTCTCGGAATCAGCTTTTTGTTACTTACTAGGTTTTTCCATAACACTCAAGACATGTCCATACCAAATATGAAAACAATCAGTCCAAAATTGCAGCCTGTACTGCGTCCACAAGGAAGTGTCTATGTTTTGCCACTAATTTGTGTATTATTCGGCCAATACTGTCACCATGGCAACCATAATAGATAGGTGTCATAAGTGAAGAATAACACATGTCCATACCAAATATAAAAGTAATCGGTCAAAAATTGCAGCCTGTACTGCATCCACAAGAAAATTTCTATGCTTTGCCACTAATTTGCGTATCATTCTGCCAATACTGTCGCCATGGCTACCAAAATTGATAGGTGTCATCAGTGAGGTAGAAAACATGTCCAAAGCAAATATGAAAGTAATTAGTCAAAAATGACAGCCTGTGGAGTGTCCACAAGGAAGTGTCCACGGATGCGGACACGGCGGTGGCGGCGGCAGAGATGACACACGTGAATCCATAGTAGCCGCCCGACTTCGTCCAGGGGCTACAATAATGTGCCAATATAGCATGCTCCTATACTACTAATTTGGCACCAGGGAAACCACTCCTATTATATTAAATAGGACAGAACCTAGAATATATTTCTGTCAGTTGCTGTACTTTGAAGCGTAATTACAATTACACAGTACCATTTTTGCAAAAAAAAAAAAGAAAAAAAAAATATGCCTTTTCAAGTAACTTCAGAAATCTATGCCATTTGTCATTTTGAAAAACAGCTAGCCCATGCATGAAATGGTCAAAACAATTACGATTTTCGGCTAAAATGTGTACCACTGTCTCAAAAGAAGCACACATAAAATTACCTGAGACTGAAAGGCAACAATGAAGGGTGGACTCCAGGATGCTAACCTTATAGACCTTTTTAGTGTCCTCAACTGGGCCAATCTGTGTTTTTTCCTAGTTTGCAAGATTCAGAGGTTTCTTGTCTGTTAAAACTCTGCTTATAAAGCCAACACCCCAGAGTGGTCTCTTCACTGTTGCAGATTCTGATTTTTAGCACTGGCAGGCACTATTCAATGGAGCTGCCACCTGAAGACCAGTGTGAAGCGTCTTGCTCTCAGACAGGGGACTGCGATGTAGTTGTCTGATAACAGCTGTGGTCCTGGTCTTTTCATTTCTCCCTCTGTCTTAGTCAGAACTAGTTTGTGACTTTCAGTCAAAACAGTCAACATCCTTGAATGAAATCTTCAGTGTCTTGGCGAGATAATGCATGAGTAGATTTCATGTCTCCAAACAATGTGCTGACAAGCTTCTTTAGCAATAAGTTTCTTTTCAGCCATTTTGAAATCTCAATTAAATATCAAAAATGCCGGGGTACTCCAAAGTTTAATAGTTGAAAGAAAGATATTTTTAGCAGGCCCTAAAATTACTAAAATGTGACTGGTTTTGCAAACACCAAAATAACGCAAGCACAAGTACAAAGGGATGGGGTGACCCTCCGCAAATGCCAAACACAATGCGGAATAGTCAAATGCTAGTGCATTTGCTAAATTCAATAAGTTGCAGTTGTCACTTATGTCTAGCAGCTTCACCGTCAAGGTAGCAAGTAATCATGCGCATAATTTGGCGAGCTTGTCTTTAGCAGTGGCGTGATCATGGTAATTATTGCCGTATGGCTATTTTTGCGCTATTGAATGCGTTAGCTTCTGAACCAGATCTACCGTCATCATAAGTCATTGGCCAATGTCAGTTTAATTTGGAATTATAATGGCTCGGTAGTAGTATAGTTCGTGATGTGTTTGATGACATCCTGGAGAGCGGTTTGTGAGTGCGTTTGTGTGTTGGTGTGTCTCATATGATGCCACTGCAAAAACGCAAGCCGCCACAGTAGTAGAGAAGGCTGGGGTACAGGGGAAAAAGTCTTAGGGGTCAGGACAGGCTCAAGCAAAAAGGTTGTAGCACCCAGAGGACATTTTGTTTAAATGTAGATTTGCGTGAATGGTTCTTCAGCAGGAAACACACAAACTGCAGGACACATTGCTAGACGTGGGGATGACCAAGAATTACTGAACCAACATATTAGCAAGACAGCATCTTCATCTATTGCTGTCATTGCTGCTGTGGTGGTATTATTGTTGGTATTATTAGTTAGCCTATGTTACAGATTCTGATTTTTGTCATGGGGCCATTCTTTTGTGAATTCCCATGTAAAAACGTTGGGAAAGAATAACAATATTTATATGTAGCCTTGTGTTATTGGAGCTGATTGGAGCTGCCAGTCTTGTCTGCATGCTTACACTCTCAGCTTGCTAGTGGTGAAGTATAAGCAGAATTTCATGGGAAACATGACCAGTGATAAAGACGATGAGGAAGGAAGAGGGAAGAAAGGCCAATGGGGTTTATCCAGCTGGAAGTAAGAGCTTTGCAGTAGTTTAGAGGCAAATGAGCGCATCAGTGAACATTTCACCTGGACTCTATTCCCAGCTCCTGAGCAGTATCTCCCTTCTCCTTTTAAAAGCTCAATGCATTCATTACCTTTCAGTCTCTTCTTGACTATGGATACAACTGTGAACGCATCAAGTAAAAATGAACATTTCATGACACCTGAACTTTTTTTTTTTGTACTTTTGCTCCAGTTCATTGTATGCACTTTTAAAGAATTTGACGTCATAAGAAGTAAACCGCTATCACAGATTTAGTAAAAAGTGTCCAACTTTAGCAGCCTTTATCTCAAAATCACAAAGTGTCATGAAATGTTCTTTTTTACTTGGTGTGTTCACAAATATCTTCCATTCATTTTGTTACCTTAGGATAACAAAACAACAATCTTAATGTTGTACTGTATGTGTGAACTTGGCAGTTTCTTGACAGATACTATCAGATTTGTATAGATCATTAGAATTTTCTTGTGGTGAACGCAATCTTTTCTCAGTTCACGGTTTGTATTCCATTTTCAGAATCTGATGTAGAATTCGTTATTAATTTTGCTGAACCAGAGTAGTCTGGCCATGACTATTGTGCAAAAACTGTGAAACCTCATTATTTAAGAACAGAATTCAAGCAGAGCTTTTGTATATTATAGAGCTGCAGAAAAGTGAAAGCAGTGCACAATAGATTAGCCATGTCAGTCCCTGTAGCCAGCAGTCTCACAGGAGCAGTGCATAATTGGCTGCTTGCTGCTCAGGGATAAGGAATGCATACAGTTGTTTCGTTTGGTGGAGTTTGTTACTAAAGCGCCTCTCACTGGTCATCTGACTGCCTGTGGGTTTCTCCTTGGACGAGCACGTTTGGGTTTCTTTGGCCTCGTGTGCATTCCAGGCTGGTGACTACAGTGTGAAAAGAAGCATCGGCTGAGCAAACAAGCGCCTGTCTTGTTTTGGAGGAGAACCGAGAATTGTCTTCCTCGCTGGCAGCACAAGTCATGTAGGAGCGTGCATACTCTTAGTTTACAAAGTAAGCAAATTGGACATTCCAGATTCTGGTGAACTTTGTCATATCTAAAAAAAAACGTAATTAAAATGAAAAAATAATAACTCACTTAAATGTAAATTTGTCCTCAACAAACCGCTAATCAAACTGAAACAGGCAGTACTATGAGCAATATAGCTATTGAGATTAATGAGTGGCGTTACACAATATCTAAGCTTTGACAATAAGCATGTAGAGATTTAGTCAAGTACTGGAGAGTGATGGGGGTGAATTGGTGTTGCTGCCTAATTCCATTTAAGGGATATAATGCAGCTTCTGAGAGTAATTTCTGTGTGGGCAGCTGTGGTTTGATAGTGGTCATTTGTTGTGGGTTTCATTGGACTTCAGTGGGCAGACGTGAGAGCGAGAGATCAGAGATATTAGCTTAGAGTTATGCATGAAATGTTATTGCTCTGCTGTAGATGAATGAAAACAGAGACACTGGCATGAGTCTCACACTAGCATTGTGTTCCTGCAGCCCACTCCTTGGACACTCAGAGCCCCCACACGTCATATAGCCGGAGAGAAACGTCCTCGTTCAGGAACAATATGTAACTATGTCCTCCTCCATCCCAGGCAATATTCCACACTGAATTCGCCTGAATGAGAATGAGAATCCTGGAGCAAGTATTCACATCACGTGGATTGTGGTCGGAACAGTGATCCTTTTAAAGGAATTCATCATGAGAGAGCTTAACTTTGATCCACTGATAAATACAGATACAGTCGGGCCATGGCTATCCAAGGGGAATCCAGATCTGAACACCCTGTTTAGAAATGTGTAGAGAGCATACATTGTACAAAGATGAGGTGAGCAGGAGAACAGGAAATTCAGGAACACTGGGAACACAGTGCGGAACACAGTGGAACCGGCCTGTACAGAGGTCAGCCAGACTGCATATTTCTCTTCACTGTACAACACTGTAGAGAAAAGGAGAATTTTTCTATCAGTCCCAGAGGGAGTTTGACTGGGCGAAGCAAAGGCTCTGACTGCCCTGGCGTATTACTGTGTAACGTGTTTGGGCTTCCTGCCTTAACAACATCCTGGATAAATGACAGCTTTGAACCTGCAGCTGTCCTGGATGTAAATGAGTGTTTTGTGTGCCCTGCTCTCCGTTTTATGCGAGCAGACAGATTAACAGTGGCTGTGATTTGGTACCTTTCTCAGATCAGTAACCGAGCTCCAAGGCTTAAGACGGCGGGACTGGCAGGCTTTAAAGAACAGCTACGGAGGACGACACGCTCACTTTGAGTCTGTTCGTCCCTAATCGCGAAGGCAAGGAACACTTTGTTCCGCAGTCATCTCCAGTCTATAGCAGTGTTGCACCGAGTCCTACCGGTCACAGTGTATTCAGCAATCAACACAATATGGCCCTCACACATTGTTAGACCGATGGCATCTGCATGAGTGCGCACTTTTATGCCAGTTGTATCATTCAGGCACAAAAGTCAAAAGGCCACTCGCTGCAACTACCGCAACATGGGACAGTCAAGTGGCCACAGCTGATATGAAGTTAGCCAATGTCACATTCCACATATATTTATCTCCCACTACCCACGTGATCTGTGTTGGTTTTCGGCTGACTGTGGGAAAGAGTGATGATATGAGCTATGCGGTATTAAAATTGGGTTCAGCGGTGGGCGGTCATTGGCCGACCCCCCCCGGTGAGAAAGCAGCCCTGTCAGGGGAGCGAGAACAGTGTTCCCTGGCCCTTGCTGCCCACAGCTCCTGTCACATACAGCGCACGGCCGTCGTCATGGGAGCCTCTCAGCTCTGCCCACTCTTCCCTGGCATAATAATCTGATCTTTCTTCACACGTACTGACACACTCCGCGAATACCTTCCACAGAGCCCTCCCACACAAACACGCTCCCGCGCAATCGCCCGATACATAATGCAGCGAGCTGGATGTGCCGCTTGGCTTTTAATAGCAACGGCTGCTAAAAACTCGAGAGGAAACGCGAGATGGGCTGCCTTCTGCCGCTGGAAAACAAGGGGTTAAAGCGCCCCCCCATGCTCCATGTTAATTCCTCATGTTTTATTCATGCGCTGGTCTGTGTTGTCTCCCAGCTGCACGTGAATAGTCCCCCCATACTGAATCTAAAGTAACGCTACTACTTCCTGAGCCTAGTGCAATTTTTATGTGCATGGCTGTCATTCATGAAATAAAAATAACCAGCCTTTCTATTTTTACTTTACATTAGACACATTATTCATATTCACTGTGTGGAAAATGTGCTTTTTTTCCCTCCGAAGATAATGGTACCAAATAAAACTTTCTGTCCAACTTGGCAGTTTATGTCTCAAGAGGCAATACAACTGTAAAGTGCATTGACCTTTAGACAAAAAAAAAAAAAAAAAAAAAACAACAACAGGTAAATGGTGTGGCATATGATGGTGGTGTGTGTGTGTGTGTGTAGGAGAGTGTGTGTTCTTGTACAACTTGAAACACAGTGAGGACCAGAAAACTGTTTTTTTTTTTTTTTCAGAGTGGGCACTTTATTGGGAAGGGAGGACATTTTCACCTGTCCTCACAGATACAAAGGCCAAGTGCGACTTATTAATTAAGGTTAGGGGTAAGGCTAGAATTAGGCAGAGGTTAAGGTTAGGATAAGGGTCCGGATTAGGCATGCGTTGCTTATTGTTGAGATTAGGGAAAGGGCTATAGAGACAAAGAATGAATGGAAGTCAATGTAATGTCATCACAGGGATAGAAGTACGTGCGTGTGTGTGTGTGTGTGTGTGTGTGTGTGTGTTGGGGGGTGTTTCTTCTCAAGGAAGCACCTGGAGAGCCCTGAAGAGTCCTCATAAGCGCAGAAAAATATTTTTGTTTGCGCTGCCTTACCTCAGGTCCACGCGGCAATTCTGCTGCTAAAACAAACCGATGAGGAGTGAAGCCTCAAGTGGGTCGCTCTTTCACACATGGATGCAGTCACAGCAGCTCAAATGAAATACACAGGAGGCCCACGTTAATAAAACACGGATGTATTTATCATTTAAACCAGCTGAATATATTCCAAGCTACAGCTCGAATGAAAAAACGTTTGAGTTTTGACAGTGTTTTTATTCGCGGTGCTGTGTTGTTCCTCACAATCCAGAATCTTTCACATTGTTTATTCTGAGGGCATTATTTGACATTTAAATGTCACACACATTGCAGGCTGTGTATTAAATCAGTAATTGTAAATAAATTGCTTTAAAACACTTCCTAATTTGATATTACCATGCAAGGATATTAACGTGTGCAGAGACAAAAATGCCACAAACCATGTGATTCACAACCTTAATTCTCCATATTTGTGATTTTAGTTTTCTCTCTTGTTGAAACAGCTGTGGTAGAGTACTAATGTCCCTGGTGAGGAAATAAACACAGCAAACTACATCAGAATGCCAGTACTAGACAGGCGTAGTCATAACCTTACGGTAGCAAATAAAATCTAGCAAAATTGAGCCATTTCTTTTCTTTTTCTGTTCCAGATTGGTTTCACAAGTTCAGCAGCTGAAGCAATGATGGAACTTGAGTGGAAGAGAAAGAAAAAAAAGCAAAAAAAAAAAAAAAACAGATTCTCCTGTTTCTAAAGCCAAAGAGCAACTGTGGGGCTGAGTATTATTTGCCCTCCACTTCATCAACTGCCATATTGATTTTCACTAGACCAAGCCATGCCAGACAAACCCTGCTGTGCACCCTTCTTTTCACACCTGACACCTTTTCTCTCTCTCTCTCTCTCTCTCTCCCTCTCCCTCTGCTCCTTTGTCTGTACCTCTCTGTGGCATTTTGGATAGTGAAAAATACACAACACCCACAGTGCATGTGTGTCAGTGGAAAGGTGAAAATGTATGCAGTGTATGTATCTGTGTGTGTGGTTTGGGGGGAGGTGATAGTTAAAATATATCTCCTGCGTATGAGTCCTTGTGTTTGTGCATCAGTGAAAAAGTGTGTATGTATGTTTGTATGTGAGTTTGGGAGAGAGAGAGAGAGAGAGAGAGAGAGAGAGAGAGAGAGAGAGGCAGGAATTGGTTGATGGAGAAAATACACTGCTGAGGAATTCTAGCATGCACCAAACCTGCATGTGTATTTGTGTGAGGGTGAGGAAGGGTACAGCTGAGGAATTTTTATATGCGCAGAAGCTACATGTGTATTTGTGTGAGAGTGATGAAGAGAGAGAGGAGGGTGCAGTAATGTGTATCATTTCTCTGCGGCACGTGCCTGTACGGTCCTCCTCGTGTCCATGCCCTTCCACTCCACCTCACACCCACCCGACATCCTACATACACACCTGACTGTGGAGACACAGCTGCGCGCACACTCAACTCAAATCAATCCCATTATCCTTACACTAATGACACGCAGATCCGCTCTGTTCTCATTGGCATCAGTCATATGAATGTACAATTGTACAGGGCTGTACAACAAGGCACATGTACAGGAATGCACGCCCACAGGCGCGGTTCACATCAATATCAAGTATGAACTAAATATACACTCGCACATCACACATCTGACATGCGCTGAGCTCGATGGAATGTTAGGAATTCCAATATTACGACTTCCCGTGGTTATATTTGATGTTTTAACTAGGACTGTGTGGTTTTTACTATCCCTTGCCTAGCTTTGTTCTTTTATATTCGAATGATGGACAGACTAGAATCAGCAGCATCCAGAGAAGAAAAGTGAACACAGAGAATGTAGTCTGGAGGCTGTGCCCGAACCTCCGATTGCATACGCACACAGAAATACACTTCACAAGCTCACCTACAGCACACATTGAAGTTACTAAGCGACAACATCAGGAAGAGCTAATTTATGCAGCCTGAGCCAGGTACTGATGGAAGCTATAGATTTCAACACAAACACACGACATACTACATACATTCAGCCACATGTATGGAGACACATATGTAACCAGACAGAGTCATCTAACGCATTACTTCATAACTGTGTGTGGAGATACAACATAAGACAACCAGCAAACCAGGCAACAGCTCGCAGCTACGGACACACACACACACACACGCACACACACAGCAAAGGGGGGAGTGTGGCGCAGTGTGTGTGCTTGTTGAGGATCACATTTAGCCTGTGTGCGTTCTGTAATGGAGCATATCGAGTGGGCGGCAGCACAGCTCCCTCTCTTCAGGCAGATATGTTATTCTCCTGCGCAGAAATCTGAAGAAACAAGCAGATTATTCACCAAGGTGTGAAGTTTCAGTGACAGGGGGAAAACGAGAGAGCACAGTGGTACTGAGGCACTCAGAGAGGGATAGTGCGTGCCCGGGGGGGTGGGGGCAGGGTAGTCTGGAAGGTGGGTAGCTACTAATGAGACTGAAGGAATTTGGGAGAAAGGGATGGAGGGAGGAAGGAGAAGAGGATAACAGCGAAAGACTAAATCAGATTCTCCCTCCTTCTATTGGAAAATGGTCACATACTGTTATTCCTTTATTGAACACGAGCAGAGAGGGGCCAGCCCTCCTTTGCCAGGTCTGAGCCCGGATTGGCTGGTCAGCATTAGCTGGTAGCCAATGAGATCGATGTAAGACAGGAGAGAGGGGTTGGGCCAACTGAACTACTGTATGCAAGAGCGGTGAGGCTGAGGAGGGGTGTGGAGCTACAGAGAGAAGGAGAGAGAGAAGAAACGAGAGAGAGAGAGGAAAGAAGAGAGAGTAGCTGGGCTGATTCCTCAGCGCTGTCACATCCACACGGACCAGCCTGCCTTCTCAGGGAGCAGCACCATTGCACGCCCCCATCCTCCGCACCCCCTGGGGCAGCACATCCATCGCACCCCTCGTTCACCACCCATACTGCTCCTCCACCACTTTCCTGTCCTCCTCCTGCTCCTGTTCCACGGACGCTTCTGCGAGCGACACACCGCCGCTTCTGCCTGCCTGCCTGCCGGAGAGGGGATGGGCTGTCGGCAATCAGGGCCGTGGGTTGGAGACGGACTGGGGGTGAGTGTCCCTTGCAACTGTGTGGGAAGGATCGGGGTGTGTGTGTGTGTGTGTGTGTGTGTGTGTGTGTATGGCTGCGCACCTAGTGCTCAAGTATCTGGGCACAGCAGGTGACAGCACTCACACACACACACACACACACACACACACACATTCACACCTACAGTGCAGGGCTCTAGGGGCTTACGTGTTCTGCCTCAGGACTTGGGTGGACTTGCTTGCGCGCGTGGGCTGCCTCCTGCATGTCGGCTGCGTCCTCAGGCGCGTTAGCGAGCTCTAAAGGAACGCAGGCTTGTCCGTGAGATCGGGGAGATGCCCGGAGGTGATGGGCCCAGGCTGGGTTCTGTTGGGGGAATTCTGATCCCCGCAGGGGGGAACAGGATACAGAACCGTCGCTGCTCACTGTTCCCCCTCAAAAAAAAATCCCCGTCTCCGGAGAGACGCAGCTCTCAGGTTCAGTTTTTGTGATGCGCAGGCAATACAGTAAATGTGAAAAAAAAAACAACAGAAAAAACAGAGCGTATGTGCGCTTTACAGATGTGGTTGCTAAGCAGACGTCGTTATACAACAGCATGGAAAAAAAAAAAAAAAAAGCTGAGCTACTGGTATCAGGCAGTTCTGCGCAGCATCAAAAAGCACACGAAGTACCACCACTTGACAAAATGGTGAAGTGCAGCTGAGTAACTCCTTCATAATTGCCAAGACTGTTAGCATAACAGGTGCCACAGCGTTAGCACGTTGCCAAAGCCATGTGAAAAGAGAGGACTGTGCATGAGCTGGGTGCTCAGTGAGGCTTCCCTGTGCTGGTGGGAGTGGGAGGTGGGCTGCGGTCCAGGTGAGGAGGCTGAAGGGGTCACTCGCTGCCTCGCTTACTCATTCGACAGACTCTATCTCCTCAAGCCTTCCTGTCAGTAGAATCAGCTCTGGAGCCGCTGTAACTCGCACTGGAGCGCGGTCATTGAAGCAGAAGAGGCAGGAACATACAGGCTGTCTCATTCCCTAATGGGGACGTACACCCAGTCCTGCTCAAAGATAGACGCATATAAGGGTACTAAATACGTGTTATCTGGCGTACTTAGCACTTCTCTTGAGTACTTATACCACCAATGTATCAAATATATCATCTAGTAACTGCGCTCGCTCTCTCTCTTTCTCTTCTACCTAAAAAAATACCACACGCACTCATCCAAGGATGAAATGAATAGTCCAAGGGCTATGTACTATTGTGTGTGTGTGTGTGTGTGTGTGTGTGTGCGCGCGCGCACGCATCAGTTAAGAAATGATATTTACTCAGTTGTCAGCTCAGATCATTATCAGAACGCTGTGTGCTGGAAGAGCCTTGCAGAGCCACATCACTGGGATTTTATTCAGTTCAGGTCAGAGCTCCATCTCTCTTCGCCATGGGTGATGTTGGGACTGAGGGGTTTGCCTGAGGAAGGATGTCTTCTCTAGCACAGGACGCTGTTTTCAGAGTTGTGGCAGTGTACCTATGACACGTGAGAGAAACCTCTTTTGGCTGGGGTTGGAGGGCCGCCCTGTTAGCGACACATCTCTTTGACTGTGTGCTACCGTAGATCAGTGGGCAGGACCTCGGTCACGCCAGCCAACGAGAGGCACTTCAGCTCCTGAGCACTTATGAGCAGCCAATCACGTTGCAGATGGAGGGCCAGCGGGCGCAGCAGCAGCGAAGTGTCCAGCTGCGGACCCTGGACTGCAGCACGCAGACAGACCGATTGTGGGAGAGCGGCAGAGGCCCGGGGGTCGCCGCGGGGTCGGCGTCCAGGATCGACACCTACACCAACAAGTAAGGAACAGAGCAAGGGCTGTTTAGCATTTGGAGTGTTTTTTTTTTCTTCTGTAAACACTAATCCAGGGGCGTTTGAGTTGCTCTAGCGTTGCCTGCTTGCAGTACATGGCAGTAACCAAGGTAACCGTCAAAATTTGGATCGACTTTCAGTCTAGCCTGATTCGTGCTGCTCTGCTTTAAGACCAGTGCCTCATCCAATGGGAAGCAGTTCACCCACACTACTGAAAGTAACGAGGATGTTGAAGCATTAATGGAGATCTCTCATCCCCAGGCCCTGTCGCAGTCACATGAGCCTTCCCCGAGACAGCTGCACTGCATCCAACTGCCTTCCCACCATGCACCACAACATGGAGAACATGGTCTATAAAGTAAGTGTTTGCGGCACAGTCAACATCATTTACATCGGTTAACTCCAAATCTGCATTGAACTCATTACAAGGAACCACATTTCAGAGTGACCGCAGAAACAGACTCGCAGGCTAGCAGCATTTCCATTCTTGTATTGCAGTTAGTCATCTCTTTGTTGAACACATTGAAAACTATTTTTGCCAGCTTGTAGTAAACTTGGACAGTTGGTTACCAGGAATACGGTTCTTTCCCTTTCAGCTAAATTCAGCCGCAAGACAGGGTTTGATAGGCTGTGAGACTGTAGATTATATCATCTCCAGGTCTTGATATTGAGTGGGAATTTTGATAGCAGATGTACTGTAGTTGGAATAGGGAGGCAGGGCTCTCTGCGACTCCAGATGCCAGCAGGCTCCTAAACCAAATGTAGTGTGTACACACGGCCGATGGATGCTGCCACTAGTTTTCCCGGTAGTAGTTTGCTCATTGCCATTAGAAATCATTGGCATGCGTCCATGTGCGCACACATACACTCGATCACACACCCCTAAGCATGCAAGCACACATACACTCACACCAAGTATGCGAGCAAACACAGACACACACACACAGACACACACATGCATGCATGCAATGTTCATATACACACAAAAAGCACATACATGCAAACATGTGCACAAGATGCCTCATGCATGAAAGTCATTATGATCATACATGCAAACACACACACTCTCAGAGATGGCATACAAGCTCATTGGGCAGTTTCAATAAAATCCTCCCATGAGAAACAATGAGGAACAGTCCTGGGATGGCAGCATTACACACAATGCATTTTTAGGCAGTAATTGGTCTCTTTCTTGTAATCCGTTTATAATCACTAAAGGATATTAGCCAGATGCCATATCGACGGAACTTGGCAGTGCATAAAAGATCCATTCAACACTTTGGGTAATACATTTTACATTTTTTTCCACTGGAAATGACAACATATTGTAGACGTGTAATTGAGTTGTCCGGCTTTTCTTCAACTGTGTAACTTAATCCACCAAACAATTCAGAGATAACTCACAAAAGTTTGCAGGATTCCAACCAAACTACCAATAATGAAATCCAGCACAGAAGGATTAAAAATCTCAATGAACATGAGGCATACTGAATACCAGAGAATCCAACAGATTTAGTTTAAAGTGGACAACCTTCATCTGAAGTTCACAACAAACAAAAGAACTGCCCCTGAGGTGTTGCAAGATTTTTGTTCATAACTTTAATACGAAGCCGAACTGGACAACAAATCCTTAAAAATCCGCATTGAAACACTCATGGAATCTGCCTTTAATAGTGACGTCAAATGTCCTATAGTTCTTTTACGGCAAAAGGGGAAAAAACTCTCATTGAAGGCCCAAATCATATGTTGCTTGGGAGTGTTCTGACACCCAACAGCTGAACACATCGGCAACTTAATAAAGAATCCTATCCACCAATACAGCAAATGCTCTGCTATATAACCAAACAAACATGACTGTAGTGTCAAGTAACCTATCGCACATGCATAGCCATCTAACAAGGATGCCAGTTAAGGCAAACCACATAAAGTAAAACACAAATTAGAGCGCTAAATATGCGTGCTGTGTGTGATGATCAAATCTGCGACAAACTTCCCAGATCGCAGAACTATGAAAGGAGTGGCCAATAACTAGTAACGGTGATACCTGCGCTAATGTACAACTCCAATTCCAAAATAGTTGGGACAAAGTGTAAATTGTGAATTAAGTCAAAATGCAATGACTTTCACATGAGCCAATATGTTATTTACAATGGAACATAGAGAACATTTCAAATGTTGAAACTGAGACATTTTACATTTTTATCCACAAAATGAGCTTATTTCAAATTTTCTGGCTGCAACAGGTCTCAAATAAGTTGGGACACAGGCAATAAAGGGCTGAAAAAGCTATTAATATATAAGAGAATCAGCTGAAAGAACATTTAGCAAGTAATTAAGTTAACTGGCATCAGGTGTGTAACATGACTGGCTATCAAAGAGATGTTTTAGAGAGGCTGAGTCTCTCAGAAGTAAAGATGGCCAGAGGCTCTCCAACCTGTGAAGGCTTGCATAAAAAAATTGTGGAATACTTTAAAAACAATGTTCCTCATCGTCAAATTGCAATGGCTTTGAAGGTCTCATCATCGACAGTGCATAACATCATCAAAAGATTCAGAGAAACTGGAAAAATCTCTGTGCGTAAGGGACAAGGCCGAAGACCTTTACTGGATGCCCGTGATCTTCAGGCCCTCAGATGCCACTGCATCACTCACCGGCATGATTCTGTCATTGACATTACTAAATGGGCCCAGGAATACTTCAAGCAACCACTGTCTGTAAAAACAGTCCGCCGTGACATCAACAGTTGCCACCTGAAACACTATCATGCAAAAAGGAAGCCATTGTTGAGCATGATCCAGAAGCGCCGCCATGTTCTGTGGGCCAAGGCTCATTTAAAATGGACTGTAGCAAAGTGTCCTTTGGTCAGACGAGTCCAAATTTGACATTCTTGTCAGAAATCATGGGCATCGTGTCCTCCGGGCTAAAGAGGAGAAAGACCATCCCTCCTGTTATCAGCGTTCAGTTCAAAAGCTAGCATCTCTGATGGTATGGGGATGCATTAGTGCATATGGTGTGGGACACTTGCATGTTTTAAAAAGCACCATCAATGCTGAAAGGTATATAAAGGTTTTAGAGCAACATATGCTCCCCTCCAGACAACATCTATTCCAGGGAAGGCCTTGTGTATTTCAGCAGGACAATGCAAAACCACATACTGCAGCTATTACAACATCATGGCTCTGTAGTAGTAGAGTCCGTGTGCTGAACTGGCCTGCCTGCAGTCCTGATCTTTCACCAATTAAGAACATATGGCGATAATTAAACGAAAAGTCCGTCAAAGGAGACCCAAAACTCTACAGCTGGAAGCCTGTATTAAACAAGAGTGGGATCAAATTCCAATGGCTAAACTCAAGAAACTTGTCTCCTCAATGCCCAGATGCCTCCACTCTGCGTTAAAAAAGAGAGGGGATGCTACACCACGGTAAACAGGCCCCTGTCCCAACTTTTTTGAGACCTGTAGCAGCCATCAAATTTGATATGAGCTCATTTTGCGGATAAAATTGTAAAATTTCTCAGTTTCAGTATTTGCTATGTTATCTCTGTTCTATTGTGAATAAAATACTGGCTGGTGCGATTTGAAAGTCATTGCGTTTTGATTTTATTCACAATTTACACTTTGTCCCAACTATTTCGGAATTGGGGTTGTAAATATCCATTCAATATAATGAATAGAAAAGACAACTCACATTTCACTCACACATGTCTTATAGAAAAGAAACTATCAATGAGAGAAAAACCAGAACAAAAACTAATCTCTTGTTGCTAGACAACCAGCACAGAAAGGGAGGGGGAGCACCAGCTTGAGCATTAACTAGCTGACAAACGGCTCAAAGTGAGTGGGAATTTTGTACAAAATGAGTCAGACCGATATAGACTTTGGTTAAGCTACGGTCAGTCGATGTGAGGATCACATAATTGCCTAAGTGTTTCTCCTCCTTTCATTGAATAAACTTTTTCAAGGGTTGGGAAGACGATGACCTCCAGTTTTTAATTGTTTGGCGGCATCTTTGTAATTTGAAGCGTTGCACAGCTTTGCGGAAAAAAATCGCACAAAAAAAAAAAAAACCCAGCTCATGATATCTGGACTCCATGGGGGTAATTCTTTGATTTATTGTTGGTTTCGTGCGAAAGTTGTCTTTCACTTTAAGTTTTTATATAGTGCCCTCCAGATTTATTGGCACCCTTTAGTGAAAGTAAGCAAAACTAGATGCAAAAAAATGCCCTTGTTTATTCTCATCTTTTATTCAAAGAGTTCACAAAAATCTAAATTTTAATTGAAGTAACGTGATAGAAAGTAACATTATACCCTGATCATGAAACATGATATTTTTCTCGAAAATATCTGGGCCGCAATTATTGGCACCCCTTCATTTAATAATTTGCACAGGCTCCCTTTTCCAAAATAACAGCTCTGAGTCTTGTCGCATAATGAGCGATGAGTTTGCTGAACTCATACGGGATCTCAGACCACTGCTCCATACAGAGTCTCTCTAGAGCCATCAGATTCAGAGCCTGACACTTGTAGACTCTCCTCTTCACCTCATCCCAAAGATTTTCCATGGAGTTTTCATCAAATGACTGTGATGGCCATGGCCAAACCAACTGTCTGTGAGCCATTTTTTTTGTAAATTGTGAGGTGTGCTTCAGATCTTTGTCCTGCTAGAACGTCTAACCACGGCCCATTTTAAGCTTCCCGTAGGAGACTGTTAGGTTTTCATCCAATATCTTCTGGTATTTGGAGGAGTTGATGATATCAAGTTTCCTAACAAGATGTCCAGGGCCTGCGGGGATAAAAACCCCATGACATTGAAGATCCTTCATCATACTTCACCGCAAGTATGAGATGCTTCCCTGTA
The DNA here is from genome assembly GCA_029692085.1 of Gymnothorax javanicus. Classification (NCBI taxonomy): domain Eukaryota; kingdom Metazoa; phylum Chordata; class Actinopteri; order Anguilliformes; family Muraenidae; genus Gymnothorax; species Gymnothorax javanicus. The sequence continues at coordinate 81,787,722 of CM056202.1, forward strand.
TGACCATCTTTCTGTCTATATCAAAACCAGCTTTGATGTTTGTTGCCTAAAACTCTACTTTGTTCTCAAGTGACCACATGTATAACCCTATCCCATTGACGGTCCCAGTCACATTTCGCAAAATGTAGGCTCTTTGATTTGTTGCTGATTCACAGCAGAGGCCTTTTTTCCAGCAACCCTCCTAAACAATTTGCGGTGATGCAGGTGGCATTTGATGGTTATTTTGAAGACTTTAGGACTCCAGGACTCAACTAACCTCTGCAGTTCTCCCACTTGCCACCTTGGAGTTTCTTTGGCCAATCAAACAGTCCTCCACATGGTGTATGGGGTCATTATACACTCAAGTCCTCTGCTAGGCTGATTATTAACATCTCCTGTCACTTGACACTTCTTATTTATTGCCCGAATAGTGGAAATGGGTATTTTCAATGGTTTTGAGATTTTCTCATATCCATTTCCTGATTTTGGCAGCTCACCAACGTTTTGTTGAACATCATCACTGTGTTCTCGGGTCTTTCCTGTAGTGATTAATGACATTTATTTATACCGAAGCGAAACAGGAAGTCATGGTTGACCACTTAGTTCCTAAACAAATTGGTGAACTTATTAATGTAAAATATGACTGGAAATATACAGTACTTCAATTAGATTTTTATCATAGAATTTTCTAGGCATGCCAATAATTGTGGCACGCGTTTTATAAAAAAAAAAAATATTGATTCAGTGTCAACATTTTTTTTTTCTTTTTTAAATAATCTTTTAATTTTGATGAAAAGGTCAGATTTTTGTGACTATTTTGAATGATGAAAGACCAAGAGGATGAACAGCAGATTTTTCACAGCCTTTTTTTTCCCACAAATTCACTAAGCGTGCCAATAATTCTTTAGGGTATTGCATAATTCTAAACCAAAGAACAATCATCATGTAGAGAGAAAATAAATTTATCCTTGATGATTTCAACTGGGACAGCCTTTGAGTCATTTCACACTCTGCCATCAGAAATGGAGGCCTGTCACCTTCCTGTGCATTTCATAGGTGAGAGGAGAAGCGTGAGGTCAGCTGCTTGCACAGTCATTGCCTGAGTTGAGTGCGCTTTTCTGACAAAGGATCTAACCATGATGAGACAGCTTAAGTGCTGCTATTAGCAAAAGTAAGAGAAGAAAGGAAGTTGGTTGGTTACATATTGGTTAATATTGAGTGGCGACTTTTCCTGAAAAAAATTGATGCCTGATAAGGATAGTTAGTCATTGCAGTTTAATGCCCAAGATTTTTCATGACATAAATGTATACTTGACCATCAGTTCTTTGGTTGAAAAATGGGACCACCAAAACCCACTTCAAGAAAAGCTGCTGGAAAATGGTGCAAGGTACTAGTGTTCATCAGGTATTGCAGTATTAATTTTCTATAGCAAGACATTTTAACAGATCGTTTCCTGGGGCTATTTTGACCAATAGTGATATGCAAAGTAGCAGCAAAAATCCCACTGTCTTAGAGCAGTTTTTGTACAAAAATGCCAATAATTCACCCTGGTTCCACGTAAACCTATGTATAAGCAGTCCTTGGATATGTGAGAAAAGAGCACCATAGCTTACACAGTCTTGTTCCTCATGTAGAACCCAAGGCTCGCCAGCTGTATTCCCCAAGGACAGAGCTGTTTGATTAGATGCTGCAACGCCAACATGGAAGAACCTGGCAGCTTCTTGAGCCAGGTAGAGAAGCCGGTTGCATCACAAAATTTCCTAAACACCAAATATTACACTCTTATATGGAGAGCACAGTCTAGAACACCATACATTATACTCTGTTATACAGATAGCATTGTTCGAAACACCATTTGTTACACTCAGCTATACTAAGAGCACAGTCCTAAACATCGCATTACACACTGTGATATGGGCAGCATGGTCCAAAACTTACGTTACACCCGTTTACATGTAGAGTGCAGTCCTAAACAACATATGTTACACTGTCATACAGAGTTCACAGAACTAAACACCATTAGTTACTCTGTTATACAGACAGCACAGTACTAAATGCTATAAATTACTCTCTTTTATACAAAAAGCATAGCCCTAAACAGCAAATGTTACTCTCTGTTATTCAGACAACACAGTCCAAAACACTATATATCAATCATACTTTTTATATAGATGGCATGGTCGAAAACACCAAACAGACTACTCAGTTAGAGAGAGCACAGTCCTAAACATCATATGTTGCACTGTTTTATACAAGCAGCATAGACCAAAACAACATGTTACACTCTGTTATATGCAGAGTGAAGTCCTAAACACCATACATGGCACTGTTATACAGAGTTCACAGTCCTAAACACCATATGTCACACTTTAGTATACAGATAGCATGGTCCAAAACACCAGCACAATCCAAAATGCCCTGAGTTGCACTCTGTTACATGGTGATAGAGAGCATCGTCCTAAACACCATACGTTGTGCTCTGCCATGTGGAGGGCACAGTCCTAAACGCCATACATTATGCTCTGTTATACAGAGAGCACAAACAAAAACAATATACTTTATACTTGGTCATATGGAGAGCACAGTCCGAAATTCCGTATGCTACACTGTTATAGAGAGGTCATAGTCCGAAACATTATAAGTTACTCTTCGTTATATGGAGATTTCTGGGCAAAACTGAGTTTTAATGGAGAGTGTCTGCTCAAAATAAGTTTGTCTAGAACAATGTTTGATTTGTGACTAAAACAGGGCCCAAAGAGATTAAGATAAAGGGGCTGGACCCGGATTGTTCAAAGCAGTCCTCAGAGTGTGTCGGTTGAACACAATGGTTTCTCTTGTGTTGCAGACAGAAGATGAGGATTTTGTCACCGAGAGGCCCATGGGGTATTTACCTCTCATGCACGAGCTGGACAGTGGCCTGGGCTGGACGGATGGCAGCCTCCACCAGGGGGAGCTGTCGGGGCTGGAGACGGAGGAGGGGGTGGAGGAACGCACCAGCCGGGGTGGATCCCCGTCTTCTGAATCCTTCATCTCCTCCGAGCTCAGCGACTCGGGCTTCTACAGCGTCAGTACCGGAGAGTTCCGCCGCTTCCAGAAGCTCCTCGAGAGGAGGATTCGGCTGTACCGCGCCAGGGCGCTCGCCCATGGCGAGCAGCGGGATGGGCAGAAGGGCCGGCGCGAGCTGGAGTCCATCCCCGAGGCGCTGACGCTCCAGCCGCAGAGTGCTCGCCCCCCAAGGGCCATCGGCCAAAGCGGGCCCCACAGGTGCACCATGGGAACTTCGGCAGTGCAGTTCCGGAAGGCTGCGAGCCCCTGCCTCAACCAGTGCAGCTCCAGCACGGGCTTGCTGGCCCGTTTCCCGCCAGAAACCTCTGTCTGCAGTACCCCATCATGCCACAGGAGGGTGCTGTCACAATGGAACGCCTCAACAGGCTACCTTAGGAGGAGCCACACCCTGCATCGCTCTGCCCCCCATGCTCTGGAGAGGCGGCGGGCGAGCCATCCCGCTTCCCCTGACGAATACTGCAGCGCCGCAATGCACCACAACAGACGGCTGGCTGCCCAGCTCGTGGACAGAAAGCAGCCTGTGCAGCAGTGCCGGGCTAGCGCCGATGTCAGCACCAGCCCCATGCACCCAGCGGCCGCAGAGGACCCACGGGCGCTTTTACCCAGGGAGCACTGCTGCGCCGCCAGTAACAACAGCAGACTGACCGGGGAAAAGCAGGGGAGGAGTTTGAGTCGGGACGTCGCGGAGAGGAACGACGGGGCAAGAGAACGGGAGAAGCGCTTCCACACGCTTGGCCACTCGCAAGACATTCACGAGACCTGGCCCAAGCCGGCGAATCGCTGCTGCCAGAGAGGCGGCCCGTACAGTACGTTGGACAGCCACCCGGCCAGCTCCCAGAAGGAGTTAGCCAGCAATCCCCGCTCCCTCCGAAATCAGCTGCTGAGAGAGAGGGCGTCCCGACTAGCTGACGAGCGCGGGGGGATGACCACGGATGAGGAGTCCCACGGCGAGGTACTTTCGGGCCGCTACTGGAACAAAACGGAGCGGCGACAGCACATGCTCCTAGCGCGGGAGCAGCGGCTGCAGCAGCAGCAGGCGAGAGGGGGAGCTGGGGTCGGGGAGGTCCGGCACGGCAGCACTGTCCTGGAGCTCAGCCATAGGAAGCTGAGCCGCCTGCGAAACCGCAAGCTGCTGGACGACTGGACCACTGTGGAGGAGCTGCTGACCCATGGAACCAGGCTGGGCAGCACTGAAGAGATTCTGTGCCCCAGCTCCCTACTGTCTGTCACCACCGTATAGCCCTGAGGAGTGTGTGAGTGTATGAGTGTGTGTGTTGGCGCCGTATAGCCCTGTGTGTGTGTGTGTGTGTGTGTGTGTGTGCGCATGCGTGCGCCTGTCACCACCGCATAGCCCTAAGGAGTGTGTGACTGTATGAGTGTGTGTGTTTCATCAACTATAGCCCAAGTAGTGTGTGTGTGTGTGTGCGCATCTCTCACCACCATATAGCCCTAAGGAGTGTGTGACTGTGTGTGTGTGCATGACTGTATGAGTGAATGTGTCGTCAACTATAGCCCTGAGGAGTGTGTTAATGTATGAGTGTGTGCGTTTCATCAACTATAGCCGAGGAGTTTGCGCAAGTGTCTGTCACCACAGTATTGACCACTCTTAATATTCAGGTCATGAATATTCATTTTTGCCTAAAGCACGGCTAAGACACCCAACTGGATCGCTGGCTTTGTTTACATGGTATTTGCGATGGCTTCGCCCGTGGTAGAAATCCATGATGTGGCATTTGTTCCAGATTTTCCTTCGTCACGTGACTATTGTACTTTTCCTATAGCCCAGCTCATTACATATTTTTGATATTACCTTGGGTGCATTTTGCGGAAATTTCATTGTCTGAGAGCGCGAGGGGAAAAAAGGAAAAAAAAAAAAATCACCCCATGTTAAGTCATACTGTTGATATGTAGGCAAACTGAATACCAAGTGTAATGCTGGTTAAATCGGTACGGCTTAGCACTGTAGCAGGCAAGCTAAGTGCTACTCTCAGTTAACGTTACTTAGCTAGTTTGCTAGCAGTCCTGTTCCATAACCATTACAGTCTTGTGCAAATTAATTGGATAAAGGTGCTTGTCAATTGAATGAGCTGAATGGAGTGCAACTAGCTGCGCCAAGTGATGGAGGTTTTACATAACCACCTCAAAGATCCCTCAATATTACCTTATAGGCACGTTTCATTAATTTCCTTGACTTGTATGATGCAACTAATGTGATTGCATCATCAACACACTACTGTAACTGTGTTGGACTGGCCTGCTAATTCATCTGACAATCCCATTGAGCAAAAGGACTGCACTACGAAAGCCATAGTCATCGATGCAGTTGTCCAGGTGTGGTATCACAACAAACAAATCAAGGCAGCCTGCAAAAACCTGGTCAGCTCCATGCCAAAACGGGTGGAACAGCTTATCAAGAACCGTGAAGGACACATCTCGTACTGAGTGCTGAATGTAGATGCTATTAAAGTAATGAAAAACCAGAAAACCTTTGTTGTTTGGTTTTCCCCACTCCAGCCTACTTTATCCAATTAATTAGCACAAGACTGTACGTAATATTAGTTCATTACCCAGCGAGCAAACAGTAGCTAGCCACTCAGTTGACAGTGGAAGAAAACCATGATTTGGCATTTGTTCCAGATTTTTCTCCATCATAGTACTTTCCCACAACCCAACTCATGATGTGAAAGCGATCAATACAAACCATTGCTCCCTCAAACGCGAAAGTGATCGCTTGACTGCAGTGGATGTTAGCAGAGTGATGGCATTAGCTCAGTGCTAACTATTCAGGCGCTTACAGACTACATTACTATTAAATTGCAAAATTCAGTTACGTGATAAACAGAATCTTATACTCTCAGTTGTGACCAATCAGGCCACTGCTAATGCCTGGATAAATAAAACCACAGGAAACGTGTATCACGATCATAAATTTCTGTGGTTCCAGCCCTTCATCTCCCCTCATCTGATTGAACCATTTCCTTCTACGAAGATCGACTTTCAGAAAACGATGAAAAATAAGATGAGCTTGCAATCTTGTGCCCCCATTACACTGTGGTACACAACATTGAAACGCTGATCTACACTCGGCTATTCCTTGTTTTGAGGAAACCTGGTTTTGGCATTGGAATGCCAGGTACGCATAGAATTTAAGAGTGGTCCATGGCCCTTAGGACTGTGAGAGTGTATGAGTGTGTGTATCATCATCGTGCAGCCCTGAGGAGTGACTGTGTGTGTGTGTGCGCCATCAACTATAGCCCTGAGTGTGTGAGTGCGCGCATCTGTCACCACCATATAGCCCTAAGGAGTGTATGAGTGTATGAGTATGCATGTCATGTCCGTATAGCCCTGAGGAGTGCATGTGTAAGCATGTGTGTCATCAGTGTACAGCCCTGAGGAGTGTGAGAGTGTGAGAGTGTGTGTGTGTGTGTGTGTGTGTGTGTGTGTGCAGCACCATACAGCCCTGAAGAGTGAGTGCATTTGTGTCTGTAAGCACTGTACAGCCCAGTGGAGTGTGTGTGTCATCATCGTATAGCCCTGAAGAGTGTGCCTGTGTCACACTGGAGTGTGTGAGTATAACCACTGTATAGCCCTGCAGTGTTCATATGTCGCCATCACATTGCCCCGAGGAGTGTGCGCGTCACCGTTGTATTGCCCTGAAGAGTGTGTGTCACCACCGTACAGCCCTGAAGAGTGTGTGTCACCACCATATAGCCCTGAAGTGTGTGTGTGTGTGTGTGTGTGTTTGCGTCCGTCACCTTCGTACAGCCCTGAGGAGAGTGCATGTGTGTGTGTGTGTCACAATCGTTTATCCTTTAAGAGTGTCTGTCACCATTGTATGGCCCTGAGGAGTGTATGTCACAATTGTATAGCCCAGGAAAGTGTGTGTGTGTGTGTGTGTGTATTTATCACCTTCGTGTAGCCCGAAGAGTGCGTCGTCACCTCCCAAAGAGTGAGTTTGTGCATGTATGCGTCATCATTGTATTGCCGTGAAGATGGTGTGATCCCGTCACCATCCATCATATAGCCTGGAAGTGTGTGCGTGTGGGTATGCATGCATTCCTGAAGAGTGTGATTGTGTGTGTGCGTGCGCGTCATCATATAACCCAAAAGATTATGTCTATCACTTCGATACAGCCCTGCAGAGTGTGCGTTTGTGCAAGTCTCACAATCATATAACCCTGAAGAGAGTGTCTGTGACTTATCATATAGCCCTGGAGAGCATGAGTGTCTTTAGTGTGTCACCTCTCGATAGTCTTGCAGTGTGTGTGTGTGTGTGTGTGTGTGTATATGTTAGCCACCTCCGTATGGTCCTGCGAAGTGCGCGTGAGCATGCATGAGTGTGAATGCACACGTCTGTACGTGCTGCTACATGTGAATGCATTCTGACTCGTGTGTGCGGACACGTGCAAGTGTGTGTGAGCGATAGGACGCCTGTGCTTTTCCCTCCCAGGTTCGGCTACCTCCCACCCCTGGTGTTCTGATGCGTTTACAGGCACAGCTTCAACGCCAACCACATCTTTGCCACAATAAATCTTCAGTAGGTGGTGGGATGTTCATGGATTGTTTCAGTGCGGTGGACTCAGGTGGAACCGCAGCATTTTGAAATGGTCACATAAACCGTCAGTCATTGTCAGAACAGGTGGGCTGGTGCCCTGATGCAGTGAGATTTTCTTTTTCATCCTCTGAAAATGTCCAATGGAATTTCTAGAAGTCAGAATTGTTCATAATTTTGAAATGTGTAGATGTGATGAGATTGATAATATCATTCTCAATCGAAGAATCCAAATCTTTGTATTTGTATGAACATGGCTGTGATGTTGAACCACTTACATGACTTTAGCCTTATTTATTTGTAAAATATGTAAATTTCACTGGCCTTAAGATGCCATTATCGATATAATTTGTCATATAATAGCACCTCCTCTAGCAGCATTAAGTTTTATTCACGAATGACCAAACAATATTGTAAATCCTCCCATTAAGTTCAGTACTTTATAATGAATCGTCTCAGTTGCAAATGTTCTTTACCAGTCATGACATCACTGCCAGTAACTTGAATATGAGTGGATGTTAATCTGTCTGCACTGTATTGCCCTCTCCTGATCGCTTCAATAATCCCAGTTTCACAGAAGCTAATGTGATCGGTGAGGAGCTGTTTACACTTTTCAAACTGCATTGATAGCAGGAATATCTTTTGTCTACTGCCTTTGCTGAAAGGAATGATTTCTAACAGACTGGGACGTAAACGCCCGAGCAGCACCTATTTCCTAGCAGTTAGCTAGAAACTCAGGAAATGCTTTATAAATGTGGGGTTAAAATATTGTAAGACCCAGACTCCTTCCTTTTCATTTGAGACATGGAGTCTAAGAGACATTAACTATTTTAGAGGCACTCAAACCCCATCGGGTCACAATTTGCACTTAGCTGTGGGTTTCTCCATCAATATTTACGTTAGCTCACTAATTGAGAGAGCTCTCTCACAGTATGTTGCCAACAGTTTCTCAAAATTCCGTCATTTCAGAATAGCATTAACTTCAAAGCGTCCAAAAAGCCGTCGCTCTTTCCATCTTTCCCCCTACAGTCGGTCCTTCTCAAACGCACTTCTTTCTGGCACTCTCTTTCACTGCCACAGCTTATCAATATTTTTCAGCACCACATCAGACACTGCATGATTCAAACTTGGCAAACAATTCTCGAAAGCTGGAGTTTGATGCTGGTCTGTGCAATGCACACGGATTATTGTCACCAAAAATAGGCCGATAAGTGTGAGAAAAGCTCTGCAGTTCAGGACATTGACTAAGCTTTCCACAGCTCTGTTTACTCGGCTTGCTAATTCAGTCTGGTTCCTCTCGTCTGTGAAGTCACTCTTTTTGGATTGCTTGTTTCTACTTTTGACAATACCTTTGAATATACTGTATATGTGGCTGTAATAAAAATGACATTTTAATAGTGATTGTTACTCTGGATATTTAATGAATGCCTTCAAAGTCTGTGCTGAAGAGATGCTAAATCACGTTCACATCTTTCAACTGGTGAAAATATTCATTGGTATCAAGTGAATACAGAACTAGGCATCCACAAAACAATCATAGTAATAATACATCTCCTGTATCCCTACAAGTGAGCCAACTTCACCACTAAAGCTCTTTTCCAAGTATATAATGAGGTCACTTTCCATTACAAGAAATACCCTTTGCAAAGTAACATTATTTTTCATATTTCCTATTTTCATCATCCATAAAAATAAACACTCACCAAGGGTTAATTTTGCACTTATACGTTCTGCAACCCATATGCAACTTAATTTTGACAAAATAAATAATCCCAAACACATCCAATAAACTGAAACCCACAATATAAAAGCAATAGCAGTACCTCCTTTGTTTGTAATATGTTAAGGATGCTGGAAGCCGTCATGCTGACTTACGGTTCTCAGAACTCAAGTTAAATTCCTATAAGGTTAGTAGCTTCTGTGTACGGAGCACTTTTAGTTTATTACTGAAGGGGAACACAGAGATTCATAATTATAAACACCAGCGTGTATCCCTGCCAGGCTTATATAACACTGCGCATAAAACATGTTGATTTCATCGCTATAAGCTGCTATAGCTTAAAGGGCCTCAACATTTTCAGATACACTGCATTCGCTAATAATCATCATCGCTGAGCACTGTACCCCTTCCTTAGTAAAACAAAAGCTTACCAGGCACATACAGAACACAGGAGCTGGGAGAGGTGAGCAATTTGTTTTGAGTTTGATGACCTGGCTCGTCAAGTTCTGAATTAAAATGGCTCTGACCAACATCTTGCACATGAATATTCACAAGCTCCGTGGTTGCCACAGACAAAATTACATCCAGCTCTGCTTGTCTTCAGAGCTGCCAAACACACATTATTAGAACCTACCTTAAGCACGTAGCAACGCTATGACCGTAACGCTACTAGAAGGGGAAGGTCAGTCACCACCCTTTCTATTAAAGAGGAGCGACTCAATTTGAGGAATGAAAGAACATCAGAGAAGCTGATCAGCCTACAGCAGCAAGCAATGCAGCCTTGTAACAGAGAAGTCACACAACTACAAAACCCAAAACCAGTGAAGTTGGCACGTTATGTAAATCGTAGATAAAAACAGAATACAATGATTTGCAAATCCTTTTCAACTTATATTCAATTGAATACACTGCAAAGACAAGATGTTTAATGTTCAAACTGAGAAACTTTATTTTTTTTTTTGCAAATAATCATTAACTTAGAATTTAAAGGCAGCAACACATTGCAAAAAAGTTGGCACGGGGCCTTTTTACCACTGTGTTACATCACCTTTCCTTTTAACGACACTCAGTAAACGTTTGGGAACTGAGGAGACCAATTTTTGAAGCTTTTCAGGTGGAACTCTTTCCCATTCTTGCTTGATGTACAGCTTAAGTTGTTCAACAGTCCAGGGTCTCCGTTGTCGTATTTTACGCTTCATAATGCGCCACACATTTTCAATGGGAGACAGGTCTGGACTACAGGCAGGCCAGTCTAGTACCCGCACTCTTTTTACTACGGAGCCATGCTGTTGTAACACGTGCAGAATGTGGCTTGGCATTGTCTTGCTGAAATAAGCAGGGGCGTCCATGAAAAAGACGTTGCTTGGATGGCAACATATGTTGCTCCAAAACCTGTATGTACCTTTCAGCATTAATGGTGCCTTCACATATGTGTAAGTTGCCCATGCCTTGGGCACTAATACACCCCATACCATCACAGATGCTGGCTTTTGAACTTTATGCCTATAACAGTCCGGATGGTTCTTTTCCTCTTTGGTCCGGAGGACCACGACGTCCACAGTTTCCAAAAACAATTTGAAATGTGGACTCGTCAGACCACAGAACACTTTTTCCACTTTGCATCAGTCCATCTTAGATGAGCTTGGGCCCAGCGAAGCCGGGCGGCGTTTCTGGGTGCTGTTGATAAATGGCTTTCACTTTGCATTGTAGAGTTTTAACTTCGCACTTGCAGATGTAGCGACGAACTGTAGTTACTGACAGTGGTTTTCTGAAGTGTTCCTGAGCCCATGTGGTGATGTCCTTTACACACTGATGTCGGTTTTTGATGCAGTACCGCCTGAGGGATCGAAGGTCACGGGCATTCAATGTTGGTTTTCGGCCTTGTCGCTTACGTGCAGTGATTTCTCCAGATTCTCTGAACCTTTTGACGATATTACGGACCGTAGATGATGAAATCCCTAAATTTCTTGCAATAGCTCGTTGAGGAATGTTGTTTTTAAACTGTTCGACAATCAGCTCACGATTTGTTCACTAAGTGGTGACCCTCGCCCCATCCTTGTTTGTGAATGACTGAGCATTTCAGGAAGCTGCTTTTATACCCAATCATGGCACCCACCTGTTCCCAATTAGCCCGTTCACCTGTGGGATGTTCCAAATAAGTGTTTGATGAGCATTCCTCAACTCTCTCAGTCTTTTTTGCCACTTGTGCCAGCTTTTTTGAAACATGTTGCAGGCATCAAATTCCTAATGAGCTAATATTTGCAAAAAATTACAAAGTTTACCTGTTCGAACATTAAGTAACTTGTCTTTGCAGTGTATTCAATTGAATATAGGTTGAAAAGGATTTGCAAATCATTGTATTCTGTTTTTATTTACGATTTACACAACGTGCCAACTTCACTGGTTTTTGTATGTTAAAATTCATGTTTACAGCAAAATGGCTGTCAAAATGGCATACAGAGGGGCTAATTGCAATTTGACTGTCACAATGCTTCCACCGGCCTTAGATGTGCCCCAAATGCCAGCAATGCACACTACTGGGCATGACTTAGCTTTTGGAATATTCTTATATACCCAATTACAAAGATGTTACCTCCAATAGAAATCTTTGAATCTAAATCTTTATTGCTGCATTACAGCACATAATTTATTTGCTTCGTGGCCTCACCCAAAGTGACTTTAAACAGTTTACAGTATTTCAACACCTGGCCCAGCTCTACCGCTGCACACTTAGTGTGGTGATTCAGGCCACAGGTCTGTGAGCAGGAGATAAGCTGCGCCTGGGAACTGAATGAGCACAGGCACTTGTCCATGTCATGAGAGCCCCCCCCGACATAAAAAATAGTGATGAAAAGGCACAGAAATGTTTAACTAAGCAAAGAAACCAATTACTCGGGATGCTGAACAGGGCTGCCATTTTTTCCTATAACACACAGCACCCTATCCCCTGAGGCACATTTATGTCTGTCACTTAGTATTAACATAGGCCCATTCAGCAAGACATCAGCAAATATTCGGTAGTACACTTGTAATACATTAAAGCGAACCCGTGTATTCGCGTCTTTGCATTGACTTTGAATGTAATCCGTCGTGCGAAAAATTCGTTTCGCGTCCGGTGTGAAAGCAGCTTTATACTTGAATGCTTATTCATGACTTGGGCAACAGCCAGGCTAAAAGGCTGAAAACCGTTCACCCGACACTTGTTAGATGACTAGACAAACAAAAAAAAAAAAATTAATTTCCTACAATGGACAGCACATTTCATCACATCAAGCAGTCTAATGGTACTTTAAGTAGAATACTGTAAATTTTGTATCTTTTTTGCTGAAATGTCTAGAGATATCACCACGTGGCAACCATTAAATGGCCAATAAGAAATTAAATATAGTTTCAACTCTATATTTTCAATTTTTCCTAATTTCTCAGAGGGTTCATGCACTGAGGTCCTACTTGAAATGTCTAATCTGGTGGAAACTAAGTTCAAAATGAGCAGAATATCTTCTGACGACCACTTAGATTCTCTCCTGGTGAGCATCATCATGCAAAATAGCAGGTACAAATTTAAATCGTCGCCCTCAAACAAGCGATATGCCAGTCATTCCACACATTCTCAAACATCTCCACCCTCCATCACAGCAAGCTTTCTCAGGCCAGTCACTCAACACATTCTCAAACATCTCCACCCTCCATCACAGCAAGCTTTCTCAGGCCAGTCATTCAACACATTCTCAAACATCTCCACCCTCCATCACAGCAAGCTTTCTCAGGCCAGTCATTCAACACATTCTCAAACATCTCCACCCTCCATCACAGCAAGCTTTCTCAGGCCAGTCATTCCAACACATTCTCAAACATCTCCACCCTCCATCACAGCAAGCTTTCTCAGGCCAGTCATTCCCAACACATTCTCAAACATCTCCACCCTCCATCACAGCAAGCTTTCTCAGGCCAGTCATTCCACACATTCTCAAACATCTCCACCCTCCATCACAGCAAGCTTTCTCAGGCCAGTCATTCAACACATTCTCAAACATCTCCACCCTCCATCACAGCAAGCTTTCTCAGGCCAGTCATTCCACACATTCTCAAACATCTCCACCCTCCATCACAGCAAGCTTTCTCAGGCCAGTCATTCAACACATTCTCAAACATCTCCACCCTCCATCACAGCAAACTTTCTAAGGCCAGTCATTCCACATTCTCAAACATCTCCACCCTCCATCACAGCAAGCTTTCAGGCCAGTCATTCCACACATTCTCAAACATCTCCACCCTCCATCACAGCAAGCTTTCTCAGGCCAGTCATTCAACACATTCTCAAACATCTCCACCCTCCATCACAGCAAGCTTTCTCAGGCCAGTTTCAACACATTCTCTCTCCAGGCCAGTCATTCAACACATTCTCAAACATCTCCACCCTCCATCACAGCAAGCTTTCTCAGGCCAGTCATTCAACACATTCTCAAACATCTCCACCCTCCATCACAGCAAGCTTTCTCAGGCCAGTCATTCAACACATTCTCAAACATCTCCACCCTCCATCACAGCAAGCTTTCTCAGGCCAGTCATTCAACACATTCTCAAACATCTCCACCCTCCATCACAGCAAGCTTTCTCAGGCCAGTCATTCAACACATTCTCAAACATCTCCACCCTCCATCAGAGCAAGCTCAGGCCAGTCATTCAACACATTCTCAAACATCTCCAACCCTCCATCACAGCAAGCTTTCTCAGGCCAGTCATTCAACACATTCTCAAACATCTCCACCCTCCATCACAGCAAGCTTTCTCAGGCCAGTCATTCAAACACATTCTCAAACATCTCCACCCCTCCATCACAGCAAGCTTTCTCAGGCCAGTCATTCAACACATTCTCAAACATCTCCACCCTCCATCACAGCAAGCTTTCTCAGGCCAGTCATTCAACACATTCTCAAACATCTCCACCCTCCATCAAGCAAGCTCTCCAGTCATTCAACACATTCTCAAACATCTCCACCCTCCATCAGAGCAAGCTTTCTCAGGCCAGTCATTCAACACATTCTCAAACATCTCCACCCTCCATCAGAGCAAGCTCAGGCCAGTCATTCCACACATTCTCAAACATCTCCACCCTCCATCAGAGCAAGCTTTCTCAGGCCAGTCATTCAACACATTCTCAAACATCTCCACCCTCCATCACAGCAAGCTTTCTCAGGCCAGTCATTCAACACATTCTCAAACATCTCCACCCTCCATCACAGCAAGCTTTCTCAGGCCAGTCATTCAACACATTCTCAAAGATCTCCACCCTCCATCACAGCAAGCTTTCTCAGGCCAGTCACTCAACACATTCTCAAACATCTCCACCCTCCATCACAGCAAGCTTTCTCAGGCCAGTCACTCAACACATTCTCAAAGATCTCCACCCTCCATCACAGCAAGCTTTCTCAGGCCAGTCACTCAACACATTCTCAAACATCTCCACCCTCCATCACAGCAAGCTTTCTCAGGCCAGTTATTCAACACATTCTCAAACATCTCCACCCTCCATCACAGAAAGCTTTCTCAGGCCAGTCACTCAACACATTCTCAAAGATCTCCATTCATCACAGCAAAGGCCAGTCTCCAACCCTTCATTCATCACAGCAAGCTTTCTCAGGCCAGTCACTCAACACATTCTCAAAGATCTCCACCCTTCATCACAGCAAGCTTTCTCAGGCCAGTCACTCAACACATTCTCAAAGATCTCCACCCTTCATCACAGCAAGCTTTCTCAGGCCAGTCACTCAACACATTCTCAAAGATCTCCATCCTCCATCACAGCAAGCTTTCTCAGACCAGCATAGGCTTTGGACTCTGCTCTGAACCTGAAGACAAGAACAGTGAATTCACTTCAGATCATTCATCAGCATACAATACAGCCATCGAAAAGCATTTTACCATGTCAAGGACTCTGAACTTAAACTAGCAAAAACACCAACCCAACCAGGACTAATTTTACAAAGGGTTTATGAAAAAATAAAGATGATCACTACAGAAAACCACAACATGAATGTACAAAACATTAGCAGAAATCATCTACTATTAAATACAAGATTTTTAGGGGCTTTCTTTCCCAAAAAAAAGAAAAATATAATCCAATATCCTAGTCTTCAACTTTGCACTCAGAAATTAGCATTGACTCTCCTGAAATGCCTTCCATAAAATCATATTTGCACAGAAAGATTCTCATGAATGAATTTAGGTGCCCTGATGAAAACTTAAAATAGTATGTGCTTAAGCTACACAGGACATGTATGCAAAACAGTTTAAGTTCACAAAAATATTTTTACCAGGGAATATCTTGCTTTTGTAATTCCAGAATATGTGGTTGAATTGTCAAGACCATGGCCAGAATTAAAACGCTGAGCACTGACTTCTGAATTTTTATAGTCATCATCAAAACAGAAATCACCAATCGCAGCTTGGGTCCTTCAACTGAGGTCATTTTTTGGAATAAAGAGAAGTTGTTACAAAATCAGTAGCAAGAGTGTCCAAACACAATCAGACTTGGACTGCAGACCGTCAGTCATCTTGCTTTGTGTACCTATAAGCATTAGCACTCTCAACTGTACAGCTAATCTATTTTGACAGTATCCTGATGCCACCCAGTGTTGGTAGTAAGTAACGCTACCAGTGTACCTGCAGGATATATTTCTTATAATGAGGAAGCTTCAGTAACAGCAGACACCCATGTGGTTAATACAGTTTAATCTAAACACATTTTTTATTAAAAACACATTTACACAAGAGAGGACAGCTCATGATGGGTACACACTACAGAGATTTCACAGGGAGAAAATTTCCTGTCGCACTCTTCTTTCTTCACCACAAATGCCAGATGCATTTAATGAGAAAATCCCCGGGAAGTAGTTCCATTTTTTTTTTTTTTTTTTTTAATAGACAAGAATGGCAAAGCCAAATAACTGCCAGGAATCTAGAAGATTCCTTCATCAGGTATTCTGTTAGAGGCTCCTGCTCGTGTCTCTTGCCTTCTCAATCAATCAGAATGATGTTTAAGTTACGTGGCGGAGCTGTGTTGAGGAAAGGAACAATGGAAAACTTGCCTTTGTGGTCATGATCTGAAAGTCTTACTGAGCCACAGGCTCCATGCTTGGCGACGCAGTCCACAAGAACACGCACAAGCCATTGTGGTGAAGGTGGAGAATCGTTAGAAATATGAACAATGCTCTCAGAAGCACTGTCAAGGGATACAAAAATGATTGAACGTGAATCTACAGGGGGATGAGGAAAGAGTCTTTTGGCTTCCAGCCACCAGGTGGCACTGTGGTTTAGTCCAGCCCCTGAACATCGAGCTGTTTATAAGATGGTGGACCCAAATTTCCTGTAAAAATAAAAAGAGCAAACCATACTTTAGATAAAAACGCACAAGCACAGAATCGGTAGAGGTCCAATAATGATGTCAAATAGAGATAAATGAAGATTGTTTGCTACTGTGCAACTTGTATTTCAACTTTTATGTTGTGGGTTCACAGTAGGCCATCTTACCTCAAGGATTATTTTAACCCATGATAATCAGTTGCACTCCCTCGCACATTTTTCAAATTCACAGGATCACAGGGTACATCACTCTCCAAACCAAACACTGGAGATATTCTGGTACATTGACGTTTTTATGAATCGGTTGTGATCATTTTAGTTCCTTCAACAAATTTTTACTTTTGCCGTACAAGTAAATTTTTTAAGAATTTTTCACAAAGCACACCTGATAGCAGACAAGAGCGCCACAGCACACCAGATAGGAACCAAAGTCTGAGGTACTGAAGTAGGTAAAAATAACTACATCAACTTTCAAACTTTCAGTAAAATTATGCCAGACAAAACCCACTTAAGGGTGCACTAAAGCGTTATCAAGGTGAAATGAGGAGAAATTAAACAATTAACAAGACGAGGTGAAATAAAGCCCACTCGGATGGTAGTTCCAATTATGAGCATATAAATTAATGTACATAAATTAGTGAATTCATATGAGTTTCATCGCAAAACACAATAAATCAATCTGAAGCATTTTTAGAAAAATGCTAATTTTTTTTCATGGGAAAAGCAAGCTCAGAATAGCTTTCTTGCTCGTCTTGCTAAACAAGTTAAAACACTATACCATAATGCAATTAAATCTAAGAATAATTAATTTTGTGAAAAAGTGAACTTTATTGTGATTATTTGGCAAAAAATATATCCACAGAAGAGCAATTTAAAGTCAAATGCCTACGGCCAGTCAATATCATGGACGTAAACATTTCCATGTTTCCAAGATAATCGGTAATACTCGTCCTCATGAACTACACTGTCCTTTTCTTTTTTTTAATTGATCTTTTTATTAAGAACATAATAAAAGGAGATACAATGGTATAGTATTACAAGTGTCGTCCTTTTTTTTACCCCTAGACTAACAGACACACGAGAATAATGTCTCTGTGCCCAAAAAAAAAAAAAAAAAGTATACTGTACACTGTTGTCTTTCTTGAGAATCTGCTGCTCAATGCAACCAAAAAAATCAGCAAGGAGAAAACTACGTCCACTGATGGGAAACAAATTCTCAGCAGAAAAATCAGGAAATCTTTTTCTTCTGCAGAGCTTGCAGCATAGAAATGACACCAAGTTTTTTTTTCCCCCAAAAAGAGTCGCAAGACAATCAGAGCCTGTTG
Source organism: Gymnothorax javanicus (assembly GCA_029692085.1). NCBI lineage: Eukaryota > Metazoa > Chordata > Actinopteri > Anguilliformes > Muraenidae > Gymnothorax > Gymnothorax javanicus. Next base: position 81,805,727 of record CM056202.1, read on the forward strand.
TGCATGATTCTCCATCACTGATTACCTGCGTGGATATAACATACTTAGCGGAAAAATTTCCTTGCTTGGCGTTTAATGCGCTTCGGAATAAAAGCTGATGTCCAAGCATGCTAAACACTGAGATATATAACGTGTTGCTAAGGGCTGAACTTGGAAAGACTACCAATGATGATCTTCTTGCAGTGGTGGCTCAAAAATTTTGAATTGCGTTTAATGGTGAAACTCCTACTTATATATATATTAAAAAAATCACAAGGAACTTAACTTTGGTTGAAACTTAACTTTTGGTTTGAGGATTCAAATTTTGACCCAATCAAGCATCACATTATTTCTCTCCTTCAAGTTTACTTTGGGCCACGGTCTATCCCGACCACAGAGCAGACCAATACATGACAGCGACCACCAAAAGTCACTTATGTTTAAACCCATGTGCTTAGAACTCACAAGTGAAGATTAGGTTATCATTTCAGACGAATGATGTTTTGTTATGCTAAGTTGAGGGGCCAATTTCTCTAAAAAAGACAACAATAAATGGACAACAGATGTGTAACTCCCACAATTGCTGCACTCTCCATTATACTTGAATTGTTTTAGCGTGGGGAAAATTACCGGAACAGCACGACTTTAGGAGAGAAACAGGCTCCCTCTTGGATATATTGTGGGGGTGGATGGGTGACTAATATAATTGACTTCAGAATCAAAAATAACACAAGATATTGTGCTGGGACTACACAAGCTGTAAGAGGTCAGTTCAGATTCTTCATCGTACCTGATAAAGAGCATTTTGGGCCCTTTTCTCAAAGAGTGTCACCAAGACCCACCAGACATGACCACCCTACAGAAGCTGATTAACAGGAGCAATGCACACAGTGCGTAAACATAACCCAGCTATAGGGCGCACACACAGACACACACAGGCGCACACACATACAGACATACTGACAAACGCATACAAACACACACAGACGTGCACACACCTCCCCCCACAGCTGCAGGGACACAGCAGGGGCGGAGCAGGAAGGGCAAGGAGCAAGCAGGAAGTAGCACCAGCAGTAAGGAAGTGACGTCGAGTTAGGGGGGTAAAAGGCAGATTCATTCACGACAAAGGTCGAGAGGAGATGAGGAACTGCCCAATATACGAAGAACAGCCAACCTTAAAGTCAGGCAGAAGCCAATCTTGTATCAACTGATAATGTATTGTTTTGATTGTAAGAGTTGTTGAACTGCACTTTCATTCAACCTACATGAGTTTGTATGTCCAGTCTTCTGGCTGATTCGAAGCAAATCCCTTTGAAATGGTCATGGTCTAATTGTCAACTACAGCTATGTTCTATAAGAGTGAAGACAGAATTCTATGCCATTTTACTCCTAAAAGACAGAACGAAAACAAACTCATTTCTGTTTTAAATTTCTACATAAAATTTTTCTGATTAATTCCCATGAATATATGGGCTAAATTTCTGGTCAAAATATTGCTGGGAAGAATCAATTCTTATGACTATATTAATTTGCAGGAGGGGGTAGTAGCAGGGCACTGAGGTGGCGGGGTCTCGGCTGTGGGCGGAGCAGCTGAGAGGCAAGCACCTTAGCCAAGCGTCACTCACAGCAGCTGGGGCGGAGCTTACCTGGCACCTCTGCATGCACTTTGCCCTTAGCTCCGCCTCCTTCTCCATCCAGAGGGAACCCCCTGTCCCCTTTGTAGACTTTGGGTCTAAAGGGAGAATCTTTCTCTTTACCTTTCGATCCCTTCGGCCGGCCTGCTGTCTTCTTCTTGGACTTGCCGTCGCCCTTGACGCCCAGAAGTGGGTGCACTTCTGCAGGTACAGAGAGGAGGAGGTGCAAAGGGAGGAGGAAAAGGAAGAGAAGAGGGAGGAGGAGGAGAGGAGGAAGCGGAGGTAGTATTTCAACTGTGTACGAATAGTTTCATTTTATACAGTTTAGCATTTATGGATTTCATGCAAATAAACAAAACATTTGAAAAAAAACGTAAGCATTCAAAATGACAGTTTTTGCGGTCAGAACAAGAATTCATGAAAACAGAAAATTGTTCAGTTCAACAACTTTGAGTGAAAACAAAAACTAGGAAATCCTGTAGCTGCACAGGCTTTGAGATGCGCCTCAGCAAAAACGTGTGTATTTTTTGGTGTCTACATCAAAACATATTTGAACAGGTAGGGTGGGAGTGCGTGTGCATAGTGTCAGCTGTGTATGGGCGTCTGTATGAGGTGTGCATGCAAGGGCGAGTATACCTATGCTTGTGAGAACCAACTTTTGAAAAACCACAGATGTGGTGAGGACATTTGGGGTTGTGAGGACATTTGGGGCCTTCTTCACAGAGGATTATGGAGGATAACGGCTAATTGGTTAATTGGTTAAACTTATGCCAGGTTTAGATGACACAATATCAGCCCGATCATACCCCGACCGGACAGACATAAGGCATTGGGTCAGGTCGGGAATGACAAAGGGATCAGGCGCAACAATCCATCGTTTTATCCGATGTAGTGCGTCATAGCGAACGACAACAGTCCCGGAGTGTGGAATACCTCACAACCTCCCAACAAAAGGACAAGCATGTTAGAATTTTTTGGCCTTCCGTGTATACCGTCACATATCTGTGACATGGATGAATCTGAGCACAGAGCACTCCTCTGCACACAACTTTATACAATGGCGAAGCGAATGTATACTGTATGCAGCTCTGCCTGTAGAAAAGCTAGCTAGCTCACCTGTATATGTTATCTAGCAATAAATTAGGCTATATCCTGTGAGCTAGATCACCAATGAAGCTAGGAGTGGACTAACCCCAGTTGGTTTACGAGCTAACTTAGCGAACGTTACTTGCATGTTCAATTTGGCCTAAATAACCACGTTTATTTTCACAGCATCTAGCCGATAGCGTCAGCTAGCCATTCACTATCAAACTTTCACTGACAGGGAAAGCTGACTGGCTCACGCTGGCTTGCTAATTTACATGTCTGATCCTTAGGCTATCATATCAGTGCTACTTATCTCATCTCTCTCTCACCTCCGCAATGTTACTGTGGTGGGAGAGAATGGCCTTCTTCACTCTGTGACCTGTTTGTTATGGATGGCGTAGTTAGTTTAGCTAATGCTAACATATGGGCTTTCAGTTCAGAGTCTGTTTAATACCCTATGGTGGCTAACTAATGAGCTAGCTACATTTGGTTTCACTACCAAAAATATCAGTTACTAGCCGATACCCGTGCTATGCACGGGCTATATGCGCAGGCATGATAACAGCTGATTGAATTAGCCAATTTTACTTGCAAAAACGGCTTCAAAATGCAGTTTTCACTTCATAACTAAGTTTGGAACCTGGCGCATCGTCTTTGTCACACAGTAAAACCGGTGTATGTGGAAAACAGACTCATTATTCACGGTGGTTTCGGAGATGTGTGAAATTACGCAAATCGCCAACTCAGTAATAATATATAGATATATAAATTTTCAACTCAAGTTCTCTTTGAAGGATTGACAACCCATACTGCCCTCTTTTGCAACCCAATAACAGGTCCACAGTGATTGTTCCTTTACTTTTCCACATTTTTTCCAAACACAAGACAGCCAGTATCATACACACCAAAGCGGCTGCCAATGTTTGTTTACGATCTTGTTCCCGGCAACTCACGCCGTTGTGAAAGACAGCCAGCGATGATTGGTCGGGGACCAACGCCAGGTCTGTCATGTTTCTCAGCCAACTCACGTCAAGAATTTACAACTCTAATCGCCTTATCTGACAGAGACCATGGTAAAGGACAAATATATTGCATAGTCTGAACCTGGCATTAGGGTTATAGTAACAGTAAGGCTTAGGTTAAGGTTAGGGTTAGGGTTAGGCATAATTTGGTTACGGTTAGGGTTTGGGAAAGGCCGTATAAAATGAATGAAAGTCAATATAATGTCTTCATGTTAAAAGCATTAAAAACGTGTTGTTGTTAGTGCATCTGTGCGTGTGCCTGCGCGAGCATGCACACTGCTGTCCCACCATCACTGGGAACACCATGCAGCTCTATGTTGGTGATGCGGGCCTTCTTCCTGGGCGGAGCTCCCTCGGCAGAGGGCTGTCGCTGCTTCTTCTCCCCGCCCCCGGAATGGGCGGAGCCATCCTCAGTGGCAGTGGTCTGGCCGGCCGCGTCAGGCGGGGGGCCGAAGGGGTTCTCCTCTGGGTCCTCCACCTCGGGCGCAATGGGCAGGTACAGCAGGGCTTTGTAGTCCTCCAGCTCCTCATCGCTGCGGGCGACACGTCGCACTTCACTAACACTACCTCTCAGGAACTGAGCTGACCTCCCACATCAACACAGGGCATCCTCAAGTTATACAAGCGCTACATCAATGCTCCCATTTATTCAACAGTTTACCACAGCAATTCCCACCACTAAAGATTTTCAGTAGGGCTTCATTAGAATCCAAAAAAAATCTCTATGTATCGAATCCTTTCTGTGGACAGGAGAATTTATAAGATGGTAGATCTCCATGAACATGTAAAGGAACCACCATTTCAACATAGTAACCCATTCGCCACAGTTCAGCTATTGGCTCATTATAGTAAACCTCTAGTGTTAAATCACAGCTTCACCTGCTACAGAAGGCCATGATGGGGTCCACCGACGTCACGTCCACTTCCTCATCCTCCGCAGCATCGGCTCCTGATATAACCCAGTGAGAAGAAAGTCACAGCTGCCAAATGCAACAACCTGTCTCCACTGTGCACCCATTTTAGAAACACTTGCTCATGACAATTTCTCAGGAAAAATGTACACCACCTGGGAACATAATTTTAGAGCACATATACTCATTTAAATGCATTACACCGCTCCTAAATCTAAAACAAATGTTACTGTTGAGCACTGAACAGAATGAAAACACTGACTCATCTCCCTGAAGTCCCTGCATGCTCAGGGGCCTTCTATATCAGGAGTTCAGTTTCAGGGCAGTGGAAATGGGGGCTTTCACACACAGGGAGACGTTCTGTGTTACCCGTCTGCTCCGGCTCGCTCTTGTCCTCGTCCTCGATGTCAAACTCTGACTCCCTCTCCTCGTACTCCACATTCTCATCCAGCTCTTTGAAGTCCGGGGCGAAGGCACTCCAGTTTTCCTGAGCGCCAAAGAACAGAACATGCATCATCTTCATGGGAATGCCTCCCCTTAAGGTGCCTTTTCTCCTTCTACTTACAGGATTGTATTCAATCTCTTTGTTATTTCTCACACACAACTCAAACTTATAATGAACACAGAAACCTTAGAAGAAACAGAGCACGAAAGAGAGCATGTGCTTGCTTGAATTCACATTTGTTTGGCCAGCCACATTAAAAGGACAACGGGAAAAAGACTTTACAATTTTACATAATCAGACAAATAGGACTCCATTTTAGTCTGAAAAAATATAGGGTTTTTCCATTGGTGCTCTTGGCTGCACCGAGTAGGACTGTGCCGCACCGATTTGCATTTCCATTAGCATTTTGTGCCGAGTGAAGCCGAGCTGTGCCCGAGATGGACTACCTCCGGAGTAGGGCCAAAGACCATCAGATCCACCCTCAAGCGGGCTGTGGCAATGTCAGAGGGCCCATAATTATTCAGCAAATAGCAGATAGCGCTTATGAGGGCAATAATATTAAACGTGCTTGGCTCACGGTAAGCGCATCATCATTTAAAGACACGCCTTCAAGGAGAAGCCCAGCTGTAATGGAGATGCAAATCCTAGCATAGAGTGAAGCAAGGACCACACACACATATGGAAAAAGGCCATTAGAGTGCAGTGCAAAGTGTTAATGCTATTCCCTGCATTGCATGGAGAGGGTGGGAATACTTTGCTTGTGTTGAAGATTAAACATAAGTATAAAATTCTAACCAGAACTGAAAACATAAGAATGACTTCCTTCATGCTAACATAACTCAGGGTTCAGGTCTACATCAAACACCTACCACTTGGTTCTGGGCCCAGATGGACACCACTCCGCTGGAGATGGAAGCGATGATGGGTCGCACCGGGTGCCACTTCAGAGGGACAAAGGGAACAGCCGGACCAAAACAGCAGAATAAATCCAGAAGTCCAAACACATGAAGAGGTTTGTCATGTCACATGAGTTACTGCCAGGTATCTAGACAGGCTTTGAACATCCTACCAAACTTTGGAACTTCCGAATTCTGGCTAAAATTTCTCACTCATACTTTCTGCATTTTACACTTTCTTTTTAAAAAACAAACTTTGAACCAGCAATGCTATTGCCATGGTATTCATACAGCTAATGACTATGCAGAGAAACAATAATGAGCGAAGTATATACTACAGGTTTTTGCAGGGTGCAGATGTAGATTTACAATGAGATACAGCAACGCATTCTATTCACCCCTGCGGCCGTTGTACAAGGTGAACTAATTATGTATTACTCAGTACACTGGCTGTTGACCAGAAATTCATAAACATGCCAGGAACAGCTGGAAATGTAAATCCTAATAGGGAAATACAGAAACCGTAGCATTAATTTTCAGCATTTTTACATTAACCTAATTTTCAGGCAAAATGTGAATGGGTTGGAAGAAAACATATCGCCACGCATTTTCCCCACACGCACTTGCATGCTCTCACATGTACTCACAACCGCGCACACAGACAGACACTGAACACCATAATTTATTAAGCAGTGACATATTTTTGTTACTTTGGTTCTGCTGGCCAAGTCATTAGACGGATCTCAATCCAATTAAACACACATTTTACATGCTGAAGAGGGGACTAAGGGTCAAAAGTTTTGGGCAGAAATATGTGTCACAAGACACTGAATTTAAATAATTTATATTTGCATTTGGTTGCTCAACTTGAATAACTACATAAAAAAACTGAATCTGAATCACAAAATTAGAATCTGTATTGTTAAACTTGAAAAACTGTGTTAAAGCTAAAATTTGAATACCATAATTTGAAATTGAATTTATTCATTTGAAACTGATTTAAATGAAATTGCATGTAATACTAATTGAATTCAGTTTTTTATCCTCTCTGAAAATTGAACTCTAAACATATTTGTAAACATTGTTCATAAACATTGACTGTGATAACTCACGGGTTGTAAACATTAAGACTATAACTGTCACAGGTTTTGTGAATCTGCACTCCATTACTCTACCTCAAGGACCAGGGTATGTCTCAGTAAGCTGAATTTGAACTGCGAGAAGTGAATGTCAAAGTATGAAGATAGTTGAATTTTCAATGAGGATCAAATACAGTTTCAGAGCTACAGAATTAAATTTCAGAACATTACATTCAGTTTCAAGATTATTGGAATTATTTCACAAATTAAAAAATTCAATTTCAACTTGTGCTATTCAAATTCAGCTTCTAATGCAGTTATTCAAGTTGAGCAATTCATTCAAACATAAAAGGATTAAAATTTAGTTTCAGTGACACAAATTTCTGCCAATAAAATGTCCCCAAAACAAGCAGAAACATGGTTGCAGTAGAAGCCTGGTAGAGAATCACCAGGAAGAATGCCCAGCATCTGGCAATATCAAAGCATCACAGACTAACTCCTTTGCGCAGAAGCCAAATCTAGCTATTTATATGTTACTCGATTTAAAAATTTATAATTCAAGATTTGAGCTTCACAGAGAGCTTAAATAGCTTAAACGAAACAAGACAATAGTGGCATTTAGAATTACATTTTATTTTAGTTTATTTTCATTATTTTAGTTGCATTTCTTTCGCAAGAGATCATTTTTATTAACTGTTGGGTAGATACTATGGGCAAGTATATTACCGGTTTGTACATCAGCCTTGGCTGATCAGTTTAAATCGTAAGATTCCTGGGAAACAGTGATGGGACGTCAGTTATCCATATTCCAAATCATTCACAGCAGGCACCGCTTCCTTGTGAATATTCAGTAACCGTTTCGGGTGTATGACCTATTGACAGGATAGTGTAACTGCATGCATAAATACAGCAGCTCTTGCCTGCTGGCGTCTACGATCTGCGGAGAGGGGTTGAGCACGTACAGTACGCAAAGGATATGCGACCAAATACTTGTAATGATCTCTTTACTCTATGTAATATTTATATGTCCAATATTTTTTCAGGCACCCAAAAAAGTACAAAGGTGCTGTCATTTCTAAGTAGTTCTTCCGAAATGGATAACAACATCCTCAAATTAAAATTGGCAGTCTTCACTTACACCTTATTCTCACTGTATCCATAAACTCAAAGTGCTGGATTACAGGACCAAATAAAATTGTGTCACTGTCCAGTGAATTATCATGCCCATTGTGTATATTATATACACACACACACACACACAATCCGCACACAAGCAGTTTGCAGGGACTTCAGGACCCAGCAGTGAGCAATCCATATCCTACCGCCACGTCCAGCAGCAGCTCTCCCCGGGTCCCGTGCAGGATCTTCACCAGGTTCCCGATGCTCTTCTCCCAGATGTACAGGGCATGCTGGCGGGCTGAGCCGGCGACGATGTATTCCCCATCCCCAGAGAAACAACACCTCTTCCAGGGTGTCCTACCCAGCAGGAAAGCAAACACGTGACTGCGTGCTTTTCAATTTCACAAAGCTAGCAATAATCACAGATTGCAGCACACCATGTTGAGAGGGAAGCCATGAAAACACCATTTCCATATTCTTCGTGATCATTTCCTATGGCAAGCCCCAGTGGCCACATTTTTGAACTTGAAAGGAACTCTGTAGAGGACATACCTCCACCTGCACCATCGTTTCTTACCTTTTCTGCGATGTTCACCCTGACCTTTAACCTTGACCTCTGAAAATCGAATCACCGCTTACTGGTTTCATATACAAACTTTCCATAAATTTTAATCAAATCAGTCCTGAACTCTTTCCATGATCCCATTTACAAACAGCTAGATAAATCAGTTCATCTACTGAGAACTTGCCAAAATTGTTGTCAAATGCAATGTAAATTAATACGGCCTTTGAAGGTGAAAATTAGGCCATTTTTATCTATGACCAGTGCCTATCCATCATCCAATTTACATTGAACCTGAACTGTGGTGTAAGTACAACTACACGATCACAGAAATCTGCAAATTTCCCATTGCTTAGAACGGGGAAAATTTTGGTGTGATGGAAACCGGCAGCGAATGAATAGATTTCTGCCATATTTCATGGATATTAACCTTTAGCGTGCTCCCGGGGACCGTACTCGCCCATACATTCCTTATTCTGTGCAACTGCCGGCGACCACAGTCGCCATGGTTGTTTATATCTGTTCCGACTGCCGGCGAGATCGCTCGACAAGAAGAACTGTGTTTAGGAATGCCCTCCCTCATAAATAAGTATTATATGCGCATGTCTCGCTGACAGTACCAGTACACCCGTGCCATAATGTTCGCCGTAGTGCCATATGGGGCTGAAATGGTCGGAACTACTTTCAAGTCAGACGTTTCCGTGGCACCTTGGGCGGTAGAAACAAGTGTTATTTTCAAAATAATACGGATGATTAGTTTTCCCATTTAGAGTTCTTTCCAGATCGGTTGCTTTTTTGCAGGAGCTATAACGGATTATCAGTCAGCATATCTATTAGGTATGGCCTCCGTTTTGTTCGAGATGACTTGGATTCTCGCTGTTCAACTAGGACCATTGACTTCGACAATTTCGGAAGATCCAAATATCATTTCAGTGGCAAGTGCTAATATAACTTAATTTTAAAGTGAGTACATGACGCAGTATGAGTGCAGTCGCGCTGATAGCGAGCAAAGGAGAGTCAGTGGCTATGCATACGACTATTGCCAAATGTGATAGATTATTAAATGCTGATATTATGGATTTTGTGTCCCACATCCGTTTTGCATTGTTCTTGCTAGCTATGTAGACAATTCTTGTTGGACAGATATTGCAAATCTAGCCATTTTTCATCATACATGCGAATGTAAAATGACTGCTGCGATCGCTGCACAGTACCAGTACACTCATACTACATCAAATAGCTCCATTTTTGTTTTTTTTTTTTTTTTTTTAACGAACCAAATAAATCTATATGAAATGTTGAATTAGAACTTATTTTGTCTCACAAACGAATACAAAAAATGGCGAATATACTACATAGTTTACAGTGCTTGTGTTTGTAGCGTCTGGTGAATTTCGGAACTCGTTGGGCCGCAAAGGGATGTTGTTGGGCCGCGGAGGGCAAAAATCCCTCCGCGGCCCAACTCGTTTCGAAATTCCAATCCGCTATAAACACTTGCGCCGTAACCTATCATGTGGCCAATATTAGCCATTCATATATCAGAATACGGGAGACTCGATTGCATCGTCGTAATGGCTTGTTTTGAGTGGTTGAGGTCTGTAATTCTGGGTTATTTCCGTGGAAACGACCCAATTTTTTAGTATCAGTAGGTGTGATATTTGGATCAGTCTTGCAAATAAGCCAGTTGCAGGCTATATTACACCGATCCAGAACTCAGCTGCCAGCATGCAATACGTTTAAATTAACTTAGCACGCTAAAGGTTAAGACATCCCTGTACAATCTGATGAATACTGACCAATTTATGGAAATTTGACACTTTTCGCCCAACAACCCCCCCCCATGTCTCTACCCCCAAGTCGCTATGAAGGGGTGACCCCCTGATATTGAGTTTCACATCATATGAAGCAGTGTTGAAAGGAGTCTAGTTTCAAGTCAATCACACCATTCTGAGCAAAGTTATTGCTAATAAACTATTTTTGAACTTTGGCCGACACCTTTGTTGAACTTTGACCCACTTCCACAAAAAAACTATAGGTTTCTATTCCACACCAAGGCCCACTTGAGTGTGAGGTTTAGTGAGGATTGATGATGAAATGAAATAGAGTGGACGCAAAGAAGCAAACAACAAAATTCAAAAAAACAATCTTCTTGTTGAAATTACAAAATTTCAGCAAGTAACAAAAAAGATCAAAAACATAACCTCTGTCTAACTTTGTTGGCCGAGTTCACAAGCTGCAAATGCCAATTCAGAATTTCATTAAAAATGGTGGCAAAGCCACTGTGCCCACTGGGGCAAACATTGCCAAAATCAAACTTGGCCTAGACTTTCCTCCGATATACACGTATATAAAATATGAACAGCATCTGTGACAAACTGAAGGCGCCAGAGCGCTGACAAGACAAGAAGTTTACAGACGCACAGACAGACGTACGACAGACCACCATGAAGGCATCCAACCACAGCAGGCTAAAAACTGAATGGGCCAAATGAGACCCAAAGTTGAATTTGCCAACAATGGCCTATAAACCAGGAACCACACAAGCAAATTGCTTACGCCATGAAAAATGTTGCATGACTAAAAGTCCAACTCCACTTCAAATAAGGCTCGTCATCAGCAAAGCCACCAGTCGTACGGCCAATAAAAAATCCTGAGCCCTTTCCTCGCACCTGAGGAGAGCGGGACTAACGGAGCTCACCTGTTGACCAGGTCCTGGAGCTTCTGCATGGGTTCGGGCTCCCCATCTCGTCCACAGGTGAGGATCTCGCGCCCGTCGTACACGCGAATGATCCGGTCAGCTGTGTTTATGAGGAAGCAGCTGGGACATTTCCAGAGATTAGATCAGGAGCAGCAGGAAAGGGCTTTTTCCTCAATAACACCAGAATACATACTGCCCCGAAGGACCAGCACACAGGACCACATTTATAAGGACTCAATCATCGGCAGCAAAATCATTAAACTCTCTCAGGAGCAGGTCTGCAGACAGAGCACATCTGTTGAAAGTTTGTGAAAAGCAGTACGGTGTTTTGCTTCAGGACTCCAAACATCTCCAATTGGCCATGAGATGAATAAACAGTGTTTCCAATATCATTGGCTGCTGACAAAAATACACAGCAGAAACTCAGAGAGCAGCCTTAAATGATTTCATGAATTGGAGATAAACGTCTTAACTTTATACAGCCATTTGTATCTTACCTGCCTTTGCGCGCAAACTCGATAGATTTAATGGCGGTTGTGTTGCTGGTGCCGGTGGTGACCCGAAACGAAGCCACCAGATCCTGAGTGTCTGTCTTCAGCACCAGAATCTGGAGACAGAGGCACAAACAGCATTAATGAGGGAACATCGGAGCAACACTAAGGAGGACATCCCAACACCACAATGTTCCTTACCTTTCCTTTAGCGTTCCCAGTGTAGATGTACTCTCCCCGCCTATCAAAGGCTGCCACCACATTGAGGTCCGAGTCGTCGTCCACCGGAAGGACCACGTGTTTGGAATCCGACAGAGTTAGGAGAACTGGGGCCGACTTCATGGGACACACCAGGACTTTGTCTCTGAGCAACGCAAATAAACACCAAACATTTCTTACAAGACAAGCCAGGTTGTTTTTTTCATCTGACGGGCAAAGGTGGTATTAAAGAGGACAGAATGTGTAAGTCATAGCCCTGCATTCAGAGTTTCTTAAATCCATGCACTCAGTGAGCCAATTTCACCAATTTGTTCTAAATCCTGGCTGAAAATCATGCAAACTAACAAATCCAGGAGGTTGGAACGAGACGGTTGGTACTTTCACTCTCTGAGCCTGACATTTTCCAGCTTTTGGTGACCACGTTTAAGGACACATGCCGTAAATTCATTCTCTCACCATGCACATGTGGGAAGATAAAAGTGAACTCACACGTTTCGCGGGTGATACTGCAGTTTGAGGATGGGGGAGGGGAAGCGGAATCTCTGGTCACAATCACCCGTGAGGACGTCCCACTGGGACACGATGTTGTCTGTGGATGCACTGACCAGCTTGTGGCCATCTCTACTCCAGCTGTAAGTCCCCAGGAAAAAGAGAAGCAAGTAATTCAGATGGTGCAGTGGTAGGCACTGTTGCCTCACAGCAAGAAGCTTGTGGGTTCAAATCCGGCCTGGGGCCTTTCTGTGTGGAGTTTGCCTTTTATCCCTGCGTTCGTGTGGGTTTTCTCCGGGTACTCCGGTTTCCCCCACCCACAAAAACATGCATTATAGGAACACTCCTATCGGTACCCCTGACCAAGGAACTGGCTTTAGAACTGGAGTTTGGGCGCTACCCACTGCTCCTAACCATAGGAGGACAAATTACCCCATGGGGTTCAATAAAGTATCTATCTATAGCTTGAAATAATCATGTGACACATGCAAAGTAATTGCGTGCAGTTAGAACATTACCCATCTTGAGTAAAAATCTGGGACTTCTCTTGGTAAAAAATCTTGTAATACATGAAATTTGTCAGCAACCGATTGTACGTTGTGAGAACAACACTGGCAACCAAATAATGAAAACTAAACCAAGTCATGCATGCAGTACAAGAATGCAGGGATTTTTTTCTGTCTTGTAGTAAGCAATTGCATTAAATCCACTGTATACCATCACAAAAATCTGACCTGATTAAACCAGTGACTCACCAGAGCGAACAAACAGGATGGATGTGTGCACTGATTATTTTAGCTATTCCACGAGTGAGGAAGTCCCAGATGACAATGCGCCCATCATTACAACCCACGGCCAAGAGCGTACCCCAGCGGTTGAAAGTACAGGTCAGGGCCATGCTGATGCAGTCCAGTGTGCCATCAGCTTCCTGAAAGCGAAAAAGCACCTCAAAAAACACATCCAGTACAAATTTCCATCTGAAATCTAACCATGACCTTCCAGACTGTTTTCGCTATTCTATAAAAAGTTTTTGAAAAAGCAAACTACTGGATGCAAACCTAGTTATGTAAATGAAGGAAAAATACAAACAAGGAGGAAGTAGCAAGCTAATAAGAATCAAATTAGCCAAATGAATAACCCATTTAGTGATTTTGATCTCATTAGGTGGGACCGTGTTAAACATTAAGTATGCTTGTGCTCTCCTGTTTATTGTGCATTTTATGTTATTGTTTGTTTTTACAGATCTTTTATGATGTGAGGTGACCTTCAGTGTCATGAAAGGCGCCATTAAGTAAAATTTATTATTATTATTATTATTATTATTATTATTATTTTATTATTATTTATACACAACAATATCAAGAGTGACCCAATTACATGATACTATTCAGGTCAGCTCTTCAGTTGCATATCCAAACAATACAAAATTAAATCAAATAAAGGTAATGTTAGTACTGCCACCAGTGTACGCTCTGAAAATTATCCATTAATCGGGTAACAATCGGGTTCACCAAGATCAAACAAAAGCTTACAAACTAGTCATATTAATGACTTACCTCCGGATAATTCTGCCCGAAAGACTCTGAAAGGCATGAACAGCGAGAGTGAAAAACTGAGCATTACGTACAATTTCGTAATAAACAGTATATTGCCGACGTTAACAAATAATGTTTACAGTTCTACTTATCGGTCAGTGGAACAAGATTATCCAACTAGCAATGCAAGTTTAACTAACGTTAATTACTCTTCACCTGAAATCGATGTATGATGTTAGCTAGAGTTGTAAAACCCAGTTAATTGTATTATATTCCGACCAGCCACTTTGCCGCTAAATCTTGCAGCACTATTACCCCGTGAATTTACAACCAGCAATAACGCAAGGCAGGACAACTTTTCTGTCAAACGTTAGCCGTATGGCTAGCAACCGAGATAGCTACATACATACTTCAGTATTAGCCACCAGCTAATAATACGCCAGTTTCATCTTGCAAACTATAAATGTAGGCAATTTAACAAGTATTTACACGCAACAAATGCATATTTACCGAGCAACTCCAAGTTCATGATGAACTTCAACGAGACACAAACGAGATTAAATGAGATCCACTTTGACAATTAGCTATAACAAATACAGAAAATTCTTTTATTGCCGAAGCAACTACCGATTGTAGTTCAAGGCGCGACTGGCGCCCAACCGCAACGAAGGACCCAAAACAACCTCTTCTTGATGTTGCCTGATACAAAACAAAAGAATATCGGTCGTCCTGAAACATTAATGAAGCGAACAAATTCGCTTTTGGTAAATAAGTTTGTTCAGACTGAGAATTAACTAACTCTATTCTATAGCCCTGAATATCACAAACAGCACCTCGGGAGACAGGCATTAATGAGGCTACTAGGGGGCGGGTCACGTAGGTACCATAAAATCCTAAAATTGAATTGTAGTTCTGTGGTCGGTACCACGGATATTATTCCGAAACCCACAGGCACAACCGGGCACAACCGCGGACGTGCTGCTTGTGAAACCAACACAAACCAGAGCCACGTACATGTACTGACACAAACACTCACACTGCGAACAGACTTAAACGGTTCGTGATGTCTGACTAACAGGATTTCAGAGATAGCATGTCCTCTGA
Organism: Gymnothorax javanicus; assembly: GCA_029692085.1. Lineage (NCBI taxonomy): Eukaryota > Metazoa > Chordata > Actinopteri > Anguilliformes > Muraenidae > Gymnothorax > Gymnothorax javanicus. The sequence goes on from CM056202.1 coordinate 81,820,996, forward strand.
GTTGGTTTGTTGGATGTTTCTTCTGAAGAAAGCATGATTTTTAATTTTGTAACTAGAAGGAGCTGCGTTCCGATTACTGCGCTCGCTCAGAACTTTGAAAACTGTTCAGCCTGACAAGAAATCAAACGAAGTGAATCCGCTCGACTGCAACTCAAAATCTGATTCCATGGTTGCTAATCTGTGATCGATCTGCATTGTAGTTATATATTTTAGTTACTCAGGCATTCTGCTTTTTATATTCAGGAGTTTTCAGTGAAAATTCGAGAATTCGAAAGGCTATTTTTGCGCTTCAAACGAAGGATATGAAGAATGTAAGCTGGTTTTCCTAAGACAAAAAAAAAAGAAGAAGAAGAGGAATATCTCTTCTTCTATCAGTGGCGTAGCCAGCGGGGGTGCTAAGACACGTCCCTTTTTGACTGCAATTAGTAGTTCTCAATCATTTTTTCTTTATTTTGGTACGCGTTTTTCCAAATTATCTTAATTGCCAACTGAAGACTCATTCGGTTTAGTTTTTCTCCATATTCCATCTAACAGCAATGAAATCATGGGCTAAATTCAGTACAGAAAAATAATTTAGCTTCTTAATTTAGACCAATGTCTTCAGCAAAATGATTGAACTGGTCATGCTTGCGTTCAATGAAACGCGGACTTTCCATTCTCGGTATTGTGTCTCCCGGGTTGGAAAAAAAAAAAACCGTGGCATTCCCAGGCAGTTAAATAGGCTATAAAACTCTGTGGCTCAAGCTATTTGCGTGAGAGGTCGAACAGGTATGCAATTTTGAATGGCGTTGATTTACATACAGCAAATCTGGCGTCCATATGAATGATTGTCCTCTGCAGTGTAATCGGGGAGAACAAGGTGGAGCACCTGTTAACTGAGGAGTGCTTCAAACTGTGAACCTTCTGTTAATTCATGAAAATGACTGAGAACAGGTCAGGACTAATTTTTGTTTTAAACCTGAATTTTGCCCAACCCAATTTTAGCCCCTCTGTTCTTGTTCAAGACTGCACTGAAACAGGATAGCCCCATGATCTAATCGCTGTTAGATTACAGCACAATGGAGGCAGCAAATGTTCGTGTCTTCAGTTGCCCCAATTTAAACGATAACCTTGGGAAACATGTCAATAAAGGAAAATGATTGAGAACTACTAATTGCAGTCAAAAAGGGGAATGTCTTAGCACCCCCGGTGGCTGCGCCTGATTGACCCATGCATTAAAAATGCAGTCTCTAATTTCATAGTCAAAATACAGCTTATGCATGTTTGAGATGTGTAATTGTTATCAAATTGTGTATCAATTCCTCCTGACAAAACATGGCAAAATGCAAAATTAGGTCTTTCCTCAGTGCGTCTTAATACCACATTAGGCTGAAAAAGCTTAAATCAAGATTTTTGTCACTGGGACAAAATGCTATAACATCTTTTTGGGTGTGTTCACAAAAATCAGGGGCCTCATTTATAAACAGTGCTAAATTCAGGCAGAAAAAAAAGCTATATAGGTCACTTTCTTTGCAGATTTCTGATTTATAAAATCAAACTTGACATTAAAAAAAGGGAAATTATTAAGATTATGCACAATGTCAATAAATTCCAAGTCCATCCTGATTAAATAAATGAAAATTCCATGCAGTTTATTTTACCCATAGGTTTATAAATTAGGTTATTTTCCACAAAATGTCATTTTTATTTTTTTGTGCATACATATTATTTAGGTATGAAATCTTATAAATAAGGCCCCTGGTCTTTAAAAAGGTGGCAAGGCAAAAGCCACCCTAAGTCAGTTGATAAACATTTCCATTAGATGGCTAATGAGGTGAGAACTTGATGAAAATGAGTAGAAACACACCCTTAGAATGTTGTGAGCATGCATACATGTCTGTGCGCTTGCCATACAGCAGCATTGTCATTATTCTATAACTGGGAAGATTTACCAAAAGTTTGGGGGTATCTGTCTAGTGCCTGACTGTCTAATTTACACCATGGCTGGCAAACTGTAAAGAATCAAGATCATTCAAATTGACTCGAATGGTTTACGAAGGTAATGTCAAAAGGGTCGAGTGTCCAAATTTACGGTCACAATGCACCTAACAGCTGCAAAAGTGGTGTGTTAAATCCCCACTGGACCCCATTTTCACTGAAGACACCATTGTTGTTCTGTTTAAAAGCAAGGGTTACTCCAAACTAGGGGCAGGAAATCTAAACCTAAATCATTTGGTCTGTGTCCAGTATGATCATCAGAAACATCAATCTGATTTTGTTTTTTATAACACTTACACATCATAAACATACACAATCTGTTGGCCATGAAATTAAGGTGGTGCATTTTTAATGCTGGTCAGTATATATAACTATAATGCAAAACAAAGACAGATTAGCAACAATGAGTACGTTTACATGCACAGTTAAGTCGAGCTACGGTTATAGCTCGAGTAGGCCATTTAATCGGACTAATGTCCTTGTCTCGGTGTACATGCGCAATAGGGGAATCGGTTTATTGACCAAAGCATGTCCATCTCTGCTACGAGAGGTGGTGATATACCCCCTTTCAGCTTGTTCGTGTTGGACCCTTTCTGGTTGACCTATTACGTCAAAGACCAAACAATTGACAAAGAAGTTAGCTGGTGGCTAACTGGTAGCATGTCGAGTGCAAGAACATGGGCAACCTTACAGGTGTGTTAATTTTGTACGTGCTGTTTGCTATGTTTTATACAGTTGAGATGCATGCTATCCCTGATGCTTATGATATTGGTTGAAGGCAGGTGGCAACGGCGTATGCTCCTGGACTCTGGACTACAGTGAGACCTCCGCAATGGTCCACTTTGTGCCCTCTCTACTACCTCGGGGTGGATTTTCCAAAAGTGTAGTTTCTAACTGAGCTAGCAACTTACATAGATCCTCCATTCACAGTCAGTGGTTCTAACTATGTATTTTGCATCTTGGTAAACGCGCCCTGGGCTCCTCATGCATGTTGGATGCGGGTCAGGAGTAAAGACTAGTGGGAGAGAGTCGTTTTGAGTTTCCCGATGACAAGTGGACGGAAAATTTTCGGATGACGCGCAAGTCATTCAATAAATTATGTGGATTAATGGAAGAAGTTATGAGCCCCCAAGCCGTGACTGTTCAAGCATCAATACCCTTGCAGACGAGGATTGCTACTGTTCTTACAAACTTGCTAATTGAGCAGAGCACAGAGTTGTTGTCAATCAGTTCGATGTTTACAAATCCACAGGACTTTTGGGCCTAAGCCCTGTATGATCAATTGTGGAGCATGCACAGAGCGCATAGTCCAGTAAGGTTCGATTCAAGCGTTTTCATGGAGGAACAATGCAACTGGTCACTGCATTATCTACGGCTGTTAGTCCGACTATGAAAATTTTGATTTAGTACAATTCCAGTTGGACTAACATGTTTACATGTATTTTAAAAGTCCAGATTTAGTCGGACTAACACAATAAATCAATTTTCTTTAACGTCATGTAAACGCACTTAATGAAATCGTATTTTGACTTGCAGTTGAGCAGGTTCACTTTGTTTGATTTCTCGCTAGTTTTCAAAGTTCTGAGCACGTGCAGTAATTGTGACACCGCTCCTTGTTTTAAACTCTAACTGGTACTGGTTGTTAAGAGAAAATGTGCAATGCTCAAAACTTTGTTTGAAACGGTGTGCACTGCTGAATAAACACTGACCACTGCGGTACTAGTTTTCACATGTGTCCCCACTTAAAGTTCTCCGAGGCACAGAAAGCACCATTAATTTAGTGTTGATTGTAATTTCGAAACTAAAACATGGGTTAGCATCATAACAGTATGCAGTTTTAAAAAGATGTAGAGCATCGTCTTAAGCCACACTGATGTATGTTGCTGGATGATGTTATATTCATAAATTGTCATGTGGGGGCGGGGGGGTCAGATTTTGAGATTGTGTGCTGCTTCCTGTTTGTCCAATTTCACTAACTTTTCCTTTCAAATTTCGAATGGATGGACTTGCCAAGCATTCATAAGGAGTTACTTAACTAAGTTTCAAGTTACTTACCGGCAGCTTTGCAATTTGACCTCATCAGTGAGTTCAATTAATCGCATCCACACTCTCTTGAGTAAGCTTGTCTATGATTACACCAGTCGCAAAATATCAAAACAAATACTCCTAAATTAATCTCAAAGTCCTATTGTTTCTCAGAGACATTGGCCTAATGCCTAGGTTGCCCAAAAATGGCGCAGCGATTGGGCTGAGACACCAATTTCTTACATAATTCCAAAATTGTTGCATACTGCTGCAGTGTTTCAAAGCAACAGGGCGATGTGCATCAACAAATGCTGCACAGAGTATTGAGCAGTAGGTCATTTTCATGCCCAGTGTATCCAATTCTAATGGCATATGAAGATCGTCAGATGATCACTGGGTTGTAGGAAAAGGCTGAAAGCCCACAAGAGATCAGGAATGAGGTACAAGGGGCACGACACACAATGGGAACATTCCTGGCTCCGGTTTGAGCGGTGATCAGCGTCATTGCCCAACCTTTTTTCAACACAACAAACAAAGAATAGAAAAAAAACAAGAAACAATGGGAGAATTCAGCTTCCATTTCCCATCAGATGGACCTGATGCAGAAAGTAGACTGCAGACTTCTGACCTATGCAAGTCGTTGGAACCTTCTGTCACATTATACACTCAAATCTTACATTCGGCTTCAGCTGTCCTCAATTCACTGAAAAGGACACAAGATGCGGCTTTCGACCAATTAAAGCAACATGACATGCAACCATTTTCAGATGAACATATTCAATGAATTTAGAACACTTCAACCAGATACTAGGAAGTACGATCCTGGAAACTTCATTCATGCTCATGAATTGTTTAGGCAATTTGTTAAAACTCTGTTCTACTCAGATAGAATCTATAATTAAATTTGCTGATGATTTGAATACAGATCTAGCCTAAAAAATACCAAAGGATGTCTGCTAGAATAAATTGAGCAAATAAACTAAAATTGTTTTATAGATGTACTATATGCATTATTTTAAGATGCATAGCCAGTGGGTGAATCCTAGTTCGCAACCCAAGCAATGAAGATGGCCTCATATTTTTTATAATGTCATGTGGATGTGGAAAAATAATGATAGTTATGTTATTTCAAGAGGTACAGACCAGTGATATACATACTTTTTTCTTGCTCTATTCCTGGGTTTTAACTTACAGGAAGTCAGGACTCTGGTTACACTCCACCCCTAAAAATAAGCTTCTTCAGGGAGGGAGGGGGGGAGGGGGGGGGTGAGTCAGTTCTACATCTGAGGCTGTTTTGAAACCCCAGGGTGCTCATAAAGACAATTGCCAAAGGTCACTATTTGGCCACAGTGTTCAGCCAACATCCTTTAACCTCATTTCCAGCTTGACACACCTGCAAAAAGTCTCTTCTCACCAACTAAAAGGATCTCATATATGAGGGACTGTGCAGGGGGAGGGCTCAAGGCATTTTCGCAGATGACAACTAGGACAAAGGTTCTACATGGTGCTGAATCTTTGATTGTGCCAAGCAGTGGCGTAGGCAGAGGGGGGCAAAGACACGTTCCTTTATGACAGCAATTAGTCCTGGCTAGTTCTCAATCATTTTCCTTTATTGATGCGTTTTCCAATTATCGTAATTGGCAACTGAAGACACGGTTTCTCTCCATATGTGATCTAACAACGATGAAATCATGGGCTAAATTCAGTTCAGCAAAATAATTTGCTTATTAATAGGCTAATTCTTCGCGTTGATTGAACTGGTCCATGTTCCAATGAAACACGGACTTTCACTCTCGGCATTGTTTGGGTTGATTAAAAAAAAGTGGCACTCGGCAGTTCAATAGGCTATAAAAAGCGTGCGGCTCCAGCTATTTGCGTGAGAGTCAACAGGTTTGCAATTTTGAATAACGTTGATTTAAATACAGCAAATACGCATCCAGATGAATGATTGTCGTCTTACCTAATCGGGGAGAACAAGCAGCACCTGTTAAGTGTGGAGCGCTCTCGGAGTGAACCTTCTGTTATGAAAATGAGAACAGATCAGGACTAATAATTGTTTTACACAGATGTTTTGTGCAACCCAATTCTCTGTTCTTGTTCCGCAACTGTACTGAATTTTGCCCATGATTTAATCGCTGTTAGATCGCACATGGAAAGAAACCGTGTCTTCAGTTGCAAATTACGATAATTGGAAAACGCGTCAATAAAGGAAAATGATTGAGAACTAGCCAGGACTAATTATTGTCATAAAGTGACGTGTCTTTGGCCCCCCTCTGGCTACGCCACTGGTGCCAAGTGTAAATTGCATAAACATAGATCCGTAGGAGTTCAGCAGATTTATTGTTCTTAGTCCAAAAAGCACAAGGAGTGGGATCGTGGACTTGACTTGAAAATAAACAAATGTACCAATAAGAGATTTATTGAACAATTGCTAAGTGTAAAATACAGATCTGTGGTCCGTGAACCAACCAGGCATGTTTGATCAGCAAAATCTTTTTCACCCCTAATCAAAGGCAAAAACTTGTATTAAGATACTATTCACTTGAAAAATATGCCTACCTATTGGTAAACCTTCGAATGTCACTGGCTATCACAAATGTTCAATGAACAGCTTTCCGATTGTTCAGAGGAGCCGTAGTTTTCTGTTTGATTAACAAGGCCAGTTTTGCTTTCATTGCTCAACCCATCAGGGATCTAAGGTATAGTCATATCTATCAGCTGTTTGATATGTGCTCCTTGATACAAGTTCGTATCATATTTCAAAAACTATGTATGATGCTATTGTGCAAAACATTGGTGCACTCAAAGGATCAGAGAAAACAGATTGTGTATGTGTTTTCGGAATAATTGGGTTGCCAGATAAGAGGCAAAACTCCGGGTACCAGTTTTGAACCTTCCAGCCATCGGGATGAGGAATAAGGCTCTGTGGAGGCTTGCATGGAGGAATATAGGCAATAACTGTGGCTTTGCAGTATTTTGGATCTCAACCCCACTCCCACGAGAATCTTTTTATCCAACGACATGGGTGACTGGTGAATAGCAACCCAGCCTCGACCATCTCCTGGTTGAAGCCCACACCATGAAGGAACATTGATGCATCACGCTTCCGACCATAAATATACACATCTTTTCTAAGGGCTGTTTATTTTATCAGCTTGATTAATACATGCTACTATAATCTGTGCATGGACTGTGATCATTAGCCATGTAGATTCATCTGTGCTTCCGCAATTTTTAATGGTTTGAATCACAACATGTTAAATTTTCCATTTAATCATTTTTCATGCAACTCAAATGGCAACCTATTAAAAAATACTTAAAATAATTATCATCACAGAATATTAGTCAGGTTCAAGTAAGAGGTGCTCATTAAAGGTGGTGACGTGAGTAGGGAAAGCCCCTGTGAATGAGATAGTGGTGAAGGAGAGAGGCTGGAGGGCAGATCTAAAAGATACTCAAATCAGCCGGAAATGGTAACAGGTGAGTTTATTAAAGCTCCACTGACACGGTTTCAGCAATTTGTACAAAAAAAATGTACAGATAAAACCACTGTAGCTGGTGGTCAAATTACGAAATTACAACTATTTTGCAGAAAATAACACATTTGACAAAATAACATTTCATGGCTGAGATGCACTAATAAGGACAAAATTGCTGACATCAGTGTGGGTGTACTGACAAAATTACCATAGAAGAAATCCATCTTCAGGGGGTGCAACACTGTTCTTCCAGTTTTTCTGAAGCTGCGCCTTCATGATTCCATGAGCATCAATGCCAGAAAAATTAGTGTTAGCTGCTTGTCAACAAGATTTCCAACTTTAATTTTAATAACAAAACTCAGGGGATTCAGAAAAAAATGTGTTTCTGCCAATTACAGAATCTTACAACTAAAGGTAATAATAATACTACGAATAATTAAAACCAACACAGGGATCAAACTTACCAAATGGAGTGACAATACTGTTCTGAATGCAGCGCTTCAGAAATAGAGCCTAACAATATTCATAGGAGTCCATCAGTCTGCAGTATGGAGTAAGGGTTAATCGAGCCAATGTAGCATCAGATGGCTTGGAGGTTTCAGCAAATGATAATAAAAGTAAAATAATTCCCGTGCATGAAAATAAAAAATACAAAAATGGCCATTTCTCAGTCGACTTTGTTAATTCGTTCATCCATTACATCCATTACATGATCTGAATCCACTCGACAGGAGTGAATGTGTAATGAAGTCACCATTTAATTTAAAACTAAACTTAGTTAAAATTATTCACAAACATTCAGTAGCAACTAATTATCCCATGTGTGATGTTCAAAACTGATTTAAGCCCACATATTATGCAACCTGATATATTGACACTGCTTGCCCCGTTAACTAACCTACCACGCCCACACTGAAGTCAACGCGGTAAAATTTGTCGGTGTGAATACTGGAATTTTTAATTACCAAAACACAGAGGTATAAAATATATGCAAATGTTGTAATATTATGCTATATGGCTAAAAGTGGCATTTTCTCTATGGCCTCGCAGTTTCAAACAGTCGAAACCCATGTCAGTATTGCTTTAAGTATCACAAGATGGGGCGGAATCGATCCTAATGTAACAAAAACATAATACTTTTTTTTTTCCATTCAACTTTTGAGAACTCCGCATCCCTCCCAAAAATTTGTCAAAAATCCCATTGATCCATCAGTACAAAAACAATGAGCAAACTCAGCTGGTGAACGCCTACGAGGATCTGGTTTGTCCATTAAGGTTATACTGTAAGTATCCTGGGCATGAGGTATATTTGGATTCTTTTAACTCCTCTCTCCGTGTTACAGGTCAGTACCTTGAAATACTTCAATGCACTGAGGAAATTACATTTCTTAAGTGCTCTGAAAACACAATGTCTGCGTATCCGCCATGGATTTGTTCATACTGTAGGTCTCCAATTGAGTCCTTGCTTCTGAGGGGGGCGGGGGAATGACAGCGGATGGGTAGGCTTCAAATCAGCCAAGCAGACATCGGCTACTTAAGGAGAAACTGAAAAGGTGCCACTCTGGTCACACGACTCAACATGAAATGATGTGCTGCTCTGTTCAGAGATGGTACGTATACGTGCCTTACACCACTTTCAACACCCTGAGCCAGTAACGGGTCCTCCCACCCATCCAACACCAGGAATACGGATATAACTTCACCCCCATGGTCCTTTTCAAAAGTGTAACAGCTCCCAGACAAGCTAACGATTTTGTTGCGTCTCTAGAAGCAAGACGGCATACTGATCAGAAAAAACACTATTTCTCCTCCATTCGGGAACAAAAGGAGCGAGCCACGTTAAAAACTAGGAGGATTGGAGCATCATAGGTTTTTTTCTTTTTAAAAATAAGTTTACAAAAATATTGATGATCATCCATAGAAAATAGAAAATGCGAGACACTCGATTTTAAGTGTGTGATGTTAATTTCCAAGAAAACACACAACCAAACCTCGACTCCATGAAAATATAGACGTCTTTTTAACCAGGCTGTGTAGCAGCGCCACGCAAGTTAAGTCCAGCTCCTTCAGCGAGAGTCCGCTCTGGGCTCAGTACATGTCTTTATAGATCTCCTGCAACAGCGGGTGCAGCGAGGTCTCTGACTCCGTCTTTTTGATTTTCTGGACCAGCTGTGCGTTCTCTGTGACCAGCTGCCGGAGGTCGGCCATCTTCTGCAGCAGTTTGGGGAAGAGGTAGGGAGAGTCTGGGTGGCTGCACAGCAGGTGCTGGTTCAGGGCCTGAAGGACGCCATCCTGCATCTCCTCCACCTGTTTCACGTTCATCAGGCCGGGGCGGTCTGGGGAGGGGAGAGACCAGCGAGCACATTACCAACGCGCCAACAGTCGAGCCATAGGAAAAACTAATTTGTACTTCTTATACGAAGAAGTACATTCAGAAGTCCTAAGACCCATCTTTTAACATTGGGGCCCAAAATTTCAAAGGCCCATAAAATGGACGAAAATGATTCCATAAAAAAAATTGGAAAAAAAAGAAAACTATAAAATCTGTGTCCTTAGACACGAATGCCTCCACCAATGAGAGTCTGTGACGCCCCAAAAATTGTGAAATTATCCAATTTTGTCAAACGAAACATGAAAGGCACACCTTCGATTGTTGAATTCCGTCCAGTAGTTTTTGAAGAGAGGCAGATAAACAACATCCTGTACAGATGGACAGGCAAGGGTAACTCTATATGCCCGTGCCATATATGGCGGGGACATAAAACACATCTAAAGATGTCGTCAAGTGGTACGTTATGGCAAATTTACAGAAGAATTCATCAGGCCAAAAAAAAAAAGACAAAAAATTTTCCAGATGATAGACAGCAGACGACAGACAACGGATGAAAAGCCACGACAATAGCTTATCAGCCTATAGGGCCGGTAAGCTAATTTGGCTGACTGACAGAGCATCAATGATCATGCATTGCTGGCTCTTGAAAACAGCGTGCTGTAACATCTAATGAATTCGGAAAGCGACCTTACACTCCTGAGAAATTTATCAAGGAGCCAGATGAGCCGTTTCTGAGCTCCATCTTATAATAGTTCTAAACATTTTTTTGAACTACTATAACGCTTGATACTTAATTTGCTAATTATCTTTGCTATTCCAAATTCTTTTTTAATATTTGAAATTCAGTTTCGAGAGGCTTTAAATTAACTGTTCACTTAAGTTTTCACCAAAGTTGGTTCAAAAGTCATAAAAAGCATTATTTCCTATTGTTGGACAACGTCACATACATATTCTGTATCTGCTGGTTGCTGCACTTTACTGAAGATATATTACACGTATATTAAGAGAAATATTAAAACCCTGAATGCCACATTTTTATGGCCACAGCATTACACTAAATGGAAAATATCTAGATTTTGACCATCATTTTATGAACATTCCCTGTAATTCAGAGGGAGATACTTGGGATTGTTGGAAACCTTAGGATCTCCGCTAGAATTTAAAATAGGCTTGGAGTTCCAAAGGTTTGAATATAGCAGCTGCATTTGATGGACTCAAATATGGATCCATAGGTTTTATGGGGCTAATCAAATCATATGTCGCACTTGAATTTAATGAGCCAACGAATGAAAAATAACCTCAAAATCTCTCCCTACTTTAAGGGCGAGCGCTGCCAGAATCCTTCATCCAGAAACATGTACTCCGTATGGACGCACTGAGTACAGTGGTATCGAGAAAGACAATTGCCCCCTTGAGCCCTGCCTCTTCCTGTTTTGAAGTATAAGCTACAGCACGTTTTGTTTGAAGAGGCGAAGTGAAGGACGGGTCAATCGCTCACCCCCACAAAGGATTATGGCAGCCACAAAGAGGGCGAGGTCACTGTCGTCCAGCTCCAGCGAATTGAACTTGACGGCGAACTCAAACTTGGGCTCCATGATCTCGCTGAAGGGCCGGCGCAGGCTGCGCAGGAACTCGCGGGTGACGAAGCCCCGCCCATTCGCCACCAGCAGCCCGTCCTTGTTCATCAGAGAGGGGAGCATGGAGAAAATGGCCTCGTGCACGCCGTACTTCAACAGCGTCACCTGGTGGTGCAGAACAACGATTCAGCCGAGCGGACGCACTAGATATTGTACCAGTCACTGTGCACACTGGCGTAAGGCGTATCTCAACTGCCAAAACCCTCCACCACTGGGCAAAGCTATGGCAAATGAAGCATGTTGCAATAACCTCTGGCTACAGCTAACGCCTCTAAAACGAGGGTGTAATTATGGTTGATAAAGTGCATCATTGCACCATGACCAAGCACTTTTGCAAGCTGACCAAGAAACTCTACCTCTCTGAAAACAACTCTTCTATCATGTACACCACCAAACTCCAGTGCTGGACTTACAGCTGGTCGATATTTGCAGCCAAAACCACACCTGTAACCCACACCTAAAGCTACTAGCACTCCCGTAACCCATACCTGCGGCCACGAGAACACCTGTACTTCACACCTGTTGTCGCAATAACGCCTGTGGTAAATTCCTGTAGACATAGCCACAGCTGTGGTCTGTACTGACGGTAACAAGCACACCTGCAGCTTATACCTCCAGCCACCACCACACTGCTGCCCAGGCTGCCACTCTGTTCCATACCTGGTCATTGAGGAAGAGATCGACAAAGCCTGGGATGTTCTTGGCGAACTCAGTCAGTTCCCGGACAGTCTCCACGGTGGTGCACTGGCAGCGGTAGAACACGTGTACCCCGATCTCCTTGTTGGCGGGTGCCCCGTTGATGAGCTGGTTCCAGACCAGGCCATTCTCGGCCTGCCAGAGCGAGTCCATGTCGTGGATCACAAAGGGCTGCAGGGGGCAGAGCAGGAACATGCTCAGAGCCAAGGTCAGATAATAACAGGGGCGAACAAAACTTGCACTGAAACTGCTCAAATTTGGGCTCACAAGTAAAGGCTTCCTGTATTTACTCCCAATCACTGCTTGATTATTAATGGACATAGTAAGGCATTATGCTCAGTTAAACTCTTAAATAAATACTAAACCCCAAGTTACTCTTACTTGGTAACTCAGGTTGAGAGAACTGATTAACTTTCAGCTAACATGGAGAATTATACGTCCCCGCTCTCCTTACATCAAGTGGAAATTCAAGTGTCCAAACAGTGTATGTTGGACACATGCATAAAAACTTGCTACAGATATTGAGATGGCCATTAAGATGTGTTCATCACCATGATTGTTATGCCAAATAGAATAATAAAACTAACTTGAAATTGGCTCTTGGAACATAGTTTGAGTTCTCCTGACCAAAAACATCCAAAATCTTACGGAAGGATCCAAAGAGACAATCAGGCCCAAGCCCATTTCCCCAGAGAGCATGTTCAGATTTGGGGTGGAGGCGGGTAAAATGTACCGGGCTGGAGCAGTTCTTGCCAGTCAGAATGCTCCGAGCCTTCTTCTTGGTCATGTTGAGGTTCTTCTGGTAGGCGGTGTTTACAAGCTTGGCCAGAGATTTGAGGTCAGAGCCACCAGGGATCTGGACACCCGTCTCTTTGGCCAGCAGCCCAGCCACAAGTTTCCTCTTCTCAGCCTCCGGCATCCGGCCATATCGGATCGCTAAAGGCGTGAAACCCGTGTCAGTAACGGTCATTAACAAAACATTATATTAAATCTTTAAGAACTTACAATTTACAAAACCGGAAAAAAAGCCACATTCGTTACAAGTCAAGTTCTATGTTTTAAGATAATATTTAATGTGCCATATTTTAAGGTTTCTACCAGACATTTAAGCAGCTCCACAGTTAACAGATCTCCATGAAATTAGTCAGAGGAGGTAAAATTTTTCAATGCCAAATGATACAAGGAAGACTGCAGGACCACTGCCTTTGTTTAAATAATTCTCTAATCCAGGGGTATTTAATCTTATCCAGTATGGGAGCAGGCTTTCATAACAACCAAACAGTTACACCACTGATTCTACTAGTCAAGGTCTTTAGCAGAGACTTCAGAGTTAATGAATAGAATTAGGAGAGGAACTGCCAAACTGGAACAAAAGCCTACATCCACGCTGACCCTTTCTGGAGAAGGTTGAATACTGCAGTTGTAATGTGTGCAGTATATCTGAGGACTTTCTCTGGACCTGTATTAGGCAGAAAGGCCCACCGAAGCCCCGTGTAATGCAAACCGTGTAGAGCATTATTTGGCTGTGTGGCCCTGTCCTCCTCACCATCGTGGGACATGCCCAGCGCCAGGCACTTCTGGAAGCGGCAGTACTGGCACTTGTTGCGGCTCTTCTTCTGGATAGTGCAGCTTCGCTCGCAGCGCTCATACTCCAGCTTCATTTTGATGGTCCTTCGAAAGAATCCCTGGGAGGATGGCAGAGAGGATCAGGCAGAGATAGGGACTCCTCACATTTATAACACTGCAGACAACGACAGCCATTTTCTCATCCCCAATTCCATCAGTCTCCATCACCTTAACAGCAGTTACTATTGCATGCCTTACATTGTAAATTACTGTACCCATTTTTTAAAAAAATGAAGCTAAAATTGCCTTCTATGCAAGAACATAAAAACACAATATCTACAAAATAAAAATTTTCTTTTTAAAAAAACCAACACGTAAACTTAAAACCAAAACATGGTGCATGTCTCTGAAAGGTTTACGGAAACGCGATGTTCACTGAGATGAAGGGTGGCTCACTGCCAGTTCTCACCTTGCAGCCCTCGCATGCGTGAACGCCGTAATGCAACCCTGAGGCCCTGTCCCCACAGATTCGGCATTCAACATTTATTCCCGCCCCTGAGGGGTCCTCCCGACCGAGTAGCAGCTGGTCCGACAGAGAGGGCGAGGAGGTCTGAGAGAGGTCTACGGAAAGCCAGAGAGACACAGTGAGCCACTGAGAGAGGAGCATTGTTATGCACTAAAAAAAAAAAAATCAGGCTTTAAAGTATTTTAGCCTTGTAATGAGGCACTGCATCTGTGGCTCTGAGGCCTGTGATTGAAGTGCTCAACATCGACAGCACTCAAGTGTGGCAACTTTCCTACTGGTACCAACACTGCAAAAACCAACATTTCAGTCTCAGACTTAATACTTTTTACAATGTTTTTTTTATGTGAAATAAGATTTTTTTAAAAAGCTAAACTGATGAGTGAGGCAGTTTGACTTATTGTCACTCATCAAGCAAAAATATACTAAAGAGCAACTAAAAGTGGTTAATATTTTAAACTTAAAGGAAATAAATACAATTTTCAATCTCATAACAAGACCTAACACTTTTTTGCTGTGAAAATAATCCAAAGACATACACTGAAGAATGGACACCAGAGGCCTGTTACAAGAACTTCACATGCAAACTCATGGCGTGTATTGACCAGATGTTTAGGAATTGGGAGGGTACCAAGTTCTTCCCTTAAAGAGTAATAAATTCCATTTTGAGGTGGCTACGTAGAGCAAGGCCATTATAATTTTGCTCAAAATCATCATTACAGGATCCAGGAACTATATTCCATGATCGGCCCACACAGTACACAGAATTTCTTTGTCTGCATAGTAAAAGCCTCCACCAAACATCCAGGCTACAAAAAAATGCACAGCTGTACATTTTGCGAAGTGATAGACATTGTGGGGCAGCATGATTCCTGATAAAATGAGAATCACAATTCAGAACTCAAAAATCATAATTCTACACCTAGATTCTGCAGGACAACGTTCACTTTGGTGACACATTTACGCAAGAAAATGCAGAACAAATAATCAGTACCTGATATCACTTATTTCAATCTCTTATGGAAGAATATGTAACCAAATAAAAATATCACACAATATAAAAAAAAAAAAGAAAACACGACACTAACTATTCCATACAACGCAAACTTATAAACCACAGAAGTGAACAAGGAACACTGAGAAACAGTAAATTTCGAGCCACTTAAATGTCCTTGGCCAAGTACTGTCAACATTTTGAGGTGGATACATTTTTGTTCCATAACAAATGCAAACTCATTAAAATGGAAATGTATTTGTTGAATGGAAAATATTTTTCAAACAGAGTAAAATCAAGTGACAGAACAGTTGTTTTTTCCATTTTTGACATGAATGGACAACATGACAAAGTTAAAATGAGTCCATTGCATCGACTTAAGGCCTGCTGAAAATTCTTTAATAAAATTTAAAATAATAAGGTTATAATTGCCTTTGTATGAGAAAATCAGGCCATTTTTAGCAATGACCAATGCCCATCTATCATCTACTTTATAAGAAAATACCTCTTGAATTGTGGCTTAACTAAACAAAAATAGAAATCTGAAAATTACCCATTGCTTTTATGGGAAAATTTTGCCGTCAAGGAAACCGGAAGTGAACAGACAGATTTCTGCCATATTATGCGGACATTCAGATATCCCAGATAAAATGTCATGAGTCAAATTTGAAGACAATGCAATTAATATTGAAGATTTGAAACTTGAAGACATTTGAAACTTTTCGCCCGACAACCCGTGATTTTACACCCCTACTGCAAAGGGGGTGACAGACTCCCCCTCATATTGAGTTTCACACCATACAATGCAGGGTTTAAAGGACAATTTAATTAGTTTGAACACAGTCGGACTACTCTGAGGGACGTGATAGCAAAAATCTTTTTTTGAACTTTGACCTACATCTTTGTCAACTTTGACCCACTTTCACAAAAAACGATATGTTTCTATTCTGGAGCAAGTTTAGTGAGGTTTAGTGAGAATTGGTATTGAGCTAAAAGCTGTAGAGTGGATATTAGCAAGCAAACAACCAAGCAATCCAGCAAACAAATGCAACTGACCACTATGCTTGTCGAAGACAAGCAATGGACTCAACTGGCCAATATGCTAGTAGAAATTGAAAATTTAAAATTGAGGAAAAAAAAAAGAATTTAATTATTCTCTTATACAAAGCAGAAACATGGTCTAATTGGCTTTTTATTGAGCAATATTTTCAATACATTAATTATTTTCGTTATCTGGATGGAAACAGAGAGGAGGGTTTAGAATTTGATGCACTTATCGTCAGTAAGACAAGGTAAGCTGGTGGCTGCCGTAAGTACACCAAGATTTTAGCGCAACATCACCTGCCTTCAAGAGAACATCTTTTCCAGGGACGCACATGTAAGCATATTTCAGCAAGACAACACAAAACCACATTCAGACCACATGACTAAAGTATGGCTGTGTAAGAAGATGTTGCAGGTGCTGGACTGGCCTGCCAGCTGTCAAAACTCATCCGCCCAACGGAGAACTTGTGGCGTATTTTGAAACTCAAAATGTGGCAACAAAGACCTGATATTGTTGCAGACCTTACAACTATGTTTTCCAGAAAAATGGGACAAAACTGCCCCTGAAACACTTTATGCAGTGTTGGGAAAAGAAATGGCAGCCATATGAAGTGATAAATACTCCACCATCCCAACTTTTTTTGAAATATGTTGCAGGAATCAAAATTGAAATGAGTGCATATTTGGAAAAATCAATAGAATTAATGTGATGAAAGTTCAAATATAATGCAGCAGTATTGTTTTTCAACATAAAACAGGTCAGAAATAATTTACAAATAACTGCCGTCAGTTTTTATCTCAAATTAACAAACTGTCCCAACTTTTTATGATTAGGGCTTGTCAAATCTGACTTTATGGGTATTAGCACAGATTCCTCAGCATGAGTCATTCCACGTCAAATCAGGCGAATATCAGCTTCTTCAAACTTCACACATATGTAAAGCATGTTCCCAAGATCATTGGTTCATGATTTATTGCCCCTGCAGGGGGTGGGGAGGTCATGCCTCGGAGAAACATCTTTATTTATGGACGATTTTCAAAGCTCTACTGTAGCTGAAGGGCAGTTCCGTGGTGTCGGACATACATTTCAGACACTTCATAAGTCAATTAAGAGCACAGTGAAGTGAGCAGATAGCTGTCATTTGGGCAGATTACACATTCTGGTTATGGCAATCATCTGGTATGCAGGGGTATAGCTCCTCATCACAGTGAAGGAGATGTTGCTCCCGAATACCTTGGCGTTGGACGTACTCAGACAATTGTCAATGATGACATGTACATGATTTGTCTTAGGATCTCTGTGAAGTGTTTAAACCTTTTCCAATTATTAGTCCATGATTGATTCCCCAAGGCAGTATACTCAAACAAGATTGCAAAAAGGAATCCATACTTTCTATTATGAGCATGTAACGTAACACTAAACACGGTGTTGGACGTACATTTTTTGGTGTCGGACGTACAGCGTCTGAATGTAATTTAAAATCCAACTGGATATTCATCTTTAACAACCGTATTTTAGACTTCATCATATATAATTAACAAAATATCACAACTTCAAACCTCTACAAGTAGGTTCATGAGTAAGGTTACTAAAAAAAGTAATATATCAAACCATTTTTTTGTGTCGGACATACAAGGTCTGAAGGTAATTTTACATCAACTGGATCCTCACCTCCAACAAACATATTTTAAACTTTATCATATTTTAATGAACAAAATACCACATTCAAACCTCAACAAGTGGGTTTATGAGTAGGTGACAAAAAAATAATGTCTATAAAAACCTTTTTGGTGTCGGACGTACAGGGTCCAAATGTAATTTTACGCCAACTCAATCCCCATATAATGAACAAAGCACAACTTCAAACCTTGGCAAGTTGGCTGATAAGTAAGGTAAAAACAAATAACACTTCTGGTATCAAACATTCAGTTTGTCCTATTGAATACATAACACTTTGCTCAGTAAATTAATTCAATCAATTTCCCGACTCTCACTTGGAAATAGGTTGCATTTTGGTAATGTCACTGGTAGTAGACAGTTTTATTTTTACATGAGCAGCCCTAACACGCGCACCTAAGTCAGCAAAACCGCACTTTTACTCCTAGATAAGCGAAGCTTAGAAAGGAGTGCTATGATGAGACTCGAACATCACTCACTAATCAATCAATCAATCGCTCACTTCCCTCACATTCGGCACACTGATGGGGAAATATATAAAAATGATTACAGGTTTCAATGATTATTTTACTCATATTCAATAAAACAATCAATGCTTTCCTGAGCAGAAATTCAAACTAAATGTTATGCATGAAAAATTCAGTTGGTTCCCGCCCGTTTGTCAAATCAAAAAATTCTAAATGGCACTTGTGTGCCAATGTGTGAACTACGTCATCAAAATGAGACTTCCCAACTAGGACACGACCAAAAAATGTGTACCAGAAAAAACAAGACACCCGTTTTGACTACCATAGCGCAATCCAGCCGAGTTGCGATATGAGATTGGACGACGCGCCCCGAAGCCCCGAATGACCTAGATTTCCACATAGCTACCAGATGTTCATATACCATGATTTATAATCAACAATTTGGACACATTCACTTTCTTGCATTCACCTTTTTTCAAGTCCAATGTCTTAAAATCTGTGAGAACTTCAAAATCGAACTTCAAAATCGAATTTCCCTCCAGTACAAAGGTGGTGGCAAAAAGATGATGCAATCGCACTATGTAGTTCCTATTCCAGCTACCAGATAGCAGCTGATCAGATAGTTCCTATTCCTCTTCCTATCCCTATGAAATGCATTCATCTAATACCAGAACTGGTGGTACAAAAGTAATAACTATTCTTGTTCCCAATCAGTGTCCATGAGCTTTAAACTGTTGGAAACTGAGGTGTTGGACGTACAAGGGGTCGGATGTACAAAATTTGACACCTGTATTCCCAGCATGTTGCAAATACCTAATGACAATAAACTAGTCCATTATAATAAAGACATGATTTACGCATTTAATTCAGGATATCAAGTTAGTTTGACAGTGATTAGAAAGAATCATTTTTTGGTGTCGGACGTACATGTGAAAAGTGTGTGTACTTAGTATGCAAATTAATTTTTTATTTTAAATCAAACAGATTTTTTATTAATGCAATAAATATTAGGGCCTTATGTAAAAATCACTCCAACAAAAAGTTTGCTACAATGATAATCTTAGATAGAAAAAAATACAATTATTTCAATATGCATCAATCAGGGATATCCGGACTCCTTTATTCCATCTTTCAAAAACAGTGATATTTATATTACTATATATCTTCCACCCAGGTTATCTCATTGATTTTGAAAAATAGGGCTATAAACCTTTAAAATGATGTATTACAGAGATGTGTAGCACCATTTTGAAAATTCCACCTAAAGGTTTACTAATTGACGGAATTGCCCTGAACTATTAACCGTTTGAACCCTGCATTACATACTCTGAGCCGTTAAAAACGCATGGGTGACGTATGTGCTGTATTTGCTATGAACTGAAAAATCAATCGATTTTTATTGCTTTTCCAGGGAGATACGAGTAGAAATAAAGGAATTCAAAATGAAAGAATATTTCCAAAAAAACGATGAATTTTATCAGTTTGAAGATTAAATATCTTATCTTTGTAGTGTACTCAATTGAATATAGGTCGAAAAGGATTTGCAAATC
The DNA here is from genome assembly GCA_029692085.1 of Gymnothorax javanicus. NCBI lineage: Eukaryota > Metazoa > Chordata > Actinopteri > Anguilliformes > Muraenidae > Gymnothorax > Gymnothorax javanicus. The sequence goes on from CM056202.1 coordinate 81,840,964, forward strand.
ATTGCATTCTGTTTTTATGCACGTTTTACACAAAGTCCCAACTTCATGGGAATTGGGGTTACCCATTACCTTCTAAGGCGTTTTCCAGAGCCTCATAAAGGATATCCTCCATCTGATACCAGTCACTCATGAGGGGGTTGATGGCGATGTTGCAATAAAAACTATAACATGCTGTTGCTATTCTCCAATAAAGCATTATATTTCAAAATCATAATTCCTGAGAGCATTCCAAGTGCTTCAAACTGGGACACCGCAATAACACCATGAAGGGAAAAAAACAATTCTTAATGTTCCAAGACAATAAAGAATCTGGCCCTTCATTAATCTTTATTCACTCAACAGCAGCACAGATCCGGCACTCTGGAACCACAGCCATGCAGAAGAGTAATTCATAAAAGAAGTTGGGAGTGACTAACTCATTCCAGACGTGGACACTTCTGTTACACTGTTGCTAAACAGATCCAGAGCCCAACATTAGGAGGGTAACTATCCATTAAAGGAATACTATGCTGGATTTTTTCCCTGAATATATTATAAAACCTCCATGCTCCGGCACCAATATGGTGCAGTTGCAATCTGCCCAAGTTTACCTCTGACCAATACCATGCTTTTTGTTAACCTAAAAAAGTGTTTGTGAGGTTTATGGTGTGGCCTGTTTTCACTGGCTCTGAATAGCATGGCGCTAATAGGAGGAAGAGGAACATTCGGATTATAAAGGATAGTGAAGTATAGAAGAGCGGCCCGTTTTCTGGGTTTGTGAGAAATAACCTTGGTGGATAACCAATAAGCAAGTGGCTAGCCAACATTTTGTAACATTCGGTAGCTGCGCCAAATTAAATTAACCTCTCAAATGCATGTTTGCTGGCTGGTCATGACAGCTGGATCCACCTGCAGAGAACCATCACATATCTCAGGGAAATACAGTTTCATAAGCAATTCATGCCATAATCCAAAAGAACTGAAGAGGAAATGAAGACTAAAATGCCTGCCTAAAAAAATAGTGCCACAGGCACTGTAGCTCGCTTAGACCCCTGTAATCTTCTTTTTTTTATATATATATATCTTTGCACAGATATAGATGCTGACGTCCGTAAATTCTGAAATTTAATTCCTTAATAATTCTGTGATAGAATTTCCAAATGTCTTGCTTCACTGGAATAATTTTCCACAGTCTCCATGACACAAAAACTGAGTTATAAAGCCTAAATAGGCTCATGCATAACAGGAAAATTTGGTATTATTTGTATTCTGCGCAAAGGGGTTAATAAACGACAAGTAATGACACCCGTTTCTTAAGAGGATGAATGAATCCTCTAATTAAACTCCACACTGCTATTATTTTGAACACACCCATTTCAACGAATGAGTCAATTTCTCAGAACAAGCAGCGTGCATGTCATGACAGTTGGGTCTGTTGTTTTTCTATTACACTACTACATCTACAAGTAAATTATTTGCCATGCAGAAATATCACTACTACTAATAACAGTGGTTCATCAGGTTATTGATGTTGCACTGCTATTTTTTTGAACACAACTGTATGGGCATGGCCAAAGTTCAGAGGTCATGGTAGCCATGTTTGAAATTGGATCGCAAAGTCCTATAAAAAGTTTTGTGTCTGCATTTTTAGGAACATCAGCTTCAATGATGCAGTGGTCTTAGACAAAAAGATCCAACAACTAAAAATATGGGTGTGACCCAAGTCCAGAGGTCAAATGAAGGTCAAACGGGTAAAATTTCACAAAACTTGCAAAATATGCTTTGTTGCTTGCTGAAAGCTACCCATAACAAATTTCAGCTCAATTAGTGCAAAAATAGCAAATCAAAAGCTCTATATAGCATTTTCAATATGACTGCCATGGCGGCCATATTGGAATCAAACCAAAAAGTCTTATACAAAGTTTGGTGTCCTCATTGATAGGCATATGTCTGCCAAGTTTCAGCTTCATTGGTGCAGTGGTTTGAGATATGATGTTTACACAGCACAACTGAAATATGTGCGTGGCTCAAGTCCAGAGGTCAAATTGATATATGGCGATAGCTGGCAATGTCACGTTGCTGTGGATGAATTTTGGCCCACTCTTCTTTGCAGAATTGTTTTAATTTAATTGGGATTTTACGAACGAACAGAAGAGTCAGTGGAGAAGTTTTAAGTTTGTTTAGACGGCCACTTCATATTCTATAATTTTTCCTCAGTAAACAAGCGAAGCCGGTGTTTCAGTCCAAAGGGACAAACCGAGGACTTGGGCCGTGGTTGTGTACCAGGAAACGGGAGCCCCGCGAGCGAGCCCCTCTCTGCCATTTTGTGCAAATTCCTGTCGGCTTTTCTTACTGGGATTCACGCTCTTGTAAACATATAGCTGTGCCAACTATGAGCTGATAGTTGCTCGCACTCCATCACTGACGGTACGTTCATTTATTTCGGGCTTTGTTATGTGAAAGCAGTGTGAAAGCAGCTTGACAGCAGTGGCAAAGACATTAATCTTTTTTGACTGAGTTGGCTTGCTACGTGAAGTGATCGAACGTTCACGCTTGTTTATTAAACCAGTAAACTGGGTGGCTAACCAAGCGAGAACTTCAAAATTTCAGCGAGCAAACTTGCTGGCTATATTGTTTAGCTCGCTTATGCGGTAACCAGACGCAGAGACTCATTTACGCTAGCGAGCGAGCTAGCCAGGCAGCCAGCGTTAGCTGCAGTTCGCTCAGAATCATAGCTAACGTTGGCTAGCCAGCTAAGTCGAAGCATTTTTTATTTATTTATTTTTTTAATCATGCAAACTGCTAGCGTCATAGCTGCTAATTGTAGCTAAACGCCATTCGTGTTTTATTAAATAAAACGTTGGTTGAGGGGCTGCACAGATTACATTCATACATGGTATCTGGCTTATCCGAACTATGAATGGCTGATGGAGCTAGTGCTACTACTAGTCCCATGACTCAGGAGAGACATTCATCCAATCTGGATCGGTCTGTAAACCAGAAGGAGAAGCGTAACGAACCTCTTAGAGTCCAGCTGCCTCCTGTGAGCAAGATAACTGTACCTAGTGCTCCTGCTCTGGAGGACTTTACAGGAGCACCATCTATTACAGGTGGAGTACATTTGATGACCCAACTGAATGGTAATGAAACCAGACAAGTATATGCCAATGAACTGTTACGCTTTGTCTTGAACAAGCTTGACTGTATAGTACATGACATGCTTGTTAAGGTGTGTAGTGACTTTTACAATAAAAATCAGATTGAGTCGGCCAAGAAAATGCTGCATGAATACTGTGTGAAAGCTGGAGCGTAGAACATTCCTAGGCTGATTACTAGAAAAGGACCGAACAAGAAGACCTGTGCTATGTCTGATATACTAAGCCTCTTTCATGAATTGGGAACAAATGCACTAACCTTTGTTGCCTGTAATTTGAGTAATCTACCACCAGTCTCAATTGATTACTATGACATATCAGCTTTGCTTAAGGACATTATTAGCTTGAAGGAGGAAACAAAACTTCTTAAAGAAGCCCAGAAGCTAACATCCAGGACTGTGCAACAGCTTCAGGAGGCGACATCTAAGATGTTATCCCCAGCTGGAGGTGGAAATGTCGCTTCCGATAGTCCAACTGGGGGTGGAAATGTCGCTTCTGATAGTTCAACTGGGGGTGGAAATGTCGCTTCTGATAGTTCAACTGGGGGTGGAAATGTCGCTTCTGACAGTCGTGTAACTCTGACCTCCAGTGCTGCGGTTACTGACACAACGATGGGCTCTGCAGATTCTGCAGATCCTGGTTCTACGTCCTCCAAATCCTTTGCTGAAATTGCTGATGACTTATCAGAGGGAAGCTTCCAAACCGTGAAAAAGCGTCGATGGAACCGGACCAAGAATCAGTATCGTTCAGCTCTCTCTGATGACAGTAGAATGGAAAACAGGAAAGTGATTTGTGGTTCAGGAATTGCCCGTGGACCTATCAGTGGTGTTCGTCAACCTACCAACCTGAAAAAGTCTCCTGGTGGCGTCTTCGTGAGCAGACTTAATCCTGCCATTGACCCAGCTCAACTGAAAGACTTTGTGTTTGACACGTTTAAAGTACATGTTCCATGTATTCAACTGAAATCCAAACATGACTCATACAAGTCCTTCAGAATCAGCTGCGATGAAAATCTGACAGATAAACTCTTGGTAGCTTCATTGTGGCCCGAAAACGTTGTTGTTAGAAAATTTATTTAGTTTGTTACATGTGCTTCAGTAGTATTAATTTTCTTTCTAGTCTAGTTTTTCTTTTCTTCTACATTTGCGCATATTTGTTTTTCTCTTAATTTTTACAACGATGGACACTCTTAAAATTGCTAGTTTCAACTGTAAAAATGTGAAGTCTTCTGTACCTGAAATACGTCTTTTATGTGACACTCATGACATTATTTTGCTGCAAGAAACTTGGCTTAGTCCCGATGAACTGTGTTTCTTGAAGTCTATACATAGCAAGTTTTACGCTGATGGTATTTCGTCTATGAACAATGCAGTCAAACTACATGTGGGACGTCCATACAGAGGTGTGGGTTTTCTGTGGCATAAAGTTGTTAAATATACTCAGCAAACTGACAGAATTATGTCTCTTAGGTTTGAATATGGGAACCAAAAGTTTCAAATTGTAAATATATATATGCCTTATGATGATCATTGTCATGGAGATAACTATGAAGTGTTCATGTCCCACCTTGGGCTTACTCACTCAATTATTGAAGAATGTGATACCTCTAATGTGTATGTAATGGGCGATTGGAACGCCAACGCTAGTGTAGACAGTAATTTCGGTTGTGAAGTTATATCTTTTTGCAATGATTTTAATTATATTTTATCTTTGCTTTTAGGAGCATCAGAAAGTAATTTTACCTTTTACAGTGATGCACATAGCTCTACTTCATGGTTAGACCACTGCTTGTCTACTGTTCAAGGTCACTGTGCTATAACTGGTATTGAGATACTGTTTGATTACTTATCTTCTGACCATTTTCCTATCTCTGTTTGTATTAATGTTGAGAACATTCATCTTTTTGATGTTACTGAGAAGTCAACTCACAGAAGATGTAAGTGGGACTTAGCTGATGCTGTTATGATTCAGAACTATTCTAAACAAAGTGAGCATATGTTACATAATATTACATTACCTCCGGTTCTTTTCTCCTGTAATGATGTTAACTGTTCTGATGTATCCCATGTACAACAGATTGACATTTTTTTATGACAACATTGTAACCTGTCTCCAAGAATCTGCTGTCTGTAACATTCCACATGCTAATAAAAGTAATAAGTTTAACGTGCCAGGTTGGAATGAGTATGTCAAAGAGGCACATTCAATTGCTAGAGATGCCTTTCTACTGTGGGCGGCTGCATCTAAACCTAAAAATTGTGAGTTACATAGGAATATGCAAACTACTAGAGCACGTTACAAATATGCTCTCAGACATTGTCAGAAGAACGTTATGCAGATTAAAGCTGATGCTTTAGCTAATGATTTTCTTGATCGTGATATTATCCAATTCTGGAGAAAGGTGGACTCTTATGGTGCTATCAAGGTTCCACTGGCAAATTCGGTTGGAGGAGCAAGTGGTCATTATGATATTGCTAATATGTGGTCGGATCATTATGCTCAGTTATTTTCCTCTGTCAGTAATGAATATGATAAAGTTTGTGTTGAAAAATATGTATCTAATCTTTAGAATTGTATTGGTACTAAGCTGTTCTCTGTTCCTGAAATAAGATCTGTAATTCATAAGTTAAAGAAAGGTAAATCACCTGGTCTGGATTGTCTTTGTCCTGAACATATTTTTATGCTGGAGCCAGATTATCTGTTCTCCTTTCTCTGTTATTTAATGCTTGTATTGTACATGGTTATTTGCCTAAGGAGTCTATTGCAACTGTTCTTACCCCCATTATTAAAGATAAATCAGGCATTGTGACAGACACTGGAAACTATAGACCTATCTGTATTATCTAAAACTTCAGAACTTATACTGTTAGATCGCATGGAAACTTACTTGTCTACATCAGATAACCAATTTGGATTTAAAGCTAAACACTCTACTGACCAATGTATTTATCTGCTTAAAGAGGTTATTGACTTTTACAGATCTAATAATAGTCCTATGTACTTATGTTTTTTAGATGCCTCTAAAGCATTTGATCGTGTGAACCATTGGTGTTTATTTAAAAAACTTATTCGCAGAGGTGTTCCACTCATTTTTGTATGCCTTATTGTGTTCTGGTACAGAAATCAAACTGCATGTATCCGTTGGGGTTCTGTGATATCTAAATCTTTTAGAATATATAATGGTGTCAGACAAGGTGGCATCCTCTCACCTTTATTTTTTAATGTTTATGTAGATGACCTCAGTCACATTCTTAATGGTAGTGGTATTGGTTGTATTATTGGTAAACTAAAACTTAACCACATCTCTTATGCTGATGATCTTATTGCATTTTCACCCTCTAGTAAGGGTCTTCAGAAGCTTCTTGACACTTGCTCCTCTTTTGGTACAACTCATGATATATTGTTCAATTTAAAAAAATCAGTATGCATGATTATTTTACAAAAGAGATTTCATCTGTACAACTTGCCAGTTTTGAATCTTAATGGCCATACTTTGTCATTTGTCGATAGTTATAAATACCTTGGTGTTATTATTTTAAACTCTTTTACTGATGATGATGATATTTCCAGACAGTTACGGGCTCTGTACATCAGGGGTAATATCCCCTTAAGAAACTTCAGTAACTGCTCTGATTCTGTTAAAGTCAGACTCTTTAAAGCATTTTGTTCAAACTTTTATTGTTGTCACTTATGGGTATATTTCAAGAAAGCTAGTCATTCGAAAATCAAAACTGCATACAATAATTGTCTCCGTAGACTTTTGAGTATTCCTTATTTTTGCAGTGCAAGTCAAATGTTTGTGTTCCTCAATGTTAGATCTTTTGATGAAATTTTGAGAAAATCTGTGTATAACTTTATTGAACGTTTGAAAAGCAGCAGTAACTACCTTGTTAGATCTGTTTTTGAATGTCTCAGTAACTCTAATCTCCAGTGTCAATGGCACAAACTATTGTATCCTACAGACAAAGCATGAGAGTGCTCCCTTAGTGATCCTTTTTTTTTTTTTAATCTTTATTTTCTTTTTGATGTTCTTTCATTGTGACTTTTAATTTGTGATATGTATGTCTTTATGATTTGTATAATCGGCATATTGTACCTATGGGCTTAGGGCCTGTTTCAAAGAATAAATAAAATAAATAAATCAAGGTCAAATTTGAAATTTTTCACAAAAACCATTGGATATGTTTTCGGCTTGCTGAATGCTACCCATATGACAAAGTTCAGCTCAACTGCTGCCAAAATGACTGGCTCTATATGACATTTTCAACATGGTCACCATGGTGGCCATATTTGAAATTGGATCGGAATGTCTTATACAAACTTTGGTGTCCTCATTGGAGGGAACATGCATGCCAAGTTGAAGCTTCATAGGTGCGATGGTTTCAGAGAAGATGTTTACAGGTCTACGCCAAACAATGACGAACAATGGACAACCAGGCCATGGCATAAGCACACCAGACCTTTGGTCCAGGTGAGCCAAAAATGCATTCACGAGAATGCATGCTTATGCTACAGAATTCTGCCAGGCTTCTAGGAAGGCTACAGCAGAACAGAAACCTATGGATGTTATCCTAGCAAAGGCTAGCACATATCTGTACAGTCATCACGAATGTTCAGCTAAAGTTAGCTAATCCTGTAACTCTGGCACATAACATGTTTTGCAATGTCAGTGGAGAATGTTGACATGCTTTTGAATTCCTGACTGGTATGGATGCAGCCATTACCGTATTTTTGAGAAATGTGATTCCAGCAGTTTGCAGTGCAACTTTACAAAGCAACCAAAAATACGCAGTACATGTTCCTTTATTGTTGGGTGAACTCAACTTGTCATCTAGGGGGAGCAGGCGAAGTTGAGAACAGGGGAAGAGACAAGTTTTCATTCGTAAAAAATAGGACCAAGGGTCCTGTAGCTTACCGGCAAGCAATCTTATAGTGATGATACAAGTTATGAAAATTTCATGTGAAGTCTGACCTTCGAATCATTGAAGGTCAATGTCAAGGCCACTAAATAAAAGTTCACATACATTTATAAGACCTCCTGTGATACAATCCTAAGCTCTGAAGCAGTTTTGGTGATACAAGTCACTGAAAATTCAACATGTCAATTGTGAGCTTTAAAAGGTCACAGATGGTCAAGTTGAGGTCAGCAAAGGGACTTCATATATGACTTCCTATAAGTCTCTAATACAAACCTAGGCTCCATCTGTGACCGTTTTGGCAATACAGGTCATTTTATTATGTCAAGTTTAACATTCAAAGGTCACCAACAGTCAAGCTGAATTTCATCAAATGAAAGTTCATATGTGACTTCCTAGATGTCTGTAACACAAACCTAGGCATCGTCTAAGACCATTTTAGCAGTACAACTCATTGAATTTTCACTAGGTCACATTTGACCTTCGAAGGTCAATACCGAGGTCACCAAATGAAAGTTCATATGTGACTTCCTATACGTCTCCAGTACAAACGTACACTCTATCTGTAACGATTCTGGTCAGCAAAGGGACTTCATATATGACTTCCTATAGGTCTCTAATACAAATCTAGGCTCCATCTGTGACTGTTTTGGCAATACAAGTCATTGTAATTGTACAAAACCCAAAACCAGTGAAGTTGGCACGTTGTGTAAATCGTAAATAAAAACAGAATACAATGATTTGCAAATCCTTTTCAACCTATATTCAATTGAATACACTACAAAGACAAGTTACTTAATGTTCGAACAGGTAAACTTTGTAATTTTTTGCAAATATTAGCTCATTTGGAATTTGATGCCTGCAACATGTTTCAAAAAAGCTGGCACAAGTGGCAAAAAAGACTGAGAGAGTTGAGGAATGCTCATCAAACACTTATTTGGAACATCCCACAGGTGAACGGGCTAATTGGGAACAGGTGGGTGCCATGATTGGGTATAAAAGCAGCTTCCCTGAAATGCTCAGTCATTCACAAACAAGGATGGGGCGAGGGTCACCACTTAGTGAACAAATGCGTGAGCTGATTGTCGAACAGTTTAAAAACAACATTCCTCAACGAGCTATTGCAAGAAATTTAGGGATTTCATCATCTACGGTCCGTAATATCGTCAAAGGTTCAGAGAATCTGCAGAAATCACTGCACGTAGCGACAAGGCCGAAAACCAACATTGAATGCCCGTGACCTTCGATCCCTCAGGCGGTACTGCATCAAAAACCGACATCAGTGTGTAAAGGACATCACCACATGGGCTCAGGAACACTTCAGAAAACCACTGTCAGTAACTACAGTTCGTCGCTACATCTGCAAGTGCAAGTTAAAACTCTACAATGCAAAGCGAAAGCCATTTATCAACAGCACCCAGAACGCCACCGGCTTCGCTGGGCCCAAGCTCATCTAAGATGGACTGATGCAAAGTGGAAAAGTGTTCTGGGTCTGACGAGTCCACATTTCAAATTGTTTTTGGAAACTGTGGGACGCCGTGTCCTCCGGACCAAAGAGGAAAAGAACCATCCGGACTGTTATAGGCGCAAGTTCAAAAGCCAGCATCTGTGATGGTATGGGGTGTATTAGTGCCCAAGGCATGGGCAACTTACACATATGTGAAGGCACCATTAATGCTGAAAGGTACATACAGGTTTTGGAGCAAAATATGTTGCCATCCAAGCAACGTCTTTTTTTCATGGACGCCCCTGCTTTTTTTCAGCAAGACAATGCCAAGCCACATTCTGCACGTGTTAAAACAGCATGGCTCCGTAGTAAAAGAGTGCGGGTACTAGACTGGCCTGCCTGTAGTCCAGACCTGTCTCCCATTGAAAATGTGTGGCGCATTATGAAGCGTAAAATACGACAACGGAGACCCCGGACTGTTGAACAACTTAAGCTGTACATCAAGCAAGAATGGGAAAGAGTTCCACCTGAAAAGCTTCAAAATTGGTCTCCTCAGTTCCCAAACGCGTTTACTGAGTGTCGTTAAAAGGAAAGGTGATGTAACACAGTGGTAAAAGGCCCCTGTGCCAACTTTTTTTGCAATGTGTTGCTGCCTTTAAATTCTAAGTTAATGATTATTTGCAAAAAAAAAAAAAGTTTCTCAGTTTGAACATTAAACATCTTGTCTTTGCAGTGTATTCAATTGAATATAAGTTGAAAAGGATTTGGAAATCATTGTATTCTGTTTTTATCTACGATTTACATAACGTGCCAACTTCACTGGTTTTGGGTTTTGTATTATGTCAAGTTTGATCTTCAAAGGCCACCAACAATTAAGTTGAATGTCACCAAATGAAAGTTCATGTGTGACTTCCTTTAAGTCTGTGATACAAACTTAGGCTCTATCTGTGACCTTTTTAGTGATAGAAGTCACTGAATTTTCAATAGGTCAAGTTTGACCTTCGAAGGTCAATATGAAGGTCACCAAATTAAAGATCATCTATGACTTCCTATACATCTCCAATACAAATCTACACTCTATCTGTAACGATTTTGCTGATATAAATCATTGAAATTTCACTATGTGAAGTTTGACCTTTGAAGGTCACCGAAGGTCAAATACAAGGCCACCAAATGAAAGTTCATATATGAATTCCAGTGAGTGTTCAAAACATATGTACCCAATCTTCAATATTTTCAAGCCTAGAAGCCTTTGAAAATTGTAACATTTTGCTTGACCTCAAAATTGACCTTTCAAGATCATCTGAGGTCAACTTTAACATGACCAAAATACAAGTCATATATGACTTCTTATACGTTGATGATACAAACTTAATCTCTATCTGCAACCATTTGGCCTCCACAGGCCATCTTGCATATTCTCTATAGCCCTGGTCCTCAAATCACACCTTACGAGGTCCGCGAACTGCTGGTTTTCCACCCTCCCTTTACCTGGGTGTCAGGTGTTAACACAGTCTGGCCAATCAGAGGCACTTACTGTTCATTTACTTGCCTGGGATAACAGAAAACCTGGGCTGGATTTGGATTCGAGGTCCATACTTGAGGATCCCTGCTCTATAGGATCGGGTTAAAGTACAGCGCCCCCACTAGACCCACTTCCGTCGATTCAATCAAAATGGCGCTAATACTGAACATTGACGGCACCAAGGTAAGTTGATTGCCTGATTTAGAAAAAAATTCATCACGCAGTTTTTGAGAAATAATTTTTTAAAATTTTTCAGTCCTATCTTTAACATTGGGGCCAAAATTTCAAGGGCCCATAAAACGGACAAAAATGATTCAATCAAAAATCTGAAAAAAAAAAGCCTGGAGATATGGTCTAGTAGTATATTTACATACTTACAAAGTTTACAAATTTACATGAAAATTCATTGGGCAAAAAAAAAGATAGAAAATGTTCCGGACGACAGATGACTGACGACGGACGCCACACCATAAAAAACAAGAGAAGTAAGCAAAAATCCTGTGCATTCTACCTATAAAGACCATTTCACAGACCTGCTTACACTGGTATGAGCTACAGTATGAATCCACAGTGGATTGGGCTACACTGGATATTTTACTGCCGTTTTTAGCAACTAAAACCACTACCTGTCTCCTCACACAATGAACTAGCATGTATTGTTGGGTCAATATGGCACCAGATATTGGGCTAACTTGCATTAGTACTGCCCAAGAAAAAAGCAGAATACACAACCTCAATTCCACAAGAACTGGGATGGAATGTAAAATGCAAGTATGGGCAAAATTAAGTTATTTGTACATTCTCTTTTACCTTCATTTAGGTTGAGACAGCACAAAGAGAAATATTAAAGGTTTCACTTTATTAACGTATTTCATTTTTGTAAATATTCAGGAAATCCAAATCTGAGTCATACAATACCTTCCAAAACAATTGGGACAGGCGCATGGACAGACTGGAAAAGTGTTATCTTCAGAAAAACCCCCATTTGAAACATTCCACAGCTATACAGGTGAATAAGTAGCAAATGATTCAATTATGAAAGGGCATAAACATAGCAGTCACAAAACAGACTTTTGTTTACCAGCAAGATGGTTTGAGGTTCGCCACTTTGCAAAAAACTTCCGAAGTCAAACCGTTTAAGTAGAATGTTTCTCAACATGCTAGTGCACAAATTTAGTGATCTTACAACTGACAGTCCATAAGCTAGTGAAAAGATTCTGAGAATCCAGATAAACCGGAGCAATCTTCATGTGTAGAGGACCAGGCGGAATGCCAATGCTGGATGCGCGTGACCTTAGAACCTTCAGATGGTTCTGCATTAAAAACAGAGACGCTTCTGTAATGGGCATAACCACATGGGCTTATAAATACCTCAAAAAAACTGTGTCAGTAAACATACTCTGTTGTGGCATCATCAAATACAAGTCAAGACTCCATCACGCTAAGAGGAAACCATACATCAACACTATCCAGAAGCACTGCCAACTTCTCTGGGCTTGAGTTCCTCTGAAATGGACTGACACGAATCATAAAAGAGTGTTGTAGTCTAATGAGTCCAACTTTTGAATTGTTTTTGGAAATGATGGACGACATGTTCTTGAGGACTAACAAGAGAAGCACAATGCTAACTGTAATCGGCAACATGTTCCAAAGCCAGCGACCGTAATGGTCTGGGGTTGCATTAGTGCTCTCGCCACGGGCAAACTGCACATCTGTGAGGGCACTATTGACGCAGATGGGGCCATGCATATTTCGGAACAACATATGCTGCCTTCCAGACGACATCTTTCTCGGGGACACTTCTGCTTATTCCAGCAGGATGAAGCCAAGCCACTCTATGCACGTATTATCTATGCTTCATCATCAGGGATGAGATTGGGCTCCCAGTCTCCCGCCTCCCATTGAAAACGTGCGGCAGATTATGAACTGAAAATTACGATGGCAAAGATCCCAAACTGCTGAAAAAAATGAAGTCCTACGTAAGGCTAGAAGGGGAACAAATTCTGCTTTCCAAACTCCAACAATTAGTATTCTCAGTTCTAAAATGACTTCTGCTGTCACTAAAAGGAGTGGTGATGTCATACAGTGGAGGACATGCACCTCTTCCAACTTAATTGGAATGTTACAGACATCACATTTCAAAATGGCTACTATTTAAAACAAGAGGCCTGTCGGCCTAGAGAGCTCCGCTGGGGATGACTGAAATGTCCATGTCATAACCCAATTTCAGAAATCCTTGAAAACTATTGCAATATGAACACATATGACACATTTGGTGACCAGAATATGCTGTGAACCAGTTTTTTCAGTCTTTCATTATCATAACTTAATTCACAGCATATTCTGGTTACCAAATGTGTTGAGATTGAGTGTTGCTGAGATATTAATGAAAGACTGAAAAAATGAGCACAAACACTGATTTTCTAAGTCCAAAATGCTGAATTTCCCAAAAACCGGGATGTAGAATTTTCTAATTTTCGCTGGGGATATTCAGAACATCATAAGGAAGGCTCAAAACAAATTAGACAAAAAGTTATCAGACAGTTTTTGAGATATTAACGAAAGACTGAAAAAATGAGCACAAACATTGATTTTCTAAGTCCAAAATGCTGAATTTCTCAAAAACCGGGCGGTAGAATTTTCTAATTTTCACAGTGAATACTCAGAATATCATAAGGAAGGCTCGCACCAAATTAGAAAAAATGCTATCAGACAGTTTTTGAGATATTCACATTTGAAGCGAAAAGTTGATGCCGGACGGACAGACAGACTGACAGACGAACGCCGGACGACTCAGCATTAAAAAAGGTCCGCTGACTGCTGACTATCATCACAGCGGAGCTAAAAATAAAAAAAAAACACTAAAGTTGATGAGTTACCATTCTTATTTTTTCTTTGTACAATTTTTCAACTGCATACAGGTTAGCCTTTAGAGTGCTGAAATAAATTTTTCAAAAATATAAATTTAATTATCTTCTGCTGTTGAAAACCCATCTTGTGCCCCCTTGCGGAAGATCTTTTAAACAAGTTGCCACATTACGTTATCAACAGCTTTGATTTTGATATATTACATCACTGAGTAACAATAGCTGCATTCAGCGCTCAAAGGGTTAAAAGGGATTTGCCAATTGCTGCTGTTTGTTTTATTTACATATAATGCATAATCCCAGTTCTTCTGGAATTGAGGTTGAAGGTAGTACACCAGCGCAGGATGAAGCATAGACCAAAGACTGCATGGATAAATCATCCACATAGCATTAACTCAGAGCACTTCACCTTAGGGTGAAGTGGAGGTGACTTGTTGAGTTACCTGTATAACTGCTGGACGGGGCTGGGCTGTCCGCACTTGCGGTGCTGTAGGAGTTAGCGCTCAGCTCCTGCCGCTCCCCCTCTTGCTTGACCCCATTCTGTGACCCCATATCCCACCCCACGGGGGACCCCTCCAGCTCCGCCTCATCCAGGCCCCCACCACCTTTCCCATCCTCCTCCGATCCCGGGTCCAAGAGGCCAGTCCCCTCGGCAGCGTCCGTTGGGTCCTGGGTCCAGCCCGGTCCAATCCCCTTTGGGCTGCGTGGCGTCGCCGGACCACCGTAGGAGGGGCTGTGTCCATCGCCCAGGCCGACGCCCCCCACGTCCCGCACGGCGGCCACATCCAGCTCCCCGAGGCCTGGGCTCCTGTCCTCCGCAGCGGCAGGCTGAATCCCGTCCATGGTGTGCCGTCCAATCCTCAGCGCTCCGCCCCCTCCGTCATGGCCTCATTATCGCCACCCTGCAGGACAAGGGACAGCTTCAATAATGCATTTTTTAAATGTGCACATATTGATGAGATAAATAACACCGGCAACACGATTAATGTTGATTACATTTTTCTTTGCGGTACAACTAATACAGACTGGAAAGGAACGCATATAGTGCAGATGTTCAACCAAAAAAATTACTGAAAAAATACAGTTTTTGCAAGAATATGAGACACTTCATTGTCATTGAAGAAAGCAGCAGCCTGAGAGAGGTTGAGAAACTCGGACAAGCGCATGTGAGTGAGGAATGCACTTCAGCTCCCCCCCGGGCAGCCTGTAATGAAGCACTCACAGGCGGGAAGAGGTGAAATCAGGAGACTCCCATCTCAAGAAAACACACTCCTGAAACATGCGAGGCCCGAGTCCAGGCAACAGCAAGGCTGCGTGCTGCTCGACAATCTCCACCTCTGGAGCCACACTGAGACCAGCTGCCTGCAGCTCCCCCGGCCACCTGTCCAGGCTCTCAAGGCCTGAGCCTGTAGTTGTGTCTGAAGATCTCCCATATCTGCTATGGGGCCTGACCTCTCTTCTTATTTTTTGAATCTTGCTTGCTGAGCGCTGAACTTTACTCCAATGACCTTGTAACAGGGGCTGAAGCTGCCTCTTTACACACCAAACCCCTCGGATGTCCTAGGGAAAGATGGCAGCCGACTTTGTGCAGAGGTTAATTTGCCACTGCCAAAAAATTTTTAGACCACAAAAAAAAACAGCCTCCACAGTA
Organism: Gymnothorax javanicus; assembly: GCA_029692085.1. Lineage (NCBI taxonomy): Eukaryota > Metazoa > Chordata > Actinopteri > Anguilliformes > Muraenidae > Gymnothorax > Gymnothorax javanicus. The sequence continues at coordinate 81,856,504 of CM056202.1, forward strand.
ACTGCACTAGGTTAATTAAATAATTAAATAAAACCATATGAAAAAACCATATGAAAAATGTACACACACAAGTGTGTTAATGGTGTCACTGGCACGATGCCATAAGCGTCAATGGTTTCTCTCCTATCAAAAAGAGGATATTATAATATCCCAGGAAGCAGTGATAGACCATTCAGCATAATTTACTACTTGGAAGAAAGAAAAAAAATTACTGTCAACATCCCCCACTACGGCATTCACCAATGTCCATCAATTTGACAGATACTAATAACCGATTGAGACACAGTCACTTAACATGCACAACAAATTCGCTTTCAGTTGCATTTCTCTGTTGTGACCTGTGGCTTGTGAATGAAACAAGCAGACAATAGGAGCGATCTGGTATAGCGCAAAACTGTCGTAAATCGGGAGATGAGATGAAAGAAGGGGATTTTTTGTCGACGTCCGCACTTCTGGTAATAAGACCAGCTTCGCCAAGTCAATGCATGCTTGACCAAATGCGATGAGCATTGCGCAGCTTCGCAGTCGAATACCATCGTGGATACACAGATATGAATATGAAAATACCGCAAAATTCAAATAAACGCTACATTCAAGTCAAGGCCGGAGTTCACGTCCTGGTCTGGAACTAAACGCTATAAATCACCATTATATTAGCTAGCGATCGACCTTGCGCGGATATGAGCGGAAGTTCACTCGTCGACATTTTGACCGTTGAGCCGTCATTATCGGCAAGCGTATCCGCCTTGCGATGTGCCGTATTGTATATCAGATCGCTCCTATTCAGACCAAACAAACAGACATACCCATCAAACAAAAGCTATATTTTGGGCACTGCCGGGAGGAATGCTGGACGATGTGAATGCTGGAAAAACGCTTCCAGTCCCAGCAGTTCTCTAATTTTAATGCTGAGGAATAACATTTAAAAATTTTATATTCACTCTCTTGTACAACCAGCGCAGAAACACTCTTAAAAGGAGGGAGAACTGTTCGCTCTCCATGTGCGCTTTCTCTGCAGTACTTCAGAGGAGGAAGAAATATTACACCAAGAGATAAGGACAGAACCACAGTACAGACAATGTCATGGCCGGGAACTACCATACAGAGGGGGCGGCGGGGGGTGGGGGTGGATTTGCATGTGGTTTGATTTGGCCGCCGTCAGCCCTTGCTGGGTTCTTAATTACCCATATTTTTTAAGTGCCCGGATACGTTTCGCAGGCTTTCATCATATTTCTGCTCCTGACTGCTGAAAATCCTGTAATCATGAGAGTGATCAAATCCATTATACTGTGACAGCTAATCTAACGGATTTAGCCCTGTATATATATGCATGGCAACACCAATCCTGAAGCGTGCAGCACACAGTGCCCTCTGCACTTCAACCTCCCTCCGCCCACAATCTCAGGAGCGTCTGACCTCAATGGCACACATACAGTGCCGTGAAAAAGTATTTGCCCCCTTCCTGATTTCTTATTTTTTTTGCATATCTGTCACACTTAAATGTTTCAGGTCATCAAACAAATTTTGATATTAGACAAAGACAACCCGAGTAAATACAAAATGCAATTTTTAAATGATGATTTCATTTATTAAGGGGAAAAAGCTATCCAAACCTACATGGCCCTATGTGAAAAAAGTAATTGCCCCCTCAATCCTAATAACTGGTTGCGCCACCCTCAGCGACAACAACTGCAATCAAACGTTTGCGATAACTGGCAATGAGTCTTTCACATGGCCATGGAAAAATTTTAGTCCACTCTTCTTTGCAGAATTCTTTTAATTCAGCCACACTGGAGGGTTTTTGAGAATGAACAGCCTATTTAAGGTCATGCCACTGCATCTCAAGCAGATTTAAGTCTGGACTTTGACTAGGCCACTCCAAAACCTTCATTTTGGTTTTTTTTTTAAGCCATTCAGAGGTTGACTTGCTAGTGTGTTTCGGATCATTGTCCTCCTGCATAGGTCACAAACTGATGGTTGGACATTCTCCTTCAGGATTTTCCGGTAAAGAACAGAATTCATAGTTCCATAAATTAAGACAAGTCGTCCAGGTCCAGAAGCAGCAAAGCAGCCATCACACTACCACCATCTATGTTTCACTTTTGGTATGATTTTCTTCTTATGAAATGCTGTGTTAGTTTTATGCCTGAGGTAACTGGACGCACACCCTCCAAAAAGTTCAACTTTTGTCTTTTCAGTCCACAGAATATTTTCCCAAAAGTCTTGGGGATCATCAAGATGTATTTTGGCAAATGTGAGATGAGCCTTTGTGTTCTTTTTGGCCAGCAATGGTTTTCACCTTGGAACTCTCCCATGGATGCCATTTTTGCCCAGTCTCTTTCTTATTGTTGAATTATGAACACTGACTTTAACTGAGGCAAGCGAGGCCTGCAGTTCTTCAGATGTTGTTCTGGGTTCTTTTGTGACCTCCTGGAGGAGCCATCGATGCGCTCTTGGAGTAATTTTGGTAGGCCAGCCACTCCTGGGAAGGTTCACCACTGTTCTAAGTTTTCTCCATTTGTGAATAATGGCTTTCACCGTGATTCGCTGGAGTCCCAAAGCCTTAGAAATGGCTTTGCAACCCTTTCCAGACTGATAGATGTCAATTTCTTTGTTTCTCATCTGTTCTTGAATTTCTTTAGTTCGCGACATGACGTGTTGCTTTTTGAGATCTTTTAGCCTACTTCACTTTGTCAAACTGGTTCAATTGAAGTGATTTCTAGATTCAACAGGTCTGGCAGTAATCAAGCCTGGGTGTGGCTAGTAAAATTGAACTTAAAAAATGTGGTTAATCACAGTTAATTCATGATTTAAGGGGGGGGGGTGCAATTACTTTTTCACATAGGGCCAAGTAGGTTGGATAGCTTTTTTCCCTTAATAAATGAAATCATCATTTAAAAACTATATTTTGTATTTACTCGGATATCTTTTTCTTGTATTAAAATTTGTTTGATGATCTGAAACATGAAACGTGAAAAATATACAAAAAAGAAAGAAATCAGGAAGGGGGCAAATACTTCTTCACAGCACTGTAATACAGCCTCCTTCTAAATCCCATCACTCGGTGAGTCACTATAAAAGGTCTCTCACAAGTTCACACAGAATTCCACTAGAGCCCAGATTGTGAAAATCAATCATGTGAAAAACACGCTGTGCTAAAGGAATGACTATTATTGGCAAATCATGATGTTCAGAAAGGCATTGTGGAGAGTTATTGCAAAAAGAATAATATCACATTAGTGACTAGAGGGCATTCAGTGGAACGCATACCTCCGCCACTCCATATCTGTTCTTTTGGTTACAGAATATGTTCCGGACCACTTCCAAAATTAAATCAACTCTTCCCTGGACTACCACCCATCATCCTGTCAAATTTCGTGCCAAACCCTTCATAACTTTGAGTTCTCCGGTCAGAAATATCACACAGACCCGCGTTAGACAGATATATTTTAATTTTTGGAGGATCAAGAATCCAGAATATGTTCCGGATCACTTCCAAAATTGAATCTATTCATCCTTCAACTACCACCTATCATCCTGCCAAATTTCGTGCCGAACAGTTCATTAGTTTTGAGTTATCCTGTTAAAAGACGGACAGACAGACAGATGGACAGACAGACAAACATACAGGGGTGAAAACATAACCTCCTTTTCAGAGGTAATAAGAACTGCACAGATCAACACACTTTGAGATGTGTTCACAACTAATTTCAATCCTCAGGTAACATTCAGTTCTTAGCAGCAACAACAGGAGCTTTATCAACTCGGCCAAACACTCGAGTAAATATATAACAATAAAAAAAGAACACCAATGAAACAACTAGGCTTTTGCTGAAAAGATTACAATTTTTCAGTCACTAAATGATACATGTTGCCATAGTTTTGGATAGCCATTGATGTATTCAGGCTCTCAAGTAGCAGCATGATTGCAACAGCACCAATTACAATCGGTGAAACCAGAAATGCCATTTAGAGCACAAGAGAGTGGAGCACTGTCAAGCTCACACTCACAGATAAAAGGTCACATCTACGGGGCTGTTTGTAAACTCACAGATAAAGGGGTCACCTCTGCACACCTTTAGTAAATTTGCTGATAAAGGGTCACCTCTGAAAGGCTGTTTGTACACTCACAGTTAATGGGTCACCCCTGCAAAGCTGTTTGTACTCTCACAGATAAAGGGTCACCTCTGAAAAGCTGTTTGTACACTCACAGTTAATGGGTCATCCCTGCAAAGCTGTTTGTACCCTCACAGATAAAGGGTCTCCTCTGTAAAGCTGTTTCTACCCTGACAAATAAAGGGTCACCTCTGCGAAGCTGTTTCTACACTCACAGATAAAGGATCACCACTGCAAAGCTGTTGGTACCCTCACAGATAAAGGGTCACCACTGCAAAGCTGTTTGTACCCTCACAGATAAAGGGTCACCTCTGAAAAACTGTTTGCACACTCACAGTTAATGGGTCACCCCTGCAAAGCTGTTTGTACCCTCACAGATAAAGGGTCACCTCTGAAAAACTCTTTGTACACTCACAGTTAATGGGTCACCCCTGCAAAGCTGTTCGTACCTTCACAGATAAAGGGTCACCTCCGTAAAGCTGTTTGTACCCTCACAGATAAAGGGTCTCCTCTGCAAAGCTGTTTGTACACTCACAGATAAAGGGTCACCTCTGCAAAGCTGTTTGTACCCTCACAGATAAAGGGTCACCTCTGCAAAGCTGTTGGTACACTCACAGATAATGGGTCACCTCTACAGGACTGATTGTAAACTCTCAGGTAAAGGGTCACCTCTACAGGGCAGTTTGTAAGCAGCACGACTGTTTGCTCTCCCTGCGGTTCTAAGGGTTTCTACGTTCCAGGCACATTTTCCCATAATCCATAGATGTGCTGCACAAGGTCTAAAGATGAAAATATGCTCCCATTGGCTAGCTCTGACCCATTGAAAAGAATTTCACTGACGTACATTGACCGTGCAAAATAATTTGATACATTTTTTCAAGAATGATAATGCATATTGTGCAACCCAGTCCCCGAGTAGATAACAATTAACATCTGTTAACAGCAGCTAGCTGACAGTCTAAGATAGAACTTCAAACTGAATCAACTAGCCTCTCGCCAGCTCTGCAGCACAGAAATGATGCTGCTTAGACTGAGCCAAATTCAGAGCTCATGGTTAGTGAACCCACATGGGATACAGAATTTCAGGGCTCAAAATTATTGTTAATGATCAACGGGCCATCAGCCCCTAAAACTGAAATTTCCAGCTGCCAAAATATTTGAAGAGGAGCCGCAATATTTCTTTCGAAATAAAGTAATAAAACAACAATAAAATCAAGCTGTGTTTGATTGTCCAAAATAAGAAATCAATTTATTACATTTGAATTCACACGCAGTTTGACAGTATTTCTTGTCACAAAGGTGGACTTTTATATTTGTTTATTTCAGTCCACCAACATTTTAAATGAATACACACTTCTAAATAAAAATTAAATAAACTCATGCTAAACTCAACCAGAAAATCATTAGTTCATATTGAATTTCATGCCTCAATAGTTGATTTGTGTGATTTGACAGTGCACCATTTTGAGGGATCTCAGACTTTGGGGAGCCACCTGGATAGCTGTCTAATTTGGCTCATAGGAAGTCAGTAATCTAGAATGTAATGCTCAAGATGAATTATACTTGTGGTCAAGGAGTTTATGATCCCAGAAATGTATAGTTTTAACCCCCAGCAGTTTTTCACTTCTCAGTATTATTTTTTTTTGCAATTTCAATGTTGAATTTTCATGAAGATTTTTTGGTTTGCAGCCCTTTTTCTCTACCAAAATCATGAAAATAAACTGAAATACGATGGGAGTCTAAATGCCTCAAGTGTCTAGACTCAGTTCAGCCACTCCTTTCCTGTCTGTGAAGCTGCCATCTTGAATTATAAAGCCTTAAATAAGGTATTACCTAAATAGCCAGATTTGGCTTCTGCGCAAAGGGGTTAAATAAGGTACCACGTAAATAGCCAGATTTGGCTTCTGCGCAAAGGGGATAAGGTAGGAGGTTGAGTGGGTGTGATCGCGTTAAAAGTTACTAATCATGAGAGGGCTAGTGACCTGCATCGCAGACAATAAGAGTCCTCAAAACTTCCACTGCAAATTGGCACCCCGGAGAGTTCATCACTGCTTACCCCAGGAGCCAGAAAGGATTACATCAGCAACTTTGGCTATGAGACCTACGAGCCATTGTTGACTATCGGCACGATTTCTAGTCACCACAATAAATATTTACTCACATATGGTGACCGATTATTTTGAGCCCTGAACTTAGATGCGGAGATGATAGGTGAGGGTCACTGCATAACACGGGGTGCTACAGGACACCACAGTACATGCCTGTAACATCAATGTGAGAGATGGTCAAAGCAATCTAATTAATAACCTATATGTTCAAGCAAGGTAGCATGTGGACGAACAGGTCTGTCCCACAATGCCCAAATTCCACATCATTCGCAATCTCTAGTTTTGCTGCAATTACATGGTGGCTGGGAGTTCATTCATTTTCCAGCACCAAAAACGAGGAGATTAGCCCAAAATGCAAGGTGCCAACAGGTCATTTTTAATCAGAGCAATGACCTTCCGGACCTTTCCTGAAAAAGTATGAGCTATAGTCTGTAGCCTATATAAAGATCGATGACAGTCTCCACTTCCAAACACTGTACAAAAATGGAACCCAAATATCCTTCATACGGACGCTGCCATCTAGCACATCTGGAGCCAGAGTCTGTGCAGTAGTAACCGGGCGGTTGAGCCGCAGTATCAAAGTCTTGCCCACACACTCGCCCTGCTCAGTCACAAGCACATCTCTGAACTTCTTATGCAGCCTGGCTGGCTGCGTAAGTGTAAGATTAGAGTCTAGGGTAAATTACTCTAGTTTTGTTAGAACACGTTACTAAATGTTGGGCCTATTCAAAGAACCATTCTACCATGACTGAAAACTCATTAAAGGGTGAGCTAGTTTTCTAAGTACAGTTATATGTGGCTAAATATGTTTGCTGCTTTCTTTGTCCATAGCAGTACAGTGCTTGGCTTCCATGCCGATGTCCAGAGCTCCAGCCAGCCTCTACCAACTCATGCTCACTGCTAGCCATCTATTAGCTAGGTGGCTAATACATTGACTATGTTTAAGTACCTCATACGACCCTACTTCAAAATCTGTGCAAACCCTTCAAAATAAGGTAAACAGTTAGAGTCTGCGGGTAAATGTACTTCCTGCTATTGGGCGATTCCATGCCTGTCGTACAGGACATTCAGAGAGTATTTTAAATCCAGAAAATAAAACGATGACTGGCTTTAAAGTAGGCTGTGACCTTTAAATTGTGTTACCACACTTCAACATTATTCAATGATCAAACTGATTCATTTCCATTTCTGGGGGGTGAAATAAGCAAAAATGTTATCTGTTGTACGGGACACAGAGAAATCACTTTTTTTTTTTCCCCCAACGAAGTCTTTCCAAGAACTCAGTGAATGGTTCATTTGGTAAGTGTGAACACAAGCGTACCGTGCTCGGGCACAGTATGCGAGTCCGCTTGGAAGAGGTGGACTCGGGCACGGTTCATCCATACTCCTACTGAATGTGAAAGCAACCGTACTCGAGCACGGAGGAGGAGTATCACGTGACATCTTAACTATTCGACTCTTTTGTTCTGACACATATAGCGGTAAGAGGATCTCTTTGGTTAAATGAAGAAATTGGGCAGATGAAATTAAATGCTTGCTCGTATTTTGGGCAGACGAAAAAAAACATACAATCACAACTGGATACACAGAAATGCAGAGATTCATGGAATAATTTGTGAGTGTTTACATTTGCGTGGTTATCGCAGAACAATAGAACAGTGCTGTGACAAAATAAAGAAAGCGCGGCTGCAAGATCTTAAAAGTGCGGAACGTGGTGTGAAAGTCTAGCAGTTTTAGTGATGAAAAATATACATTTCCGTGGCTTCTCCTTCTTCTTTGTGTATATTTTTCTACTCAAAAACCACCTAGGTGCATACAGCTACCTTCTGTATCGGAATTTTGATAAAATAATCCGTACTTGGGCACAGTACGATGTTGCCAGTGTGACAGTCAGTCAGAACAGTCAACTCTTTTCTGTCTTTCTACTGCACAAATACTAATGAAATACACACACATGGCAGATGTTACTTTCACAAATATCTTTAACAATTCCTTTAATTTCAAAACATTTTCAATGTTTTACGTACCTCTGAATCGGCGACTGATGCCATTAAGAAACTGAACAGCAATTTGCATACCCTTGAAACAGTCAATTGCCTTCCCTCAATGGAATTTTCCATTCACTAATGCCCCCTATTGTCTCAGAGGTGAGGAATTAAAGAGACACCTATTGTTTTTCAGGCAGAACTAACCCACTGAGAAGTAACTGCCTTGAGATTTGGTTTAAGCAGTTCTGTAAAGGACTGTACCAATAATCTGTTGTACGGGACAATACTTTTTAGGCAAATTATGTGGAAACTCATTAATGGAATTATGGGGAGATAGTAGCATTTTAGTACCTTTAGTCTGAAGTTAGAGGATTTGTAATAAAAAGTTTCCGACTCAAAAAATAAAAAAATGTCGAGAACTTTTTGCCTTTAATCTGTTGTACGGGACATGACAATAAACAGCCTGTCATTTATCATATTTTTCTCCGTCAAGCAAAGGGTCATGTGACCATCACTTTGCAAGTGGACAGACTTTGCTCTAGATACATGACTCGTAAAGACTGGGAACTTGAGTGATATCAGTTAGTGGGAAATTAAGGCAATAGATTGAAAATTGCGGAAAACTGAAAATTTGATAATTTCATGTCTCCTTTAATTCCACCCCAAATCACCATTCTGCAGTCACGTAAGTGAGAAAACTTACTTGTTTTTAAATGACTTAAGTATTCAGGGTTACAAATCACAATAGACCAGTCAGTTAGAAACATTTCTCAAATTTTTTCAGTTTCCAGCATGGAATTGCCCTTTCATGAATTTTAATGTTAGTTCTAACTACCTCGTTAGTTAGCCGACTAACTCAGTGAGCGAACCGTTTTTAGTTGGCTAGCAAGATTTGATAATAGGTCACTTAAATTAGCAAGAAAAACCAAGGGTAAAAAAGCTCTTTGTGCTGAACATAGCATCTCCGCTAATATTACAACACTATGTTCTGAGTAAAGAGGTTTTTACCGGCGATTTCCTTTCCTACCTTACTTACGACGACTTCTTATAGAACCCTGCTAAACTAGCTTGCCAGACAGCTAACAAACTGGTTTTACTTACAAGCGATAGCTCATGTACTGTTTGCAGCGATGCTAAGTTCAGAGTAAAGACAACTGTACCATCAATTTTTGTTGAACTTTTACAGTGGGTTATATTCAGTTGTACAGGGACCTAGCAACTAATGCAAGTGTAATGTTAACATTATATTTGTTCTCCATGGTTGCAATCTAGCGCCAAAGACATCCCGGAAATAAGCCAGTCGGCCTTCTCTGAAGAGTCGCTGTCAATCACATCCGTCAATCATGACTTTGCACCCCCTTTTTATAGTATGAAATAACTAAATAAAACTTATCAGAAAAAAAAGAACACTTGAACATAAATCAGCATGGTAAGAACTACTTAAAATTACAGAGACCATCTCCAGAAAAAAAATTATTTGACACGTACATTAATTTTTCATTGTGGCCCATGTCCCATGCACTAAAATGGAGGGGGTGGGTTTATAAACTGTACTGCAGCCAGCCATGAGATGGCAATCAAGATGTTTTAGCCTCACTTTAAGGGAACTGCTTGGTTGTCCATCTTTATAATCAATGAGATGAGCAAAGACACAGAGCCAAAGAGAAAGAGCAAGAGTGTGTCATCGTCAGATGGTTCAAATATGCAGTGCATGAAATGGGCTAAAAAGAAATGGAACAAAATCTCAAATTACTTAGAACCAAAAACACTGACGAACTCAGAGCATTTTCTTTGTGCTTCTTAATATGGTTTCTCAAACGAAAGTAATTGATAAAATAACGTGGCATTATTTTGGTTGTATTTCCTGAAAAAAATTAGATTAGAATGAAAAATGAAAGCAGATCAATGTCCTCAGCAAACTTTTAAATAAGACATCACAGCGCTTCAAAAAAATGCATAAATTGCCATGTTGGAAAGTTTGCAAAGGTTATGAAAGAATCATTTTATCACAACGTACACTGACAGAATTATAAAATGAGATGCATAAATGTGGGTCACACCCAAGCACCCATCACCCACAAATTAACACAGACCCTCCCTTCCCCCATACAGAGACCAGACTGAGTCTGGATGGACATTCTCTATGCTCACTGAAGTGAGTAATTAGAGGAATTAGGCCACTAATGCAAATCTGTTCCAAGAAAGCACTATGGTCATGTACACAGTGAATCGAATGGCCCTTTAGAATTATGATGGGTAAAATCTGCATGAAAACATTCCGTACAACAGAGCCATTAGAGTATGACTCAAATAGACCCTGTACAAGAACAGGAATAGGCATCTCAAGGCAATGGAAGGACTGGGATCTTACCAGAATGTTGTCGTAGTCATACTTGCAGAATAATCAACTGACTGAGTTACATCAGAGAAATGTTTTCAATGAAAGCCTATTTCAACATTTTCTCGACAAAGGCATATAAAATCATCATGCACACAAATTGCAAGAAGGAACAACCGATGACGTGTAGGCCTATAGGTTAGGGAAAGACTTCTGCATATGAGCAAACCCAAAGGATTCAATTCCATCGGAGCATGCCCCCCCAAACACACACAATTAGCTAAATTATCACAATAAAAACCAAGAACATATTAGCCATTATTTAGGCTAGCGTGCCTTTATATTGAATCTTTCTGCAATTAAGTTCTATAAAAGATTGTTTTAAAAAACCTCAGCCTAGCAAACTTCAGCAGGATTTGGATCAAAAATGCAAAGTAGGACTGTGCAGCTGTTCTCCATGGTATCGACAGCTTCCATTAGGTGGAGAAAAATTAAATCCATGGGTCCACTGCAGCTCAGGCCACAGAAGTGGGAATAACGTCCGCTTTCAGAGTAGACGATAAAATCTGTGTTAATCTGAGGGTTTACGTCCAACTAGCCTGTCCGCTGAACTGTGGATCAGCAATTCTGGAAGACAGTGGGGAAATTCCAATGTTCAGCGACTGAGGACATGGTCTTCTGTACACAGGAAGGCAAACTATTCCTGTCTCAGCTACAGTGGGCGAAGAGCAATGGGATCAGGACTGCCTGGAAGCCTGTAATGAGGTTATTCCTTAGAAGAGAGGTATTAGAATAATATTACAAAAATCCTTTTCAATATACTGCTTCCCATTACAAGTAGTGATTGTTACATTAGCATTCTGATCATATATTTGTTATCCAAGACCTTCAAGCATTAAAGCATAATCTCTGATGGCCGTGCTCATGGAAACACACGCTTCCAATGGCATGTTTACCCCTTTTGTAATCTAAAGGATTATTAAACGCAACTGGTTTTAAATCGCAAAGTGCATAATCCGGAAAATAACAGCTCTAATACAAACATTTTAATCAGATTTGTCCATTGCTGCAGTGTGCAACACTTCAGTGAACAGTGTGGCAGAAGAGACAAGCCAGTGTTGCTATAATAAGCAGTCTTAAACTTGACCAAATAGCAGCCATTTTTAGCGCAGCGTTAGCGTTGAAAACCTTATTGACTACTTGAGAAAGAAAACTGCATTATGAGTGACTGTGCTCCATAAGAACAGTCATTCAGCAGTATGTACTCAAGGTATATCTGTGCAACGACCTCAGCCTTTCTTAGCGCCTAACTTACTGCCTGCAGATTTTGGTTACTCGCTTTTATCCGGCTTCAATTCTACACACCTGTCAATTGTCCTCTCTTACCATTTACAGGTCAGAAAAAATGGTCCCGGCTATAAGCATCAAAACCAGTGTCGGCTAATGAACGGTAAACTGATGAAACACAGAACATCCCCTTAAAATAATGAATGGTCTTGAACCGTTTTCAATCTTTTTTTTTTTTTAAACTGGCATTACCTGAACTCCAAAAACTCTTAGGACCATCAGGATTAGCCATTTCTCCTCCTTAAGGTAAGAAGGAAATAATAAGTATTGGTCGGTTTTTAATTTTCCTTAATTAACAAGTTTTCCAATGATAAGAACAAGCCATCGGTAGTGAAACGCACAGCTTCCTTCTTAAATGAAATTTTGCAGCGATTGAATAGAAAATGTTTTATTCACTTTACAAAAAAGAAGTTGCTATGTCAACTTCCGCGTTCGCTATAGCATGTCCTGTTCCATCTAGCCTTGGCTTCATGATTGTTTAATTACAACAAACAAAGCGAAAATTAGCAACACAATATTAGCAAATCAATAACGTTGATTGAAATGCAATTTTGCGTCAAAGTGATGCATTTTCATTCTTGTGTTACCTTAAGGAAGAAAACAGACCACATCTGATAACATTGAGCTTTTCTTGGGTTTACATAATGCCAATTTAAATGAATGATTGCAGCTCAAGACCAATCATTAGTTTCAAGGGAGTTTCTGTTGTTTCACCAATTTTAAGCTCACCAGCCGCCACTGGTCAAAACATATAATCACTGAAAACAGCACATGCAAATTGGGTTAATTTGTTAAGTATGGATGCTGCACATCAAAATCAAATGGCCAATAAGTTTCCCAGGGAAACCACATCTGTCAAATAAGATCAAATACGATTCTACATCGTAAACAGCAGGCTTGAACCACAGCAGGTTGTTCTCAATAAAACCATACTATAATGTGTTTGCACAATTATGAATTTGTACCTGAAGCCAGAAGGCACAAATTCGACCCCTCCCCCCCAAAAAAAAAACATGATAAAAAGAAAAACTAAACAAAAGGAAAACTAACACCAGGCAGCTAGACAAAGATTGTGCCACATTTATCACAATATAGACCACAGAGAAATCAAGATCTCGCACTGATGGGCCAAAGTCTCTCAGATCACCGCACTCATTCAGCAATGGTGTGGCATTATTCTGCAACACATGAAGCTGTGTGTGTCATGAGTTTACATCATATGGGCAATTCCACATAAGAGTTGCTAAAACAGTAATTTTTAAAAAGTTTTTTATATTAGAAATATATAGGTTTTCATGTAGATGACTCATTACCAAATCGGACACTAAAAACCGTTTTAAAATATCTTTGACGGTCTTCTCAAATTTAGATTTGAATTTTGTAATTTTTTTTTAGCTCCAGGACAAGGATCAAAGGTTAATTTTCCAAAGCTGACAACTCCTAAAAGATATTTAGAAATTTCCTGGTTTTTACTGTATTTCCATACATTGGTAGCCAAAGTATTTGAGACTGTAAGTCATTGCAGGAAATTGAAACACACAATTCCAGTGGCTCATTGTGAAATTTGTCATTTTTCAATCTAATTCCGTTACCGAAATTGCAGTATAGTTCTCTTCGTCATCTTATTTCTGCATTTATTTTATTGTTATTAAGAATTATCTTCCTTCTTATGTCTATACTGAATTTCAGACATTAACCTCTCTAATACTTAACTGTAATCCTGGAAAATTTGTGGTAACGGAATTACATGGTACGGAATTACACCAGTAACGGAATTACAGAATTATTCTGAAAGCCAGTGAAAAACAGAGGATGGCTCAAGGTGGCATGAGGACTTTATGGAGCATAGTGGTTCATTGTTTTGGACATCTATAGTTGAGTGTTTCTTCCTGTGCGTTAAGTTTCCATACTATTCATTCAAGGATTAGCAGGAATTTATAATATAGTTTGGTTAAGGAGTAGCATCTGCTGGGGAAGGGTATGAATTGACTGTTTGTTCTGTAGCATGGGGTCTTCTTCACCATCACTTTTACCAGCATCCTGTTCCTCCTGGAACTGTGCTTTACTAAGACAGCATCTCTTTGTATAACATGTATAATGTGTGAATGTTATAAGGGGTTTCAGATTGGGAAAGCATGGCTTGTGGCCCTTGCAGTCAGTTACTCAGTGAAGCTTGTTGAGTCTAGGTGTGATAAAACGTTGACAGTCTTTGCTCAGAATACACGTCATGGTATTATTCCCGTCGGATGCCAAATGCAATCCAGTGGGCACTCAGACCTTGAGTCAAGAAAAAAAAGGAGAAACTCAAATGCCAAGACCTGAGTAAAGAAACTGAATTTAATTAAAACAAAATCCAAAAACAGCAGGTTTAAAAATAACAGGGAGCAGCAAACAAACTAGGAGAAAAGAAAGAAAAAATGTAGCAGCAACACTCTAACACCTCCACCCTAATGGGTTCCACCTGTGGCCCATTAAGGTGGAGGTGAAAGAATTAGAAAGGGGAGGGGCTGTAAGGACCAAACCTTTACAACACATCCCAAGTCCGACATTCGTTCATGGTCAATATCGAAAGCCAGCAATCCTCCAACTAAGCAGGTAAGTTTCTTGCTTTCTCATTTCTGAATAAAACTGATACTTTAAGTTTCGATATTAGTTTAGCAAGATGGTTGATATACATTAATCTCACCTGTTTCATCAGACTCACCTAATCCGGGAGGCAGTTCCTAGGTTGCCTCAGCTGTCAATTTAATTATGTAAAGCGCATTGAGCCGTATCCCATACTGCATTTTGTGCTATTTAAGGAACATTATGTATATACTGTTCTAGTAGAAAAATTAGTAATTCTCATCAATATCATGTATTGCCTTCCTTTGGCCCAGACTTGTTGATCAAAATTTTGGTTCAACAGGAGGTCAGCAACACAAACATCATTTATGATACCAATTTTCAATTGCTTTGTTGTTTTGAGTATAATAAATTCAGTAGATTCTCAGAAAATGTAATTCCGTTACCATTTTGTAATCCCGTTACCGGTGTCTCTTTCTCATAAATGGCATCCTACAAAATATCTGTGAATATACCAGTCAATATAAACTTACCATGGCCTGGTCAACATCCTAGGCCACCAACTTAAGCTTAAACCTACTGCCCGTCGTTGCCAGATTTCAGAGAAATGCCTGTCAAAGTTAAGGCAAAAATAATGGCATTTTTTCTGCCGTAATTCCGTTACCGACACTTTCACCTTTGTATAGCCTTCTGCAAAATTGATTACCCCAAACTTTGTGTTATACAGCTCAGTAGGCATGCCAGTGGAACTGATAAAAGCACAGGCAAGTAGCTACTGCATTAGAGTAATAGATGGCAGGTAAAAATGACATGAAAATTACTCTTGATCGTTATTAGGAATGAGGAGCTGACGTAATGATCCAGCGCCCCGCCCCCAGAAATGACGACACGCTCCATTTTGAACTTACTGGCGCCAGTCGCTTCCACTGTACTGTGTTAGAGCTTCGTTGTTGTTGTGGTTTCCTCGTTGTTTTCTAAAGATGCCTGGAAGATACTGTTGTATAAAAAACTGCCCCAGTGCCTCCCACGATTGTCATGGCAAACAGAGAGACTAGGGCTGCTCAATTAACTGAATTGCGATTATTTTAAGCGCAATAAAAGTAACTGCCACTATGAGGCAGGCAGAAGTGCTTGCTTATTACCTTTTCTATGGTACATACCTAATGCGGTCATTTGAAATGCTTACAGGAAGAAAACTGTGATTTGAAGTCCGCTAATTACCAGCGAGGTTGGACAGCCTCCGTCGCTTTGGCATAACTAGCTTACCTTAAATCAATTCCCATGCACTTTGCCTAACTTGCAATCAAGCCATTTATTCAGCCAACCAACCAATCAAAACCAAAATGTGGCCTATAATGATTAAGAAGAGATAATGAGAAGCAGAGAGACCTAACCAGGCTGCCGTGTTAGATTGAAAGAATGTCAATAATCTGAGTAAATAGCAGACCTCTGAATTTCACCTCTCATCGGGGAATTTTGTATGTATTGTTAAAGATATTTTTTAATGAAATTATTTTAAGATGGCTCTGGTTTTAAGTGCTTAAAAAACAGTGGCGGGCGGTGGACGGAAAACCGAGGGGACGGAAAACATCCCTTGAAACGGATGAGAATAGTGACCCGATTTCAATCATTGTTCTTGGTCAACATGTTAGTTTCCCTTATAATGAAATGTTTAGGTGAGCGAACAATAAATTCTATAAAATGTTTAATTCACATGCCTTAATAGGCAACTCTTCAGGAAAAAACCACCATGGATTTTCCGCCTTAAATTTTGTCACATCCTAAGCAAGTCGCCAAACCTGTGCGTAATGATTGTTTAATTGAAAAAGATTGAAATGCGTTCTTTTTTGTGTTCAACTGATGCCTTTGATTTCTCGTCTTAACGAAGACAATTAGCTAAACCTGACAGGGGTGAGTTACAGTATCTTTTACCAGGGAAATTGAGTGAAAACAGATCAAGACTAATAAGCAGTTTGAAGACATGTTTATCACCCTCCTTGTTCTCTGTCCACCGCCCGCCACTGCTTAAAAATATAGGCTACATGAAGTGCAGAACATTTTGTGAGGCCTAATTGCCTAATTGAGCAAATCAACTGTCTGATTGCAAATTGAGCAAAGTAATTGGGAAGGGGGTGAGAGCAATTGTTCGGTAGAGAATGATGACTTTGCAGACCTTAACTTTGTGTTGTTCGGCACGTAATTTACCGCAATGTGTTTGCAAGTCTTCGCTGAATTTATCTATTGCGTGCAATGCGACAATCATTTCTCTCACTTCACGTTTGATATGCTTCACAAAATCTTTGCATATGTTTTGAAATGCTTAAAAACCAGGAACATCTTAAAATGATTTTATTTTTAAGAAATCTTTTTAATGATATGTAAAAATTATACGAGAGGTGGAATTCAGAGGTCTGCTGTTAATTCAGATTATTGACATTCTTTCAATCAAACACAGTAGCCTGGTTAGGTCTGTCTGCTTCTCATAATCTCTTCTTAATCATTATACTCCACATTTTGGTAAGCTCTATAAATGTCTTTCAATGTGTTAATGTTGTAGACTTTTAAAGCCCACCTGGCATGACATTGTTAACCCCTAACGTTACCTAGCTAGCCTCAAACAAGTCCCGGTTTTCCGTGGACAACGCCAGCAAATTTAATATTGTAATTAAATTAAATTTAATATTCAATTGAGATGTGTGTCTTACCACTACAATGTGTGCTTATAGGGACCAATTTCTTTCGCCGCCGCCTTGTTCATTTTTTCATCTTTCTTTGACTATTACTTCTTTGGTAGCACGTATCTACAGCTCCCGTTGCCTATGGCAACCGATAGCATGTAAGTTCAAAATGGCGCCGCCACCCCCGAATGGGTACGTGTATGACATAGGTCCTCATTCCTAATTCCGTTACCGTGGAATTGCCCATATCAGAGCTAGCTAATAGCTATATAGCGCTACTGTCATGACATGCATTGCAACATTGGTGTGCAATAGAATATGTCTGTGCATTCCCTTTGTATTTAACCATTGAACTGCAAGTTCCAAACATGGAGGTAATATAATAGAACTGGAGAGAGCAAGGAAGTACCGCCCCTATTACTTTCAATGGGATATGCTAGGCTAGCTACTTCAGCCCAGGAAGTACGGAATTGACTTACGCCATCTATAAAAATGGCGTTCCATGGGTGCTTATTTCCGGCACCATTTCATAAGATTGCCAATCTGATTACACCATAGAGATATACAATAGAACCAGAGAGAACGAGGAAGTACCTTAGCTTCAGCCAGTTAGCATGTTAGCTTCCTGCTTCGCGTTTCCCAAGGATTCAATTTTGTAGCCAAAGACGCTGAAGCTCCATAGACACCAATTGAAAAGTTTGCATTTTTTTCTTGCCAAATAAAGTGAAAACAAAAGAAAATGTATTCTGTAATCCGTCATTATTTTGCTCTTTGTCTGAAGCAACTGTTCAATGTTTTCAAGAGGGCCTGTAAAATAAGAACTGCTACTTAGAGCTTGATGACAGGTCGTGCCTGAGTTTGGTTGTCCAGCTGTTGCTCTGACGGCAGCAGTTCAGCCAATGAGTGTATAGTGCGTGCGCGTTCCTGTATAGTGCGTTGCTCGTCATTTCCCCTCGAACACATTCGCCAATCCGCACAGACGACACATTTTCTTAGCCATTTGTGCTGTGTAATCAGATTGGCAATCTTATGAAATGGCACCAGAAATAAGCATCCATGGAACACCATTTTTATAGATGGCGTTGGTCAATTCCGTACTTCCTGGGCTGAAGTAGCTAGCCTAGCATCTCCCATTGAAAGTAATAGGGGTGGTACTTCCTCGCTCTCTCCAGTTCTATTATATTACCTCCATGGATTACACTGCACAAATGGCCAAGAAAATGTGTCGTCTGTGCGGATTGGCGAATGAGTTCGAGGGGAAATGACGAGCAACGCTGTTAATCCGAACGCTGATCGACTATACACTCATTGGCTGAACTGCTGCAGTCAGAGCAACAGCTGGACAACCAAATTCGTGCATGAGCTGTCATCAAGCTCTAAGTATCAGTTCTTAATTTACAGGCCCTCTTGAAAACATCGAACAGTTGCGTCAGACAAAGAGCAAAATAATGAAGGATTACTGAATACATTTTCTTTTGTTTTTAGCTTTTATTTGGCAAGAAAAAAAATGCGCACTTTTCAATTGGTGTCTATGGAGCTGCCGCGTATTGGGCCACAAAATTGCATCCTTGGGAAACGCGGAAGCAGGAAGCTAACATGCTAACTGGCTGAAGCAAAGGTACTTCCTCGTTCTCTCTGGTTCTATTAAATATCTCTATGGTTCCAAACAAAAAAGAAGTGACACACAACAACCAACTCATAACCTTCACGTGCTACCAAACTAATAAATTAATGGACTCGATGAAACTGTGTTTCTCCGGCGCATTTCCAACTTTTTGCTTCATGAAATCATCCCAGAAGCAGACCTCTACGGTCACAAAACACTTCAGTTTGAAGAGTATCAGCTTCTGCTTTGCAAAGCACTCTTCCCACAGCTGAGGCACGTCATCAGCGGCGTGATTCACCAACACAAAGGCCTGTAACACGGCAAAGGGTGAGTGGCTAAAACCAACAAGAGACTGTGCATTTAATGCGATTCTGAGAACCAGCGCAACAGGCCCCACAGAGGCCAAGTCTGAACCATCCACAAACCTCCACAGGCCACTGCATCAAAGGAACTCATTCACTCAGTCATATCCCCCTGCCCAAATCTTCTTTAACCACTTGTTTCCTGTATATTTACATTACCGCAACTCGCGCCTGCCCGATCTCTTATTAGTTGGCTTATCGAACTTGCCCAGAAACGTGTGTACTAGTATTACTGCCGACCGGCTCGATTCCTGGAGCCGTCTTATTACGTTGCTCGCTTTGCATCTAAACACGCAGAACTGTTATCATGAATGCTTTTAACTTTGCATCTAAACACAGACAATGGTTTGAGTTCATGTGACATTATGATTGGTCTTGGGTGATATAAGAAGTAACGTGCATACATTCCATTACTTTCAGTTTGTAAATGTTGTTTCGTTTATTTTCACTGTGATCACATGGTGACAGCCAAACGAACTGATGCTGGTCCTGCCGTGGCAGGACAAAAAGCTTGTGAAGATGCTGTCAACCCGCGGGCCACAAGTGCGAAACAGTGAAGAGGAATAGTCAGGGTGAGCGAATGGTGAAACCACGTTGTATTGTTGATAACAACTACGGTATGAGTGGTGTTGATCGCAGTGATCAACTGGCTAATTCGCACCCGCCGACTGCGAAAAAGTAGAGACTGTGCGAATCTCGTGTAGTTTGGGCCAAGAACAGTGTAAGGAAAGAGTCACGCTACGTGTGTGAGTCATGAGATTCCATGATGCGTCGAACCGTGCTTCCAAACTTACCATACTGTCAAGAATTTTTTATGTAAGTTTTTTTTTTCATGTCGCCGTCATTCTGTCACCTCGCAATTGGTTTCTTTCTAAGTAAAAGATGTATATAGCGTAACTGATTGCATCCTCATCGTATATCGCATGAACTCAAGTAAGTGTTTAGATGCCAAACAGCACAGTTCTACGGTGGCCCTGAGGTGCAAAACACAACGGCAAATCAGAAAACACAACGGCAAATCAGAAAACACAACACAAAAAGAGAAAACACAACGGCAAATCAGAAAACACAACACAAACAGAGAAAACACAACGGCAAATCAGAAAACACAACGGCAAAAGAGAAAACACAACACAAAAAGAGAAAACACAACGGCAAATCAGAAAACACAACACAAAAAGAGAAAAACACAACGGCAAATCAGAAAAACACAACGGCAAAAGAGAAAACAACAAACACAAAAAGAGAAAACACACAACGGCAAATCAGAAAACACAACGAGCAAAAGAGAAAAAACACAACACAAAAAGAGAAAAATACAACGGCAAAAGAGAAAAACACAACACAAAAAGAGAAAAACACAACGGCAAATCAGAAAACACAACGGCAAAAGAGAAAACACAACACAAAAAGAGAAAACACAACGGCAAAAAGAGAAAAAAACACAAAAAAGAGAAAATACAAAAAATCAGAAAACACAACGGCAAAAGAAAAACACAACACAAAAAGAAACAGAAAAGAAAACACAACACAAAAAGAAAAAACACAACGAAATCAGAAAACACAACGGCAAAAGAGAAAAAACAACGGCAAATCAGAAAACACAACGGCAAAAGAGAAAACACAACACAAAAAAGAAAAAAACAAATACAAACACAAAAAAAAAAAACACAACAAATCAGAAAACACAACGGCAAAAGAGAAAACACAACGGCAAATCAGAAAAACACAACGGCAAAAGAAAAAACACAACAAAAGAGGAAACAAACGGCAAATCAGAAAAACACAACACAAAAAGAGAAAACACAACGGCAAATCAGAAAACACAAAAAAGAAAAACACAACACAAAAGAAAACACAACGGTTTAGCAAAACGGAAAAGGTAGGTACCCGCTTGGGTGACATGAGTCGCCGCTGATTGGACGAAAGAACTGGTCCGTCCCTTTGAACCGAAAGACAATTCTGCTGTCGCCAGACAAGCGGGCAAGCAGGATGCTGCCATGTATTGTCAAAATTGTGGCAAAGCATTTGAGGGAAAACCGAATTTCTGTAGTGAGTGTGGGCAAAGGCTGCAGGAAGACGGTGGCGACACTCACGCACCACCTTCAAGTAAGTAAACGGATGTAACGTTAATGTTTATGTTAGGCTACTTTTGGACGGTGTAACGTTAGCTTACCAGAGCAAGTTAGCTAACTGTCAGTTTCCAGACCTTACTCGACAATTCCTTTGCGGGAGCTACAGTATACATACACATACAAATATAATACGTTATGGTCGACATGTTAAAGGGAAACTATGCAAGTCTGGTCGCTTTTCCGCTGTCTATGTGCATTTGTTTACAACGAAACCGGCGAAAAATCAATACATGCTGCGGTGGATAATGTTATATAGCCTACATATACTATGATACGACGTGTGTATTTGTGTAACATTAGTCTTAACAATCATGAACAAAAGATTGCGGGTTACAGACTGCGTTTTTGTCGCAGTCCTACACTCATGTTGCAAGGGTGGTTTTCAGCCATGAGACGCCAGGTGGAAGGCAGAGGGCCTCTATTCTCACTGTAACAAGTCACAAGTCATGTAGTTAACTATCGGGTATCACAACCTCTGAGGAGCTTTTTAATTAAGGTAAAGAAATATAGCATAGCCGGCATCAAAATATTCCTTAACAGCAGCGCCAGACCTCATCATTTGTGGCGCTCATGTTTTGAAAACATGTCTTTCCGGTTCAAAGGACGGACCAGTTCTTCGTCAATCAGCGGCGACTCATGTCACCCGAGGGTACCTACCTTTTCCGCTTTGCTAAACGCTGCTGTGTTTCTTTTTGTGTCGTGGTTTTCTGATTTGCCGCAGTTTCTTTTGTGTTGTGTTTTCTTTTGCCGCTTGTGTTTTCTGATTTGCCGTTGTGTTTTCTTTTTGTGTTGTGTTTTCTCTTTGCCGCTGTGTTTTCTGATTTGCCGCTGTGTTTTTCTTTTGTGTTGTGTTTTCTTTGCCGTTGTGTTTTCTTTTGTGTTGTGTTTTTCTTTTGCCGTTGTGTTTTCTGATTTGTCGTTTGTTTTCTTTTTGTGTTGTGTTTTCTTTTGTCGCTTGTGTTTTCTGATTTGCCGTTGTGTTTTCTTTTGTGTTGTGTTTTCTTTTGTGTTGTGTTTTCTTTTTGCGCTATGCTTTCTGATTTGTCGTTGTGTTTTCTTTTTGTGTTGTGTTTTCTTTTTGTCGTTGTGTTTTCTGATTTGTCGTTGTGTTTTTCTTTTTGTGTTGTGTTTTTCTTTTTGCCGCTTGTGTTTTCTGATTTGCCGTTGTGTTTTCTCTTTTGTGTTGTGTTTTCTGATTTGCCGTTGTGTTTTTCTCTTTTTGTGTTGTGTTTTCTGATTTGCCGTTGTGTTTTCTTTTTGTGTTGTGTTTTCTCTTTTGCCGTTGTGTTGTCTCTTTTTGTGTTGTGTTTTCTCTTTTGCCG
Source organism: Gymnothorax javanicus (assembly GCA_029692085.1). NCBI lineage: Eukaryota > Metazoa > Chordata > Actinopteri > Anguilliformes > Muraenidae > Gymnothorax > Gymnothorax javanicus. The sequence continues at coordinate 81,879,069 of CM056202.1, forward strand.
TTGTGTTTTCTGATTTGCCGTTGTGTTTTGCACCTCAGGGCCACCGTACAGTTCTTATCACCCATTACGCCAACGACCATCAGTGAAAATAATCCGGGCCAGCGCGCAGAGCAGCACTCACTGCTGCCCTGTTAAACACGACTCGCATGAGCTATCGTTCATCGACGGATCCGGGACTCAAGCCCGGCAATTGTTCACGAGTAAACACGGCTCCGAGCACTAAGTGGTTAAGAAGAAGGCAATTCTGGTGCGAATTACATGTTTTACAGATGATTATCATATGAAGAGTGACAAAAATGATGGGTCTTTCTACGCTTGTGCAGAACCTAAACTTTAAAGAAATACTCTCAGATGATTTGTTTTCCACTTCAAAAGTAACCCCTTGAAAGCGCAGTAACAGACAGAAGCGATATTTCAGTCACCATTTCTGAGAAGTACTCACGAAATCCAGGCTTTTGTCCAGATGCAGTTTTTCTTAGGTTCATGCAAAGCAATTTCAGCCCATTTTCAATTCCTTATATCCACTGTCTTCACAGCAGGAAAATAAATCATCACTCCAGCTTGTAAGTAATGTCTACTGATCAACTTCTGAAGGCACCCAATGTATTTTCTCCCAGCTTAAACTACAGTAGCCACCATAGGCTCCACATTGACATCAACACAAGAGGCCATAAAATGAGTTTGAATGTTACCTTCTGCTTACTCTAAAACCTTAACAGTGCTAAATATGAGCCTCAACAACAGGAACAGGCTAATGTACCCCACAGCTCGGTTTTCAAAAAGATAAAACTCTCATTCATGGCATTCACAAATCTACAACCTAGTGGGAATGGCATTACACCAGTCCTGAAAAGTGCATACTTCAGGAAAAAAAGGGTCGATAGTTACTCCATTGTACATACATCGACAGTGAAATGCCAGACCCCCCACATGAGGGGCTCAACGTAGCACCAATGTGATTGGTGAATACATTCTCTGTCTGTTCCATGTCAGTACAGGGAGACAGACCCAGACCAATGAGGGCAAACGTGTCAGGTTGTATTTGCTCGGGACTGAAATTTAGCTGCACGCTTTTAGCAGTCAGCAGATGCTTTTCTCCAGAACAATGTGGACATGCAGAACTATAAGTTATGGAAACAAAGTGCTGAGTCTTCATCCGCAGTTTTCCTGTAGATAAAGTGCATTCTGAAGGATTCTCAATTTGCAAAAAATCATCAGTCCTCTTTTATTTTTATGCCAGGAGGCTACGACATGTCAAACATAATAACTAACCTGTCTGTATTTTATACATATCACATCAGCACAACAGTGCAGTTTATTTGAAAGTTAAACGCCCATTAATGATCTTACATTTGAGCTCAACAGCAAGGGCAGGTAACAGCAAATTTTAAGCACATCACTAACTTCAGGACAGACACCCTCAGGGAGGTTTGCGAGTTGGCTGAAAGAGGGCTAGAGGATGCTCTGAGTATTTTGGCACAGTCTTTGAAATTTTTTATGCATTAACACACAATCACTCTATCACGAATTCTTATCAAACTAAGGCAAGAAAAGAGAATACGCTTGAAGTTTTACCTCAATTTTCAGCTCGTAGTCGTAAAGTTATATCACCAATTTTAAAATATTTTTTCCACTGTGAGCGGAATTTCACAGAAACAAAATTTCAAACAAAAACTACTGCAAACATTCATCTGAGAATGTCCTCTTCCCCAATGTTCTCTCCTCATCACATTCCCAGTCCTCTGTCATGCCCATTACTTTACACATGTGAAAAAGCCAATGTCTCAATCCAATAAAAAACAATTCAGCTTTTCCAAACTGTCCCTGGCCAAAAATAAAAACGATACTTTGCATTTAATACAAGGACAACAACTGTTTTCCAAAATGTGGTTTTGTTCTACATTTATTCAGCCTACCACTGCTGATAAGTGCCGACGCCAAATTGTAAATAATAGCCCACCACTTCTATAACCTGTTTACAACTAAGTATGCTCATTAAAGGTACTTCGCTCTAATAATTTAGAAACCAAAAGACATAAACCTGCCATTGATTCTCGACACCCTCATGCTTTCAGGTTTCCTGAAATAGCTTTATTCTGTTGTTTCAACGGACAATTTATTACACATTTAACAGCAAACCAGAGCTGTCTTATATGATATTGCATCGTAGTACCTACCTTAAAACTTTTTTGAGGACAATGGTTCAAACATCCATCAGCAGTATCGCAAATCGCCCATTCCGTCCCCATCGCTGACCAACTAACTCAATTAATTCTGTGCTCCAGAATTCCCCACCTAATGTCATCAGTCGTTGCTTTTTACTGGCCTGATGGGTTATAAGCCTTACCATTAATAAAGGTAACCATGAGCACAATCCACTGATTGAAATAAACCCTTCTGCCCCCCAAAAAATTCAAACTTGTACTTCAGGTAATAATAATAATAATAATAATGGGAGTACATATCAGGACACCAAAGTAAAAAGGCATGCCATGAACGCCATATAAATGACGCCAGTAGACCGTCATGTGCAGAAAACCTGCCAAGTTCCACAAAAAGATGATCCAAAATCTAGAAAGGACAGGACAGGTTAGACATATTAGACAAGCAACCTCTGTTGACAATTTAAGAAGCTGCTATAAACTCACTTTTATGGTCTTGCTTTTAATTAACTTAATTTTTGACATTTTTATATCCTATATTGTGCTTTTACTTCGAATGATTTATTATTATTTTTATTTGATTTACTAGTCATTTTTATTGTAAAGCACTTTGAGCTGCATTTTCTGTCATGAAAGGTCCTGAATAAATAAAGTTTATTATTATTATTATACAATTTGTGACATTATTATTCTCCTGTAGTAGGGAAACAAAACTTAGTATTTTTTGTCTCTAAATTCATTATGGCGTATGCACCACTCCCAGGCTTGTGGCAACCTGGGAGCCTCCACACGCACTTCAGGGATGTTTTTTCCTTGTCAATGCCAAATTTACAAAGGAGGCAACTCTTTCCTGGAGCGCTTCCTGCATTCATTCACACAGTTAGCATAAAAACACACGGAGAACTTCACCACAGACGAGATATTGGAATTATTTTGACTAAGCCCAATACAGAACGAGCAAAATGATTGCCACGCTCAGATAAGCTGTGACATACCGGCACCGCAAAAAAAAAATGGGCAGAAAAATGCAGACATAACAGAACACTTGATACACATTTAAATGTATTAAAAGGAACTGACTTGTCCCCATCTGGTCAGTGCTGCTCAAGGTCAGGCTTTAGTGCATATGTGCATATGTGTTTGTGCAGAGAATGGCAACCATAGTAATCATCAATATGGTTTGTTTCTGAACCTGATGATCGAATAATCGCGAACCACCCTCCATGATATTTTTTACCAGCATTTAAATACATGGCAGAACTATAAACTTACATCCAAGGGATGGATTCTACCTGCATGCGATTACGTAATGACATGACACCATGCCGTTTAGAGAATTCTGGGACTAAGCCAAGATACAACGCCCCGAAACTTAATCGCTGCCAAATGCGAGGCCCAATGCAAATACAGGCACTATTCCCCATTATGCACTTATGAAGACTTTCTGCCACAGCTGCCTATGACACAGAGACTCAGCACATGCACCTTAATGTTGTGAGGAGAAGCATGTTTTACAAACCTCACCCCACAAAAATGAAGTTGAAGGATTTTTTTTTTTTTGTATTTATAACACACTTACCATTTTTTATTCAGATCATTACATCAACTTGAGTGGTACAAATAAATATTAACAGGCAGCAGCTTCTTTTAGACCTGGAAAGCAACATGTAGAAAGTTGTTCGCACACACTCACAAAAACACAAACCTTGAAAAGCGCCCTGCGCCTGCCGATCTCTTATTAGTTGGCTTATCGAACTTGCCCGGAAACGTGTGTACTAGTATTACTGCCGACCGCTCGATTCCTGGAGCCGTCTTATTCGTTGCTCGCTTTGCATCTAAACCGCAGAACTGTTATCATGAATGCTTTTAACTTTGCATCTAAACACAGACAATGGTTTGAGTTCATGTGACATTATGATTGGTCTTAGGTGATATAAGAAGTAACGCATACATTCCATTACTTTCAGTTTGTAAATGTTGTTTAGTTTTATTTTCACTGTGATCACATGGTGACAGCCACGAACTGATGCTGGTCCTGCTGTGGCAGGACAAAAAAAGCTTGTGAAGATGCTGTCAACCCGCGGGCCACAAGTGCGAAACAGTGAAGAGGAATAGTCAGGGTGAGCGAATGGTGAAACCACGTTGTATTGTTGATAACAACTACGGTATGAGTGGTGTTGATCGCAGTGATCAACTGGCTAATTCGCACCCGCCGACTGCGAAAAAGTTGAGACTGCGCGAATCTCGTGTAGTTTGGGCCAAGAACAGTGTAAGAAAGAGTCACGCTACATGTCTTGCCTTGAGTTGTGAGATTCATTATCGTCGAACCGTGCTTCCAAATTTACCATACTGTCAAGAATTTTTTATGTAAGTTTATTTTTTTCATGTCGCCGTCATTCTGTCACCTCGCAATTGGTTTCTTTGTAAGTAAAAGATGTATATAGCGTAACTGATTGCATCCTCATCGTATATCGCATGAACTCAAGTAAGTGTTTAGATGCCAAACAGCACAGTTCTTATCACCCATTACGCCAACGACCATCAGTGAAAATAATCCGGGCCAGCGCGCAGAGCAGCACTCACTGCTGCCCTGTTAAACACGACTCGCATGAGCTATCGTTCATCGACGGATCCGGGACTCAAGCCCGGCAATTGTTCACGAGTAAACACGGCTCCGAGCACTAAGTGGTTAAGAAGAAGGCAATTCTGCAGCGAATTACATGTTTTACAGATGATTATCATATGAAGAGTGACAAAAATTATGGGTCTTTCTACGCTTGTGCAGAACCTAAACTTTAAAGAAATACACTCAGATGATTTGTTTTCCACTTCAAAAGTAACCCCTTGAAAGCCCAGTAACAGACAGAAGCGATATTTCAGTCACCATTTCTGAGAAGTACTCACGAAATCCAGGCTTTTGTCCAGATGCAGTTTTTCTTAGGTTCATGCAAAGCAATTTCAGCCCATTTTCAATTCCTTATATCCACTGTCTTCACAGCAGGAAAATAAATCATCACTTCAGCTTGTAAGTAATGTCTACTGATCAACTTCTGAAGGCACCCAATGTATTTTCTCCCAGCATAAACTACAGTAGCCACCATAGGCTCCACACTGACATCAACACAAGAGGCCATAAAATGAGTTTGAATGTTACCTTCTGCTTACTCTAAAACCTTAACAGTGCTAAATATGAGCCTCAACAACAGGAACAGGCTAATGTACCCCCACAGCTCGGTTTTCAAAAAGATAAAACTCTCATTCATGGCATTCACAAATCTACAACCTAGTGGGAATGGCATTACACCAGTCCTGAAAAGTGCATACTTCAGGAAAAAAAGGGTCGCATAGTTACTCCATTGTACATACATCGACAGTGAAATGCCAGACCCCCACATGAGGCTCAACGTAGCACCAATGTGATTGGTGAATACATTTTCTGTCTGTTCCATGTCAGTACAGGGAGACAGACCCAGACCAATGAGGGCAAACGTGTCAGGTTGTATTTGCTCGGGGACTGAAATTTAGCCGGCACGTTTCGGCAGTCAGCAGATGCTTTTCTCCAGAACAATGTGGACATGCAGAACTATAAGTTAAGGAAACAAAGTGCTGAGTCTTCATCCGGCAGTTTTCCTGTAGATAAAGTGCATTCTGAAGGATTCTAAATTTGCAAAAAATCATCAGTCCTCTTTATTTTTATGCCAGGAGGCTACGACATGTCAAACATAATAACTAACCTGTCTGTATTTTATACATATCACATCAGCACAACAGTGCAGTTTATTTGAAAGTTAAACGTCCATTAATGATCTTACATTTGAGCTCAACAGCAAGGGCAGGTAACAGCAAATTTTAAGCACATCACTAACTTCGGGAGAGACACCCTCAGGGAGGTTTGCGAGTTGGCTGAAAGAGGGCTAGAGGATGCTCTGAGTATTTTGGCACAGTCTTTGAAATTTTTTATGCATTAACACACAATCACTCTATCACAAATTCTTATCAACCTAAGGCAAGAAAAGAGAATACGCTTGAAGTCTTACCTCAAATTATTTTCAGCTCGTAGTCGTAAAGTTATATCACCAATTTTAAAATATTTTTTCCACTGTGAGCGGAATTTCACAGAAACAAAATTTCAAACAAAAACTACTGCAAACATTCATCTGAGAATGTCCTCTTCCCCAATGTTCTCTCCTCATCACATTCCCAGTCCTCTGTCATGCCCATTACTTTTACACATGTGAAAAAAGCCAATGTCTCAATCAATAAAAAACAATTCAGCTTTTCCAAACTGTCCCTGGCCAAAAATAAAAACGATACTTTGCATTTAATACAAGGACAACAACTGTTTTCCAAAATGTGGTTTGTTCTACATTTATTCAGCCTACCACTGCTGATAAGTGCCGACGTCAAATTGTAAATAATAGCCCACCACTTCTATAACCTGTTTACAACTAAGTATGCCCATTAAAGGTACTCGCGTCTAATAATTTAGAAACCAAAAGACATAAACCTGCCATTGATTCTCGACACCCTCATGCTTTCGTGCTCTCCTGAAATAGCTTTATTCTGTTGTTTCAACGGACAATTTATTACACATTTAACAGCAAACCAGAGCTGTCTTATATGATATTGCATCGTAGTACCTACCTTAAAACTTTTGAGGACAATGGTTCAAACATCCATCAGCAGTATCGCAAATCGCCCATTCCGTCCATCGCTGACCAACTAACTCAATTAATTCTGTGCTCCAGAATTCCCACCTAATGTCATCAGTCGTGCTTTTACTGGCCCTGATGAGTTATAAGCCTTACCATTAATAAAGGTAACCATGAGCACAATCCACTGATTGAAATAAACCCTTCTGCCCCCCAAAAAATTCAAACTTGTACTTCAGGTAATAATAATAATAATAATGGGAGTACATATCAGGACACCAAAGTAAAAAGGCATGCCATGAACATATATAAAATGACGCCAGTAGACCGTCATGTGCAGAAAACCTGCCAAGTTCCACACAAAAAGATGATCCAAAATCTAGAAAGGACAGGACAGGTTAGACATATTAGACAAGCAACCTCTGTTGACAATTTAAGAAGCTGCTATAAACTCACTTTTATGGTCTTGCTTTTAATTAACTTAATTTTTGACATTTTTATATCCTATATTGTGCTTTTACTTCGAATGATTTATTATTATTTTTATTTGATTTACTAGTCATTTTTATTGTAAAGCACTTTGAGCTGCATTTTCTGTCATGAAAGGTCCTGAATAAATAAAGTTTATTATTATTATTATACAATTTGTGACATTATTATTCTCCTGTAGTAGGGAAACAAAACTTAGTATTTTTTGTCTCTAAATTCATTATGGCGTATGCACCACTCCCAGGCTTGTGGCAACCTGGGAGCCTCCACACGCACTTCAGGGATGTTTTTTCCTTGTCAATGCCAAATTTACAAAGGAGGCAACTCTTTCCTGGAGCGCTTCCTGCATTCATTCACACAGTTAGCATAAAAACACACGGAGAACTTCACCACAGACGAGATATTGGAATTATTTTGACTAAGCCCAATACAGAACGAGCAAAATGATTGCCACGCGCTCAGATAAGCTGTGACATACCGGCACCGCAGAAAAAAAATGGGCGAGAAAATGCAGACATAACAGAACACTTGATACACATTTAAATGTATTAAAAGGGAACTGACTTGTCCCCATCTGGTCAGTGCTGCTCAAGGTCAGGCTTTAGTGCATATGTGCATATGTGTTTGTGCAGAGAATGGCAACCATAGTAATCATCAATATGGTTTGTTTCTGAACCTGATGATCGAATAATCGCGAACCACCCTCCATGATATTTTACCAGCATTTAAATACATGGCAGAACTATAAACTTACATCCAAGGGATGGATTCTACCTGCATGCGATTACGTAATGACATGACACCATGCCGTTTAGAGAATTCTGGGACTAAGCCAAGATACAACGCCCCGAAACTTAATCGCTGCCAAATGCGAGGCCCAATGCAAATACAGGCACTATTCCCCATTATGCACTTATGAAGACTTTCTGCCACAGCTGCCTATGACACAGAGACTCAGCACATGCACCTTAATGTTGTGAGGAGAAGCATGTTTTACAAACCTCACCCCCACAAAAATGAAGTTGAAGGATTTTTTTTTTTTTTTTTTTATTTATAACACACTTACCATTTTTTATTCAGATCATTACATCAACTTGAGTGGTACAAATAAATATTAACAGGCAGCAGCTTCTTTTAGACCTGGAAAGCAACACGTAGAAAGTTGTTCGCACACACTCACAAAAACACAAACCTTGAAAAAGCCGCCCCCACACCTCACACCTCAGTAGACGAGAGACCGCCTGACGGAATTTGCGTGTAAAGCTTTAAGGATGTCTTGCTGCTTTTGCAGAGATGACTTAGGGCAGAATCATCCTGTGTTTTGCAAATGGGAAGTCTGCGGTTGAGCAGTCAGTCTAGTTCTAAATCAGGCCCACTCTTTATGGGCAGACCTGACTGTCACTTTGCAAGGTGTAAGGCACAAGGCTAACAGGAAGGAAAAGCTGTGTCGACAGCAGACCCTGCGACTCAGCATAAGTAAGTGTGTGAGAGTTGGGGAGATCAGAGAGGAAGCGAACGCTCCCAGTTTCAGTGTGGCCAAATACAGCATACAGCTTCCAGACAGAGCTCTCCTTAAATAAACGGTTCCATCTTCAATCAATAGATCGACAATACAGCTGACCGTGATAGCTGTGTGTACCAACCAGCTCAAAAGCAACTGATATCAATTTAATGATGGGATTTGTAAACTCCAAATTAGTAGTAAATCACAACATCATCCGGTGAGGCACTGCTGTTCATTCAAAAATCACTAAATCATTTCAAAGAGGGTGCAATTAGAGGTGCAGCCCAATGCCTCAGATGTGGAAGTTTTTGATGCAGTTCAAGCAGTCATGCATTTCTGTAACATCCTGCCGTTTGAACTCATCGAGGCTGTTTTGCATAGTCAAAAACAATATGCTTATTATAAGTCCCGCTTGATTTCCCATCGTTGCCAAAGCAAAACAAACAGACCATACCACAGAAGTTACCAAAGTTCGCTTCAATGGCTCCTCCCATTTTGTGGGCAGAGTGGCAGTAGCTAAATACAAAGATGAACCCGCTGGTTTGCGGATCGTTTGCTCTGAGAACCGAGAATGCGTATGTTTCAGTAGAATTCCGTAGAATGTGGTGTCCGTGAAATCAATTAGTTTTAGGATGGAGAAGATGACATTCCAGTTCCATCATTTATTCAGAGTTACAGACTTATTTTCATATTATCAGCGCAGGCTCTACATTTGCTGATATTATTATTATTTTTTTAAAGACACAAGACCATTTGCTTGCCAACAACTAGCTACATTACACATAACAGAAAAAGCTGGAGCTAAGCTTCAAAACACAAAACGAGAAAAAAAAATGAAATGCCTATCCTGATTAATTCTTGCACAACAAAATGAAATTACAATTCTGTCAAACGTGCAAACACAATTTTCCTTTTTAAACGAGAGCACAGCTCAACAAGCGAACGATTATTTTAACAAGCAATAACTAAGCCCTAACTGTCGGTATTAAGAGGCCCCGGCAGACATAGCAGACTATCAGAGTTACTATCGGTCAGTCTCAAAAGATCCAGTTTGAGCCACGGAAATCCTAACCCCGTTTTAGTTTTTGCTTTGACTGACTAAGCAACGTTGCGCTTCAGACAAGAGTTAAATGGGCAGCTAATAAGTGATATTTTTCTTACCTTCTTAACTGCTTCAGAAAAGTAACGCCAGACAGTTTGAAGTTGGGTAGCTAGCAAGCTAGCCAGCTATGTTCAACAGCATATGTTTACTTTTCCGCCTCATACATTCGATGAAATAAACATCTGCAAGACGTTTGGATGTAAAAACATCACCACTTTTCATAGATCACTCGGTTTAACAGCACGCAAGCTTTCTAGCTAATGTTAATCCTCCAAATCGTTCTTTCACATTCTCCTCCGCACAGATTTTCCACGCTGCTGTCCAAGGTCTAAAGTCGACTAAGCTTGTCTGACAATCCAAATGCAACCGGTCATGTATTTAGTAAGGTAGAAAGTTAAGTGCTCGCTAAGTTTTATTCTTGACAAGTAGGAACATCCAGCACGACAATTCTCAAGTTAGCTAGCTAGCTCGCTAAGTAATCCTTGCCCTGTCAGGAATCCGCCACTGTTTGTCATCACAGGAGCTAATGCTTACGCATAGCGTGGCGTGACCTGGTTACGTTGATGCTGTGCATTTCGTCATCATCATGCATTTTAAAGACCTGGGCAGAGCATTGTATTTCTAATAAAGCCAAATGAATGCCTATTAAAAATTGGCATTGTGATGAAGCTCTTTCGTGAGAAAATATGAACATATTGAGAAAATTTGAATCTTTAACAAATGAGGAAGATGGTGAGTGTATTTCCCTATGGATTTATGAATTTGCATTGCTTGCAAGATGTTTTCTCGATTTTAAAATGTCTCATCTAGGTTAACTTCAAAAGACATAATCATCTATTTTGAACTTCCAAGTATGTGTTTTAAACTTATTGTTAACTATTTTATTCTAAAGGTTTAAAACACAAAGGAGGTTTTGCAGGGCATAGGCAAATTTGCCCACAGCCCAATTTTACACATCTTCTGGTTATATGTACCTACTTGTGGGACTGTTCAGAAAATAGATTTGAAATGTGAAATTTGCATACAGGAAGTGAATTGTGACCCATTTAGTGATTTCAAGAATTTTTGTGGGGCAAGGCCTCGAAAAGTCCATATTTAAACCCATAAATGATTGTTCTGAAAAACCAGATGATTTTTAATGGCTACACAACAACATGACGGACATTTTGTAAGTATATATGTGAAAAATTGAAGAAGTTTCAGACAATTTTCCATTGAAAAATGCATCTGTCTTGACCAAAATTGATGCAAAATGTAAAGTTCATCTTGAAAAACAACCAGGTTCCTATGAAAACACACCTAAGATATTTTCACAAAAGTTGCCTCATATAGTTGGCTAAATAATGTGCAAGTGTCATTAAATTGCGAGACCGTTAACATGGATCCGGATTGCGAAAATTGAAACCATCCCTGTATTTAGAATTATTACTATCTCCTTTGGGTGTCAAAATGGGTCACTAAATAATAAACATGGAATGCTTGTTATATTATCCAAATTAAGAGTCTTAGAATATATGTACATGATTGATGAGACATTGCCTTCCGGATCATAACTACAATACATCTGAAACACATTTGTCCTTTTAAGATTAGACAAATATAGATTGTTACTATATATAGTTGTATGTTAATTTATTAGGATATAATAACACTTTCAGGATCACCTGTAATTGTGATAAGATCAGTTAACGGTGGTGTATTCAAGCCATTTTTATTATATACTACATGCAACCCCAATTCTGAAATAGTTGGATCAAAGTGTAAATTATGAATAAAATCAAAACGCAATGACTTTCAAATCACACCAGCCAGTATTTTATTCACAATAGAACAGAGATAACATAGCAAATGTTGGAACTGAGAAAGTTTACAATTTTATCCACAAAATGAGCTCATTTCAAATTTGATGGCTGCTACAGGTCTCAAAAAAGTTGGGACAGGGGCCTGTTTACTGTGGTGTAGCATCCCCTCTTCTTTTTAACGCAGAGTGTAGGCATCTGGGCATTGAGGAGACAAGTTTCTTGAGTTTTGCCATTGGAATTTGATCCCACTTTTGTTTAATACAGGCTTCCAGCTGCTGGAGAGTTTTGGGTCTCCTTTGACAGACTCTTCGTTTAATTATGCGCCGAATGTTCTCAATCGGTGAAAGATCAGGACTGCAGCCAGGCCAGTTCAGCACACGGACTCTTCTACTACGAAGCCATGCTGTTGTGATTGCTGCAGTATGTGGTTTTGCAGTGTCCTGCTGAAATACACAAGGCCTTCCCTGGAATAGATGTAGTCTGGAAGGGAGCATATGTTGCTCTAAAACCTTTATATACCTTTCAGCATTCATGGTGCTTTTTAAAACATGCAAGCGTCCCGCACCATATGCACTAATGCATCCCCATACCATCAGAGATGCTGGCTTTTGAACTGAATGCTGATAACAGGAGGGGTGGTCTTACTCCTCTTTAGCCCAGAGGACACGACGCCCATGATTTCTAACAAGAATGTCAAATTTGGACTCGTCTGAGCACAGGACACTTTGCCACTTTGCTACAGTCCATTTTAATTGACGCCACGGCGGCACTTCTGGATCATTCTTAATGGCTTCCTTTTTGCATGATTGAGTTTTAGGTAGCATCTGTGGATGGCACGGTAGACTGTGTTTACAGACAGTGGTTTCTTGAAGTATTCCTGGGCCCATTTAGTAATGTCAATGACAGAATCATGCTGATGAGTGATGCAGTGGCATCTGAGGGTCTGAAGATCACCGGCATCCAGTAAAGGTCTTCGGCCTTGTTCCTTACGCACAGAGATTTTTCCAGTTTCTCTGAATCTTTTGATGATGTTATGCACTATCAATGATGAGATTTGACGTTGAGGAACATTGTTTTTAAAGTATTCCACAATTTTTTTACGCAAGCCTTCACGGGTTGGAAAGCCTCTGGCCATCTTTAGTTCTGAGAGACTAAGCCTCTCTAAGACATCCCTTTTATAGCCAATCATGTTACACACCTGATGCCAGTTAACTTAATTACTTGCTAAATGTTCTTTCAGCTGATTCCCTTATATATTAATTGCTTTTTCAGCCCTCTTTTGCCTGTGTCCCAACTTTTTTGAGACCTGTTGCAGCCAGAAAATTTGGAATAAGCTCATTTTGTGGATAAAAATGTAAAATGTCTCAGTTTCAACATTTGAAATGTTATCTATGTTCTATTGTAAATAACATATTGGCTCATGTGATCTGAAAGTCATTGCATTTTGATTTTATTCACAATTTACACTTCGTCCCAACTATTTCGGAACTGGGGTTGTATTTCTCAGAATAGCCATTTAGATGTTTTCATAAACTGTTGTATATTGTATGGGTTCTACAACTCCCAGGCCTTGTTTTTACTCCACTGAGCAAAGCATAGTCTGCGCTTGTGGTCACGCTTCAATGATTTTGTGAACCACAAAGCAATCAACATTGTTGTATGCCAGGGGTAGGGAACCTTCTCTAGAAAGAGCAACTGTGGGTGCAGGCTTTCATACCTACCAAGCTGCTACACACCTGATTCTACTAATCAAGGCCCTTAACAAACATTCCAGAGGTTGATTAGTAGAATCAGGTGTGTAGCAGCTTGGTTGGTATCAAAGCCTGCACCCACAGTGGCTCTTTTCGGAGAAGGTTCCCTACCCCTGTTGTATGCTCATGCTTTACATACTGCCGCTCTTTCATGTGATACATTTTATAAATCATATATACAGTGCATTCAGGTTGCAAAAACACAATTATGCCAAAGAAATGTGTGATGAACAATTGCACTAAAAGGTTCAAAGATAGTGAAAAGTGTAGTAAGGGTGCTCGTAACCTAAATGGACAACAAAATCAATGGCTATACTCATTGTTGGTGAATGAGGGGATGACAATACTAGACGGTGACAAGATATGCAGCAATGTTATTTTAAATATGTCAAAAAACGACCAAAATCAGACACGGACAATGAAAATGACACAACAGATAATGTTACTACATCAACAATGACATTGATGAAACAGAGACTGTGTTTCTTGAGGAAATCTTGGCAGATGAGCAAGACCTTATCCAAGGAAATCCTCTCAATGGGTCTCATTCATGAAACGTTCGTAAATTTGTGCGTAGATTTGCACATAAAAGCCTACGCTACTAAAAACCTACTCCGGATTCATGAACACCGCGGGAAACTCCGATCTGATCGTAAAGACGTGTGTATGATCATGAATGCCAAGCCATCGTGAAAGTGGCAGTGCGCTCCCGGTAATCAGCTATTAGCATAAATCCCCGCCCATGAATTGCCAATAACCACCATATAAGGAGGTGTAGATGCATCCAGTCGACCTGCCAGTCATGGCGTAAACAAAGAAAGAGAGAGAAAGAAAAACGAATTATTCCGAAGCGGAGATAGAAATAATTTTGGGTGAAGTGGAGTTAAGAAAAAACATTTTATTTTCATCTGTTAGCAGTGGTGTGACAGGGACAGGCAAAGCGAAGGCCTGGAGGGAGGTGACAGATGCCGTTAATGTTGTCTCTGTAGTCCAAAGAATCATGTCCGAGGTGAAGCGTAAATGGTTTGACATGAAACTGGAGGCAAAGAAATGCATAAGCGCACACAAAAAAATACATCAGCCACAGGAGGAGGCTCACAGTCACAACTCGTCACATGAATAACAAAAGGTTGCAAGTGACATTCCTGATGAGACCTGTTTTTCTGCACCACGAAGTACAGAAAAACAGGTTTCATCAGGAATGTCACTTGCGACCTTTTGTTATTCATGGGACGAACTATCAACTGCAGACAAGCGCATCGCCGGCATAATTGGGGAGACCTCTCTGTCAGGAATTATACCTGACGGAGACAGCGACATGCCTCCACTTTTATTTTTTAATTATCATCATTCAACATGTAGAAAGAACATCTATTAATCTATTGAGTCGATTCACATAGAAAATTCACAATCATTAACCTAATCTGGATCTTAAACCTGCCGATTGCCAACTAATTTAACTAACTGTGTTATAGCCTAAACATGACAAACGATTAAAAATATATCGCGTGTTTCAAAGGCATCTGCGTATTGTGCACATAACAGAGCGCAATATGAATTAAAATTGTAATTTCCAATTGTGACAAGCATTATTTATGTGCATTCTTAAATTAACACAAGCACTATGCGTGGTCAGCAGCATGTGTAGATTTTGTTAGTAGCCACGAAAAGATCGGAGCTACTTAAATATTGATGAATGCGGAGATGCACGTAAAATTCCGTCTGCAAACAGTTTACACACAAATTCGTTCTACTCACGTTTCATGAATGAGACCCAATGTATTCTGTCCAACTCTTGATTTAATGTATGGAACATCATCACATCGAAGGTGTTCCATCTGTAAACAATACGATGACCAATGCTTAACAATACCAAAGATAGTTCGACATTCACTGATCACAAAACATAGGTTGTGGTGCCCACCTGATGCTCTTGTTTGTGCATCACATCTCATTGGTAATCATTTGCATCCTGATACAATAGTGTCCACTGAAGGCAGAGTTTCTTTGAAAGAAAAATTGGATGACAGTATTTCTTCCCAGGTCATAAATAATCTGTTGGAGGTCATTGACGCACTTTCCAAAAAAGAATCTTCTCCTTCGCTTCAATATTCTCATCTATCAGATTCTGATTGTCATGCATGGACGGGATGGACACGTAGTCAATTCGACAGTATCCACGACCTCTGCAAGTGTAAGATATCTCTGTGACAGTGTATCTTCTGAAGATATTCTTCTGTACTTTTGGGCCAAGTTGAAAACCAATCTGTCTTGGAATCAACTGTCTGTATTATCTACGTTGTCCTTGTCCACACTATCAAGACACTTTCACAAAGTTGTAAATGCTCTGAACGATACTGTCATACCAAAATATTTGGGTATCTCACGTATTTCTCACAATGAAGCCAGGACACATAACACAGTTTTTACCAGGTCTTTTTATGGTGATAATACCACACTGATATTGGACGGTACATACATTTATCTCAATAAAAGTTCACACCATCAGTTCCAAAGGTCTTCCTATGGCGGTCAGAAGAAATGTAACTATCTCAAGTTCATGTCCATTATTTTCCCAGATGGTTATGTCTTAGATACTGTGGGTCCCTACTATGGTAGCGTCAATGATGCATCAATAACTAAATTAATACTTGACAAGTTGGAGGCAATGAAGAACTGGCTACACGACAACGACATTATCATAGTTGATCGTGGGTTTCGATGCGTATTAGATGTTTTAGCCTCCATGGGCTATGATGTCAAAATGCCATCATTTATGCCATCTGGTAAGGTTCTGCTTGATCCTCTCAAGCCAATGCAGATCAGCTGTGTACAAAAACATGATGGGTGGTAGAGTCCTATCATGGTTGTTTCAAACAATGGCCTTTCTTTAAAGAAAGGATGTTGTCCAATTATTATTTTCCCGTTATTGGTAATCTTGTCAATATAATTACAGCTTGTCTTAATGGAATAAGGGGGCCAATATATGTGACCAATCCAGAGCGTGCTGCCAGAGACACACAGATGGCACAAAGAATGCTGGCATATAAAAAAAAAATAACATCTTGGCACAAAGAGTTGAAGGAGATCCCACCATGGGAAAAAAGAGCAAAAAAAAAAAAATGGGGTCAAACTAGAGGCATCCAGTATCACATTTCCATAGCTCAATCTAGATTATCTGGAGACATTGTCATGTGGATCATATCTGCTTAAGCTACCACCCGGTTACGTTGTCGAACATCAAAGCAATGATGGCGACTATGAAATCTGGGTCTATCAACATGGCAATGGCCTTGTTCGTGGTCAGATCCATTCGCGACATAAGAGCCAGGCAAAGTATAATGTACGGGTACAACATGATGTAAATGAATCTGAAGGCCTAGTGACTGCATACTATTGTACGTTGTATGTGTCCAGCTGGAAAAAGAACTGCTGGAATGTGTGCCCATGTGGCATCAATCCTATATAATATTGGACACTACGAACACGCTGACCTGAAGAAGCCTCTTCAGATGGCTTCTCGAAAATTCTCAGTCTATAATTACATCCTAAAATCCACAAGGCCTGAATACAACCTATACAATGTACAACAGTTTATGAAAACATTTAAATGGCTTTTCTGAGAAATATGTTTTATATAATAAAAATGGCTTGAATACACCACCGTTAACTGATCTTATCACAATTACAGGTGATCCTGAAAGTGTTATTATATCCTAATAAATTAACATACAACTATATAATATATATAGTAACAATCTATATTTGTCTAATCTTAAAAGGACAAATGTGTTTCAGATGTATTATAGTTATGATCCAGAATGATCTGGAATGCCAATGTCTTGTCAACCTGTACATATACTCTAAGACTTTTAAAATTTGGATAATATAACAAGCATTCCATGTTTATTATTTAGTGACCCATTTTGACACCCAAAGGAGATACTAATAATTTCTAAATACAGGGATGGTTCCAATTTTCGCAATCCAGATCCATGTTACCGGTCTCGCAATTTAACGACACTCGCACATTATTTAGCCAACTATATGAGGCAACTTTTGTGAAAATATCTTAGGTGTGTTTTCATAGGAACCTGGTTGTTTTTCAAGATGAACTTTACGTTTTGCATCAATTTTGGTCAAGACAGATGCATTTTTCAATGGAAAATTGTCTGAAACCTCTTCAATTTTTCACACATATACTTATGGTTGATATCAAAAGGTCCGTCATGTTGTTGTGTAGCCATTAAAAATCATCTGGTTTTTCAGGACAATCATTTATGGGTTTAAATACGGACTTTTCGTGGCCTTGCCCTACAAAAATCTTGAATGGTAAATGGTAAATGGACTGCATTTATATAGCGCTTTCTAGTCACATGATATGACCCCAAAGCGCTTTACAACCATGCCTCACATTCGCCCTGATGGCGGAGGCTGCCATGCAAGGCGCCACCCTGCAAATCACGAAAAGGTCACAGTTCACTTCCTGTATGCAAATTTCACATTTCCAATCTATTTTCTGGACAGCCCCACAAGTAGGTACATATAACCAGAAGATGTCTCAAATTGGGCTGTGGGCAAATTTGCCTATACCCTGCAAAACCTCTTTTGTCATAACATACTACTAGACCATATCTCCGGTTCAATTCAATGACTTCTATCACTAAAATGGTCACAGATAGAGCCTAAGTTTCTATCACAGACTTAAAGGAAGTCACACATGAACTTTCATTTGGAGACATTCAACTTGACTGTGGGTGACCTTTGAAGGTCAAACTTGACACAATGACTTGAATTGCCAAAACGGTCACAGATGGAGCCTAGGTTTGTATTAGAGACTTATAGGAAGTCAAATATGAAGTCCATTTGCTGCCCTCAATTTGACCTTCTGTGACCTTTAAAGTTCACACTTGACATATTGAATTTTCAATTACATGTATCACCAAAACTGCTCCAGACCTTAGGATTGTACAAAGTATTACAGGAGGTCTTATAAATGTTCGTGAGCTTTTATTTAGTGGCCTTGACATTGACCTTCAATGACTGGAAGGTCAAATTTCACATGAAATTTTCATGACTTGTATCATCACTATAAGATTGCTTGCCAGTAAGCTACAGGACCCTTGTTACTATTTATCTATTTCTAATTGTGCTAAAAGGGACAGATGTATTGTCAAGCGTGCCTCCAGGCCCCTCTACCGCCAGACCATTTCTGTGTTGCGGCTCAACCATCTTTTCACCAGTCATCTTCGGAACCCATGCAAGTGGACTGCTCCAAGCTTAACTAACTCAGTCTCACGGAGTGTCAGTGCCGTGTCAACTTTGGCCTGTGCCTGTACTATGGAAGTGCGGACCTCTTGATTGCTGAAAGCCCAGTCTGGTGACCTCGCCCAGTTCTGACAGAGGAGATACTGATTGGAGCTGCCGTTTCTTCCTCCCCGCCACTGTTTGCAGCACAACTTTCCTGGCACAGCCAACAGCCGTCCTCCAGGGCCCCGATTGACTCTGGACCCAAGGGCAATTTTCTCCACCCAGGCTTAGCCAAATGCCTGAAGGTCCCTTCAACCCTCCTGTCTGTGCCAATTTGCTCCCAAACCCTGATAGGCATGTCACATCATGACAACGCTGAAGCTAACGGTCCAGTGAAGATGCTTACATTGGGAAACTACTCCGAAGAGGTGATCTTCTACCTCATGGAGTCATCACACACCCCGGTGGGGTCGGGAAGAACATGTCTTGAACGTCACAACCCCGGTATTAATTGGACCAGAGGCTTCATCATCGAGTGGAATGAGCACTGTTCTAAGATCTGCCTGTGTTTGGTCCTCAGCCTGGATGCACCTCTTCCTCCTGGCCATAAGGAGGAGTTGCTAAACCTGAAGGAGGCTTTTGCCATCTACCACGATCTTTGCTAGACCTTCAAAAAGTCCCCCGCAGGTCTCTTCTTCCTGATCATCCCTACCACTATGGCATCAGTCTCCTTCTGGGGATGTCACCTCCTAGAGATTGGCTGCACTCCCTCTTAGTACCGAAATCAAAGGCAGTAGAGGAATACATCACTGAGTCTTTAGCCTCCAGCATAATCCACCCTTCTTAGTCATGGGCTGATGCCAGCTTCAGGGATCAAGAACTCCTGGCTGTCAGGCTGGCATTCGAAAGGTGGAGAAAATAGTTGGAGGGAGCCAGCATCTCCTTCCTAGTGCGGACAGACCACTGCAACCTTGAATATCTCAGCTCGGCCAAAAGATTAAACCTTAGGCAGGCCCGATGGTCACCCTTCTTTGCCAGAACCAAGAACCAGAAGCTCAATGCCCTGTCCCATCTTCTCCCCCATTCCCTGAAGAGGAGCCAGCATCTGTGATCCCTGCCCAGTGTCTCCTGGCAACAAATAAATAGGAAATCAAGAGCACCATTGAGGAGGCCCTCCAGTCTTGCCTTGCTCCCCAGGGATGCCCTGCCAACCTACTGTTCTTCCCTGAGAAAGTAAGGGACAAGTTCCTCGACCGGGCTCATTCCTTCCCCTTTGCATGCCATCCCAGATAACTGTTCCTGTTCTGCCGACACTTCTGGTGGCCCACTGTCTGGCACAACACCCAAAACTTTGTTGCAGCCTGTCACTCCTGTGCCCAGTCCAAGTCCACCGACCTGCCCTGTAGCGGTCTATTCCAGCCCCTGGAGGTTGCCCATTGGCTGTTGGCATGTATCGAGATGTATCTTGTCACCTGGCTGCCTGAGTTATACGGTTTCTCAGTGGTACTTGCCATTGTGGACCATTTTTCAAAGGCAGCCCTCTTTGTCCTTCAAACAAGGCTGCCCACAGCTATTTATACAGTAAAGTGTTCCTTACAAGACATGGTCTAGCTACATGGCATTCCCTTAGTGATGAATGCTTACCATAGCCCCCAGTTTACCAGCTGCTTCTGGAAGGTCTTCTGCACTCTGATGGGTGCTATCCCTTGCCTCTCCCTCTGATTCTACCCTGAGACTAACAGCTAGGTATAGAGGCTCAACCAAGGGCTGGGCAAAACACTCAGCTGCCTCTCTGAAGGTACCCCATCTAAATGGTCTCGTCCTCTCTCCTGGGTTGAACTTGTTCACAGTTCCCCCCGTGACAGGCCTTGGGATGTCTCATTTTGAGTGTTGTCCAGGAAATAAATCCCGCCTCTTTCAGGCTGAGGAGAGGGAAGTGGCTGGTCCCTCTCTCTAGCTCCTGGACTTTTGTTCCCTTCAGGTGTGGACAACAGCACATGCTGTCCTGCAGAAGTATCAATCAACCCTCCAGAAGAGGTTGAACCATTGCTGCCACTTTTGAGTGGGCCAGTGGGTGTGGCTTGTGACCCGATACACCCTGCTGGGAGAGACCTCCAGGAAGCTTGTACTCTGCTTCATCGGGCCTTTCACCATCTTTCAGGTCCGGTCTCCTTCTGTTGTCAGGCTGATTCCCTGATCCCCCCCACCGTCATTTTCACCCAGTGTTTCATGTCTGTCATTTTAAGCCCGTCTGTTCCTTTCATTTCAGCCCTCCTTCCCACCTTCAGCCTCATTCATCAATATCTTCCTATGTATTTACTTAAATTGTTCTTAAGAAAGTTCTTAAGAAAAATCTACGTCAGATTCACGAACGTGTTCTTAACCCACAAAGTCGTTTGCGCTTCTGTTCTAAGGTCGATGAATGCCATTCTCCTTGTAAATTGAAAGCGTGTGCCAGTTGTCCCCAATTACCATAAGTTAATGCCCACAAATGCCCTTAAAAGAGCATGAAATGGAAGGTCCATGTGCAGACATAGACAGAAGTCACAAAGAGATCCCTTGAGGGAAAGTAGAGGAAATGCCAAAACGGAAATTTCAAAACGGAGCACCAGAATCAAAATGCAAATGCTAGTTCTGAAATGGAGGTACTGCTACAGGAAGTGAACTGCAAACAAATGGTGATATTTAGTGGTGTTAATTCTGGATATAAAATCACACAAACTAATTGGTCAAGGACATGCCAAAGATGCTTGAGGGGGACAAATTCGGGGAATAAGCTGGCCATTCAAGCACACAAATGTTTTCAGCCTCAAGGTACCCTGTGCATACACGGGCGACGTGGGTTCTGGCATTGTCATGCTGGAATATGGAGTTATTTTGACAGATGAATGGTAGGATAATAGGCCACAGTATTTCATTGCGATATCACACTGCATTCACGCCGTCATTAATGAAATGCAGTTGGGCGTAATGTCCATGAGATATTCCCGCCAAAACCAGCACACCTCCACCACTGTATGGCACCCTGTGCACCATGCTGATGTCGACATAATGTTCTTTAATGCAATGCCAGACAAGCTGCCGTATGTCCGCTCTGTGAAGCAGAAAATGTGACTCGTCAATAAAGAGAATAGCCCTCCATCGGCCATGGAGCATGTCTGTACACCCAGTCAAGCAGATTTCTTTGTTGAGCTGGGTTGAGGTTGGATCCATAAAGAGGATGACATGTACGGAGATGGACTTCAGAGGCGATTTCTCACGGTTTGGGCAGAAATGCTGTGATTGTGGAGATCAACTGTCTCATCTGCAGTGGCAGTTGCTGGTCTCAGACAGTCATGGAGATGGTGAGCCTGGATATATCTTGGGCGGGGGTTGTCACAAGTGGTTGTCGCACATGTGGGCGGTTTTTTCTGTCATGCCTAATTCTTCAAAATGGCATTTATGGCGACTTATTTTTGAAACATGAATTAAGATCCCTTGTGACAGTCATGCAAGACATCCCTACATAAATTGTGAGTCATTTGTGGCATTTTGAAAAATGACTGAAATGGGACTTTTGGGGTGGCCATTTATTGGCCAGAAGGCAGAGTGTGCCTGGGCTGACCATATCTGATTTCAATTGCTCTGGATCAGGCCCCACCTGTCTGATGGTCCAATTTTGACAAAGGGCAAGAAATTGATAAAGATATGGGAAAGGTGACTGAAATGCACACAGACCATTAGCACACAACCTTGGTCGCGTAATTAACCCATACCAAGTCAACCACAGAAAAAAATTTTGTGGAATATTGATAAGATTGAGAAATTGCATTTATAGTTGTGTTCAGTGTAAATGTACTGCTTGCATTTTTATGAAGCTTTGATATTGACTGTGGACATGGCGATTATGTATCTGTCTATACTGCAAAGTCATTGTGAGAGTTTAATGTGATTGGTGAAAATGGGCATTTCCTATGACTGTGTCCAGTGAAGAGACACTTTCTATGATCTATGTGACCTGATCAATTTTTTTATCTTTGAGGTTTATAGTAGACAGTACAATTCTGTTTATTTTTAACTTGTGTTCTCCTAGTCACCACCACCACAATGCAGGTGTGCATTACCTCAGTTCAAAATATACAACCCCAATTCCAAAAAAAGTTGGGATGCTGTGTAAGTTGTACGACCCAAATTCCAAAAAGCTGGGATGCTGTGTAAATGGTAACTAAAAACAGAATGAAATGATTTGCAAATCTCATTAACCCACATTTTATTCACAATAGAACATAGACAATATATCAGATGTTGAAAGTGAGACATTTTACCATTTCATGAAGAATATTAGCTGATTTTGAATATTTGCAGCAACACATCTCAAATGTTGGGAGAGGCGCGACAAAAGGCTGGAAAAAGTAAGTGGTACTAATAAAAAACAGCTGGAGGAGCATTTTGCAACTAATTAGGTTAATTACCAACAGGTAAGTAACATGACTGGGTATAAAAATAGCATTTTAGAGAAGCAGAGTCTCTCAGACTAAAGATAGACAGATATTCACAATCAGCGAAAAACTGCCTCTAAAAATTGTGGAACAATTTCAGAAAAATGTTCCACAATGTAAAATTGCGAAGACTTTGAATCTACAGTACATAATATCATCAAAAGATTCAGAGAATCTGGAGAACTCTCTGTGCGCAAGGGACAAGTCTGAAGGTTAGTATTGGATGCTCATGATCTTGGGGCCCTCAGGCAGCACTGCATTGAAAACAGCCATGATTCTGCACTGGAATACACTGCATGGGCTCAGGAACACTTCCAGAAATCATTGTCTGTGAGCACAGTTCACTGTGCAATCTACAAATGCAAGCTAAAGCTGTTTCATTCAAAGAAGCCATATGTGAACATGATCCAGAAATGCCGCCGTCTTCTCTGGGCCGAAGTTCATTTAAAATGGACTGAGCCAGAATGGAAAACTGAGGTCAGATTAATCAGAATTTGAGTTCATTTTGGAAACCACCAACACCGTGTTGTGCTGTCGAAAGAGGAGAGGGACCATCCAGCTTGCTATCATTGCACACAGTTCAAAAGCCTACATCTGATGGTATTGGGTTGCATTAGTGTCTATGGTGTCAGGTGCTTGCATATATGGAAAGGCATTATCAATGCTGAAAAGTATATAGAGGTTTTACAACATGTTCCCATCCAGACAACGTCTCTTTCAGGGATGTGTCACTGCCATCAAATTAAAAATGAGCTAATATTTTTCATGAAATGGTAAAATATCTTACTTTTGACATCTGATATGTTCTACTGTGAATAAAATCTCAGTTTATGAGATTTGCTAATCATTGTATTGTTTATTTACATTTTACACAGAATCCCAACTTTTTTGGAATTGGGGTTGTACATTTGAGTGATAAATATGGCCAGGAGATCATTCATAAACTTTATATTCTTACATTGAGCACGAAGATAAGATGCCATCTGGTTTTATTTATCATGAGTACCAAAGCTATGGTCAGCATTACATCTTGTGGAGCTGTCGCGTCCCGAATATTCAGTTAATTGTTTCCCTGCTGTGTAGTCAGCTGTCAGTTTCAGTTTCATTGTTTTCAGTTGAATCCTTGAGTTTCCAAAGGGTCCAGTTCCAAGGAAAACTCTTACAAGAAAGGGAAAAGATTTTTTTTTTTTTTTTTTTTTTTTTTTTTTTTTGCCCATATGTTATGACCAAAATATTTTTAATTTATTTCTAGAGTGTCATTAGGATACTTTTGGCTGAAATTACAAGACAGTCCCCTCTAATTTATTGGAGTTCGCCCCTTTGGAAACTCAATGATTGTCAATTATTGTCTCGTTTGTTAGCCCTCCTCTTGTGTTTCCTCCCCATGCTTTGCACTCATTTCCACTTTATTAATTGTTTTTGTGTACTTAAAACGCATTATCACTTACCATGAGGCACTGCGAATTGTTTACTATAATACGTGATCACTGACCAAACCAAGCTTGCCCATTTGAAGCTCTCACTGGAGTCTATTGAAATAGAGGTCTGTGAACTGCAAATCTGAGAACACCTGGTGTCACATACTAAAGCCTAATGGATGAAAAAACTGAAGGAAAGCTTTCTTATGTGTTACTGGCAACAAATCTTTATCTTCTTCGGCCAGTAATATCAGACATTGACTGTGGGCTAGATGCAGAGTTTACGCTGTGAAGGAGAACACTGCAAATCCACCATTGGTATTGTTTCTGTATCCAGCAAGGTCCTTCTTTTCTTTTGACAGAGAGTACACAGATTCTCTTAACCAAACTTTGACAATGTTTTTGTTTCTCTTTGGCTGTTCCTGTTCGGCCTTTGGTATCAAGTTGATAGTTATATAATTTGAACTTTCAACTTGCAGCAAATAAATGGGCAAACAACAAAGCAAAATGAGTAGAATAGAAAATGAAGAAATTTTAAATCTTAACAGATGATCTAAAACAATAAATGCTGTAATGGAGACGGATTTTATTACAGTACAAACTTACGATCGTAATCGCAGCTTTTGTGGCCCACGAAAGGATTGTCATATCGCGGTGCATCAAGGTAAGTGATAAAGGGTCTTTATGTTCCTGGTTCTAGTCATCCCTTTGCTAGACTGTTGTTTTCCATCTTGGGTTTTTAAACTCTGGCTCCAAGTATCTAGTTAGTAGGGGTTCTATTCCTGGTTCTTGCAATCCTGGCGAGCAGCGCTTCTCCCAGCGTCTTCCTTGTCCAAGTCCGAGAGTGTGCATCTGCCTTGTGTATCCTGATCCCTTAGACTTGTAACCCTGGCTACAGACATCCAACCAGTCCCCTGTGCTACACCTGGCCTGTCCTGCTATGTGCATTTGCCCCCACCTTATCAAAGACTGTCTTCTGGCTACCCTCTTTGTGATTATCACTCCGATCTTGTATTTATCAAAGAAGCCCTTTCAGGCTTTGTTTGTGCTTTGTGTGTGGCTCCTGTGTTCTGATTCATGGCTGGAGCATTCTCGTTTCATCAATGTTTCTTGGCTTGGCTGACTTCAAATTTCTCAAATGTAATTGATCACGTAGACATGGATAGCCCTGCTCACTAACCTTCTCTTTAAATTGTTATATATTGACTCAGTACTGCAAAAATATTGATACTATCAGCAATGACTACAAAATGTTAGCTCAGCTGATATGTAATTATGCTCTTGTATGGAACTACTGCCTGTATGCTTAAACCTACAGCCCGTTGTGTCATTGGTTGATTTCGATGAAATAATATTGCCAGTAGGGGGCCTCACTTACCTAGTTTCTCTTGTCTGCAATCTGAGCATGCTTGTCAGGATTAAGGAAGAGACCATTTTCCTTTTTTTTGCACTGGCGCATTTCAGCAAATGCAGGACAGGCTTTCGAGGAAGTGTGCTGCTTTGGCCTCTGAACATTGTGAAGCTGTTTTGGTTTACAAAACATACATGATATTTATGTAACAAAGCAAAATTTTGCAAACTGAAGGTGTCTTTCTTCAAAGCAAGGACTTAAACCGGAAACAGGAAATGCTTCAATTCACCACAAAAACTAACAGGTCGACTGTGGAGTGTTTTAGTGACAGTCTAAGGCCCTTTCGCAAAGGCCAACTGTGCTTCATTACCAACTGTCACTCTGAATGAACCCTCCCACACAGCGGTGGAAGGAACCGCATGCAGGTCTAAAGGGGAGCGTGTGAAGACCTGTATAAACTTTGGGAGGCCCCTGCCCTTTATCCAACAGAAAATGGTCGGAGTCATCACCATGCCCTCCGATAGACGCATTGCACTATAGTTACGTGACGTTGCTGCCGTTGTCAGCTTCCACAAAGAGAAAGTGAGACCGGAAAGTCAGAATTGACGCAGACTCACCGTTGGAGGGTTTTATCGTATACCCATTCAGTGCCATTTTGATTGGGACAGACTTCAACAAGGTTATATGAATGCGCAAACGTGGTGGGGTGGGGGGGTAGGGCCGGGGCCAGGGTGTAGTTGGTGATTTGGAAAGCAGCTGCTGCTGCACTGTAGAAATCCTCTATGATATTAGGACTAAGGATTATAAGCACATAAACACTCCATGCTCCTTTGAAATATTCTCATGTAAATTTATTAAAAATTTTTTTTTTTTTTTACAATGTATGTGCATTTTGATTGAAATATTTCATCACTCTTCAAAAACAGACTGTTTAGATATTTTACAATATCGAGAACACTAGCACCTGATTTATTAAGAATTTTAGAAGTTGATAAACCATTTAACACATGGAAAATTAATAACGCAACCAATGATTGATGCAAAACAATTTCCATGGCCAGTCATCGGTCACGTTATTGGTTTCACCCATGCTAAATTGTTTTGCTTGTGTTAATGATCTTAATAAAGCAAACCCAAAAGTGCTGTACTCTGTTGCAGTCCATTAGCTTCTCTCTCGCTATTAGCTTTTGCAGCCATTGCCCAGATACTGTCATGGGAAAACATAAAAATATAGTATGTACACATTATGAAAATAACCCATCTGTGTCAAATATCTTCTATCACCCTCACTCAAATGTCTTTTCATTAAAAGCCCCTCCACATGCTGAAATCTTGCTAAAATATGTTCTTCTGGTTTGTTTCAGATTAGATGACTAAACACCACTGCTGCATTAATCAGTGCTGAGCACGGTATGCACTAATGTTGTGAGATTAGCGCAGAACATGCACAAGATAAGTCCTTGCGTGCCACACACATTGAACGTGATGGTTTTTTTCTTTTTTTTGCTCAGGTTAAGATCACATCAGAATTTCTGAAACAGGTTTTCATCATCCTCAGAAACAACTGCAGCCATGTGAATTCAGTTGCACTGCACACATGCATAGCTCCTGGCAACCTATTTTTCTTATGGGCGTTGTTATGAGATGGGACATTTTGCCTGGGACAAAGTTGAAACAAAGGGAGAGGGATTTGTTTCGCTCAAACAACAAAACCTCCCAGTTTTGAGTTTTTAGACTTTAAGGGATGCCCATATCCTGTCCAGGTGTCTGTGAGAGGCGTCTCTCTGTCTGATTGCTGCCGTTCATGTTCTCTTTGGTCTCATCATGGTCCTCGGAGCGCTGTCGGAGCTGCAGCCCGCTGTCTCTCCGGGACATTGCATAGACAGTGGTGTAGGATGCGCCTCCAATGGATGGTTTCCTCTCTGCAAACATGGATGCATGACCACGGGAAAAAAACATTCACTACCATTCATAAAGCCCTGTATTGAGTTAACCCTCATAGTTAAATAGTTGGAAAACATTGAAAAGCCTTATAAAAATGGAAAGGAATTTCATTATGGTGAGCGTAAGTTAAGCCTCTCTGATCGCTTTCAAATGAGACTGTTGAAGAATGTGGGCCCACTTTAGCAGCCTAAATTCTAAACGCATGTATTTTAATGTATTCTTTAAGGGTGCTTTCATATTTTTGTCAGTGCTCAGATCTTGAGGGAGCTGTGTCATGATTACTGCGCATGCTCAGAACTTCGAAAACTGTCAGCCTAATGAAGTGAATTTGCTCAACTGCAAGTCAAAATCTGATTCAATCCTTGCCAATTCATCTTCATTTTGCATTGTATTTATATATTTTAGTTACTCGGGCATTATGATTTTTATATTAAGGAGTTTGGAAATTTGAGGATTCATTGTGCTATTTTAGCACTATAGCCGTAGGATATGAAGAATTTAAGCTGGTTTTCCAACTGTCATTAAACATTACAGAAAAAGAATGATTTCTTCTATGATTATTGGTGGTTGGAAAGCCTGTTTACATCCTTCGTATCCTTGGCTAAAGCGCCAAAATAGTGCTTTCAATCCTCTAATTTCCATGGAAAACTCCTTAATATAAAAAGCATAATGCCCGAGTAATTAGAATGTATAAATGTATGCAAAACAATGGCGGATTAACAAAGCTGAAAGTAGATTTTGACTTGCAGTCGAGCGGATTCGCTTCGTTCAAAGTTGTGAGCATGCGCAGTAATCGTGACACAGCTCCCTTAAGCTTTTCGAATGAATCACGTTGGACTGGATTTATTTTGTCTGTGCGCATGTCTTTCGGCCATAAACCACAGGTTCCACTGCACCAAAAGTACAGTTCGTGACTAAAAGCCCGGTCACATTAGCATTTAAAATGGCAAAATTTCACTACTTCATTGACTCCAATTTAAATTTGTGCTCAAACCGAAAAATGCATGCCAATTTCTATTGCGCAACGAAAGTTAAACAAAGTTGAACTTTGATCCACAATTTCGCACTCTCCACCTGTTGTCAGCCAATAGAGATTAATCTGATTGCTCTGGTTGACACATCACAATGGAGGAATTAAGGAAAGCATCATTCTGGCTGTCTCACATCATGAAATTTTGAATAATACAGGTTTGGCTGATTATAAAAACAAATATAAAAGAGAATGGGTACCAGTCAGCACCGTGAGGAACAAAGACGATTCAGTTGCATCCTATTTCACTGTGAGATGCGAAATTTTATCGCAAGGCATTTACAGATGTGACCAGGCCGTAAGATATAAGTATGAGGCGGTGCTTGTTGCAAATAATTTAATTTCAGAAGGTCTGAAGTCAAAGATGACTGATTTTGGAGCACTGCTGATATGTGGACCTTGTAGTTCAAATTTAGGGTTGCTCTGTTTTCTGCTGACTGCATCAGGTCTCATTTTATTAGTTGGGAGCTTGAAGATAACAGAAATCTGAATGCACAAAAAAACTTCACACCGTGGTAAAACTCCATGAGTTCAGGGTCTTGATTTAGCTTTCTCACCTCCAGGTTTTATTGGGTGCATTAACCTGTTCATCTGAACATTCCAGTGCTTGACATTGGTGCTGGCTTGACGTAGTTTTCTTTGGGCATTCTAGAGAAAATGATTCACAGAAGGTCAATGTTCAACGTAGAGTAATGAAAGGGATTAGCAGATCAGTTTTCAGCACAAACTCTCAATATGGTAATATTGCACGAATACTGGAATTAAATGTTGGTCTGGACCAAGGGGCTGCTGATACCGCAACAAATAAAGCCAATGATGGATACTTGACGTGAATCTACCATGAGTCAGGTTTTCCAGTTATGCTATAAAAGAAGCTTCTGATCCATGTTGTTTCAAGCCCACTTTACAGAAAACGATGTGATAAATACCATCCGGCGTTACATGCAAGCTAGAAAGTGGCTCGATTTAGTTTAGTTTTGCGGGTGAGAAAAAAGACATGAAACGCCCATGCAGACACCAAAACAGGAAGCTGCCGTGATGATATTTCCCTGACAACCAGATGTCTGAGCACGACATCTTTTTCAAAACATAATGTGGGGGAAAGCTGTGCGCTGGTTTGTGCTGTCCTCTACCACAAGACACATCATCACAACATGAGGAAACAAAAAAATATCAGCTACATGCTACGGAATTGACATGAAATTGCATTCAGAGATAGGCGTACGCATGCACTCTATACATGTGCATATTCTATAAGCAGTGTCTTAATCATGTATCATAGGCATCTATGCAATCATTATCTGTCTAGAACCTATAAGGTTTTGCATGTACTAAGGGTATCAGTATCAGGGTCCATGTGCCATCATTGCTTTATGTGATTCCAGACAATGAATTTTATCAAGGTGGCACTCGCCTATGATCACTTTATAATGACATGGCAGCGGTGTCATAGGGCATGAATTCTGAACTCTTGTCCTTAAATCCAAATTCAGCCCAGGCTTTTCTTTTCTCCCTGTAATTAACCAAGTTATTCGATCTAATGATTGTTCAGACTGTATTTGCACATCACTGCCCAAAAATACTGGGGGGAAAATCAAGCAGTTTACAGGCACCCAGAAGTGTGACTTTTGTAACAGTGTCTTAGGGTGACCCAGCATTGCTGTTACCTACACGAGTGCCTCCTCGCTCACAGACCCTCCCGCTAGCCCATTCTCTGGCCCACTCACCACCACATCCTGGTCCACCCGGTGCCGGTTGGCTCGGACCGCCTCCAGCTGCTGTTGGGCCTCTTCCAGAGCCTTGGACCTGCTTTCCATCTCCTGCCGGAGCTCCTGCTTCTCCCGCTGGGTCTTGAGGATGAGCTCCTCCTGCTCCTCCTGAAGTGCCATCAGAGCCTTCATCTTCTCCTCCTCCTCGACCAGCAGCCTGCCCGGCACAGAGGAGGCCACTTCATTTCCAATCAACACACATGACAGGAATCGGGTATTTTATAGCACAATAAAAAATACTTAACAATTTGCCTCAGGCCTCAGTTCTCACACTGACTGCCAAATTTATTCAGTGCACGAACATTATTGCGTATGAACCCCATCTGGTTCCAAAGCAGCCTTAATTCTTCAAAGCATGAATTCTGCAAGGTGCTGGAAACAATCCTTGGGTATTTTTATTAAAATGAACTTGGCAATACCACTTAGTTACCAAAGATTTTTTGGACACGTTCAAGCTGTAAACATCTCGTTCCACCTCATCCCAGAAGTGCTGTATTGGCCTCTATTGGGGACCTACATTCCGTACAGGCTAATGTAGTCACTGTCATGTCTCAACCAGCTTAAGATGAAGTGTGTTTTGTGTCTGACATGGCACAATAACCTGCTTGAAGAGAAGGTAGCCTGCAGTCGTATCAAGTGCACATGTTCAGTGACAACGCTTAGGTAAGCTGTAACATTCAAATGATGCTCACTCTGTCTGTCGAGGAACATCTAACACCACGACAACACTATCGACAACCTGCATCAATGACACATGGCAAGTACTCATTTTTTTTTTTTTACCCTACTACCATCTGACATTCCCATCAAACCAAGCAACACTTTACCAATCTTCAGTCAACCAGGTTTATGGGACATTTTGGAAATGTTGCCTCACCTTGCTGTTCATAGTTTGCCTGTCACATTATGAAAGTCTCTTCTGCTACAGATTTATCACTCATTATCTGCTTTTATTTATACTGCCATTCTTTGTAAACACTTGGCACTGTAGTATGTCAAATTCCTAGAATTTAAAAGTTTGGAGCTGCTAGAACCACCATATCAGGTACCAAAGACCATACCAATGGTAAAGTTACTTTGGTAATATATCGTGCTCATTCTCATGCTTGGCTAAACAGAAAATAATCCTCTTCACCATGTCTTCATCTTCTACATATTAAGCTGCCTTCACGTGATTCCAGGCTGTTAAGGGCATTTTATCAGGCCCAATGAGAGTGATAAAGTGAGCTGTGAGTGC
Source organism: Gymnothorax javanicus (assembly GCA_029692085.1). Lineage (NCBI taxonomy): Eukaryota > Metazoa > Chordata > Actinopteri > Anguilliformes > Muraenidae > Gymnothorax > Gymnothorax javanicus. Next base: position 81,911,008 of record CM056202.1, read on the forward strand.
GCTGCGTGAGTTAAGTGACCTTTGTGGTTTTCTGCAAACTTTAAGTGCACCAATTATGGTTTTTCATTATTTTAATGTTGCAATGTGTATTATATAATTTTTACGCGTATTTAAAAGGTCTATGTTGGAAAACAACTCAAAGTCACCTCCAGAAGACGCGCTCTCACCGCAAAATACACTGCTCCAGAGCTGATTGAAATGCCCCAATAGCTTCTGGCCATTTTTTCATCAATTGGTGATGTTGCTGTTTGAATTTTTGCGCCAAGCAGATAGTTTGGCACGCCCTTGAATCAAGTGGGTTATGCTCACAAGGCTACACCGGTATTTGTTTCTAAAGCTCATTTGCACACTGGAGCGGAAATCCATTTATGGTAAGGGGCGTGACCTATCCCGACACGCACGAACAGTGAACCAATCTCAAGTGAGTGATCAAGTTGGCCAATCACAGCACACTGGGGTTTTCACGAGGGCGGGGGCAGGACCTCAACAGAGCGTTTTACAGACAGGTACTGCAGAAATGGCCAGCATAAGAAAACTCAAGTGTTTTTTTAACAATGACACATTTAAACCTTTTTTTAGTGGACTTCAGGAATACAAGAATGACCAATGAAAAGTTACATAATAGGGCAGTTTAAGTGTTCTCATGCTAACTCCTGTCTGTTACCTGGTCTGTGCATAGCGGAAGGCTTCCTCATCCTGCCGAGCTTTGATCTCCAGGTGAAGAGCCTCCTCCAGACGCTGCTGCATCTCCTCCAGCTCTCGGATCCTCTTGCGCTGCTGTTGAGCCTCAGCCTCCTTCAGCTCCATGGCTGCCTCCATGCTGGCTCGTGCCTGGAGCAGGAGACAAACGCACAGAGGTCAGGGTTTATCAGCTCCTGCAGGGTACATACAGTGAGATCCATGAGTCCGAGGGCAGTGACGACATTATGAAGGGCGAATCATACCCTCTCTTCCTGCACAGTTTCTCCACTCTTTATTTTTAAGGTTTATGCAGTGAGCATCGTAATTCATTGGACAGTGACAGATTTTTAAAAATTATTATTTATGATCCGTTTGCAGAGCCAATTCCCAGAATAGAATGCAACTGAAGATGTATGTAAAATGCTGCAGAGGAGACTGTAGGCAAAAAGCTCTTGAAACAAACCAGAAATTAAGACAGATGCAGTACAGAGCATCACCAGGGAAGATACCCATCTTATGTTGATGGCTGTGCATCACTGACTTCAAGCAGTCATTGCATGCAAAGAATTTGGAAACAAGTAAAAAAAAAAAATGTTACTTCATTCAACATTATACTAAACTTTCCAATATTTGTGATGGACCAGAAAATGTGGGGGGCCAAGTACAAACAGTGAAGTGATTTCCAAACGGTACATTCGGTATGGATGAAAACACCCAAAATTAAATCTTATGGTCTGCATTGCTACCTCATAGTAATTGTGTTCTTTCAAACACAAAATGTTAAAAGAGAACAGCACAAAATATTTTTAAAAAATGTCACCATCCAGTGAATTATGGGGCTCACAGCACACACATTTAATACATCCATGTGTGGAGAACCATGTAAGACTTACTGCCCATTAGAGTTCTGTCACTGTCCAAATACTAAAATCTCACTGTATGACTGATCACAGATTTACAATGGAGATCAGTTAACATCGGAAATTGCCGAGAAAGAGACACGTCAATTGAACAGAGCATTGATGACCCGCTGAGATAATACTGAAGACCTCCTCTCTGTCTGCTTTCCCTTCCAGACCTCTCCTGCTTCATCATGCTCCCTTCGCTTCTCTCTCTCCTCAGCTTCTCTCTTTTGCTTCATGTTCCTCAGCTTCCCCTCCCTCTGCTGTTTCCCTAACCTCCACTTCTGCTGGGAGCAAACTCCAGTTTCAGACATTGCAGTCCACCCTGGTGTTTTGTTACAATCACCCACATTAGCCTCAGCCTGGCAGTAAAATAAAGCTAAACCCTGAAATCAACTGGAGGAGGAAGCAGAAGGGCAGGAAGTTTAATTTCCGACCCATGTATTTCACACCACCGAGTCTCGCTCCTCTAGTGCTCCTCCTCCGGCTCTATCTCCCTGCTCTGACCTCCTCTACGGTCGCAGGACTCTTCTTCCCTGCATTTTTTGTCCCCGGACTTTTCGTTCCCTGAGGATAAAAAAATGTGCCACCATTGCTGACAGATGGATGGACAAACGGACGATGGACAGATCACCACGATATAAGGGTTCGGGTTAGGGTTAGGATTAGGGATTGTGCATGATATAAGGGTTCGGGTTAGGGTTAGGATTAGGATTAGGGATTGTGCATGATATAAGGGTTCGGGTTAGGATTAGAATTAGGGATTGTGTTATAATGCAGGAAGAGGGCAAAGCATTATTGGGGATGAACCATCTAGGGACGAAGAGTCAGAGGACAAAAAGTTCATGGGGATGAACAGTCCGAGAACAAAAAGTCTGGGGACGAGGAGTCATGGAGCCCTCCTGCACCTCCAGAGCTTGCTGCAGCTGCTCGCGCTGCGTCCTCCTGCGCTGCTCCTCCTGCTGCAGCAGGGCCTCCGCCTGCCGCTGCGCCTCCCTCAGCAGCTCCAGCTCCGCCAGCCTCTCCTCCTTCTCCCCCTGCAGCGCCTGCAGCTTCTTCTGCTCCTCCTCCCGCGCCTGGCGCCTCCTCTCCCTCTGCTCCCGCTGCTCCCGCCGCCTCAGCTTCAGGTCCACCTGGAGGGAGGACTTCCCCTCCGTGCAGAGCCGAATGGCCGTCTGGATGGCTGCAGTGGGAGGGAGGGACGAGAGGCCATTTTTTAGGGTCGTTGGTGGCTATAGGGGATGCTACTGTTTTTTTTTTAATTTTTTTAATTTGGCATCTCCAATCCCACTCGAATCGGGAATGCCCAAATTGAGAACTATACTTGCTTGTATGTGACCCCATGTTGCCAACTTGGGAGAGCGAAGACTGTTCGCGGCTCTCCTCCGAAGCACATGCCTGTCAGCCACTGCTTCTTTTTACACTCATTGGTCGAAACTTTCGCAAGTTCAGAACGAGGGCGGAGGATACCCAGACATGAACAGGCTTAGAATCTTACTGACGAGCACCCGGCTGGCCAACAGGAGGTGCTTGAGCAACAAACAAAGCAACCATTTTTAATATCCCATCCCGGCAGTCCCTTCCCAATTTGTTTCCCCTTCAGTGTGAGGCCAATTTGTGCGCTGCTCTGAAAAAGCTGCGGACCACTGCCGGCTGGTACGACCGGAGATCGAACCTGCGCCGTGGTGGACACTACTGCTCCGGTGCCTTAACGGAGTGAGCTGACCCAGCAGCTGGGATGCTTCTGTTTAAACATCAAACTGTACCTTTTCAGTTAAAGGAGATTAGTTGTGAGGGGACACCCTATCTAGCAAGTAACCGCATCCAGGACCTTATTTCTAAAGAGTTTTGTAGATTTAATTCAGAAATATTGGGTATGCGCAAAAAAGAAAATCAGCGTTTAGTACAAATTTCTTGTTTTATTAAACTACAGGTGAGCTAAATCATGTGCAATTTTTAAGCATTTTTTTAATAAATAAGGCCTCAGATTATTACAGCAATACATTGCAACATTTCAACAATTTTCTGAGGGAATATTTTGACAGTTGAGGGAAATAGTGAGCATTCTGGAGTTATGGGATGGGAGAACAAGAATGGGTGGACATGTAAATCAAGAAAAAACTGGCCTGTTCCCGTGCTATTAACTGTGAATGGAAAACCCATTTTCTTAGTCAAATGTTGGTGCTTCATGGATCGCTAGAATATTTGCGTGACCTGTAAGGGATCCCTAAAATGTTTTGAAAATGCCATCAGGTTTTGAGCCCAAGGAGGTCAATCAAGCAGAAGTTCATTGAGAAGAAAAGTATGATATGAGTATATGAATGCCCCTCCCCCCCCAAAAAAATTTTTTTTTGTCAAATGAAGTGAGTTAAAATAGTGTGTAAAGAAGTCAAGACCAGACTATTAACTACACCTGAGAGGGGAGAGTTTAAGTGTCTTTTACCAGGGAAATTGACTGAAAACAGATCAAGACTAATAAGCAGTTAAAAGACATCTTTATCGCCCTCCTTGTTCTCTGTCCACCACCCGCCACTGGTCAAGACATACTAACCTGCGGTCCACTCCTGGCGCTGCTTAGTATCAGGTGCGCTCATCTCGTATGCTCTGGTCAACGTTTTGACACAGAACATGCATCTCTTCCCCTCTCTCTCTGGCAGTGCCTATCAGACAAAATACATGTTCAGCCAGCAATAGCACTACTAACGCCACTGAAAAAGAACAAGACCGTGATACCTGCATACATCTGAGGACTTTTTGGTTTGGGATTGAGTAGATTGTTGCCATTCAACTCAACCAAAGCCAAAGTTTTAATTATGAGTACAAAACAAGAATGCTGATGTACAGGCATTAATAACATTACAGGAGGTTTAGGTTTGTGCAGATAATGAGTACTTTGTGGATGAACTAACTGATACAGAATGTGCTGGTATCCTCTCGCCCTGCAAAATGCATTCCCCCAGCCCAGCCCAACCCACCTCTACACAGCAGTTGTGGTCCAGTGTGATGCTGCCTTTGGTCTCCTTACAGTCCTCGTTGACGTAGTAGGTTAAGGTGCTGGGCCTAAGCTTGAACCAACGTTCAGTCCAGTTCCTGCGTATCTGCCCTTTTTTCCACATGTAACCCTGCACATGCAAATTCACACAAATAACACTGTATTGATTATGCAAATTCTGATTCAAGCATTTGTGGACATGCTCAAAATGCAAGTAGAATGTAAAATGTAAATATGGAGTTATGACATAGGGTGCATGCTTGAATGTAGTGTGATCTCAGAATATTACCAATTGTATTGGGATGCATACTAAATTTTAAAATATAAATGCTCACACATAGGTACCTCTTTTAGTACTTCCCCGACTATTTCCCTGTACACCTTCTCAATGGCCATGCTCACTGACTCGCTGTCAGAGCCTCTCGTCAGCTTCCCAGAATTCATTATGTCAAGGAAAACCCAAACTGTGAGCCCGCTCTGTTGCACTGCATCTTGGGATAGGTAGTCCTCCAGCTCCACGCAATTGAGCTCTGCACTCATAGCTGCACAGACCTTCTTGAGCAAATATTCTACCTGGACAAAGGAAAGCACGGTGGAGAGCAATGTGATTATTGACAGATAGTAAATAAACCATGGAGGTGCCAATAACAGCTAATAAAATTCCAGAAAGTAGCACATAATACTTTTACCATATTTGAAGAATTTGAGGAAGCAGACTATTGATGGCCTGTTATGAGTTAGAATTGGAAATCCGTGATGTAATGTACTGTTCCTGTCATTATGCATAATGCAGAAGATTGCGTACTCCAGTGAAGCATATTGTAACATATTTTAACAGACAGCATGATAAGTCTATCACAAAATTCAAAATATGAGTACTTCTATATTCTAATGCTTTCTTTGCAAAATAGTGTTTGCACTGTATAATATTTTACTCATACACATGTGCATGCTTTAAAGGGGCTGTGTGAGCTGTCACCTTTTTTGTAAATGTATACATTTGTGCTCTACATAGAGAGCAAGCAAAACCTCTCTTTCCATTTTAGATCATCGATTCATGTAATTGGGACATATTTTGTATTTTAATGCTCCTAAACCAAAGAAACAAGATGACAGTGTTATCACTATCCCCCGCCACAATCAAGGGCCATAACTCCATAAAAAAATATGCTTTTTCAAACTCAACATAGATTGTGAGTAGTTTATCAAGCATACCAAAGTTCATGCATCTAGATATAATAGTTTCAGAGAAATCTTGTCCCAATTGTAACCTGAACGGATGGACGGACACACAGATGCACAGACTGATGGATGGACAGACCCCAATCCAATATCCCCTGGTCCCACTTCATGGCGGGGAAAATGATCCTAAACATATAGTTATATTGACCAGTAATAGCTATGAATTCACATTAAAAATATTTCTGTTTCTATTACTTTCCCACTGGCAAAAAAAAAAAAAAATACTGCCCACAAGATTATATTTTTGACTCACGTGCCAAAGGGGTAAAGAATATTTAACCAGTCAAGCAGGCGGTCACAAGCATTAATCTAATGTTCTCTACTTAGGGGGGATTTCATTACAGAACTACATCAAATAGGATTTTGCGGTGAGTATTTATGTTTGTTATTTTAAAGACCCAATTTTGTATGTTTCTGCTCTGCTGTCCCAGTGCTTGTGAATTGAGCTAAGCTTGCATGGCGATGAAGGCCTGAAGGCTCACCTCCTCAGGAACCATGATTAAGGGATATTTGTCCTCAGACAGGAAGTTGAAGAGGCACCAGAGGCGGAAGGCATCCTTGTCGGGCAGGAGGCTGCTGCCATTCTTCTCAGGACGATAGTTCTTCTTGGCGGTGAGAGTCCAGCAGAGTTCATCCACATTCTCCTTCACAAAGGAACCCTCCTTCACCTGTAAGTAGAAAATCATCTTTTCACTCCTCTGACTCAATGACTGTATAACAAAGAGAGGCATAGGTGGAAAGAACAAGGGTCAACAGCAGAATTCCTCGCTCTTGCTTCCTCCATCCATAAGCTCTTGACTTAAGACTTGCGCTAAATCGCAACTACAGGTAATCATGGCAGAGATTAAGTTATAGGTCAGTGATTACCACTTCAGGTCGGTATATTTATGTCCTTTTGAGAAAACTTGGTTCTGACTCACTTCAGAAGAGCAACTGAACAACCATGACAATTTAACATCTGTTGTTGAATGATGGCTGCTAATTTCACTGGTGAATATCATATTTAAAGCTGTGCTGTTGCAGTTATGACCACTGAGCATGTGGGTGCACAGAGGGTGCAGTACCTTGTCCAGGATGTATTTGTTGAGGTATGGCATGTACCCCTGGGTGGAGACGGGCCCATCATCATCTTCTCTGAAGTGATCCTCCAGGGCCACTGGATCGTGCGGTATATTCAGAACCGTGCATAAATTGTGGGACAAAACCTGTGATCCAGAGACACAATGAGACAGTGCTAACACAGACACAATGAGACAGGATGTACACAGAGACAATAAGAACCAAAGAAACAGGACAAAAGAAAGGCACGATGAGAGAGGGTCAACACAGACACAATGAGGCAGGACTAACACAGACTCAGTGAAACAGAGTCAACACAAATGCAATGTAACAGGACCAATACAGACACAATTAGACCGGACCAACTCAGACATAATAAGACAATGAGACTGGCCTAAAACAGACACAATGAGACCAGGCCAACACAGACACAATGAAACAGGGCCAACAGACACGATGGGAGAGGGTCAACACAGACACAATGAGACAAGACCAACACAGACAAAATGAGACCAAAAATCCTGACATGCTAAAGATAGAGAACACAAGGATAGGTGCTACGCATGCCATGCGAAGGCCCATAGGCTAATAGGAGAGGTATATACAAATTCCAAACAAAGGTGGAAACCTGCTAATTCATTGGCACTGACAGGCATATGATTACATCAGACACAATATCATATGCAAAGAGAAAATATTGAAGTGAATTAATATGGAACAATTAATTAACGTGTACAACGCTTTCTGACTGCTCACCAAATTACTGGAGACATGTCGGCAACAGATAATAAACAGAATGAAGTCATTTGTAGATACCCTTGGTTCAGTATAGCTTATTAAAAAGAAACAAACAATATATTTTCCTAAGAATGTCTTGAACTGCATATTTTTCAATGAACCCAACTTGATTTCTTGTATGAGTGAACATATCACAGACAACATTAAGGTATGTTTGTTTCCATTTTAACATTCAAATATCATTTGTTCAGAGCGACATAAACACTGAGTTGGCACTAGAACTGAGCCCTGTTTCACACTGCAATGCAGCTTTCCCCAAAACGATTAACAGCGTTCAGCTTCTTTTTAAGAGTGCATTCAGAATCAGGAATTGCCGGAAAACCTTGCCTAATTTGTTTATTCCTTCATTATGTCATAGACACAAAAATCACCACATATAGTATATTACCAGACCCATATTTTTATTATTCCTGATATTATTTGTGGACAATCTTTTTCAGTATCGATATTAGCCTATCCTCACATAGCAGCTGTGTGATCAGAGCGAGTTGTGCGTGCATGTATTGTAAAACAAATACTGAATGAGATCAAATTGCTGAAATAATGCTCCAAACACAGGCTGGACTCTTCATCTCACTGAAAACAGTATAATCTGTTTACTGGCAATATGTACACGCAATGTACATTCCTATTTCCAGTAGTAGCTAATAACAAAGAGTAGACTTTTTCTGAGTTAGATGTTGATGTTGAATTATTATTAATTCCTTAACCCTTAAGAGTGCTAAATGCAGCTATTGTTGCTCAATGATGTAAGATATTAAAGTCAAAGCTGTTGAAGACCTATCATGTGGCAACTTGTTTAAAAGAGCTCCCATCGGCAGCTCTTTTAAACAACTTGCCACTTGATAGGTTTTCTACAGCACAAGATAATTAAAAAAACATTTTTTTTTTAAATGTATTTCAGCACTCTAAGAGCTAACACGTGGTTCAGACAACACAAAGACACAGTCCTGGACTATTCGTCCTCCAGGGTGAGTCTCTGTTCATCGCCTGCTGCAGGGTGCATCGTGCCATTATATAAGAGCCCTCACAGATAAATTCTGGGTCAAGACAGATCGTGCGCACATGCTTCTGAGATCTCAAGAGACTAACCACATCCTGCCCACCGCTCCTCATGCAACCTCAGTGAAAGCGGAGACATGAAGCTGAGACTGTAGCAAAGCTGTTTTTAATGCACTAGTTCCAAAGGGCTGCGTCGCCTGAGGACTACAGCCCCTCTGCATGACAGGGATTATCCTTTCCATGGGATCAAATCCCTCTCAGTACATACAGAAGCAGGCCAGACAATAGTGTACTGTTGAAAGTTGCAGAGCCTGTGCTTCTACTGCGGACATGGCAAGATTCCGCATGCAAATGTAGCCCTAAGTTGAGGAGCATAAAGCATGAGCACAGAGGTTTGAAGTGTTGAACCACGGGCTCAGACTCCTCCACCTGTCCATCAGATATGTATCAGGGCTGTTAGTCCAAACTCTGCTGTATTAGTAAATTATTTTATTTTATTTTATTTACGTAACCTTTATTTATCCAGGTTGGTCCCATTAAGATTATAAAATCTCTTTTACAAGAGAGACCAGGCAAAGACAAGCAGCAGTACATATAGTACATCAATCAAACAATACAACATAAAATACATTTAAAAAGTGCAGCAGTCACAACACAATTATAATGATCATTCACAGGTTTTGATAGACTCTGCTTCCATACACTTTATAATAGCTTTAAATTCACTGAGTGTCACTAAATCTTAAAGCTAAGTCTCCCTCTATTAGCTATTCTTGGTTGAGGGCGCAGAGAACCTAAAGGCCTTCTTGCCCAACTTAGTCTCAGTCTTAGGAACATTCATAAGCACAATGTCTTGAGACTGCAATCCATAGGATCCACTTTTCTGGGACATGTAACACGATAAATAACATGGGATTCTACCAAGAATAGTCTTATAGATAAAAACAAACCAATGGCTCATTCGACGTGCAGAAAGAGATGGCCAGTTGACCTTCGAACACAGTACACAACGATGCATTAGGCTTCTGCAGTTTGTAATGAATCTCGGGGCTCTGTGATACATGGCATCCAGCATTTGCAGACAGTGAGCTGATGAGTTCATATACAACAGATCACCATAATCAAGAATTAGGAAAAATGTAGCTTCCACAAGTCTTTTTTCTAACATTGAAAGAAAAACAAGATTTGTTTCTAAATTTATCTGATACAAAGAGTGATTTGGAGGAGGCCCTACTTTCTCTTGCTGGCTCTTAACAGTTATTTTTTTCCATTTCTTGACAGTTACTTCTTCTTTAGAATTCTGTATACTCCATGCACCTCGTTTCATGCTTTTGCCTCTCACAGTTTGTAATCATCTAAGCACTTCTGTGACAGCACCATGCATTATGTCCCTGCCTATTCCTACTTTGTTCTGTGCACACCACCTTATTTTTTGTGTGCTGAAGTGCGTGCATATTTGATCTAGAAAAAAAAAACTAAATTGATTGAAGCCCACAACAATAAGCTTTGAAGCACAAGATTAATATGTATGATGACACTACTACTACTACTACTGCTACTACTAATAATAGTAATAATAATAATCATCATCATCATCATCATCATCATCATCATCATCATAATCGTCATCAGCATAATATTCACATTTTTTATTTATTACTAAGTCCTCATTTAATGTAATTGTCATGTTATTTACTTGCTAAGATTGTTAAAAGTTTTTTAATGAAATATTAGTACACATAAATCACCTGACGGAGATACAGAAATGTGTACAATTGTTTGTGATGCATAAACAGGCCACTGGTGATAGAAGAAATTATATGTAAAATAGTACATTTATTAAATCAGGTTACATTATGTTTCTCTTGGGATAAATGCAATCTGTCTGGGATTTACTTTAGCACTTACGAGTTCTTTAGTGAATTTTACCCACTGGTCTAGGTGTGTTGCTACCTATGATAAACACGAGTGATCATGTTAATATGACAAATGCATCTGAGTTTTTCCTATATTGTATATGCCTCTGGATGCATGCTAAGGGTATGCTAAATAAATGTAATTTAAGATACTAAACATATTTTTGCACATTCAATAATAACATGGAGCAAGACTGCTAAATGTAAAGAAACATACAAGAAAACACAGTAAACCAAAGAGTCAGGTCATTGCATCTCATGAAAGAAGTAACCACATGCTGAGATTACAATAGGGTCCATGGGGAGAACTCAGATTGGGAATGAGACAGCTCTTGAACAAAAACATCCCACCTCCTTGATAGTGGGCAGCCCCCTTTCAGCATCGCATCTCAGAACCCCCTGTTCCTAACTCACCTTGAGCTGTGACTTGGACACCTTGCCACTCTCCTCCACGTCCAGCGCTGTGAAAGCATACCAGATGGATTTGAGAAGTTCTGAGCGCAAATCCATGCCAATGGGCTCACTGAGTCCTCTCGCTGCCTTCTTTGCTTTGATAATGTTTTTCTGTGTGGCAGTGCTCTCTCTGAGTGACACCCCCAGCCTCTGCTCGTTTGTTAGATGATAGTTTAGAGACTCTCTAGCTCCCCCTGTCTGCACCAGTCTGCGCTTCAACCCTTTAAGTAGTGACATCACAAATTATGTGCATAGAATCTCTTCATTAAACAATTTAATGCTGCTGAAACAATAGTGAATTGCCACATTAGCTAAAATCTGTGAGGTTCTAGAACAATTGCAAAGAATCTTCAAGAAAGAACATAAAAACCAACTCTGCTTACCGATAACAAGGCTGTGACTTTCTCATAGATAACTGTCAAGAAGGACACATAATGAGACTTTCAATAACAGGAATTGGACGACACGTCTCGTAATACATTCACTTAGACTGGAGACAGGAGTAATCAAAGTGAAGAACTGCTCCCTGCTCAATGTATCTTTTTATAATAATGACCCTGGTCAGAGTCTGACCTACAAATGGAAGCTATTCCAACCAAAATAATTCCAATAATGAAAAAAATTAATACATAAACACAGTCTAACAAAGGTGTTAGACAAATTTTCTAATCATATTATTCCAGAATAGTCCTGCATTGTTCATATGCATAATTCCATTCATAAAGTTTTTTCCAGTATGCACAGAACAACTGCTCTTTGCAGAGATGGGGGAAATTACTAAGTTTACGAGTATCACTGAAATTGCATGTGCATAACAGCAATGGAGTTTAATGACTGCACCATCTTCAGTAATTTAAATTCAGTTGAGAAAAAATGCAGACCATCAGTAAGTCTCAGGAATGCAGTGGAGTCCTCTAGGGGGCAGTATATCCATTCTGATTAAAATTGGTCAGCCGAAGGTAACGTATTTTATCTCAGTTCAAAATTCCTATACAACCTCTGCTACTTGTTCTGACTTCCTGTAAAAAATCGCCAGTTTGATTTGTCACCATTGAATACGTTTCAAATGAGTTGTTTTTTGATACCACAAACTATTAAGGTCACAGTGCAGTAGATCTGACATTATACTTATTTATGGTTTAAATTGCATGCGCCCACATTGTCCATGTACCGTTGAAAAAAAAATTATTGACTTAATTTCAGAGAGGCACTTAATTTATTGCAAGGACTTAACTTTATGTTTTATGTTGTGGAATTAATCTTTTGCTGGCAGTCATTTTTACTGATGTATACATACTGTTTGTTTATTCAAAATAGATTACATTGCCTTTTAAAGAACAGTTATGTGTTTTGCAATGTTCCATAAGATTGTCATTGAGTCTGCAATAACGCGTACTGCTGGATACATGCTCCTGGAATACATCCTTGTTTGATACATTTTCTGTCCTCCAAAACATTTTCATTTCAAAACAATACAGTATATTTACATTTTTATGGCAAGATTCTGAAACAATTATGAAAATTGATCCATGGTTTACAGTATAGTTCTGGCCATGAATATGTGACCATTATAGACTGCAGCCACGATTCTGTTATATGATTCACCATCACACCAAGAGGTAAGGGCACCACAACCAGCTGTTTATCCGTCTTCAGTGAGCAATCGCAAGTCTTTTGGTCAATATGTGGCAGGCCGAAGGAGGGCCTGGGCGGGGGATTTAACCCCAAACTCCCAGGTAAGAGTCACACGCGCTGGCCACATCACCGAAGAGCCAGGCTTGTTGACAAGGTGGCCAGGGTGCGCACTTATTAGGAGGCATTTCTAGTGACAGGACCCATCAACTGTCACATCTCTCTCCTTCTTTCGGGAACGCGTCCTCACGCTCCATGCTTTACACATGCTGCCATCTATTGGGATCCTCTGAATCCTGCCGATTGCGCCAGAGTGTGGCAGGCCGAAGGAGGGCCTGGGCGGGGGATTGAACCCCAGACTCCCGGGTAAGAGTCACACACGCTGACACATTGCCAAAGAGCCAGGCTCAAACCCCCACCCAGGCCCTCCTTCTGCCTGTCACAAATATATCCAAATACTTGACTCATCAATACTGAACTGCAATATGACTAAAGTATAAAATTGTTTCCAAAAAGAGCCAATGTGGATGCAGGATTTTGTTTGTGCACTGTGCACTAAAATGCATAATTCTACTTAATAAAGGCTCTGATTGACTACTGTGATTGGTTTCTTATTTCAATTAGGTGTTGCAGAGCTAGAGAGAAACAAATACTTGCACAAATACTTGCCATTTTTGTGTAAGATTTGACACCCGTGATGTATGCTGTTACAATAATGAAGCTCCCATCTCTCACTGTTCTCATGTAATATTTTTACCTGACATTTATTCTGTTTTCTGCTTAAATGTGTACTCCGTGAATGACCTGACCTGATAAAGCGCATCCCCTGCATACAGCACATAACAGCAGTAATACCCAATTCCGCTCGCTCCCCCTCGCTCCTCCTCGCTCGTAACGGTGGAGACCGGAGACTGAGAGCAGCAGGGTGGTCTCACCAAAGAGAGGAAGTGACTGCGTGTCTCTGATTATTACGTCTCTCTGATTATTACCCCTCTGTATGACGGGGCACTAATGGCAGAGCCAGAAACTGGGGAAATGTTTGGGCAAATGGAAGAGGCGCGACGTGGGGGTGTAATTTTGGCTAATTGCAGTGTAGCTCCTGCAGTAATAGGAGGCTGGCACACTCTGGGACTTAGAGATAAGGAGACTAGGGATCAAGTTTTGTGTCTGGGAGGGGGAGAGCGAGTTGGGGGAAGGGAGGCTGTTTTCATTGCCATGGGTAACGCTTATTGTAACCTCAAGCTAAACAGCTGTTCCACTGCGGTCCATTTCAACAAATTAACAGGAGTGGTTAATTCAATTCTGACCAGGAAATCTCTGGGCACATAAGATTCTATAGGGCACAAGCTGCTTTGAGCTTTTAGAGATGCAACCAACAGAAATATCCTCATGACTTCCAACAGAGTCTTTACTGCGAGTATAAAGGTAGTATAATCAATATTAATAATAAAGGTAGGGTCTTTTTCAGTCAGTATGAGTACTGGTATATAGCCACTCTGCACGATGATTCTCATACAGTCAGGTCCAAACGTATTTTCATAATGACATAATTTTAATGGGCCACACTTCCAACCCGGTTCACTTCATGTGGATGCTAACATCCTTAAATAAAATCTTACTGTCTGTTCTCTTATTGGCGTATTTGGCATTCATGTCCTTAAGTGGACGAGGCAGAAATGACAGCGTTTTAATATTGTGTCATGGTCTAAATATTCTTTTACTTCTGTATATCACCACTGAAATCCATTTGAGGACCTGTGTGCAAGTGGTACCAAAGTCACAAAATAATACGTTTCAGATTTTGGGGGTCAAAGTTTTAAAAACATGTCACATATCTTTTTATTTATTTATTTATTTAATGGTGGCATAGTATGGAGCCTATTGCTGCTTGCAGGGGCTATAGACAAACCCATTTTTGTGGAAAAAATACTCATGTATTATGAAATAAATAGGAAAATTAGTTTTGGACTTAAGTACTTTTTACCTCTAAATGGCTGGACTTGAACACTTTCAGCAGATGTAGCCAACTGTCTAGCCTCCGTGGTCGCCATTTTCACAGCTATTCACGTGACACATACTAGTGTTTTGATTGGACTGCCATGAACTTGAGGTACTTCTTGCTCAAACACTATGGACTTGGGTATTTCTTACCCTAAAGTTTCGTGAATTTGACAATGGGAACACACCAATACACGGGACTTGAGTGCTTCTGTGGAGAAATCTTTGGTATCAGATAATGCTCTGGCATCATTTAATACTGGTGTCAGCTATTTTTTTTTTCCCAAATGAGACTTATGTAAGTATTTCTTTCTCAAAGCTCTTCATTTGAGAATCAGGCCAGTTTCACAGACAAAATGGTTTCCTGTCGAAATTAACGCCAGACAAATTAACATTTACATTTGGCACTAGAGGAGTAGCACCAAAGATGAGGATGCACTGTGTCCAATGGTGTAGCAGTTAGTTCATCATTGTGGGTACCTCCAAAAAAGTGACGAAGTGTGAGTTTTAAGGGTAGTGAGAAAGCAGACATGATAAAATCGCACATTTTATTTTGTTGAAAATCATTAGTATGCAGCACCATGAATGGCTACAGCCATAATGTCGTTTCCTGGGGATGCACGCTGTTATTTGTTTTCCACTGTGACAAAAGAATAAAAAGAGGAAATTCCAGCAATCATAGTTTAAGGCCTTTCGTCTCAGCATAAACATCATAGAAAACCTGGGTGTAATTTTTAAGACGGCTACCTATGATATGGCAATAGTACAATTAGGAAATGTTTTAAAAGGTGTGTTAGGAAGGAAGACAGCTCACTGTATTTTCAAAACAGACAGCAACCCACCTGCAACTTCATGACTCTCTCTCTGTCTCTCTCTCTCTCTCTCTCTCTCTCTCTCGTTGACACCATGAGTAATTATTACGTATAAATTCATGTTTAAATAAGGCCCCAGACCTCTTAAACTACAGTTACTGCTCAAAGCTCTTCCAATGTTATATGTGACATCATTAATGCCCCTGTCTATACTTTCACTTCTCACCACTCACTGCTCAGTTAACAGAATAGACCCACATTGGAGGCCTCAGACTCACCAGTCCCCCAGAGTGATGCACTCATGACCAGTTCAGGAGCAGTGTCTGCCTGTCATCTTCTGCCCTAAGTATATTATCCTGTTTGATTTTAATTAACTTTTTTGCAGCTTTTCCCGTTTTATGTTTTTTTTTTTGTGGAAGGGTGGAGGGAATTAATGTTGTCAATCATAATGCTTTGACAACAAAGTTGTTCTCATTCATATTCTCTATATGACAGTGGTTTTTGATTGACATTGTTAAATGGGGATGATCAAATCTCTAATGACAGCTAGTAAAAACTTTTTTCTCTGACATGTCTCTCATTACTTTGTCCTTACCCCAGAGGACCTTGATGTACATTATTTTTAATTTGAGTGTGAATCCTTTCACCTGCTGAGAATCAATTCCTTCACGGACATGATATGAGCTTCTGCAATACACATAACCATAAGGCCTTGAAAGACCCTCTTCTCAGTGTTTTGAGGGTTCACAGTTATTATGGTAATGGCTAATATTAGAAAAGAAAAGACACAAGGAGGAAGGTGTGTAGCAGTAATAACAGTGGCTCGGCCCCTGTGCTCTCTTCCTGTGTTGGGTCTGGCTCTGAGAGGGCTTTAATCCCCCTCACGAGCTGGCAGAGCCTCAGGACCAGGCCCCCACATGCACCGCGCCCGTACACTTAAAGAGATTAATCTCCACCAACAGAGCGCAGAAACCGCGGATCAAAGCTGCGGCGCACTGGGGAGGGAGAGCTCCCTCTAATTACCGCACAAGCATCCTGTCCAGGGAGAGGGAGATTTCAGCAGCAGAGGAACATCAACGATCACAGGGAGGCGATCGCAACCCCCACCCCGACCGTCCGTCTTTCTCGCTCACCAAATATCCTAACATTTGGGAGGGGAGTAGTGTATGTGGTCATGTACAGTTTAGTCCATTAATATTTGAAGACCACAATGGAAAAATGATCAGAGTGACATTTTCACGTTGTGGAGAAATGGTGAATTAAATATTCAAAACGATCTTAGAAACAAAGCACTGAAAAAATATGCAAAAAAATTACACACACATATATATATATATATATATATATATAGAAAATATTATAATAATATATAATATATAAAATATGCAAAATATGCAGAATTTGGACTCTGATCGTGTTACCTTTGTGGTCTTCATTTGTACCGTGATACAATTTCAATTGTTTTAGCTTTGTGAGCCACCAGAATGGATTTGAAAAGAAACAGTCAAGATGTGCTTGAAGTGCACCTTCAGTTTATGGGTTTAGTCAAAAAATTGTATTGTGGGAATGACATCATTTTAATGCACAGTCTCCTCAGTTTTAGGAGATCAAAAGTTATTGGACAAACGAACATAATCATCAATTAAATTTCCATTCTCAATACTTGGTGGCAAACCCTATGACTACCTAAAGTCTGGAACACTCAGACATCACCAGACACTGGGTTTCTTCCCTGGTGATGCTCTGCCAGGCCTTCTTTGCAGGTCCTCTCAGTTCCTGATTTGTTGTTGGGGAGTTTTGCCTTCAATTTTGCCTTCAACAAGGAAACTTCATGCTCAATTGGATTCAAACCTTATAATTAATTTGCCTATTGTGCATTGTATACATCTTTACCTCAAAAAATCTCTTGCAGCATGCTTCCAAGTCACCATCCATCTACAGTGTAAGGTGTTATCCAATGAGCTCTGCAGCAAATAGCTGAATCTAAGCTTATAATACAGCCCTATACAAATCAATTAAGCCTAATTTTTGACTCTATATTACCCATGGCTATGAGTGTGTGAATGAATAGCACGTGAACCCAGAAAAAGGTTGGCAGTTGTTTCGGGAGTGTGCCTCACGCTTGTCGACTGTATGCTGGGATATAATTCACTACTGATTACTAAGCAAAGGGAGGATGGAAAACCAGCAGTTCAGTGCTGTTGACGACCGTGATTTCAGTAACAATAATATAAGGGCACATCTCAACATTGGGAATTTGCTAGGGAACTAACTGGGGGCTTTTAACTGGGAACTTCGAAGGGCACTGTAAGGAGAATTCATTAGAACACTCTCCAGGGAACTCACTGAGGCACTCTACAGGGTACTCATAGGGGCACTCTACAGGGTATTCACTGGGTCACTCTCCAGGGAACTCACTGGGGCACATTTCAGGGTACTCACTGGCACTCTACTGGGTGCCTACTGGGGCACTCTACCGGGAACTCAATGGGATATTCTCCAGGGCACTCAATGGGGAACTCTACAGAAAGCTCACTGGGGCACTCCACAGGGTACTCACTGAGGCTTTTCCCAAGGAACTCACGGGGGAAATGTCCAAGGTACTCACTAGGGCACTCTGCATGGAACTCACTGAGGCACTCTACAGGCTACTCACAGGGTCACTCTCCTGGGAACTCACTGGGGCACAGCACAGGGTACTCTCTGAAGCAATCTCCTTGGTATTAACTGGGGCACTCTGCAGGAAACTCATTGGGGCACTCAACAAGGTACTCACTGAGGCATTCTACAAGGTACTCACCAGGGGACTGTACAGGGAACTCACTGCGGCACACTGCAGAGAGCTCCCTAGGTCACTCTACAGGGTACTCACTGGGATACTCCCCTGGGAACTCACTGGGGAACATTTCAGGGTACTCACTAGGGCACTCTACAAGGTGCTAACTGAGACACTCTAAATGGTACTCACCAGGGCATTCTACAGGGAACTCACTGGGGCACTCTAGAGGGTACTCACTAGGACACTGTACAGGGAACTTACTGGGGCACTGTAAGGGGAATTTACTGGGGCTCTCTACAGGGTACTCACTGGGACACTTTACAGGGTACTAATTCAGGCAGTCTACCAGGAACTCACTGGGATACTCTCCAGGGAGCTCACTGGGGCACTCTACAGGGTACTCACTGTGATACTCCCCAGGGAAATCACTGAGGCACTCTACAGGGTACTCATTGAGGCACTTCCCAGGGAACTCACTGGGGTCCTGTACAAGGTACTCCCTGCGGCACTCTACAGGATACTCACCGGGCCACTCTGCAGGGAACTCACTGGGGCATTGTACAGGGTACTCACTGAGGCAGTCTACATAGTATTCACTAGGGCACTCTGCAGGGAACTCATTGGGGCACTCTACAAGGTACTCACTAGGGGACTGTACAGGGAACTCACTGGGGCACTCTACAGGGCACTCACTGGGTCACTCTTCAGGGAATTCACTGGGGCATTCTACAGGGAGCTCACTGGGGCACTCTACAGGGAGCTCAAGAGGGCACTGCCCAGGGAATTTATTGGGTCACTCAGCTGGGTGTCATGATGGCTCTCAGCAAGAAAGGAATAAATTTGATTCCACTCAGCCTCAGCCCTCTCTATGTGGACTAACATGTTCTTCCCATTTTGCGTAGAATTCCTCCCACTTTTCAGTAGTTGGAGACTCTAAATAGGTATAAACTTAATAGAGTCTACATATACTCAACAAAAAAAAAAGTTAAGGACCACTGAATCTTTTCACTGTTATTTTCTCTTGTTCTGAGCTGACCAAGATGTTGTCAAGCTGTGGTGAGAACATGTGGTTTTCACAAAAGATTTTGACATGACTTTTGACATTATTTGAAATTTTGATTTAATGGTCAAACTTGGTGTGATTCTTGTCTTCCCCCCTGTATGCTGTTTTGGGTTAATGAAGTCGTTTGATCAAATATTTTGATGCAATTTGCGTGTTGGATTAACACTAATGACTTAAACAACACCTAGGATTTACGTTCAGTATGTATATTTCACATTCACGGGTTAAAATACAGTGTTTTTTAACTTTTTTTGTTGAGTATAGGTCAATAGGTGCGAATATACGAGCGAATGGTATTTGATTTACGTTTTGGATTGGTGAACTGTGCAGGTTGCGTTCCTGCCTTTCACCCTGTGCATGCTGGGATAGACTTCTGCTGCCACTGCCCCACCCTCCCCGACCACCTGTACAAAAACCTGCGCAAAAAAGTGTCTTAAGATGTGTTTTAATCTTATCACGAGACTGAACTTTGTAATTTTTCTCTCAGACAGTGGCGGGTGGTGGACAGAGAACAAGGAGGGCAATAAACATGTCTTTAAACCGTTTATTAGTCTTGATCTGTTTTCAGTCAATTTCCCTGGTAAAAGACACTTAAACTCTCCCCTCTCAGGTGTAGCTAATTGTCTTCTTTAAGACGAGAAATCAAATGCACCAGTTGAACGCAAAAAAAGAGCGCATTTCAATCTTTTTCAATTAAACAATCATTACGCACACGTTTGACGACTTGCTTAGGATGTGACAAAATTTAACGCGGAAAATCCACAGTGGTTTTTTCGAGAAGAGTTGCCTATTAAGGCATGTGAATTAAGCATTTTATAGAATTTATAATTCACTCACCTAAACATTTCATTATAAGCGAAACTAACATGTTGACCAAGAACAATGATTGAAATCGGGTCCCTAATCTCATCCGTTTCAAAAGATGTTTTCCGCCCCCCCAGTTTTCCATCCACCGCCCACCACTGCTCTCAGAAGTAGAAAATATAGGCTCAAAAATGTTTTTATTCCATTGGCAAATCTAGAAATGAGTCAAAATTATCTTGCCTCATTGGCAAATTTTTATCTTTCTGGGAAAGACAGGAATAGAATTAAGTGTTTCAAGTCTTAACACAAGATTAAAATGCTTGATGTGATGGATTTATTTTTCATTTTTTGCAGTGCAACCCTGGGAGGAACAGGGTTAGATGATAAGAAAGAAGTCTTACAGTAATAATGACTGTAGTTTCAAATAGAATATTCCAGCACTCACTATCCCCCCTCTGAAGGGTGTCCTGTTCTCTACATATACCCAGGGGCTGTTGTTGCTTTTGAATGCGGACAGACGACTGAGAAGGGCTTTGACTGGGAGGCCGGTTTAAGTGTACCCGCCTGTCCACACCCTGTCAGTGCAGAGGCACGATGATCTAACCACCGGTACTGACTTCCTCCCACCCCCATCCCACCCCAAAATCATGGGCTCCTGCTGAAATCTTAGCAGCCCGACGATCATGCTCATGTTTGAAGTGGTTTGGATTTACCAACACGTCCGGCCCAACAAGTTCATAGGTGTGGAAGTGTACAGCAGCACATCAACACTGCATACTGACACACACCTGGTCATTCTACACCCCCCCTGAAATGCTGATGAAATTCTGACACTTACAGAGTAAACAAAGACTGGGACAATCTCTTCATCCCCAAATTTCTTCCCCCAGGCCCACAGTTCACAGGTGATAAAAAGACTCTGTCCCATTTCTGACAAAATTTCTGGTGAGTTTGCAAGAGAGGTAGAAACAAACCCTGAATGGAACTGATTATTAATAATTTAATGTGCATTGACATTCCTGTGTGAAGGCCAACTGGAGACAGAATTTTTTTGCTGCCTGACTGATTTTACTTCTATAAAGTCAGTCAATGTCATATTATCACAGCGTTCTCCATCTGCAGTGGTCAATGAAATAGATGTTTTCAAAGCATCAGAGTCACCAGGTTTCTTCCTTTTTTTTGAAAAGGAAATCAGAGCCAGGAATATTAGTCAAGATTTGTGTTGGCTGCAGTGTTCAAAACTGGAGACTGAAATGAGTGAGATCATAAGTGAGAGGATACATGCTGTATTTGTGAAATAACTCATCTGTCTCTTTGGCTGCATTTGGCAAACCCACTGTTATGTTAATGAGGTCATGCAGAGCGGATATTTGGCGAAAAGCGCAGCATGAGCGAAGCCTCTGTGATGAGTGAGTTTGATTTGGAACAGGAACAGCCTGCGCGTGTGTAAGCGTACAGCTGTCAGTGTGTCTTTCTCCACTCTGACACTCCAGGGCAGTGATACGGCGTAACCCCCCCACTCCTCAGCAACCCCCACCTGAGGCTATACTCAAAGTTCCACCTCTTATTTCATCAGAACAAGTTCAGTGACTGTGGTTTGATCTTGGCAGAGAGGTCTTTTGCAGAATATGAGAAAGGATTCTTTTTTCATCCTCCTTCAGTCAAAACACTTAAGTGATTGAAAGAAGTGTCTGTGTGGTGTGTGTGTGTGTGTGTGTGTGTGTGTGCATCAGCGCGTGTGTGTGTGTGTGTGTGCATGCTTGGATGCGTGTGTATGTGTGTGTGTATGGGTGTGTGTGTGTGCGTGCATGCATGCGTGTGAGTGTATATGCGTGCATGTATGCGTATGTGTGTGTGTGCGTGCGTGCGTGCATGCATGCATGCGTGTAAGTGTGTGCGTGTGTGTAGCAGGGTGGGGGGATCAGTGGGGGGGCAGAGGAGGTGAGTGCTCTGGGCTAAAGGCTTCTGACTGCAAATCACTTTTTTCCCGTTTTTGGCTTTGTGGTTTCTGTTGTTTCGTATCCAGTACTGGTGAGAGATGCCTCCCTCTCCTACAATTTGCCCACAAAGACTTTTCACAGAACAAACGAGCCCTGTATTGTTCGGCTGGCAGATACTACCTATGAAGGTTTGACAGGATTTTTACTGCCAGACAAAATCACTTGTCACGCTCCATTTGTCTCATACCTGATTATCTCAATCTGACTCACCAGCGGAATGCTCACAGAGGCCATCTGATAACGTTTTTGGTTACTTGATTCTACTTTTCCCATCTTGTTTTCAGTTAGCTTTTATGGATCTGTTTCCATTAATGCTAAGTGTGTGGTCAACACCTGAGAACTGCTCTTTTAGGTAAATCATCTCCAGAGGAGTTATTGCCACCCATCCTGTCTACTCACACATGCTTTAATGCCCTGACACATGTGATATCAGGTGTGTCTTCCTGTCACACACCAACTTCATCTCAGTTTATTCCACTAAAATGCATTCTTTCTCTTTTTCCCCCTGTTCCCATCAATCCCCCCAATTATTCATATTCGCAACAGAAAATAAGGATATAATTCGGACACCATTTAACCATTTTGTCCCTTTCAACAACCTCAGTGTTTTTTTTTAACCCATCATGGGGCCATTTTAGCACTCTGGACAGTCAGGCTAATGGTTAGCGCTGCAAAGACATCTCTGTTTGCACTTCCTGCTTCCACTGCCTGTCTTTCATAGAGTCTCAAAGTTACCTGAGTGAGAGGGGCCTGGGTTTTGCACACTTTTTATAGCACTGACAAATTTTCAAGAGGATCATATTTTACACTAGAGAATGAACAATATATTATATGAGAGCAGGGTTGATCAGTGAACCACATTGCCTCCTTACAGCAAAAAGCGCAATCCTAACCAGAGCCCTCCTTTGTGCAGTTTACTAATTTTCCCCACTTTGAGTTTCCCTCAAGTATTATTTGTCTTTATGCCCCCGGGGCGTAGTTTCTTTTATGGATAAAGGCATCAGAAAATGTGAGTTGTACGTGAGCAAACAGCAGTTCTTGCGCTGTTTTTGTAATGACACCTTAATATAGAAGAACATTCCTAGTTCCAATGAAAGGGGGTATATTAATACACTTCGGAGTGATTGGCAATAAAGACGTGTGGAGTGGGTGCATGGCGGTGATTGATGGCGCAGTTCCCTTTAGAGTTGTGGTGTTTGATGTGCGCTTGATGTGCGCCTGCAACACTATCTGGCTTGGTCCTGTCTGCTAACTCCAAATCCCTGGCGTAAACCCAACACAAGTTCAAAGCGGCGAAGCGTGTGGCGGCTTGTTTCGTTTTGTTCTTGCAATCGAATTCCAGTTTACTGTACAATTGGTAATTGCTGGTCATTAAATTAGGGACGAAGTGCAAGGTACCAGACAGTTTAAGAAGAGTTGAAAAAAGGGGATTAACCTAATAGCACTTCAAATCAAAGGAGGCTATTTTAATTCACTCAGATGCAGTTCAAGAAAGTAGCTGTGGACCAAAAATCATGGTGACTTTATATATAAGTTTCAGATTTTTCATGAAGTTTTTTCCTGGCTAAAAGGTGAATTGACCGTACTAATACAGATTTTTGTAAATTAAATGTGACGTTGCTAGCCCTAAATATGTTTACTGTCCATTACCATATTTCAAATCAATACTGGCAGGGATCTCAAAATTCCACAGGGACTGGATAAGTCTATAAATAATGCATAATGCATAATAAATAAAAGCAAAACTTTTTTCATGCAAATTCTAAATAATATGATACGGGCCTGTGGCAAATGAAAAGTTATGTCAAAGAAATGTTTCAAAGATCTACGCAGCAGAGCACAGTAAGATACCTGCTGATCTAGCGACGGTGTGACATGTCACGTCGGCGATGGGAGCTTAAGAGCCCATCCCAGACTTTAGTGCCTGTTTAAAGTTTGTAGTTTGATCTTAGCCAGGATTTTGTTCTATCTCAGGGCCCACTCTGACAGTAGACAGCCTAAGAGATTTATTTTTAATTATTAGTAGATTAAATCTATTATACACAGAATTTCAATGCTCATTAAGAAAGTAATTCAGTGGTACAGGGACCTTCCAGGATTTTGCCACAGGAAACTTGTGTAAAACAAACACCCAAACTCCTTTATAGTGTATCAGAGGTAGATTGTTCTGCCATCAAAATAGATTTAGTTCCATGCTTTCAGTTAGAAACAAATTAAATAGCAAGTGGATTTTCCCTCCCATAATGGTATTGTGGCTGTTTGGTATCATACACCAACTTAAATTATCTTAATGTGAAATAATACAAAACTTTCAAGTTTGTGATTAGTTCTACACAGCACAAATGCAAACTAAATGCATATTTGAAAAAAAGTTGATTAGCATCCTGGCCAATCCCAGAAAAACCCCACCGCCTCCGATTTTCAAATTTTTTCATTTTGAAAAAAATCTGAAAATTGAAAATGTGAGGGATGCTAACCCACCCATTATTTTATGGCCTTAAACAAAAGAAATATCTCTTGTTTTTTTGTGTGACCTGAAGACACAGCTACTGCAAAAGAAGCTGTCCTCCCGAAGCTTGACTTTTACCTGTTATATTTCCTTACACTATAATTAGATTACTGTTTAAGGTCATCATGAATAATATCACATTCAACCTATTCCTAATAATAATTGCTGTACAAATGAAATATAAACCATTTTGTGAGTTCCAGTGTGCTTGGTCAGGCAGTACAGTGAGCCTGAAATAATGTGTGTGATCTGACCACCTAAGGTTTGGGCACAGAATAGATTTGTCGCCAGACTGTCTGTACTGACACTTGAAGATTGTGTGTTTAGACTTATGGTCAATCATACCCAGTCATTTATATCACTCTTGTGCCCAGTACTTTGGCTACTACTCATCTTGTATTAATTCACTCAGTAATTGAAATAAAGTTGTTTTTTTTTTTTTTTTTTTTTTTTTGCATTTTACAGTCTTTGACAAACTAATTCTGAATATTGTGGCCCATAACAAAGTGTTTTAAATTAAATCTTATATTTCTAATGACAGTGGTCCAAGTCATGCTAAGAATTTAGATTGTGCTCAATGTCAAGTCACATTCACACTTATTATTGATATTTCCCTTAGGAAAATCCAGTGTAATGGCACAGCTCATTTCCACTCTTAAAGGATGCTTCTGCTGCGCCTCCTCCTGGCACCACCCACCTCCATCTTATTCCTCTCAGGTGAAGTACCTGCCCCTCCCACTGTCAGGGGTGGAGACAGGTAAGCAGCAACTGAATCAAATTCTCTAACCAGGCTGCACAGCTGCCTGACAAAAGAGATTCTGGAGCCAGATGCACTGTCCTGGGTATTAGGGCATCGGGCTTCGAAACACTTTGATCTGAGACCGAGTCTGTTTGGGTTCTACTCGCTCTGGTCCTGTCTCTGCATACTGCGGCACTGCAGCTCCCACCATCTGTACAGCCTCCTCATCTGGGCGTCAGGAGCCACCAGCAGGTAAGCCTTTTACAGCAACCTGTGAAAAAGAGGCGCATCAATATCATCTATCATAGAGTCAGTTAACTCAAGACATTACCTTACATTGCGCTGCAGGCATTTAGCAGATGCTCTTACCCAGAGAGACTCACAACACAATTTAAAAGGACTAAAAGTGTTGAAAATCCTAGAAGATGGTAGCAGTCCAAGTGTCAGTGGCAGCCACAAAACTTGGATTGTGTAGTCATTCTACCAAAACAAATAAAGTCACAAACTATAAAGAACATACCATACAGTGACCATATTGCCTTGGGAAAAAATCCCAAAAAACTAGTGTGACCATGCAAAAGATCTCAAATCCGTTAACTGAAAAAATATCCCCTAAAATTCTATGACAGTGATTTTATCTTACTTATGTCCGATGGCAAAGCATATTAATACAATTACTCACAGAGGTTTTAATATTTATATGTGTGCCGTGTAATTTGTATCTGTAGATCAAGGCCATTATTACTTTTAACCATCATTAATATACTTATATTTAGTGCATCTTTATTTTTTGTGTAGATTTAGTATATACAGTGTTTGAGTGATGCATGTCTCAAAACTATTCCCACTTTTTTAATTTAGTTATGTTCATTTGCAATTTTCTTTTAAATTCCATTCTGTCGTTTAAAAGAAACTTTTTCGGTTTGTGAGTCAGCTAAACCACTGTGGTTAGGGTTGCCCTATTGGTAATTACACTATTTTATAATACTTGTGGAAGACGTGCAATCAATATTTAAATTAAGTTCAATGGATGTTCAAGCAAAAACACATTTTTCAGGTTAAATTAAGTAAATCTAAATAGAATACAAAACAGCAAGATATTCAATTTCGTCATTTGAGATGGTTATTACATTAGAGCTATTGGACTCACACCTAGTCAGTGTTTCCACACGTACTGGATTTCATCACTGCCCCTGTATGAGCTCAGGGATCTTAATCAAGCTTTTTTGTCCTGGTCCAGAAGCTCAGAGAAGGGGAATTAATTCCTCATACCTAAGCGTTGGGGGAATACCATTAAGATTTAAAAATAATTTTATCAGGCATGACTTTCTCAGGGCTTATTTTGGTCATTCCAGGTGCACTGTGTGTAGAAAAAGCTCACAGATTTTTGATTGATTCCTATGCTAAGCGCATTCTGAGCTTCTACCTAATCATGTTAATGGGATATATTATCAGATGTACAGCTAATGTAACATCTCACGAAAACATTGATTGAGACATGTATGTATTACCATGTCATTAGAAATGTTGAAATTGAATTGCCTCTGGATCCCAATGACGTGCTAAAGAGTGATGAACAATAGTCATCTGCTAATGCTGCAGCTCACTAACAGGTTACCCACCTGTGGTTTAATTTGAGTTTTGAAAACTTTAAAGTGTGCCATTTACAATGTGAACATCCTAGAACAGTCTTTATACATTCAACAACTCCCGCTCCCAATGTCTCATTTATATCTTCTATACTACTATGCAGCATCATTACTACAGGATTGCATAGTGCTGAAACATCACAAAGAAACACTAAAACTGCCTCAAAGGGAGAAAAGCATGCTCTGAAATCATTTCCGCTCCATAGCACAGGCTAAACTGAAATAACGATTTGTAACGAGAACGCAGGACTAGCGCAATCATCTGGAACAGTTCTGCCGGTTTCGGCGCTGCAATACTCTCATTGGGACACCCGATACCCCGCCACCCAAAAATGGGGAATCCCCGTTCGATCCACTCTCTGTCGGGCAGGCTAGGACGTCTTTTTAGAGGCAGAGTATGAAGAATCAGGGGAGGATTAAAACCAGTTTAAAAGGTATACTGGGACAGTGCATGTCTACACTACTCGGCACTGCTTAACCCTTGGAAGTGATGAACATCAATAGGCGTGGACCACCATCACTGTTTGACACTTCAAAAACCCGTTGCGCACTTTACCTAGTAACTGGATCCTATAATAGCCTTTTTCTGCTCTGCTGAGCCCATTAACAGACAACAGTTAATTTCAGGCACTATTAGACAGGTCAGTGAAAAGACGTATATCAGAGAATATTGAATCACACCCCAAAAATGCATTTATGTCACTGTCTCCTAATTCCTTTTCTTGTAAAACTTAAAGACTCAATTGTCAATCGCGTTCTATTTCAACAGGTAAATGTTTTGTCATTTGTATAGCAGTTTAATCTTTTGTTCTGTCTTAATTACATCCCCAGTGGCTGGAAGAAGAGGAGCGGAAGAAGAGTGAATATAACAACAGAACCAGAACTGGAATAAGCCTCATCTTTGCACGTTTTTTATTATATACCAAGACATGGGAGGACCTCAGTGGCATTTATCAGCACAAAACTAACCGATTTCATGGAAAGAAGTTGATATAATTCCTAGCAGAGCTTCGTGGTGGCTTTTCTCATCCTAAACCACAGTGTAGCTGTGATTGTGATCATTGAAGAAAGGAGTTTTTGTTCTAGTGTTACTATCCAGCATCTAAATCTTGCCATCCGATCAACATGTACAGTGGATCAGATTCTTAGAGCCTCAAATTGCATCAGTCACCTTCTGCCTTTCAACGTAAAATTGAACTGAGCTATCACTTTCTGTATAACTAAATAATTGAAAGGACACCTCAGACGACAAACCATATTCTCAATAACTCCATAACTCCTTCCATTAAGGGAGCTGTGAGCATAGACTTAGGCAAAGTCATCACACTGGGGGTGGATTCAGTATGAACGCCAGCTTCTCCCATGGCTTTGTGGAGCGGCGAGCCGGGCTCTTCGGTGGCAGCAGCCTGCAATATGGGATGATGCCCCCTGGTGGTCACACAGAACACCGCCACCACTCGTCCCATATCCACCCAGGCGGAGACCCCCTATCCCACTCCATGCCCTTCCTGCTTTACCCCGCCAACATGGACACCGGGCTCTACGAGAGCTCTTACCGGGGCGGCCCACCCCTCTTCCCTTACCTGCCCACCTTCCACGGGCACTTTGGGGTATACGAGTGCCCATTTGAGCCGGCGTTCATCCAGAAACGGAACGAGAGAGAGCGACAGAGGGTCAAGTGCGTCAACCAGGGCTACGCCAAGCTTCGTGACCACCTGCCGGGGGGCGCCAGCGACAAGCGCCTCAGCAAGGTGGAGACGCTGCGAGCCGCAATCCGCTACATCAAGTACCTGCAAGGGTTGGTGGGAGAGTCCAGCTGCTCAAACCCCAAAGGCACGCACCTCAGTCTGGAGGATTCGGGCCACAGTGATGGAGGATCTCCGCACTCCACATCAGAGTCATCCTCTCCAGAGCTCTACTGTGGAGAGTCAGAGGGCTCCGGGAGCTAGGCTCCACCAGACTCTTATCTCCCCTCTTCACCCTGCTGAAACTCAAAGCACTGAGAATAGGCAGCAATACAGCACTGCACAGTCTGACATTCGTCTTTAATGTAGCTGGATAAAGTGGGTTACCCAGCATTTGAGGAGCTTTCTTGTGTGGCTAGGAAAGTCTAGGCAGTTGATATTGCACAGATAGCAGAGACTGAGCTTGGTGAAACAAGGCGTATCCAAAAGAACTGCTTTTCCTCAGCTGTTAATATGCCCACGCCTCAACAGAAAGTTTTTGAAGTATCTAAATTCTATTTTAATCATCCACAAGAGCTGTCGTGTTCAATACAAAACATTCACAGTAACCAACTTTTAGAACACAGAAAGAGAAATATCCCTTTTTGGTGATATAAAGAAGGGCTCTGGCAGATTTTATTCAGACTCAGTAGAAATATTTTCAACTGCCGTTTTCAAAGTGACCACATTACAGGGTAGCTTAGCGAATGTCATAAAAGAGGTGCCGCGCATAGCATATCATTTACATGGTTTATACAGCTGGATAGCTCTACTGAGGAAATGCAATTTAATTAACACCACTACAGCAACACATAATTGAATCTCTCTCAGTCTTCCTCTCTCAAGTTTGTAATGTTCAGTATGTGCAGTTCACACACGCACACACACACACACACACAGCCTCACATGGACTTACACACACACACACACACACACACACACACACACACTCAACAAACCTGCATTAGGTGAAATAATTTTTGTTGAAAAATAATTTTCAAGGAAGGTCATATTCCTCATTATTTTTTCATCAATGACAGTTAATCAGTAACTTTCTGCAACAAGGAAAGGTGTAGAGATGAAGAGGGATTCTTTTTTTTTTTTTTTTTCCCTTTCCAACATTAGCTTCCTAGCACAAATGTCTTCTGGCACTGACACACCATTAAACATATCCTTCTGGCTCCTGCCTGCCAATCGCCATACTCTTCCTGCTCCACCCCACCAATCACCACCCTTCCAATGCCACACGATCATCTGACTCATCCTGCTTAAACCAACCAATCATCAAACTCTTCCTGCTCCATCCCACCAATCACCACCCTTCCAATGCTGCATGATCATCTGACCCTTCCTGTTTCAACTTACCAATCATCATACTCTTCCTGCTCCATCCCACCAATCACCACCCTTCCAATGCTACATGATCATCTGACCCTTCCTGCTTCAACCAACCAATCATCATACTCTTCCTGCTCCGCCCCACCAATCAGCATGCTTCCAATAAGTGCATTCAGCTGATGCAGTCTACTGCAAGACTGCTTCGTTTTCTTGTTGGGTTGTGGGTGAATTAGAGTAAATAATGGTAAATGGTGGAAAGCTGATTTGTCCGACT
Source organism: Gymnothorax javanicus (assembly GCA_029692085.1). Taxonomy (NCBI): domain Eukaryota; kingdom Metazoa; phylum Chordata; class Actinopteri; order Anguilliformes; family Muraenidae; genus Gymnothorax; species Gymnothorax javanicus. The sequence continues at coordinate 81,941,374 of CM056202.1, forward strand.
GGCTCAGATGTCTGGCCAAATGACGTTCATGTGATGATCACGTGCCTAAAAACTCTCTCGAGATCGCATTGGATATGCAGTCGAGCGCAGCTCCACAGAGGCTACAACACTTTGGCTAACCAAGTGGGTTCACTTTTATTGGTCATGTATTTGAACCCCGAAAATTTAATTTTAAAAATAGAATCTCAATCATCCAATGATGGATGAAATTGTTACAATGCTTAGAGATACATACTCTTAATTTTTAAATAAATGGTTCATCCATCTTTTACAGAAGCTTCTGTTTTGTTAGTTGTACTGTGTGAATTACATCAAAGACAGTAAATGCAGTGTGATTTGCCATGGTGAATGCCAAGTGACTGCTGAAGCAAAACCCAATGCGTAAATTGTTCCTCTTGATGACTGCTGGTTGGACTCTGCCCCAGATGCCCGAGTCAAGTCTTGTGCAGACGTCTGTTCAGCCAGCCGATGCAGCGAACTCACCTAATGCTACATGGTCATCTGACCCTTCTCATTTCAATCAACCAATCATCATACTCTTCCTGCTCCAACCCAGAAATCAACATATCCTTCCTGCTTAACGATCTCAAAACTGTCCCTCCTGCCCTATCGTGGACAAGAGGCTCTGCACAACCTCCTAAAGGCCATTCTAAACCCGTCCATTTGCTTGACCTCCGTCCATGGTTATTTTGGTTGAAGTGAAGGTGCGAGCAGTCATTCACAAGAGAGGGCCAAGACTTTCAAAGGATTGTACAAAAATATTTTCTGCTGGATTCCATATAGTGCAGGTGCTATAAACTTCTTGTTGGACACAGAATAAGGTGGTAGATAGATTCAACAGAACACCTTCCCTTAACATACCTTCATAAATGTGTGGGTAGGTCGACCAAGATAGAATACAACAAAACACATCATGTTCAGTTTCTCAATCCACATTTCTGTATTGAAAAGGTAAGACAGAATCTATGAAGCTGCTCTTTGTATTTCTTATAAAGCTTGTGAAATATGTTCTCATTTTTTAGAATAAAAGAAGTTTCACAAAATAATAAATGACTGAGTGTATCTGCTGTCAAAACACACAGATTGTCATGAGTTTCTGTCTTTAACGCTGACGTCTCTAAGTAAAATTAGATATGCCAGAAAGCAAATGAATGATAATGTGAAAAACATGAAAGTTGAGTTTCAGAGAAATTGAGAACCACTGAATTAAAATATTCAATTGTTGTTGTGCTGTTCACAAAACAAGCCAAGTGATGGTATCTGTGCAGATTTACAAATTTGCCTCATCAACTGAAGTACACTCAGATAGCAATTTCTGTCATGGCCATCATGCAGTATATTGCAATTTTACGGACTTCACTTTTACCTGCTTTATTAAAATGTGTAATTTTTCACCGTGCAGACATACTGTCATCAAATGCATTTCCTCCATTCACCACAAAAAGACGCATGAAAACTGGCCACAAGAACCCAAAATAGAAAGCAGTGAAGGATGTATGCGTCAAATGCACAGCAAAGCCCTTCTGCGTTGTGTTCTTACTTGTCAGAAAAAGTGTTATTTAACCCTACCAAAATCAGCCCAGTGACAGGGTAACTGAGAAGTTGTCATAGTACAGGCTTATATTACAGACTGAAACAAACATAACTTTTGACTAAATAAAATAAATTGTTCATGATAAACATCAGCATATTTTACACCTACAGTAGTGTATCTGGTATTTAAGTGAAGGGGAAACCTCCCACATTAAGTCTCTCACTCTTAATTCCTTACAGAATCACAGATGAAAAAAAGGTAAGAGTACACAAACAGTACATTGTCGTTTTTCTCATGCCTCCTGATTAGATGATTATGGAGCGATATACTCATATGATCCCGGCAATAAAATAAATGATTGATCTGACACATGGCTGGTCTTCCTCTACCCGCTGATGGCGGAGGATGGAAATACAAACAAGATAAGAAACCAAAGAATTCTCCGCATCTACACTATGACATCTGATACCCCTAGGCGAGAAAGTCAGAGCGATGGTATCGCTAAAATCAAACTGATGACAGTTTGGTGACATGAACTCATGGGCTTTGACATGCGCTGCCAAATCTGCCTCCCATTTAAGTTCCCATATCAATGCTCTGCTCCCTCAAAGGTCAGCTCACACAGTTCAGCTGCAACGTTGTGTACTATATAAATAGCTGAAACTTCACTAGGAAATATATCATCTTACAACAATGTTTATTCAGGTTTTGTTTTGTACGCTCATAAAAATGTACGGAATATCATGTAAGAAATGTAATGTCCCCTTACTTCAAAATATATATTTTTTCATTCTATTGTTACATGCTAATTAAACCGTGACTTGAATAGTTTTATGAAAATCCACTATTCAAAACCATTATTTGCAACTAGTGAATTTTCCAAGCATTCTTCTGAATGCATAAACATTCCAGCCGGCGTATACCATGTGCAGGAATTTCCCACTATGTGCGCTATGTAGGATGAATAAGGCCGCTGGTGCTCCACATGACACAGGCCCCGCCCCTGGCTGTCTCTGTGGGGTCCAATGGGAGGCCTCCGTGTGATGGCAGCTGCTCCTCTCTGGCCCCTCTCTCTTCTCCCCTCCTTTCCCGCTATGGCAGGAGCACGTCACTCATTGTCTAAATTTATTCTCTGCAGCAAACAACTGCTCCTCTGGCTATCAGCCCCAGTGCTCTGCCCTGTCCACATTGGGTTTGGCTACTGTGGGTCACCGTTGGAATAGTTCGGTCAGCCCCGTCGCCGATGTGACGAGGGAAAAAAGTTAAAAGGAAGCAGGAAGCGGAGAGGTGGCTACAAAAGGGCAAATCGGGACACTCGTGTGGATGAGGTGCTGAGGGACCATCAGGAACCTGCTTGCTGGGACACGGAAAAAAAAAAAAAAACAAGTTTTGAGGCAAAAAAGCGAGAAGGGACCAGTGAAGATGGAGGCCGGCAGCGACCCGCCCATGTCGTCCTTCATCATGGACGAGGAGACGCTGAAGAGGAAGCAGAGGGAGAAGCTGAAGAAGCTGCAGGCCACAGGGGGAAACCCCAGACCCGCCCGCTCCCTCCTCTTCCTCACGCTCAGCAACCCCTTCAGGAGAGCCTGCATCAGCATTGTGGAGTGGAAGTATCCTTCAAGCCTGCATCTCACAACACACACACAGGGCCATCTTCACACGCAGGAGATCTTAATCAAGCAAAGACTGCACACACACACACACACTCTCTCTCTCTCTCTCTCTCTCTCTCTCTCTCTCTCTCTTTCAACATACAGTCAAAGAGATCTGGTCAGAGCAGTCAAAAAAAAAGTGTAGTACACAGACTGAAGCAGAGGTGCCTACGTGTTGGAAAAATATTGGCAATGCATTAATGTCGCAGTATAACAGTATTCACCTGTGCTGGTATACTGGGAGAATCAAGCATTTGTTTGCATCGGTTCTCTTGCTTCCTTCATGAGCAGTTTTTGGTTGATTTCCAATATTGGGGGTAAACTTACTTGAATGAGTGTTTCAGTAGAACACTTCAGTTTTTCTTTTTTTTCAGCTCAAAATAATTGTTTCACTGTTCAAACACCTGTTACATGCACTATATAGAAAGTGCGAGCGCATGAGGACCAAAATGTTCTTACAGGGGATAGAGTCCTTAACCCTCTTATTATGTTTGGGCTCAGTTTGACCCAATTTAATGTTCACCTTCTCTGAAAACATGGTTATCATACTATTTTTTGATCGATTTTTTTCCTAACTTTACAGGTAAAAAAATGAAATTATGTCCTGTGCACACGTTGTAAGGCTCGGTGTTGTTTGGGTCATTTTGATCCTATGATCTATTATTACATACAACCATCATTTTGATCTTACTTTTGTAGTGTTGCCTAATACTGGACGCATGTTCCAATTAATTTCTCATTCATTCATTTTGGTATCATTCAGTTTGCTATAATTAAGTAAAATCGATGCTTGACGTATACGGGAAGGGTGGGGGAGTCGTGTTTTATTTACTTGGCTTTTAAAATGGTCAGTAGAAACTAGAAAGGTATAAATGACCTGAGAGAAAATTGGGTAATTTTCAGTTACAAACATCTTGTGTAGTTTTACATTGCAGGGATCAAAATGGCCTCAAGTCAAAAATGGTGCATTCATTTGAACATAATATGAGGGTTAAAATATGCTCAACATTTTTGACTTTAGTCTTCTCCATACTATTCCATTTGTATGATCCATGGTTGGGCCACCAACAACGCATTTATTTTTTTAGGCTGCAAAATTTCAAAAAGTGTTAGTCATCTGAACCTTGCTTACTCATTGCAAGATAAAGGGCGCAGCTGAAATATTGCATTGAAGGTAACCTTGAAAGCTTGTCAGTGAGTTGTTCAAGAAGACTGCACAGAGTGCACATGCTTGTTCCATTTGTCTACTCTACTCATGTTACTGCCACCAGATTTGGTGGCAACAAGCATTCTGCAATGCACATTTAGCTGGTCATTTCAGTGAGCCAACAAAAACTGTGGGTTTGAATCACAAAGCTGCAGTTTTCCAGTGCGGTGTGTGGTGATAATTGATGACAGCACGCGCTTTGCATTCTGGTTTATCTCTCCATTTTTTTTTTTTTAGACTTTAAAGGTGAAGGAGTTTAATTCCTGACAAATATCACATTCATTTATGGACAACAGCAATTCTTTAGGTGATTTCTGAAGGCTAATGACTGCACAACTGACTTAACTTAAATACCCAGTGAATCTGTTTCAGTATAATTTAAGCAAAATAATACCAGCCAAACTCTAATTAAGACTTAGGAACAAAGGCTGAAACTAAGAATGTTTGAGAAATGTTTAAAATGAAACATAACTGCCACCTATTACTTAATTTTTTTTCGAGGCATCATAAGAAATATTCAGACAACGGAGTGCCTAAGAAATAACTCATTACGAAAGTTAAATAAAAGTTTACAGCTATTAAGATGAAGTTTATCCAGGATGTGTTGTGAAACAGTACGGCAGCTGTCCTCTTGCCGCATCACAGCCTAAAAACGGACATGCTAAGCCGGAGAGAACATTCTAACATACTGCCCTCTGTCGGCAGATATGGGAAATGAAATTTGACAGGAGCAGCAACGAGGATTATGACAGAACAATGAACTATCCGCTGAGAGTTTATTATAGTGTCATGGAGTACCACAGGAGTCAGTGCCACCCGTTGCCTGTCTATTTGTGTTCCATCTCACTAGGTCACTCAAGCCACTGTGCGACTAGCCATAAACAGACATCACCCCTGGAAACATGATGAAGGGGCAGTTGAAGAAAGACCTCTTAAAAAAAAGACTAGATCTAAAGACCTAAAATATGGCTGGACTGTTATATGGCTGGACCGTGTATGGACTATGCGCCAAATTGTGAGCAGTTTTGTGGTATAGTCTGTATTTTTAATTTTTGTGTGGATCCACTGTCAATGCCCCGGATGACTGTTCGTGGGGATAGGAAACTTTCCTGGCCGACCAATGGTGTAACATTGTCCATCAGTCAGTCCGTCAGTCAGTCAGTCAGTCACTCACTCACTCACTCACTCAACCATCCACTCGCTCAGTCATGGACATTCATAGATGTGCTGGTCCGGCCAAAGACTCACTGTGTGGATAATCACCAGTATTGAGTTCTGATTACCTTTTGTTATTATATTTTTTGAAAAGATATGAGCATTTTATATGTTAAAATTAATTTAAAATAAACTGAAAAGGAACAAATGACGCATGCATGGCTCCTGAGTAACTGAAAGTGCAAAATGGCAAAGATTATTTGACCTCTCATTTAAATTAATTCAGCCTTTGATCTCATCTCACGTTGAAATCGTTTGAATAGCTTACTGAAATACACTTAAGGGAGAGAAAGTGATACAAGTCAGCTTCTGAAATAAGATGAGATTCCATCTCTACTGTGAAATGCTGATTTCCTCTTTTAGATAATGTACTGTATTTATAGCTGAGTGAGATCATTGCTCTCTCACTGGTACAGAACAATGCATCTTGTGGCTAAAATTGACAAAAGAATTAGGCCAGTCTAAATACAAATATCCACCAAGCTTAACACCTGCATGGTTACTACATAGACAGTAGTCATCTGTAAATTATCACTGTTAGCCAGTGCAGAGGAGGAAGCTGTACTGCATCGCCGGAGCGACAGACTTTTTCGCACTCAGAGATGACAGGTTAATCATATTTAACTGGAAAGTCAGCCCTCAGAAATTACAACATAATTTTGTGAATATAAATGACAATTTAAATTTATTGTTGCACAATTATATTTTATATAAAATATTTATGTTTTGCAGCCCACCCAGTAGCCCTTCAGGTGCGGCACAAGTCTTTGAAAGCAGTGAAAAATGACCTCAGTGTTAAGGGACAGCCTCTCTGACTGATTACTGAGTCTTGGACTTGAGTGCAGGAATAGACCTCCAGGGCAATGTCAGAGCATCTTTGAGAAATGATCAACAATAGGCCCGACTGACAGATTAACAAGCAAATGGTGGCACAGAAGGCCTCGAAATGCAAATTCATTTAATCCTCGCTAATTTTTTGACCAATGTCTTCTTGTTAAAGGTGACCTATTATGCTATTTATCCAAGTCATAGTATTTTTGGATGTCCAAAATGAAGGTTTATAAAATTAAAAAAAAAACATAAAAATTCCATAATTTCAAGCCAATTTGATTCCTGTCATTCCTAACCAATCGGAAAAACAGGCTGTTCTGAGTGGGCTTCCCACTTCTAATTGGCCAGCGAACAGAGCACCATGTCAATGAAGAGCAACGATGTAAAAATCCCCCCGCAACTGGCAAGACTCTAAATACAGATGACTGAATAAGTTGCTGCCTAAAAAGCTGTTAAACTACCCACACAATGAGTATGGAAAGGAGACATCTGTTGGCTAGGCAAGCATGGACATTACATTTACAGAGAAGTGCAACATGCGGTCACCTTATAAGTGTAACTACCCATGGAATTAAGTTTCAAATGTTAAGAATAACCTGTAGCTAGCACCCATTTAGCAGCAACCATTAGCTAATATTCCATTTACTGCGCTACTCCATTAAAAATGGTTACCCGTTCTATCTGTTCCCATCGATGTATCTCGTACATGGCCATTGGCAAAATTATCCACGGTTCCCAAGTTCACAGTTAATTTAGTAGCTATCTAGTGAGCACAATGATTATGGAAGGGTAATGCATGCCTGCTATCTAAGAAGTTTTGAGAGTGGCACGTAGCTTGCAAACTAGCAACATCAACAACCAAGCTATTCAATTTAACTAGCTAGCGAACATTACACCAGGAATTCTGTTTAAATATTAACAAAAATTGAAAACACACTGCTGGCTAGCTAGGTACAGAGTCTCCTTGAAAATATATACTACTCAAAATTTAATAGGGATCATAGGAATTTTTTTGTGAAATGACATGCAAATTTGGTAACTGCCACTGATAAACAATATATTGGATAAATGACATGCAGTCAGACACAAAACACATTTGCAAGTGCATTTAATGACATTAAATGAGCGTGCAGCCTCACATTTTTGGCTTTCACGAACACTTCATGGTTTCACCTCTGACATGTAAAGTGAAAACAGACAGTGTTCGTTTGATGTTTCATTACCACAGTTAATGTCAATAACGGGTATGGCCTCCCCTAGCTTGAATGACGGCTTGACAACGTCGGGTCATACTGTCAATCAGAACCCGGATGCTTGCAATTGGAATGTTGTTCCATTCTTCAACAAGGGCATTTCCGAGCTCTTCTAGAGTTGTGGGTTGTGCCCTATGACCGGAAATGGCGACCTGCAACATGTTCCACACATGCTCGATAGGGTTTAGGTCCGGCAAACGCGCGGCCCAGTCCATGCGGACAATTGTCTCCTGCTCTAGGAATTGATTCACCACCCTAGCACGATGGGGATGGGCGTTATCATCCATCAAGATGAAATCAGGGCCAACAGCACCAGCGTATGGTCTTACGTGCACATTGAGGATCTCATCCCTGTTCCGTACCCCTGTCATCGTCCCTCTCCCCATGACATGCAGGTCCGTTCTGCCGTTCCTGCTTATTCCTCCCCAGACCATAATTGATCCACCACCATAACGGTCGTGTTCGTTGATGTAGGCATCATTAAATCGCTCACGTTGTCTTCGCCACACCCGTTGCCTCCTGTCAGTAAAGTCCAAGCAATATCGGGACTCATCAGTAAAGAGAACTGGAGCCCAATCGTTGTGTGTCCATGTGACATGATCGTGAGCCCAATCCAAACGGTCACGCCTATGACGCACGGGTCAGTGGGATTCGAACACATGGCCTTCTTGAGTTGAGGCCGGCAGTATGAAGACGATTCCGTGTCGTCTGAGTGGATACCCTGACCCCGGGCGTTATGAAGGTCATTTCGTGAGGGTGGTGGCTGTCCAGAAAGGATGACGTCGTGCCTGAAGTGTGAGAAAGTGGTCTTGTCGTTGTGTAGTCGATCTCTGGCGACCACCCCATGACGGTGTGCTGCTGTACCAAACGTTTGATGCCGGTTCCACGCTCTGTTCTAACGCTTTGGCTGACGTTAAGTGCCTTAGCAACGTGACGTTGTGAGAAGCCAGAGTCAAGCATTCCGATGCATCTTCCCAATTGCTCTGAAGTCAATCAACATCTAAGACATTGAGGAGACATTGTTATTGCTAAATGTAATGCAAAAAATTTGGGAACTTCCAAATTTTCACCAACAAGCAACACACACGTCTGAGTTGAAATGGTGAAGTGTTAGTCAAAGCCAAAATGTGAGGCTGCACGCTCATTTAATGTCATGAAATGCACGTGCAAATGTGTTTTGTGTCTGACTGCATGTCATTTATCCAATATATTGTTCATCAGTGGCAGTTACCAAATTTGCATGTCATTTCACAAAAAAATTCCTATGATCCCTATCAAATTTTGAGTAGTATATATACATCAAAGCCACCGCTTCTTTCGATCTTCCAAAAAGCGCAACAGGTTCCCTTTAATATACAGTAAATTGAATTGCCAGTCTCCCGTTACACTGACCCAGGTTCACAGTATAAAATAGTCAGACAGAAAGTGGATAGCACACACATATTTTACCGATTTAAGCTTGGATGTTGTGATTAAAAATAAGCCGTGGGTGGAGATATTCAGATGAGGTGCATGAGAGGTGGGAGGGGGAGCCAAATCTTAATGGCATACTGAATACCATGTCTAATTTAAAAAAAAAAAAAGCATCCCACAGAAAACTGACAGGGTTTTCTTATTTCACAGTTTTTGGAATGTTATAGGCACTCTAAATATCAAAATGTATGAGCAGAGGCACAAAAGAAAATGAGTTTTTTTCAAATATGTCTGCTCCAAGACCATCACAAGATTCACATTTTGCCATTTTGGGCTTGGTCCATTTTTTGCCCAGGACTGTATTTAGAGTATGAAAGAGCCACATGTGTACTGTTTTTTTTATAGACAACAGCTATCATTTCTAACCCCATTCTTTTAGCCTTATCTTGTGCTGACTCTGCGAATGACTTGGCAAATGCGGCATTGTTTCTGTAAGGGCACTGCTAAATCAGTCAGAGGGGCAGTTTACGTATGATTTTTGAAAAGCATTATTCCAGAATAAAGAGAGTGATCACTTGATGGTGATATTTATCATTCATCCTGCATCAGGTTATTGGTTATCAGTTGTTACTGCACATGGCCAGGTCCTGTAGATTTGAAGGCAAGTGCCCACGGCTCAAAAACATCATGTTAGATAAACAATTAAGATTAAAACTGCAACTGAGATTGATTAATTAGGTACATCTTTCAGAGGTCTTTCTGTTAGATTTTAATTGCTGCATCTATGTATATGGTGTGGTTCTATACATATCTAGTCAAACTATCACTGCTCCCAACATTCTATCAAACATAAATCAAAAATGATTTCCTGAGCTGCTCCTACCTAGGCCTTTTGAGATCATCATCCTGCTGACCATCTTCGCTAACTGCGTTGCGCTCGCCGTGTTCCTGCCCATGCCAGAGGAGGACACAAACAACACTAACACCAACCTGGTGAGTGCTTTTCTCGTTTCCATTCGCTGCAGTAAGGTCCCTCAGTATTGAGATATTTGACAAAAGGATTATAATTTTGGCTTCCTTCCACAGCATTTTGGAGTTGAATTAAATAATTATATGATCTGCGGATATTTACATCAAAATTTGGTGAACGATGTAGCAATTACAGCCACTCAGATGTGGTTTCCCATTTTTTAAGGAAGCATTGGACTACTGGCTGTGCAGTCATTCCATGGCGAGTTGTGTGTTATTCCCTCAGAGTCTCATTTAAAGAAAACAAAGCAAGGGGTGTTTAGTGCAATTGTATTTGCACTTTGTTTCTGTCATCATCTAAAACTCCCCAAAGAGGAAATTCCGGCATTATTGGATTTTCAGAGCTGTGCCGTTGAAACCCCTCAGTAACCTTGCCTTTTTAAGAATCATTGGTCTCAATCTGTTCCTGTTTAAAATTGTCTGATCAACAATCAATTTACTTACTGAATGAATGGACTTACGGATGCAACCATATATGCTTGGTTTGTGGAAAAAACAAACATAATTAAAGAAGGACTGCCATCATTTTAGGACTATCTCTGCTTTTTTTATTTATTTATTTATTTATTTTTTAAGTTCAGAATTTTCATATCAAAAGCATGCAAATTAAGCAGTATGTTGCGGTCCAGACCAGGAATTAAGTGCGGAGGCAGAGCACAATCCAACAGATAGTTTATTGACAGCTTATACGGTGATGAGGGGATGGAACCCCTGAGGAAGAGGTGGTGACAGAACCCTGGATTAGGGATAGCACAGTTCAGCACAGATGTGGAAGACGAAGCTGGGCTGCCAATCGCTGAGCAGTGGCCTCTGGGATAGCAGCAAGGAGGAGTGCACACTTCCCCAGCACCAAACTGCCCCACAGGAGGATGGAGCAGCTTGAGGAGAACTCAGTTCCAATCCTGATGACTGTAGATGGATTGGGAGTTTGTTCCTAACAAACTGCACAGAGGAACATAAATCCTTGTGCAATATAATTGACAAAAGCGACATTTTTTTTCAGTCTTTAATCCCAATTCATGTTCTCAAAACCTTCATCCTTTGATGGCTGCATTTTTAGGCTGCTACATCATCGAAGGCTGTCCCATTGTGAAGGCACTTTCAAATACAGCCTAGCAATGCAGTCTTCATCTCATTGTTGAATTGTCAACATGGCAATGGAGGGTAATTAAGCTGACAATTCCGTCTGGTATCAGATAAGATGAAGGCGGCATTTCTCGGCTGCATTCGAAAGCCTGATAACAATAGAACAGCCTGCGATGACGTAGCTGCCTAAAAATGCAGCCTTCAAAGGATGCAAGGAAGCAGCCAATGATTTTAGAAACAGCCGATACACCTAGGAAAAATAGAAAGTCGACACAACATACACAAATATCACAGATAGACAGCGCAAAGTCACAGTTTACTAATGTACATCAATAAAGTGGTTGCTCAAATGGCCCAGCTACAGTTTTAGGCTTTAGTATCAAATTCTGTGGAGAACTGCAGCAACTTAAAGAACATAAGATATTTATTTGTCAGTATTTTGGGTCAAATTTCTCATTATGCCATGATACTGATGTTGTGTGGTCAAACAAGTCGCCTCTCTCAGTCACCTTCCTAAAAGCTTGCCAACATGAGCTCTCCCCACTGAGTCATTTATCAGACAGGGAATTGGAGACCCAAGGAACAGCAGGGTGAAACCTGGCCACCAAGAGAGGCCAAGGTCAAGAATTTGGCAAACAGTAGCACATATTTAGAGGGTAACTTTACTCCCGAGAAATCACCTCCAAGCAGCACGTTTCTAATCCTTAACAGTCACGTGAGATGCAAGGATTTGGCTTGGCGAACGTATTTGTCCCATTTTTAATGATTATTTGCCCCATTATTTAATTCTGTTATTGCATATTCATCCCATGGAATGCTTTATGGCCACCAGATATAAGGAGGGAATCAGATGAAGCCCTTATTTCCGTTTGTTTAAGGCACTGTGCCGCTGAGAAAATGGTCCTCCTACTGCGGGGATCCTCAAATCAGGACCTCGGATCCAAATCCATTCCTGTGTTTCTTTCCTCTGGGGTAACTGATGAAACAGTTAACACTGATTGGCTAGACTGGCTTCACACCTATCTCCCAGGTAAAGAATGTGTGGAAAACCAGCAGTTCTTAACCCCCGAGGACTACGATTTGAGGAACAAGGTCCTACGGCAAGCATCCTCAATCTTATCCAGAAAGCATTGGTGTGGGTGCAGGCTTTCATTCTAACCAAGCAGTTACACACCTAATTCTACTAATGAAGGACTTTAGCAAAGAATCAAAAGGCTGATTAGTAAAATCAGGTGTGTAACTGCTTGGTTAGAATGACCCACACTGGGTCTTTCTGGATAAGATTGAGGATGCCTGTGAGTATCAGAAACAAAACGCTCTTATGGGCCGTGTCAGAGGTGGGAACAAAGCACATGTGTGGTCATTTGGGTGCGAAGACTTGCTGCTCTTGCCATTGGTAGGGGCACTAATTTAGAGAACACTCCTTAGGACGTATTACAGGGTAGGAACAAATGAGCATGCAGCCTAATTGGTCGACAGACTTGTTGGTTATCCTGTGATGCATTGTTGGGATGGCAACAAGCTTCAGCGATAACTTTTCCACCTAGCCCAAAAACTTTGGTGTATTATTGTTATAACTGTCAGGAGTAAATGTTTACTGTAGATACGGGACACATCATTGCATTGTGTTGGGTTATCCATGCCATCTTCCCCAACCAAAGTACAGTTAGAACCATTCCTGAGGCAATTCTGGGTCTCTGAGAAAGTTGTAAAATTAAGGCCTGTTTGCTGGTATGACTAGCCAAACTGCACAGTATTTCTCATTTTCAGGAGACTTTTAGCAGGACCATTTGTCTTCTTCAAATGTTTAACTCCAGACTGAAGTTCCCACAATTCAAATTTTAATGACATTCCAGTTCTTGCATCATCGTGTTTTTGCGATGCTCTGATTGGGTAACTGCGGGCTGCTGGCATATGATGTCATGACCATGCACTCCTGGAGAGACTGGGCAAGATCTCATTTTTTTGGAGGAACTAGTCAAACTTAGTGCTAACATTCCAAAACAATATCTGTGAGATGAATATCACAGCGAAGTCAAATTATTTCAACGAAATTAAGGCTCTGAAAGATGTTTTTATTATTATTATTATTTTTATTTATTTTTTTTTTTTTTGCAGGACAGCACCTCGGAATAGCGTTTCGAGTTTGAAAACTCTGAATATTCAGGCTCAAGCAGGATTTGGGTCTGCATAATGTTAATGCGACAATTTATGTTTTTGTACATTTTTCAAGTTTTCTCCAGGCAAAATACAGTGCCTGACAAAAGTCTTGTCACTTATCCAAGTTGTAGGAACAACAAATAATAACCTGACTTGTAGTTGATCAATTGGAATCAAAAATGGCTTGTATGAAAGGCAAAGCCCTCTAGATTATGCGAAATATACCAAAATAGAGTTTTGTGTCATTGATTGAGTTTTATAATTTAATTTGTACAGAAAGGCCAGATTTTGCTTGGACAAAAGTCTTGTCGCATTGAAAAAAAAATGTGGAAATTATACATACACTTTATTTTGAATACACAAATATGCCACTATAATATCAGAACATAAAGCCGTGGTGCCTTGGAAAAAAAGAATTAATATTAAGTATGACTCCCATGAGCTTGGAGGACTGCATCCATACGTCTTGGCAATGACTGAGATAACTTGATGATGAAATCATCTGGAATGGCATAGAAAGCAGTCTTGCAGGACTCCCAGAGTTCATCACGATTCTATGGTTTCATCTTCCAAGCCTCCTCCTTCATCTTACCCCTGAAATGCTCAATAATGTTCATGTCAGGTGACTGGGTTGGCCAATCCTGGAGTACCTTCACCTTCTTCGCTTTCAGGAACTGTGACATGGAGGCAGAAGAATGAGAAGGAGCAGCAGTATAAGTAGGGCAGCAAGAACTTCTTGATATTTCAGGCTGTTGATGTTGCCATCCACTCTGCAGATCTTTCTCACACCCCCATGCTGGATGTAACAACAAACCATGATTTTTCCTCCACCAAACATGATTGTTTTCTGGGAGAATCTTGGGTCCATGAGGGTTCCAACAGGTCTTGTCTGGCGACTGGCATGCAGTTCAATGGATGATTCACCAGAAAAATAAACTTTCAGCCACTTTTCCAGTATCAATCCTTTCTGCGAGCTGTGGGCCTTGGCAAATGCAATGCAGGTTTTTTATTTTCTGTTTAATGCAGACTTCTGTGTACTAATTCGGCTATGAAAACCACTTTGAGAGAGAATTTGACAAACTCTTCTTGTAGATACCGGGATTTTTGGTGACATTTCCTCATGTAGCTTGGCTGTAGTTGAAGAAGGTCTAGCCTTGTACAGTTGAAGCAACAAACGGTCCTTTCAAACAGTTGTCATACCGGGGTCTGTCTGACCTGCGCTTACCATGAACGTCACCAGTTTCTTCAAATCTTTTTCTCATCCCCTCCACTTGACATTTGGATACATTAAAGATGTCTGCCACCTCAGCAGCAGACTCAGTCTTCAGGCTCTTGACGATCAGCACTTTGGTCTGTGGTTGAATCTTTGGTATGTTGTCAGAGGTCTAGTCGCACCTCATATGAAAGTCTGGTGTGCTGGGGTTATTTCTATACACATCTGGGAATGTGTTAATTACAGTATTTGACACAGATTAGACTCTAATCTGCGATTTGTTGCATCATCTGAAGAGACGACAAGACTTTTGTCCTAGCAAAAACAGATGTTATGGACTTAGCCAAGCTGTGAACATTAGAACACATTTTGACGGTTTCATTTTGCACCAAATTATTAATGCGAAAGCCCTTGACATTAAAATGGACCATTTATTGTAACAATTGATTGGTTAGAAATAAAGTTATATGCTATTTTTAGTTACTATGTCCTTATGCGACAAGACTTTTGTCAGGCGCTGTATATTTTTTCGCAAAGAATTCAATCGTAATACCTTGTACATGTAATTGTTTGCATGGTTGATACTAAGTGTCCCGTTTGGCGCTACAAGATAGTGTTGAGGCAATATTGTGTTATTTTTTGGAGTGAACACTGAGGTAATGCTGTCAATTCATGCGTTGCCATGTACAGCATTTCTTGTGAAACTTTTTCAAAGAAAATGACGCAAAACAAATTAATATTGCTTATCAACATTGTCTTTCAGAGTAGCAAACCAACAAGAGTAATATCTAATTCAGACAATGTTTTCATTGCCTTGGGTGCTCAGTGAACTCATGAAGTGTGGAAGGTGGAAGTACTCGTGAAGCAGAATAAATCTCTTACAATGACGGAATCTTGAATAGTGTAGACAGGAGCATTGATAGTGGTCAGTGTGCCACTGACATGTCCTTGATTCAGGCTGACAGGAAGGGACAGGTGCGCCTGTTTAGGCGTGTGCCACCGTATGTTTTAATGCCTTATATTTAGATCACCTAAATTTGAGTTGCTCAACTGGAGTTTGTGACAGCGCTTGTGACAGCACTTAAACGGCACAATCAGTAATCCCTGGACAAGAGAGCACTGACCTAAAGATATCTTTGCATCATCCAGCATATTGCAAATACTTCACTTTTTTCTTTCTCATGTGCAAAATGATTCTGATACTGCGTAAGTGTTCGATGAAATGAAAAAAATATACATATTACCAGTAGCTTTTTTCAATGTGTTGTGTGCTGACCATTGAAGTAGCCCATTACATCATCACAGCTTTGTCATTCTTTCAGAATAACTTCTGGTGCTGGTATTTTCACTGGCTGTATTTGCTTTCGATCCTTATTGGAAGCCAAGCAGACTGAGCACATGGGTTAGGCAGTTGATGGTTTATGACTCAAACCTGCTAGCAATACTTGCACTCCATTGAATGATCTCTGCATGCTTTTTAACAATA
Organism: Gymnothorax javanicus; assembly: GCA_029692085.1. NCBI lineage: Eukaryota > Metazoa > Chordata > Actinopteri > Anguilliformes > Muraenidae > Gymnothorax > Gymnothorax javanicus. The sequence goes on from CM056202.1 coordinate 81,957,453, forward strand.
TCACTAGTAAAAAGAACAAAAAAAAGAGAAGGCTTACAGAGTTTCTGAGTGCTATAAGGGGTGGCCCAGTTACCCAAGGCCTGTTTGTATCTGTCCCTCTGCCATCTGTCTCAACTGACAGTACGACATTCTCTGGCTGCCATCCTTGTATTACAAATGACAGAAAGACAGGAGAGGCCATCAAAGAAAATCCCCTCGCTGGCAAAAATCTGATTATTGTCTATTGCATTAAAACTAATATTGCACATATTTTTAAAAAGTACATTATGATCCTTTCTGCCTTTGTTTACAGGAAAGTTTGGAGTACATCTTCCTGATCATCTTCACCATGGAGTGCTTTCTGAAAATAGTGGCATATGGGTTTCTTTTCCATGCAGATGCGTATCTGAGAAACTGCTGGAACATCCTGGACTTTGTCATTGTGTTCATGGGGTAAGCTGGGGCCAAATGGCAAGCCCTGTCCCTGCAACGTTCTGAACTTTTTATCATTGGGTCCAGATTAAATGCCATTCCCTACAAAAGGGTATTGACCGTATCCCTTACAAGTTTATCAAACCTAAAGGCCCATCCACTCCAAGAATTATAACAATAAACAGTAATGAAAGCAACTATGATGTTGAATAATTGTTTTGTGAAAGTTGTGCGCTGGCTACGTCTTCCACCATTTTTAACGTGGCGGTCTATGCCTACAAATTCATTTTAAGCTTAAGTAGCTATCAGTACTTCTGCTGTTCAGGCAGCAGGAAAAATACATTCTGTCAAAGTAACGGTGAATATATTCTCACCACTGCTTATGTCACTGTAGTTGTGCTGTCGACTTGCTATCCACTTGCGCTCGAAAACTTTATTTTTATTTTTTTTTTTAATGGGACTCATTTATCAATTACTTTGTAAATACATGTGTAAATTTCCTCGTAAAATATGATGAACTAACAACTGCCGCTGCATTTATCAAACGTCTGAAGGTGCTTTGTTTCAATTGTATGCATGTGTGGATGTTGATGAATCCCAAACAGTTGTTGATTGGAAGCGCGTTCCCGCAACCTTTATTTTTGTTTTGTTACGTTGTTTCAACGTTGAAACAAATCTTGTTCAAATTTCAGTGCTGATGTGAGATCATTTTGTTAACCTTTTTGCAACCATCAGAGTTAAACGTTGTTTCAATAACATTTCAACGTTGAAACGACAACTGACATAATTTCAACCATATTACAACGTTGAAGGTTGGTCGTGTGCCGGCTGGGTCGTCACTCATAACTCATCACCTATAGATTCACTGCAGATTCACCCTTAAAGTATTCTTTCGCTACAAATAATTATAGGCATATTAAAACGCATGATACTCCGCGACGTTTTATCTGTAAACATTCTGAACAACTTTGGGTCCTTCCTCACTGAAATCCTTGGCATTAAATGGGAAAAAAAAAATCATACTTTATCGTACCTTATTATCGCTATTTTATCATTTAAGAACAGTGCTCATTTTCGATGTCTTGGTAGTTAAATAGGTAAAACAAACATTCAGGATAAAAGACGAGCTATAGGCCACATGATTAGATTGACTAGGAGATCTGGTGGTAATGGGAAAAAACTGGATTTTCAGAATTCACTTACCGCTGATGTTATATAAGGTGAAAGCACCTTGGCCCCTAAAATGATTCCATCTGAAAGAAAAAATAATTTGCGGTCCCATTGGCACCGCTTATTTCTCAAAGTATGTCTTCGCTGTGTAGTGTTCCCAAGTCAAACACAGAAACTGCTTGTGCCCAATTTGCATCTCAAAATTTTATAGGAGATCACGTGACATCACGTACGACTGGAGAAGTATCGACATGACTGCCGGGGGCATGTTCAAGATTGAAGGGTCTCCTGCTAAGGTCTCGCAAGGGAAGACTCCTGTGTTTTGAACGACACGCAACTTCTTGCACGTTTTCCAACGTGGCTCCATACTAGGGTTTGCATAAAATTCCTTCAAAAACAAGCTCTGCGGAAGTGGACTTCATCTAAAAAAGCAAAGCGAGACTGCTCGCCTTTGTTCTCACTCGTCTATGCAAGACCAAACGTAGTTCAGTCGTTCAAGAGGCAAGAACTCGGGGGCTCTCGTTCGACCCCGCGATCTTGAACATGGCCCTGGTCTACCATTTACACATGCGTTACATGTGCTCTCATGTTCTTGTAAATTTTCTTTGTATGTCCGAAAGAATCTACCTCCCGAAAAGATTGATTAATCCCAATTTTCATGTGTTAACGCTGCTACGAAGGAAATACGAGAAAATTTGATCATGTGTTGCTTGCTAAATGAGGCCAAATGTATTTGAGGCCTAAACAATATGCTAGTGCTGAGCAATGTGTCACAAGCTGGAAATAAAATAAGTTCTCTGTAAAATCAACTTGTTTGTTCCTTCTGAAAGCTTTATTACATAACTACCCTAAACTGAAACAAGAACTGTGGAATTCTAAGCGGAATTTTAGAAAATCACACATTTGTGAACTATCAGTCTGCGTAATGTTCATCACATGGTGTCCATTAAAAGTTGTCAATACCTCAGGTAATAACTCTTTCTCAATTTTTATCTTTTCCAAGTGTCTCTTACTATACAACAGAGGCAACCATAAGCAGATATCAGAGAAAAATCTGAGTAAATACGCACTTTGACTGGTTTTAAATCTGGACACCGTGCATTACATTACACTATCAGTATGAACGTCCTAAACTGAAACACAAATTTATCAAAATTACTACTATTAACCAGCAAACTTGCCAATGTTCTAGAGTAACAACACATGAATGTTTTCCTCATAACATACACATGACCTGAAATTCCAGCGATTTAGAAAACTGCTGTTGTAACATACATCACATGGACACTATTGTCTCCATTCAGCTCTAGCATATTGTTTCATATCGTCACGCTCTTAAAATAATGGCCTAAGTCATTTTTTGACGAAAGTTTTAAATGATTAATATATACCATATGCTCTGCATTTGGTAAAGTTTTTGTGTTTTCCCAAAAAATTGAAAAAAAAAAAGACTTAGGCCATTATTTTAATAGGGTGACGATATATAGTTCTTGGCAAAGAATGGCCTTTGCAAGGTATAAAGTGTGATTTTTAAAATTTTTTTTAATTTACCGTAAGTGAACATTATATTAGAGATGTAAAAATTACTACTGGTATACAATCATGTTATAGAACACTCACTTGGAAAATACATAATAAAACATCTTCTCGTCCAGAGAAAAAGCGATGAATAACTGTGACTTGAATATCTTGCCTGAAAAATTCTGCTGGATGAAAATAAGGGTTCATTTAAGGATTTGCATTTTGTAAATATGAATCGCAGTTGTGAACTGAATGAATACCTCATCCCTTCTCCAAGCTTGAAAGGGAGGAGGACATGATTTTTGGATATATTAAGCTGTATTTTCCTTTTCAAATCCACTCTATCTCTAGGCTCTTCACGATAGTGCTGGACTTTATCAACCACATCAGCGGGGTGGAGGCTCCTGTGGGGGAGAAGGGGGGCGGGTTTGACATGAAAGCCCTGAGAGCGTTCAGAGTCCTGCGACCCTTGCGTCTCGTTTCAGGAGTCCCCAGTAAGGCTCTTTTACTGGACACTTACCTCTCTACATATCACCTCATATAGAATACCTACCGCACCATTTATCACCACGCTACTCAGTCTTTGAGTTGACACTTACCTCTGTCTTTATTGCAGCATTGTTTTCCACTTGTGGATGTGCGAGGTGTAGAAACAAGTTTTAAACTTGTAAATATATTTTGCAAATCATTTAAACAATAGTTAATTGAAAATAGTTCAAGACAAATACTGCTAATTAGAATTAAACTGAATAAGAGAGACTTGTGCTCATGCTTTTCTAATTGTTATAGGTAGATGTCAAAGTTAAAGTCATTTTTCAGGGGTGCTTCCAATACTTTGTACACCCCCGTATGTCTTTGAATGAAGGAGCTGTGTCACAATTACTGCTAATGCTCAGAACGTACTTCCAAAGAAAGTGAATCTTACTCTGGCCTTATGCTTTTTGTAATTAGGAGCTTTCTATGGAAATTCTACGATTCAAAGCGCTATTTTAAGCTTTAGCCAAGGGATACAAAGAATATAAACTGTTAGCCATTTCCAGAAATCATAGAAGAAGAAAAAACCTTCTAGATTTTGACGTGCAGTTGAATGGATGTACTTTGTTCAAAGTTGTGAGCATGCACAGTAATTGTGACAGCTCCTTTGAAGGTGTGGATATTAACAGAGAGAAGAAACTAATTGTTGTAAATCATCCAAGTAGAAAACCTGTGTGTGTCCAATTTTGGAAATCGATGGCCTGAATCTTTAAGTTATTTAATATTAACAAAGTATTTGTAAAGTGTATATTGATATAGTAATTGAATGAGCAGTGCCAATGTTCTGTGATTTCCCAATTATTCAGGAATGGTCTAATCTGTTTTGTTGTTGTTGGTAAACATAAAGTACCTTTCAACGATTATCACCTACTAATTTGGTGCTTTTGCAAGAAAGACATGAAAGCAGGATTTTGATCAAGTTTATGGCATTATGCTGAATGACAATGTGAACTTCTTAGTAATTCCGAGCTTTTTAATGGTATTGTATGCACTATTTCTGTCAGATAACACTAATACCTAGGGCAATAACCAGTAGATCAGTGTTACTCAGAGAAAGAGAGAAATACGATATCATGCAATGAGAACTTTAAAAGTTCTAAGCGACTGAAGAATCGATGAGATCTCAGAAGTATTTTCTATGTAATCACACACAGTATGTTGATTACAGTATAATACAGTGATTGAAATGTTGTTGATATTTCCCTCCAGGCCTGCAGGTGGTGATGAACTCTATCCTGAAGGCAATGCTGCCTCTCTTCCACATTGCCCTGTTAGTTTTCTTTATGGTAACTATCTATGCCATCGTTGGACTGGAGCTCTTCAAATGCAAGATGCACAAGACCTGCTACTTCACTGGCACAGGTTGGATGCTGGCTGCCCTATCTTAAATTCTTTCTGTTGCCTGTCAAACATGTATACAGTTCATCTCCAATCCACAGTAATTTACGTCAAAATATACATTTGAACGGTCATGTATATTATTGGTAATACTGCATATCAAAATTGATCCTAAAATCTATCTTTTCTAATAAATTAAATAGATGAAATACTGTAATTGCCTGGATAAAAAGGCAAGGCATGCCCTCAAATTGGCAGTCAGCTCTACTACACAAAGGGAAAGGACAGAATTCAAGCACTTTTTAACATCAATTGAATAAAACAGTTTTTGGCCTATATAAATTGCTCGTGCCAAATTATGAGAAAAATATTAGAAATTAAGATGAAATATTAAAAAAATCTGAAACCAGAATTTTGAATTGATCCTCCAGACATCATTGCCACTGTGGAGAATGAGAGGGCCTCGCCCTGTGCCCAAGCCGGAAATGGGCGCCGCTGCACCATTAATGGTACTGAATGCAAGGCTGGCTGGCCGGGGCCAAACTATGGCATCACCCACTTCGACAACCTGGGATTCGCAATGCTCACTGTCTACCAGTGCATCACCATGGAGGGCTGGACAGATGTGCTGTACTGGGTCTGAGTTCCTGAACCCTTCACCTTCTGCTCACGGCAATAAAGAGATTAGCTGTTCACTCAGCATACCATTTTAAATACTTACTTTTCTGTGTCTTAGACTTGATTTCATTTGATCTACGTCACATTTCAATTGCTCAGTGTCTTTTAATGCGGTTCAACCTAGTGCTGTGGGGTTGTAGCAAAAAAAGAAAAAAAAAGTGTGGTGAATTGTTTGTTTCTAGTACTTTCTAGCTTTCTACGCTAACTGCTATTAGCCCCCTTCATAACTTCACCCCTCCTCTCCTCTGACTGTACAGGTGAATGACGCCATTGGAAATGAGTGGCCCTGGATCTACTTTGTGACCCTCATTCTTCTGGGCTCCTTCTTTGTCCTCAACCTGGTGCTTGGCGTGCTCAGCGGGTTCGTAACTATTCACATTTATTTGATTTAAAATCGAGTCAATCATTTTGAGAGTGAACTTGTATTTTCCCTTGCTCTGATCAGAGTTATGTCTTGAGACGCTAATAGCAAGTATGTTTGGTATTTTGCAAAAGAAAGGGTAAAATCAAGTCAACCTCTTACACCTGAACGACCCCTGTACCGGGGGCGATCATTATGCATAATAAATACAGCATGTTTCCTAATAGCATCATCGTCATGCGGCATATCTTCTTAAAGGGAAGAAACTTGGCAAAAAGTTAATGATGACCATTTTTACCCATGCATGTTTTTTTTCCGGGCACTGGTTCCAAAGAGGACAAGCCCTGAGCATTCCCAATGCACCAATGTATTTTCTATTCTGTGATTGGCTTGTGATGCATTTAATTAGATTTTGGGGGGTGGCCATTCGATTCTATGGACTCTGACATTTCCAACGAACCCTCAACGACTGTAATCGCACAAATATAACCTGAGATGGAGCCTTGCTTTCCCGGTGCGTGAATCTCAGAGGCCATGCGCCATTACGCACATGTACTTATAGAGCACCACAATATAAATGTTAAAATGATTTGTTTTTGGTATTTTCGCTATAATTATCCACTAAACATTCAGCAGACGGCATGGAAGTAGTTTCTTTGGCTTGCCGGCTGACTCTTCATATGGCGATGAAGTATATGACTCATTGGAAATAGCTTAGTGGTTAAGTTATTGAGCTACTGTGCAGGTGATGGCCGTATATATACTTGCATTTTGAGCACACACAGTTGAGCATACGCCAGTGGAAACAGTTTTTGTGTATGTAATTGCTGGGGTGTTTGTTGTGATTGCTGTTTTTTTTTTCTTTCTGCGGTCCGGCTACCAGGCGACATTATGTACAAAAACTCAAAGAGTGCAGATATAAAGTTGCTAAACCGGTTTGTTTTTGATATTTTCGCTATGATTGTCCATTAAATATTCAACGGTTGTTTTCAAAGTCGTCTTTTGAAAGAATCCATGTGCTGCTACACGCAATTACTGAGAGAACACTGAAAAACAAACGCTAGATTGGAGTGCTTGACGTGTTTTGGTGACTCACTCTTGAAATTTACAATGCAGTGAAGGCATTTCATTCATGTGTGGGAGGTCCGCGGTTCAAATCTCGGTTCAGGCGGGAATTTTTTTTGAGCTGCCAATTTGGACTCTGTGCTAATTTGGAGATGCCACCTACACATTCCCAAACTAAAACCTCTCTAATTTTGCTCTGATTTACTTGATTAGAATACACTTTGGCACAGATAATTGTGAGATTTTGTGCTGTCATTTTTAGAGGTTTCAGGCTGCAACTGATTAATTTCAAAAGGGATAAAGGTAAAACCTTGTTTTGCGCAAGGGAGATCTTTCATTTATGCTGTGTTCCAACTTCATTTACTCTGACTTAGTGACATATATACTGATTTTTATGCCATGACAAAAATCCCCAAGGTGTTACCTTTATTAGATTATTCAAATGGACCAAGTAATGGCAGAGATATACTCATTTCATTTTGGGCATTTCATTTTCGAGCCAGAGGCTCAGGGCTTAAGAGGTTAACTTTTCAATAACCTTCAATCAGTAAAAAAAATAATAAAATGTGTAAATATCAGACTCTGCAACATGAATTGAATCAATGAAGACCTGTATATTTGCTTTTCTGAAAGAAAATTCAAATATAAAAGTACCGTGGCAGATGGACCAATAAAAATGTGAGGGCCATAAAAAGATAAGTACTCTAAGGAGTATAACAGTATAAAGTTGAAATTAAACCAAAAATTGCTGTTCTTATATTCTTTTTTGGTCTTTTTGACTAAATATGCTGCTTCACCATTTATTGTATCCTCTAGTGAGTTCACGAAAGAGCGAGAGAAGGCGAAGTCCCGCGGAGAGTTTCAGAAACTGCGTGAAAGGCAGCAGCTGGATGAGGATCTCAAAGGCTACATGGAGTGGATCACTCAGGCAGAAGTCATGGACAATGACCGGGACAGCCAAGGTGTGTCCCCACCCTTTAGTATCACTATCTGATTTATCTACATTTTGAATTACCGGTGTATCAGTAGGGTCAAAATCAGTATTGCCACCTTTACAAATACAGTAGCTGACATGTGGCTGACATATTACGGCAATCACATTATTCAGTGTAGAGTACAATAATAGTGAAATTTGAAATTTGTGATATATTAATGAATATTATGAGCAGTTGTATGTGTAATATGGATACAGTAATGCTGTGAATAATTGTTTGGCTGTAAACCGCTGAAACACAACCTTCATTGTGTCTACAGTGAAAACTCAGTATTACCACTGGTGCACAGTGGTAAAAATTTATTTAAGTTCTGAAATGTAATTCCCTTGATAGGTCTTCTACCACTTGAGGAGGGAGGATCAGACACTGAGAGCTTGTACAACATGGAGGGCATGGGCCGGGTCATTTACTACTTGTGAGTAGCGCAACACAATGTCAAACCGTCGGTTTTTTTGCCCGCTTAATGTGTGAGTGTTGTCATTCTGTCCGTCTTGCGCTCAATTTTTAGTCGTCGTTGGCGTCGCTGGAACCGTTTCTTTCGGCGGAAGTGCCGCGCATGGGTGAAGTCAAAACTCTTCTACTGGCTGGTGATCCTGCTGGTTTTTATCAACACTCTGGCCATTGCCACAGAGCATCATCATCAGTCTGAATCACTGACTAATCTACAAGGTCAGGTCCGCTGCAGAACTGCATGGTGTTACTCTTTCCAGCTTTTTCGTGTGTATTTAATTCACTGAACTTTCTAGCATTATTTTGCCATTCTTTTACTATTCCCATTCTGTGTCATGGAGCCCATAGATTTGTTCCTTGCAATCTGGAGCTTTATTGTCATGTCAGTCAAATTTCCCCTGAATTCCATGTTCCTGTATGCAGACAATACCAATAAGGTTCTGCTCTCGATGTTCGCGGCCGAGATGTTCCTGAAGATGTATGCCCTGGGCTTCCCCTCGTACTTCATGTCCCTGTTTAATCGCTTTGACTGCTTTGTGGTGAGCATTGGCATCCTGGAGCTCATCCTGGTGCACATGAATGTCATGACAAACATGGGCATCTCAATTCTGAGGTGCATCCGCCTCCTGCGCCTTTTCAAGGTCACACGGTAAGTGCCCTGCAGTGCACTGTGGAAATATTTTGGGGGTGGGGGGCCAGAGGGGGTTTGAGGACTAGATGAACTTCCTGGCATATAGTGACGAGGAACTCAACATTGAATGTGAACAGTGCTGCAAAACATACATTTCAACATGGTGGTGTAGAAACTGCTGAGACATATTGGTAAATATACTATGTGTCTACAGAGTAAAGAAAACAAGAATGAAATAATGAAGCAGAAGTTATTTTCACATATTTTCATGCATGTCCATGAAAAATCGTATTTTTTTTTTCATTCAAAACTCCTGCTCCTCATCATGAGTTTAAAAAACTAAGGTTTACACAGGAAGGGCATTCGAAAAGCACAGACTGCCTTCAAGGCCAATAGTCCACTCTTCTGAATTGGCTGTGTTTTGTCACTGTTGTACTTTACGATTATCAACTGGATTTTAAGATGTATTGAATTTATTCTGCCAAGGCCAAACGCAGTACTCATAATGTTAAATAAACTGAAAAATTATTTGCGTATCTGTTCCCTGATTTTGATTCACTCCGAAATTGAACAAGTTCTTCCTTGGCTCATGCTACACCCTTCCACCTAGTTTTATGAGAATTGAGCCTATAGTTTTTCCAAAATCCTGCTGGCAAACAAATCAACAACTCAATCAGTCATATTGACTGAGAGCTTGCCGAAATATATTGCAAAAAATGGTTTTTGAACTTAGTCCTGTATCTTGGTTAAACTTTGACCCACGTTTGCAAAAAAAAAAAAGTCTCTGTTTAAGATGATCACCTGCTGTTGTGTGAAGTTTAGTGAGGATTGGTATTGAACTGAAAGCTATTAAGCAGATATAAGTGAGCAAGCAAGAGAGCAAACAAACTGAACTGATCAATATTCTTGTTGAAATTGAACATTTCAGTGAGCAACAAGCTGAGCTAAAAACGTAACATCTTTGGCAGTGGTAGATAGCAATGTTAGCCAAAACAAGTATTGCCATTTTACTGTGTATTCTGACATGAATTCCCCTTCGTCTCCAGATACTGGACGTCCCTCAGTAACCTGGTGGCCTCCCTGCTAAACTCTGTGCGCTCCATCGCTTCCCTTCTCCTCCTCCTCTTCCTCTTCATCGTCATCTTCTCCCTCCTGGGCATGCAGGTGTTTGGGGGCAAATACAACTTCCCTGACCAGGAAGTGCGACGCAGCACATTCGATAATTTCCCTCAGGCCCTCATCAGCGTATTTCAGGTACAGGACAGCCACTTGGCGCCTTGGTTTCATACTCTCACATTCGTACAAATCTGAAATCTTAAAGGGTAAAGTAATTTTATACAAGCGTGACTATCATCATCCATCAGGAAGTGCCCACCCTTCTCCTTTGTTGCCATTGTTAAGTATGCATCAGTAAAATTATAAGATATTGCATAGCTCAAGATTCCGGCTTTTTAAAAGTCAATATTTGAGGACACACATCGGTTTTTGGCTGCCTCAAATTTTGTGATGTCGCCTGTCAGGGCTCAAGGTCTAGAAGGGGTGGATTAGGGATTCAGTGAAGATTTCGGTAAAGTGTGCAATTCCTGCCTGTATATCTCCTGTGATCTGGAAAAACCTAGGGAATTTATCAGTGGCAAGGATTCTCGCAACTGAACAAAAATCTTTGGATTCTGGACTTCTCCTAACCGAAAAAATAATAGAAACTTGCTGTAGACAGTTCAAATAACACTAATAGCTAGTGTTTTAAGATTTTCGCCACTCTTAATTACTGCAAATGAGGGTCAAACTCAGTTTATCCCAAAAGTGACATATGTACTAGGTTTGTCCAGATCACTGGAGATATGCCTGTATCCATTGAATACAGGATTACCAAAACATCTCATATAATATCCAAAGACACTAATGCAGTGCATCTCCCTACTTGTGCCCAGATATTGACAGGAGAAGACTGGAACTCAGTGATGTACAATGGGATCATGGCTTATGGAGGGCCAGTAATGCCAGGGATCCTGGTCAGCATCTACTTCATCATCCTCTTCGTCTGTGGTAACTGTATCCCCACACCAGTCTTTCAGAGTGAAAGATAGAACCTGCTCTGCTTTTGATGAGGCATCCCATCCTCCTTATGTGGTTAATATTTTATTCAAATAACAGGCATTACATTACCAGTCAAAAGTTTTTGCACACCCCAATATTTTCTGTAATTGTTACAATTTTTAAAATTTTTTGTGTAATCATCTCATATTGGTTGTATAACAGAAAGGTAGGAAAACTGAAGCCCCCTGTATAAACCGTATATAAAACAAAACAAATTAAGAAAAACCAGGATCAGTCATTTTGTCGATATTGAAGCAGATCAGTAATGATGGTCTAATCCAGTGCTTCTCAAACCTCTCCTGGAGTACCACCTGTCCTGCATGTTTTAGATCTCTCCCTCCTCCAGCACTGGTGATTCAAATGATCTACTCATTATCAACCAGCTTCAGCGGGTTGATAGCTAGCTGATCATTTCAGTCACCTGTGCTGGATTCCTTGTGAATTTTTCTTGTAAATTTATTATTTGTAATAAACAAGTATTGGGTTCCAGTGATTTCTTTGTTGTTGTCTTAAGCCTTAAGAGTAACATTGTTCTGCAAAATTGAGGTGTCCAGCAGCATTTTCCTTAAGAGTTCCTAAACAGACATCCTCCTGAACGTCTTCTTGGCCATAGCTGTTGACAACCTTGCGGAGGCGGAGAGTCTGACCTCAGCTCAGAAGGAGAAGGCAGAGGAGAAGAAGAGGAAAAAGCTGCTGAGGTGAGCACAGCGGCCTCTGTGGCCTGATATTTGGATCCTTTTCAAGTGAATATTGGATTAATTTGTGCCTCTGTCTCGGCAAATGTAAGGTATGCAAAGAATGAGGAGATGGTAGCATGTTGAAAAATTACATACGAAGAAAACATTATGTTTCAGTTTATTCGTTTCAAATATTTTTTGAAAAGGAACAAAACTTTAGCATATTGTTTTGTAAATTTATGCATTAAATATTTGATTAATAATGATATACACAGGCTTGCAATTAACATCCTGCTATTAGCTTGTCCCTGTGCTAACTTGCACACTTGTCCTTACCCTGCACCATCTTTGTACACAAATTCTAGCTAACGTGTTAGCTTCATTCATGTTATTTCTATGCTATATGCGCTCCATTCTTATTTGATTCTATCAGAGCAAACCTCCCCGACAAGACTGATGAGGACAAGGCCACATTGTCTAAGAAATTGGCAGAGCAAAGAGCCAAGGCTGAGGGCATTCCCACCACTGCCAAGGTCAGTCTCATAACTGTCGTAATGGGGTGGCTCCCATTTTGTTTGCTGAGGGCTTAGAGTGAAAAGATGCATTGCAACACTGTGAATCATGTCCTCCTTTCTACCTCTGCACTTATTCTCTTGTCAGGGAGTAAGGAAGAGGGAGATGAGTAATGGAAATTAGGGCACATTTTTATCTATTGGGATACGCCCATTGAGTGCCGGAGCAATATACTTTGACAGACACCATGTTTGTGTTATGATCCAGTCCAGGAACCAAATGCGGAGTCAGAGTACAATAGAATGGTAGGGTTTATTGACAGTAATAGGGTATTGACAGAGAGACGGAGCCTAGAGCAGAATGACAAAGTTCAGTTCAGGTGGTACACGCTTGGGTGCAAGGGGCATGTCCGTGCCCGGCCAATGGCAATCCAGGACAGCTGCCAGATGGAGTGCACACTCGCCATAGCAGAACTGTCAGTTGGCAGGACCAAGGAGTTTAGCCGGACCACAGTCCCAATCCTGATGACCGCAGAAGAATTGGGAGGAACAGACTGAAGGATAGCATTGTGGTTCCAATCCTGGAGACTGAGAGCTTGGGAGCTTGTTCCTATTAATAGAACTAGGAAAAGAACTTGCATATTTTGCGATCATTACAAATAATTTCCGAAGACAATAGTCTTACGAGGAAGATACTGACTGGTTTCCAAAGGGGAATTAGCAAGTGACAATCCAGTAACTTGCATTCTGAATGTAAAGAATACTGTATATACATGCAAACACACATCTAAGCAAATGGGGAAAATAAGAATGCATAACAGCTGTTGGGGAATACACACAGGGTGTAAACTAATCAACAGAGACAATTCATCTAAAAGACATGCAAGCTGCCAAATAAGAGGAGACACGAAAGGGATTTACACGATGGTTGTGACAGTTTGGTATTTCTGGAGTGAATTTGATAAATTTCTCCATGTTGCATCACATTTACATATGATTGTCTAGAATGCACTTACAGATCATAGATGAGGTAAAGCCATTTTTAAATTTTATTTCTTGTTTTCTTCCACAGCTCAAAATTGATGAGTTTGAATCAAATGTCAATGAAATTAAAGACCCATTCCCTCCGGCCGATTTTCCAGGTAAAAAGGTTTTTAGAAACAAAGCCAAAGTTCAGACAGCCTCCTGCTTCTAGACCATTCTTAAGTTGAACTTTTTTTTGTTAATTTTCAAGGTGATGATGAGGAGGAGGACCCTGAGATCCCTCAGAGCCCCAGGCCGCGCCCCATGGCAGACCTGCAGCTGAAGGAGAAAGCTGTGCCCATGCCAGAGGCCAGCTCCTTCTTCATTTTTGGACCCCAGAACAAGTCAGTACCACTAAACCACTGACTGGCACCGAGTAGTAGCTTATGAATTGAATTGATTTTGCATGTCCCATTGAAATCCTTTTAAAAAATCACCATGAAAGTTAATTTAACAACTTTAACAAAAAGTTTAATTTAACAACTAAAGACTCATTTGTTTAGTCAGGCATTTGTCTAGTTGTCTGGTCTTCTACGTGTGTGTTACTGGCATTTGAATGTTTCTGTGTTTTTATTCTATTCCTATTTTTATTGTATTTTATTCTTTTCTCTGTTTAAATGACTGTGAAGCACTTTCTGACCCTGTCTGTGAAAGGTGCTATATAAATAAATTTTACCTACTTACTTAATTTTGAGGTAGAGGTACCTTATGGTGATATGGTTCCTTATGTTTTCCGATGTGCAAGATTTAGGTGCTGCTACTAGCTAGGCTATGATACTCAAACATTTGTGTTTTTTATTCCCCGCCATGAAGTGGATTGGGGGATATTGGAATGGCATCCGTCCGTCCGTCCGTTCAGGTTCAATGTGGACAGGTTTTCTCGGAAACTATTGCACCTACGTGAATGAAATTTTGTATGTGGCCAGTACTGATGACCTTACTGAATGATTTCGACAATTGATTCCGAGAAATTCTTTTTTACATAGTTATGGCCCTTGACTCGTGGACTTAAGTGTATGGGTGTTGCAATGGGGACAAGTTCTCTTGGCAGCTATTGCACCTACGTGGATGAAATTCTGTGGATGACCAGTACTAATGATCCTATTGAATGAGTTCGACAGTTGATTCTGAGAAATTTATTTTTACGGAGTTATGGTCCTTGTTTCTGTTCGTCGACTTGGTGTATGGGATTTGCAATGGGGACAAGTTTTCTCGGCAACTATTGCACCTTCATGGGTGAAATTTTGTCTGTGACCCTATTGCATGAGTTCGACAATTGATTCCGAGAAATTTATTTTTACGGAGTTATGGCCCTTGACTCTGAACTTGGTGTATGGGTGGTTAATGGGGACAAGTTTTCCCCATTCCCCCGTGACCATTCTTACCGTGGCGGAGGATATTGGTGACAATGTTGCCTTGTAGTGTCTTATAACATCACTGTTCTAAAATTCAGCTAAGTTTTTGGTTGATTAATCCAAAATGGCTGAACTGAGTTTTCTTGAAGGGTCACTCAGGAATTAAGATAAAGTTTGACGGTCACTTGAATGAGGGCCCTTTTTAAATACAAGGCAGCTCTCGAAATGTGCTAGATGAGAGTGCAGGGCTAATATACAGGATTGAGGCAGCTCTCTCTGTAACCCCATCAGGTTTCGTAAGCTATGTCACCGGATAATCAACGCCACCACCTTCACCAACATCATCCTCCTCTTCATCCTGCTCAGCAGCATATCCTTGGCAGCTGAAGACCCCATCGACCCTGTGTCCTTCAGAAATCAGGTGCTCAGGTTTTGTAAGACTCAAGTGAGGCTTGTCAGGGAGGCTGGACCACCCTTGAAGGCCCAGTGTCCATAGAAAATGAAATAACCAAATTTCCATTTTCAGTCTGTCAATAAATCAATAACCTAGACAACTGGAGTTGTCGGTGAAGTAAACATGCTGGGTACAGGGCTGTCCTCATATCAAGACATTATATCTTGACTTCACATGCACTTCTTCTGCCAATCCTTGTGAATTCCTATTCAGTCTGTATGGAATTTCTAAATGGGAGGGAAATAAAAATTAAAAAAAAAAACTGTTTGATTCAGTGACAATCACCCTGAGTGATATTCTCATTGTAATTATTTCACTTAATTTCACTTAATTTCAGGTTTTGGCTTACGCTGACATCGTCTTCACATCGGTGTTCACAGCGGAAATTGTTCTGAAGGTGCTGTAAAAATATTTTCATTAGACTGAGCAAAATATTTCAGGCTGATATTCTGAAACACTCATTTGTAATGCTGAGTGCTAATAGATCCATCTGACTGCTTTTTTGTGCAATTCCCTATGACAGATGACCACATATGGAGCAATTTTACACAAGGGCTCCTTCTGCCGGAATTCCTTTAACATCCTGGACCTTATAGTTGTGGGCGTTTCCCTCCTCTCTATGGGAATGGAGTAAGTGAATTAAAACCAATGTTTGAATTCTGTTAGCGCTGTGAACATTGAATGAAGTAAAGGTGATACAACTTACAGTATTCCTTTGATTTGTACTGGGATGAATGTATTCACACAAGTTTATGGAAGTCATTAGAGGGCACAATTTTTTCTGCATGTTGTTTTCTCATGATCACAATATATTTTCTAGTGATCTTGATGTACCAAACTCTTGACAGCTTTGGTGTTCCCAGGTTCCTACGTCAAGTCTTGTCTTACCTGAATTCTGAGTCCCCACGACATTAATAGAACATTGACACCCACAACTACAGAATAAAAACAAGCATTCATACTGGTATTCTGATGTAGTTTGCACTAGCAGATAAAGGCAGTTGTGTTTCTGCTAAATGTTGTTCTAATTACTGTAAATACCCTTATTTAAGTCTACAACAAATAGACATAAATAAAGTTAAAATTGAATGTAGAGTAATGAGGCATTTGAGAGTCCAGGGACCATTTGCTCCTCATTTTCTCATGGTTGCAGCATTACTGAGGATGTTTGCTTGATAGCCCTATATGCAGCGTTACAATAAAACAAAAGTTGATCTCTCACGATCCTGACCTATCTCATAATGTGACAAAAGTTATTTTCTCTTCATCATAACACAAGTTGCTTTTCCATGATCATAACTTATTTTCTTGTGATCCGCACATAGCAAAAGTTGTTTTTATGATGTTCGAACGCAAGTCCTGCATGGTTTCCAGAAATTATAGCCGTTTGTTCAAATGAAGGATTTGGAATGGGTTAACGTTATCATGCTTTTTATTCAGATACTCGAGCAAAATGTCTCCATAGCGTCGACAGCACACTGTTTTTGTAATCCTTGAGTAGCAGCAAACACATAATCTGTGTTGTTGGCTCTTATGAAGGTCCAGTGCCATCTCTGTTGTGAAGATTCTGAGGGTGCTGAGGGTCCTTAGACCCCTGAGGGCCATCAATCGAGCCAAAGGGCTGAAGGTGAGAGCTTGTCTCCTTCTTACTCCACAAGCTTCTATGACGTGACCATTATCTTACAGTACCTGCTTAAGTGATGGGTTTCCTCACAGAAATACATTGGAATCCTGTAATACATACATTAACCCTTAAAGTGCTTAATTTTTAAGCGCTTAATTCACCCTATCCTTCCAAAGTTAATAATCCATTATGTAGTTGATAAATTACCTTAAGAAGGACTGGCAGGTACCTGTTAGCCGTTCTTAAGGTCATTGCAAACCATAGAGATATATAATAGAACCAGAGAGAACGAGGAAGTACCTTTGCTTCAGCCAGTTAGCATGTTAGCTTCCTGCTTCCGCGTTTCCCAAGGATGCAATTTTGTGGCCAAAGACGCTGAAGGTCCATAGACACCAATTGAAAAGTGCGCATTTTTTTCTTGCCAAATAAAGCAAAAACAAAAGAAAATGTATTCGGTAATCCTTCATTATTTTGCTCTTTGTCTGACGCAACTGGTCGGTGTTTTCAAGAGGGCCTGTAAAATAAGAACTGATACTTAGAGCTTGATGACAGCTCGTGTACGAGTTTGGTTGTCCAGCGGTTGCTCTGACTGCAGCAGTTCAGCCAATGAGTGTATAGTGCGTGTGCGTTCCAGATTAACAACGTTTCTCATCATTTCCTTTCGAACACATTCGCCAATCCGCACAGGCGACACATTTTCTTGGCCATTTGTGCTGTGTAATCAGATTGGCAAACTTATGAAATGGTGCCAGAAATATGCACCCATGGAACGCCATTTTTATAGATGGCGTCGGTCAATTCCGTACTTTCTGGGCTGAAGAAGCTAGCCTAGCATCTCCCATTGAAAGTAATAGAGGTGGTACTTCCTCGCTCTCTCCAGTTCTATTATATTACCTCCATGTTGCAAACTAATTTGCCAACTAAAAATTTGCAAAATTGTTGACCTTTTGAAGGTTTAAAGCTGAAATTTTGCTTTGTATATTTTGCACCTTGCGTGACAATAGCTGTGATAAGCACTTTAAGAGTTAATATCACTGAAAAAAAGATGTTATATGGTATAATTGAAGAGCCTAGTGTTAAAACTACATTTACAGAGTTACATTTTCACACACCATGGGAAGTCGTCTTTTATTGTTTCCTAAGTCCACTGCCTCGATATTCTCAAAATGGCTATTTTGTGACTTGAGTACTTTTAACACTGGGGTCTTCAGTTATACTATTTTTAAGCTAAGGGCTGTTCTCATGTCATTTAATATCTGTGTCAGGATTATGCTTTGTGTTAAAGTGGTTATTTAGATATGGAAAATGTACATGTATCTCATTCTATTCTAGATTAGCATCACTTTCATATTCAGCATTTCCAGATAATCATTTTGACCTTTTTTAAGGGCAACTTCTTCACATACATGTTTTTGCTCTTGTCGGGCAGCATGTGGTCCAGTGTGTGTTTGTTGCTATCAAGACCATTGGCAATATTGTCCTGGTCACCATGCTCTTGGACTTCATGTTTGCCTGCATAGGTGTGCAGCTTTTCCAGGTAAGAAAAAGAGACCCTTTGACTTCATGGTCTTCACTTCATGAAGATTTTAAGCTATACAGCGGTAAAATTGCCACAAAAACAATGACATACACATAATGGTTATCAGTCTGATAACATCTTTATCTTTACTTTGGAGTATTTTTGATATCTGTAATTGATTCAGGCTTTGAGTCAGGCGAGTACCTTCGCTCTGTTGGCCTGTAGAAGTGTTATCATTGAATTGATGCTCACAAGTCAGTTGTCAAGCAGCCTATTCCATGTAAATGTTTTTCTTTTCCCGAAGGGCAAATTCTATATGTGCACAGATCCATCCAAAATGACTGAGAATGATTGCAAGTAAGAGCCTCTAATATTTTTTGCTCAACTATTTTCGGTATAATATAGCTGTCATCAGTTGAAAGGAAGAACAATGATGACCTCTGAGCAATCACAGTCAGAGTGTTAATCCAGATGTTTATTCTGATGCTTTGCTGGCATTTTCTCTATGATAGTTCTCAACCACTGCTCTGACTCTCTTTATTTCTTTTCTGAGGGGATCGTTCATCAGGTACCAGGAGAACCATCTCCATGAAATGGAGGTCCAAAAACGGGAATGGATCAATAGTGACTTAAACTTTGACAACGTGCTGAACGGGATGCTGGCCCTCTTCACTGTATCCACATTTGAGGGCTGGCCACAGTAAGTATTACCCATAAAGTCAGGCTACATTAGAAAGCCTTCTTAAAACATTATGTCTCGGGAGGTTACATCTAGGACAGGATGGGGAATAAATCAGCCAGATTCATTTAAGCCATTGATTGGCTAAAGCAGCCGCCCATTGCGTTCTCAAGGCCTTGCATAGGTGCTTATTAGATTGGAACTACAAGATTTTCCCAGTTTGCACTGCAAGGCCCTTTGGCACTTCAGTTTGAAGTTGTTTGTTTAGAATTGCAGTGCCTTTTTAATGATTGCTCTCCTCCCCAACTTACCTTCCTCCTGCTTCAACTGTTCTCTCTCTTAGGTTACTATACAAAGCCATTGACTCACACACAGAGGACATGGGCCCGATCTACAACTACCGAATTGAAATATCCATTTTCTTCATCGTCTACATCATCTTCATCGCCTTCTTCATGATGAACATCTTTGTAGGCTTCGTCATTGTTACCTTCCAGGAACAGGGCGAACAGGAATACAAGAATTGTGAGCTGGACAAGAACCAGGTACTTAAGTAAAAACGTACAACAATTTAATTAATGAAGTACTCCTGCATCACCAATACTCTATTAAAATGGAGCTCCATCTCCTCATTGTGTGCTTCTCCACCCCCACAGCGTCAGTGCGTTCAGTACGCTCTCAAAGCTAGACCATTGCGATGCTACATTCCCAAGAACCCATACCAGTACAAGGTGTGGTACATTGTCACGTCCTGCTACTTCGAGTACCTCATGTTCCTGCTTATTATGCTGAACACTCTTTGTCTGGGCATGCAGGTAAACAGCTGTACCCTCTGAATTGTGTGTCACTGAGAGGGGTCATTTTCAATGAGGTCTCTCTCACCTGTTTCCTTTCCATCAAACAGCACTGCAACCAGTCCAGTAACCTCTCAGACACCCTGAATGCCATTTTCACTGTGCTCTTCACCATAGAGATGATCCTAAAACTCATGGCCTTCAAAGTGAAGGTGACTGTCTCAACTATAATTTCCTGCAACACCATATACATCATGAGCTCCATTATTTTTGGGACAGAGACATTTTTTTTTTTTTTGTTGTTTTTGCCCTCTGGTCAATTTTGTATTTGAATTTTATGTGCAGTAAAAATTCAGATTCATTTTTTTTAGTTTTTTCCATATTTTTTGGTGTAACCACTTAAATGTTGCAGTGCATTCTCTTCTTAATGTTATGGAGATCACTCTGTCTGGATGTTTAATTTAGTGTCTGGCATCTGATTGAAGAAAGTTTTCGTGTGGCAGCTGGTGTGCTTCTTTATTTTTGTTAATGTATCCCTCCTTGTTTCCAAATGAATGACAATGGCCTGACCTTTCTCCACACAGGGATACTTTGGGGACCCCTGGAATGTATTTGATTTCCTCATTGTCATTGGGAGTGTTGTGGATGTCATTCTGAGTGAGATTGATGTAAGTTCTATCCCTGTCTCCATTACATTGTAGTAGTTGTTATAAAACTGCATTATTGATAAGATGATGCTAATTTACTTCAGCATGCTCATCTGATTATTGATCTGAATCTATATTCTGCATTTCTTATTTATCTAAGGATTTGCTATTCCTATTTAGGGTTTTTTTTAATCTTTGGTGGGGCTCTGCTTTTTGCCACTCTAGTGCAGAACTGAATATAATGAAGCGCTACAGTAAATGTTTGGCTGTATAAGTGCAGCATGCGTAAAATTTGTTGGCTGCGGTAGTTTGCCACTTTTCTAAAAAAAAAACATTTCTTGGCCTTTCTGTCTGCAATCATTCATATTTGACATGGACTGTAATTACAAACTATCCAATACTCTCACTTAAAGACACACAAGTCATGCACCACAGCAAGTGGTTTGATCAACTCTAGCTCACAGGACGTGGTCAGTATCAGTTTCAGCTAACCTGATCAAAGCCGTGTGCTACCGCATTGAAAACAAGCCGCTGCAGTCAGCTTCGCTCCTCCACTCACGCAACACATGACTCTCCAACATGTCATAATACAATTAGTTGGATCTCTTGCGCCTTGACCTTGTAGCAGTAATATTAGTAGAGCTCCTCTTGGTGAAAGAACAGGGTATGCTAGCTGTAATTTTGAAAGACAGGATGTGCTACTGTCGTGAGCTTCAGTAAGGTGCATCTATGCCCACAATGGTCTGCAATGAATTAGTGGGGAATATTTGAGATGTAAAGATAGGTCCAGAGGAGGACCATCCGGGGTCAGAAAATAAACCCTCCCAAGTGTTTTTTCCTTCTTTTCGCTCACGTAGATTTGAATTTGCTCATTAGTACAATTCTTCAGGAGATATGACCAATTGGTTTCATGAACTGGCTGAATTTATATACAGAAGAAGCACAGGAATGTTTCTCTCTGACTCCTGACTCCCTACACATGGTCATGCATAGCCCTTATAGGCATGTAAACTGCAGTCAGACTCTATCCCTGAGTGCTGTGTGCTGTTTGATGTGTTGAATACTTTTACATATTGTATATTGCCCTGTTTTGTCTCACCCCCTCAATCCCCCTTTCCACCTCATTTACATGGTCTCTCTGTCCTCTGTCTTGAGGGTCTCTTTAGTTCTGCCCCTCAGTCTCTCTATCGTTTCTCCCCTTCCTCTTCCGCCTCAGGCTGCCCTAGCCGCAAGTGGAGGCCTCTATTGTCTACATGGATGTGCGGTAAATACTTGCATGCCTACTGTGAACAGTTAATACACGTGCGCCTCCCGTGAACAGTTAATACACGTATGCCTCCCATGAACAGTTAATACACGCATACCTCCGTGAACAGTTAATACACGTATGCCTCCTGTGAACAGTTAATACACGTATACCTCCGTGAACAGTTAATACACGTATGCCTCCTGTGAACAGTTAATACACGTATACCTCCCGTGAACAGTTAATACACGTATGCCTCCTGTGAACAGTTAATACACGTATACCTCCGTGAACAGTTAATATACATGTGCCTTCTGTGAACAGTTAATACACGTATACCTCCGTGAATAGTTAATACACGTGTTCCTCCAGTGAACAGTTAATACACGTATACCTCCCGTGAACAGTTAATACACGTATGCCTCCTGTGAACAGTTAATACACGTATACCTCCGTGAACAGTTAATACACGTGTGCCTTCTGTGAACAGTTAATACACGTATACCTCCGTGAATAGTTAATACACGTGTTCCTCCAGTGAACAGTTAATACACGTATTCCTCCCGTGAACAGTTAATACACTTATACCTCCCGTGAACAGTTAATACATGTATGCCTCCCGTGAACAGTTAATACACTTATGCCTCCCGTGAACAGTAAATACACGTATACCTCCATGAACAGTTAATACATGTATGCCTCCCGTGAACAGTAAATACACGTATACCTCCATGAACAGTTAATACACGTATGCCTCCCGTGAACAGTAAATACACGTATATCTCCATGAACAGTTAATACACTTATGCCTCCCGTGAACAGTAAATACACGTATACCTCCATGAACAGTTAATACACGTATGCCTCCCGTGAACAGTAAATACACGTATACCTCCATGAACAGTTAATACACGTATGGCTCCCGTGAACAGTTAATACACGTATGCCTCCCGAGAACAGTTAATACACGTATACGTTAAATGTACTGTAAATACGTGCATGCCTCCAGTGACCAGTTAATGCACGTATGCCTTCCGTGAACAGAAAATACACGTATGCCTTCAATGTACTGTAAAAACATGCATGCCTCCGATGAACAGTTAATACACGTATTCCTCCTGTGAACAGTTAATACACGTATACCTCCAATGAACAGTTAATACACGTATTCCTCCTGTGAACAGTTAATACACGTATACCTCCAATGAACAGTTAATAGACGTGTGCCTCCAATGAACAGTTAATACACGTATGGCTCCAATGAACAGTTAATACACGTATGCTTTCAATGTACTGTAAATACGCGCATACCTTCAATGTACGGTGAACACACGCATGACTTCAGTGTACAATTAAAACATGCATGTCCTCAAAGTACAGCCAATACATGTGTACCTTCAATGTATGGTAAATGCACGCATGCCTCCTGAGTACGTTTAAATACATGCATGCTTCCAATGTACGGTCAATTCACGCAAGACTTCAATGTGCCATGAATACATGCATGTCTTCAAAGTACGGCAAATATATGTATGCTATCAATGGGCGGTAAATGCTTGCGTGCCTCAAATGTACGGTGAATACACGCATGCCTCTAATGTGTGTGAGTGTGCTTGTGTTAAAAAACATGCCTACATGATTCAGCCAGCCTGTCCTCACTGTGTTTAAGGGTTATGAATATTCTCCCCTTGTGCCCTGGGGCTTCGTAATTTCCTCAGCCTTTCCTATCAGCCACCTGTGTTCCTGTAAAAAGTGGAAGTGCTTCTGAGAACTAGGCAGCTGTGAGGCCCCACTCAGTCTGAAATGCTGACTGTGAGTCTAGCAGTGACCACTCGCACGTCGGGTTAAACGTGAGGAGGATCAGGCAGGCAGCGAGTGTCAGGAGCAACTAACAGTTGGTGTGTTGTGTCACTGTCACTGCCGTGACAGTCCCTGTGACCAGTTCCAAGAAGCAAGTATATATGGTGCCCTGTAGCTACAGCGAACAAATGCTGATATTTCCTTTTGTTGTCTTACTCAGTCATCCTCAGCCAACTGAGCCAGTTTTATTTGCAGTTTCAGGTTTATGACCCTTCAAAACGTATGCTTTTGTAGATTTTTTTCAATCATTTGAATTCAGTGAGCGAGAACCTAATCATTTTCAGTTGCTAGTAGAGATTAGTAAGATTTTTATTGAAGTTCATCCCCGGTTGGGCACAATTTTAGGGCTTTAATTTCTTGGCGCAGCGCAGGGTGGCGCAGCCCACGCAGTGGTAATTTCGTCCGGTGCAGCCCGCGCAGTGGTAATTTCGTCCGGTGCAACACAGTGCGCAGCCACTTTGGCAATTTAGTAGACGGACGTACGCTGAGATGGGTGTGGCGGCGTAGTAGGGGGAGGTGTCACATATTCATCATGACACAGTGACAATTTCATGGATAAAGGCTCTGCCGAAAGTGCGCAGATAGCTCGCCAGCTCCAACCTGGTTTACTTTCTGTGCAGTGGTAATTTGGCTGACCGGCGCACAGTGCGCACACGTCACCGAAACCTCACAGGCAGGTTTCCAGAATGTCAGGCACATTTCAATGCAATAAATTATTACAGCAGCCACTATTTAATGTAACTATCTGAATCAGGACATGAATTATAGTATCTATATCGATTGTCCTGATGTCAGATCAAAGGCGGTTGGCACGCGTAATGGAAACTCGACCTGGCTTAATCAACGCTGCTGAATCTGTAATGCAAACTAACGACTTCACATCTTTCTCAGCCAACCACAAACTGCCTCGGCATCAGGTAGTGCGTATATATAATGCTTGCGTTCTATGCTCAGTAAAGCCGCTTGCACACTGGATGCGAAACAAATTTTTCGCAAGACTGATTACATTCAAAGTCAATGCAAAGACGCGAATACACGTGTGTATTCGCGTCTTTGCATTGACTTTGAATGTAATCTGTCGTGCAAAAAATTCATTTTGCGTTCAGTGTGCAAGCGGCTTAATACTACGATTATTGTCACTTAGTTTTTATCGTTTTTAGTGGGGGAAAGGAATACAGCCTGATTGCTATGATCTCGTTCTGAGTTAAGATCGCATATTGAAAATAAATGTGTAACGTATCTTGCATTGTTGTCCATGCATGTTAATCCCAAAATTTTAAGCAGCAACAGGGTGTAATAATAGGAACACGCTATCCATCGTTTTTCTTCCCAATGATGCAGGCAGAAGAAATAAATGAGCAACCGTCGTATTTCATAACATAACATAACATAACATGAATGGCAAGAACAGGCCGTTCAGCCCAACTAGGCTCGCCAGTTTCTTTATACTATCGTGAATATATCACTTCAGATACTCAATGACTCAGTAGTATCAAGCTTTAAGTCAAGCCTGCTCTTGAAAACTCCCAAGGTCTCTGCCTCAACAATATGGTCAGACAAGCTGTTCCACACCGAAATTACTCTTTGGGTGAAGAAATATTTCCGAATATCAGTGCTAAATTTACCTTTGGTCAGCTTCCATTTGTGACCCCGAGTTCTACTAACAACACTTGGTTGAAGGAATCCTACATAATTCACTTTGTTAATCCCTTTAACATATTTAAAGACCTCAATCAGATCACCCCTTAGTCTCCTTTTCCTAAGACTAAAGAGATTAAGGATCTTCAGCCTCTTCTCATAGCTTTCATCTTTAATACCCGGAATTAGCTTCGTGGCTCTTCTCTGAACTTTCTCTAAAGCCTCTATGTCTTTCTTAAAGTATGGTCCCCAGAACTGTACACAATACTCAAGATGTGGTCTGACGAATGTGTTGTACAAAAGAAGCATCACCTCCTTGGATTTGAACTCAATACTTTTGGCAATGTATCCCAGCATCCGATTGGCTTTTTTTTACTGCTACGGCACAATGGCTAGAGCCTGTGAGGGTTTGGTCAACAATCACTCCTAGATCTTTCTCTTGTGGAGCACATTCCAGTTTAAAACCTCCCATGAAGTAATCCTGTCTAATGTTTTTATTACCTACATGTACTACTTTACATTTCGCTACATTAAATTTCATTTGCCACATTTCTGCCCAATTCTGGATTCTATCCAAATCATCCTGAATCACTTTAGTGGACTCTAAACTATTTGCCAAACCTCCCAATTTAGTATCATCTGCAAATTTCACTAATCTGCTCTCAATATTCCTATCAAGGTCATTAATGTAGATGAGGAACAGCAGGGGTCCCAACACCGATCCCTGGGGGACGCCACTCCCCACCATACCTAGCTCAGATGAGATACCACTGACCACCACTCTTTGTGTTCTGTCCTGCAACCAGTTTTGAATCCACTTCAGAATACCTCCTGTAACTCCAATGGAGCTCATTTTAAAAATTAGTCTCTTGTGCGGTACTGTGTCAAATGCTTTCTGAAAATCCAAATATATGATGTCATAAGCCCTGCTCTAGTCATAAGTCTTGGTGGCCTCTTCAAAAAATTCCAGAAGGTTTGTTAGGCATGACCTTCCTTTACGGAAACCATGTTGGCTATCCCTCAAGATATTGTTACGTTCAAGAAATAAGTCCGGCTCATCTTTTATGATAGATTCCAATATTTTGCACGCAATGCAAGTTAAACTGACTGGCCTGTAATTACCTGGCTCAGTACGGTCCCCTTTCTTATATATTGGTATTATATTGCCCTGTTTCCAATCATTTGGTATTTCTCCAGTTTCTAAAGACCGTCTTAAGATGGTGGATAGCGGTTTAAAGATAATCTCACTAACTTCCCTGAGCACTCTAGGATATAAGCCATCAGGACCCGCCGCCTTATCTGCCTTTAGTTTATGCAACTTGTCTAATACTTTGTTATCCCGAACCTCAATTTCCGCTAAATAATCTTGAGCATTGGACATGCCCTCTGGCCGAATAAAGACCCGCTCTAAGGTAAAATTCTCAAAAAAGTAACTGTTTAAGGTATCTGCAATATCCTTGTTATCATATAGCAGCGATCCATTTTTATTCTTTATGTACTTATCCTGCTCTTTGACTTTCCTTTTTCTGCTACAGTACTGAAAGAAGTGCTTAGGGTTAGTTTTTGCCCCCTCTGCAATTTGCCTTTCATACAGTCTTCTAGCATTCCTCAGATCTTTTTTGACCACAGCCCGCATTTTACAGTATTCAGCCTTAGTAATCTCATTGTTATCCTCTATGTACATCTTATAAAGACTCCTCTTTTCCCTCAAACTCCTACGAATAGCTGCGGTCATCCACTGGGGATTCTGCTTTTTCAGCTTACTTTTGGACACCTTTGGAATGAATTTGCATTGTGAATCAAGTAAAACCCCCTTAAATCTTTCCCACGTCTCATTTACAGACTCACAGTCCGGGAGTTTCTCCCATTTTATTTCACTTAGATATGAGCGCATCCTGTCAAAGTTTGCTCGCCTAAAATTGAAAATTTTTGTTTTTGAAGACACCTTTTTAACTTCCCATGAAACCTCAAAATTAACGGTAGAGTGATCACTTGTCCCAAGTGGCTCCCGTACCTCAACATTGCTAATTCGATCTGGGTCATTACAGAGCACTAAGTCTAAAATTGGCTTCTCTCTTGTAGGTTTATTAACATACTGCACCAAAAAATTATCATTTATGACATCTAGAAATTCTTCCTCCCCCCTACCCTGTCCTTTCACCATATCCCAATCAATACCAGGATAATTTAAGTGTCCCATAATAATAGTCCCTCCTCCTCTACAAGCTTGCGTAATCCTCTTAAAGAGCATTTCATTGACTGTACTGTCCAAAGCTGGTGGTCGATAGCATACACCTATGTTTAAACCAGTCTCGTGTTTGCCAGTAAGCCTGACCCAGATATCTTCGCAGGGCAAGGAATGTTCAATTTCATTCCAACTTCATAAGTTTGAATGATCTGACGTAGTTTCGTTTTGAAATTCCATTCAAGTTCGCTAATGTTAATAATTTGCGAATGCCCTAGCTAGCCAGCTAACTCATATTCATCATGCTTAATATAGACGTAAGCGGTGCAGAAAACATGCCTGAAGCAGCAAAGTAAAATGCAACATTAACGCATCATGCAGATGTTGGACAGAGACTTCTTTTTTCCAATATTTAAAGGTGAGGAGAGGAGCTCATTTGATTGGTGAAGATTTGATTCGGCTGTGTTAAACCCACTCACGCCTTCTCTCCTCCCTCTTTGCCAATTGCGCCGACAGGAGGGACAGAGGCGGGACAGAGGAGTACTTGCGCCGGGCACGAAATTGCAAAATACGCCTGGATTCACCCCGTTGGCGCGGCACTCCCCCCATTCGCTGCGCCTGCGCCTGGTCAACGAATTTAGAGCCCATAATCTTCAACATCAATAGATGAAATGTATTATAGGCGTGTGAAGAATTTCTACTGTGTGAGAAAGTTAATCTGACACAAGTACATTTACACGCTGTAATATCAGTATTTACTTGCTGAGGCAGTATGATAGTGCTGGATGGCTGAGGGAAAATATAAATAGCGTCTGTTTTTGCTGTGTTTTTCTCCCTGTAAGACACTTGACTCTGAAGCTGTATTTAATTCCACGAGAAAACTGTATTACAGTGGACTAAATGACTAATTATCAATGATAATCTTTGATAGTAATCTTTTTCTTTTTTATGTAGGAGGTGAATCCAATGCAAGCCATAGCAGTAAGTGTCCTCTGTGATTGAAATGTAGGCCATATTTGATTGCTGAAAGATCATATGCTCTTGTGCTATTTCTAAGTATCAGTGACCTGTGGTGGTAATGTATGTATTCCTGTTTCAACTGTACTTCTTTTGGCTGCAGTATTGTGACATTAGATAAAAGTATTTTTCTATTCAAATATCAAAAAGCACATGTGGCAATGAGCCATGCCAAATTGATTGTAGGAATGATTTGTTTTCAGTTGTCATATTAGATGTTAGTGATTTAATTTTGAATCCTTCTTGTAGTTTTTGACCAATAGATTGATTTTATTGAGTTTACAGATCTATTTGTGAGAGTTTATATTTAATATAAGTTGTTTGTTACCCAGAAAAGTTCTCCTTTCTTGACCTCAATGTCAGCTCTTTAGATTACATACTGCAATTGGCATCAGTTGCATTTTTGCCTAAAATGGTACTTAAGGATTGGGCCTGAATCCCAATACCAGTTCTGATTCTAGGTCTTTTTATTTGACTTTGCAGGACTCAGAGAATGCTCGGGTCTCAATCACCTTCTTCAGACTTTTCCGAGTAATGCGTCTGGTGAAACTGCTGAACCGCTCGGAGGGCATCCGAAACCTTCTATGGACTTTCATCAAGTCTTTCCAGGTCAGTACTGGGAGGATTTTTTTTCATGCTGGAAGACAGGACGTTCATGTGAAGATCTATGCTTGCCATTTTGTTGTTATGTTTAGCAAAATGGATGTCATCATCTTTCAGGGAAAATCACCCAAAAGAAGAAAAATTATTTTACAATCTACGGATGATAAGTTTGGTTCCAAAGTGCAATATATCCATTTTCATTGTTTTAAGAAAAATCACTTTTTCTGGTTTGGAGAAGTGGGAAAAGGGAACCAGCTGTGTAATTTTTTGAACGTTATTGACTGTTTTAAGATGAGAAGCTACCAAGAACTAATGAACTGGTTTTAACTGAGCTAGTTAATTACATATGGTGGGAGTTTCAAATGGTCAAATTTAGCATTCAATCACGTTTTGGAACCAAACTCATCAGATAATAATGTACTCAGACGTGTTTGCAAGGTCTGACTAGTAACTTAGTGTAACATGGACTGGGGAAAGGTTTATGCTGATTTCCCATCTCCATCTGTACTCCAGGCACTGCCCTACGTTGCCCTTCTCATCGTCATGTTGTTCTTCATCTACGCTGTTATTGGGATGCAGGTAAATGTCCCATTTAAGTTGGCTCGATTAACATTTATATGCGTGGTACTTTTTACAAGGAGCTAGACACTTTAAAATGGAATTGAGCTGCAGTGATTCTCCAGCGTGAATGGCTCAGGAATATTCATCAGAAGAAAAAATGGTCAAATAGTGGTGAGAAAAAAGCTATTCAACTGGAAGAAATCTCAAAAGGAGCCCAGCTTTCTCCTCTGGCCAGCTTGGTGTATTACTTATGATTAAATGAATGCTTGTGAACACTCCCAGCACCGCTTTGCGGCCTTGTGGGGAGAAATCTTCACAGAGGGTACAGATGGTGACTTTCGAATATTATGTCCTTTCCAGGTGTTTGGTAAAATAGCTCTGGTGGATGGCACACAGATCAACCGGAACAACAACTTCCAGACATTCCCGCAAGCTGTCCTGCTGCTTTTCAGGTGCCTGTTGATTCCTGAGTTATATATATATTTCAGAGTGTGTTTGGCAGGATATCCATATATACACACACACATATATACAAATACACTCACAGACAAATGCATTGTCTGCACAAAGACCACAAAGCTTCTCCAATCTAACATATGAATGGCGGAAAGAACTGCCCATATCCCAGCAAACTGCTCAGTCTCTGCAGATCTTCCATTGCGGTCTGAAGACTCATCTGTGCAGACAGTACCTTACCAACCACTATCCCAGTTTCATAGCATGTTTTACTTTGTTGTGCTTGTCATTGAAGTCTTCAGCTTGTTTACTTGCCTGTCCCTTTTTAATGCTCGAATTTAGCTGATGTATAAGGCCCTCTTCAAAGCACATTCTGTACGTAACTTTGGAGAAAAGTATGTCTGTGTTGTAATGTGTCTAATTCAGATTATGTTAAAGTCTGAATGTTTTGTGGGCTCAGGTGCGCCACGGGGGAGGCCTGGCAGGAGATTATGCTGGCCTGTATGTACGGGAAGAGGTGTGACCCAAAGTCAGAGTACCTGCCTGGAGAGGAGTACACATGTGGGTCCAGCTTTGCCATCATGTACTTCATGAGCTTCTATATGCTCTGTGCCTTTCTGGTGCGTACTGTGGCCAGTGCTCTTTCAGGCTTGGATCAATGTAGGATTGCCCCAGACATCTTTCATTCAGACAAAATAAGCTTGGATATCCCTTGAAATAACCCTTTTACATTTTTTTAATTACAGTACCCAATTTTAATTGTAGACCCATCTCACTGCTGAATGATCCTGAGTTAATTTAGAATTACCTGCTTTGAAGTGTACACAAATGGGCGCTATCTATTTTCAACCATTTTTTATGATTAAATAGAACTATGGAGGCCACAGTGACTACATTCTGGTTCAGTCTGTCTTTAATATAAAGTTGAATTCTGATGGAAATATGAAAAGCTGTTATTTGCACAGCATAAGTTAAATGAAACACAATGTAAGCTAAGGAAATAAGCTCCAGACCTCACTTATTTTCTTTATCATCTCAGATCATCAACTTGTTTGTGGCAGTTATCATGGACAACTTTGACTACTTAACCCGTGATTGGTCAATCCTGGGTCCCCATCATCTGGATGAGTTCAAGAAAATATGGGCAGAGTATGACCCTGAGGCCACGTGAGTGTATAATGACACTGTTTCTAATCCATGAAGTTCAAATTTTTTTCTTGTATGAGAAAAATTACTCCATTTGAATGGATTTGCAAATCCCCACAAGTTGAAAACAAAGGGGAATGACAAAAAATAATGTTAGCTTATTGACTACTTCACCTGCTTGCGTCACCTAATTGCTTCCTCCTTTGCTCCAGGGGGCGAATCAAACACTTGGATGTTGTGACTCTTTTGCGGAGAATCCAACCACCTCTGGGTTTTGGGAAGTTCTGTCCACACCGTGTTGCATGCAAGGTGAACCATACTGCCTGAGTAGCTTCCAGAGTTCTGCGTTTTCTTGTTTTTAATGAATTCCAGAGCACACCTAAAACAGTAGTTAACAATATTTATTGAATTAAATTAGCAGGGGAATTTGTACTGATGTAGGACAGAATAGAGTCGAGTAGGTGGAGACCAGTGCAGGACAACGGGAAGCTCCAGGTGACGAGACTCAGTGTGGGGGTTGTGTCTCTTCTTGGAGGCATAAAGGCTCTTTCAAGTCCCCTGGGGTTCCAATAGCTCGACAGGGTAAGAGATGAATGGAAGGGATAAAGAGGGGGGGAGGTTGAATGAGACAGACGAGGTTTGTGGAATGAAGGTGGTATAAATAGGCTGGTTGGTCGGGACGTGGATGAATGGAGTTACGTCTTTTAGGCATGGTCTGGTTCACTAACCTACGTTTAGAACTGCATTAAATCTGTGCTGCGCAAACAATGTCTGTCTTATGACTACTGGTAACTTCAAATGCAACATATTAGTACATACAGCATATTGCAGGTATTTTACAGAATTTTCTTCATTGTGTTTATTGTTCTGCTGTAGCTATCCAATACCAGTTTACTGGAGAACACTAACTGAACGTCAGTATTGATAGCAATGATTATTTTTGATGATTGTGATTCCAGCGCTTGGTGTCTATGAACATGCCACTGAATAGTGATGGTACAGTTACTTTCAATGCCACCCTGTTTGCTCTGGTCCGAACAGCCCTGAAGATCAAAACAGAGGGTAGGTCACAATATCTCAGTGATGTTCGGTCTACCTTGCAAATAAGCTCTGAAGCCCAGCTATTTACCGGGCTTGATTATGTATCATTTTACATCTTTTTTGGTCTGGACTGTATTCTGTGTGCCAGGTAACTTTCAGCAGGCTAATGAGGAGCTACGTGCTATCATAAAGAAGATCTGGAAACGCACCAGTATGAAGCTGCTCGACCAGGTCATTCCACCTATTGGAGGTGAGCTCTGAGGTCAAGGGGGTCAGGGGACAATTTTTGACATTTTGTTATGTTTTAATCTATTTACTCTAACTTGATTCAGGGCATGGGTATCCAAATCCATTGCTGAAGATACACAACCATTGAGTTTTTTTTTCCAAACCAAGCAATGCAAACCTCATTTAAGAACTTCTAATTAGCAGAATCATGTGTGCCAAATTAAATTTGAGATGAGCGCCTACATGATGATAAATCTCCAGTAAAGGGTTGGTCAATATTGTTTGTCTCTGAGTTTCTAACTTGTTTATATTTTTTCAGATGACGAGGTGACCGTGGGGAAGTTCTATGCGACTTTCCTCATCCAGGATCAGTTCAGGAAGTTCATGAAGCGGCAGGAGGAGTACTATGGGTATCGCCCAAACAAAAAGAATGCTACTGAGATTCAGGTAAGACTATATCCCACTGTCCAGGCAGCAGGGTGGCAAGTCCAGGGGTCAGACAATGAAAAGCCTGCTCAGTAGGTCTTCTGTCAGTTAGCTTAGCCAGATGTTTTTTCTTATTTTTTTTCTATCTCTTGGATGAAGAATTGTTTTTAGGAAATCCAGGTTATTTTGGCTCTGCCGAGTGCTGAAGTCCTTCCCTCTTCATCCTTATATTTATCTTACTTCACACCCATCCTGCTCTTCCTCTTGCCTAAAAACCATAGATCCTCACTTAAAGCCTCCCTCCCAACTCCACTTTAAGGCTCCCCTCAGTTCTTCCTTTCACTCCACCTGCACCCTCCTTCAATGTCTTTCTTTTTCTCCCCATGTTAAATCTTCTACCTGCCTCTAACCCCCAAACCCCAGCCACAACCCCCATCCCTTAACTTACCCACCATCCCCCCTGGCACTGTGCTCAAAGTAACTCACTTTCTCCAAGGCGGGGCTTCGCAGCATTGAGGAGGAGGCTGCTCCTGAGCTCCACAGGGCGATTTCGGGAGATCTGATGGCAGAAGAGGAAATGGACCAGGCCATGGAGGAGGGTGCAGAGGATGGCATCTACAGGGTGAGGCACTGACATTGTGCTCACTGCAATCAGAGAGTCAGGCAGTCAAAGGAGGGAATTTACGTGTGACGTTTTTATGAAAAAGATATGCTCCTCCGTTTTGTCTTTGTCTTGGGACAGCGTTCTGGGGGCCTGTTTGGGAACCATGTGGACCCCTTTGGCATGGAACGCAGTATCCCTCTGTCCACCCATGTGACCAGCCAGCGGCCCCTGAAGCTCTCGGAGAATCAGCACGGAGATGCAGAATTTTCTTCTGACTCGGTGTTCCATGCCAACACCGAGTTCTTCCCCAGTACTCCCGCCAAGACCAATTCCAACAACAATGCCAGCGCATGGTGAGAGTCTCCTTTAAAACACTATCTGTGGGGCAGTTACATTGAGTGTGTGTGTGTGTGTGTGAGAGCGCATGCATGTGTGTGTGTGTGTGTGTGTGTGTGTGTGTGTGTGTGAGCGCGCACGTGCGTGCGTGCGCGTGCATGCGTGTGTGCGTGCGTGCGTGCGTGCGCGTGCATGCGTGTGTGTGTGTGCGTTTGTGCGTGTGCATGCACGAATGTTGTATGAGCGCATGATGTTGCTGTTTAACCTTTGAACCAGGTTCTGCAGGTACATAATCAATCTTGTCCCACCACCGAAAAATGAAATAGCTGTTGAGTGTGTAAATTTTTTGTTAATTTACTGAAATGATCTCGTATATTGTTGCGCTTTTTCTTTTTGTAAGATCGCTCAGATTGGCCCATAATGTTTAAAGATTTTTTGAGTGAGTCAGTGCTCTGTGTATTAAACAATACCTCTTCAATACTGAATTTACGGTGAACTCTACTGCTCTTCTCTGTCATTACTGGTCAGAAGGACCAGCTCACTAAAGCATTCCTCCCTTAGGTTTTCAGAGGAACAAGAACAAGAGTGGGATGCACACTTTCAAACCACTGTGGAAAGCAATTATGATTCCATCACGGACCCACATCAGATCGTTCTAGGTCAGTTGGTTTTCCAAATGTGTAATTTTTGAATGTCATCGAACATTTTTTTGCTCTTTTCCACAAAATGTTTGCATATAAGAGCTGTATTATGAATGTAAGGTTTTAAACCATTTTATGGAGGATTTTCTCTCTTGCCTTGCCCTCCCTCAACCCTTCTGACTTTCCTCCATTTTCATATTTCAGGCAAAGATAGAGCGCAATAGCAATGCCTGAGCATAGTTATTTAATACTACTCTCAAGGCAAAAATTGCGCATAAAATGCCTCTATAAAAGGATGATAACATCTTTTGCATGAAATAAATGACGTTTTTCACTTGTACAAGCTGCACAATGACATTGCACCACTGAACAGTTGAAAGTGAGAGGGGCTCTTCTTTTTGATATCTAGGAAAGCCCAGGATTTCCCTTATAAGTGCCCCCTCCCAGACGGACTGTGAAGATGGGATGCTGTCTGAAATCGTAGTGTCGGCCGACAGAACTCAGGTACATGTGAGCTTGTTGGACATTGTACAGGGAATTAATGTCACTGATTTACATCAACATCACAAGAACTAATTGCTTTATTAATTGGGGATCAGTAAGGTATGTCATTGAGGGGAAGTGTTTTGTTGGTATTAAAGTAGTGGACTACTTAAACCTGGGGTAGGCAACATTTTATTATGTTATCGGACCATAATGTCATTGTAAACCTCTGGCAATCTGTAAGGCAAGTTCCCTGTGAGAAAATAAGGCGTTAGTGGTCCCTCTGTGCACTGATGACTGAATTTACAAACCGTTGCAAGTTCAGCCACGAATGTCTGTGACTCAGAGACTGACTAAGCAGAGCGATGTAGTTAACACAGTGCTAACATACAATGGGTGCTAACGGAAATTATATTCGCTTTCCATTAAATTATGCAATTCAGTTATGTGATAAACAGAATCTTGTACTCTTGGTTGTGTCATGAGAAAGATATGAAACTCGTTGAATAAAATTTGGGTTTGTTGCTCGCTAAGGCTTGCAACAAATGCAAAATTTACACATCTCGTTTCATAAATTTCATATGACACGCCCACTTCTATAAGATCTGGCAAT
The DNA here is from genome assembly GCA_029692085.1 of Gymnothorax javanicus. Lineage (NCBI taxonomy): Eukaryota > Metazoa > Chordata > Actinopteri > Anguilliformes > Muraenidae > Gymnothorax > Gymnothorax javanicus. The sequence continues at coordinate 81,993,072 of CM056202.1, forward strand.
CTGTAAGGCAAGTTCCCTGTGAGAAAATAAGGCGTTAGTGGTCCCTCTGTGCACTGATGGACCCTCTTCAAATTTGTAGCCTCTGCGCTCCGATTGGCTAAAATCTAAGTGAAAGCCTCAACTAATCAGCAGAACTTTTCCAGTGGGGGTTGCCCGAAGGGGAGCTCTTTTAAACAAGTGGCCACATGATAGGTTATCAACAGCACAAGATAATTTAATTTATAATTTTTTGAAAATTTATTTCTGCGCTCCAAGGGTTAAATTAGGTCACTAAGCGAAATGCAATTAAGTAAATTATAGGTGATTACAATTACAAAATTATTTCCTTTTATGTGCATTAAGCTCACAAAATGCCCTCTGCTCGCTGGTATTTTCACAGATCCCATATCACCCCTGTCACAGTGGATGGGAGTCTGCTTGCTCCCAGCATGCAATGGGCCCAGAGCCAGCAGCTGACCAGCTCATCCAGGAGGTAAGTGCTGATACTTGCTTCTTTAATAACAAGATTAAAATAACTACTGCAGTCAAAATAAAATTTGAAGTGTTGTCTGTGTTTACGCTGCCTGTGTACATGCATACCAATGTTATTCCCTATTCCCTGTGTAGATTTTCTTTTTATCTGCAGATTTTCCTAAAATACTTGAAACTTAAATGCAGACACACAGAAAATGTCATATTAAATAGCACCTTTTCCAGCATGTGATGCTTAATGTGCTCTTAACTTGTCGAAATTCCCTGTGGAAAATGCAGAAAGCATTGTAATAAGGCTGAATCTGGACTTGTGCCCTGCTTTAGGTCCTGGTACAGGGTGGAATGGATGCCTTAGCAAGGGACCCCAAATTTGTGATGGCGACAAAGCGTGAGACAGCTAAGGCCCTGTGTATGGACACAAAAGACATGGAGGGCTTGGCCACGGATGTTCTTAATGGACGCCGAGGCCGTGTGGTCAAACGACGTCCTAGGCCCATTCCCACGCCTCCCCAGACTGGTGGGGCCAAACCCCAGCACTTTAACAAGGACAGCAGTGGCTCTTAGGCTGCATCAAAGTGGCATTTTATGACTTCACTGTGGCATCAGTGCATCTGAGGCTTTTAGAGTCACATGGTGGGAATGTAGAGCCTGATTGGGTAGCCTTTGGAAGGTTTAGAAATAGGCAGGACTGAGCAGGCTTACAGGCAGTGTCTAGCCCCATTTCATCAGATTATAGGGTGACTTAGATTTGTGTTTTTTTACACAGAAACGAGACATAAAAAGCTCCATGTGGACGCAAAAATGTATTGCACTGTCTACATGGGCTATGCGCTCTTTAAGAAGAAATTGATTGATCGCTGAAGAAAGAAAACAGTTCTATTAACTTACTTTTTCTTTTGTTAGAGGTGCTGTAAAACACCCACTGAAAGTTTTTTTTTAAAGTCAAATCAATTTTCAAACTAATCAGCACATCTGAATCACTCAGCTTGGGATATAGAGGTATTATTAGGGTTAATTGTTGTACCGAATAAAGTAAGAGATGGTCAATCTGTTGTGCTCATTGTAAATGAGAATACTCTTCACAACCAGAGCGACCTCGGCAGTGATCAGACTTGGCCTGCATACTGCATACTGCTTGCGAAATCAAGGTTCTTTACAACTCAGACTCTATGACACGTGGTATTTCAAACTATGGTATATGCCCCTCATCCAGTGGACATTTTGATCATATGAGCTGAATACAGCGTGCAAAATTATGACTAAATTCATGCCCACAATTTATGGCTACCTGGCAGTACTGAGCTTTGTTTAAGAGAGTTTACACTTCACTTTGATGAGTAGCTCCTTAAAAATCAAATGGAGATCTTTGAGCAATCTGCCATTCATTTTTACCCCTGCAGTACAGTCGGTTTCAAGAGACAAAGAAAGTGAACAGCATGTGAGAGTTTTTGAAGAATTAAAGCGCTTTATTTTTAGCTGATTTTGTATCCTGTGTCTACGTATTGGGCCAGGTTTATATTTTATTCTTATTAGAACTTTCACAAGACTCAAAAATGCTGCAGTCTTGTTCAATTAAATGATTTTTCATTTCATAATTTATTTTACACATATCTGCAGTACCTTTCCCATAGCCCAGCTCATCAGATATTTTTAATATTACCCTAGGGTAAAATCTCATTGGCTGAGAGCGTGGGGGGGCAGGGGGGGAGTTGCTTTGCGTTACATCTCGCTCATTACACTTAACCAAAATGAATATCGAGAGTAACATATGTGAAATCGGTATGGCTCAGCACTGTAGCTGGCTAGTTAAGCGCCACTCACATAACTAAGTTCACGTTACTTAGCTAGGTAACGGGCAAGGAATAATTTTTCAAAACCATTATGTAACATTAGTTTGTTAGCTACTCAGTTGACTGAATTTACAAACCGTTGCAAGTTCAGCCACGAATGTCTGCGACTCAGAGACTGACTAAGCAGAGCGATGTAGTTAACACAGTGCTAACATACAATGGGTGCTAACGGAAATTATATTTGCTTTCCATTAAATTATGCAATTCAGTTATGTGATAAACAGAATCTTGTACTCTTGGTTGTGTCATGAGAAAGATATGAAACTCGTTGAGTAAAATTTGGGTTTGTTGTTCGCTAAGGCTTGCAACAAATGCAAAATTTACACATCTCGTTTCATAAATTTCATATGACACGCCCACTCCTATAAGATCCTTTATGTCTATACTTTCCTTATTTAATGCATACTTTGGCTGTCCTTTGTTGAATAAATACTGTTTACTTTGTTTGTAGGCCATCGGTAAGACATAATGTTTACACGGATGGCATGCTATTTTATAACAGGAATAAAAGTGGGCCCCAATATTTTGTCATATTATTAATTTGCTTGTTGATTGCATGACCACGTTGTGAAGATTACTTCATCTGAAACACTCGCTCCTCAAACAACATTTATTCTCTTTCTGTGGAGGTGTTAAAAGATGACTCTTGACTTGGCTGTTTTTTTTTTTTCTCAAAATAGCTTCATAGAAAACATGCAGCTGTTTTTATATCAAGCTGCAATGCAACTTTTCGGTCACATTTCAACAAACATATTTATATGAAACAATATGAATTTGTAGATCAGTGTTGTTTATATCTACTGACTCAGAAATATTTAATTGCAGTCAAGGCATCAAAATTGATATGTGAAATATGTCTTAAGTGTACTCTATGGAAAACATCTGAAACTCGTTTTTGTCTGGTGACCTTTCTTGAGTTATCTATAGTGTTATCATTTTTACTTTATCTTATACTTGTATTTTGCTTCTGTAAAGTAGGCCAATTGCACACCTGTTATCATAGATAATAAATATTTTATTTACAAATCGAGCAGCCATAGGGCACATTGTGGTTGTGGATTCATCATGATGAATAGGTCAGTATATTAACAGCGCATCAGATGGAATTTTGAAGTTTTTCTTCAACTGTAATTATTTGTTGTGAATAATATTTTTATGAGTACAAAATATAGAATTTCATTCTTTTTCAAGATGTATTCCAAATCTATGTACATGATAAATAATTTTGTCTTTTTTTAAATTCTAAATATTTTATGGTACAGGGGAGCATCACACTGGTGATATCAGAGAGCAATATGAGCATCATAATGTCTGAATTTCCACACATGACTTTAACAGAATAAAACAATTCTTTTTTTTTTTTTTTTTACTTTGAAAATTTGGTGGGTTGCGCTTTTCTGAAAACACTGCTGACCACAGTGAAGGTTATTGCCAACTACTATTTGGAAACTGGAACTCCAGGCATGTGCATTAATTGAGAATGACCAGAGCATGCATAGCAGTAAATGCATTGCTGAATTATTTAACGGTGTCATCTGAACAACAGTCTCATTTGATATCATGGTCATTGAAAATCAGTGACATTAAATGCACATTTAAATATCAAAACTATTCACACTGCCTGTTATTTCAATATGGGATCAAAAGCCAGTCCAATTGGTAGGGTATACCATATAACGTCATGAATGTTTTTATGTATGACTTTCCCGGTGATCCAACTGTCCTGGTTAGTTTTGGTTTTGTTTTGTTTATTGATTCTCATTATTTAATTATTGTCCTGCTCCATTCCCCTTTCTCCTTGTTTCAATCCCCATGCCTTCACAGGCATTTTTCACTGAGTCAATTGTTGTCTTGTGTATTTAAGTTATTGGTCTCCATTTTTCCTTTGCTGGATTGTTGTTTTGTGTCCTGTGTCCTCTGTCTTCGGTGTATCTCAGCCTAGAATCAATTTATCAGGTGAGCTCCTCTCTGGGTTTCCAGTTGTGGCACGTTGCTTCTTCCAAGTATCTTCTTCACTCCTGTTCGAAGGCGTGCAACTGCCCAGCGTGCCCTGGTCCATTCAGATTGCCATTCCAGTCACTGACCTCAGACCAGTCCCTTCGACGACACCTTGCCTATTCCTCTAGTTCCTGATTGCTCCCACCTGACCACAGATCACAGGCCACAGTGGAAAATGCACTCCAGCATTGAAAGCTCATTTATGTTCTTCTTTTCTGTTAATGAAGGCCAACTTTGGCATTCTCTGTGATCTTGGTTTTGAAATTCTGGACAGTATCGCATGAATTTCAATTCCAAATATAGGCCTACACCAACAAAATATAAACCGTCATTACAAAAATACATATTTTCAACTTGATCATCAACATCTAAGTCTGAAATACACTATATTGTATATTCAAAAATGACAATACAAATAATATAACTGCAAGCAGCAAAAGATGGGTGCAAAGCTGAATAGAGTCATCTCATGAGTAAAATAAGCATTGCCTATGGGTGGACTAATAGAGGATGTCTTGGTGCTTTTAAAGAAGACCAGTTTTAAAGAATCAGAAAGTTTGAGCCAACTGTAATATCATGGGCATGAAGTTTGGTCAAATATGACATAGGTTTTAGAAGGGGTTTTGATGAATTTGGATTGAGTACTCTTTGAACACTGTCAATCATATGGTTTTGATCATCCAAACGTGGAAATGATAAAACCTGTGTGCTCCTTTAGGAACAGCAGTTTTGAAGTAATCAAACACATAAAGCTTGGATAACATTTGACACAAATTTTAAGTGGAGTATGGTGAGGAAAGAGATCACTATTGATGCATCTGATTATGATTCAGTCAAGGAACCAAATGCAGATTCAGGGTACAATCCACAAGGGAGTATTTATTAACAGGAATATGATAGCAGAAGAGAGTACGCCCAGAACTGTAAAGGGGCAGTTCAGCGGGGCATGATCACGACTAGGCCAGTGACTGTCCCAGGGAAGAAGCCAGGTAGTGAATCCCCCCTCCCGGAGGTGGGACTGCTCGACAGTCGAACCGAAGGGTTTAGCAGGAATGCAGTCCCAACATCGAGACTAATGAAGGCTTAAGAGGTTTTCCTGACAAACTGACTTAGAGGGACAGGCAGGAACAAGAATGCAGTCCCAATCCTGGGGACTAACTTTAAGGCTTGGGAGCTTGTTTCGATTAAACTCCGAAAATAATTTAAATTTTTTTAAAATCATTAATATGCCTAAATGCACAGAAAAAGAGCTTAGCTCAATACTAAAAGACAAAAACCAACTAGAAGGTTTAGTAGTGTATTAGCCATGACAATCCAGCACCCACACTGACATCAAAATGAACTTATATTGATGGAACATTCACAAAAGGCGCAAGGCATACGAATGATAATACCAGGGAACAAGGGAGACAAGACAATTAATCAATTAAAGGAGACAAACCGCAAAAAAGTACAGGCTGACCGCTGGAGCAGGGGAGAGGCCAATTAATGACACAAGGGTTTTGATACAACTGCAGTTGAGGACTTTGGACCTTGTCATCATATAGATTGGCCTACATACACACAGCTGAAAACATAAAGGATATCTTGGTGCACTCAGTGAAGAGCAGTGCACAATAAGTGCACCGGCAATCATGAAGATGATTGATTATCTTTAAACTTTTATTTAAAAAAACAAAGGATTTAGTTAGAAGAGAGGGGAACACGTTTCGTGAACCATTACTTGTAACCTGATGGTATATGGGATGCCTTGGTGCTCGCAGCAATGCAGCATCAAGAGCACTTGAGCAGTTGTTGTGCCCTTTTAGACAGATGTAACAAGCTCCCTAAAACAAAATTTAAGGTTTACAGAAGAAAATTGTGTGCCACAGCATATCTCAACTTCCATTGCAAACAAAAAAAGAACAGATCTGTTAATTTCCTGTTTAGACAGGAAGCTGCAAAATGAGGACGCCACTTCTCTTTGCTGCAGTTTTTTTTTTTTTTTTTTTTTTACCACCCAATAACATAGAGTAAAGTTAGGACAAAATCAAACATCACATTAAAAAAGATGTCCTCTGGGGCGCCCCGGTGGCTCATTGGTCTAAGTGCGCATACCATAAAGGCTGTGTCCTTCCCGCAGCGACCTGGGTTTGAATCCTGATCGGGTCATTTGCTGCATGTCTTCCCCCATTCTTCTCCCCAACTTTCCTGTCTCTCTACACTGTATAACTATCGAATAAAGGAAAAATTCCCAAAAAAATAATCTTTAAAAAAAAAAAAAAAAAAAGATATCCTCCTGTGCTGGGACCATGGCAGACACTGACCGCTGGTGACCTTTATTTGTTGAGAAGAGAAAAATATGGAGATAATATGCAAGCAGCAGTGTCAAATAAGAAAGAAACATAAAATCTCTTTCAAATAGAATGAACATCATGAAAGGAGTCCAAAAAAAGGATTGCACGCCTTTCATGCACCACTTGTCTTACTTTGTTCGCCCATTTGCATGCTGTATTAAAATAGAGCGCCCATGAGGTGCAACTGCTCCATCTACTAGTTATAGCCTAAGGCCTGAGTGTGGTAGACATAATCTTTGGAATGTCAGAACTATTTCAATAATTTTGATAATAAGAGTCCACTGAATAGAACAAAGAAAGTTTGGTTCATATAGATCAAATGGCCTTGGAGGAGACAAAAAAAGCAGGTTTTCCAGAAAAATCAAAATGGCCAAAATCTAGTCTGGTGCACAAGAAAATTGGCAATGTTGCATGCCATGAGAGAACGCATCATATGACACGAAGTATATGATTCTAGGACCTATGGTGTAGGAGATAGAGCCATGTGAAAACTAAAATTTTGACCTGATGGTGGCGCTGGACTCCCGGTGTGACCAGCCCCAAATCCATGGAATTTCTATGTGGGATCGCCCCCTTTGAGCCCGAAAATTTTCACAAAAAAAAAAAAAAAAAAAAACCACCAGGCGGTTTGGTCTGCACAGGACAAAACGACCGAAGGAAAAAGAAGTTATAATAATGATAAACCTGCAAATTACGATGGGGTGCTTGGCACCCAAACAAGTGGCGCTGCCACACGAGTAGGGTCTGATGAAGAAGCTCAAAGAAGATGCAAGGAGTTATGAATTTACTGAGCTATTTTGACCATTCTTACAGTATTTTTAGTGTGTCACGCCCTCATATGGACACTGCACGCAAGCATGTAACTGGATGCTCCGCCTTCTTAAATCGTCAGATGTTGTTTTGTGAAATTTCCTGTTCAGAGCGATCATGTGACACGAGCTGGTACTCTTGGTCATCCTAAGCATTTTCTTCCCGAGAAAGGCCTGGCAAAAGTGGATTCCCTTCGGAGATGGTCACACCAGAAAATCTATCAGTTGAGGGGGGTGGTCAAAGAGGACTTTTGTTCGAACGTAATGGGGTCCCGGGTGCATCCAGCGCACCGGTTGATATGGATACGGCAATAGTCCTGCTGGGGGCCGGGGTAACGGTGATAACACATCCTCTGCTCTACGTGAAGCTGCTCATTCAGGTAGCTTGCTGGCTGTCCCATACAAAATGCATCTTAGATTGTAAGAGAGTTTGATGCAGACACCGCGTGTGTGCCCTAAAGACTTCTTGGGATATAAAAGTAGTTTGAAATATTTTTTGTGAAAACGTTAATACATCGCTGCACAACAGTGGTGCGCGATAGCGAAATGGGTGCAGTTGGGCAAATACGCTAGCTAGTGACGTGTTGTCGTAGCTAAATCGTTATAAATAAGAAGACAGCGGTTCTCTGTGTTCCCAATCGTTGTTGCCATTTACGTGTTTTTCGTCTACATTCTAGAATGTGTTCATTTTATGTCATATTTCTGGTCATATTGATCGCATTATTTTTCTCGTCGAGTTGACCAGTGACAATGTATACTCGCATGCCGTTGACAGTATGAACACGTATACTCGTATTGCACAGACCGCCAAGAAACCTGAATATGGTCAAAATGGGAACATAGTATGATCACAGAAGTAACCGCATAGAATCCCTAGTGATATAATACAGCCCTAAAAAGTGGCTTTTCCTGATAGCAAGCACATTTTTGTGCTTTCAGATTGATCTTTGCGGTGTCTGTCGTGCTAGGTCGGACATGAACCTCTGCCACCCACTGTTGGAACCACCATGTTTGGGAGGAAGGTGATGTACCTTCCAGGATTCTTTTCCTATGGTGAGTGTCCTGCGGGTTTAATGAGTGGCCTTGGCTTAGAAACTCTGTATACCTGTACATCTGAATTGACTGGCATTCTGTATATGGGAATCTGCTTTGCATCTGTTCGTAGAGTGTTTACACGGAAGATCTGCATTGCTTTAATAAGGATGATTCATACCCTTGACAGCTTTTCACTTGGCCCATTTGGATGGTCTGTCATGAAGACCACCTAAAATGATCAGGGATTGGTAATTTGCTGCCACCAAAAGACGACAAAGTTAGTATTTCTCCAGCTATAATAGACTTTAACCGCAGCAAAAAGATTTTTGTGACATATAATTTGTGATACAATGATTATAATATTGTGATTTTCTTTTTCCCTGCTGCGATGCTAGAGATTTCTGGCTGCATACATGTCTCCTTTGGTAAAATGGTGCAGAATGGAAGTCATCAGAGACCAGCTATGCTAGCAAAGTCATGTCCCCTGTCTTTCCCCCCATACCGCAGCACGCCACATTGTCAGGGTGGATGGGAAGAGGGGGCTGTTCCGCGGACTATCCCCTCGCATCATGTCGAGTGCCATCTCAACCATGGTGCGCAGCAAGGTCAAACAGGTCAGTGCAGTCCGGGGGCCAGGGGGAGACCCTAAGGCAGCTGTAGGCACCATTACATACAGTATAAGGATGATCGTGTGATAAAGGCCTCTTTTTTTCTGTATTCTTTTTGAACAATGATAAAACAGAGCTCTAGTCAATTCTGTGCTTGTACTAGTATTATAGTGGGTAATTCAGCTGTGGAGTTCTTTTTGCTAGCACGTCTACAGGAAATGATAGAATGTTATGATAGACTGCAGTGGGCTTCAACATTACTGGCACCCCTGACTGGCAATGCACAAACAATACAAGAAATATATAAACAATAAAATTATAGAGAAATTGAATATACTGACGTGTGAAATTCTTTATTTTATTAGTGTTCCGATGGGAACAACCAAAATCATAACTGTGACTTAATACAAAATGAAATTCAACAAAATCAAGGTTTCATAATAATTGGCACCCTTCATTTAGTGCGTAGTGCAACCTAGGGGTGTAACGATTCTTAATCGCGATTTTTTAAAAGCGTAGTACCACCACATACTGCCATGGGGCAAACATCCGAGCTTTCCCTTTTCCTTTATGAAACCCGACACAGTCTTGAACGAAAGTGCCAAACATCAAAGGGCATGAGAAATGCTTCCAGAAAAAACTTAACAGAGAGACATCAGTATTTTTCGGCTACGAGCTGGAAGGAGCCAATCAAATGAAAACAGCATTGTCTCCAATTAACCAATTAGGCAACTCTAAGAAAAGTGAACTTGTTCCCGTTTACTTTGCTTGATTAGCATCAAATGGTGGATTCATTTACAAGTTGAAAGAGTAGAGCTGTTCATTAAGACAACATGTTTGATTGCTGCATTTTGAAATTTAAATGGCCATAGAACAGCAGATTTGCATGAACACGATTGCCATTACCACGCCATTTCGTGCGACTGTGTTAATTTATATCTCACATCCATGTTTCATCCGCTTTTCAGAATGTTTTCCACCTTGTGTATTTTTTAGACGCTTAAAATCCTGGGAGATCTTATAACAAATCTGTTTTAAATTAATCTTGAATAATGTCCTAAAATTCTACAACGAGAGATGTAATTCGGAGGAAGATTTATTCAAATTATTGGCATTCTTTCACTCTAACACCGTAGCCCAGTTAGGTTTGCCTGCTTTTCACCATCACATCTTACTCGTTATAGGCAACTGAAATTGCTTATTGTTATTTAGGCCAAGTACACGGGAGCAGATCTAAGGAAGGGCGGAGCACCTGCAATTAGCAAAATCAAAACTCAGGCTTCTTCCCCACGGCATTTTAAATCGTTTAAGCCGCTTCAGGGGTGTATGTTTCAAGAAATTACACACGACTGCCTACACACCCCATGACTGCTAGTGGTCTCATCACACTTTAAAAAAAATCTTCGTTCAACATCGCCACATCCTAACTCAGCATTTCATCTTTCATTGTAGTATTTTTAAGAGATCTATAATGATAAAATGAAAATAAAGAGATTTATTTTCAGATTGCCCTGGATTTCAAGCATCTAAAAAATACACAAGGTGGAAAACATTCTGTAAAGCGGATGAAACGTGAATGTGAGATATACAGTATCTCATAAAAGTGAGTACACCCCTGACATTTTGATAATTAATTCATTATATCTTGTCAAGGGACAACGTTACAGAAATGAAACTTGAATATATTCTAGAGTAGTCATTGTACAATATGCGTAGCAGTGTAGATTTACTGCACTGTCCAAATAACTGAACAAAAAGTCACTATTTCCAAAATGGGTGGCAACAAAAGTGAGTGCACACCCCTATTGTTAATGGTCAACCAAGCAATGAAACGTATCTTATTCATCACGTTCATGCTTTTGTCTGTTCGACTGGGCCATATAAGGTTGTGTAACATGTGTTGTAGGTTTAAACTGTGGTGCTTTGGGTGCAATGCTCTCATTCTGGTCACTGGATGGTCAACATGGCACCTCATGGGAAAGAACTCTCTGAGAATCTGAAAAAGAGAATTGTTGCTCTCCACAAAGATGGTCTAAGCAACAAGAAGATCTGTGAAACCATGAAACTGAGCTACAGCACGGTGGCCAAGGTTATCCAGCAGTTTTCCAAGACGGGTTCTACTCGGAACAGGCCTCATTAGGGTCGACCGAAGAGGTTGAGTCCTCGTGCTCTGCGTCAGGTGCACAAGTTGGCTTCAGAAAACAGATGCAGGAGTGCTGGCAGCATTGCTAAAGAGGTTGCAGCAGTGGGAGAACAGCCTGCCAGTGCTCAGACCATACGCCGTGCACTGCATCAAATTGGTCTGCATGGCCGTTGGCCAAGACGGAGGCCTCTTCTAAGGCTAGCCCACAAGAAAGCCCGAAAACAGTTTGCTAAAGACAACCAGTACAAGAACATGAACCACTGGAACCATGTTCTGTGGTCTGACGAGACCAAGATAAACTTGTTCGGCTCAGATGGCGTCCAGCATGTGCGGCGGCGCCCTGGTGAGGAGTACCAAGACAAGTGTGTACTGCCTACAGTCAAACATGGTGGTGGCAGCATCATGGTCTGGGGCTGCGTGAGTGCTTTTGGTCCTGGGGAGCTGCGCTTCATTGATGGAATAATGGATTTCAACATGTACTGTGACATTCTGAATCAGAACATGATGCCCTCCCTTTGGAAATGGGCTGCACGGCAGTTTTCCAACATAATAACGACCCAAAACACACCTCCAAGATGACAACTGCCTTCCTGAAGAAGCTGAAGGAGAAGGTGATGGCGTGGCCAAGTACGTCTCCAGACCTGAATCCCATTGAGCACCTGTGGGGCATCCTCAAGAGGAAGGTGGAGGAGCAGCAGGTATCCAACATCCACCAGCTCAGTGATGTTGTCATGGAGGAGTGGAGGAGGATCCCAGCAACAACCTCTGCAGCTCTGGTGAATTCATGCCTTGGAGAATCAAGGCAGTGCTGGAAAACAATGGTGGTCACACTAAATATTGACACTATGGACACAATTTGGCATGTTGACAGTGAGGTGTACTTTTGGAAAAAGTGATTGTTTGTTCAGTTATTTGGACAGTGCAGTAAATCGAAACTGCTACACATATTGTACAATGACTACTCTAGAATATATTCAGGTTTCATTTCTGTAACGTTGTTCCTTGAAAAGATATAATACATTAATTGTCGAAATGTGAGGGGCGTACTAACTTTTGTGAGATACTGTAAATTATCACAATCACATGAAATGGCCAAATACGCGTTCTTGCAAATCTATGCCGCTCTATGGCCATTTAACTTTCAGAATGCGGCAATCAAACATGATATCTTAATAAACTGCTCTACTCATTCAGCAAAGTAAATAAGCGAATCCCCTGCTTGATTGCTAATTGAGCAAAGTAAACAGGGACATGATTAGAGTAACCTAATTGGTTAAAAGGAGACGATTCTGTAGTCCTTGGCTCCGTGCAGCACGTAGCCGAAAAATACTGATGTCAGTCAAGTTTTTTTCTGGAAGTATTTTTCATGCACTTTCGTTCAAGACTGCGTCGGGTTTCATAAAGGAAAAGGGAAAGCTCGGATGTTCGCCCCATGGCGGCATGTGGTGGTACTACGCTTTTAAAAAATCACGATTCAGAATCGTTACACCCCCACTGCAACCACCTCTGGCAAGGATAATAGCATGGAGTCATGTACATGGAGTCATGGAGTCAAATACATTTACATGTAATTTTTTAAAAGGTTAAGGCACTCATTTGGGGGGATTTTGGACCATTCCTCTGAGCAGATCCTTTCAAGATACTTCACATTCTTGGATTTGTGTTTATCAACTGCCCACTTCAACTCAGACCACTGGTTTTCAATTGGACTGAGGTCTGGCGAATGAGATGGCCATTGCAGAACATTGATTTTGTTGGTACAGAGCAATTTCTGTGTGGATCTTGAGGAGTGCTTTAGGTCATTGTCTTGCTGGAATGTCCACCTATGGCTATGTCCCAGCCATCTAGCAGAGGCAACCAGATTGTCAGCCAAAATATCCTGATACTTGGTGGAATTCATTATGCCATTAATCTTAACCAGTGCTCCTGGACATCTTGCAGTCCCAAAACATGACTGACCCACCATCATATTTCACCGTGGATATGAGGTGCTTCTCCTTGCATGCATCTCTGTTTCAACGCCAAACATGCCAATGCTGTATCTGATGGAAACGTGCAATTTTGGTCTCATCTGACCAATGCACCTTGTTCCAGTCATAATTGAAATGATGTTTAGCAAACTCCTAGCGTTTGCTTTTGTGTCTTCTGGTCAGAAAAGGCTTTCTTCTGGCAAACCTTCCAAAAAGCCTGCGGTTGTGGAGATGGCACCTGATGGTGCCTTTTGAAACCTGGTGACCCAAAGATGCCAACAAGGCATGAAATTCTTTCACAGTGATTCTTGGGGATTTTGTTGCTTCGCTCACCATCCTCCTCAGTATCCTGGGGGGCAAAATGTAGTTACGTCCTATACCCTTGAGGTTTTCAAAAGTTCCATATTGGAACTATGTAATAATTGCCCTGATAGTACTTGGTGGCATTTTCAATCATTTGTTAATCTTCTTGTAGCCATTATCAGATTTATGGAGGTCTGTGACCATCTGCCCCTTTTTATCTGACAGTTCTTTTGTTTTCTTCATGGTGTTGGATGACAAAGGGATATTGCATGTGTGTTACTTCATTTTTATACCCTAGTGATACAGGAAGTGATGTTATGGCTCAATATAATTCCGTAACACTTAGATAAAACTTAAATAAGTGGAATTTAATATCTTGTTTAATTTTGATAGATGGTATTTAAAATAATCTTTCATTTGGAAACCTTGATTTGGGCGAAATTGATTTCTAATTCGATCAGTGAATTATTTAGGTTAGTTCCATTGGAACATTAATATTGTACAGTATTTATCACGTTGTTATGAAGAGTTTGTCTACAAATATATTTAAAAAATTTTTTAAGTATTTTTTGTGCATTGCAAGTCAGGGGTGCCAGTTATTTTGGAGCCCACTGTATGGTCGTTCCAACACACCATCTTCTCTCTAGACCACATTCACATAAGTCTTAATTTATGCCATAAAACCTGAATTGTGAACAATTTAGAAGGGAGTCAGAAACATAAGACTCTGAACAGAACACTGATGATCCGTTATTGAAATGGAAGGAAAATTTTGTAAACTTGAATAACTGCAGTGCTGTGAAAAAGAATTTTCACCCCTCCAGATTTCATCTATCTTTGCATATTTGTCACACTTAAATGTTTCAGATCATCAAACTAATTTTAATATTAGGTAAAGGTAATCTGAATAAATGCACAATGCAGTTCTTAAATGGTGATTTCATAAATTGAAAGAAAAAAGCTATCCAACCCTACCTGGCCCTATGTAAAAAAAGTAATTGCCCCCTTAGTTACTAAATTAACTAGTTCGACAAATGTAATTTGTTCAATGGTTTGATTTCACTGGACACACTCATGCATAATTTCTGCCAGCCCTTTTGAATCTAAACATAACTGAAATAGAAGCTGCCCTGCAGTGTGATTTAGGCAAAAAGCAACACATGATGCCACGATCTAAAGACATTCAAGAGCAGATTAGAAACAAGGTTGTTGACATCTCTCAGTCTGGGAAGGGTTACAAAGCCAATTCTAAGGCCATGGGAGGCCTGCTAACTATGGTGAAAGCCATTATGGAGAAAACTTTGAACTGTGCTACACCCTCCCTTGAGTGGCCAGCCTGTCAAAAATCCTCTGTGGAGGCATTGATGACTCATCCAGGAGATCACAAAAGATCCTCAAAGAACTGTATGCCTCACTTGCCTCAGTTAAGGACCATGTTCACAATTCCACAATAAGAAAGAGACTGGGCAAAAATGGTATCCACGGGAGAGCTGCAAGGCAAAAACCATTGATAATCAAAAAGTGCATGATGGCTCGTCTCGCATTTGAAAAAAAGAAAACATCTTGATGACCCAGAAGACATGAAGGTCAATGTTCTGTGGAATGATGAATCTTAAGTAGAATTTTTTGAAAGACATGAGTCCCACAACATCTGGCACGATGCTAACATAGCACTCCACAGTAAGATCATTATACCAACAGTCAAATGCTGTGGTGGCAGTGTGATATGGCCTGGGGCCGCCTTGCTGTTTCAGGACCTCAGCGACATGCCATAATTGATGAGACCATGAATTTTGTTTTCCACAAGAATGTCCAGCCATCAGTTTGTGACCAAAAGCTCAAGAGCAGTAGAGTTTTTCAGTAGGACAACGATCCAAAGCGCATAAGCAAATCTGCTTTTGAATGGCTCAAAAGAAACAAATTGAAGGTCTTTAGTGGACTAGTTAAAGTCCTGACTTGAATCTGACTGAGTTGAAGTGGAATGACCTTAAAAGGGCAGTTTTTGCTCGAAAACCCATCAGTGCATCTGAATTAAAACAACTCTGCAAGAAAGAGTGAGCCATTGTTTCTCCACAGCGATGTAAAAGACTCATTGCCAGTCATCGCAAACGTTTGATTGCTGTTTTTGCCGCCAATGGTGGCAAAATCAGTCATTAGGTTTAGGGGGGCAATTATTTTTCCACATGGGTGATATAGGTTTTGAATAACTGTTCACCTTTTATGCAATGGTCATTTAAAAGCTGCATTTTGTGGTTAAACACGTTGTACTTGTCTTATATTAAAATTAGTTGGATGATCTAAAGCATGTTAATATTTCGAATAAAAAATAGATGAAATTGGGGAAGGGGAAAATACTTTTTCACAATGTATGCAAAATCTCAAATTAAGACATTGTTTCAAATGAAGGCAGTGTAAAGTTGCAAGAAAAAGTTTTCATTCTTTTGTTGAGGAGGTTTTCATTGCTGTTATGCCAGATAGCCTTGGGATTCCACAGAAAGAATCCCTGCTAGTGATTGACTTGCCTTAGTCTTGTTCTTATTTCATAACTCCAGGCAGTTCCAGCGGAAGACACGGAGCAGATGTCCAACAGGGATGACCGGAAGACGTCCTTCAAGAAGGTGGTGAGAGAGGTGAGTTTCATCAGTGGAGTTTCAGCTCGCGTCTTTCATGCTGATGCTCACTGCTGCTCCTTCTCTATATTTTAGACCTCTCATGAGATGGTGGTCCAGTGCTTGGCTAGAATCGTCACGCACCCTTTTCACGGTAAGGGTCCGTTATTAGGGGACTGCATGCTGGATTGAATTTAACAAGGTTGTGAATTCAAATCCCTGGAGGCAGTGTGTTCTCATGCCGATAATGTGGTTTCTCAAGGGCATTAAATCTATTAGCGGATGTTCTGGTACTGGGCAGGTTATAACTACGCTAATACTTTCAAAAAGGATTTGTATTTGCCCGGCACCCAGCCCCATGAATCACAGTTTTCAGCACTCTAAGAATTTTCATGGCAATTCATGAGGGTCTGGCCACCAGCCTATCCACTGGCAGTTATTTCAGAACGATGCCGTCCGAGAAACCCGATTGGCTGGTCAGTGTAGGCATAAGCACTTGGAGCGAATTTTCCAAATTCTGCAGGGGCCATTGGCATCTGACAGAAACGCACAGTGAATAACCAGTGTTGTTCAAAAGAATGAGTCCTATGTCTGCAAATTTTTTGCAAAGTGTTCTTGCGCTATCTGTATTTGGACGGAAAGTGTGCACATACTCTGTATTGTGTTTTTAACTAATAAATTAGCATCTCGTAATCGATTTGTAATTTTTGGGAGAGTGGGCAAAAGTTTTGGTCATTCAGTTACAGAGTTTGATGACAGGCAACTATTAGCAACCAATCAGTTTGGGCAGGAGATACATCACCGAATCAGTGGTGGACAGACTTGCATCCAGACCCTTATCCCCATGCAAATTCGACAAGTGTTGAAAACTGCGATTCATAGGGGCTGGATGCCAGGCTACGACAGTATGTCAATAAACGATAAAATCATGCTATCAGAGATAGTAACGGTGTACTTCTGCATGAAATTCTGGAATTGGCTGTATTTGTTAGAATACTGCTGTTTGATGTGTGAAATGTTATTTGTTGTGACTGTAAAAAAAAAAAAAAAAAAAAAAAAAGTCATTTATACAGGAGGTCATGGGGACATGATGTGGTTAAATTTGAAAATAAGCATACCTTTATACTCTGCACTTTCAGCTGAAGGCATTTTGTTGGTGAAATGTGAGAATGATGTACTGGTGTAATTCATTTTTACGTTTAGCCAGTCAAAGACGGCAGATAGGTCCATTGGTTGAGTAGCTTAGAGTTGTAGTTTGTTTGTATTATATGATAATTCCACCTCCATTTATTCTGACAGGTTTGAGTAGTTCAGTCTTTGTTGTGGGTCAGTCACCTTCTGATCTATTTCATTACAAACTTGAATGACGGGCCAATGGTACATCTAGAGAGTACATGCTGTGTTTTTTGTGCGAACTGGAATGAGAGGCAAAATGGAATGGCCGGAAGATTCTAAGTGGAATGTATAAAGCATGTGTTTAAGATCACCCCTTTATTTTTAAGCCCACTTATCCTCTATCTGTGATTGCCTGCTGTTTCCACAGTCATCTCTGTACGCTGTATGGCCCAGTTTGTGGGGAGGGAGATCAAATACAGGTGAATCCTTCTGCGGATACTTTTATGGTTGCCATGGTAATGCATTTGCTATGTTTTTTTGCTGTGTTTTTGCTATAAAATGTTCGAGAGTCGGCTTTGTGTTTTCCATGTTGTTGGGATTTGTCTCATATTCCTCTGTCCGATTTTGTGTCCTCTCCTTTCCCAGGGGTCTGTTCAGCTGCATCTCCAAAATTTTCCAGGAGGAAGGCGTGGGTGGTTTCTTTGTGTATGTCTGTGATTTATATCCGTGTATCCATACCTGTGGTATGTCTTTCATTTAGCTCCCCTATTTCTTCATATTAAACTACTTGCTCTTGTTATCAGTCTAAGAGTCTGACTCACAGACCATTTTTAAGTGTTAAAGCTATTTGAAATGGAGGTTTGTGTGTCACTAATTTCAAAGGAGTATTTCACATCTGCAGTGGCCTAATACCCCACGTCTTGGGTGAGGTGATATTCCTGTGGTGCTGTAATCTTCTGGCTCACCTCATCAACACCTACGCCGTGGATGACAATGTGAGCACTGCTACTTCATGCACTAGGGGGCAGCAAAGCCTACTACCTTTCCATGTTAATGGTGAAGCTGAACTCCCGTTTCATCTTATTCACTTATTTTAGAAAACTGTTTAACCCTAATACTTTTTTTGTGTGCTATCCTTTTTGCCCTTTTTAAAATAACCATTGCCATTTTGTGGTGAAGAAATCTGTAAAATTAATGTTCAAAATATGTATATGTGATATGTACAAGTGTATTTTGTGTACTTGGTGTGTTGTGTATAATGGCAATATATTCTGTTGCCATAATTTTAATTTATGAGAATAAGCCACTCCAGATAGTGTTCGGTAATATTGCAGATAAAATAAAATAATTTAGTTATACACAACAAACCAGAGAAAACAAGCCGTACAGGATTTGTTTTTGCAGTTCAGCCTTTACTCAAACTGAAATGCAAAAAGGTACTCCGGGATTTCATTTGCATTAAATTTTGTTCAGTTGTGGCTGTGTCGCTTACAAAAGCAGAGCAGCAGTTTAGGTTTGAGCTCTTTGCCTGATTCACATCTAATGGCTGCCAGTCGGAAACAAGCTAGAGGTGGAAAATCCTCCTCCAAGCGGCCAAAATGTTTGAGGCCTGTATTCCAGTGGAAGGAATTGCAATTATTTTCCTATTTATCCATTTGTAGAAGTGATTATACATTTTTAATTGTAGATTTAATGTAAATGTGTAGGAAATGCTATTAAACAGTCTTCAAGGCTGACAATATGAGTTTAACTCAATTTGTGTTTAGTTCACCAAGCTTGTTTGCTGTATAATAACAATGTGATTGCTATTATTTTCGGTGTAAATCCATACTTATCAAAATATTTGTTCTCCATCTTGTTTCTTCAGTTCAGCCAAGCCCCAGCAGTTCGGAGCTATACGAAGTTTGTAATGGGGGTGAGTATATACTGTCATCCTTTTCTAATTATTGTATTTTCATGCTCTCTTTTTAAATGAATCTTTGACAAGGTATTGCACAAAGAAAAAGAAATCTGATAACCATTTGTCCCTATTAGTGTAATGGAATGACACCTGTACAAATGTCCTTCTGGTCTAAACTGCAGTGGCTGTGGAATGTGCACTGTCGCCCTGTATACCTCACATTCATTCAAACAGCACATAACCCCTGGTGCAGAGGGGGAGGCCCTTTGGGCAAGCCTGATGTTTTTAGTTTGAAGAGCATTCAGCTGGGTAGGTAGCTTATCTGGTCCACCCTGAACGCTCATACGCCTGATTTTACTACCTGGCCCGAACAATCCCAGTTCGCCACATTAGTTATGAGGGCTTTCACGAGGACTGCAAGGATTGGCAAGCTTGGTTTGTCTGCTGTGCTCTACACATAACACAAAAATACCAAAGAGGTTGATTGCCCGTCATACACTGCCCTCTTTTGGATTGGAGGTACATTGACTCGCTTCTCCCCCTCTCTCCAGATTGCGGTCAGCGTGTTGACGTACCCTTTCATGCTTGTGGCAGACCTCATGGCGGTAAACGACTGCGGGTAAGTTATTCCTCTCTCTGTCATGTTACATCTGTGAGCAGCTGAGTGTGCAGGCTGGGACAGGCATGCCTCCTCAGCTGGGTTTAACATTTTGGCTGGAAATTTTACCCACGATCACATTAAATTTAAGTGGAAGGCTTAGTGCTTGTGTGCAGACTTTTGCAATGATGACTTCTGATCGGCAGGTTACGAGCCAAGGGACAATAAACACCAAATAAATTCTTCACTATTAGGTTGGCCACTGCTCCCTTAAGATTAATATTTCATTCATAATTGGAATTAGCTGGATTCATTTGAGTTATGTAGACTTTCCTGTCCAGTTCAGCTCCTGAAATACTGTGCTGTCTTCAACTAACTCACTATGGACCTTTTTCTCGTAGGATATGTTCAAGTACCTTATAGTTCCTGCTGCGGTGGAATGGAGCGTGTTGATTGCAGTGCGGAGAGCGTAACTGTCACATACCCTAGTCTCATTGTATTATGTACTTGTATCCCCACAGTCTGGCTGCTGGACTCCCCCCAAACTCCCCCATCTTTAAGTCCTGGGTCCATTGCTGGAGGCACCTTAGTATCCAGGTGAGTCTCACTAATTGCTCATTTTACATCATGCTACCCTTTTCTGTCGTAAATGAAAGCATAAATGTTACGGCTTTTTCTCTGTGTTTTGAAGGGTCAGCTGTTTCGTGGCTCGAGCTTCTTCTTCCGCAGAGCGCCGATGGCGGTAAAAGCCTTGGATTGACCTCATTCTTGGCCTTGCCTGTGACTAAGGAGTGACCTCCACCACTGTTTGCCCTTAAAACTCTGGTACTTTAAGGAGACTAAAAAGTAGCCAAATCTTACTCCGTTTTTGTTGCATTTTTGGGGAGAAGGATTTGGCAGAATCTCGCTTTTACTAATGTATTTCACTGTTGTTGGTCTTATTTTTATCTGACACAAGCAATTTTATTTTACTGAAGTGAAATATTAACCTCTACTCCTGAGTAGGTATTGCAACATGCATCAAAATACAAAATATTTATTTTTTTATGTTGTTTTATGAAGTTTTGTGGTGTGTTATTTTGCGGAAGTAAGGCTTGTCACTAAGGCTTGTTTCAGAGGACCACTTTCATTCTCTTCTGCTTACTTATTGAACTGCATGCTGGCTGTTACATTTCAGAATGGTATTTTTCAGTTTACCTGATGAAAATTACGGAGTCCTATTAATTTTGGACAGTTTTGTTGCCTCTTTGTATTTTGCACTCTAGGCTATTTCTCAGCCAACTGTCAATTTTTTTTTTTTTTTTTAATAAGTTAAACATTAATACTCTTAAGCAGGGGGTATAAAGAGGACTTGTTGTTCTTTGCAAATTTAATAGCTAATGAATATGAGTACGAATGGCCATATTTAAGATTAACATAGCAGCGCTAATGATCGCCATGATTCTCCACCTGAAACCTATGATGGCCACATTTTTGTTACGCCTTTAGTTCTCCTCAAAACAAACAGCAAATAATCGGTGGAACAAGAAAGTAAGCCCTCCATAAATTTTTGACCTCTTGCCTTTCGCAAACAGTAGTTTGAAAGCTATACATATGATGATAGAATCTTTGCGGGCGACAAGTTTCAACGAGCAAGACAGGCATTTTAAAATGTCTTTATCTAAGTGGCATACTTTTTTCATAAAGATGTGGGAAGCAATGACTATTAGCTCACAAGACTGCATGAATTGTTTCATTAGCTGACGCCAAGATGACTGCCTGCATACACAACAAAATGGAAAGTTTTCTGAGAAGTAAGAAAATGCAAAATTCACTCGGGTAATATTGAAGTTGCAACACCTTCCTGATATAAATGAAGCATCTTGATAGGATAATTTGGCTTTTGTGCGTTTTGTTATTATCAACATCGTATGGAAAAGACATGCAAATTTCCCAAATGCCTAATGGCGACTGTAGGCGCAGCTTCACTTTATAAGTAATGGACATAATGTGGATCTGTCATTGCAAAAGTCAGGGCTGCAGCAGGCCACATGAACCCTCCAATGCAAAATCCCCCCCCCCCCCTCTGGGTCCGCTGCCTCGTATCTCTCCGTTACAGCCCACCTACCAAAGAAAGTGCTGAAGTGACTATGTCCACGCTACATAGTTACTGGTTTCGGAAGTGAAATCCCTACAGAAATGTATAACAGAGTTCGGACAGTTTCCAGCATTATTCGAATTAAAATTAATTTTTTGAGCCTTTATGCTCCACGATTAACCTATAAGGTGTACGGATTCAATTGGGCACATCAAATTCATAGTCTACAGTCAAAAATGAAAAGCTATTACACTTTTAGTCCGGACTGTCGTCCATTTTTGCGAACTACATATCAACTACCAAACGTGTAAATAGATTATGATTCCTGGCCAATCAGGTACCTCAGTTTCAGCAAATGTTTACAATCGCAACTTTATGGAGGCTGATCAAAGACCGAAATGGAAAAAAGCAAACAGCATATATTGTTCTCTTGCTGTTGGCATCTCCAGACATCAGTAGATCCCATAAACTGTATATTGAGATGGATGATGTATCTCCACCTCCATAGTGGAGCCATAGTATGGAGGTCCTGCTGATGTGCCCACTTGACTCAATCACAAGCACACCTCTCTGAACTTCTGACGTTGCCTGGCTGCTCCAATGTCTGGTCTGTGCCTCAGGTTATACTCCGAGATCATACAGTCTGTGTCAGGGACAGGTTCCATTACAACTGAAGGCTTTTTAAAATAAATACAATCTATGAGTTAATAGGCCCCCCACTATCATGTATTTTAAAGTTCTTAATAATTACCTTGCAAACTAAAGTGACCTGTCACGGAATCTTGTTTATCTAGCTAACTGATTTTGCTTTCCAACATTAACTAGCTTTGCTACTGACAATACATTACGTTATGTATAGAATAGCGACCATTTTGCTGGCAATGTTTGGTGCCAGGTGACCTGTTACTGAATCTCGCTTAACTTACCTAGCTAGTGAACTACAACCCCAATTCCGAAATAGTTGGGACAAAGTGTAATTTGTGAATAAAATCAAAATGCAATGACTTTCAAATCACACCAGCCAGTATTTTATTCACAGTAGAACAGAGATAACATAGCAAATGTTGAAACTGAGAAATTTTACAATTTTATCCACAAAATGAGCTCATTTCAAATTTGATGGCTGCTACAGGTCTCAAAAAAGTTGGGACAGGGGCCTGTTTACCATGGTGTAGCATCCCCTCCTCTTTTTAACACAGAGTGGAGGCGTCTGGGCATTGAGGAGACAAGTTTCTTGAGTTTCGCCATCGGAATTTGATCCCATTCTTGTTTAATACAGGCTTCCAGCTGCTGGAGAGCTTTGGGTTTTCTTTGACGGACTTTTCGTTGAATTATGCGCCAAATGTTCTCAATCGGTGAAAGATCAGGACTGCAGGCAGGCCAGTTCAGCACACGGACTCTTCTACTACGAAGCCATGCTGTTGTAGTAGCGGCAGTATGTGGTTTTGCATTGTCCTGCTGAGATACACAAGGCCTTCTCTGGAATAGATGTCGTCTGGAGGGGAGCATATGTTGCTCGAAAACCTTTATATACCTTTCAGCATTGATGGTGCTTTTTAAAACATGCAAGTGTCCCACACCATATGCACTAATGCATCCCCATACCATCAGAGATGCTGGCTTTTGAACTGAACGCTGATAACAGGAGGGGGTGGTCTTTCTCCTCTTTAGCCCGGAGGACATGACGCCCATGATTTCCAACAAGAATGTCAAATTTGGACTCGTCTGACCACAGGACACTTTGCTACTTTGCTACAGTCCATTTTAAATGAGCCTTGGCCCACAGAACACGGCGGCGCTTCTGGATCATGTCAACAATGGCTTCCTTTTTGCACGATAGCGTTTTAGGTGGCATCTGTGGATGGCACGGCGGACTGTGTTTACAGGCAATGGTTTCTTGAAGTATTCCTGGGCCCATTTAGTTATGTCAATGACGGAATCATGCTGGTGAGTGATGCAGTGGCGTCTGAGGGCCTGAAGATCGTGGGCATCCAGTAAAGGTCTTCGGCCTTGTCCCTTACGCACAGAGATTTTTCCAGTTTCTCTGAATCTTTTGATGATGTTATGCACCGTCGATGATGAGACCTTCAAGCCTTTGCAATTTGAGTTTGAGGAACATTGTTTTTAAAGTATTCCACAATTTTTTTTACGTAAGCCTTCACAGGTTGGAAAGCCTCTGGCCATCTTTACTTCTGAGAGACTCAGCCTCTCTAAGACATCCATTTTATAGCCAATCATGTTACACACCTGATGCCAGTTAACATAATTACTTGCTAAATGTTCTTTCAGCTGATTCTCTTATATATTAATTGCTTTTTCAGCCCTTTTTTGTCTATGTCCCAGCTTTTTTGAGACCTGTTGCAGCCAGAAAATTTGAAATAAGCCCATTTTGTGGTTAAAAATGTAAAATGTCTCAGTTTCAACATTTGAAATGTTATCTATGTTCTGTTGTAAATAACATGTTGGCTCATGTGATCTGAAAGTCATCGCATTTTGATTTTATTCACAATTTACACTTTGTCCCAACTATTTCGGAATTGGGGTTGTAATAATATGAAGTAACTAACTAAAACCAAACTCATCAGAAAAAATTAACATTTCAATATACATTAACATGGTAAGAACTACCCAAAATAGGGTAGTTCTTACCATGGTAATGCCATGAAGTGCGGAGTGGAGGACATAGTATTCAGCTCCATCCGTACGTCTGTCCCGTTGGTGTTGGTGCGATATCTCAAGAACCAGTCCACCGATTTTGCTCATATTTATCGATCGCTCTTCTTTTTCTACCACATGGATTTATGAACAGTGATACTTAAAATTTGATATAGGGTGGATAAGAATTTTTTGTCAAAAGATCTTGCATTTGGCGGGGGACACAGTCAGTGACAATTACTTGTTTGTTTTTTGCTTTGGAGCTCGTTGAACATGGGATAAGCAATTTTAGACCAAAAAAGAGTTTCCATGTTGGTGAAAAATTACAGCGATGTAAATTATTTGTTGACTTTGGTCAAGAAAAACAATGTTTGTCATGTGGGGTATACATGAACATACATTTTATTGAACTTGATGGAAGCTCAAAAGTAAGGGGGGTACTTAAACACCAAATTTTTAAAAAACGTCTATGGCTGAAATGAATGGGAATTTTTACTTCCAACACCAGTGCAACAATGGCTTCGTCCCAATACCCACACTTGTGGTCTTTGTACTTAGTCAAGTGGCCACATGAGTGACGTATTTCTGGTATGTTCTAAAGGTTACAAGTAGGCCTAAAGACTGCAACACTGAAGTTTTGATGTGGCATCGGGAGGCATATGGCAAAAATAGATGTTTCCAGTTGAGGCAGCAGTTAGAACAGTTTATGGGCCTGGAATGACACAAATGGGATGTATATTCTGAATAAATTTGTGAATGAAGGCCCAATTAGCTATCCAAACATTACAAAAACAAACATGAAAACATAGTGCAAAAAAATCTTAAATACTATAAATACACGGCAATAAATTGGCTGATTTAAGGAGTCAATAAACAAGCATCAAATTAGATCACAGTTACTTAATCTAATGAAAGCATATTGCTCAGTAACAGAAGCTTCAGTAACCTGATATAACTGTTTATTTTGGAATATTTGCTTGACGGTCATCTTAATAACCGCACCTTTCTTTCTGCGCACTAAGTCCTGATGCATAGTGGGATATGCTTGGCCCCTTATAGTGCTTCGAAGCGGTATTAGGATAAGGGTTCATAAAGTGTGGATTAGGTGCATCTGAGCTTGGGCAGTTTCATGTATGGGACAGTCTTCCACACTTTCTTATCGGCTCATGAATGCGCTCTCAAGACCGTGAAACTGTAGGTGTGGGTATTGGAACAAAGTCATGGTTACCTCAGTGCTCTATTATGCTCTAAACATGCACTCGATTTTGCTGAGCTTGAAGTGGAACGTCAAGGTTGTCAACTGTTTTAACCTATTAGCTTGGAAACTAACGTCTGTTCTACCCAGCTTGTTAGCTTTGTCAGTCTCAGGCCTGCACAAACACATACACATGTAGTGGATTAACACATTCAAAGCCAGAGGCAAAATCAAACGGCAAAACAACGCAATTTTGATTTTAAGAAATGATGTTGAATGCATGTACATCTTTCAGCGTTGCTTGGATAGACACTTTTAAGTGGGCAGACATCTAATGAGTTACTTGAAAGCTAGCTTGTTACTCTCTGGATACGATGGTATCGCATGCGGTACTGTTAGATTTAATGTTGAATAGCAGACTTTCTAGGGTGGGCAGATTCATAGAATAATTGAAAAGATGACTGATGAGTGACTCGAAAGCCAGTTTGGAGAACGAGTGCACTACTAAACTGTGAGCTAAAAAATCACTGGGTGAGCGGAGTGTGAGCTGCAAGCTACCTAAAAGCTGAAACTGTGATAGCTGAGGGACTCATGCTTCTCCCAGGAAGCTTGAGTTTCTTCGCAATTTGACAGGGGGCTCCACCACCATTGTGTGTTTTGCCATCTTCCTCCTTGACCCTATAAAACTATGAATATGCGGTGGAATCCTTATTATTTTCCATAGGCTTAACATGAAGTGTACACTTAATATTTAACATTGATTTTAAGTTGATATATTTTATGTTATGTATCTGGACCTGGTTTAAATAATACCCTAATAATGATTAAAAGTACTAATGAGACGAGAAAACCATTAATTTTGCCAAAACTTCAAAACTGTTTTTGCATTAAATTTTAACCAGATGAATAGAGGCCTATCATCTTTGTTGTATATTTGTGCGTAGAGCATGCTATGCAGTGTAAGGTGAAATCCATGCGGTGGACTGAATGAATGTGAAAGGATCTTTAACATTAATATACAGTTTTACAGATAGAAGCTGTTGCCATCATCATAAAAAAACGTGTAGCCTACATTTTTGAAATGTTTTACAATATGAAAAGAGCATTGCAGATTATAGGCGCAGTAAATCCACCAAACTGCAAGATTCAGAATTGCAAGGGGGCGTGTATCCACCAGCATCAAAATTAGGCTCTGGCTGTTCAGCTTGCAGCCTACAGTCCAGCCTGTGAGCTTTAGGGTCAAAAGCACGATTGTTGCATGATTGTTGCAAATACCCCTGCATCCTCCCCTTCCTATTAGGCCTCTTCACCGTTTCATAGGCATTATTTAGAGGTGCAAAATGTAAATGATTATAGGAAGGGAAGGAAACGATATGCGTTTATTTGCGAACAGCTCTGCTGGCTGCGATTCAGTCCCCTGGAACTACCATAGAGCGACTACGTTTGCTAAAAGGTGGTTTGGGTGAGTCAAAACGTAACGATATCTGCGACATGAAAATTGCGCAGCGCCAGCTTTATGCATAGACACGCCTCCGTTTCAGCTGGCCAACCCCTTGAGATGCTGCTGCTTTTATTTTAGAGCAGGATGCACTAAACTTGGCGAAGGCAATTAATATGCTGTTTGTGACGGACAAATTTTTTGCATAATGTTACTGCCGCATGCATTTCTGCTTGCGAAGGAACCAAAATAGACTGCAGTATAGGCATCTGGTTGAAATTGAATGCAGTAAATTTCTTGAAGCGAGAATAGTTCTTTTGTCTCATTAGAACAGTACCGTTAATCATTATAAATTTATTATTTAAACCAGGTCCTGATGCTAAAAAACAGCATTAAATATTAAGTGTGCTACATGTCATGTTACTCCTAAAAAAAAAAAAAAAAAGATTCCAGATTCATGGTGCAGGAGAAAGCTTGTAGTACACGTAGTGGAAGTGGGGTTCCCTATCAAATTGGGAGGAAAAGTAAGCTTGCTGGGCGGACCATGTTTCCTCCCAGCTAGCACGCATTTTAAGCTGGCAGGTCGAAGTGTCTTCCCTACTAGCTTGCAGTTGAAGCTTGCATCTTGCACTTTAGGAGTGGGAGGAGCACGGTTCCTCCCAGCTAGCTCACAGTTTTAGCTTGCAGCTCACTGTTTCCTCCCAGCTAGCTCACAGTTTTAGCTTGCAGCTCACTGTTTCCTCCCAGCTAGCTCACAGTTGAAGCTCAAAGCTTGCACTTTAGAAGTGGTAGAAGCATGCTTCCTCTCAGTTAGCTCAGCCAGCGAGCTCGCAGTGCAGGAGTCCTCCTTACTGCTATTTTGTAATGACTGTTACAGGAGCATAGTGTTAAAAAGCAGAATGAGATGGCTAGTTATGCACCGGCTCTGTTCTAGGGCATTAGTTTGCATGATTGCTGGGTTAATTATAGGCTAGTCATGATTATATTTGCATGCTACACAGATGACTTGTCGTAGTGCTACTGTTAGCTCCTACCTGTCAAGAAGGAATAGAGCAACCTCGGCATCACTCTTCAGCGGAATGGCAACTGTTACCATCTCGGAAATGCCTCCCAGATGTTAACTCTCATCTGATCTGTTTTTATTTAAACCTGTTTATGTCTTCACCACTAAGGTCTTCCTTCTTTCAGCTTGTTTTTTTTTTTTTTCTTCTTTAGATATATGCCATTATAGTCAAAGAAGGTATTGCAAATTAAGCGCGAGTTGCCATAGCACTGCTTGCGCACAACCGACACAAGACAGACAGACCCCAGGAGAGGAGAGTGCTAGCAGACGATAGAAAAGTAGGTCTCAGCTCGTAGGCTGGGCTTGGTTACATCCAATTTTGTGGCTTAAATTTACACTGAGTGCACCAAGCCTGATTGAACATTGTCCTAGCTGGGCCTGGTCTTATGATGCTTGTCCATTTAAATACACGCAAAGCAAGTTTTTACCCAGCAATGCCTTTTATTCAGAGTGCGCTCCAACTACTTTGTTTGAACAAGCTGGCTAACAAGTTAGCTAGCTATGGATAATGTCAACACAAGGAATAGGAAAATTAGTTTTACTGAAAGTGAAATAAGCAAACTTACAAAGATGTGTTCAGAGAATAGAAATGTTTTCACTGGTAAATTAAATGACACCAACAGAAAGAAAAACTATTGACATGGAAATCAATCACCTGTAGTCTACAATTGTCTCTCTCTAATACAGGCTGTAGCTGAGGGGAGAGCTCATCGATTAATTCAGACGGGGCGCGCTGAATAAAGTGAAACCTCTCCATCAGCTCTATGGCTGAATAGAATTCCAGTGGATTTGCCCATTCACCTACCAATCTTTCTCTTATAATGCTCTTTTGTTAATTATGTTATAAATGAGAAGTGCAGCCATCTTTTTTTATTTTTTATTTTTTTCAGTCATGCCAATTCGATCATTAACTCTTCAACCTGAATGCCCCGGGTACTGGGGGTAAGGTTGGTATGGTGTGCTGTGAGTCTCTGATCTTTAAACGCCTAATTGCTTTCAAGCTGTTCCGTTTAAGATTGCTCAATTACTAATCACACAATTTATTTACTGAATAATGAAGACCAATATTTAAGCCTGAAAATATTAAGGAAGTATTATGAAATGACGGATATCACCAGAGGGCTACAATGACAATGTACTAAATTTTGTTGAGGGGGGACAAATAAATAATTAATGAATCCAGTACTTTCCCTGAATTCCTTCTCCCATTTGAGCATTTTTTTTTCAGCAGTGCAACCTAGTTTACTTTAAGATTGCACTTAATGTTTTCAGCATGTTTTTTTCTAAATGTTTTCACCATTCGAAAGAATAGGCGACATTTGCAGGTAATCACAGTTACACACTGGTTTCCGAGAAGCGGTAATAATTAATTTATTAAATTAAAATAATATTAAATGCATGCTATGCATCAAATTTCCATGATGGCAAGATCATTTATGAGTTCTTTATAATCAAGCTTCCAGGAAAGTTGTAGGAATGCTACAATATGAGATTGTATGACAGGTAATTATCTCATTAATAAATTAGAAATGAAATCTAAACCTTATCTGAACACCATCTTCAGCAGCATTTACTATGTAGCATTCTACTTTATGCTAGGTTCCCACTATCATGATTCGCGGGACGATTGAAATTGTGGTCTTAATCGTGTAGTAATCGTGGTGATCCTATAAGATCTTATCAGATCTTGAGGTCAGTCGTGGCAATCATGTTGATCGTAGAAAAGTTTTGGACTGTTCAAAAATTTCCAACAATCAACATGATTAACTGTCAATGGTGATCATTGCATCACCTCGTATCCAAACCTGAAATTTCAGAGAAGTTCCATGATCAGCTACAAAAGGCCAATCGTGGGTTCGTACTGGAGCGCACGACAGTGGGAACTAAGCATTAAGATGGAATTTTGAGAGATTTTAGTTGATTGCCATCCATTTGATCTCATACTGTAGCCTTGCTCTGTCACACAAAGCTACATGTCTCACTCATTAATGGCAAGGCAGCTTATTGAAAGCGTATTTTCTCGGTAAATTGATTTGATTAATTGTCCGATTCTTAATCAGAAACAGATGGAGAGTTAACCCGCATTATGGTAATGTCACTGGTTGTAGACAGAGTTTTAATTTTACATGAGCAAACTTAACTCGCGGACCTAAGTCAGCAAAACCGCATGTTTTCTTATGCATCTCAAGCTGATTAGACATGGACGCAAAAAAAAAAAAAAGAATATACCATTTTGTGAGCTATAGGAATTCGGACGCTTCGAAAGACATTGGTGTTTCATGTTGCAATTAATGTGAATAGGAAAATGCTTGATAATAACTGCAATAAACACTAATGCAAGCTGAGGGGAAGTGGACAGTAATTATAATATTAATAATAAAACTTAGTTGCTAATTGGGAAACGCAAATGGGAACGAGTTTGGAGAAGTGGTGCGCTTTAAGGCGAGGTGAGAGGAGGAATAATATCCCTGCGAACGCAAGTCCTGGGTGGAAAAGGTTAATTGGCCTGGCGTTTTCACCCAGTCAACTAAGTGCATAGTTGGACTTTCAAACTTAGGCCTGCTCTGTATTATGCACAAAAGTTACACCCAGCTGCAACACCTAAGAGGGTCTTAGTCTAAATGGTACACATAATGATAATTTGGTGGTAACTTTGTCCTGAGTCAGATTTTACATTATGCCTAGCTGGTGTACTTCACTCCAGGTGACCTTTGAGCTGAGTTGCTGTGATTGGCTGGTTGCATTGGCTGGCTAAACCTGATTGGTTGTTTGATTCAGACCGGTCCATTTTTTAAGAACGCTAAATACAAAGATTTGGGCGCTTACAGACACACATTTTTCTCAAGGAACCCTTCAATTACATGTAAGTGACAAGCTATGATCAAAATTAGTTATCTCTTTCAAAATTATGATGAAATAATATTCTATAATGTGTTGTCAGTCAGATGTCTGTTCATTATCTCCCATTTTATTTTATCCCCAAGCACGACTCTAAAGCAGAAGGTGACTACAATGTGCTAAAAATGTGTTTGTTTGCTTTATAGAAAAGTAAGATATGCCAAAATTGAAATCCAAAATATTGCAAACATAAGGAATATACTTCTAATACTTCGGAGACAATGCTGCAGATATGAGATGCATCAGTTATTATTATCATGCAATATTTATGTGTTCCGTTGAGTTTGTGTTGTAGAATCTCTTCCTTAAAAATCCATGTTGTATCCAAAAATATTCAATGGGAGCAAGTGGAGACTGTCACTGCCAGAAAAGGATTACATTCTTACCTGATGGAAGCATTCGTCTTGTTAGACATGAAGAGTTAGTGTTGTTTTCTTGTCCTATGCTTGCTGGAAAGACAATTTAATTGAATGTTCTGAATTTTACAATGTGTGCATCAAATTACAGGTATGGAAGTTGAAATGATTTATATATATTGAATCATGAATTCAATATGCATATTTTGCATACTGCACATTTTGAAAAATGTCTAAATGCATTTATTTTTTACATTTTGGATTTTGCATTTTACTCTGTTGATATGTGTTACTATTTCACTGGGCCGAAGACAGCCCAGAACTGAGCCTATGGTTAAGTACAGCAGTTTTTATTCTGTGACGTCTGTATCTTTCCATGAGGTATATTATTAATGACTGATGCCATTACATTGTCTTTGTGTTTGTTCATTCCTCTATGTTCTCTGTAGTAAGTTCTACTTTGCCCCAGTGTATTTCAGGTGTAGTTTGTGTGTCAGAAATGGCAGAGCAAGAACCTGAGACCAGTCCGTGCCAAGAGATGCATTTGCAAGCCATTTTACTGACTTACTTTGAAGCACTTTAAAAAGCTTTTTTAATCATGATTTAACATAATTCATAAGGTAAAAAAAAAAAAAAATTCAACAGTGTGATATTTTAGTGTTATTAGGGTTGCATTTTTAAAATGTCTTAGATAGTCCTTGGTGTGATGTTTTGTGTGCATGTGTGATTAACCAGATTTTGTCGCAGATTGGAATGGGATATGCCTTGAATATTGATTGAAAAAAAATACATGAAATAAAAGTACATTTTTGATTTATTTTTTGGTAAAAGAATTGTGTGTACCTGCATTGGCCAGCTGATCAGTACAGGGTACATCGTGTTTTCTGGTCTGTAAGGTCCTGCATCCATTTCTGTTCTCAAGCTGGGGAGCCTTGCCTTATCTATTGTTTGCTTGTTTGTTTATTCCTTTGTTTGTGTGTGTATGCGTGTGTGTGTTCAGCTATCACTGATATTTATTTATTTATTTAGTTGGAACCCTTTGCATAAACATGTTCTCAGTGAATCATGCATTAACTCAAGCTTACCAAATTTATACAAATCAATCAGTCAATTTTATTGATTACTGTGCAGCATAGTCGCAATACACTTTCAAATGAAAAAGAAAACATAGGACAAAACGTATGGCAAGCAAATGAAATGATAAGAGTTAAAACAACCATATTACAATCCCAATTCCTAAATAGTTAGGACGAAGTGTAAATTGTGAATAAAATCAAAATGTAATGACTTTCAGATCACATGAGCCAATGTTATTTACAATAGAACATAGATAACATTTCAAATGTTAAAACTGAGACATTTTACATTTTTATCCACAAAATGAGCTTATTTCAAATTTTCTGGCTGCAACATGTCTCTAAAAAGTTGGGACACAGGCAAAAAAGGGCAGAAAAAGCAATTAATATAAAAGAGAATCAGCTGAAAGAACATTTAGCAAGTAATTACATTAACTGGCATCAGAGGTGTAACATGATAGGCTATAAAATGGATGTCTTAGAGAGGCTGAATCTCTCAGAAGTAAAGATGGCCAGAGGCTCTCCAACCTGTGAAGGCTTGTGTAAAAAAAAAACATTGTGGAATACTTTAAAAACAATGTTCCTCAACGTCAAATTGCAAAGACTTTGAAGGTTTCATCATCGACAGCGCATAACATCATCAAAAGATTCAGAGAAACTGGAAAAATCTCTGTGCGTAAGGGACAAGGCCGAAGACCTTTACTGGATGCCCACGATCTTCAGGCCCTCAGACGCCACTGCATCACTCACCGGCATGATTCTGTCATTGACATTACTAAATGGGCCCAGGAATACTTCAAGAAACCACTGTCTGTAAACACAGTCCGCTGTGCCATCCACAGATGCCACCTAAAACGCTATCATGCAAAAAGGAAGCCATTGTTGACATGATCCAGAAGCGCCGCCGTGTTCTGTGGGCCAAGGCTCATTTAAAATGGACTGTAGCAAAGTGGCAAAGTGTCCTGTAGTCAGACTAGTCCAAATTTGACATTCTTGTTGGAAATCATGGGCATCGTGTCCTCCAGGCTAAAGAGGAGAAAGACCACCCCTCCTGTTATCAGCGTTCAGTTCAAAAGCCAGCACCTCTGATGGTATGGGGATGCATTAGTGCATATGGTGTGGGACATTTGCATGTTTTAAAAAGCACCATGAATGCTGAAAGGTATATAAAGGTTTTAGAGCAACATATGCTCCCCTCCAGACGACATCTACTCTAGGGAAGGCCTTGTGTATTTCAGCAGGACAATGCAAAACCACATACTGCAGCTATTACAACAGCTTGGCTTCGTAGTAGGGGAGTCTGTGTACTGAACTGGACTGCCTGCAGTCCTGATCTTTCACCGATTGAGAACATTGGCGCATAATTAAACGAAAAGTCCGTCAAAGGAGACCCAAAACTCTCCAGCAGCTGGAAGCCTGTATTGAACAAGAGTGGGATCAAATTTCAATGGCCAAACTCAAGAAACTTGTCTCCTCAATGCACGGACGCCTCCACTCTGCATTGAAAAGAAGAGGGGATGCTACTCCATGGTAAACAGGCCCCTGTCCCAACTTTTTTGAGACCTGTAGCAGCCATCAAATTTGAAATGAGCTCATTTTGTGGATAAAATTGTAAAATTTCTCAGTTTCAACATTTGCTATGTTATTTTTGTTCTATTGTGAATAAAATACTGGCTGGTGCGATTTGAAAGTCATTGCGTTTTGATTTTATTCACAAATTACACTTTGTCCCAACTATTTTGGAATTGGGGTTGTAGAAACTTAATTGTTAAAAGGATTTTAAAAAGATGATGGACCAGACTTAGTTGTTGTGGAAGCTGTAATGAGTACAGGACATAGCATATATCACACAAGATAAGTAACGAAAATAAAACAACCGCAATTAAAAACATCACTGTAAAAAAGGACGGTATAAGTTATGAACATGGCTAAATTCTAAGGAAGGCTGTAAGAAAGTGAATACAATTAGATTTGTCAGTCTTGATTAAAGGATTTAAACTGAGCGTGCTTCTTTAACATGTAATGGAGGGCCATTCCAGAGAGACCGGGCATGCTAGGCAAATGCTTTGAGACCGACTGATTTTTTGTTAACTGAGGGAATGATTGGGGGACCAGCATTGAGGGAGGAAAGAGGGCGTTCCGGTGTATAAGGTACCATTCGCTCTGATAAGGCAAGTCAAGGCCTTGCTTCGCCTTGTCTTCCATCCTTTGCCATGCCTTTCCCTGCTAAATAACTAAGATGGTGTAAGTCCTTGCAAAGCGTATAAGATTTAAAAAAAAAAAAAAAGTTTTAATTAAATCAGTTCTAGCCTGCACTAGCATCCAGTGATCAGCGACCAGAATGGGTGCCACATGGTCAAGTTTTCTAAATTTTGTCAACATTCTGGCTGTGGCATTATAAAAAAAAGGCTGAAAACTTCTGGTAGCACAACTAGGGAGACCAGAAATAAAGAACTTTATAGTACTTAAGTCTCCAAAATAAAAATGCATGGATTACGGTGTCAGCATCGCAGCATGATATTATGGGTCGGATTTGAGCAATATTACTCAGACTAAAAAAATGTTCTCTTGGTAGTAGCCTCGATGAGAGACTGGAACGTCAGACGAGAACTGAACATCAATCCAAGGTTTTTGATGGTCAAGCTTTCTGTAACTGTGTCTTATCAGCATTTAGTTGTACAGAGTTAATATCCATCAATTTTTGTGATGTCTGTTAGACTTGCTTCTAAATTTAAGAGTTGGCAAAGATCATTGAGCTTTACTGGCAGGCCTACATAAACTGTAGCTGTGTATTATCAACATATGAGTGAAAGTTAATGCCACATTTGCAAATTATGCCACCAAAGGGATGCATGTGGATGGAAAAAAAGCGTGGGGCCAAGGAGTAATCACTGGGGTACACCAAACTTTACTTTGGAAAATTAAGAAACTGAATCGTTGTAATATTCATGTTGAATTCAATTTGATAAACTAAATCATGAAAGCCCTGCGTAGCTATATGCTTCTCCGAGCATTTGGTGGTCTAAGGTTCCTAAAGCTGCACTCCAGTCATAAAGCAGCAACAATGATGTTAAGTCAGAATCAACTGTGATTAGTAAATCATTGACTACTTGGGTAATTTTGACATGAAGGGAAGACTGGTTATTGGCCTCCATTGAACAGAATTTGGTTGGGGCAATGGAGAAAGCCAGGACGCGAACTTGCGATTCCCGAACCACATAGCTATGGGAGACGTTTTGACGACTTTGATTGGTCTCTTTCAACGCAATCACACCCACGCTAGAAATATAGACTAGAAATAGTCTATTTGCGTGCAACAAATTATCGTTCAAGGACTTTCTGTGTGCTGCGCAAAACAGCAGATTAACATGTATTATTTCTCATTCTTTTGAGTGAAACAGGACTATTTTAGGAAAGACAAGTGGATAAAAACATCATTCAAAAAATTATTTTAACAATGCAATATTGAAATTTTACATATCAATCAGAGCAAATACAATTTAGATTTCTAATGAAATCTTATAAATCACATAATTAATTAATTATTTAAATGTATGTGTTTTTTACAGCCACTGAACAGAATTTTTTGAATCCCCCGCTGCTGTCAGGCGTAACGTGGCAACGCTGGCACTCTTGAGTCGTGATTGACGGGGTTTCTCTGTTTGGGTAGTGGAACATAATATGACTGACTGGCTTGGGGATCATAAGCAGGAGGGTTTCCTTCGATCTCATACAAATCTCCCTGCCTTAGTGGAACCTGACATATTTTTCTCCCATAATTTTGCACAAATTCGATTCTCAAAAAATAGGGAACAAAGCGCGTCCCGAATTCGTCCAATACGGAACTTGTCTTTATAGTTTTCAAATTTTGCAGCACGGCCGCCGACCCTACTCGTCGACATAAAATCTTTTATCAGTTGCTGTTGCTTCTCTTGCCAGGTTTTGATTTTAACAGATGGTGTGGCACCAAGAGGACGACTGAAAGCATTTTTTTTAATCTGTTTTTTTTTTTTTTTGAGGTGAGCCTACTCGCCCCGAAGACGTGAAAGCGACTTTTATTTTGGTGACGTTAAACGCGGCGGAGGACTTCGCTTGAGGAGATGGGGAGGAGTGCTAAACTGGTCGCACGCCTCAGAATTCAAATTCTATGAGATCTGCCGCAATAATCAAACCCGCAAATTGCCTGGATGAAGAACTACTGTCATATATAATTATGCGGCGAGAAACAATTTCAATAGAAGAACGTAAGTACTTGTCTGAAGTATTTCTGTCAGCGATTGTGTGTGCAACCTGTAGCTGCTTTCTGGCTTCTCAGCTAACGTCTATGTTACATGTCATGACTGCGCATTTCAGCACGAGGCTACTTAGCTGTTTTGCCAGTGTTAGGTTGCAATGACTTGGTCAACATGTTTCACACGATACCGTTCTGTGAAACGGGCCCTCGATTCGCTGACTGTTAACGAATGTGAATTTCAAACATACATGACAGCCCATTATTCAATGACCACTTAGCATTGAGATTGCTATTGGCTAGCATGCCTGGGACTTGAATGTCTACTGTAGTGTTTCTTCGCATCGAGTACCAAGTTGGCAGCGATCTCTGCTGTCTCCTTTAAATGTTATGCTAAGACCCAGCTTAATATGCACCATTGGGGAACACTGTGGTGCAGCCTTTAAGAGAACTATTAACGCCTATTGTTATTAACATCACAATAACGGCTTGATAACGCGTGAACGTTGTCTGGTTTTTGTCAAGGGCGATGAAAATGAGGTACATGTGTGTGTGTGTGTGTGTTACGGTCGCAGATGTTTTTGGAGTGTTTTTCAGTCTCTTTGGTGTATTTGAGATCTTCTAGGCATTTCTTGGAAGCTGAACTAAAAAGTAACGTAATGTTTGTTAATGATAATGGCTAATTGACTCTCAAAATGTCTGCAGCCACCTGCACCTCGTCTGGTAGCCGATTGAAGGAATAACGTTATGTGTTTAAGCATTTATTTTATGCGATCTCTAAAACAGAAACCATATACTTTGCACCTATCTACGTCTCCACATTCATACAATTTTTTAAATTCTTAAAGGCAATGGTAAGAAGAATTATCATGTCAATACCAGCAATGAAATTTCAGAAGGATAGCCTGGACATTTTCAGAATCCATCATTAATATTAAGTTCAATAACGTCTCCTGTGTACTTGGCTTCTACCCATAATTTTTCGGAGACGTGACCAGGTTTGCTCATGATGCAACTATGTTCTATGTTATGGCAGAATTGCGTAACCTCCTGCCATGAAGAGCTGAAATGTAAACCTGTGGTCTGGATGTGCACATTTTAGGTTGTTTTCCTTAATGTTTCTGTTGGCAAACTTCCCCATACCTCCCACAGGATATTTCAAGCTTAAAAATTCACTCATAGCATTTCCAAGTAATTGACTCATTTCCCATGTAGGATGAAAGGCATTGTTCTTGGGCTCTCCGCAAACACTGTAATTGCTTGTGTAGACATGGGCTTCAGTTTTGTTTTGATCTGGTATCCATACGTTTTTGTGTGGCCTGTCGCTGTATTTGAATAGAAAAGTTGATTAATGAAACGGTTTGCCCTCAATAATTAAGCACTCTAAGCTCATACAATATAATAGTTGTAATTATTAAATGTTATTTCAGAGATGTTATACACTTAATTCAGTATTTTCATGTTATGTTTTTGCCTGACATTCTTGAAAAAAAAAAATCTGTAAATACCAGATACATAATTATTTGAAATTTATAGGCAGTGTTTAAACAGTTAATTTTGTTTAACTGCATGGGAGACAGTTGTACATTTTGCTTTGTACAGGCTTTGGCTCGTGTGATATTCTCCATCTACTTGTACACATTCTTCCCACTGCTCTTTGGCACTGCCCTTACACCCCCCCCAAAAAGACCAACCTTGCTTCCCTTTCTGATTCCTGTGGGGGAGGGGCATCGGGGGGTGAAGGCACGGCACGTATTATTTTGCTCAGGGGCTGAGTCATGTCCCAATATATAAATAAATAGGATACCACTGGGGTCTTAGCAATGGGATTGCATTAAAAATACCTTTCTGAGGCCCAGCGAAAGCTGCCCACGCACAATTCTTACTTGCCTTACTGGAAATGGTTATTTTTTTTATTCTTACTTTATATTATTGTTCGCAGCACAAAAATAGACTGTCTTTATGTTGCAAACACTCGTCTTACTGGGAATCCCCCTGGCAAGTCACAACATTTTTCACCCGAGTAAAGCCGCTTCCTCACTGGAGGCGAAACGAATTTTTCGCACGACAGATTACATTCAAAGTCAATGCAAAGACGCAAAACGCGTGTATTCGCGTCTTTGCTTTGACTTTGAATGCAATCTGTCGTGCGAAAAATTCGTTTCGCGTCCGGTGTGAAAGCAGCTTAAGTCATCGGATTTCAGGGCTCTAACGCACGGTCACCGTATGCTCTGTACACCGCAAGCTGGGACATGATCACAGTGAGTTTGCTCTACCAGCATGGCTGCCATTATTAAAGTAAGCATTGGTATAACAGATTCAAGGTTTCAAGTAGTAAAAACACTTAAAGGCAGTAAATTCAGGTTTGATAGCTTACAAATTACAGTCCATTACGCCTAAAATGCGTGTGTAGACCAAAATACGCTTTGCATCTGAAAGAAAATGAGATCAATATTTGTTACAAAGGAGCTGACTTTAAGAGAGAACCATTTCCTTGGCATGGATGCATTTTAAGTAGGCTACGGTATGGGGCAAAGTCTTATTATTAACAAAGTCTTCATTATTATTATTTTTATTGTTGCTTATAACTAATCATTTTCACCTATTAGCTATTGACTGAACAGATATATTTTGGTGCCAACAGAAACTAAGCATTTTAGATTTTGCATATTTTGAGCCAACATTTTTGACCAGTATTGCTCTTTTTTGATTTTGTATACAATCTGTTTACTCAAGTCATGTTTTTATATATGATTGGTAACATTTTTGTACATTTTTTTTTCTCCCAGAATATGAAAATGCTTGCTAAGATACATGATAAAATACTTACGTTGGAATCTTATTTGCAGCTATAACTGGCACAAGGCTGAATTGAAATTAAAATGTCAAACTGAGAAGCTAAACTTTCAGTTTGAATCATGGTGGTAGTTCTTGTTTGTCTACTCGTTCGAATGACTTATTTTCTGCTGCTATAAATAGCCTTTACCTTTAATTTATTCACAGTCACATGAAGTGATTCGGTGGAGAGGGGCTGTGGTTCAGGCAAAAATAATGTTCTTTTACTTTCACCAGCAGTGTTACCATCTTTTTACAGTACGCTCTCTTATTGATTGAATAAAAAATACATATATATTTAATTTCTGCCCAAATATTTGGGCAAAATGCTTATCGACTCATTTTATTCCCAGTGTTTTGCCTCAGTGTAGACATTAATGAGGCTGCATTTGTACGGCACATGTCCATACTGTCCTGGAGAACCCCCAGCAGTAATCCGGTCCTCAGGACATAAGTAGGCTAAAGCAGATGTGGTCACTTCACCTAATTGGCTCAGATGATGCGTGCAGCTCCTGACATCAAAGTGTGCGCTTGGACTTCTGCTCCTGATTTAACAACAGGTGTCAGCAGTCACTGTGGCCATGAAAATGGGCTTACCATCCAGCCTGACCTTTAAAATATTCCCCTAGTTTTTTTTTTTCAGGTTATCAGACAATATTTTAATCTTCAGCACAGGAAAATACGCTGGAAAAGTGGTGATGTCATTTTGAGGTCAACTTGCAGTAGCCATGGCAACTGGTTCACGTCGAACGAGCCAAACCATAAGCAAAGAACGACAACAGTGTTTATCGCCATGGTCCTCATGTCAATGTATGGAATTATGCTTTATTTTGAGCGATCTTAAACTCAAAGTATGCTCATTATAAAAGAACAGGAAGCATTTCTCACTATATTTTTGATCATCAAATATTTAGGTATTTCATGCCGTGTGTTAAGTGTACGAGTGAATGTGTTGCTATGCTGTGAGCGTGAACCATTGTCAAGGAAGTGAGTGTTGACCCCAGCGAAAGTGACGTCACACTTTTCAGCATATAGGTATCCAAAGTGGTTAAGTCTTTTTTTTCATGTGGAACAAAATGTGGTAAATCTTGGTTTATGTGGATAGGGATACATTCCAGCATATTGGACTTTTGGTTGTTGTCTCTGGAAATCCCCTGTCCGGATGTGTCATGCTTCTGGTATTTCTTTGAACACATGATGTCATCATCAGTCCCTTGCAGAAAATGGAACACCCCTTTGACAATAGATTAGAATGGTCAAATCTTCTTATATGTATAGCAATAGCCATAATCCGTTTTATGCTTGAAATGTAAAATTTAAAAAACAGCTCTTTTAACCCATTTAAACCGGGACAGCATGTGCGCATTTTAACCTTTACAACCGGGGACGCTGTTACGCATTTCTACCCTTCAGGCCGGGAAAGCGGATACGCATTTTGTAGTTTTCATTACTTTTCCGACCATTTCCGGCTCATAGCTGTTCTTTTACTGGCACTTTATACCAGGGCAGATGCCATAGTAACACTTCAAGACACTTTATTTTTTATTTTTTTATGTTTATTTTTATTTTATTTGAACGGACACTTTATCATGCCTGCCACCCAGTAGCGGTGCTACAGGGGGGGCAAAGACACGTCCCTTTTAGTCCTGGCTAGATCTCAATCATTTTCCTTTATTGACGTCTTTTTTCAATTATCGTAATTGGCAACTGAAGACACGGTTTCTCACCGTATGCTATCTAACAGCGATGAAATCATGGGCTAAATTCAGTGCAGAAAAATAATTTACTTATTAATTGGCCAATGCTTCGCGTGAATGAACTGGTCCGTGTTCCAATGAAACGCAGACTTTCACTCTCGGTATTTCGTGGGTTGATTTAAAAAAAAAAAAACAAAAAAAAAAAACAGTGGCACTCGGCAGTTAAATAGCCTAGGTTATAACAAGCGTGTGGCTCAAGCCATTTGCGTGAGAGTCGACAGGTAGGCTATGCAATTTTGAATAACGTAGATTTAAATACAGCAAATACGCGTCCAGAGGAATGATTGTCGTCTTACCTAATCGGGGAGAACAAGCAGCACCTGTTAAGCGCGGAGTGCTCTCGGAGTGAACCTTTTGTTAATCATGAAGATGACTGAGAACAGGTCAGGATTTATAATTGTTTTAAACGGCTGTTTTGTGCAACCCAATTCTCTGTTCCGCCACTGTGCTGAATTTAACCCGCGATTTAATCGCTGTTAGATCGTATGTGGAGGGAAACCGTGTCTTCAGTTGCCAATTACAATAATTGGAAAAGACGTCAATAAAGGAAAATGATTGAGATCTACCCAGGACTAAAAGGGACGTGTCTTCGCCACGCCCTGTAGCTCCGCCACTGCTGCCACCTGTTCCAGAGAAAGAAAAAATGTTCGTTATTCTCTAGTGCAGAGCTTATACTTTTATTTATTAGGCCTCTTTATTCCATTTGAGTTGTGCATGTTATGTAGATAGAGATTTGTTATTTATTTTATTGGTTTTATTATATTTTATAGTTTGTTCAGTGTTTTAAATATTGTGATGAAGATTTGCACAAATAAAAAACATAGTTCTTATGAAAGCCACAAGTGTAAGCTCTCAAATACTTTTTGAATTTTGTTTCTATCTGCTACAGAGGCTGAGATATCAGCTTTTTACTAGACGTTGACACCTGGGTGCTGTTTTCCAGAAAACCTCAGGTTTTAGGGGTTCTTTTCAAAATCGTCCATAGGTTTTCATAGGCGTTTTTTGAATAGGCCTCAGGCCTAAATGGGTTAACTGTGTGCATTTTTCCCAAATTTATAAGTCTCTGTCCTGTTTGTCATGTGATTGATTGGGTACTATTGTTGGTGTATCTACAAGGTTGAAACATTTTGTTTGTTTTACCACCTATCGTAATACTGGCTGAACCTGTCTGAATGCTTTGAATCCAGCTCCCAGAATGCACTGCCTGTGAGAGATTCCTGAGGCGTATATACATGAGGGGGTGGAAGGCTGAAAGAAGAGTCTGGTGAGTCCATTTGTCTACCTCCCCCAACCCTAAATGTGTTGTGAAATATGAAAGGGTGAAATCTCAGTGTTGGGCAATATGATGTACCTCATGTATTTTGAAATATATTGCTGTTTCTTCATATTCCCTTCTTGTAACATTGTTATATCCATAATCCCACTCTTAAAAAATGAACGTAAAAATATCTGTACGTAAATTTTGTTGTTTTTAATCTGGGTTTAACCTGGACAGTAAGAGAAGT
The DNA here is from genome assembly GCA_029692085.1 of Gymnothorax javanicus. Classification (NCBI taxonomy): domain Eukaryota; kingdom Metazoa; phylum Chordata; class Actinopteri; order Anguilliformes; family Muraenidae; genus Gymnothorax; species Gymnothorax javanicus. Next base: position 82,035,904 of record CM056202.1, read on the forward strand.
TGGAGGACTGAGATGATTGACTGCACCTGAGGACAAGTACATTCATGTCTAGTTTGAGAATTAGTCACCTCACAGGTCAGCTGGCATTTTCACTGTACCTGTCAAACATCAGTATCTGCAACTGAGCAGAGATAACTCCAGGATGCTGCCTAATCCACTCTTAGTGTCCTACTGTTTATTTCAATTTTTGATGTTTACCAGTTTTAGATGTAGCCTTTTTTGAAAATTCAGCCAGCACCCAAAGAGGTATCTTACTACTGCATGGTTTGGCAGGAACTATTCTACACATCTGCAGGCTGAGGACTTGGGAGGAGTTGATTTCTCAAACTAGACTTTGGTGTATTTGCACTCTGTGCCTCTGACTCTGTAACTGTTGTAGTAGAACAGGAGGAGTGAAGTGTAGTGCAAGTTAGCCTTGTTCTTCTTGCAGATATTAGCACATTTTGTGGCCCAGAAATGAGTGGAAAGCTAGCGAGTTCAACAGGCCCAGCCCTTCCTGTAAATGAGAGGGTTACTCTGGTGGTGGATGGTACCCATTTTGTGGTGGATCCTGCTGTCTTCACCGCTCACCCGGACACCATGCTAGGAAGGTAGGTGACTGATGGTCTATTAGCCCAAAAAATTAACTTGTATTTTTAGTGATGGTGAGTTAAATTATTCGGGCTCTAGCCTCTTCTATAATTGGGTGTAGTAATCATAATAATGCGTCCTTTGTTGGATCATCAAGCAATTAATAGTGGTATCAGAATGTAGCGGGATGGGTAGTTTTTGTAAATCACTGATTCAGTTAAGTGGCCTGCCCCATGATCTGGTACTGATAATTGACTATACCAGTGCTAAATACGGCTTGCATTTGGATCTTCAGTGCGTTAGCTGTGTCTGAAGTGCGCACCTGTATGTCTGTGATGAAATGGTGGATGGCAGATTGAATAAGAGGTGTGCTTCTCTTTGGCTCCTTGGAATGGGACTGGGCTTCAAGTGGGCAGGTTAAATGGCAATCTGTACCTGCCTGCAGGCTGTATTCCCTTGCCTTTGTGCAGTGCCTTAGCTGGACCTACTATCCAACTGCATGTATTGGGAAATAATATGAGGGATTACGGTCTCTGAATCATGGGTAGCTGTTGACTTTGCGTCTGGTTTCAGGATGTTTGGCCCAGGACGGCAGCACAACTTCACTCGGCCCAATGGGAAGGGCGAATACGAGATCGCAGAAGGCATTGGCGCTAGCATCTTTCATGTCGTCCTGGTAAGTTTCAAATCTCTGCCCTAACCTGGATTTCTCAGTGCAAGGTTCTCTCACTGTAATTGCACAAACTGTAATGGGGTGACAAACAGATGGAAAAGCAAGAGAAAGCTCAAAGGTTTCTTGAGACAAACCGGACCATTTTGTTCATGATATCTCTTCTTTCCATCCTCAGGATTTTTACAGGACGGGGATCCTGCGATGCCCAGATGGAGTTTCGGTTGCTGAACTTCGGGAAGCCTGTGATTACCTCTGCATCAACTTTGACTACAGCACAGTGAAGTGTCGCGATCTCAGTAAGCGATCTGTGATTATGTCTTCATTAACTTTGACTACTGTAGAGTGAAATGTTGCAGTCTCAGTATATGGTCTGTGATTACCCTGTATTAAAATTGTCTGCAGCACAGAGAAGTGTCACAATCTCAGTAAATGGGCTGTGATTACCCTGTATTAAAAATGGCTACAGCACAGAGAAGGGTCACAATCTCAGTAAATGGGCTGTGATTACCCTGTATTAAAATTGGCTACAGCACAGAGAAGTGTCACAGTCTCAGTAAATGGGCTGTGATTACCCTGTATTAAAATTGGCTACAGCACAGAGAAGGGTCACAATCTCAGTAAATGGGCTGTGATTACCCTGTATTAAAAATGGCTACAGCACAGAGAAGGGTCACAATCTCAGTAAATGGGCTGTAATTACCCTGTATTAAAATTGGCTACAGCACAGAGAAGGGTCACAATCTCAGTGAGCGCGCTGTGATAGCCTCTATATCAACTTTGACCACAACACAGTGAAGTGTCAGAATGTCTGTGACCACTGACAAACCGGCTGCTCCTTATCGGCTTGATATTACTGAGCATTTTCTCTGTGAAATCCATCTTCCTGCAGCATTGCCTTGGTCTATGCTTTATTTCATATGCACAAGCTTCACTTGTCATGTCCTTTCATGCAGGCTACAAATGTTAATGTGTGGCTGCTGGGTTGGCTCAGTCGATTGAGACGCTGCATTGTGGTGCTAGAGTTAACTCCATGGCATCGGATCAGTGCTGACTGTGGCCAGCTGTGAGAGCAGCACACCATTCGCTTCACGCTGCTCAGGGAAATGGGAGGGATACAGTTGGTTTGGGTTGGCATTGTTTGTTGTTCTGGCGGTTCCTGCTGGCCTTGCGGGTCCTCATCAGATACACTCAAAGCAAGCTCATGTTCAGCTTCCTCTGCCCTCATTTTGACTCCGCGAGGGTCGAAGCTGCAAGCAAGCAGAAGCATTGGCTGACAGGCGCATGTTTCAGAGGAGAGCTGTGAACTGTCTGCACCCTCCCAAAACGGCAGCATGAGTCGCGTTCAAGTATTTTTGTATATAGTTTGCCTGATTGGACATTGCGGATTTGGGTGGGACTGGAGATGCCAAAAAAAAATGTTTATGTATTCCTAATACTAATTTGCATAATATGTATGTGAAGGGCAGATCACAAAAATACCTTCTCTATTGGCTCTCATCTTCGTTTCCTTTTTGACTGTGAAAATAATACTGCCGAATATTGATACTTTGATTATTTCCTCAATTTTTGTATTTCATGCATGACTGAACTCACGTTTAAACAACATAATTGTGAAAAAACCAACAGTTCAAACTGCTTTCTTTTCACGTAGCTCACTGTCAGTGGGAATGCACCATCCAATCCCGTTTTTCCTTCCCCAGGCGCTCTGCTGCACGAGCTGTCCAATGACGGGGCTCGACGGCAGTTCGAGAGCTTCCTGGAGGACCTGGTGGTCCCAGCGATGGTGGCCAGCGCGCAGGAGGGCGAACGGGAGTGTCACATCGTGGTCCTGACCGATGACGATACGGTGGACTGGGACCAGGAGCACCCCCCACCCATGGGCGAGGAGTATTCCCAAAGTCAGGACCCCTCCTGCAGTGCTGTAATCTGTTCTGTCATTTGAACAATGTCCACACTCAAGAAAACACTTTCAGATTTACTCCTAATCAAATCCCACGACCGCCCCGACCCCATTCCCTAAACATGGGCGGCAAACTGGAGGGTAGGATAAATCACTCAGTATAGGGGAAGAATCTTATTTCTAAAAATGAAGACGCATTCATGTTGGTTTGTGGAAAGTAGGGTCTGTTCCCATAGCAGAAGCAGAAAAGTTCTTCGGTTTTCAAAAGCAAGTTTGTGTTCAGTGGGACTCAAGGCTTTTGGGAATTACTGAAAACCCTCTACACAGTATGTGGCCAGTTAACTCCAATGCGAATGTGCCTCTAACTTGATACTTCTAATGTGGCAAGGTGACAAAATGTCATTTCTGTGGGTCGAATTTTGTTTTTTTTTCCTTTGTCTGGTAACGAGGTGTATAGTGTGCACCTTGGCAAAAGTTGAGTACCACCAAATGCAAAATGAAATTTTGTGAAAATTGGCTTCGTAGTGAACCATGGTTAAAGCTGCAGTTGATAGCGGTTTTGTGTTATGTTTTGAATGTAATAATTGCAGCCAGCATAAGCCGGGCACAAGTGTTTGGAAGATCTGTAGGCATTGTGTTTGCATGTAGCTTGTTAGCATACCTCTACATTAGCACTGTAGCTTTGATCTGTTCATTTACGTACTGTGACTGTGCTGTAATAATGTGAAAGCAATCAGTTTGTAACGGAATATTTGACAGCGTGTAATACTTAAAAACTGTAGCACTAATAATGGCCTGCACATGTTTGATAGCCGAGCGTTGCATCATAGCTTTGCGTTGCCCGGTGCAGAGGTGAAAATATAATTTTAGTCCACATGAAGATGGATCAGTAGATGGCACCTGGGAAACTGATTTTTTTTTTTGTTTTTATCTAGTATATAGGGATGCAGGCTACTGTAGTCTTCTTGTAGAGGACCTCCTTTACTCCGCCTCCCTCCTGTGGTTGGATCTGAAGTGTAGTCCGCACCAGAGCGAAGGCTGTCATCTAGTACATTCTAGTAATGCACAAAATTTTCCATGTTATTCATCGCTAGCTAGGTTGGTTTCGTAATGCGTATGGCTAGTTGCCAACTAGGTTTGGTAGCTAATGCTAGCATCGTCTTGGTGATATTAGTTCGCTTGCTTGCTTGGCTGATATACCGCCTTGTTTGTCCAGCATCTTTGGATTACCAAGCACAATTAGGATGACTCGAGATGGTGTGATTTGTATCTGTGAGTAAGATTTTTACGGCTCTTGCTCTTTTCTAAGTTACCAACTTTAACTTTTATGGCATGCACAGAATATTAGCAGTTTAGTGGCACCTCTGGGAACTTCGGTGTCATCTTGGTCAGATATTGATTCTGTTTCTTCTAATTTAATTTCAAACTTCAGGGGACAGTGTTTTGGTGAACACATCTCCTTGCCATCTCTAAAGGACAGTCGGCTCACACTTTCAACAGTATTAAGTGTGTTGAGAACATACCCTTTCTTTAAAAGCTAATTGTGTGAGGTAAAGTTCAGATTTTTTTTAAATGGAATTTTAATGCCCGGGAAGGTCTGCACGAGCCTTATTTCCAGGAGTTGGGCAATGTTTTTTTTTTGATGTTATTAGTTCATCCCTTTGAGACAGTACTTGTTTTAAGAATTGGATGGTGCATAACTTTTGCCGAGGTACATACTTAATTTGACGAAATTGGGCATGAAATACGCGTGCAATGTTATATGAATAGTATTAATAGCTGAATTAATCATTGATGGGAGAGATGTTCATGCCGACCTTCTCCTCCACTTCAGTTATTTACAGCACAAAGCTGTATCGCTTCTTCAAGTACATCGAGAACAGAGATGTGGCCAAAGCGCTGCTGAAGGAGAGAGGCCTGAAGAACATTCGCATTGGGATTGAGGGTGAGACTAGTACTTGTTTGCACACAGTTTTAAACCCATCACTTGTTACCAAAAATTTTGGGATACTACACAGTGTTATCAACTATGTAAGTACTGTAGTCTTTCTGTGCCTACGTCCTTGTGAAGTGTGATCCTCCTGTATCCCAGGGTACCCCACCTGCAAAGAGAAAGTGAAGCGACGGCCGGGTGGCAGGTCAGAGGTCATCTACAACTATGTGCAGCGGCCTTTTATCCAGCTGTCCTGGGAGAAGGAGGAAGGGAAGAGCCGGCACGTGGACTTCCAGTGCGTGCGCAGCAAGAGTGTGCCCAACCTGGCAGCCATGGCTGAGGGCGGTGCGTCCCGCGGCGGGACCGCTCCAGCCCCACAGGTGGACGAACTGGACCGCCTGAACGGACCTGCTGCCCCACACCTCCCTCTCATGTCCCAGCCCTCCAACGACAGCTGAGCTCGGGCGGAGGCTAGACTCATGGCCTTTGGAGGCGGCTTTGAGGCACCGTGCTAGGGAGATGAATCACATTTATGTTTACCAGCCTCAGTTACCCTCCAGTGAATACTACCAAAATATAGGCGCCTGGAGAGGTCTAGCTTATTTGATGGTTACTACAATGTTAGGATGGATTTTTCAGATGGGGGTTCATAAGGGTAACTTTCACCCGTGTGAAAAAAAAAAATGGAGGAAAGGGCTTCCAGTAGACTGCATCCATCTTATACCCATTGGCATTACACCCTTTGGTGTTCTTCTGCTATTTCATCAGGTCCTCTTTGCCTTTACACCCAGTTTGGATTGCCCGGTCGTACATAAGGCAATCCTATTACTGCAGCAGTGAATTTGGGATTGTGGAAACTGGTTGGTGTGTCATCAAACGTGCAGGTATCTGCGGCAGTTATTTTGGGGGCAGGTAATATCAAAACTCTACCGTCTAAAATAAGCTGTATATTCTTCGGGCTGGAGGATCCCTCCTCCAAAAGCCAATACAGGCTCGCCCTGCAAGCGCCTGATCAAAAAGATGAGTGGGCCTTGTGCCATTAAGCGGGTGATATCCTGCTAGCTGTAGCCGTTTCGCACTGTGTGATGCATTGCCAGTTATACACTACCATCTGGGGCTTCCCAACTACGGGGGCGCTATACAGGGGGCAAAAGTTTTAGCTGGCTATTTTCCCAGCAGGTCATACTCTCATTTTTATGTGGTGTCTGCATTTAGTCCTGAGAACAGTCAGGAAAGGAACAATCTTGTTTCACTGGGGTGTCCCCATTTCTCTAAGGGGCTATTATACAGAATTTCTTATTAAGATGGAGAGTATGTTTGTGTTGTTTGGGAATTTAATTGTTATAGTGATTTTAAACTGTTCCGAGACTGAGAAGGTGAATGTTAGTCTTGCTTTTAAGAGTAAAGAAATTATTTTATTTTTCTGAAATAATGGAAAAATAATTACCTATATTGCAACCCTCAGGTCTGATATTTAACATTATATTGTTATTCCAAGATATGCATAGCATGTCAGTCTTTGCAGAAATTAATATCATAAAGTGTACACTATCAAGTTTATAATGTAATTGAATGGAGAGAAATAGATTTACATTTTCACCCTGCACTGTTGATTGTTTGCAACTTGATGGTTCAGCCAACCTCCGTAGTGTAAAATCATTGTAGTTCCCGAGTCAACCAAAGGGGATGCCAGTGAGCAGCTGAACTGCAGTCACCATGCCAAGTCCACACACAACACCAATCAGCCCTGGAACAATTTGTAGTATCCTGTGTGTAATTAGGAACTTGACAGCAGACTGCTGTTGAGCTTCAGCCAGATTTAACAAACAAAACTACCCCCTTATGATTTTAAGAAATTATTCAAAAAATCTCACCAGCTGCAGTCTTATGTGGGGGGCTGAAGACTGAAGAATGTTTGTTGGTGGAAGCAAAGTTAATTTGATCTGATTTGTGTTATAATGTACAGCACCCTGTAACTGGCCCAAACCTTTAAGCTTCTGTTAATAGTAAGTGTACCTCTCGTTTGGCTGTATCACTGAACACTGAAATATAAATTGAGTTTCATGTTCTCAGAGCCTCTGCATTTTCGTGAGGAGGATACGTTAATGGATGAATGTTTCAATTACTTTGTGCCCTTTTTCGGCATTATGTAGCTCCTAGCAGATTTCTTTTTTGCTTATCTTGAGCTAATGTGCAGCAGACTCACTGGTTTGGAGAACTGTTCCATATTTACTCACTTTATCTTGAGCAGTGCTCATCATTCCAAAGAATTTTTCAGTGTATGATAATCAATATACTGTATAGTGTGTGTGGCATTGGCATGTTCTATGTTTGTGATGCAATTCATTTTATGCATTGAAATTACTAATATTTTTCCTTAAAGTGTAAAATAAATATATGAATGACGTAAAAAATGAGCCCATAGTATTTTTTTTTTTGCCTTAGCATATGTAAATGGCCGTATTTATGAACAGTATGGCCCTGGCGAATTAAGCTGCATTCACATGCAAGCAATTTATCACCTGCTGAAGCTGCTTGTGGGGCATTCCTTGAACAGTTTGCCCCTAACAGTTCAGCATGTGTCTTTCATTTGTAAACCGTCCCTGCGTAAACAAGACATGTTGTACGGTATGGGAAGGTTTGATATTGCCAGGATGAGGCTCACCATACTTGCAGGAAAAGCAGAAAAGTATATGAAAACTGTACTTGTTTCACAGATAACGTAAAATCTTGGCGCCCTCTTTGCTTCACTCCTATTGGTAGTAACCTCTGCAAATTTACCCAAGATTTGCGTAAAGTTAAACTTCGCCCTACTTTGCGTCACTGGGCACGCCCACTTTAAGTTGCAAACAGTTATCGCTTCCCATTGCCATGATTTAGTGAATCCTTGAAACTCATTGAAAATGAATGACAGAATGTCGCTTTTGTCACTGCTATGTGAATGCCCCAGTAGTCATCGATCCGCCATCCATCAATGTGCAATTTCTGGCTGCTGTATACTGCCATCTCCATTTTTAGCAAGGAGAAGCTATGGGAATCTTAACCAAATGTAATGGGCTCCAAAATTACTGGCACCCCTGACTGGTACTGCACATTAATATAATTATAGAGCAGGGCTATTCAACCGTGTCCAGAAAGGGCCGGTGTGGGCGCAGGCTTTCATTCCAACCAAGCACTTACACACCTGAATCAGCCCTGAAAGTCTTTGCTGATGAGCTTGATTAGTAGTATCAGGTGTGTAACTGCTTTGTCGGAATGAAAGCCTGCACCCACACCGGCCCTTGCAGGATAATGTTGAATAGCCCTGTTATAGAGAAACAGTACATATCAACATGTGAGATACATGAGTAATGTTTAATTGGAAACGACCAAAATACGTTTCAACAAAATCGTGGTTTCATAATTGGCACCTTCATTTATTACTGAGTACAACCATCCCTGGCAAGGATAAGTGCTTGGATTCCTTTCCTGTAATTTTTGACAAGATTAAGGCGCATATTTTGGGGGATTTGGACCATTCCTCTGAGCAGATGCTTTCAAGATCCTTCACATTCTTGGATTTGCATTTATCAACTGCCCTCTTCAACTCAGCGCACAGGTTTTCAATTGGATTGAGGTCTGGGGACTGAGATGGCCATTGCAGAACGTTGATTTTGTCATCACAGAACCATTTCTGTGTGGATCTTTAGGTATGCTTTGGGTTGTTGTCTTGTCGTGAAGTCCACCTGCAGCCAAGTCCCAGCCTTCTGGCAGAGTCAACCAGATTATCAGGCAAAATATCCAGATGCTTGGTGGAATTCTATATGTCATTAATCTTAACCAGTCTCCTGTGATCTGGAAAAACTAATGAGTTTATCAGTGGCAAGAGTCTCATGATTGAACAAAAACCTTTAGATTTTGGACATTTGCTAAAAGAAAAAAAAATAGAAACTTGATTTTGAATAACATATATAGCAAGTGTTTTAAGATTTTCACTGCTCTAGATTACAGCAAATGAGGGTCAAACTCAGTTTCCACCAAAAGTGACATACGTACTAGGTTTTTCCAGATCACAGGAGCAGTGCCCCTGGACCTCTTAAATTCAAACAGCCCCAAAACCTGACTGACCCACCATCATATTTCACTCTGGGTTTAAATGCTTCTCCCTGTACTCATCTCTGTTTCAATGCCAAAATGCCAATGCGGTATCTGATGGAAACGTGCAATTTTGGTTTCATCTGACCAAAGTGCCTTCTTCCAGTCATACTTTAAATGTTTGTCAAACTCCAAGCGCTTGCTTCTGTCCTCTGGTCAGAAAATTCTCTCTTCTGGCAACACTTCCAAAGAGCCTGTGGTAGTGGAGGTGTTGCCTGGTGGTGCTTTTTTGAAGCCTGGTGACCCCAAGATGCCACCAAAACCTGCAATTCCTTCACAGTGACTCTTGGGAATTTTGTTGCTTCTCTCACCATCCTCCTGAGTATCTTGGGGGGCAAAATGCAGCTGCATCCTCTACCCTAGAGGTTTTCAACAGTTCCATATCTTAGGAATTTTTAAATAATTTCCCTGACTCTGCAAGTAGCATATTCAATCATTTGCGAATCTTCTTGTAGCCATTACCAGATTTATGAAGGTCTATGAGCATCTGCCTTTTTTGAACACGCAGTTGTTTTGTTTTTTCATGGTGTTGGATGATGAGGGGATATTGTATGTGTGTTACAGGGTTGGGTTCAATTACTTTTTATGTCCCCGACCTCGAAAGAGTCGGTCGGGGGCATTATGTTTTCACCCCTTCCGTCCGTCCGTCCGTCTGGGCGTCCCATCGTAAACTTTTCCTTTGTCGTGCTGTAACGTGAACACCGCTCGACGGAGGTTTATAATTTTTGGTGGGGTGAATGGTCATACATAGGGGATGATGCCTATCGATTTTCAGCTCGCTCTGCCAAACAATATGGCCGCCACGGCAGGCATCTTGAAATCCTTCGTCGCACTCTAACGTGAACACCGCTCGACGGAGGTTTATGATTTTTGGTGGGGTGAATGGTCATACATAGGGAATGATGCCTATCGATTTTCAGCTCACTCCGCCAACCAATATGGCTGCCACGGCAGCCATCTTGAAATCCTTTAGCGTACTCGCTGGAGGTTTTTGCTTTTTGGTGACCTGAATGGTCATACATGGCAGATGATGCCCAACACTCACTTTCTGTACATGTTCTTCAACTGTTTCAGTCGGGGGCACATGCCACTGTTTCAATTACAATTACAGTAATTGTAATCAATTACTTTCGTAATTGTAATTTAATTTAAATTTAATTTTTTACTGAAAAGTAATAGTAGCCTAATTGTAATTGAACATTCTGTCCAGAAAGTAATTGTAATTAGAATTACATTCAATTTTAATTGAAAAAAGTAATTGAACCCAACCCTGGCATGTTACCTCATTTTTATACCCTGGTGAAACAGGAAGTGATGTAATGGCTTAATACAGTTCCCAAACACTTTTTGTCTGATGAAGGTTTAAATACCGAAACGTCACATTAAACTTTTGCTATTTGCAAGTTAGACAGTGTGCGGGACTCCTTTGTTTCCTTTGAACTGTTTATCCTGGTCCGACGCACCTGTCGTTAGAAATAGATGTGCGAAGTATCTCCTCGTCAGTTCCCAAACACTTAAAATTCTACTTATTTAAGTTTTATCTATTTACAATAATCATTAAGGGTGCCATTAATTAGGAAACCTTGATTTGGAGGAAACTGATATTTAATTAGCTCAGGAAATGATTTTGGTTGGTTCCATTGGAATACTAATATCATACAGTATTTCTCATGTTTTTATTTGGAGTTTTTCTATATTTATTAAAATTTCTTAAAGTACTTTTTGTGCACTGCCAGTCGGGGGACAGTCAGTAATATTGGAGCCCACTGTACATGGAAGTTAAGAGATCTATTCCAAGAGGAAAAGAAAGGTTTCATAAATGTTTCTAGATAAATGGAACAAATCAAATCAGCCTCAAGTCTCCATTGATTTGGACTTGTCATGTGAAATTTGAAGGAATGTGCTTGATTCAGAGGAATGACACATGGAATTCTTTGGTGGCAATTTATTGAATGCTTTTGAAAGCCTACCAACTATCACTTCAAAGAAACAATCTCCTTTCTCGTTTGATGGACAGGTACACAATTTCTATATGCTGGTTAACCATAAAAAATATAAATTAATTGCATATGGGGATATCCAAACAGCATCAACCAAATGGCAGAAAGGCAATCACAACAGTATATTAAATGTGCAAGGGTTAGGAACATTTTCCTTGGTAAGAGGTTTGCCCAATTTCTCCAATATCTAAGCATGTAACTCCCAAACCAATCAGTATTTTTAAGTCTGCAATCAATGAAAATGTGCAAGACGCACTTAAACTGTACACTAAAGGGACATGTATTAATGAGGCATCAATAAAACAGCACAGAATGAAACGACTTGACCAATGGAGGCAATAAATACAAGTGCTGAAAGCATAGAGATGAAATGAATCAAACAATAGGGGCTATCGAAACAAATGCGTGAAATAAAATAACTAAGCCAATGGAGACATGGAAGTGGTTTAGAGATGGACCAACATACTTAAGACCCAAATAGAAAAGGGGTTGCCACATCAAATACCTGGGGCATGAAAAAGAAAATACTGCATACACTACGTCTGGCAAAAGAGGCTCATTCCCATTTCCCATAAGCAGTATAAAAAGCCACTGGTTGTGTAGCAGGCATGCCAGATATATCCTGGTTTAACTGGAGCTGCCCTTTTTCATCAAAATTCGAGACAGAGACAGAAACAGAAACAGTCTGGCAGATATTACAGCCTTCTCAAAATGTCACCATGGTTAAGGGAACTAAAATCTCTCTGTCTTGTAATTTATGAAATCCTCCAACTGTATTCAAAACTGACCATACGGAAGTGGGCCTGTCTTCATTTTAGAAACAAATCACAACACACCATCATGGGAGTCAATCAGGAAGCACAGATAGTTCCACAACACACTGAACCACTGCCCTGCACAGCAGTCACGTAAAGTCTAACCCCAAACAAAAAATAACATGCGGTCCCTTACCGTAAAAGGGGCAGGACTTGGAGTTCCAGTCTCCGTGTAACCTACCACTGGGCCTACATTCCTGTCCCAAAATAGTGACAGAGAAAACTGAAATATTTCTGCTCCCAGCACTCCTGTGATTGCCCCACTCCACAACAGTGAACACAATGTCCCAAACAAACCAAAAAAGTGCCATTTAAAGCCTGCTCACCGCACCAGACATGCCACGCTCCTAAATAGTTCATGTAATTCAGCACAACAAATGCTGGGTGCTTTTGAATATCAGTATCCTCGTCTGTCAAAACTTACAACTGAAAAAAGATTTGAGAGGCAACAACAAAGGTGGTGGAGCCTACAGCATTTACTGAGGCAAAAAAACGTCAGAGAGTCAAACTGATCTACAGCAGCCCGATCATCTCAAAATTTGCCCCATACAGATTATTAAGTGCTGCAGCAAACCGTTCAAGAAAACTTTGATCATCTCTTCTGCCCAAAGGTTTCTCATCCATAACATCACTCAGTCAAACTCAACACATCACATCAACACAAATTACATTTCTTTTTTCCATCTGTAAAAAATTATCCTAGCCATTCAATTGGAAATAATTCAGACATAAAATATTGCATATAATAGTTCACCATGCAAAAAAAGGACAGATTATTTACAGATAGCTTTGTCCCTCTATGGCACAACAAATCTTAAGGTGAAGACAGCACTGATTTAGCAAACAAAATCGCACACATTACACATCATCACTTGTTCAAGTAGGCTCTACAGCATTTATATACATAGGAGAGTCTGCAAGCCTTGCCAAAAAGGATTTTGTTTGCAAGTTCTAAAAAAGTAACATACTACACTGCCTAGACATCATTCTTAGCAATGCTTAAAAAGTGAAATACTGTGCATATTATAAAATTAACAAGAGTAATCAGCCCTATTGGAGAAAGTAATAAAGGACATGTTTACAATGAGCAACATGTAACAATGTTACATTCAGCCAAGTGATTGATTGGATTTCTGGCCACAACATGACACATCAAGGCTCCACCCACCAGCTTCCTTGAGCAGTGACATCATTAGAAGCACAGTCAATGCTCATAGAAACTAAGACAAATGTTTCATTCAAAAACATAATCATGAGCTGGATAATTAAGTGTTTCAGAATGACAGAGGCTCATTAGCCCAGCAGAACAGGGCCAGAGTGATCTTGCCTTTAAAGTAATGCTGTGTACAAATTTTAGTACACTGTCATAACTTCTATAAGCTGAAAACTGCTATGAGCTTTCAGCTGCAGGGAGAGCACGGTGATATTGGTTCTGTTCAGATTTCAACCAATTATATCTAACCCTTCAGAGGAAGCCTAGCTGAACCAGAAACCCCAAAAATTAATCACCCCACAGGGACGTTACATAAAATCAAAACCTTACTCCAGTTTTTTTTTTTGGCATTTGTACCTCTTAAAAAAGAACAAACTCGTCTTTAAAAAAATACATTTTTTTTAAAAAGGAGAACAACAAAGGAGTGGAAATAAGACCATGAAGGTAATGAAACCAAAAATGATTAACTCCATATAAAACCTCATGATCTAAAAGGCCTTTGCACACTATCCAAAAAAGAAGCTGCCATTTCAGGAACATAAGATTAAATCCCGGAGATACTCAGCATTGCAATACTGATCTGCTGGTTGATAGTGGAAAGTCAGTTGGCTAATAGCCAACTTTTTCAGCATTGCAAAGCGCACAGTCATCTGCTGGTCTATTGAGACTCTACAAAGATTCAGCTAAAATTGTGACAGAGGTGATTTTTCCATTTTCGAGCTGAGCTGTTTTTTCCCCAAAGCGTTTTTTTCCCCCTCAAGCAGACAGTCACAAATTTTATGCAAAGCTCTGCATTAAGCACTCAACTCATTCAAACAAACAAGATTAAAAGTGCTTGAGTGTAGTAAAAGGAGACAAGCAAAAGGCAATACATTAAAATTAGAGGAACGCTTCATGTCAAATTTTTTTTACTCCCTTTTTCAATATCGTAGCCTCTCTTCTGGGATATCTCAATCATGTTTGAAATCTATCCCCATTGGCACACACTGATAACCAATTGTGAAAAAACAAAACAATAAAAAGCATGTAACCAAGCACTGCATCTTTCGATCAAAGTAATCCACGAGCCAAGCAGTGTACGGTAATGGCAGCCAGGAATCTTAATTTATCTTTGTTCAAACAAACTCCCAGTTGCCCAAACAGGATGGTTTTAAACCACACTATCGCACAAAACCAAACTTTGTACAAGATTAATTCAGGGGGAAAAGAAACATGAAAACTATTAAATGAAATGTGGACTGACCACGGAAGGGAACTCCAACATTGCCAAAGACTTTCTGAAATATACAGAATGAATGAGGCCTTGAGCTGGCCAGAAATTTAGTACTCAAATGTACCCACAACCTGGATGTACAGTTGTTAAAGAGTTAGGGCCCAACTTTCCAACTCAACAAGCTTTGCAAAAGCCAGTTGAGGAGTCTCCATTTTCTTCAAAAACTACAAACAAACACAAGCAGCTGGGATTCACTTTAGTGTCACCGTAGTGTCTGCAGCCATCTTGCAGCCAACCCAGAAAAAGGAGATGAGAGGCAGACACATCAAAACAGTCACATAAAGTGTCTTCTCAATTAACTGATCTTTGAACCTTGGATTAATGGGCTCAGCAATCTACCTGAAGTAGAGAAATCATCTCTCCAAGCATCACCTTCATGCTTGTTGGTCATGAAGTGCGTTAAGCGAAGGTTAACTTCTCGAATAATCCGAAACAATGCCTGAGACACAGACTGTAGGATTACAAAGCCAAAACCGCTTCCGATATCCCAGATACGCCGTTTCTCTGTATGAGCACTCGGACTGGGCAACTGGAATGTGAGGAGAGGTTTAAGTGGTCCTGTTCTTCAAGCTGGCAGATATTCCAATTCTGAACTCCACTTGGTGATTCTCCTTTTGACATCGTAGACTGGCAACGCTGTATGTGACATCATAATCTGGTGATGCTCCGTGTGACATCATTGGCTGGTGATAGATAACTGCATGTGAGAACAGACTTGAGGAGTTCAGGAGTGAAAAGTTGGGGAGTCGCTTGTAGCCTGTTGCTGTTACTCAATGGACTGGGAATGGGCCGTTTCTCAAAGTTGCATAATCCCCTGATGGTGCTCTCAACAGCAGCAACATAAAACCTGAATCTCTCTCCTCTTTGGTTAGACACAATTACACAGCGTCACCAGGTTTAACACGGAAGACCAGAGATCACATCAACCAACAGAAATGGGGTTAGTCGTGACTCATTTTGTCAAATATTAAAAACCGTATATTCCCTGAAGCACTTTGACGTTGCATTTCGACAGAAGCTTTTTTAACATGGAATGAAGCAAAGAGTCCGATGGAATTGTGATTCTGAAAAGCCAATCCATCAAGCACCTTCGACAAGGCCATCTAGAGGGAAAAAAAATTCTATTCTTCAGGGTTAGGGAGACATGGAGAAAAGTAGCCCTTGATGCTAAAAGGCGACATGCCGTAAATGATAAAAGCACTTGCATGCCACAGCGTCCAAGCTCGACAGTGCATAGCGTCCTCTCGCTGGTTAAGACGCGGAGGGGAAGTCTGCAGGAAGACATAGAGGAGCCCCCATAGGGGCCAGTCCTGTGCTGGTGTGAAACTGGAAGGGGGGAGCAACACTTTCAGAGGCTAAAGCAAGCCGAGCAGCCCAGGCAGCCATGACGCCTTTAAGCCTTTAGACCATCACCTGCCATAGACTCCTATGCGAAGAAAAAAGTTAATGAGATGTTCCAACATCCTGGTCCCAATATACAGAGGATGGAGGGGTGTAGAGTGAGTTCCAAAATTACCCCAATCCAATGAACTTAAATAAGGCTTCTGACTGTAAGGGAGGGGGTGAAGACTGAGGATCCCAGCGAGGATGTGCAAGAGTTGAGGGGGGCGGAGCTCAGTAAGCCTTATAGGTGGGGCAACAGTAGGGGAGGGGCTGGAATGAGGTGGGAGGGGTTTGAGGGGACGTTCCGTGGACGAGGTCACGGCAGGCTGCTCAGGCTGCAGCTTTATCTTTTCCCCGTCTTCATGTACGAGGGGATGACCCCCCTGACTGTTAGCCCCTCAAAGCGCTTGTAGGTGTAGTTGACGAAGACCCAGTCCTTGTTCTTGTATTCAGCGTCTGCATGATTGGTCACCACGGCAGATGCTGGGCAGAAATATTGAAAGGGTGTTAATAACAAATAATTCAGTACTCCATATTTATCATTGCTATCCAAGTCTTCAAATTAGATATTGCAGTTTCTGTCATGTCTTGGGCTAAAGAATTCTTTAAATCTCCAACAGGGGTAAGAAGTTTTTCCAAACCTCTCACGGAATGAATCAATTTTCAGACTAAACAAGGGGTTTATTATCTCAAGCTTCTCAGTGGGCTCTTGGGGCCCAATTTAAATGGTTTTGTTCCATTTAAAAGAGTCTGTTCTAATAGATAGTGAATTAACGCCAGACCCTGACTGCTGTATCTGGCGCGTAGCCAAGAATGTCCCTGAAATAAATGACTGACTCCTAATCTGCTGACGACATCATTGTACCTTATTGGGAGATGCTACAGCCAATCATACAGTTGGGTCCACATATATTTGAGCCGCGACACAATTTTCATCATTTAAGCTGTGTACGCCACCACAATGACTTTGAAAAGAAACAATTAAAGGGAAAGTTCACCCAAAAATGAGAATTCACTCATCAGCGACTCACCCCAAGGTTAATCAAAGGGTCCCTGAATTTCTTTCATCCTCGAAACACTTATGGAGTTACAAAGAAACACAGCACTGAAGACAAATCCAAATCAACTGAAGTCAATGGAGGCCACTCTTTCAAGCGTAAAAAACAACATTTAAAAACCACAAAATGCCTCCATACTGCTCGTGCAGTGTAATACAAGTGTCCGTAAGCCCCTACATTAAAATTTGACTCGTAAAGACATCTTTTTACTGTGTTTTTAGCCCAAATGTCTAGTGTAGCCACTTAGCTAGGAGCCCTGTTTATTTTCGCAGAAGAAGTTGACCTCGCTATGTTGGCCGACCATAAAAATGCGCTGTTCAGTCAGTGAATACTAACACTCGAAGTTGTGGCGCGTTTCTCCAATTGGATGTTTAGGGCCGTTGCAGCATTTTTGCCCTCGTTGGCCACCGTAGCTAGAGGTCTTGAATCTTAAACTTCTTCCGTGAAGATAAACAGGGCTCCTAGCTAAGTGGCTACATTGGACATTAAACATGGTGAAAATACATGAGTCAAATTTTAATGTCAGGGCTTACAGACAGTTACGGACACGCTGCACGAGCAGTATGGAGGCATTTTGTGGTTTTTAAAATTTGTTTTTTACACTTGAAAGAGTGGCCTCCATTGACTTCAGTTTATTTGGATTTGTCTTCAATGCTGTTTTTGTTTGTAACTCCAAAAGTGTTTTGAGGACGAAAGAAATTCAGGGACCCTTCGATTAGCCTTGGGGAGAGCAGATGATGAGTAAAATTTTCATTTTTGGGTGCACTTTTCCTTTAAGATGTGTCTTAAGTGCAGATTTCCAACTTCACTTTAAAGGTTTTATCAAATACATAGTCAGAACCATGTAGGAATTACACCAAGTTTATGTACAGCCCCCTCAATTTTAGGTGCTCAAAAGTTATTGACAAACTGACAATCATCAATCAAATTGTCATTTGAAATACACCATCAAATGGATTCAGGACATATCTGACTTGTCTACTGTAGAATGTTAATTTTCTTCGCCATAATAAACCCCAGGGTTTTTTGCAGTATAACCCTCTATTAACCACCGTAGCATATCTGCTACATAAAGTGAAAGGGTTAACAGCCTGGACACCCTGCTGGTTTTGTTTCTTATTGCCAAATAAACATTTGAGAATAACTTGAATGGTCCGTCACTTTAATTTTTCCATTCGCATTATTACCCAATGTAGCAGATCTGCTACATTTTGGAAAAAGTGGGCCAAAGGGTCGAATTTTTTTTTTTTTTTTTCCCATTTTTCCAAATATTGGCCCATAATCAACATATTTGCCTAGGGAAATGATTTTTACACAGTTGGAAAGGTACTTGGTTAACAGAGGGATAAAGCTTCTCCATAAAGGCCGACAGCCGGCAGTTAACGTATGGCTGTTTTCCGTTGTACCGCTGAGTGAATTTGTCAAAGTTTCAACCAGGAAGAAAAACTGGTCTCCGTTTCAAGCGAATACTTGACAATGTACCGACCAGTCTAGGAGGACGACTAGCTAGCCTCGCAGAGTGGGAAATTATGCAGTTAATGTTACTGGCTAGCTAGCTCTGAGCTAACAGTAGTGTAATGCTAAGTGAAGCACAGGGGCTTGTTATGCACAATCATAGACTGGTGGCATAACTTCAAAAGCAAACTGCTTATAGGCACAAAGCCTCCGTTGGTAACAAATCTAACATTTATTACAATGGCTTTTGACGAGCTCGAGCAACATATGATTGATTACAGAGAATACACATCGTTGGTACTAGTCATCTGAAACAAAAACGAATCAATTAAATTTCTGCAAAATTCTGAAACCATGCTAGTTAGATAACGCTACTGAGATAATCATGGTCTTCAGTGGGAGCATCACGAAAGTTTTGCAACACATGAATTCGCCAACATTTGCAAAAATGAGTAAACGTTAGAATACGTAACCAGCTGGCTAATGTGACGCAGCTAAATAGTTACCTAGCTATTCTTTCCATAAGCTTCAAACAACGGAAACGATGCAACAAACTCAGCTTCACCGCTGCAAGTAGGCAAACGGAACGTTAATTCCTACATTGCATTATAAGGTTAGAATAAAATTACTAGCTCGTAAACAAGAGCCAACAATGGCAATGTCTTCACTAGCCTTGGTTTGCAAAAAGCATTGATGTTGGTGAGCTGGCTTTAAAAATCTCATTTCCTCACGCCGACGATTCGATCTGTAAAGGAGCAATATGTAAGAAATGTATGTTGATTAATCATGAAATGGCCCTGATATATCACCAGACATTAAGGAATGATGTTAATTTCAAATACTTATATCACTGACAACAGCAGTCCAGCCAGAATATTCTCATTACAAAAGCGAAGTTGCAGCCCACAACTAATGTTTATGTTGTCATTTTGTGTTTTGGCCTGTTGCGCCGCCCTCCACCTATCTCCCAATCACGGTCAGTAGCATTTCGGCATCCAGGTTGCCAGTTACCACTGAGCTGCAGCTACCAGCGTTTCGGAGCACAAATGTCTGACGCTACTAAACCTAAAAGGTCTCGTTATGATTCCGAAATACGTCGCGACGAAGTCAGAAACAAAACAAGGACCTGCATAGGACATGCCTTTGAAAGATGGAGGCGGCTGAAAGCAGAGAAGAACTTGAAGACCGACACCGAAGTTGCTAATTTTCTCCTGGGCAGAAGATTAGCTAAGTTTGGCTAACTTAATTCTATTTAATGTAGGCACGGACATTTCAAATATTCTCTACAGTCAAATAACGTTATGTATGTTCATTCATGTTACATGAGCGCGTATGCAGGTGGGTCATCAAATTGACTAGGTAACAAATTGTTTGAGCAATAAAAACCGTGGCTCTTCATCGCTAACACTAGCAATGCATTATTAGTCCGTTTCTCTGGCACTATGCTGAGACGCTGTGGAAACCGTTCCAACATCAGCACAGCCATTATGGCAATTGAAATGTAATTGAGACAGTACATCGGTCAAATGAGTCCTCATTCATTCTTTACGCATATTACAGTATGGACTTTAGTGGGCTATCCACACAGAAGAGTGACGAGCAAGTTGACCGATATGACCATTGCTAAAGTTAGTTAGTCATTAGTTTCGATCTTTTCTGAACTGAACTAAACTGAACACAACCCTGTGAGAGCAAATCATTGGTGATATTGAAACGTAGCCATGGTAGCTCCGTGTAGTAGACGTTCTAGCTGGATCCGGCAATCTAGCTGGCAACCTCTCGTCTAGGGGAGAGGAGGGGGGGATACTGCGCTCTACAGTATTTTGAATGTGATTGCACTACTAGTTTTGGCCACAAACTTACATACTGCTCCTTGAAAAAGATCTTTAGATTTTAGATTTTTTTAATAGCAGACAGTAGAAGACCTTGTTGTAAGGGGGTTTTCTGAACTTTGGTAAGAATTCTTCTGCCATCCACCACAGTTCTTATCCATGACCTTCCAAGGTTTTTTTTGTATTCCTGAGCTCACCTGTGCTTTCTTTCTTTTTAATAATGAATCACATACTTCAGATGGCCACACCTATTGATTTTGCTTTTTCTCTGGTGGGTTCGTTTTGATTTTTCAGCCTAATGATGGCTTGCTTCACAGTCACAGCTGTTTGGATTTCACATTGAGGGTTAACGATAAACAGATGCCAAATAGAAATGCAACACTTGAAATCAACGGATGATCTTTTACGCGCTCACTTTTATTTGAAATTATGAGGGAATAAGACATACCGGGTCATGAAACGTCAAGAATGGCCAATTGTTAAAATACTTTTGGTCCCTTAAAAAAAGGGGGGGGGACCTCATAAAAAAGAGCTGCTATTCCTACACAGTTCAGCCATTCCCGATATATATATCTGCAAATTAAAGCTGAAGGTCAGCACTTTGAGCTCAAATTTATCACTTAATTTAAACTCCAATATTCTACGATCCACAGCTGAAGTAACAATAATGTTATCCATTTCCAAATATCTATGGACCTGACTGTAAATACCGCAGGTCTCCAGATCAAAGCTGGCACTGGAATAGTCAGAATGTAACTCAAGGTATGAAAGCACGCCTCAGCACCAAAAATGATGGTTTAGCTGCAGTGCAGCACTTCCACAGCAGCTGAAAAAATGAAATGGCATCATCCAGGTACCTGTTGGCTGGAGTATGTCAGACTCCGGGAACTCGTCAAAGTTGGATGTGTCGTCAATGCTTTTAATCTCGATGGGGATAGCGGCAGGCCTTTCCCTGAGGCAAAAATCGAAGTAACAGCATGTTCAGGAACCTAAACCCATCCATCAGTGATCTATCTGCCGATTCCATGTCAGGCTAGCAGAGATAAGGCTCATCCCAGAATGTGTTTGCGTGAGATTGAGGAATGCAGGATGGCAATTAATGGTAGAGTACTCGAGACATTCACTCACAACCTCATACCTACAGGCAATTTAGACTGCGCCATTAGCTTAACGTGCATGCAGACATAAGGGGAACAAGCAAACTCCACGCAAAAAGGAACCATCTGCCACCTAAAATCGAAACGCCCCCCTCATACAGACAACGTACATAAATTATTTGCACACGCACCTTCTAGTTTCATTAGTTACTATTATGTCACAGATGTACACTGTCTGTTATTAGATTTGTGTAAAAAATTACATTCCCCCATCTACACTCCCACTTATACAGTAAATAAAACATGCTTGGCTCTACAGGCCCTTTCTACATTGCTTGTTCCAGACTGACACCAGTGTGTACCTGATGTGGTCGTAGTCCACTCCCTCAAAGAAGGGGTTACGCTTGATCTCCTCCACTCCAGAGGCCCCAATCCGGTGCTCCCATTCACAGCAAAATCTACATGGAAAAGAAGTTAAGCACTGCAGGTTTCAATTAAAAAGGACAACTGTGGCCTCCCCTCTCTCAAGTCCCAACTGAACTATCGCAGGGTTTCCCGCAGCGCTTTATAGTTAGGGCGGCCACCTTGACAACAAATGCCCCCGCCAGACTCGTCCCCCGAAAAAAAAAAAAAATTCTTCTGCATCCACGCATGCATAGACAGTAAAATAAAGCCGCATCGCGATGAGGCCGAATAGCGGCCGGCACCTATTGGTTAAATATGTTACTGCGCCATCTATCACCTATTGCTACGCCAACATCATTTTTTTGTATCGGGAAGAAGCTAATTATCTGGATATACAAAAACCTGCCGTCGTCGTGGGAAGGACATGTGGAGGCAAGATAATTATTCATCTAAACTAAACATTTAAATAGTGTCTCCTATCAACTGATTGCCCACGTATTCTGTTTCATTAAGATAGGCTAAATGCAATTCGTTTAGTTTCTTATCAAGGCTACCGATGTGTTTGCGTGTGGCTTTCTGCTATGTTTGACAATTGCACATGGTTTTCTCTAGTGTATAGTAATGGATGGGAAAAAAGCAGTCAAAAATATCAGGGTACTTTATTCAAAGAAGCCGGTGTTCTGTCAAAGGTGTTCTGTCAAATTTTTCTACCTATCAAAATATGCTACCTCGCGGTTCTGCGCTTGCGCAAACCTAAAATCTTGGGCTCCATTTCTTCGTTCACATCTCAAGTATCTTCAAATTTTTTCGGTGCGCCTTTCAACCTGTAAGCGTATACATATTTGCATGTACACGCTGGGTTTTCCTTAAAACGCAGAGATTGGATGATAATGGCATGCGGCATATATCTTTAAACAAACTTACCCAACTCATTATAACATCTGCTTATGTTATAAATAAGTTAACAAATTACAAAGTTACTACTCTAAACTGATTCATATTGCAATATTTAGGCGAAAACAAAGACTTCACGATCGTTTTGCATTACGGTAACATTTTTTGACAAGGCAGCACAAATTGTCAGAACACCAGCCTACTTCACCATCTCCACCACCCCCCGCCATCTCCACAGCCACAGCCCTCTACACATCGAGGTAGTGGGTGGAACCCAGAGTGGGGCTGTGGACCCGGAATATTCAGGTTGGCTATATCACACAGAACACGGTGAGTGTAGCATTGTATATTTTTTTAACCCTGTGAATGCAATGCGCTTCTGTACATAATACCGTTCTCCTCTCACCAAACATAACCACAACCTCAAAGCATTTGGGGAATTGAAGTCAAAACAGATAACAAATACATTTCTTCTTTTTTTTTGATAATTTTGCCTCTGTTCATGCATGTAGCATAAATTTTGGTAAGATTGTGTGTTTTTATTTAATCTTGTTATTTCCAGCTCAGATCTTACAGTAAGGCTAAAATACACTGTGTACAAGCAAGTGTTACACTATAAAAACTTTGTAATAAAGTTACAAGACTGTTGACTTTGTCACTTTGTTATTGCACTTTAACTGCTTTGTTAATTAATAAAGAGTAAATAAATGCTGGCTGTTCGCCCCCCCCACCCACCCCCGTCACCACCTTGACTAACCGATTTTCTGCGGGAAACCCTATATCGCTAATTAAAATAAACAACTTTGGACAATTAGATCAGCAAAATCAGATAAATCTGTACAGCAGTTTTTAATCAGCTTGGGAAGTCGGGAACTATTGACTGGTACACTCTCAAGTCAAAAATAAAACACCATGTACTCTGGCAATAAGATACCAATAATGGTAATATTATTTATTGAAGTTGATCAGAACACAGGCGCCTTTCCCAATAACCCAATCCTAAGGGAGTCTGTAAGGACGCTCCCTGCAATACACACCCCCCAGGCTGGGGTGACACTCAAATCTAACCTGAGGATGAGGTCCTTGGCCTTCTCAGAGATGGGAACTTCAGGGGGGAAGATCAGAGTCTCCCGCCAGTTCATCACTTTCTTGTACGTCTCCTGGGGTGTTTCCGAGCAGAACGGGGGGTACCCTGGAGGAAGACACGCCCCCCATTTAGTATGGGACAATGCAAGCTTGGAAGAAACTGGTTTATCAACAGATAACAGCTGAATGCTCTCCAGCAGGACTGTAGGTCATGAACTGGAAAAAGCAAGATTATTGCAATACACCGTAAATCTAATGAGAGATGGCAAATGTTCCATGCGTTATCCTGAGTGAGCAAATGGGTTCACTTAAGTCAAACTACTGTTCCATTCATTACGCCTGGTTTCTGGGCAGTCTCCCAACTTCACAAGCAGTTTATGAGAGTACTGCAAGCAGCTGTGGTCAAAAAAGTAAAGCCGCACTAGAAGTCAAATTCAAAAGCAACTAACTAGGTGTGCACACCAATAAAAGGGCTAAATAGGTCCTGGCCAACAACTGTGTAATTTTGTATTTAATTACAGCGCGCAGAGTAAGAATTCTGCAATCCCAGTTTATGACCCATGTTTCACTATCAGTGACATGCCTGCAGGCAGGAATTTGCACAATAGACAGCCATTATATTAATCTTTGAGTCTAAGTATTCTCCTGATCACTCTGCTGCATTCAAGACAGCCAGCAGTTTACAAATGGCTTGCACTTATTTATAGCACCCCCCCCCCCAATAACTGTTAACGCCTTGATAAAGATCCAAGTTGAAAAAACACACTTCTGTATGCCAAAATACAAAATGGCTGACTTAATTGAATGAGAGACTGCAAATGCCCTCTCAAGGTTATTACCAAAAACAAGCAGTGGCTCAATGGTTTGAAGTTTCTACTTACTGCTTCCCACTGTTATTTTCTGAAGTGCGAAAGCAAGCTCAGATAGTAATATGACACACTCCCAAACGTACAACTTATACATTTTAGGATTCTTTGATCTTACGTATCAAACCAATATCCCAGAGATCCTTGCAACAACATAAATGTAAGCATGAACGTTTGGGGTGGTCATTTTTCTGATAACATAGTAAAGGAATACTGATAGAACCCAATGCTCATCTACCTTTTATAGCTAAACAATGGATCCCTAAACAAATTTTCAATATGAAAGCGAATCTTACATCAGTGAGACCCAAAGGAAGTGACACTAGGCTCAAATACACAGCACTGGTACAGTTTTTCATGAAAAGACACTCGACTACGGCGTCAATCTTGTGCCACTTAACAACCAAATGTGAATTAAGTAAAAATGAATATCAATTTTTTTAATTTAAATTTGTATTTCCATTGTTTGCATTCATATATGAAGCTTTGAAATTAAATTCAATTACATTTAATTTATATTTTGCTGTGTCACAGCATTACGGTTTCAAAATGGATTGCTGTGATTTGAAGCAGAATTATGTCTCGAATGCACTGCAGTAGAGTTAATTTTTTCAGGCATCAGCTTTCAGCATTCATGTACTCTTATTGTGTCCGAGGGAAATGAAATAGCGGTTACAGGTGATCATGCCAATGCTTATGTATAGCGTTGAAAGCACTCCTGCAGCACTTACCGATTAGCATCTCGTACATGATAACTCCCAGACTCCACCAATCGCAAAGTTTGTTGTATCCATTCTGCATGAAGACCTCTGGAGCGATGTAGTCTGGGGTTCCCACAGTGGAAAAAGCCTGTGGGGGTTAAGGAGTGAAATGGTGGCTAATGCTCTTTCAGGCTTCCAAACACCGTCAACATCATGACAAGTATTCACTTCAAGGCCTGACTTCTCCACAGCGTTTAAACTGCATGCTGCTACACTAGTTGTCTCTACATTTCACCGCTGTCACCCACACCTGGGAAAATTAATCTGGCATTTGAAAAATACTTAATAGAATAAGCTTGAAAAAAAAAAATATTATATATATATATATATATATATATTTTTTAAGATAAGATAAGATAGACTTTATTGAACCCCGTGGGGTAATTTGTCCTCTGCATTTAACCCATGCTATAGTTAGGAGCAGTGGGCAGCCACAGAGCAGCACCCGGGGACCAACTCCAGTTCTAAAGCCAGCTCCTTGGTCAGGGGTACTGGCAGGAGTGTTCCTATGATGCACGTTTTTGTGGGTGGGGGAAAGCGGAGTACCCGGAGGAAACCCACACGAACATGGGGAGAACATGCAAACTCCACACAGAAAGGCCCCAGACCGGATTCGAACCCACGACCTTCTTGCTGTGAGGCAGTAGTGCTAACCACTGTGCCACCGTGCCGCCCAACCAAAAAACCAAAAAAAAAGGTAAAATAAAAGGAGTAATAGGGCTGGTCAAAATATGTAGCTTAATCATGATCTTAAAATCTAAATATCTATAATGAGCACCATAATTCATTGGAAACTGACGCATTTCCCACTTTGGTTCTCTACACCAGCACAAAGTTCGGAAGGAAAGAATGACAGTGAGGTTGAAGTGCAGACTGTTAGTTTTAATTTGTAGGTGATTTCATCAACATTGGATAGGCCGCTAAGAAATTAAATCACCTTTCGACCCCCCCCACCCCATTTTCCTGCCCACCAACAATTATTGGGCCATTTTCCATGATGCCAAATGAAGTAAATATTTTTAACATTTGGTCACATATCCTTTGCATGCAATGACAGCTTGAAGTACAGTTTGTATCTTCCCTGTTACTCTCAGTACTGCAGCCATCTTCAGCTCTCGCTTGTTTCAGGGACCTCTGACCTTCAGTCTCCTCTTCCGCATAAAAAACTCATGCTAATATGGATTCAAATCTGGTCACTGACTCAGCCAACAGAACTAAAATATTAAAAAATGCATCGCAGTCCAACTAATTATGGAGCCAACTGTATAGTGGTTATTGTGGAATATTTTAACACAGAGATATACTGTGCATAGACAGCCAACTCATCCGTAGCCACTGAGACGCACGGCTAATACATAACCCACAGAGTGAAAGTTGGAATTGAAAAAAATTGCTACTGTGATGATAAAGTATAAGAAACAAGTTCATATCCTTGGGTGGCTTAACCAGTGACCAGCAAACAGTACACGTGGCGTGAATGACAGGCCTTTAGAAAAAGCATCTCTTTCCTCATTCTGAGTAAACTGCAGATACAAAAAACTTGGGGGAAAAAAAAAAAACAAAAAAAAAACAAGCTTCTCTTTTCAACACATCAACAGGAAGCACTTTTCAGGCTGGCTTCTCCATTACAATGAGGAAATTACATCACTGCAATTTTGTAAAGGCCACATTGCACAAGCTTTTTTTTGTGGAAGCTACAAGTGTCAGGCAGACCTGGGAAACAGATAACACGTTTTTCATGAGTAAGTTACTTTTTCCCCTCAAAAAAGCAGAAACTGATGTGTGCGCATTTCTGCAGAAACAACTTGGATAATGAACATGCAAGCAATACTGGTAAATGGCAGTATTCTTCTGAGGAAATGACAGTGATTATATTCCAAAATATACATGTGGATGTATGGGAATCAATTATAATTTCAAAAACAAATACACAATACTTATGTACTTAAGAGGATGAGTGATGTAAAGGAGGATTATGGGATTATCACAGCGGGTGTGATGGGTGTGGACACGGCTCACGCTTGGGTGGGGAGGCAATAAGGTCACACACCACACCTACAGCGAGGTGACATAGTTTCCAGAATAAAATTCTGACTGTGCCCTCTCTTTCCGCGTTAGCTAGAAGCTGGGAGGGAAGAATACCCATCACTGAGCACCAAAATGTTACGTTTTTCCGCAATAATAATAATTTTACATGAACATCTGAAGTCAGCGTTCATATAGTGTGAGGAACCAATAATCTATGCATTCCTGCCCACAGATCATCTCTTAGTATTGAGATAAGCAACTTTCTGTGAATTACATCCCTTAGTATTAAGATCAGTATCTTTTTGTGAATAGTTTTCAGAGCGTACGTGCACAGCGCCTGTGGATTATGACCTCCGCATAGAACTACTGGTCTGCCGCTGCTGGGCTGGTGCATTGAATTTTTGACTGAGTAAAAATGGGTGACTGACATACAGACAAACCCATTTTGTACCATTTTAACCACAAATAAAAAAAGTGCATTTTTTACTGCAGGGACCTTCTTCCAACAGTGCATTTCCCTTGCCTGGGAATGTACAGGTTTTACATGTACACACCAAAATACAGCCTAATCCTAAAGTCCAAAACTCCCCATGTAAACCTGTAATCACACTGAAAGGTCATCACCAGTGTTCCTGGTGAGAAACTTCAAATACTATAAATATTACAATAATTATTTAAAACAAGAATAACTGTTTTCTATCTACTGTCTATCAATTAGCAGTAGCAGTTTCTAAATCCCCCAGAGCCAAAAATCACAAACAGTAATTAATGGTCAACTGAATGGATGGCACTGATTGAAAGCAACCCCGGTCTCTAACAACCACAATGGTAATTTTAGATATTGCCAATACAGTGCACGTCAAGCAGCCTTGCGCACGTAGAAACAAGATATGCAGAAATATTTTGCAATACTAGAAATATTGTGTCCCAATAGCAAGATGCATGAGACACAAGTTTACATTCGTGGGGGTGCATAGGGACGCTACATTACATGGCTAATGGTGTGGCAGGGCATGTCTGAGAAAGAACACGCAATGTCCAGTTAGCCCTTTATAGCATAATTCCCTCTAAGAGAAGCAGAGAAACACACTCCCAATGGTTCCAATAAATATGTAGTTAACTCCGGCGGTCTGGAATGTTGGCTCATGAAGAACATTCCACTGGAGCACAGCGCATTCATTGGGACAGAAATATGGAGCACCAGGGAAAATTTACAAATATTGTTTCTTGAGGCGTTGCTTTGGTTACCACAAAAATGATTTCCACTCTGGCTGCCTTATGTCCCTCCACGACCTTTTCAGGAACTGTTTATAACTTTATCATCATGTGCCAGCTTCACAGACGGTCCACGACCACACTGAGCTTGGCACTGAGAATCTCTATTCAAATTTTAATTTAGTCCAGTTCTAGACTTAATCTTCATGTGTGAACCTGGCCCTATATCTCACAAAGTATGAAACTATATATCTTTTCACAATATCTTTACATCAATTTATGTTTTTTTAAGAGCAATACCCGCCACTTTGAGGTTGAAAAAGAAAAATATTTCTAACATATTGAAACTAATTCCAGCACTGTGATGACTACTTGGTCCCCACATTTTACAAGGGAAAATGAAACCAGAACAGAGCCCAGGTCCCCAGGGTAAGGTCATCTGCTGGCCAAATAATCCCCGTGTAGAGACACTGAAGGTGTGGTGGTGTGGGCAATGGTGCGGTAGGTAGGGTGCTCACCAGCTGTCTCCGGTTCCTCTTCCAGGTTTCAGCCTTCCTTTTGGAGTTCATGTGCTGGAGCGCTGGGGGTAAGAATGCGCACAGACTCAAACTCACTGAAGGCAAGTAACGACAAAAAACCAGGAGACATCCAAAACACAGCAGCTGCTCGTGTCCATTTGGAAACATCTGTCAAGAAAAAACTTTTATGGGGCATACTTTGTCAATGCCAAAGACCCATTACGGCAAAAATGCAAACAATGTGCACGTACTCTGCGCCTCCTTACTGAAGTCAGTGGAGAGGCTGTGGTTCATGTTCCTGTAGAACTCTGTTCTGTGGGCTTTCTTCAGTCCAGTACACAGGCCAAAATCAGACAGCTTTACATGGCCCTGAAATCAAATAAAAATACCTCAGTCAGGTCAAAAACCTACAGGATTCCTGGGGCAGCTGATCATGCACTGTGTAGGTAGTGAGGTCTTTACTTCAAACCTCTTTGTCAACCTTTTTCAGAGTTGAATCCAAGGGAAAGAAATAGCCACTGCCACTTTGCTAACTTCTCCCAAGTACAATTCATTTGAATGACATAGTTCCCCAAGTGGTTTCATCCAGCCAAGTGTTTTGCTTTCATTACAATGCAGCAATTTAACACATCTTTATCCAGAAAAAAAAACTACAAATAATATGAGCCCCTAAGAGCCATACTGGGCCAACCCATGTTGGGGAACTTTTGAGAAAATGGGACTCAAAGTTGCCAGCTTCCTGCGTCATTTAGAGTATCTGGGAACTAGAAACACTGCTTCTGTTAAAAACTCAAGATATGTACAGTTACGTAGTGCACTTCTTATGCAGGTTTTGGATGCCCTTCTGTTTCATTTAAAGTGAAACCTACCTCCTTCTGAAGAGGAACCATCATCTTCTGATTCATTTGGGTCAAACTCTGGGTCTCCATTATCTTCCACTTCACCATCATCATCAATCATAGCAAGCAATTCCTCATCAGTGCGATACCTAGCCGCCATGTTTACATTGAATTATGGAAAAGTTGTGGGATGGTCCACTATGGCTAAGGCAGCGCATTGCATATTTACAGTGGCAGAGAGGACGTTTGCTTATATGAGCAATCCATGTGGGTAGATTGGGTTGGCTCATTTAGGAAATGTAGATCTCAGTTTTCTGCACATGCTGACTACCTCAACTCAATTTCGCCAAAAGTGCGGGATGGCCCGGTATGGTTCTTAGGGGCTCATATGTCAATACACATGATGCATTTCTTGAGCCTGATAGGCTTAGTGAAGCAACTCTAGTTCAAGGGTATAACAGCAGCTTTGCAACTAGGAACTGAACCAACAACTGTAACCATTTCAAAGCTCGACTGTGTACCACACTGCAGCCCTACAGATCTATTACAGCAAAGCAGCTCAGTGTAAATCCACAGAAACACACGAGGCGGAGCTGATGGGTCCAGGGAGAAGAGTCCTAACTCGAGAGACAGAGAAGAGTAACAGAGCAAAAATGTTTCCCTTCCTATTTTCCTCCATTACAGCATCTGTGACACTACTGTTCCAGTTCTCTACACAAAATAATACATAAAATATGCAGCTGCAAGAGAAACACTCTGATGAGTGTATACCTTTGCTTGGATCATCATTTTTGACCTTTTCAGTGATGTTGAGCTTCACGAGTGTAAAATTTAATCCCGTTACTGTTTTATATATAACCTTCCCAAAAATTTTCATCAAAATCAGTCCAGAACCTTTCCCGTAATCCTGCTCACAAATGAACAAACAAACAAACTAAACAACTTCTTCAATTACGCTGGGGGACGTAATAATGGAGGAAATCGGGAAGGAGGTGAGCACCCCTTTACAGCCCTGTAAATCTGCCTGTAGGCTGAACAACTGTAGGTTGCTGGTAGGCAGGCTGAACACAGAGACACTGGGCCTCAGGGGGAGGTGAGCGTCTCATTGAGCCCTGTGACTGTAAGAGATGAGGAAACTCGCACCCACAGAAGCAACTTTACACAAGGTTCAGTAAACAAGCAGACATTTCCAGTGTACTTCAGCGGTGGGCAGACAGGTAGTTTCTCTTTTAACCACAGATCTAAGAATAAGTAAAACCACACATCTCACAAGACAGTGAGCTTTAATGGTTCCCAGCATCATAATACTCAAAGAACCCAGTGCAGGCACAGTGATGCACCAGATCGTAACCAATACTTCATGCGAGAGACTGTTTTCACTCAGAATAAACGAGCCCCAGATATGAATCCATCTATGTTTATTTGTTTATAGATATGTAAAAGCAGTCTGTTGCTATGAAGATATCCGCCGCCCAAATAAATAGAAACGCACAAGGCACCAGTCCGGAACCATTATCAAGACAGACGAGCAAATATTTTGTGAGAGCAAATTTTATTTTGCACTAAACTGTTAAATTCAAGCGATGGTCATATTGTACACCATCTCAGAATGAGTGCAACTGTCATAATTTAGCCATGCAAAAATTTCTATGCAGAAACAACAGGCATTAGATCCAAACAATAGTATTACAAAGGCTCAATGGTCTGTATTCACGTATATATTAATGGACGCCGTTAAAAAATTGATGCATGTGTAGTAGTGCTGCAGAAACCTAAAAAATTAAACAACCCCCCCGCCCACCCCTTTAAACAGGTGAAAACTGTTTATATAAATTGCAGTTGACTATAGCCGTCCCCATACTGCTCTTTGCAGAAGCAAATTAATTACTTATGGCAGCACTCATAGTGCTTTAGAGTTAAATTTTTTAAAAAACATCAATTTTGCTTGTGCTAATTTTGAGACATTTGTTTTTGAGGGGCTATATCAGGTCTGCCCGTGGCGGCCATCGACCTGGAAGTGGTCGAAGGTGAATGCAGTGCAGTTCTGCAAAGAGGAGATCCACGAGTATCACTCCACAACACCGTACTCTCCATGCGCTGCTGCTGAGATTAAGTGTGCCTATACACGTGACTTGGATTTTGTGAGCCATTTACTTCCACTCAAGAAATCACTCTAAATGAGCATCTAATCAGCTCTGACAGTGCTCCTTTATGGTCATTTAAATAAAAAAAAATAATAAAGCTATGGTTGCCCAGACTGGACGAAGAAATACCGCCACATTCAGGGTGGCATTCAACTGAAGTAGCCATTATTTATACACAGTTGTGCTCAAAGGTTTGCATACCCTAGTTGATATATACTGAGCTCCATTAAAAACGCACGGATGAGGTATGTAAAGTATTTGCAGCAAATTGAAGAATCGATTGATTTTTATTGCTTTTCCAGTGAGGCACAAGAGGAAATAAAGAAAAGCACGTGGTATTGTAATCCTGACACGCACCACGTGCACGCGCTAAGCACTTCAGTAATAACAAACAATGAGCTGTTTGTGATGTGTACAGTGGCGCTTGACTTGTTTTTTTGGGTGCGGTCAATAGCCTACATAAAGCCAACAAAAAGAAGAAAAATGCTACTGCATCAAGAAAATGGAATGGCTTGAGACACAGGAGAGAGAAAAAGAGCCTTTGGCATGTTACGGGCAGATCTCAGCCGCCGAGAGGTGGTGCGTCATTTGCACTGTCACCGTTCAACAATCAGTCGGCTGTCTATCTGAGAATGGAACACAGGCACTGTCACTGACCGACCCGCTTAGGGCAGCCACGAGTGACGATAGCGGCTCAAGAGCCCCACATCTGGTTACAGCCTCTGTCGCGTGACAGATTCGGACAGCAACCAAAACTGATCATGAGATGAGGGGTCCGAGGCGATTGAGGGCCGCAAAGTATCGTTTAGACGCCGGCTATGTGAGCAACACAGATGTGCACACGGGCCCCACGAAAACCCAGTTTTTGCCCATTTACGCATGGCTGTCCTTTCCATGGTCAGTCAGTGACAGTCCCGTTTTCAATTCTCAGACAGAAACAGGGAAATAAAGTGCCAAAAATGACACCGAAAAGGTGCCCACAGTCAGAAGTGAAGAGTTCCTGCACCTGTTGATGGGCAACAAATGGGTTATCTGCACCTGTTTTGCTCACGGGCAAAAGGTATTTGCAAATCCCAGTTCATCTCATGATCAGTTTTGGTTGCTGTCCGAATCTGTCACGTTTTGATGTGGACTGTTGAGCCACCAAAAAGAACTCGTGGCTGCCATTAGCGGGTCGGTCAGTGACAGTGCCTGTGTTCCATTCTTGGATAGACAGCCGACTAATTGTTGAATGGTGATCGCAAATGACGACCACCTCTCGGCAGCTGAGATCTGCCCGTAACATGCCAAAAGGCTTGTGTCACAAGCTGTTCCATTTCCTTGATGCAGGGCATTTTTCGTTTTTTTTGTTGGCTTTATGTAGACTGTTGACCACACCAAAAGAAAGTCAAGTGTCATGGTACACATCACGAACAGCTCAATGTTTGTTATTACTGAAGTGCTATTATATATTACAATCCCACGCGCTTTTCTTTTATTTCCTCGTGCCTCACTGGAAAAGCAATAAAAATCAATCGATTCTTCAATTTGCTGAAAATACAGTACATACTGATATATCATATATATTGTGCACTCAAATGATTCCCCCAATACTGAATTTCCGACGTCCAAAAATGAAAAAAATTTCCATGAAAATGAGCCGAATCACATTAAGTTCTCATTGTAAGCGATAAAACTGCATGACAAGATTGAAATCAGTCCGCCATATGATTTATGAATAAAGCTCTGGAGGGAAAAAAAAAAAAAAAAAAACTCACAACACCAAATTTTCCGAGTCGAAAAACGGAAAAATGCCTACGAAAGTACAAGGTAGGTTGAGCCACTTCCAAAATTGCAGGTGCACAGGTTCTCATTGTGATGATAATGCATGCCAAGCTTGAAAAAAATCTTCCCTGTGGTTTAGCAAAAAGCTCCGAACAAAATGGGCCTAGGGACAAATGAATGGATGGATATACCGACGGGCAATCAGACAAACAAGCTAATTCCAGTATAACCCCCCACAACTTGATGAGGGGGTGTAAAAAAAAAAAAAAAAAAAAAAAGGAATAACACAATATTTTCATTGTAAGACAAATACAGCCGCCACTTCCTGAGGTCGGAAGTGTGATGAAAGAGCATATCAGAGCACCAACTGTCACTCTCTCCCACACCCTCTCAGTCATGCAGCCAATACTCAGCCCAGAGGCAGTGAGATATTTCACCTGACAGTTCAGCCAAAATCAATAGAACTCTCTTTAGGCTTACAATGCATTACACTCTGCAACCAAAAGAGAATTTCAGTTAAATAATATAATACATGAACCAACACGCACCAACTGTTTTTTGATATTTGTTAGCACAGATATAAAAAAAAAAAAACCCCCAAAAAATAGGACCTAGGGTCCTGTAGCTTACCGGCAAGCAGTCTTACAGCAATGATACAAGTTATGAAAATTTCATGTGAAGTTTGACATTTGAATCAATGAAAATCAATGTCAAGGTCACATTAAAAAAAGTTCCCATACATTTATAAGACCTCCTGTAATACAATCCTAAGCTCTGAAGCAGTTTTGGTGATACAAGTCATTGTAATTTCACTGTCACTGACAGTCAAGTTGAATGTCATCAAATTATAGTTCATATGTGACTTCCTAGATGTCAGAACACAAACCTAGGCTTCATCTGTGACCGTTTTAGTGATACAAGTCATTGAATTTTCACTAGGTCACTTTTGACCTTTGAAGGTCAATACGAAGGTCACCAAATGAAAGTTCATATATGACTTCCTATATGTCTCTAATACAAACCTAGACTCCATCTGTGACCGTTTTGGCAGTACAAGTCATTGTAATTGTATTATGTCAAGTTTGACCTTCAAATATCATCAACAGTCAAGCTGAATGTCACCAAATGAAAGTTCATATGTGACTTCCTAGATGTCAGTAACACAAACCTAGGCTCCATCTGTGAACTTTTCAGTGACAGAAATCATTGAATTTTCTCTTGGTCAAGTTTGACCTTCGAAGGTGAATATGAAGGTCACTGAATGAAGGTTCATGCATGACTTCCTAAACGTCTCCAATACAAACCTACACTCAATCTGTAACGATATTGCTGATATAAGTCATTGAAATTTCACTGTATAGTTTGGCTGTTGAAGGTCACTGAAGGTCAAGTTCAAGGTCACCCAATGAAACTTCATACATGATATCCTATATGGCCACAATACAAACCTAAGCTCTATCTGTAATAGTTTTGGTGATAGAAGTAATTGAAATTTCACTATGTGAAGTTTGACCTTCGAAGGTCACCGAAGGTCAAGCTCAAGGCCACCAAATGAAAGTTCATGTATGACTTCCTATGAATCTCCAATACAAACCGAAACTATCTGTAACCACTTTGCTGATATAAGTCATTGAAATTTCACTGTGAAGTTTGGGCATTCAAGGTCACTGAAGGTCAGGTTCAATGTCACCAAATGAAACTTCATACATGACTTCCTATCTGACAGCAATACAAACCTAAGCTCTATCTGTAATAGTTTTGGTGATAGAAGTCATTGAAATTTCACTATGCGAAGTTTGACCTTCGAAGGTCGCCAAAGGTCAAGTTCAAGGCCATCAAATGAAAGTTCATACATGGCTTTCTATAGGTGTTCAATGCACATATGTTCCCAATCTTCAATATTTTCAAGCCTAGAAACCTTTGAATTTTGTAACATTTTGCTTGACCTCAAGTTTGACCCTTCAAGGTCATTTGAGGTCAAATTTAACACAGCCAAAATATAGGTCATATATTACTTCCTAGATGTCAGTAATATAAACTTAATCTCTATCTGCAACCGTTTAGCTTCCACAGGCGATTTGGCCCATTCTCCATAAGACCCAATGTTAAAGTACAGCGCCCCCACTAGACCCACTTCCGTCGATTCAATCAAAATGGCACTCGCACTGTACATAAAGTGTATCAAGGTGAGTTGATTGCCACATTTAGGAAAAAAAAAAGTTATCAGACATTTTTTGAGAAATAATTTTTTGAAATTTCAAGTCACATCTTTTAACATTGCTAATATATTCCCTGACCTCGAGTTTGACCTTTCAAAGTCATCTGTGGTCAAATTTAATATTGCCAAAATATAGGTCATATATGACTTCCTATACGTCGAAAACACAAACTTAATCTCTATCTGCAACCATTTGGCCTCCACAGACCATCTTGCATATTCATAAAGTACAGCGCCCCCAATAGACCCACTTCTGTCAATTCAATCAAAATGGCGCTCGCACTGTACATTGACGATACTGAGGTACGTTGATTGCCTGATTTAAAAAAAAAATTTATCATACAGTTTTTGAGAAATAATTTTTTAAAATTTCTCAGTCCTATCCTCAACATTGGATCCAAAATTTCAAGGGCCCATAAAACAGACAAAAATGATTCAATCCAAAATCCGAGAAAACCTTCTGGAGATATGGTCTAGTAGTATGTTATTGCAGATTTACACGAAAATTCATCAGGCCAAAAAAAAAGATAGAAGATGTTCCGGGCGACGGACGCTGGACGACGGACGCCACACCACGACAATTAATTTAATAAGCTAAAAACAATGGGAATCTACACATCTACCGGCACCACGCTCCTAAATTAATACCAAAATTACCTCAGACATTATTCAAAACAAGCATTCATACAAGAGTTGCGGTTGGTTTCGGCAATAGAAAAACCTGAATGGTTGCAGTGGTGTGACCTAAATTTTAAGTTGTCCTGCTGAGGAGGTGCCACATTCCACCATGACCACTCTACAAGGTTCCTCATTGTAATGAGCCGTGTTTAGCAAACAAACAGCAGCCCAGAGGTTTCAAACCTGGTTTCATCCAGGGACAAGGTTACAAATCATACAGAGACCACCTTTATAACTTACAAGATAGAGCATCAAAAAAAAAATAAGAGTATGGGGGGAGAATGGCTTGTCAGGTTTGATATTTCCAAGGAATAGTGCATGGGAAAAGCCATCAAAGCAAATTATGAGATATATGAGAGGATCAATGCCAATCAAAAGCGTTACTGCAGACACTCCAACTAACCCAGCGTTTGACCAGAGAGGAGCCATCATGTGCAACCCACCTCATTCGCAAATACAATGCAGTGTAACTGTGTATTGTATTGTGTGTGAGTGTGTAAGAGGGACGTAAGTGCCATGAGTGTTTGCAATATCATACCCTGGAGTCCAGCAGCAGGTTGTCGGGCTTGATGTCCCTGTGAATGAAGCCCAGCTGGTGAATAGAGTCAATGGCCAGCACAGTCTCAGCAATATAGAACTGAGTCTCCTCTTCCGTCAGTGTGTCCTTCTTCATCAGCAGTGTCATCATATCACCTGCAGGGAGCGTAATTATATGCAGCATGGAATCATGCTTCAGCTTAATGATCCATCCAAGCGAGCCGCTGTGTGTGCATGCCCTGTTTAAACCACTCTATCCACACAGATGCCCCGTTGATCAAAAGCATTCTGTGCCATTTACAACATCTTACCAAATTAGTCATGAATGACAAGGTTTCCTGAACAAAGTCAGGGTAGGATTTCACAAAGCAAGATTACCTGCTTATCCGGATAACTGCTCTGAACAAAATCCTAGGATGGCAGTTAGCCGGATAACTGCACTGAATAAATCTCAGGACAGCAGTGTGATGGATAACAGCGCTGAGTAAATCTCAGGACAGCAGTGAGCTGCATACAGTACAGATCACATTAAAAGTCAAATCACCACGGTGCGTACTGCGTGTGTGTCGCACTCGTACCGCGGGCTTGCTGCATTCTCATAGCTCTCTATCGCGGTCCAGTAAGCTCAGCAGTAAAATGCCTACTGAGACTCTTCACTCAGTTTAATCCGTATACATGCACGTGTAACACATACTGCCTTATCAAAGTCCGTCACACGATATAGTTCCTTTATCATTAGACCTTTCCTGTCCAGTCTTTGAATTGTTATACTTCTGCCAGCTAGTCATTCGTCAACATCGTATTTTTTCATGGATCCTTCTATATTTATAACTCCTAGTTTATACATTATAGCATAATTTATGTTTCTTCTTTAAATGTTTTGCCTGTACGATCGTCACATTCTTTTACAAAGTGCAATAAAGTTTTATATTATTAAAATAGAACAAAGAGCTGCAGCCCCCACCGCATGAACGCAGGTCATCAAGTTGTGAAGAAACATAGAAAACGACACATTGTTTAAAATTGCCATTAAGTGCAACGGAAATATCGCTGATCGATTCTGTGCCTTAATTAAGACATCCTACTGATTAAAGAACAGCACACTGGGTCTTTGGTATCCTCAGCTTGTGGGAGAGTAAAAGCTGACATAAACTCACAGTGGTATGTCACAGGCTTAATGGGAAGGGGCAACAAAGCACGGTGTAATAGTTTTATGTTAATCTTTCATTTAAATTATATTAGCCGATATTCTTGCTAAATAAATTACTTATTACTTCAAATTACTTACATAACACTCATTTACAGTAATCATTCATTTGCGCCATATTTATTTGTATTTCATTTCTATTTTCAGGAACTAAGATGTTGCTTGAAACATCGTCGACGGTTCGCTGACACTGTATACTATCACACGTGTGCATATATGCAACGCACAATTTATATAAAATAGATTACTTCAGGTTTCTGTTTGAAAGTTTGTCATACAGTGCCGTGAAAAAGTATTTGCCCCCTTCCTGATTTCTTATTTTTTTTGCATATTTCTCACACTTAACTGTTTCAGATCAAACAAATTTTTATGTTTAGATAACCTGAGTTAATACAAAATGCAGTGTTTAAATGATGAGTTCATTTATTAAGGGAAAAAAGCTATCCAAACCTACCTGGCCCTAAGTAATTGCCCCCTGAACCTAAACCTACCCTCAGCGACAACAACTGCAATCAAGCGTTTGCAATAACTGGCAATGAGTCTTTCGCCTTGCTGTAGAGGAATTTTGGCCCACTCTTCTTTGCAGAATTGTTTTAATTTAGCCACATGGGAGGTTTTTTTTTTTTTTTTCGAGCATGAACGGTCTGTTTAAGGTCATGCCACAACACCTCAATTGGATTTAAGTCTGGACTTTGACTAGGCCACTCCAAAACCTTCATTTTGTTTTTTTTTTTAAGCCATTCAGAGGTGGACTTGCTGTTTTGTTTCAAATTATTGTCCTGCTGCATCACCCAAGTGCGCTTGAGCTTGATGTCACAAACTGATGGTCGGACATTCTCCTTCAGGATTTTCTGCTAGAGAGCAGAATTCATGGTTCCATCATGTTTGACTGTTGGTATGATGTTCTTTTCATGAAATGCTGTGTTAGTTTTACGCCAGATGTATCGGGACGCATACCTTCCAAAAAGTTCAACTTTTTTTTTGTTTTTTTTTAATATAAATTTGGCATCTCCAATCCCACCCGAATCTAGAATGCCCAATTGGCGAACTATGTACAAGGCTTGCTCGTATGCAACCCCTTGCTGCCAATTCAGGAGAGTGTAAACAGTTCGCGGCTCTCCTCCGAAGCACACGCCTGTCAACCACCGCTTCTGATACGCTCATTGAATCTTCGCAAGTTCAGAACGAGGGCGGAGGATACCCGGACATGACCGGGCTTAGAATCTTCCTGACGAGCGCCCGTCTGGCCAACAGGAGGCGCTTGAGCAACGAAGAAGGCAACTATTGTAATCCCTTCCCGGCAGTCCCTTCCCAATTTGCAACCCTGTAGTGCAATAGCCAATTGTGCGCTACTCTGAAAAAGCTGCCGACCACTGCCGGCTGGTACGAAGCGGGGCTCGAACCCGCGACGTGATAGTCACTTCTTCTTTGCAACGCGATGCTTTGCCGAGTGAGCTATCCGGCAGCTCCAAAAAGTTCAACTTTTGTCTCATCAGTCCACAGAATATTTTCCCAAAAGTCTTGGGGATCATCAAGATGTTTTTTGGCAAATGTGAGACAAGCCTTTGTGTTCTTTTTGGTCAGCGGTGGTTTTCGCCCTGGAACTGTCCATGGATGCCATTTTTGCCCAGTCTCTTTATTATTATTATTGAATCATGAACACTGACCTTAACTGAGGCAAGTAAGGCCTGCGTTCTTTAGATGTTGTTCTGGGTTCTTTTGTGACCTCCTGGATGAGTCGTTGATGCGCTCTTGAAGTAAGTTTTCTTCATTTGTGAATAATGGCCCTCAACATGGTTCACTAGAGTCCCAAAGCCTTAGAAATGGCTTTGTAACCCTTTCCAGACTGATAGATGTCAATGACTTTGTTTCTCACCTGTTCTTGAATTTCTTTAGACTGCGGCATTATGTATTGCTTTTTGAGATCCATTAGCCTACTTCACTTTGTCAGACAGGTTCTATTTAGGTGATTTCTTGATTCAACAGGTCTGGCAGCAATCAGGCCTGAGTGTGGTTAGTGAAATTGAACTAAAAAATGTGGTTAATGACATTTAATTCATAATTTAACAAAGGGGGGCAATTACTTTTTCACATGGGCCCGGGTAGGTTTGGATAGCTTTTTTCCCCTCAATAAATGAAATCATAATTTAAGAACTGCATTTTGTATTTACTCGGGTTATCTTTGTCTAATATTAAGATTTGTTTGATGATCTGAAATATTTAAGCGTGCAAAATATGCAAAAAATAAGAAATTAGGAAGGAGCCAAATACTTTTTCATGGCACTGTATTTATGTATGAGGAAATGCAATAAACGTATTATGTATGAAAGTATAACAAAAATAAACACCATATTGCGCTAATAAGGCAAGAAAAACACAGTAGACAATCAATTTAAAATAAATATATATTCTATTCCTGGACCTGGCTGTGATGGCGTCTGGGACTTCAGACATTCTATTGATTGATCAATCACCTGTTGTGTATATGCTACACTCGTCCTGTGGAAGGGTGAAGCCAAGTAGCTCATGGCAGTATCCCACAGGTGTAAAGGGAATTAGGCAAGATTTTCAGTCTGGTTGCCCATTGTGCGTCGTAAACATGCCCGGAAGAAATATTTAGAGTTCATTGTCTTCATAAATGCAACAGCTTTGGATTTCTGAAGCAAAACTGCTTAAAGCTTGGCATCCATGCAGTGGGTTTTATTGATAACCCGTGCATAATTTCCGGAGGTCAAGGTTTCCGACCAATATATATATCCGTTACGTTCTGTAGCGTTTCACATAGACTTTAATACTGCTTATGTTAATTAATTTACTTCAAGACATTTATAACAACGGAAAGAAAACTACTCTTGTTGCATTTGTTTGTTTATTAATCAGCAATATTGTTTAATTTTTCTTGCTTTGCTAAACTTAACGAGAATATTGTAAGAAATGATCAACATAAAAAATGCGATAATGAAAACGATAATGTTGGAAAGATCTCTAATTAAGAGTGATTGAAAGTAAAAGCGTATGTCAAACATTCATAAAATCTGAAACTGACTGGGCGAAGTCTTTTTAAACAAAACGCGAAGATAGCATTATCGTGTTTTCGTTTAGTCTTGATGATAATGCGACTGACCGGCAGTCGTTCAGATTAAGCCAGTACTTACTCATGACAACACGACAGTTATCTCTTGTCATTTACAACTTGTACACATCTTTACGTAATTGTTTCGAAAGAAACTACACAATATAAATTAAATAATACTCCACCATAATGAAATATGAAACTATCTCGACCGTTTTTTTATTGTTCAGGCACCTGTAATTACATGAACGTGTAAAAAAACAAAATCGAGTCCGTTAATGTCCCACTGGCCTGTTTCAGTATTTAAAGTTTCGTTCTACATTGCACATATAGCATCGGTGTTCAACAGTATTTGTGGAGTTAATATTCCCTATGAACCGTTACCAGTATACTGGGGAATGACACCACAGCCGAGAGCGTGGACAAAGAGGCCGGGACTACATACATGAATGCAATGACAGGTGAGCTGACAAGATCCTCTGCACTGCACTGTTCTTCAAAGCAGCAGTGTCCTGCACTGAGTACCAGGACAGCAGTGAGCTCTTCAAAACAGCAGTGATGCACAGTGAATCTCAGGACAGCAGTGAGCTGCATAACTGCACTGAGCTCAGGACAGCAGTGAGCTGCATAACTGCACTGAGTAAATCTCAGGACAGTGAGCTGCATTTGACTTTTGCATAACTGCACTGGTCTCAGGACAGCAGTGTGCACTGCACTGACAGCAGTTAAACTGCACTCAGGACAGCAGTGAGCTGCATAACTGCACTGAATCTCAACAGCAGTGAGCTGCAGGACAGCTCAGGACAGCAGTGAGCTGCATAACTGCACTGAGTAAATCTCAGGACAGCAGTGAGCTGCATAACTGCACTGAGTAAATCTCAGGACAGCAGTGAGCTGCATAACTGCACTGAGTAAATCTCAGGACAGCAGTGAGCTGCATAACTGCACTGAGATAATCTCAGGACAGCAGTGAGCTGCATAACTGCACTGAGTGAATCTGCAGGACAGCAGTGAGCTGCATAACTGCACTGAGTAAATCTCAGGACAGCAGTGAGCTGCATAACTGCACTGAGTGAATCTCAGGACAGCAGTGAGCTGCATAACTGCACTGAGTGAATCTCAGGACAGCAGTGAGCTGGATAACAGTGTTGTGCAAATCTCGGGACAGCAGTGAACTGGATAAATCTCTGAATTATATAATAAACCTCTGAATAAATCCCAAAACACCTTTTTTCCTCAAAAATTCCAGATTTGGGAGGGTTCCAGGTGCTGTTCAGAGCACTTATGCATTTCAGACAGTATTCCTGGTTCTTGGAACAGGGCCCTGGTCTTTCCTGTTTATTTAATGGAATGGTAACATGTCAGGGCATGTTTGTTCAGCACTGTTATGGTTTCAATGACCTGATTCCACGCACTCGTTGTGAACTGCTTTGGATAAAAGCCTCTGCCAAATAA
The DNA here is from genome assembly GCA_029692085.1 of Gymnothorax javanicus. Lineage (NCBI taxonomy): Eukaryota > Metazoa > Chordata > Actinopteri > Anguilliformes > Muraenidae > Gymnothorax > Gymnothorax javanicus. The sequence goes on from CM056202.1 coordinate 82,078,928, forward strand.
ATATAATGGTATGAATGTTATGTTTGCATTCTGGTCATTTATAATCACCCCCAGGAGTTAAAATGTGAAATCTTTCCTCTTGTTTCCATGCTGGTCAGCAGCGCCACTGTTCTCTAATTAAGTGGCATCCCTGACATCAGCAGGCACCTGAGATAAATCTACAGGCCTCACCTCCAGGAAGGAACTCCATCAGGAGGTAGAGGTTCATCTTGTCTTGGAAGCTGTAGAACATCTTCACCACCCAAAGGCTGTCAGCCTCCACCAAGATGTCCCTCTCCGCACGGATGTGTCCCACCTGAGAACCACACAGATGTCTCAGACCAGCCATCTCGCAAAAGAAGCCTGACAACTTTTATTAGCGGCTCTGCTGCCATAAAGAGAACAGCAGGAGCCGCACTCCACAGCAGGACTTCATGATTGATTCAAACAATAAAGCCATTGATGGCTCCATCAATTTTAAGCCTCATGAAGTCTTAGCATCCTGCCATTAGATAATGTGGCACAACGGATATTCTTCATTTTTTATTGTTAGCGGCATATCAGCAAAGGCAGTTAAAAAGTGCTCAAAACAAATTTACGGCCCAGGTTCCCAGGCATTGACCAAAAAAAAAAAAAAAAACAAAAGCAGCCGTTTTTTGACAAAGTTGAGTCAGAGACTCGTTGGTACATTTCAGAGGTCAATATTCAGACTTTTCACTTCCCAGATTTGGAGTACCTAACTTTGTGGAGTAGAACAAGGCCCCCCAGTTCACTTGAATCTGACTGAACTTCATCTAATTGATTTTGTGGAAGCTTCTTCATGAGCTTTTACTTTTTTTAACTGGAACGCTAAAGTTTCATGTAGAACCTGCAGGACAGCAGGCCTCTCCCTGGAGTTCACGCTATTGCCACCCCTCCCATCCTTCACACCCCTCATTCCTCACCTGCTCCTTCTCCAGCATGTCGGCCTTCCGCAGGATCTTCATGGCATACACGTGTCCAGTGTCTTTCTTCTGCACCAGGCGCACCTAGGAGAGGGAGTCCAGAGATGTCAGCCTTCCACAGAAACCCCCATGCACAGAACATCAGGGCTCTTTCAAATGCCAGGAGAGCCTCTTTTCCAAAAGCCCAACAGGTTGGAACTCAGCAAGGTCCACGTTCACAACCAAAACTCGTCTTGCTTTAAAATGTGCTTCTTCTTTGTTTGAAATTAAAACAACGAAGCTTGCACACAGCCTCTCAATGCATTTGGTACGAGTCAGTATACGCTACAAACATTCACTGACAAGGACATTTCCCCAAAAATTTTTCCCAAGTTAGAAAAGACAGTTCTTATAATGTACTAATAACTCTCTTGGTCACTGTACAATGCTGTTAAATGCACGGAGGGGCAATATGAAAGACAGACAGATACAACGGTCCAGCTCAGTCATGGAAGTTACCTCTCCGAAGGCTCCTCGGCCAATGACCTTCAGGGACTCAAAGTCATCCAGGCCCAGGCGAGTTCTCTTCAGCCTCAGGAACTCCGTCTCCTTCCTGGCGTGCTGGGATCGCCGTAATCGCTTCTGCGGCAGAGAGGAGACACACCCTCTCACTCTCACTTCACACTAGTGGGTCCTTTTACATACAGTGGAAGACATGTATGCAAATACTGGGAATATATTAATGCCAGGCAAAACATCCCTTTAGACCAGGGTTGGGAAACCTCATCCAGAAAGGGCCAGCGTGGGTGCAGGCCTTCATTCCAACTTTCCGGACTTAGAATTCCTTTTTTCATTAAGTATGTTTGTTTATGTATATAAGGAGGTTGATAATCAAAGTTTTTATTTCATTAAATTAATTTTTAAATAAGCAGGCCTATATTTGTTTGGTATAAATGCCATTACCATCATGCAGTGCCCACGGGGTCATCTGGGGGTCTGAAGTCCAGGGTCTGAAAGGGTCACTTTGGCCCGCAGTGGTTTTCAGACACCCACAAATCCCCCACCAATGGTACTATTGGGTCATTCCATGCCAAGTGGGTCAATTTTTAGATAATTTCCCAGGTGACCGACTCGGATTTTGCCGGAAAAATTCTTTAAAATTGCTCATCATGTATAATGAACACCTGCAAAATTTTAGGGCCCAATTCCTACCGGTTTTAGTTTTACATGGGTTCAAAGTGCGGGACCCACAAACCCACAAATGCCAATTTGCAATTTCTGTGGTTTTTGGAGGTCAATATCTCCTAGAAGGGAAGTCCCAGGAAGCTGAAAACTTGTAGTCTGGGTAATTCTGGACCAGAGATTCAGAATTTGGCATCGAATGAGTCCTATCTTTAACCACTTGGGTGTTGTGGACGTCACAAAATGGTAATTTTTATGGCGCTGTCATGAGGGCTTCTGGTATCGGGCAAGCCCCGAGACCTCAGCAGACAAGCCATAACTGGAATTTGCCATTCATTCAAATGTCTGGCACTAGTAGTATGCCTACAAGTAATTGCAGACCTCTTGAGTGTTTATATGAGTGAATGGTGGGGGCCTGAAAAGTGTTCCAAGGAACAAAACCCCCAAAATGGCCCCTATTGAGGGGGGTAAAAAGTCATGTGGGACTATAGCCAGGGTTACCAAACTTTTTCCCCTTGTATGTACACGTTATCTTCATTCTCTCCAAGTTTCAACTTTGGCATCAGTCTCTTTCTATTTTTTTCAGACTCTTACAAATCTGCAATTTTTGGAAATTGCAGGTATGTACAATGTACACGAAATGTACACAAAGTATAGGGAACCCTTGTTTTTTTTTTTTTAAGAATAAACATGAGAATGGTTTGTGCCTTACAATGAAATCTCTCATTCATACTTTAAGTCTCTTTTAAGGTTTAGGCCTACATTTCAGACTCCAGTGAGGTTTTGGAAAATCTATAGGCCTATGACCCTGATAGAAGAATCTAGAACTCTTGGATGAGTCATCAACTTTCCTGCACAAAAGTCCCTACATGCCACACCTTGTCTCAGTGATTTGGTACGCTGTCACTTGGCTCATCTCAAAGCTCAGCACCACAGAGTCAGCATTCGTATCCAGAATGGCTTCCAATTCTGAATTGGCTCCTTGTAGTATTGGAAGAGCGCTAGAAGGGGACTGTGCGGCCTCGCAGTACAAGAATTATAAAAACTTTGCCAACCTTTGCCATCACAAGGGTGACCATGGACTTCAGGCTGAATGGCACTTTTTTGCCACCAGTCATGGGAAAAGCCCTTGTGATGGCATAGGTGGCACTGTTAAATGTCTTGCTGCTAGGGCCAGCCTCCAGGCCACTGTAGATAATCATATCTTAAATGCCAAACAACTGTTTGACTGGGCTGAGGAACATGTTAAAGGCATAACCTTCTTTTTTGTGAGTGCTAATGATGTAATTGATAATTCACAGTCATTTGGTTTGGATGATCGCTATGCCAATGTTAAAACAGTGACAGGCACCCGTTCCCATCATAGTTTTGTGCCAGTGTCTGAGGTTGAACTTGAGATGAGACGGGTCTCTGAAGATTAGCGATTAAGCACAGTTTTTGTTGGAGTCTCAGAAAGGTCTAGGCCAGAAAATGAAATAGATGTAGCCGTTTATAAGCCTGGAATGTATATAGCATGCATGTACGATGGCAAGAGGTACATTGGCATTATTGTTGAATGCTCAGAGGAAAACAAGGATGTGTTTGTAAGGTTCATGAGGCGGTCAAACCTGCCTTTGTCCTGGCCACCTGATAGTAGAAAAGAGGAATGTTGGGTGCCATATGTGCATCTTATTTGTCCTGTACAAGTTCCTGATGTTATGGGTAGGGGCGCCCGTCAGTACAAATTGGCCAAGGATGATCTTAGAAAAATTCAAACCCTTCTTTCTAGATTTCAGTGAAGTGTTATTCTGAGCATCAGACTCACCTGTACGTACAGTCGGTTAACTCAACCTGGACAGAGTGAAAGGGTTTAAAAAGTTTGCATTGAATGTATTAAGACTATGAGATTACATTGTTGTGAGACACAAACCATTCTCATGTTTATTCTTTAAAAAAAAAAAAAAAAACAAGGGTTCCCTATACTTTGTCTACATTTCGTGTACATTGTATATACCTGCAATTTCCAAAAATTGCAGATTTGTAAGAGTCTGAAAAAAATAGAAAGAGACTGATGCCAAAGATGAAACTTGGACAGAATGAAGATAACGTGTACGTACAAGGGGAAAAAGTTTGGTAACCCTGGCTATAGCCCCACATGACTTTTTACCCCCCTCAATAGGGGCCATTTGGGGGTTTTGTTCCTCGGAACACTTTTCAGGCCCCCACCATTCACTCATATACACACTCAGAGGTCTGCAATTACTTGTAGGCATACTACCGGTGCCAGACATTTGAATGAATGGCAAATTCCAGTTATGGCTTGTCTGCGGAGGTCTGGGGGCTTGCCCGATACCAGAAGCCCTCATGACAGCGCCTTAAAAATGACCATTTTGTGACGTCCACAACACCCAAGTGCTTAAAGATAGGACTCATTCGATGCCAAATTCTGAATCTCTGGTCCAGAATTACCCAGACTACAAGTTTTCAGCTTCCTGGGACTTTCCTTCTAGGAGATATTGACCTCCAAAAACCACAGAAATTGCAAGTTGCCATTTGCGGGTCCCGCACTTTGAACCCCTGTAAAACCAAAACTGCTAGGGATTAGGCCCTAAAATTTTGCAGGTGTTCATTATACATGATAAGCAATTTCTAAGATTTTTTTCGACAAAATCCGAGTCGGTCACCTGGGAGCCATTGACTCACTTGGCATGGAATGACCCTATTATCCCAAAACTTAGTTTGGTGGTGGGAAAGTTCCCAAATATGAGGGAGAACCACATTTCCAACAGTAACATTCACTGAACTGATTCCTAGGGACCCCCAAAAAAGGGAAAAAATCACTCCCCGCCTTAAAAACAAAATTAGGATTTTGGGGGCTCTCCTCTCACCCCTCTGATGTCTCCTGGTGATTCTGGTTGCAGAAACCTGATATTTGGGCCAGAATACACCAGCACATCAAATTTCAGCTTCCTATCTCTATTACGGGAGAAATTACGCTCCTTCCAAAATGCTACAAAATGAACTGACCAATTCACATAAGTCAAAAAAGGGGCGTGGCACAAATTTCAAGAGTGCGCCACACGAAAACCGCAAGATATATTGACACGAAACTTGGGATTCTTTTGTTTGGTACCATAAAGTATTTTTGGACAAAGTTTGAGCAAAATCTGAGAGGCGTCATGTACATGGGGGCTGGGGTGACATGGAATGACATATATATGGAGACGCGGCAGCACAGTGGTTAAGTAGGCTCGACTTGGGATCAAAAAGGTCCTGAGTTCAAGTCCCTGCCACAGCCTTCGTAGTGTGTTCTTGGGCAAAAACACCACTCCCACAGTGCCTCACTCCACCCAGGTGTATAATTGGGTATGAGTAAATCGTCAGGGAAACCTGAGTAAGAGCCAGGGGGTAACCTACAATGGACTGGCATCCCATCTAGGGAGGAGTAGCAATACTCCTAGTTGCTTCATGCCACTGAAACCAGGGTTAAGCACCGGCCTGATGAGCCACTTGGCTTGGAACAGACTTACTTCTTCATTATATATATATGAGTGTTTGTGCCCATAACTCACCTCTTCATCAGGGAGGCCCTCTTCATCCATCACCTTCTCCAGCTTCTGTTGCCTGGGAACAAGGGCTTAGAGTGAGTCCTGAAAGGTACAGCTCCCCTCTGAAAATTATTTTTGAGTTTTTCTTTTGCAAAATTGATAAAGGACTGCAATGTCAGACATAAAGGCAGTGGAGATGCATTTCTGTACTGTAACAAACACATTTTCCAAGTTTACCCTACAAACACAAATGATCTTTTCCAAGCAAAAAAGTACAAATAAATGTATATTTCTGGCTTGGAGCACAACATTATTCCCCAAAGGGACACCTCCTGAGCACGTGTGCCTCTTTAGGCAGTATCTGTACCTCTTTTAGGACAGTATAAAAACTGGCCCAGTATCCTCTCACAAGGCTCCAGCTCCCTCCAGTAATAGTGGGTTAATGTGCTAAAAATGGTTGTGAATTACTGTCTTTATAGCTTATCTTATGGATAATATGGATAATGCAATACTGTGTGCAGCCTCCGTTAGAAGAGATAACAGCTCTCAGTCCTCTCCTGTAGTGTATGATGAGTGAGGGGAAGACATGGCAAGGGACCGGAGATCATCCCTCCGAGTGGAGTGTCTCAAGATCTTTCAAATTACCAGGTCCATGTTTATGAACTCTCCTCTTCAGCCCATCCCACAGTTTTTCAAATAGGTTTAGGTCAGGGATGTGCCGGCAATGGAAAAAACCATGATTCATGGCTGGTGAACCATTTTTATATCATGTACGCTGTCTTGATTATTGCACTGAAATAATTTCTTACAAATTAAATCACTTCTTAATTATTGTACTGAGAGTCAAAATGGGTTTTTCCGACTTTTCAGCAATTCTCCAAAAGTAATTTCCACAGCTGCGATGCTAAACAACTTTCTGTCGCACATTACTGCCCCATTCTTTGGCTTAACCAAGGAGATGGATGACTAAGGGAAACTGTCCTATACGTTACCTCATGTATATACCACAGAGAAGCAGGCAGCCATGGGTGACCCATTTCAGTTTTCCCTGTCATTATGGTGAACTTGAGGCAGGATATGAATTACAAACATACTTTTCAATTAGATTTTTCTACTAAAATTTTCTAGGGGTCCCCATGATTGTGGAAAAAATATTATTTCAAAATAAGATTTTTTTTCCAGCACTTTCTTTCCATTCAAGGTTAGACTTTTTAAAATCCTTTGAATGACAGATTTATAGCAACCACATTTTTCCAAAAACCTTTTTAGCTCATATTTACTGTGGGTGCTAATGTTAGGGAAAGGCAGTGTACCTCTAGGTTCACAGAAACAACAAAATTAGAACATGAAAGGACACGTATTCTAACCGGCAACAAAGTATAAAGCTATATTATATTAAAGTGCATTTATTCACAGTGAACATAAAAAAAGTATTTTTCTGTCATTCAATTCTCATCTCACCAATAATATCCCCAAAAAGCAAACGTGGGAAAGCTCCACAGCCATGTGTTGCATTACAGTTTTGCGTTATACCCCAATATAAACACAAAGGTTTGCCAGGAGTTGCAATATCCTTTGTCTCCACTTCCCCTTTAGGAAGGGCTGGCTAACTGCCACAGTGAATGGGTATCTGATTCACACATAACTTCCTCTAAGGGCCTCTCTGCCTAACTGGAAGAGTCTGACACCTCCCAGTGCGGTAAAAGTGAAAAACGGGCTCTGGCGAAGAACGGCTTCGACTGTCAGAGCGCCAGCGCGCAGCCTCTCAGGCTAAAGCTAAAGCCAGCTTCACAACGAACGCTAACACGTGCAGGGAGGGTGCAGGGGGAGGCTCTGATTTATAGGTGCTTGCACACCTCCTGCGGCTGCAACACTTTCAGTTTTATGTCTCATCTATACGCTCCTCAAAAGCAGCAGTATAGAGCAAGGGTAGGGTACACGGTTGTGTATGTGAGAGAACAATGTACTAAATGGCACATTTTCAACAGCTTGGAATTTCACAATCAATGGAAGAAATATTAACTCTTTTCCCCATCGACTCCCTCTCCCCTTTCCCCATAATTATTACAAAAGAGGGAAAATGGGGATGCAATAGAAAAGGCCCATTAATATACATATAGGCATCATATGTAGTCATTATGGGGAAAAGTGTTAAATACACACGTGTACCACGCAGGCAACACATGGTAACACACATACATATACACATACACAATCTAAAGACAGGACGACTGCTAAGAAAATGACTCATGGCCATCAGTGACCCTCAAGCAGCATCAACGAACACACAGTCGAAAGATCAGTGTACTGCCTTGAGCAGGTAACGCAGTGATGTTTTACTGCCCAATTACACTCCTAATTCAAGCTGGCCAGCTGAAGTGCACAGAATTAGCGAGGAGCACCACAGTTTGGACTGCCAAGCAACAAAGCTGAGGTGTAGTTCAGCACCGATTACTCAGAACAAGGGACAGATCTGAAGAGAAGTCTGAGCTGGACAGCCGAGCATTCATGTTTTTAATATTCAAACACCTGGAATACAGCAAGGGAGGTGAGCTTATGAGCCAATCCACAAAACAGCCAACCTCCTGCTCGAAAGAAAACAAAACACTGGAGAAACAAAGCATAATGCAAACACTGAGCCTAGAGCTTTCACGAACAACCGTGTGAGGTGAGACAATTCATAGACTGACAACAATGACCCTGCCCCAGTCTAAAACATCTGGGGGGGGGGGGTTGTGTTATACTGGGGAATGGGGGGTCGTCCCGCACCTCATCTCACGCTCCTCATGCTGGGCGATCAGGTTACTGTAGAAGTTCTCCAGGGTTACTTTGGCCATGGTCACACGCTCCTTTGTGTGGTTACTCATCGAAGGGCAGGAAGTCTGACCCGTCATCGCCATGATTACCTGCAACATGCACACAACGGCCCACTGTTAGAGGACCTGAGGGTCAGAGAGACTTCAAGATAATCGTGGATCAAAACGTGGATCGCAAATGTGGCAAAAGCAGGACATGATCCACTAAAGCAAAACATGATAATTTCAGCAACAAAATACAGACAGGTATTTAAAAGGGCTGACCTTCAGAAAGGCGCATAATTAACAATAAATGTTTTCTTAAACTATTCCTGAAGAAGGAGTACGTGATATCATGGAACAAACAACCAATAAAGTAAAATAAACAATGCATTAATTGAAACTACGCAAATGATATTAAGAATGTGATGTCCTAAAAATGATTTGATTAAGTATCACAAGAGGCACATGCAACATTGCATCAATGGGAATTACAGGTTCAATTTCAGAGTGTTAAAATATAGCTTCAAAGCACAAAGATGTTAAAGGTATATTCTAAAAAGAGACAGAATCCAGCACAGAAAGTAAACCTGGAAAATAACTGTGATGCAAGTTCTGAATGGAATATAAATCTGGCAACACTGTTTTAAAGGGAGCATGTTAACTAGAGTTTTTCAAGGAATAAAAAGTGTTAAAAAACTGATTTAAAAAACTCATTTGTATGAACCTCATTCAGGAGGTGGAGACAACCTCGACATTTTAAATCCAGGATTGCCTCGGGATATTCCATTGACACCAACTCCAGTACGCCACAAACTTTCAGCCAACAGAGTTCTTTGCACCATCATAAACCAACAATTTACCAGTTTCACAGCTTCAATCTTATCAACAATAAATGATGAATAATTTAACTCAATAACTTATCATTTACAATAATGTGGCGCTCAGTATTATTTTGGATCTTAAGGTAAAAAATGCTATAAATTATTTAGCCAGCTAAATAATATGCTGACATCAATCATGGTTAATAATTGTGTTATATCCAATGCATAAGCATAAGCATCTTTCCCACTGAAAAATGCCCCGTGGAGCACTTATGCTGACCCAAACTGGGTAAATCATTTCACAGTAAACATTTCAAGTGAACATTTACAGCATTAGACAATTCAGAGGCTGCCATTTTGTTTGGAATTAAAAACAGCACACGGGGTGTACAAAGTGCTGACTATTGCACATCACTTCCAAAGCAGGATCCTAGCACGGCTGAAGCCAGTCAGAGCTCATGAAATTGCAAATGTGCATTAATTATGAATGTCCAGCCAATGACAAGCATAGAAGTCATGATGTGTCTGCTCAGCAGTCGGAGTGCCTTTGTGTAAACCTGTGATGTCACAACGGGGCAGTCATCCCGCCAATCACTAATCAATACAGGGAGGAGTCTCTTCCTTCACAACACCTCCAGGCCTGTCGGCAGACATTATACTGATTACTTACATGCCTCAGAAATGCCTGCTGATATGATCAGTAGGTGTGGCAACGGACTGAAGGAGCCGCAGGACAATAGACAACACAGTATGACCAATAGCAATAGACTATTCAGCCAGGCGGAATGGCCTCTTAGGTGGTTTGAGGGATCACATCATGGCAATGGTGCTGCTCTTGTATCACTGAATTAACCGCTGTACTAAAACAACTGCAAACAAAACTCATCCAGGTGCACAAAGCCTACGTAAGGTGTGTATGAACAATACAGCACTGAGGGCTGGGAAGCAGCATGTTGATCACGTCACTTTCCAGCACGTTCTAAATAATCTACCACTTAAAATTTAGATAAAGCTCAAGTCAAACTTAAACAGGTCACAAATAAAAGAATATTGGTGCGAGAGACAACTTAAACGACAATTTAACTGCTTTAAAAATCACAATATATCAAGTTGTACAATCTTTCTGAAAGGTTTCACAGATCTGCATACAGACTTGCATAAAGTCCCAATTAACTCAGAAATCAACAGTTATTACAATCCTTAAACCTCCAATCCTACCTCAATAACACAGCAGATTTCAGGCCACTGTTTCTCCGTCTAATAAGAAGTCAGAGAGTTAATCATAAGTTACTGGACCCTCCCACCACAGGGGCTTCGGTGCTCTCTCTGCACCAGCATTTGTCCTCTCTGGTTCGTCAAGCATGTCCCAGACAATCAGTGGAAGAGAGTGCCCTTGGTGTCGCAGTAGTAAAGAGGGGCTAAAAAGAGCAGCTCCCTTGGCACAGGCGTCCAAAAGCAAACTCATGATTTGTGGTCAGTAATGCTAGGCTAAGGGTATGTAATTATACCTAAGTTTAGACGAAGCACAGAAAATATATAAAGTGGAATGTCAAATAGACTCCCGGCCGTAAAATGCTAAATGAAAAGCTTGGGTAAAGACGGTCTGTGGCTATGCGCTCACCGTCAGTTTTAACATTTACCTCACCGAGCAACAAAGACAAATACAACTTTTCAATCCACCGCCACCTCCCATGTAAAGCCTACTCAACTATCGTCTTCACTGTCAGTTGCCTGTTCTTGAACTGTCAAGAGAAGAACTGAAACCATGTTAACCCGTCATTAACCCACGCATTCAAATGCGCCTGCCAGTGCTATGCTGACTTATCAGACAACATAATAAACATTTTTTTAAAAATCACAATGGTATGTCATGGCCACCCTCACTTAATAAATTTTGTAATATCAATATTTTAAAATTAAATTATTTTTTTTTAAGAAGCCACAAAACCATGGTTGCATAAAAATGTTTTGCAGTGCCGTTAACCAGCCACAGCTTTTAAAAAACTGTCCATCCTAACCATGTCCTTCCTGTTCCTTCTACTGGCATACAATTCAGGATCAATATAATAATGGCAACTTCAAACATTAAATAGGCTTATGACAGCGCATAATTCATAAATTATTATTCATTCGTCAGCAGGGTTTTGAAATATTGGTTCGGCACCCCCTTGTTACATTTTCTTCAAAGAAAAAAAAGAGCCATTTCCTGACAGTGAATAAACATGGCTTCATTGATATTATGACTTTGCCATCTGTAATATGTTCATGACACCATTTCTTAGACTTAATGATCTGTTTTTCTCACACACACACACACACACACACACACACACACACACACACACACTCATCCTTGTACTTCTATCCTAGTAAGGACATTACACTGACTTCCATTCATTCTTTGTGTGTCTCAGCCTTGCCATAATCTGAACGATGAGCAACGCATGCCTAACCCAAACCCTTACCCTGAATTTGACCTGACCCTAATTCTAAACTTACCCCTAACCTAATCACAATTTGCCTTTGTAATTGTGAGGACACATGAAAATGTCCTCACTTCCCAAAAATGTCCCCACTGTAGGAAAAGAATGTTCTTTTGGTTCTCACTTTGTAGCAAGTAGAATAAATAACACACATACATACACACACACAGACACAACGTTTAAAAATTGGTAGGTGATTACATTTTTGAATGGTGCAAGATTTTCCTAATTGAATCAAAATTGAATCCAACTAGCGAGAAAGCTTTAAAAAAAAAAAAATAAAAGAGAAACATTCTCAGCATGCATTCAACTAAGTCGAACAGCTGATGTATTGTTGGTAGTAGTACTCGACAGACAGTAGCTGGCTAGGTGGGTAACTTAGCTTCAGACAACTGGCTAATTGCAGCTGAGAGTACACGTAATTCATGAGTCGCTTTGTTCAGAGGCAAAACTGCATTTGCTCGCCAAGTAAGGTTCGTAGATTGCATGTAAGACTAGCCAGGTACAGTAACATAACACTCCCTTCATGTAAAGATGAGAAATTTCCGTAAAACTGCAGGCAACTTAACGTTACTGCACTCGCACACCGCAAACGTGGATTAATAGCTGGCGAGTGAATGTTGCCCACATAAGGAAAAATTAATGTACTTGACATATTGCAATCGAATGCTAATGTTAGCACGCTACATTTTCAATGTATTAAGTTTGTCACACAGCGACCCCAGTTACTTTCCGTAAGCACCAATAAGCCCGTAGCTGGTCCATTGAGCTAATGTCGGCTAGCTAGCTAGCTAAGAGACAGAGGGAAAGCCGTTAACCTGTCAACGAAGCAATCCAACTAATTAGAAAATCAGCAAACAGTATGATGGTGCATCGTTAAGCTAGAGTAGAAAAATAAAAAGTTAGCCAACTCTAGCAGTATGGTCCGAATAAACCGACTCTTTAGAGCCTAATCCTGTAAAAGAGTTAGCCCATTGTTTTACTCAAACACGTGTGGGCTTGTTGTCCTGACGTGCGACTGCTACAGAGTGAGATTTAATGTTATTTTTTCGTTAGATCCCCTTACCTCCAGGAGTTCACTTCAGTTGCAGCCAGCTGGCTTACTCTACACTTTCTTTTGTGATGACGGTGTCCAGCACACTCCTACAAGGCGTTTCTACCAGAAGACAGATGGGTGTATCCATAGAGATGGGTACATTATCATGAGAGTAATGCAACACTGCAGTGCGCCTCGCATTATGTAGCGCAACTTCGGGTGAGGAACTTGCGCTCTCATCATCTGTTAAATCTCAATGAATTTGCTTATGAAGCACTAAAAAATTAACTAGTGGCATACGCATTATCACACAACATAAAGCCAATGAATCAACAATGGCAGAGACAAAAAACGCGTGCTTCCATTTGTTAAAACACAGATTTTAGTCAAATTTGTGGCCCATTAAATGCAGACTTACACAAATAAGTTATTTCCATTTTCATGAAAATTAGCTGTCGGTTGGTTTTGAGTCACTGAATATTGAACCATCAAGAGACATATATGAATAGCTTACACCGCCAGTAATGATTCATCTCGAATTAAAAAAAGAATGTATTTCAACAATCTCAAATTATTCCAATTTTAAGATCTTGAATAAGATGCATACAAACTGGCTGTACAACCGAGAAATGTATCCTTGGAGGAGCGTTTTTTTTTTTTTTTCGCAGCAGCAGCAAGTTCACATTCCCAACAGAGCCGTACCGGTATCTTGTAAGAACCGTAAGCATAAGGCAGAAGGTCAAATCGTTTGAGACAGAGTATGCATGCGATGTCGAACGTTGTCATTAATTGTTTCCAGCGAGTAGCAAAAAGCTGATTAGATGTTTGCAATTAAGCATTTTACTTATTTGATTATTTACATCGTTTATGCTAGAGGTGGGGAACCCTGTTTAGTGACCGTCCTGCATGTTTTGTATGCCTCTCTTATCTAGCACACCTGATTCAAACGACTGCCACGCTATCTAACATCCGTCTCATTATCAAGCCATTGACCAGTAAAAATGATTTGAATCAGGAGTGTTCGAGCAGAGAGAGATCTAAAACCGTCAGGGCATGGTTCTCCAAGAGCAGGGTTCCATAACCATGGTTCATGCGGGCACACTCGTTAAAGGTGTATTACTGCCATCTAGTGTGTGGTACCGAGGATAAACAATTCAATAGAATTTACCTTGACTTTTTACCATACACCATAAGAAACTGGCCATCTATCTTCTGGTTATACGCTGCCGCTGAAAAGTTTGGAATCACAAGTAATGTTCTCATTGCGCTAAGTTGAAGAAACATTGTTTTACAGGGAGACAGCGATCCAAAACATATACTTAGCTCCATTAAAAACGCACGGGTGAGGTATGTAGGGGAGAGCCGGTGCGAAAGTAACGTGGGACGAAAGTAATACGGCGATTTACTCACAGCCATCCGCACTTCGATGCATCAAATTAGGTCAGCATGTCCAGCTCGCGACACTCTCCAGACCCGGGAAAAATCTTGAGGTTTCGTCGCTTCCCTGCGAAATGAGACCGGGAAGACCGTTTTCCACAGTGGTGAGTAAATTCAGACAAATGGTAAACTTTTTTGATTTAAAGATTGTCTTTATCGCTCCATGAGTCATATTTATGATGAAATGATAGGTCATTTAGTTTTTTTAACATATCCTGAAGTTTGAAATGTCAGACTTTTTCCACTTTAGAAGCAATCCTGGTTCAAATGTCAGGAGTCACTGTCGGGGCGGTAGTAGCAACGGTTACGTTCGTCCCTCTCTGCTAATGCGGCCGAATTTTCTGTTTTAAAACTCATTAAAAAATGTGTGTGTTATATTTTACCGACAGAAAATGCCAAGAGTTAGGGTCAGAACTAACCAGAGCGGAAAGGTTGACCAGCAGGTTTACGAAAGGGCCTTTTTTGATGTCCAAAGAGGCGAGAGTATAAGGAGGGCAGCAGAGGTGCGGGACGGAAGTACCAGTCCCTCTCTGCTAATGCGGCCGCATTTTGTGTTTTAAAGCTCACTAAAAAATGTGTGTGTTATATTTTACCGACAGAAAATGCCAAGAGTTAGGGTCAGAACTACCCAGAGAGGAAAGGTTGACCAGCAGGTTTACGGAAGGGCCTTTGTTGATGTCCGAAGAGGCGAGAGTATAAGGAGGGCAGCAGAGGTGCATGGCATTTGTCATGTCACCCTGTTCAGGTACTGCAAGAGGAGGGCAGAGGCAGGAGGGCAGCAGACCAGAGCCCCAGGGTACAGGGCTCACAACAAAGTCTTCACAGAAGAACAGGAGAAGAGACTGCAGGCATATATAAAGAGAGCAGCTGATATATATTTTGGCCTGAGTCCTAAAGAGGTTGGAGTAACACTGCAGACAGAGCTACACCACTACCGCCATTTGCCTAAGGTAGCAAGCACCTCCGTTCCGGATCTGCCCCGGCTCTGAGCCGGATCAGCTGGAGTCGGCACAGAGCCGGGGCAGATCCGGAGCGGAGGTGCTTGCTATCTGGGAGGAAAAGAGGTTAATATTAACCTCTTTTTCATGCTGTTTTAGGTGCGAAAGTTTGCATATGAGCTGGCTGAAAATATTGGCCTCAAAACTCCATGTTCATGGGAGAAAAACCAGATGGCAGGGAAGGATTGGCTCACCTCCTTCCTCGAGCGCAACAAAACCCTGTCCATCCGTCAACCTCAAGCCACCAGCATGTCCCGTTCCACCAGCTTCAACAAGACCAACGTGACAGCGTTTTTTAAAAACCTAAAGACTGTCCTCACCCGCTATAATTTTGAAGCAAAGGACATCTGGAACATGGATGAAACAGGTAAAAATTTATATGTAACCGGGTGGTAAAAAAAAAGCAACAGGTGTTCTAGTAGGCCACTCGGAATGTATGCTTCCAAGTATTTTTTTTATATAGTGGGTCCTACTAGTTTTTGACGAGGATGCTGCAGGCACGTATTCTATAGGATTACAGATATCCGGAATCATGCCAGCTAAAGGAAATTGCAGAGAAATCTATACCAAGGTTGGAGTTTGTCATTGAAAAGACCTGCTAAAGTGAAGTAGCCAGAAGGAAAAACGGGCCATTCTAGCATGCGGCTACGAAGTCCACTACTGTATTTCATTCAGAGGAAATTGAAACACTAAACTGACAGGGTGATTCATTTGATACAGACGGCTATAAACTGTTGGTTTTCATTATTCTTTATTGTTTTTTTTGGGTTCTATACCGTTAATCTGTACAATGTGAAGGAGACTCAGATTTAGATGACTCACACTTGCAGATTTCATATTCTCCTAATGACCGCTGTGCTCCTATTTTGAGGCAGCATTCAGAAATAAAAGAAACCCCAAGGAAGTCTGTGTTGTCCTGTAATTATATGATTCACAGGAACTATCACATATTGGTACCAGGAGTGGGGTTTCTGAATGTTAGGAGTTTAGTTTAATTTTGAATGAAATACAGTAGTGGTGAAGACTGGTCCTGCAGAGAAGCTGCCTAGCGTCGTACATGTACAGTGCCCGGACGGCGGTGACGTGCCAGTGAGCAGACTGCCGTACCAGAGGACCACATCGTCCAGGGGAGGTTTGGAGAGTCACGTCCAGTCAACGCCCTGCGGACTCATTGTCGACCAGAGACTTTTCCCAGCTGAACTGCTGTGTATCCTCTTTCCTTCACTAAATACATGGACTAAAGACTGAAAATACCGTAAACACTCTCCATGTCTCATAACAGTGATGACGATGATGTATCTGTGCATTCGGGGGTTGGGCGTGGTGCTGATGATAGTATGGGTGAAATCCAACTGCAACTTCAAGAGCTTGGTAGGAAGCATTGTGAGGCAATGGAGGCAATATCCCAGATGAGTAATAACTCCACTAGATCATATGTATATGTACCCAGGGAGCGCCACATTAACCCATTTAGTGGTGATGTGAGTACAGATGGGAGGGATGTTGATGAGTTTGTGGAGGAGGTTGACAGGGTGTTAAAAGCTAGAGGTCAAACCCCAGCAGAACAGTCAGACTATTTACTAGCTCTTTTAAGGGGACCTGCCTTGGAAGAGGTGAGATTTCGGATGGGGGGTGAGACCAAGCAATCAGAAGACATATTCACATACTTGAGGGAAGCTTTTACGGAAAAGCGTAGTACTGCCCAGTTATGGCATCAGTTCTATGGCCGCAAACAAACTGAAGGTGAAGACCTTCGTACATACTCGCATGCAGTCTCCAATATACTGACTAGTATACGGAAGTTGTCCAAAAATGCAATTCCAAATGAGCAGGTTATCATTCGGGATCAGTTCATTGAAGGGGTTCGAGATGTAAGTCTGAGGAGAGAACTGCGTAGATTTGTGAGGGAAAAACCCCAGTCCACTCTCATTGAGGTGAGAGATGAAGCCATTAACTGGTCCCTCGAGGATTCAAAATCCAATGAGGCAAAACTAATAAAGAATAGACAGGTAACATCTCAGGCTGTAGTTGAACCCCAGTGCTCTGCTGTTAATGTTCCCACACAGCGCACCGTTACTTTAGAGGATGTGCTTCAAGTAGTGGCTGAACAGGGAAAGGCTATCGATGAGTTGACAAAGGCTGTAAAAGAATTAACCAGCAGCGCAGAAAAAAAAGAACAGCCAGCTGTTCGACCGAAGACACAGCCGAGGTTTACGGAAGATGGTCAGCCCATCTGTTTTAAGTGCAATGGAGTTGGGCACATTGCCAAAAATTGCACACGGAGTCGTAACACGCAAGTGGGCCAGTCTGCTACAGCACCCACTGATCAGGGAAACTCCAACCCCCGGTTGCTATGAGCCAGGCAACGCAGGGGCAGACCAGTGGCTCAATTTCTGATCCTAGCCACACTAGGCTACTTGAACGTGCAGTCGGTAAATGCCCTATTGTTCAACTTCAGATTGGAGGTGTGTTGGCCTCATGCATATTGGACACAGGGAGTCAAGTGAGCACTATCTCTGAAAGTTTCTTCAGAGAACATCTGTGCAGGGAGGATGAAGATATGCTTTCTACATCTGGTTGGCTAAAAATAACGGCAGCTAATGGTTTAGATATACCCTATTTAGGATACCTTGAGCTAGATGTTGAAACCATGGGGATGAAGCTCCCTGAATGTGGGTTTTTGGTGACAAAGGGACCTCAGAACCCTCCGGCTATGCCTGGCCTAATAGGTATGAATATCATTAGTCGATGTCGGCAGCTAGTGCAGGCCGAGTTTGAGACCAACTTGGGGGCGGAGTTGCAGTCGGATTGGAGGGAGGCCTTCCAGCAGATGCAAAGAGCCACCACTGTGTGTAAAATGAGACTTGCTAGAGTAGCTACTAAGTACCCTGTACACATACCTGCTTCATCGGTAGCTACAATAATGGCAAAAGGTTCAGCGACTAGGTCTACAGATGGTGTCAGCGCCAGGCTGCTTGAACCCATGAAGGTGCCGCTACCCCAGGGAATGATAGTTGTTCCTGCTCTTGTATCGCCGCAGAGCCAGACTTTCCCAGTGCAGGTGGTAAACTTCTCACCCGAAGATATCTGGTTGCATCCTAGAACAAGGCTGGGTACCTTGTCCAGGGTAGAGTGTGTCAATGTCAAGCAGGCTTGTGAGGTGAAGTTTCTGCGGATCTCTGCTAGAGTTGAGCAAATCACTGTGGATGAGGGAGGTGGTACGCTAGCTCAGGAGAGGTCCCAGCTGATGGTTGAGAAGTTGGATATGGGTGGCACTCCTGAGCAGAAAACAAAATTGCAAGATTTGCTGATGCAATTTTCAGACGTCTTTGCGTTAAGTGATGAGGACCTGGGTTACACTGATGTAGTTCAACATGAGATTAATTTGGTGGATGACATACCAGTCACCCAGCCATACAGAAGGATTCCCCCAACTCAGTACAGTGAGGTCAAAGAGCACATCACTAAGCTCTTGCAGAAGGGTGTGATTGAAGAAAGCACTTCTGCCTATGCCTCACCTATTGTCATAGTAAGGAAATCGGACAATAGTCTCAGGCTTTGTGTTGACTACCGGCGGCTAAATGCCAAGACTAACATGACGCTGTTCCACTGCCTCGAATAGATGAGAGTTTTGATGCACTTTATGGGGCTAAGTACTTCTCCTCTGTCGATTTGGCCAGTGGATACCACCAGGTGGCAGTACGGGAAAGTGACCGACACAAAACCGCATTTACGACCCCATTTGGAATTTACCAATACACACGTATGCCATTTGGGGTTTGCAATGGGCCAGCCACATTCCAGCGCTGTATGCAGGCTACTATGAGCGATTTAATTTTCCAGATTATGTTAATTTACCTCGATGATATCCTGGTGTACTCACCATCGTTTGAGAAACATCTGCAGAGACTTGAAGTTGTATTGACGAGGTTGAGAGAGACAGGTCTTAAGGCGAAACCCGAAAAATGTCATTTTCTGCAAGATGAGGTCTGTTTTTTAGGCCATCAGATATCAGCGCAGGGAATTGGTACTGACCCACGAAAGGTTAACGCTGTCAGGGATTGGAAGATTCCCTGCTCCGTGAAGGAATTGAGATCATTCCTGGGTCTCTGTAGTTACTACCGGAGGTTCATTGAGGGGTTTTCGAGGATTGCTGGTCCCTTGCATGATCTGGTCAATCAGTGTTTGCATGATAATAATCCTGTTAGGAAAAACAGGGAATTTCCGTCACTATGGTCAGCAGAGTGCCAAGTGTCTTTTGAGTTGCTTAAGGAGAAACTGACTTCAGCCCCTATCCTAGGCTATGCTGATTTTTCTCTTCCGTTCCTCTTGGAGACAGATGCGAGTAGTTTGGGATTGGGTGCGGTCCTGTACCAGCAGCAAGGTGAACATAAGAGGGTCATAGCATATGCCAGTAGGAGATTGCGTAATGCTGAACGGAATGACCAAAATTATAGTAGCATGAAGCTAGAACTGCTAGCTCTCAAATGGGCTGTTGTGGAAAAATTTAGAGGTTACCTCCTGGGATCGAAGTTTGTCGCTTTTACTGACAATAACCCTCTGTGCCACCTAAAAACGGCTAAGCTTGGTGCAATTGAGCAGAGGTGGGCAGCTCAGCTGGCAGTTTTTGATTTTGAAGTGAGGTATCGGCCGGGTCGACGAAATGCAGCAGCTGATGCCCTCTCACGACAGCCATTAGCAGGGGAGCCTGCCAATGATTCGGATGATGCCGAGTTTGACAACTGCGTGACCATTTGTAACCTCATTGAAAAGGGAACTGCCCTGGGTTCAGAATTAGTTACTGCTGGTGTTAAGTGCTGTGACATCAGGCAGGTCCGTGTCAGGGAAACTAGTGGTGGTCAGGAGGTAAATGCGTTTCAAGGAAACACACACACCCTCCCTGGTTACACAAAGGCTGAGCTTCGCACCTTTCAAGCCAATGACCCTACGATCAGTGAGTTCAGGAAGTTTTGGGATAACCAGAGAAAGCCACAGGGGACCGAAAGGTCTACTCTATCTAAACCGGTTAAGGCGCTTCTAAAACAGAGCAAGTATATCCAAAATATAGGTGGTCTGTTGTATCGGGTTGTTAGTGATCCACAGCACGGTGAGTGTCAACAGCTGCTCTTGCCGTCCTGTCTGAAACCACAAGTGCTGGAGAGCGTCCATGATCAGATGGGCCATCAAGGCATGGAGCGCACTATAAACTTATTGAGGCAACGGTGTTTTTGGGTTAGGATGTATCATGATGTTGAAGAATGGATTCAGAAGTGTCAGAGGTGCATCTTGACAAAAATGCCACACCCTAAAATACAGCCACCAATGAAGTCATTCATGGCTTCTCGACCTTTGGAAGTCGTTGCAGTAGACTTCACCATTCTTGAGAAAGCCTCGGATGGGCGGGAGAATGTTTTAGTGGTTACCGACGTTTTCACTAAGTTTACACAGGCATTCCCTACTAAAGACCAAAAAGCTGACACCACGGCCAAGGTTTTGCTAAAAGAATGGTTTATGAAGTACGGAATCCCTGAACGGTTACATTCAGACCAGGGCAGGAATTTCGAGAGTGAGGTGATTGCGGAGTTGTGCAAACTTTATGGAGTGCGGAAAACGCGTACCACCCCATATCGCCCTCAGGGAAACGCACAATGTGAGCGTTTCAACAGGACGCTTCACAATTTGTTGCGTACGCTTACCCCAGATAAGAAGCGCCGTTGGCCCGAACACTTGCCCGAACTGGTCTATGCCTACAATGTCACACCACATGCTACCACAGGGTACTCACCGTATTATTTACTATTTGGCATAAATCCTCACCTTCCCGTGGATGCGCTACTCGGTAAGGAACCTGAACTAAGCCCAAGACACGATTGGCTAGTTGTGCATCAAGAGCGTTTGAGGGATGCTCATGAGCGGGCCAAAGAATATGCAGAGCGCAAATCAACTGAAAGGATTGCTCTTCTAAATGAGAAAGTGTTCTGTCCGTCCATTGAGGTGGGCCAGTTGGTGTATTTGCGCCACCGCCCTTTAGGGAGGAACAAAATTCAGGACTCTTGGGGCCCTACTGTTTATCAAGTGGTTGAGGTGCAAGGTACTACCTACACCATAGAGCCCGTAGAGGGTGGTCCAATAAAGAGGGTGCATCGTGTGGATTTGCGTAATTGTGCCGACTCTGTTCCCCAGTCTGAAGTTGAGCGATTCCCACTCAGGCCAGTGGGAGAACTCATTTCTGAAACAGGTGACCCAGATCTTGCTGACCTGGAAGGTGTAATAGTAGAACAGGTAATCAATCCCCAGGGGACAGCGCCTACTGACCTTGTCCCCGAAGGTGGTGGAGCGTTAAATGATCCTGTTGGGGATGAGTCGCAAGTGTCTGCCCAAAAGGAGTTCCACTCCCCTGAGTCAGAATGTTTACCCGAGTTGACTGCTACGGGAATACACCCTTGCGAGCCTGAACCAGTGGTTAGGGTACCGGTCTCAGCCCTTAGAAGAAGTGAAAGAGCTACCGCTGGTATCCACTCAAATCCATTCCATGAGCCGAAGTCGGCATGCACTGCAATGTCAGTTGACCCGTGGGGTGAACACGGGTCTGGGTAGGCAGTTG
The DNA here is from genome assembly GCA_029692085.1 of Gymnothorax javanicus. NCBI lineage: Eukaryota > Metazoa > Chordata > Actinopteri > Anguilliformes > Muraenidae > Gymnothorax > Gymnothorax javanicus. The sequence continues at coordinate 82,100,716 of CM056202.1, forward strand.
TGTTGCATTTTCCTGATATCCTATTTGTCAGGGGCCAGACTGTCACGAGGACGTTGACATAAAGCAGGGGAGAGTGTAACCGGGTGGTAAAAAAAAAGCAACAGGCGTTCTAGTAGGCCACTTTCGGAATGTATGCTTCCAAGTATTTTTTTTATATAGTGGGTCCTACTAGTTTTTGATTTAGGATGCTGCAGGCACGTATTCTATAGGATTACAGATATCCGGAATCATGCCAGCTAAAGGAAATTGCAGAGAAATCTATACCAAGGTCGGAGTTTGTCATTGAAAAGACCTGCTAAAGTGAAGTAGCCAGAAGGAAAAACGGGCCATTCTAGCATGCGGCTACGAAGTCCACTACTGTGTTTCATTCAGAGGAAATTGAAACACTAAACTGACAGGGTGATTCATTTGATACAGACGGCTATAAACTGTTGGTTTTCATTATTCTTTATTGTTTTTTTTTGGGTTCTATACCGTTAATCTGTACAATGTGAAGGAGACTCAGATTTAGATGACTCACACTTGCAGATTTCATATTCTCCTAATGACCGCTGTGCTCCTATTTTGAGGCAGCATTCAGAAATAAAAGAAACCCCAAGGAAGTCTGTGTTGTCCTGTAATTATATGATTCACAGGAACTATCACATATATTTAGATAAATTAAAAAGCAGCAGTGATTTGCAACAGCAATAATTCATTTCATTTATTATTTCAGGTACCACAACGGTTCAAGTGCCAGACAAAATCACTGCCACCAAGGGGCAGCGCCAGGTCGGTGCTGTGACCTCTGGGGAAAGAGGGACATTGGTGACTGTTGCCTTTGCTGCCAATGCACAAGGCAACTTTGTTCCCCTTACTTTATCTTCCCAGGGAAGAAGTTCCAGGACCACTTCATCCGGGATGGCCCGCTTGGCTGCACTGGCTCTGCTAATGGATCGGGGTGGATGCAGGAGACAGATTTCTTGGCATTTTTACAGCATTTTGCAAGGCACACCCGCGTGACCCCGGAGTCAAAGTTGCTGCTACTCTTAGACAATCATCCATCACAACTCTCTGTGGTAGCTATTGACTTTTGCAAGTCACATGGCATTGTACTCCTGTCTTTTCCACCCCACTGCTCCCACCGTCTTCAGCCGCTAGACTGAAGCGGTTTTAGTCCTCTGAAGCACTACATTAACAGTGCAGCAGACAACTGGATGCGAATGAACCCTGGAAGAACTTTGACCATCTACAACATCCCAAGTCTTGTGGCTAAAGCTCTGCCTCAAGCTACGACAGCAAGCAGCATTTCATCTGGGTTCGAGTGTACCGGTATCTGGCCCTTGAATCCAGATATTTTCAGTGAGACAGACTTTGCTCCAGCTTTTGTGACCGACCGCCCTGCACCAGCACCAGCTCCATCCCCAGTGCCAGCTCCATCACCAGCGCCCTCTTCATTACCAGCACCAGCTCCATCACCAGTGCCAGCTCCATCACCAGCGCCCTCTTCATTACCAGCACCAGCTCCATCACCAGCGGCCTCTTCATCACCAGCGCCCTCTTCATCACCAGCGCCCTCTTCATCACCAGCGCCCCCTTCATCACCAGTGCCAGCTCCATCACCAGCGCCTGCTCCATCACCAGCGCCCTCTTCATCACCAGCGCCAGCTCCATCACCAGCGGCCTCTTCATCACCAGCGCCAGCTCCATCACCAGCGCCCTCTTCATCACCAGCGCCCCCTTCATCACCAATGTCCGCTCCATCACCAGCGCCCACTCCCTTAAGACACCACCAACCTAGCCAGAGCCCATTTGAGCTGCATCCCCATGAATCTGCCATTCCTGTAGATGATGAGAGTTTGTGTCTGTGTGTGTGTCTTTAAATGTGCATGTTGAGCCTTGCCAAGCATTTTTTTTGAAATATTATCTATCCAGGTATGCTTGTGGTTCCAGGAACATCTAGTGGCACGCCAATACAGAGGTTCGCCCATATCCAAAGGCTGGCTCGAGGAAAGAAAATAAAAGAAGAGGCAGAAAGAGGTGAGCAGAGTGTTGTTTTTAACTTGTCTTGATTTTCTTGCTTGTATAAAAACAAGCTGATTCTGACTATCATCTCATTGAATGTTGCAGGTCAACAGCAATACTGACCGACACCCCAGTAAAAGCTGCTTTGGAGGAGGACAGTCGGCAGAGGGGCCAGAAAAACGGTCCTCTTCAAAATGCCCAAAGAAAACGTTGTTTAGTGGACACACTGCAACCAGAGTTTCTCAGGGCAATGGTGAGGAATGTCTTGTTTGTGGGGAGACATTTGCCTCATCTTTGCCTGGAGAAGTGTGGGTGCCGTGCATCTTTTGTCTGCTGTGGTCACATGAGGCATGCACTGAGGGTGTGGCTCATTATATCTGTCACAACTGTGATAATGAGTAAAGTAATTTCATAATTTTTATAAATAAACCAGTTGCACCCCAGA